>ML058359.1:0-2400000 GCA_003013855.2 Liriodendron chinense | reverse complement strand
GCTTCATTCAATATCCTAATCATGTGGAAGTATCTATGATCTCTTGCCCAGCTGTAGTTAATGATTCCTCCCTAAGCTCCTAGAGTGATGGTCATTTAACAAGTTCTGTAAATAATGTGTGTGTGTGTGTGTGTGTGTGTGTGTGTGTGTGTGTGTGTGTGTTTTGTTGTTGGGGGACCCATGCATTTTATCAAGGCTAAAGAAATTAAAAAATAAAAATACCTTCAAAATAGAGGCTCTTTTTGGTGAGAATCCTTTCCTGTCATCACCCAATTGGACATAGAATCCATATGGACCATTCTTCACATATATCTAAAAAAATATGAAAACAAAAATGTTTAGTATGCACCCATTGCTAAAAACAAACTAAAAAGGGAAAAAAAGAAGAAGTATCAATAGAAATAAATATAAAAGTTCAAACTTTTTAAGATAACACAAGTGCCATAATGATTACAAAGCACAACCTTTTCATTAGAACCAGGATAAAGACCCAGTAATTTTGGCTCAAAGCACTGGTCTGGTTTTTGAGGACCAACACCATCATCATCCTCGGTAAATATTGTCCTAGCAATGTACCTACATACAACATTAGAGATAATTCAGCAACTTACTGGAATGGTTCAAATGAGAACCATATTAAGAATGCATACCCAGTAGCAACCCAATGGAACTACAATGACAAAACTGAGCAATCAAAACCAGTCAAGCATATTAAATATCCTTCTAAATTCATTGGTGATAGAGACAAAATTGCCCATTTTCCTGTACTATATTTGCTTGTTATTATATTATTCAGTTCATAATACTTTTCTGGTAAGGGTATAAATATCATCACGTAAAATCTCTTTCAATCTCATGACTTCTGTGCACCTAATATCATTCTACAACAACTTCAAAAAAATGTTTCGCCTGACGGTTTTTTCCCTTCTTTCGTCATAGTCACCATTATATCAGAGGAAACATCATCCCAAACTCCAAATTACCGACAGAACCAACACCTGTCCAATATGTACTGTGGAAATATGTATCTTAAACTTTAAGACTGTTTATGTCACTGTGACCAAGTCACAAATTGGTTAAAAGCAATTCTGTAAATCCAACTCCTAGCAAAAGGAGTGTTGGACTTAATTTTCAGTAATTGAGTTGTCCCCATGTCAAAGCTAATGTTTTAAAAACCAGATCAGACAAAACAGTCGGATTGGATTCGACTGAAACTGGAGCTATTTATCAGGTTGATCCAGATTTAGTCATTTGCTTTCTCATGAAACGTTTCAAACCATCCAATCACCAGTGGCTCACTGATGGTGTTATGGGTTGCAAAAAATGGGGATCATTCATTGTTCCATCTGGATTACATAGGCTGTCCTGCAAAAACAAACCAATACATCAGCAGGACTCGAGCCCGAGTCTCCCATCTAGAAGGCGGCATGCACACCAACTCAGCTAACAAGATGGATGCATGGGGACGAGAGTTGGAGAAAAAATCGTAGAAAGTTCATTTCTGCCACCTTTTCCAGATAAAAACTTTAAAAACGAAATAAAACCTAAAATCATGTGGTGTTCATAATGGTGTTATAGATGTGTATGTCATCACCATAAAATCAAACTAAAAGGATAATCCTAATGTCCAATTGTTGTCCATCAATTGGAAGATTGAAATGTAGTCAGGGATACAAAATAAACAATGTCCATTGTGAAATATTATGATGGTCCAATAAAAAGATGATTTTTATTTTATGTCCAATATATGTTGGGGTCCACTTTTTGGGTGAGTCAAGACTCAAGACTGACATACATGTGCCACATGTACATTCTGCACGTGCAAGTATGGATCATTATTTCATTACATCTCATGGTTCTGAATGACGGTATCAGCCGCCGTATCGGCCTCGTGGAAAAATGATACGATACGGCGTCGCGTATCGGAATCGGGGCCGTATCGGTCCATATCGGCCCGTATCGGTTAGAATTTTTTTTGAAGCAAAAAAATATGAAAAATATCGGAAAAATAGGGGGGGGGGGGGGGGGGGGGGGGGGAATTAGATATTCATGAATCTATCTTCTTTTTTTTTGTTGTGTTTCGACCATGTATACAATGGTGTATCGGACCATTCTTTGATGAGAATGTTGTTTGTCGATTTGACTTGTTGAAGGTTAACTAAATAGGCCCTAATTGAATACAAATCAAACATGATTTGGTGAACAATGGCCCATTACATTGGAGATGCAATAAAAAGAAGATGAAAATATAACAAAGAATGTGAAGGTTTGCCCTTCTTTATGATTTTTCCTATAATGGTCCACTTTGCTTTGATTTGTCAAATTACATTCAAATCATATGTTTTGATCCCAAAATAGGTTTAGATCTAGCTTAAAATGAGTTTTTAAGATTCTTCCATGGTTTAAATGAAAAGAAGAATATGAGACATGAGTGAATATTTGAAAAGGAAAAAAAAAAAAAAAAATTGGGGTTTTATAGGCGTATCGGCCGTATCGGTCCTGTATCAGCACCGATACTGGTTGTATCAGCCGATACGGGCAAACCGATACCGATACAGCCAATACAGGCCCGTATCACGTATCGTATCAAGCCGATACGGATACGATACGCCCGTATCGGCCGATACGATGCCAATATTTGAATCTATGTTACATCTACTAGTTTATCAAATGGCTAGTGAGAACTATTTCGATTATAATTGATGATATGATGATGATGAGCATAATAGGTTAATGGGCTGATGGTAACAAACCAGTGGTTTGACGGAATCAGATTGGACAGCCAACCTTTCCGGTTTGATGATTGGTCCAATTATTAAGATATTGGTCAAGACTCAGAGTGGTGATATCCAACAATCTTGTTAGAGTAGCCCAACGTTGTATAACTTCTAAATTGAGTATAAGAGCAGACCCCATGATCTAGAGATTTTACACTTGCGTTTATCATTCGGCCAATGCATGCATCATCTTGCCTAATGTTAGATTATGACACCAAAAAACTAGGAAATAGAGATAAATTTAGTAGTGCCAGTATTAGGTATAATGTGCACTTACTATGGATAAATATATGCACCTAAAGCTGATGATATGTATATTATCCTCAGATCCTCAGTCTGTATAAGTAGCCATGGTGCGGGTGATCAAGACCATTGTCTACTGAGCCACAAAATAGATGAACCATCTGCCAAAAATCTCCCATAAAGGAAAATGTGACCATCCAATCCTTTGCCTTTTCCCTTTAAATGTCGATCATAGCTGCATTATTTCTTTACCTTGCAGTGCCAATTTAAGGCTAAGGCATGATCTATCAACAATGGGGCCCACCAAATTAATGGTTGGTATGGCGAACTGCAGATCCCGCTTGTCCAAACCGAGGACCCAAGGATATTGTATGTATCCTCAATTAAGGAATAATGTCAAAAACATTTTGATATACCAATCACTAGCCATGGCTTCATTTCAAATTTCAAGTTCTGCAATTCTGATATAGAATTATGTGCAAAACATGATCCAGGGCAAACCAATGAGTGAGTTCTGCAGCATACTTGTGTTACGCACAACACCCTGATCCATAGCTCAAGTGGTAGACTGAGTGAAGATGGCCTCATTTCAACACTGAGGTCTTGGTATCGATTCCCAAAGTGGGGGTGGCTAACACTGCAGCGTGACTAACAGGGTCTCCCCCCCCCCCCCCCCCCCCCAAAAAAAAAAAAAAAACTTGTGTTACGCACATGGTGTTTATTTTTTTACCAGAGCACATTACTACAAATTATAATATGATGATGAAAATTTTCAAATTTAGCTAGCCTAAAAAAAGTTCCAAGGTCCAAAGCTTTCCACAAGGCATTGGAGCGTTTTCAATCCACAATACCAACAGTGAAAGGATGATACGTCACGAGGGAACAGATTTACACAAGGATTCAATAGAATATATGATTGATATATCAAAATTTTGATTTAGATCCAGTCACAGTTAACATTTTAGTTCTGTACCTGACATCTATTGATTTCCTACAATTACGAAGAGCCTAAAAGTTGCATTGCAAGAACCTATAAAGAAAAGAAAAGAAAAAAAGCAATGATGTCATGAATCCACATGTATTGAAGTAATGTACAGCATATGTTCAGGTAGAGAAATGATAGTGATAGTAATAAAATCATGGTTCAACAATCCATAAACATGTTATCATGTAAACAGAGAAAAGAAAAAGAATAATAACAGTTGAGGTGAAGTCATGTCCAATCAAACTCACTTGCATTTTGGATGCTCGCCACAACCAATAAAATAGCCTGCACCAAATCTACTTACTTTGAAGACCAAAGTGCCCTCCGTACAACTGTATCAGGTTTGCACTTAGATGTCATAACAAGGACAACAAGAAAAAAAAAATGTAGTTCAAATGCAGTTTTTAGATGCAAAGAAAATACAACAACATGCAGGTTAAATTTCCAATAACCAGATGTTTAGAAGAGAAAGCACCAACTTGATGATCATTGATAGCTGCAAAAACAATAAAGAACCCAACAAGCAATGCACCTGCTCCCACAAAGTTAGGAAACTAGAGGCATTCTGTCCATACACCATTTACAAGCAGAGTGATATACCAGTGTTTTAAATAGCTTCGTGATGTAGCGTGTAGCTTACGCTGCGTAACGTAGCTTAGCCTTTATGCCAAGTAGATCATGAACATAGCTTAAGTCGCGTGTAGCCAATGCTACATGCTAATTTTGCACACTCTACATGCTACATAGCCTACGATACACACTACCTAGCTTGCACTACAAATTCTTTTTCACCAATATCAATTAATGTTTTCAATGGTTTGTTACATTTTTCATTTTTAAATAAAAATTAGTTAATCTTTTCAATGGTTTTAATAAGGTAATATAAGAAATAGTATTAAATCAGTTAGGTTGCTCTTTACTTTTATACTTAAATCTTTGCCTACTTTTCCTATTATTTTAGGCTGTATTTGGCTGCACCAAATGTCTAAAATTTTATTAAATTTCATTCTTAATCAGACTGATCTGATTCAAAATATCATGAAATTTCATGATATTTGGCACAACCAAGCACAATCTTCACTAAAAATATAGAAGAGCTTAAGCCTCACACTTCAGAGGGGTGAACGCTACACTACACGCTATTCGCTATTTAAGAAACTGGGATATACATATTAGTTTCATGTCAGTAGCTTGCCGAGCAAGTCAATAAGCTTCCATGTGCATGATGATTTTACACAGAAGGTGAGGAGCAATAAACCAAGATCTTAGAAATTTGAAAGTACGTTTTGTGCTATCTTTACTCAACAACATTTCCTTTGTACTGATTTAATTGTTTGAGTACTCCAGTAACCATATGTGTGAGTGAGCACTAGGAAGTGTACGTGTGCAGAGGAATATTGTGGATAGCATAATACCTTTCACAATAAACACTTTCATAGAGGATTTAGTCATAGATCACATCTATTCAATTTGGAGCTATCAGTGTCCTACCCAATTAGAAAAAGACCATTGGGATCCAGCTATTATGTAGCCTGCTCTCCGAACTGCTCCTCAAGAATTAGTGTGGTACGGGAGTTAAGGAAACAATTAATTATCAATTATCAATTAATTGTGGTTCAAAATATACAGCTTGAATGTGTCTTTATCCATTTTAGAATTTTTATCATTGCATTCAAAGTATCTGTGAATTTCATTAACATTTCCCAAGAACTTGTTGGAGACTTAAAAGTTCTAAGAATGTTATAAATTAACCCCCTAAAGCTCATGACATGGGTGACTTAAAGCAGGCATAAGGGGAGAAAGTAAAGAAAATTATTTGCAGATAATTCAATCTTAGCATACATGATCCATCCTTAGGCTACAACCATGAACTTGCAGCCCCACAATAGGTTAAGAACCCTGAGCAAGGACTCCATAGGCTGTAGCATTATCATGGTTCAATGCCACAATATTTGAATGCTTGAAAAAACTGGAGTGCCTGACTTGGGTACATGGATAAGTGATCCCCCTCCCCAGAACTCGAACACTAGATTACCTGGGTTTGAAACTGTAAAGAGAGAGAATTTTGTGTGTGCCTATGTATATTTTCTTGTATCCGTGAGTTATGAGTACCACCATACTCCATATTTATTTCATCTATATAGCGTGTGTTAGTCTCTTTGGCTAATATACAAGACACAAGTGGCCCTGAACTCCCTTACTCCTTTCCTTTCTTCTCCCTTTCTTCCTTTGTTCCTTCTCTCTCTTTCTCTACTTTCTACTTCGTATCAGAGCCTCCTTCCTATGCTGATTAGAGGCTACATTGGTGGGGCCCACTGCTGTTGTCATCAGTCTGTATGGATGACGGTTGCAGTGTACGCTCAGGTGGCCCTTGATGGGAAATAAGTAGGGGACCTAAAAGAGCATGATTTTAGAGGATTTTTTTTATGATTTTTTCTAGGGTTATGTTTTCTCGAAAATAGAGGGAAAAAATAAATAAATAAACCTTCCCAATTTTCTTGTTTGTTTGAGGAATTTTTGGGCAGATTTACAAACCTCAGAAACAAGAATCGGTAAATTCAGTCAAGATTTGGAGGCACGATGATGATTTCCATCGAGTATAGTTGCCATACAGCCCTGGCTTAGGGGTTTTTTTTTCTGCTGGTTTTTGGGTTCAAAGGTGTGAGTCCATAATGGGCAATGTAGATTCTCATTTGTGAGAAGTCTTTTTTGAAGCTTGGCATAAGTGCCTGTAGTAAATTTGTGTGAGCTGTTGGGGTGTGGTTTAGGCTTCATGGTGGGTACATCTCCAAATTCAAGTGATGTTTCAAGTTCCTCCATGGCTCCAAAGAGAATTAATGCTCCTGGGGACCTGGGGTGGGTGATAATCCTGGATGGCAGATTACAAAATCCGATTTAATGGCGAGAACTGTTTGGCATAGTCCAAATCAGCCCATAAGTTCAATGGTGGTTGGAACTTTGAAGAAGTTAGGTTATGTGGATTGGACAAGTAAGGAGACAGCGGAAGATAAATCCCACTCATGCTGATTAGGACGCTGACTATATGACTATCCTGTCTTAGTTATTTCACTCCATGAAGCCAGAAACCAGTGAAAGCTTCATGTATTATGAAATAGCCAAAGAGATTTGAGATTTGTTGCGGGCATGAAGCTTCATACTCTCCAAAAAAGAATGTTGCTAGAGTATTTCAACTGACCCGTGGAATTGCCAATTTTTCTCAGGGGTAGAAGTCTTTGAGAAGCTACTATACTACTCCTTAGGGCCACATCGTGAGAGTTGGGTCTCCATCAACCTATTCCATCTTTTTGCGCTCAAGAACATCATGTTGAAATAGAGCAGCAGTAAATCTTTGACCTTCTCGCAGGGCTCAACCGTAAGTATGAAACTACTTGTACTCGGATTCTTAGTTGGGACTTGGGAGCCCCTTCCCTCTTGGGACTGTCTTTGCTCTTCTTCAACAGGAGGATACTTAAAGAATGTTATATCTAGTATTCCTAAGAGATCTGCTTCAGCCAATTCATACAGTGATCTATGTGGTGTACCAGGTAAAGGTGGTAACTGGCAATGCTCTCGGCCAGTCAGATCGGAGCGGAAAGTTTGGATCCAGTACATAATGGGATTCTCCTATGTTTTCTCTCCATTTTACAATTACCTAATAATTCATGATGCTTTTTGAAAGGTCATTGTAATTCATGAATTAATTATGATCAACCTTGAACTATATTCATGAATTAAAAATAAAATGCAAACTATTCAATAAATTGTTCTTTATTTGGGAAAATGGATTTTCTTTGAAATGGCAAATAGTATCCAATACTTAAATAAGTTTACGACCTTTTCTTTTTCAAATAGTCCATACACAAATATAAAGCATGATAAGTCACACAAATCCTTCATGCCATCTCTCACCCACTGCATTCCAATACACAAAGCTCAATCTACACACAATAAATATCTCAAAACATATATATACCTTGGGCATCTCCTGTTTTCATAATCCCCTAATAATATCCGATGCTTTAATAAGTTTATGACCTTTTTTTTCCAAATAGTCCATACACAAATATAAAGCATGATAAGTCACACAAATCCTTCATGCCATCTCTCACCCAGTGCATTCCAATACACAAAGCTCAATCTACACACAATAAATATCTCGCAACATATATATACCTTGGGCATCTCCTGCTTTTATCAGGAAGGGATGCAAACAAGAAGTGCCCATATGTTTCCTCCAACATTTTCTCTACCTACGATTTACAATAAGCAATTAAAGCAGGGTAAGCCAATCACAACATTGAAATCATGCTTAACTAGAAATCCTGCATGTCTTTAAAAAGAACCAGTTCATACCTGCCGAATATCGACCTTACCCGCAAGATCACAATACATGCTAAAACGTGCCCAATAATCTTTCAAAAGGCCTTTCCATTCAGTTGTTCCAGCGGAAACATTGTCTAGCTGATAAAAGAATGAACAAGTTTCAACCGAAAAATAAAAAAAAAAAAAAAAAATTTATATATATATATATATATATATATATATATATATATATATATATATATATATATATATCGGTGATCCATATAACAATATAAATTCAAGTTCATTTTTTTTTTTTGGAAAGGCAAATTCAAGACTTCATTCGCAACAATAAACAGGAAACTTAAAGAAAATGTTGGCATACTCATTATCTTCCAATAAAAGACTATCAGCAAAATCTTGCTTAAAGCACAAAAGCAACAGATGTAAGTAATGCTAAAAAGAGCAAATAAGCTAGCATTCAGACCCTAGGGGAATGTCAAAGATGCCATGAGAAACACCATATTTTACATGCAAAGATTAAAATCTTTATCAATGTTCAATCAATAGATCATAAGCCACATCTGAAATAACTGGCCTACGTTATTATCACCAAAAACAGCCAAGCGTTGTGGCAGCTGTGCTTGTTAGTAGTCCTCTGAAACATGCGGGGGGAACACAATGCTCATTGATTCCGCGATGAGGGGACTTGGGAAGAAGTCCTTGGGAAAGTTAAAAGGGATGTTCTGGATTGGGCAGCAGGTTCTGGCCTTGTAGATTTTAGTGTCGCTCAATCAGTTTTGGGGGTGTAATAGTGTTTTTGGTGTGTTTTCCATGGCTTTGTATTTATTTTTTTCTTTCAGTTCTTTAATAAAATATATTGCCCTTCAGAGAGAGAGAGAGAGAGAGATTAATAAGCCACAAGGCACAGAGGCAAAGACCCAAGAAATGGAGCTCCTTGCCATCAATTCCCCAAAAGAAAAAGCTCTTAATGCCTAACAACACAAAACCAAAACCTATGTCAATTGCCTTGACGCACCCTATAAACAGGGACTAAAAGCATGCTCAGAACTGTTGCAACATTTATTTGTTATGTAGGAGTTTAGCTGTAAGTGGACGCATATTGTGTCCTTCCTCATTATGGACGCAAAGCGTCCAAACTGTGCTGTGGACAGGCCCACCGTTATGTATCTGTTTATCCACGCTGTCCATCCCTTTTCAATGATCATTTTAAGCCATTAGACCGAGAACGAGGCAGATCCAACGCTCATGTCGGCCACACCAAATAGTGAGCTTGGTTGCATTAAATGCTCCTCAACATTAAATGCAAGAGTGATCTTTGGCGTGGCCGACTTGAGCGTTGGATCTGCCTCGTTCTCAGTCTCATGGCTTAGAATGATCATAGAAAAGGGATGGACAGCGTGGATAAACAGATACATAACGGTGGGCCCCTCCACAGCTCAGTTTGGACGCTTTGCGTCCGTACTGAGGAAGGACGCAAACCGAGTCCAGCTGTAAGTATGCAAAGTAGGGACTATGTGTAATGTTATATTTATTAAGGGGTTATGATCTAATTTGTAAATAGGGGAATCCCTACATATAAATAGAATAAGAAACTCATGTTTCTTAGCTCTCTCAACTTTCCTCCTTTCTCATCTCTCTCTCTACAATTTTACAAAACTACTTGGTATCAGAGCTTTGTTCGATCAGTTCTATGTGAGATTGAGGATCTATACACAAGGAGGATCGAAGCCCTAAGGATTTCTGACACGGGGCTGCTGACATCAGCATCCGTACGCCCTGTACGGATCCATTTGGGTCGAGATCCACACCACAAGGTGCGGCTAGACATGGGAGGAATTATGAGCCATTTTTCATAATTTTCTGGATTCGTTTGATATTTTTTTATGGATTTTACCATTTTTTTCCTGCAAAACAGCTAGAACAAGTGTGATGCACCTCTCATTCAAATGAAAATTAACGTGAACTTTTCCTTGAATATTTTGTGCATCAAATAGCATCTCTTGCAACCTCAGGAAGTCTTCGAGAAACCGCAAAAACGAAAAGATCAGAGCGGTACCCATTTTGCAGGTGAGACGAAAAAAGAAGAAGAAGAAGAAGAAGAAGAAGAAGAAGAAGAAGAAGAAAGAAAGAAAGAAAAGCAAAAAAAAATAGTCTCATAAGTACAAAACAGAGCTATTACCTGTCAATGCAACAATCCCTGTTAACATGGGGAGATGGTTTTTTTCCTCATCATCATATCCATTATTCACATTCCATTAAGTTTGTCTAAGCTCATGGAAGGTTAATTGACCCTTTCAACAACTTCATTGGACCAAAATATATTCAGATTCCACAAGAGAAACATCGAATAGGCCGAAGTACATATTACCGCTATGTTAGATAAGTCTAAAAACCATAGAAAAATAAAATATTTGGATGCAACAAGTTATAATTACATATTATACAACATTCCAATAACACAGATACTCCATACTCGCAAACATTATCTTGGTATGCAAGGAACTTGACTGAACATGCAAATTTGACAAGAAAAATACCTCCGTCTCCATATCAGCTGTGAAACTATAATCTGTAACCTCAGAGAAATGGTGGGAGAGAAATGCAGACACCTGATATGAATGAAAAAAGAAAAGAAACCAGTCGAATCTAAAAAGATGAGGATTCTTGAACAAGCAGCTATTGGACGAAAGAAAATTACATATAAAAATATTAATGGTGACAGTTAATATAGAAAGAGATGTACGAAATGGAAATCACGAATAACAAATGAATTTGGAAGAGAAAAAAGATGAACAATGACCAACCAAGCTACTATCATGAAATTTTCTGAACTTGCAAATTACATATAAAAATTATTAAAAGTAACTGTTAATCTAGTAATACATGTACAAAATGGAAAGCACGAACAACAAATGAATTTGGAAGAGGAGAAAAGATGAACGATGACATCCAACCACTTTTTCTACAATTCAATTTCGCAAGTTGGAAGACATCTTTCTCACCTTCTTTTGTTCCCAATCTAATGTCCTTGCCCTTCCTCTCTATCATTTTCGTAAGTTTGAAAACATCATTCTCACCTTCTTTTGTTCCCAATCTATTATACAAATCAACATGTGGCTTAAGTTTAGCCTCACTACTTTCTTACTATTCATTTTGGCACTAAATCTTCCTTATTTCTAGTTACTTGCCTTGAAACAAGATCGTTTCTCACCAATAGCCTTTTGGACTTCATCATTCACCACCAGGTTTCCCTATATGAACGGCCTTTCCATTTTGATACTCTTGAAACTTCTGCTGCCACAGTCATCTCATTCTACATAATATTAACTTCATCAATGTTCCACTTCTCCCATCAATTTAATACTATATAACTCTGCCCCCTCTCCTTTTAAATTCAATCACTTATTTTTATAAACCTGTTGATTTAACTCCTCTTCCCTCTCTTAATGCAAACATCCATAACCACTAATGTATGCTGCGTGGTCACTCTCCCCTAACCTTGCAGTCTTTACATATTGATCCTATGTAGAAAGAAGTCAGTCTAGCTTTTGAAGGCTACTAAACATTCGTTTTTCTTCTAGAGTATGTGTTTGCTCGAGACATATCGTATGCCATAGCAAAATCCAGGATAACATCCCTCATCTCATTTCTTCTCCCAAAACCATATGCTCCATGTGCCCATTCATATCATCCACAATCTTTTCCTACATATCCATTTGCGTCTCATCCTACACATATCCTCTCTCCATTTGGAATTCCTTGCATTGATCCATCCATGTCCTCCCAAAATTGTCTCTACACTCTATCCTCTAACCCTGTCTGTGGCGAATATGCACTGACGGCGTTATCTCCTCTCCCCACACAAGCTTTATTAATAAAAACCTATTTTACTTGCTCTCTTAACATCTACAACTTTATATTTTAAATATTTGTTTACCACTATCCCTGCTGCATTTCTATTCACACTTAGTCTCCCATATGCAAACTATGTTAAATCTCTTTCGTTCCATTGTATCCACTAACTTCATACTCTTACCAATCAATGTTCCTACATTCCAAATGGCAAGACAATTCCTATTAGCCTGGACTCGCATCTTTACCCGCACTCATCCAAAATAGCACAGGAGCCCTTGCCCACTTCTCATTGCAACTGGGGTGCCGTTGCAGCACATTACTTATAGGGGTTGCCATAGCCAACACTTGTCCATTTCTCCTTGCACCGGGAAGCCAATGCAATGGTCGCTTACAAGGAAAAGCCTGGGCAACCCTTGTCCATTTCTCATTGCACCCAGGGGTTGGTACAATGCGTCACTTTTAGGAACCCCCTAGCATGAGCTCAAAATATCAGATTGTCAAAATTCGTGATAAAAGTAGTGGCAGAAATTTGATACCAGCTAGCAACTTGACACAACCCTCCTTTATCTGAATTTAGGATAGGCAATTAGAGCACAAAACTCTCACTAGCAGAGTTTTGGCATAACAAACCATAAAGTTAAGAAAATGTAGTAGCAACTTGCAAGGTAAACCCCATCACTCGAATGTCCCCAAATCTTATCTGGTTACCACTCTCACCTCAAATTGAATCCGTTTTTTAAACACAACCTGTTGGACGATAAATATCACGACTATACGTCTTTAACAGCATGTTGGCTGCATATGCATCTCATTATACTGTGAGACATCGTCCATGACAGTTCACCAATCAAGTGAGATACTAGTGACAGGACCATAATATACTATGCAGTATTTATAGGGTTGTCAAGTGGTCGATTCGGGTTGGATACAGGTGCACCCATACCCGGACAGGTCGGGCCATGGGTCCTGTCGGATTGGGTCCCACCGGGTCAGGATCTGGATACTGTCAGACTCAAGTACCCATCGGGTTATACAAACCTTTTTGGTAGTTGTAATTAAGGGAATATGGTAGTCGTAATTTCCCCTTGCCACACGTACTTTGGAAGGATTTCTCTTCCATATTTCAGTTTTCTTGCCTCTACTGTTTCATATTCCTGCAGTGAGTGACAGCTGCAACTTTAAATGTGATTTCTTGCATAAATGTCTCGATCTTAAACATTATAGTCATATGTTATATGTATACAATATTATACATAGTATTAATGGGTACCCATCATGAGGCAATGGAACCGAACCCAACCCGGTTTTAAAAGCAGAACATATACTTGGACCCAAACACATTTTAACTGGGTCAGGTTCCTCAGGTACCCGGACCTGCGGGTACACATTGATAGCCTCAAGTATTTAGATGTACCTAGCCTATCATTGAAAGCTAACGTAAAGTTAGAGCAGTATGATAAATAGTGGAAGTTTCTCTAGTGTTGAAAAAGACAACATACCATGCGACCTCGGAACTCTGGAAAAAGTCTTCGACATTTCATCGTGATGTAATTTCTTTCCTGGATGCCACCAACAATTCTAGAGTTAGAGAATTGCTAGTAAGTCCAAATATAGAATGTAAAATTTTCAATGTAATCAACAACCATGAAACTTTTGCATATTCCCAGAAAGAACCATTTATATTAGATTATCCAACATTTTTGTGACAATTGCACTTACAATCTATCAATAAAGTGAACTCGCGAACAAATTAGAAATAGCAAGCTATGTCACGTGCTAAGTATGTCAAACATTAAAAAGATGCATCCTACTAGTACTTAACTTCACATCTTCTTGGTAAAAGTTCGTTTAGTACAATTCTCTTTCTCCTTTGTTTCAGTCATCTGTTGCTTCTTTGTTCTATGTTGAAATTCCTTCTAGTGCCACAGATCGTCTTGCTCATCCAAAATGGAATGAGGCGACGTAAGAAGAAATGCAAGCACTTGAAAAAAAAGGGGGGGTAGCCGATCTTCCTGAAGGAAGACAACTAATCGGTTGCAAGTGGGGGCTCACTGTCAACTGTCAAGTACAGTCCAGATGGCTCCATTGGCAAATATAAACTATAAAGCCCATTCATTTGCAAGGGGCTTTATACAAATATTTCGTCTAGACTATCTAGAGACATTTGCTCCAGTTGCAAAGCTAAATCCTATATGAATTATCTTATCTATTGCCGCTCACATCTTATGACCTTTGTATCGGTTGGATGTGAAGAATGTGTTTCTGCACAAGGAGCTTCACGAGGAAGTTTATATGGCCTTTACTACTATAGGTTGAAAAAGGCTCTCAATGGCCTAAAACAATCTCCCATGGTTTGAAAGATCAGTAGTGTCATGCTGAAGATAGGGTACAACTGGAGTTGAACAGATCGTACACTTGTTGTGAAGAGAAAGGAAGAGAGAATTACTATCCTGATTTTATGATAGGATATGATACAGCTGAGACTGACAAGCTCAAAGGGTATTTACATCAGGAGTTCGACATTAAAGATTTGGGACCACTTAGATACTTCTCGGGAATTGAGATTGCTTGGTCAAAGTTAAGATTATTTGTATCTCATACACATTGGATCTATTAAAAGAACCAAGTATGTTGGGGCAAGGCCAGTTAATACACTGATAGAACAAAATCTTCAAGGTGCTAAAAAGAGATCGTGGACAAGCTCGTTTACCTAAAAATAACTAGACGAGATGTTCCAAATGTGGTCACCTCAATAATCTAACATGACAACCATCTACAGAATATTGAGATAACCGAAGTCAGCACCTAGGAAAGGTATTTTGTATTCAAATCATGGGTATAAGAACATGAGGAAATACAATGATGTAGATTACGTTGGACGAAAGACAAACAGGCGATCGATTACAGGATTTGCACCTCTACCAATGAAAATCTTGTTACTTGGAAGAGCAAGAAGCAGTCTTTGGTGGCTAGAACGTGTGTTGAAACAAAATATCAGTCTATGGCATATTGTACCTATGAATTAATGGATCTCAGGATGCTTCTGATTAGGTTGGGATTTGAAGTTGGTTCTCTGATGAGGACATCCGAACACCATACTAGAGGAGGGCTGAGCCAGTCTCCTTATGGTTAGACGACCATTATGTGAGGCCCACTTGGCCCAATTCGCATTCCTAGCCACATTGAAGACCCCACGTGCATATTTGTGCATCTTTAAGGACCCCACATTGGGAAGATGCATGTGGGCGGCATATAGGAGCTCGATAGACACATCAAACCATCGGATCTAGTGGACACAATGATCGGACCGTTGGATCATTATCATTGGACATCTTGATCGTAGACCCCCATGGGCCACGAAATAGTTTAGTTGCTTAGTTTGTTTACATGTTTTATTATTTTCGATATAGCTTATATTTATATTGAGATTAGGGAGTTAAGAACAACTTTTAATTTATTAAGCGTTTTTATGTTGAGAATCTTATCTGAAAGCGTCTTTTTTGTAAAAGGTCTTTTCTGAGACTATAAAGGGTTGGACGTCCCCACCGTAAACATAATGCATGTTATGAATGAAAAAGGCTTCTCTCCTTTTGCTTTGAGATTGAGCAAAATTCCATCCTATGATTGGATTGGTGGTGCGAAGCCACAGGGAGCGATTCCCTAGTTATCTTTTCTACTCTTCTCTCTTCCTCAAGGTATCATCTTCCTTCTTTTCTTGTCTTTTCTCATTCTCTTACATCAAAAGGTATTTCTTCACTTTTCTTTCTCTTTCTATCTAGTTTTCTTTTCTTCTTTCTCTATCAACAACCAATCACTGATACCCTTCTTTCTTCTTCCTCTGTGCTCTCGTCTTTTGATTCCCCTACTCAAAACCCAAATTCTCAAAACTCTAATTCCTCAAAACCCTAATTCCAAATCCCAATTCCCAAACCCTAGAATCCTAACCCTAACCTACCCAAACCCTAACAAACCAAGTGAACCCTTTTGAATTGAGAACAATACCTATGCTAGATGGAAGTTCTACCTTCCATAGATCCTAATTATTTGGTATTGTATTGGATCTATATTGCGGGACTGTCATATAGCTTGAATTCAAATATGTTACATTGCTAAATTTTTAGAACTTGTGATAGAGTAGCATTATTTTGTGCTTTAAATTGTTCTAGTTAATCCATTTATGATCTCATTGCATCATTCTAGGGTAGGCCATCCGTCCTACATCATTCTCTTATTGACTGTGATGACCAAGTAGCAATTCACATTGCAAATGACCCGGTATATCATGAGAGAACTAAACATATTAAAGTAAATTGTCATTTAATCAAGGAAAATGTTGCCAAAAAAAATCATTTGTATGCCTTAGATCCGATCAGAACTTCAAGGGGTTGATATTCTTACCAAGAAGAAGTAGCTAATGTAATATGATAGCTAAGCTAGGTATGATTGATATCTATGCTACAACTTGAGGGGGAGTATTGGGATACATATCTTCTTGTTTTATTAAAATAAGGGGCATTCTCATAATGTTGTGTTGCTTACTAGGGGCATAATTGTACTTTTGTTTTGTTTGGTTTTACCCTAATAATAGGAAATGGTAGAGAATAATTAGAAGAGGTGCAATCTCTATACACTTTCTCCCCACCTTTCATCTCTTCTTCTCTTCAACAAAGTTATCTGAAAGCATCAGCTAATGTAAGTCCAACTTTCAGCTCCTCAAGAACTCCTAAATTTCCCTTGTTTTCATTTTATTCTAAAATTTTCAGTTCATTGAGACAACAGCATAGTTTAAGGTATCAGCTAATAAGAATCATTGCGCTGATTCTTATTAATTTTGGCTTTGTCTAAAGCACATATATCTAAAAACAATGGAGTGCGCCTTAAAAAAAAAAAATGTAAACAAACAATGCTGAACCAGAACATTTCTCATTATTCCTAGTGCTACAAACTATTAATCCAAGAAACATAGATATAAGCAGATCTGGAAATGTTGGGAAAAATCTAACTTTTTTAGAATACCAGAAATATTAGTTTCATGTAGTGGCATTTAGTACTTCAATCCTGCCACTTTCTTTAGGAATATCAGTTCGCAAGTTTTATGGCACTAGAAATAGCACGAAAATTTTTTCCAGGAAGTTTCATTCAAAACCAGAGAGTAACACATCAGAGTATATCTGGTAGAATTTCATGTGCCAAAAACATAAATCATAACAGACACATTTGCCATATATGAGAAATACCTTTAACACTTTCATTATGGATGCATAAGTAGAGGGTCTTCCAATTCCAAGTTCTTCCAGCCTTTTAACCTTTACAATATTAAAAATGAAAAAAAGAAGGATGAATAGATTAGTAGAAGAATAAGTAGCTATTAAATTTGTTCATAAGTAGTGTTATGACTAAAAAGAAATTGGGAGTTACTGTATTTGATGAATAAGAACTAAAAGACAAACTGACAGGATTCCATATACCAGACATGAAAAGGACGGCCATACTGGCAGGATTCCATATACCAGATATGAAAAGGACGGCTTACCAATGTTGCCTCGGAATAGCGTGGAGGAGGTTCTGTGTGATGTTGTTTGAGTTCCACCTTACCGAGATGCACTTGATCCCCTGACTAAAACCATAACACAGATAGTGACATTCTTGTAACTCAAAGCATTACTCTAAATTCCTAACCTTCATTAAAAATGCTCCATTTGAAACCCTTTTACCAAAAACAAAACAAAAAAAAAGTTTTATCAAAATTAACTCCACAGTTTTCTCATAAAGAAGTCGAAGTAAATAATAAAATAAAATAAACTTCTTATCAAAAATACTATATAACTTTTCCAATAAGGAAAAGGAAAAAATTCCTCAGAAGTATCTTTTTTATTCAAATAACCGTTTTAGTCAAAGTTAATATAATGATTAACAGGAACAAGGTATCCTCTTTTAACTTTGGTGTAGTTATTAACTTAATAATCTTAGCCACAGTAACGTTATGTTGAGCCGGAAAAACATGAGTTTGACTTAGATGAAGTAAGATTCCGTTTCCTTTTCATGGTTTTTCAGATGCATTTCTTATTGCGAGACCAGGCACTTCATCTTTGAGTAAGATAAAAAAAAAAAGGGCAAGAAGATATTCACAAACGAATCCATAGCATAAGTAGGAAAATGACCAGTTTCATGTGTAAGTGTGATTTGCAATGATCACGCAAGGATGATGGGTACCTTCAGCGTGCAGAGAATATTAAAAGCTTCCTCACGAGCAACCCCTTCATTTTCATCATGTCCGACAGCGGCAGTTTCTGTATCCTAGAAGATAGTAGAAAAGAACTTTTGAGCAATTCCAGAAATATTCATGGTAAAGTTCATGGTAGAATGACAAACTACTCCTAAGTCCTAACAATTAAAAACTGAAAATTCAGAGGACTTTTGGGATAAAGAAGAGCATATATTGAATATCCACAATAGTGCAAAACGACGGGCAACGAAATTCAAGGACTCCAGGAAACATGTTTATTGAAAGATGTTGTTGAAAGATTAAACATATCTATCCAAAAAAAAATGTGAAAGATTAAAAATGTTTAACAAAATGTCATACACTTGTACTCTTAAAAGGATGATAAAATGAAAATTTTTATGAAGGATCAACCTTATAAACTGTTTGGTATCCAAGAAACCCAACTCTTGAACTTGTTGACCGGAGAATTGTTGCCTCTCCAACATTCGCAATATCAACTTGTACCTAGGTTGGTCAATATGAACATCAAATAATATATTAAACTGGAAGGGAATGCCAATCTTAGTTGACAAACGAAAATCCAAGCATAATAATCACAAACTAGTGCAAATGTCCATCGCATAGTTCATTTTACTGCTTTTATATCTGTCTCCCTTTCATCTTTGGAATTTTGTTTGAATCCCTGGCCCACCTCTCCTTCTAAACTTTTTTCACTTTATTTGGACTAGAAATCACAGCCCACAATCTGAGAAATCAGCCAGAATTTCGAGGTGTGCAGATTTAGCGGATTGCAGCAAAAAATGTCAGCATAGAGCAGGCACAAAAAAGATCCACCTGCACCTGTTGTGATTTCTGTGTGGATTCAGCCAAGGACAGAGGGGATCGATCAGATCTCTTTATGTTTTCTATGAGAAGTATGGACATCCACATAGTGGTATGGACATTCCTCGGTTCAGTAAAAGGATCTACTTCTGTGGCCTATTTACTTATTCATCATTAAGCCATCATTTACTAATCAGAGAGAGAGAGAGAGAGAGAGAGAGAAGCAGTACCCACCTTATCAACTGTTGCAGCTTCCATTTGGCATGCCATTGTCCGAGACCATATAAGAGTGTATAGTTTCAAGGAATCTTCATCGAGTATTCCAACTAGCGATGCTGAAGCAAAGGAGAACACCAGAACATTGTGTAAGACTAGCTAGTTATCGTAAGGGAAAGCAGGATAAAGAGCTCCAAGTTGCAGCATATGTGAAAATATAGAACAAATTAAGAAACTTAAACCTAGTATTATATGCAAAATTACATGGTAACCTCCTTATATCTGTTGGCCGAATAGCTTCATGGGCCTCTTGTGCATTCTTCACCTTAAAGTACTTGGGAGTGCTCTTTGGTGTATAATCCTGCCCATACCTATAATTTAAAGTAAGAACTTATTTAATAAACTGACAGAATTTGAATAGCAAAACAGACATTTTTCTTTATACATAAGCTGGGCTGGAACCCGAGACCTCAATGTTGAAACATGCAGTATACCCAGTGTTGTAATCTGCGATCGCATATGTGAATATGCGATCGCATATTCGCATATATGCCAAAAATTCGCATATGCGACCATGGCATATGCGTTTTTTGAAAATATGCAATCACATATTTTTATATGCGATCGCAAATGAGATGTATGCAATTGCATACAGCATATGCGATCGCATATTGGCAAACGGTCAGAAATCTGACCGTTTTCTGACCGTTGGCACATTATTATTATTATTATTTTTTTTTTTTGCAAAAATACTACTTTTTCTCTATAAATAAGGCTCCTAACTCACCTATTTTACTCATTCTCATCCTAAACTCTCACCCCAACTCTCTTACTCTCTTCTTCTCTTACAAGTTCCAAGTTCCAAGTTCCAAGTGGTCTCTTAAATCAAGATTCAAGAATCAAAATTACATCATTCAAGCACTTTTTCAAGTTTCACTTTTAACTTTCAAGATTCAAGGAAGATTCATTCTAGTTCAAGACTTCAAGCGTTGAACATTCAAGCACTCTCTCTCATACATTCTTCATTTCTTCGGCTTCTAATCTTTCTTTCCAAGGAAGATTCAAGGAATCAAGAATCCAAGATTCAAGTTCAATCAATTTTTCTAATCTTGCTCTCTTACATAGTTACATACTAGTACTAGTACTACACATATATTTTACATTTTTTTCCCATCTTTTTCTTACATTTTGTTTCAAGCGTGTAGGCCACAATCTACAACAACTACAAGCCTAACTACCTACGAAGACTCAAGAGTCAAGAGACAAGAGTCAAGACTCAAGATTCAAGAATCAATATTGAAGGAAGAAGAAACGTGAAGAAGTCAACTCTCAAGTCTCAAGTCTCTCTCTTTTTTCTTTTTTCTTTTGTTTTGTTCTCTACTTCTCCTCTCCTAAAAGTGTTAAGTGGCGTAACCGTGTATTCTCTTTCTCTCTCTTTAGTCTTTCCCTCCCTATCTCTACTCTCTAGTCTCTACATTCTATCTCTCTTTCTACATACTAGTGTAGTGTAGTGTAGTCGTGTGTGTGTGTGTGTGCACACTAGTGTAGCGTAGTGTAGTCGTGTGTGTGTGCCTACTGCCTTGTGGAAGCGTCAAGTGTGTAAGTGTAGCTCTCTCTCTCTCTCTCTCTCTCTCTCTCATTTTACTTTAGTTTTTATTTACAAATTACAAGTTAGTTACATTACATAATCATGTCTTCTTCCAAATCTTCCTCTTTGAAACCCAAGTTGAATTACCCGGGTTGGAAGTATGGGCACTATCGTAGTACTACGGATAAAACTCACATAGTATGTAAATTATATGGGTATGTGGGCGGTGGTATTGCTCAACACAAGCAACACCTTGCACATACACCGGGGTCAAATGCAAGAGCATGCGACAAAATTACTCCAGAAATACAAAGGGAGATCATGGAGTACATGGATAAACAATCGAGAAAAAAATGCAATAGTGCCCTACGTGAAGAAGAATATATGGAACAAGATGCATATGAAGATGTAAACGTAGATGAAGCTAGCCCTACTCCCCCATTGTCGACAAGTCGGTCTAGACCACCACCACCGGCCTTAAAAAGAGCTTGTGGGCATGGGCCCATGGATAGATGGTGTAGACCACACCCTGAGGATGTGGTAGACCAAAGGGGTAAGGGCAAAGGGCCAGCTCAAACAACTTTAGAAAACCAGTATAAACAAAAAGATAAAAAAAATAAAAAAAAAAAACCACTATTCAATATATTGCTAAGTGGTTTTACCAAATTGGTGTTGCTTTCAACGCAGTAAAATCGAAAAGTTTCAAAGTTATAGTCGAGGCAATAGGTCAATTTGGACCTGGGCTTAAACCTCCTTCATATCATAAAATGAGGGAGACGTGCCTCAAAGCCAAAGTTGAGCATACAAGATCCTTTATAACTGAATATAAGGAACCGTGGAAAATTTATGGGTGTTCACTTATGGCCGATGGATGGACCGATAGATCCGGTCGATCTCTCATTAACTTTCTAGTGAATTGTCCAACTGGAACAATGTTTTTGAAGTCTGTGGATGCATCGGGCCATTCTCATACTGCAAACTATTTATTTAAATTACTAGATAGTGTAGTTGAGAAAATAGGTGAAGAATATGTCGTTCAGGTAATTACAGACAATGCAATCTCATATGTAGCCGCCAGTCGTCTACTTATGGAAAAGAGCTGTCGTTTATTTTGGACTCCTTATGCAACCCATTGTATTGATCTGATGTTAGAAGATGTAGGTAGGTTATTTTTACAAGTGATTGCAAGGGCAAAAAGAATCACGATCTTTATGTACAAACACGCCCTTCTTCTCAATCGAATGATAAAACACATTGGGGGCAACTTGCTACGTCTAGCAGTCACCCTTTTCGCTGCAAAACACTACAGAGATTAAATGCAAAAAAATCGAAACTTAGAAGCTTTGTAGTGTCGGTCAATTTTACAAGTGGGCCTTGGTCAAAGAAGGCTAAAGGGAAACAGGTTCAACAAACAATCCTTTCACAAAAATTTTGGACACAAGTGGTAAAGGAGTTAAAAGCATCTGAGCCTTTAGTCACTATGTTGCGACTGGTGGACAGGGATGAGAAGCCCGCAACGGGTTATATTTATAATGCGATGGAGATGGCAAAAGTTAAGATCATGGACCATTTTAATTATAAAGACCGTGATTACAAGCCCATTATAGATATTATAAATAAAAGATGGGGCAACCAAATGTCATCTCCATTGTATTCGGCTGCCTACATCCTTAACCCAGCCTGTTTGTTCTCTTCTCCCAACCCAATTGTAGCAATTGAAGTACATATGGTTGGATTTATTGATGTGTTGGAAAGAATGGTTCCAGATAGGGAAGAACAGGACAGGATCTCAGCTTTACTAGACTTTTATACAAAGAGTGATGGTATATTCTCAAGGGATATCGTCGTCAAACATAGAACAATGAAAATGCCCAGTAAGTAGTACGAAAATATTTCTTACAAATATTTTTTTACATTATAGTAATCTATAAAGTAATGTCTAACCTACTTCAAATGTTTTTCTCAGCTGACTGGTGGGCTGCCTATGGAGTGGACCCGAACAGGAAGGATCCAGCTTTAAAGAAGTTGGCCATGAGGATTCTTGGACTCACGTGTTCTTCTAGCGGTTGCGAGCGCAACTGGAGGACATTCGAGGCGGTAAGTTTGGAAAAAATGTACATGATAATGTGTTAATGTTAGTAAATAGTATACTAAATAATAACCTAGTATGTTATTATAGACTTAGAGTTTCAGTTTGGGATAATTGTAAAGCTAATGCCGAATGCACTTTCTTTCATGCAGATTCACACCAAGAAAAGAAATCGCCTTGAGCAAAAGAAGCTCAACGATTTGGTCTTTGTCCAATGCAATCAAAAATTGCGAGAACGATTCCAAACTAGAAAAGAAAAGCCTGGTTTCTATGACCCTATCTGCTTGGATGAGCTGGAGGCAGATAACGAGTAACTCCTAGAGATAGAGGAGCCGGTCTTTGCTGGCGAGGACTTGACATGGGCACAAGTTGAAGATGATGCATATGGATCGACGCCTGGAGAAACTACTGCTCGAAGACGAAGGAGGGGGGGGGGGGGGGGGGGGGGGTATAGTAGCAGTCAGCCTGTGGTAGAAGAGATTGAGGAGATAGAAGGAGGAGATGATGATCAAGTTGAAGAACTACCGTTGGATGTTGATGAAGTATTAATACGTGCATATGATGAAGAAACTGAAGAAGAAGAAGTGTATGTGGAAGAAGGAAATGACTCGGATGACGACAATGATTGGGATGGTGGTGGTGATCAATTGCCATAATGGCAAATAGATCAATGTGTTTAGTCTTTACTCTTTAGTTTACTATTAGTCTATTTAGATTGTTAGTTTTACTTTTACCTAGACTTGTAAGTTGTAACTTGTAAATTATATTTCCATTTTCTACAATCAATAATAAGTAAATAGCTTCTTCATTTTGTCTTAGTTTTTTGTTACTTGACTTCTTTCTTAGTAGTTAGTTTCTTACTAGTTCTTGCTTCTAACTTCTTAGTTCTTTCTTAGTAGTAGTCTAGTAGACTAGTAGACTAGTAGGATTAGTGGATTACTTATTAACTTATAAGTTATAAACTTATAAACTTATAATTAAACTTTAAACATGTATAGTATTAGACAATACTAGTATACTAACTACTGTATAATTATTAATTACTTATTAACTTATTATCTAATAACTTAGGAGTAATGAAAGGTCCCACTCCCACTATTTTCATTTTTTTTTTCATTTTTTCTTATTTTTTTCTTATTTTATGATTTTTTATAAAATTTTCAATTTTTTTTTTTTTAAATATGCGTTCGCATATGCGATTGTGCGATCGCATATGCGCACAAGCATATGCGATCGCACATGATCGCATATGCGATTCAACAACATTGAGTATACCATTGAGCTACAATCTCGAACCCATTACTGGCTAGTTAACACACCACAAGAGTCGCTTAGAGTAAGAAACTATAGGTGGGGAAGGAAAGAATTGCATTTTGTTTCAGTTTGCATTTCATTCTGAAGCATAAATTCTGCTTACCTTATGTTGAAAAAGAAATGATAGCTCTCAAATTAGAGAAGCTCAGGGTAAAAAGGTGTGAATGTGATGCCAAAGAACATGGGAGATGTGACATGTTGACACGGGATTTTCATAGGGAGAGATAAAATCCTTCTTTTTTATGGTTTAATATGATCTCAGGTCAGCTATCACTGTAATTTATCTTTTAGGCACTAACAGCACCATTCAGGAGAGTGATGCATGATTCCTCTAGATTTGCTCAGACAAAGATGGTGAGCCATCCGCAATTGTTCAAAATGGAATATTTGAGAGTGTACAAGAAGGTGAATGAAAGTTCTTCACCACAAAACCTAGTGAAATGCAAACCAGTCTAGACAACAATCACTATGATGATGCGCTGGAATCAATGAATAACTGGATATATAACTTCTTTACAATTAAAACTTCTTTTTTCTTTTTTCTTTTTTAACTTCTCAATATAGGAATATCCCAAAAAAAGCAGGCCTGCACCATGCAGATATGATTGCAACACAGCCAGAGAAACATCTATCAACCTACTTGCAGATTAAGCATAGATGTCATAAAGTGCTTACCTTTCTATAACCAAGGAGCGGATATCCTTCACAGCTTCATCACAAACCTTACAAAAAAGCAACAATCGATAAGAATTTTTATCGGAGGCAAAAACAAGGCCATATCACCATTAACAAGGAAAAAAGCAGCACATAACCAGTCTGACACATGAAGGGGCTGCCACAGCAATACATGGTTAAGTTCCCAATACCCAATATTGAACTTTCAGACTCAACCAGTCTGAAAAACAATAGCAGATAAAGCTAGTTTCAAATCCATTACAAACTTCAAACACAAAATGCTTGTGCTCAGACTGTCACTTAACACCAGCGGTCCAGCACTCCATCCATATGAATGCTCAGTGAAAGAAGTTAAGAAGAGAACACTGGGAAAATGGCAAGCCAATAGTTGCAAGGAAGTTCTTATGTTGACACTCAAAGAATCAATTCTAAGCATAAACAGCTGTAATTGATTTTTAAAGCTTTGCACTAGGTTGAATCAGATATAATGAGAAAATGAATGATTCTCTTTAGGAAATATATATGGAATAGAGTATGATAAGTATCAGCATTCAATTTGAACTTTCTGAGATCAAAACTAAATTAGATGGAGTAGAATTACTCTGCAGAGGCAGGCAGCCAGGCACTAACTTCGAACACAGCCGATCTAATGCAAGATAAGCTGCGGGTGGTTGTTGGCTTTATTTCAGATGGATCAGGTTATACCTGGGATGATCAGAACAATGTTCCAAGCTCGTTAGTAGGGAGGTGGCAGTAGGAAAAGGCAAGCTTTGTAGAGGCCAGCTTTGCTTGAGGGGACTGATCGATTTAGAAAGAGCATAATCACAGGACTTCCAAAAGTAAATCAGAGAGATCGACTGAGGCTTTTCAGAGCACAGAGAATAGAGTGAAAGAATGGGCTTTGGGATCAAAACATTTGCACAATGTTGTAAGGACTAAGGAGGACTTCTTGTGGTGCTACCTAGGGCTAGCGGGGGGCTGGTTGATCTCTCATCATCCTTCTTTTTTGTGGCCCTTGCTTTGTAGCCTTTTGTTTGGTTTCTAATAAGATCTGCATTAGCATTCAAAAAAGTGTGGATCGACTATACAGAAGCCAAGGAAGAAAAAAGTTTGCAGAAAAACCTAATTGAAGTTAAAGATGGATGAAAGAAGCATATGAATTACATGAGGCTAAATATATATCATAACAAGCAAAGGAAGTGTTACATAATTTTTTTTGGTCTCCAAGCAGCAATCCATATTTCAAGTGAATCAATTACCCAGGGTTCTAAAGAAAGACATCATGCAGCCAAGGTGATACATAAATGATACCTACATGCAGACCATCAGTTCTCATGTATGTTATCAACCCAGTTGTCTCATCATTTGATAGTTTAATTCCTTCATACAGCTTTTGAGCAACCTGCAATTAAATGACAAATGTAAGCACTGTAGCAAACAACTGCACCAATGACATTATAGGATGGATTTACATATTCAGCTAAACAGGATAATTTTGTGTGATGTCTCAACCTAAAAAAAGCTCATGCGGGAGTACAACCATTAAGGGCATGTTTGGGTTGGGAAGTAAACAAGGGGAATGCAGGGGAAAGCAAATGTGAAATAAGCAAATGGTAAACTGACATCAGGGGAAGCAAACACTTTTCACTTGTTTGTCTTGCAAAAGAAAAGTCCTGGCAATTGCTTTTCTTCTGCATTGGAAAGTGTTTAGGTTACAATCCAAGAATGGGAAACCTCTTTTCCCTCAAGTTTTCCTATTTAAAATGTTACATGATAGGTAAACTGCTTTCTCACCATTTGACATTTTGAAAAAAAAAAAAAAAAAGATTTCACTCCCTTGTTGAGGTGGGAAGGGCAAAAGCAAAGGCAAACAATTAGCAATAGCATCCTCCGCTTCCCAAGAAAGTGCAAAACTCTTGTTAGCATGAACTAAATGCTTCTCCTAGTTTACCTTCAAACCAAACACACCCTGCAACTAATTGTGCATGCTTGTTGCTGAATATTCAGGAAACGGTGTGGTTGAAGCACTTCATTGAAGAGCATAAACTGATCAATTCAATAGGCGAGCCTGTGGACATATTTTGTACCAGGCTTGCAATCATCAAAAATCCCGCGTGCATTAAAAGTTCAAGCACTTCGAAGCAGTAAGTAAAAGATTAGAGAAAAGCATAAATGAAAACCAATAAGTCATTGTGATGGGGACATCACACATGAGGTACCTCCACTACGCACGTACGAGAGGAGAAGGAAGATCCCACCGTCAATCTACCTTGGCGACAGCATGGATTGAAGACACACAACTTGTGGGAGGAGTGTTGAGAGTTTTAGAGTCTAGGGTGGATCCGATCGTGGCCCACCATGTCATGATCATGGCCCACCATTATAGAACTTCTTAGGATTTTGAGTTTTATTACTTTTCATTATTAAAGTTTTGATGGTCGGATTGGATTGCTTATTAGTTGTCTAGTTTTATTATTTTGATGTGAACCTCTTTTATTGCGCACAAGGGCAGGGGCAGTTTTGTCATTTTCTCCCCTTAGGGTTTTCTATAAAACTCTAATAGGAGAGCGTATGGTTTTTTTTATGCATGGAATAAAGAAAAAAAAAACTTATTTTCTCTCCTCTTTGTGTGTAGAGACGTGAGCGATAAGAGGATGGAAAGCCCCCCCTTATTCATCAAGGGAAGACTACCGAGGTGTGAAGCCTCATCCCGATTCATCCATCATCATCATCCCTTCACCTTCTCTACGTTTTCCAACCAACAAAACAGCCCAACAGCGACAGTTGTTCATCTTCCAGATTCAGTCCGTCACAAGGCCGCAACCTTCGACGAAGCACTGCGCGCACACCTAACATCAGATCGAGACGAAACTTCGGGGGTTGGGAGATCTCCCCTGGCCAACCAGGGTGGAGGTGGTCGTTTCCTCCACACGTGCCTCCCCACACGCCCCACGTGCGGGCCTTTTCTTCATGGTTCGATTCCTCTCTCTGGTAGACTTTCCTTTCTACTCCAAAACCCCTTTTGAATCAACCGATTTAGACTCCCGGTTTGCAAGATATGATTTTTTTATTACTTTCCCTAATTTTTCCCTATTTTTTGCAAAATTCCAAATCAACTATTTTCTTCAAATTAATTAGATTTGTTCTCAATTCGCAGCCTAATAAACCTTTCTAATCTAAAAACCCTAACCCTAGGTTACCAAATCTTCGCTTTTCCCCAATTTTAGAACCCTAATCTTGCCCTAATTTGTGGTTAAAGAATCTCATTAATGATGAAACAATCCTACACAAGCTTGAGGGTCTCCACATACCTTGGAACTGATTAGATTGATTATATTTGGATTGGAATAAGCCCTAACTTGCCAATAGACTTGGATCTCCACAGATTCCCCTATTGAATGGTTTGACCTTATTGTAGGCAATGTTTGCATTATCTCCGATATTATCAAAATATCCCCGATATAATCTCTATTTCTAGCTCAGCGATACCAATAACATCGGTAGCGATACCGATAACACTGATAGTATAAAAATTCTAGGTATCTGCGATGTATCACTAAATATCGTCAATGTATCGATATTGTAAATTTTCAATTGTGTAAATTTCAGGCGTCGTTTGTATTGTCAATGCATTGATACCGTCGATGTATCGCCAATATTTTTTACTGTGTAAATTCCAAGTGTTGCTTATATCGTCAATGTATCTGCAAATATTTCGATAATATCGCCAATGTATCAATATGCCAAAAATCTGTGTGTTAAAAAATTTCCATTTCATACTTTTTATGGGCGCATGGTTGTATGCAACGTTCAATTTATCGACGATAATATTGATAATATCATGATATTATCATTATCGCAACATGGCAATAACGAGACCACAATCTTTAGTTTCTTTTTTAGTTGTTAACGATTTGTTTGGAAATATCATGTGTTGCCGATATTCTGAAATATCAATGAATGTTTGGATGGAAGGTCAGATATTGGATGGATAGATGGGATGGATGAGATGGTTGGACTGATTTCTTACAATAGCACATGCTTGTAGGCCCCCATTAAATAGAAACCTACTATGTATGCATTATTTCTGCAATTTTTTTATTCATAAATATGCAAATATGTGTATTTTATCATCTCCTGGGGTTTCACTGAAAAATTCCACCGTTTTTCCCATTTTCCCCGTATTTCCGGTTATCAGCGATATTATTGGCGATATCGATGTTGTTTCTGTATCCCCGGCTAACGAAACTTGTAGCGATACAGAAACTTCGAACACTGATTGTAGGATGTGGAAATTTTGAATATTGCTTAATTATTTTGGTGATCTTAGTCTGATTTCTTGTATATCATAGTAAATTTTCATGTCCTGCATCACATTGATTCTTAGCTCTTCATACAATACACGCTGATCCGTGTCACTCTTCATATAGTACATGTTGATCCGTGTCCAAGAACGATAAGCCAAAAGCAATGAACAAAGCCAAAGTGATTACAAGGTAATGCAAGCACATCTCAATCCCACAATGGGCCAACATGATCACACATTGGTCCCCTTGATCACATGGGGTAGGCTTAGTAATAATCTTGTTTATGCCTAGTTTTATGTCTCTTTAAATAGTTGAAACTGACAAAGATACCCCGATTATGGCTCATTGTGGAATAACAGTGAATGTAGTTTGGTCCTTTCACGAATCACATTGCTTTTGGGTTTCTTCTGCTTCTAAAGCCTACATAAGGTCGTTGAGGGTGAAACTGCTTTCTAATGTTATGCTTATTGAATGAAAGATATAACAGCTTTCTTTAAGGGTCTAGCATGTGCTGCTAATCGATAGAAGAGAAGGTGGATGTGTAATCATTATTTTAGACTATTGGACTGTCAGGAATCATTGCCAGTCTTAGTTTTTTGGTTGGTGACTATCCAATCTAACACGTTCTGTTAATCAATAGTAGAGAGGGTGTGCTGTTACTAGTTTCACATTAGTGGACTGCCGGGAATCATTCCTGAAGCTCTTTGTTTCTTTGTGGGTGATTATTCTACAATGGGTGGTTTTGAGCCTACACCTCAATGGTAGCCGGCATTCATTTCAACATTCAGGTTTTGGTTCAGTTGCAGCTTACCTATCAAAATAATAATAATTAACTACAATTGTTGCAGCTCCAATGTAAGGAAAATTGCAACCCAGATAGACGGACCACTCGATTCCTGTTGCATCGAAGGTTTCAAAATTCAAGTTGGAGAGATTCAAATAGAGGTACTTCATTGAAGAATAACTTAAGGATCAAAATGGTCCAATTTGACTGTGGGGCCCAGAGATCCAATTGAATAGTGATGGATTATAATGAACTGGAGAGTGTAGCCCACAAGCCTAATCGACCACTTCTTTCTTGGGGTTTTAAGCAAACCATAATGCCCTATAAACAATATGATCAGGTATTTTCAATAGTTGGGATTCTTCTCAGCTACTTACTTTCTAGTCTATATTTGGTTATTTTCCTTTTCATACTCCAAGTAGCAAGGCAAGAGAAGTCTTCATTGGTTAAGGAAATAAGCTTGTAGAAAAAGTTCATTTCGAATCAGGAAAATCTTGTAGCGAAAGGCCTATACAGGTGAAAGGCCACAGGTTTGGACCATACTACAAATATTTGAGTGAATAATGCAACTTGATGTTTTAGATTTGATTGATTCTAATTCTATCAACTAGAAGATTGTATTCTTCAAGATTTTTTTCTAGTTTGTACAACTAGAAGGCAATCAGAAACATTCTACAATCCCTTCATTCTATTTGGGGCTTTCTTATCTACTTGTGGCATAGAAGAGAGGAGATCTTAACTGCTTCAAAGGCCTTCTCTTCTTCCATTGGTCTTTCCACCCAGGCTTCATCAACCTACTTTATTTGTTCAAAGACAACGATGTCCAGATTTGGATGGTTCCCCCCTTCCCCTGACAGCACCTCATAGAAGTTAACTATCATCTTACAAATAGTCTTTCGGAACTGCTTCCCATGGCTATCATGTGGTCACCTCAGAAGAAGCAAAACGGAAGGGTGTTCGATGACAAAAAGAAGTTCATTGAAAACATAGTGGAAAACAGAGAATGAAGTGGAATTAAATTACCAAAGAAGCATTTGGATTCATGGCGGTGCAGGCAGCCAATACTCATGTCTTAATCTACTTAGTAGAGCTGTTTGGATACATTTCTACATCGATTATGCAGATATGCATTGCATGGGTATACTCCTCCTTTAATTATTAATAAGATTTTACCATTGCCAATCAAAATAAAAATAAAATAGAATACACTTGAGAAAAGCTGATTGATCCCTTCTAAGGAACTTTCATTAGGATCATGGTCAAACCTGTGCAAGTTTGTGTTCATGTGCAGTTATTGTCTATCTATTACCAGTGATTGACTTGACATGTACTAGATAAAGCCACGTTATTACTATGATTCCAACTCAGCGAATTTGGTCAAATAACTAAACTAAGCATATTAACCTGATAAAGCCGACAGCTTGACAGAAAATGAAGTTATATCAGTATGTTTAAACATCCATTGCCATTTTCCAAATTAAGTTTCTATCTATCAACTGTACAATTACAAAGTAGGATACCTTCATAATAATTTTTACAAAAAAAAAGTGAAATAATCAGCATTTAGTGCATATAATGAAGTCAAGAATCCTTAATGCTCAAATCATTCTCCAAGAGCAAAATTCACTTGCAAAATTTAGTAGAACTGCAAGACGAAAAAAGATCACATTCAAAGTGGAAGAACTCAAACATCATAACCTCTGACCTTCATTGTATATTCGGTGATAAAATTTAATCTGTTTGAAGCGTCCTGCTGAAGAGTTGATGTAATATATGGTGTGGGCGGATTTCGCTGCATTTTGCTTCTTTTAGTGCCTACCACTTGAAAGTTAGAACAAGTAACATTCTGCTCAATAGCCTTTGCCTCTGCTTGCGAGCTTATGGAGAACTTTTCTAACTTTTTGGAATCAAAATGTGTCAGCTGCGACCGGAAATTAACGCCCCCGTCTTTCACTTTTTGCAACTCAACTTCAACACTCCAATACTCCTGTGACTTAAATTCATCGATCTCCGTTTCCCTATCACATATGAGGGCAAGAGCCACAGACTGGACTCGACCAGCTGATTGACAACCAGGTAATTTCCTCCATAAAAGTGGTGAAATATTGAATCCAATCAAATAATCAAGAGCACGCCGCGCAAGATAAGCATGGACCAAGTCCTTGTTTATGTCTCTTGGAGACTGAAGTGCACTTTTAATGGATGATTCAGTTATTTCATGAAAGACAACCCTTGCTACAGTAATGCCTTCATTTAAAGCATCTTGCTGTTGCAACATCTCAGTAATGTGCCAAGCAATTGCCTCTCCTTCACGATCAGGATCAGATGCAAGGATAAGATTTTTAGCTCTAAGAGATGGAAGATGGAAAAAAAACACAATGAAAATGATCAGATAAATAATCAAAGCACAAAATAATGAAGTGGCTCAGCACATAATGATAACAAATAGAAACTTTCTTATCATTAACAATTCAGAATAATCACAACTTGGAATCCATCACATATTCACAATACACATCTCAGAAGATAAACAAACATTCGACAAATTGACAGGTTGGCTAAGAAATTGCCCAGGTAATTTTGCATCATCTGGAACGCTTCATGTGAAGAAATGAGTCAAATAACCCATATACCCAAAATGGGAAACAATCCACCAGAGACGAGAATACAAGTTGTCCAATTCACCAATTTAACTTGCCCAAATCACAATTTCGGAACAAGCAAGCAACATCAAGTTATGAGTGAGTCGTCCAATACACCAATTTAACCTGCCCAAATCGCAATTTCGAAACAAGCAAGCTACATCAAGTTATGAATTTTCAAACATTGACTCAGATATGTAGACTGAAATACAAAAAGCATTCTTTCCAATGCTCATGCTATAATGAAAATATGAAGTTTCAATCCACAAGAAAGAAGTACATAATTCAGAAGTTATTTAGGAAACAAGAGCAGCAAAATGCAATAAACAATCCAATGTCATGAAAAAACAAGTGCAGTTGCATCCATCATAAACAATGCAGTATGACAACAGTGTTACTTCACAGCTAAGAGACAACACTCATCCAGCTCAAGAGAGAGTTGGTTCACAGGCGCCCTCTTTAGAGGGGATACTTCGGATCAAGTTCGCAGATGGGGTTTCTTGCAGAAACCCAGACCAAAAAAACTAAGAGAAAGCACAAAGAAAGGAACCATACCCTTTTAGTGCTACCTTAATACTCTTAAGATGAGTCCAGGCAGCAGCAGGAACCTCCCAAACCATGCTGAAATCATCATCAGGCCGTACAGATCCTGACCTACCAGCCAAGTCCCTCACATGGCCATAACTTGGAAGGACTTCAAACATATCTCCAAGGTATTTCTGAATAACATTTGCTTTTGTAGCAGACTCCACCACCACAATAGATTTGCCATCAGGAGGAAACAAAGGACCTAATTTCCCACTCCAGGTCTTTACTTTGCATTCAACAGGCCTACTGCGTTCAGCTGCACTTGATGCACGGGCTGAGGCAGCTTTAGATTTGGAAGTTGGTGGTGAATCACCAGCGGATAACACCTGCAATGCAGGTTTGCTCTGTTTTGCTGGAATCTTATCTGAATTCGTAACCATAACTTTTTTCCGAGGACTTCTCTTTCTGGAAGAGTTTTCAGTTGTTTTCTTGGATTGATGATGCGTGAGGGCCTGATTATCAACCATTGGCAAGGTTGTCTCCTCTGCTTGATGAATCTGAAACGCTGCAGCATTAGTTAAAGTGGAACTATAAAATTCCTATCATGCATTTTCTCAGCCGATGAACTTGATATCTAGTGCCCACCCTCTGGTAATCCAAATTGTTCATTTGATGGACCCCATGGCAGATGAAAGATACCCCAAAATATCCCCAAATCCCAACCTTCTGACTGGGCCCCTGCTATTAACGGACCTTGGTTGTAGTTGTCCTCTTTCATCAAGTGGCTAGTATCATCAGATAGGGGAGATAATTGGGTGTAATGGCATCTGAAGTTGCCACAGGGTGGGCCCTGCCTATACTGTTGCTGGGATGAACAACACAACACCTTTTCTTTCAATCAAGATTCATAAGAAATCTTCATTAAAATTAGTAAAAATTATGTTGTAAATGTAATGGGCTCAATTGAATTCTTCAACGGAACAACCAGGTTTACCTCATTAGCTGCATTCATAGAGGTCTGGCCAGAAGTAGTGCCATTAGTTCTCTTCCCTTGCGAAGGCCCATTAGAAACTCGGGGCTCTCCTGCCCCAGAAGGCTGGTTGATGTCAGAAAGTAGTTCCTCTTTCTTCTTACTTCTTGTCCGCTGATTTTGTTTCGCCTGTGCTTTGGTATTTTTGGTAGTATTGCCGCTCTTAGCAGTTGTGGATTTTCCAGATATCACATCCTTCATGGCTGCCTGATCAACATTTTCATCTCTGCTCTTCATATCTCGACTCCCCTGTTTATTGGGTTGTGCAGTAACTACAGTTTTCAAGACCGACTTACTGCTCTTTGAAGGTCCCTTTTCAACAGGCAGGTTGGGGACTGTAACATGCAGCTCACCATCAAGGCTGCTACGAACGGCCAACGACTTGGCCTGCTTTTGTGTTCCATGGACCATCTTGTGGGCAGGAGGAGTATTTTGACTCTGTCCATTGCTCATGACCATATTATTGCTTCTATTTGTCATTGCTCTGGGAACCTGAATCTTTCGTGTAGCCTTAACTGATAAGAACCTCCTAACCATCAGTTCACAAAGCAATGAATTTGATCTACCACGGTCATCGGCTTCAAAACTCCTAAAAGTGGAAATATTCTTGGGGTTCTTTGTATTGAGAGTGCCAAATCTTAATTGAGCATGGAAATTAGTAGTGCCTCTAAGCAAGTGTCCATTCGTAAGGCTTCTTAACAGTGGATAACCATGCTCGACCTTTAACTGGGAATTCTTTAACCGATCCATGGAAGCTCTGCAATTATCCCCTGCTTTCCTAATTTTAAGCTGAATGCACTTTCCGTGTTTCCCACCATTTCCAAATGATGAATATGGCACGCAATTGCCTGAGAATTTCTGCAGGGCACTGTTTTGAGGCTGAAAATGAAACACAGAAATTATTTTGAAGAATTAACAGAACTTAACATAATCTAGTGGAGAAAAAACAGAACAATTCTAAGCAGATTTATTTAATGATGACTGTGTAGTGCCGTGATGCCTTGTGCCATCAGCATTTAGGATGTAAGAGTCAACACCAATTTACCCAATGAACAGATGGATAAAGATATTATGATAGACAAGGAAAATGATGATGGATATCTATACTACAATAAAAAGTTAGAAAAACTTTTCATATTGTTATTTTTTAATCAAGTATTATTACGTACTTTACAAACTACCCCTAGAAATCTAGTTAATTCGTAAGATCCAATTTGTGTGCCCCGCATGGATGGAGAACATTTTCAAAGTCCAAGTAAATAAGCAATCAGGATTTTTTTCTCGCATTCACATAACAAAAATGGATCGGCAGTCAGATCCAATGCGTCTAGAATGCGACTGCCATGTGGACACCATGCATGCATGGGACCTGGTCCCATGCATGTTTTCAGTTCTAGCAAATGGGCCCATGGTGGAGCAATCCGAACCATTGATATGTTATGGATCAGTGTGGATGGACCATGCTCCAATTAATTTCCAGATTGGTGGGCCTACAGTGTTAACACATGGCATGCGCTAAAGTTTCAAAGTCTGCTAAAGTGTTGGCATGGCAACCTCCAAAAATCTAAGCACAAAGACACTTCAATGCACAATAAATAGTATCTTAATTAAAGATATGAAATAGCAAGTTAAATAAATAAAAAATAAAAACATTGTTATTTCTTTATAGGTAGGCTAGACTCGAAACCGACACTTAACAATGAAAACATTAAAGACAAAGGAAATTAAAAAGGAATACTCCCATAGTTCCAATAAAACAAATTACCAGTAATCTAAAAGAAACCAATGACTAACTAATGAAACATAGAAAATCAAGCAAAATCATCCTAAGAAATAATAGGTTATATCATATATGAGCATCATTTGTTCTCTTAAGAAATTAGGTCCCCGGCAAAAGAGCAACAAGAACAACAAAGCTTGTGCTTTTTTGTTATGGGTCATGGTAACCATAATGTGAGTATGACATAAATTCTAGAGAGTGAGGAGATGAATTCTTTCCAAGGAGTTTCCTCGACAACAAGAGGATGGACGCAAGCTTGAAGGCTAAGAGTTAGAGATCTTCAGCTTGACAAAAGAAAGTTACGTAACAAAAAAACCCAAGAAAGATGAAAGAAACCTTTGTTAAGAATTTTTCACACCCCTAACCACACTTAAAGTGTCCAACACATGCCATTTTTCGATGACATCACCAAAACTCTGTCCATGCAGATATTGAAATGTTGTGTGGTGTCTAGAAGTGTCTAAGGATCCCCAAATGTCAGCATGGCAAAAGCCCATAATGTAGAAGTGACCAGGTAAACTTAGCAGCAAATAGATAGATATTAAGATAGTTGAGAAAACAGTACATATTTTAACTGAAATAATATAGGTCGCTGAATTGTTCCAAGCTGGAAATTATTGGGGGCATGTTCCTTCCAAGATGCAAATCACCACATCAGTGGCCTGGATTACCAAACCATGGGCTCTATTTGTCAAAAATGAAAATAGGGGGTGACTAAGCTGAGTCGGGCAACTCCGCTCGACTCGACCGAGTCACCCCTAACTCGACTCCAGACAGGCCAAGTCAGTCCAAGTCACTGAATCTAAAAACCATGCTGTTGACACAAATAAAATAACCTTCCTATATTGTCTGAAGTTGAAATGAAGATAAATACTAAAAAGTGATCTAAATATAAAGAAGTCCAATCTCATTGAAACTCTTTTTACACCAATTATATTAGGTGACGAAATAACTGGGGGGATAAAGTGGAATGGCGGAACAGAACAGGATTCGTGTAGCCGACCCCATTTAGTTGGGACAAGGCTTAGATGATGATGATGACAACATCTAGATACCCAGAAGTGACTGTATACCCAGGAGTGTGATGTTCGTAGGCCATAAGGTTGTCCAAAACCTCCATATCATTAGAAAATCATCCAATTAGATCTGCAAGCTGCATTCCAACCACACCACATCTGTGATCAGGCAAAAAACCAGGGCCCATTGTCGACCCCAAGCAAAATCAAACAGTCCAGCATCACCCGCTAAGTAACTAAGACGAGTTGAGTGGGGCTTGGGCCTAACAGAAGTTTTTTTTTAGTTGGGCCTCAAGCTTAAATTCTAGATCTCTTCAGTAAATGTGTAAGGTCAGGTCACAGTTTGTGGGTTGTGGGTCTGCCTTGGGTTTTAATCCTTCACCTGTTAAATCCCTCGGAAAAAAAAAAAATTTCTTCGTCCTGCTTAGCATGGGCTCATGTACACATTCAACAAAAATTCAAAAAATTGGAAGGCTCGGACCTTCCAATCTGGAATCTACTTGTGCCATGGTCCATCTACCATGGGTTCGACCAGATCTACAGTTTGGACCACTGTCCTGTGGGCCCCAGTTGTACAAACCGAGGGCCTTGTGATACTGCATTATCATCAGCTCAACGATCATATAATTCCTCAAATACGAGAGCTCACTCACAATGACGACATCAATGAAATCCAATAAGGACAGATAAAAAAGCAAGATACAAGTATTGATAATTCCACCTTCACGGAAGTAATTCTATGCAATCATGCGAAAATTTGTAATGACTAAATTACCCCTCCAGGAGTCAGAAAAAAAAATTAAAAAGAAAAAAAAAATCAATTCAGCAGTGGGGATATGAATTCCCAAAAACCAAATCAAAGATGAACAGATTGTTAACATTTTCAAGCAAAATGCCTAGACAAAACACAAAAAGATAAATAACGGCCTTGGAAATGAAAGTAGTGACATTTACACCCTCTATCTTTTCAACGCCCACACTCCCATTTCTACTCTTGGTACTTGGACGGCCGTACTTGCTATTCTAACACCAGACAGTCGGAAAGGCGTGTGGGGTGAATCAAAACAATGGGCGTAAATATCAATTCCCTTTGGGAAACTACTCACCATGATTGGATAACGAGAGAGATTCGAGAAGCTTCTTCCCTGCACACAGCTTGCCGGAAAGAGCTTATGTAGCATAAGCGCCATCTACACTTTCCGGGGATCGATTCAAAGGCGGAAACCTCTGCAGAGAGATAAAGAGAAGGAGAGAGGTGAGAATTAAAATCAGAAGCAGAAAGAGACGGAGAACAACGCAACGAAATGGGGGATGGTGATGATGGATGGTGATGATGTGTGGATGATGGTGGCGATGATGCATGGACGGTGGTGATTTACCTGGGTTTTGGTAGGGTTTTTGCGCGGCATTTGAAGAACATGTTCGGTGGAAGGAAGAGGGGAGATAGGGAGGGAGGGAGAGATATAAAAGGGGAGTTATTTGTTACTCTGGCAGCGTAGGACGCTTGATACGCGAGCACTTAGAAATTGTGCACTTGTAATATATTAACTCAGATGAAACAGATGGAATACATACTTCTAAGTTGTAGCCCATAAATCCGATTGGTTGAATAATAGTAGCCTGTGAATGAGTGACACTTCTTTGTTGAAATTAGGCCATTGGATTTTTTTCATTCTTAACCGTTCAATAAATGTCCACCAAATCTGAAACTCAGATCATCAGATAACCATCAAATTCAGTCAGTAGTAGATTTAAAGCATTACCTACCATTTGTATGACTCGTATGCAGTTTCTAAGTGCATGCGTATCATTGATCACTCTCTGGCAGAGTACGAAAGTTTTTTTTTTTTTCACTCGGAGATAAATTGCGTGCGCAACTTCCGACTTTTATATAAAGGGAACCGCGAAAATCGTTTTAGGGCAGAGGAGAGAGAATTGGTGCACCGGCAGACTATGGAGATACGTGTAAGTGCAAGGAGCATCTCTGCACGTGCGCTTCCCGTAGCTCAATCCACACCGTCCAAGTCGTGTATCCTGTTCTGGATTTGTGACCCACGAAATTTATTTCCAGTGGAATGTTTTGAAATATGTGATTAGTGGAAACTAAATAATGGCTGGGATGGTAACGTTACAAATCCAAGGGACAGTATTCATTTATTGAATACTACCTGTGTCTATCCAATTTGATTCTATTCCTCTGTCACCGTGTAAAGTGGGGCCCAGAATTTGGACGGTTTGGATTTATTGCATTCAGGTGATTTCTACATTTGCGATGTAGGGCGGAAGAACCGTGTACCTCACCACATGGTCGGTCCCAATGGGCAATGATCACGAATGGTGAGAAGTGGGCCGCAAGAGATGACGGTCTGGATCGCACTAAGGGGCCCACAGATTATTTTCTCACAAATCACGCAGGCAGAGACATATACTCAACGGTCTTGATCGTCTAGCTGGGGCAACCTATGTGTCCACTCGTTGGACTCCAAAAGACCCAAAATGCTGGCGCCGGTCCAGTAGATATATGGTCAGGATCGCTTGACGAAGGGGCGGATTTGATGGGCTTCCACATTTCAAATTAATGGACACGGATTCGGTGGGTTAATCCGGGCTGTGGGCTCTACAGTGATTTATGTGTTTTATATCAATGCCGTTCATCCATTTTAGGGCATCAGCCCAAAAAATGAAGTAGATACAAATCTTATGTGGACCACGCCATGGAAAACGGTGGAGATTAATCACCCACTAATAAAAATTTCCAAGGCACAGAAGCTTTGACTAAGCTGATATTTGTACTTTCCTTTCATCCAAGCCTGTGTGGCCTTAGCAAAACGTTGGATGACCGAGTGAGAATAGTCTAGTTTCAACACTGAGGTTGTGGTAACGATTCCCATAGTGGGGTAGCTCACATTGTGATGTCACTAACAAGGGTGGGTGGGTGTACTAACAATGGGGTGTGAAATAACCCATGAAAAAATTTTATATATATATATATATATATATATATATATATATATATATATATATATATATATATATATATATATATATATATATATTTGATGTCAAATAAATGCTATGGTGGCCCTAAGAAGTTTTTGATTGTTGGCATTCAATTACCACCATTTTCAAGTAGTATGGTCCACCTAAGATTTGGATTGCTCCAAATTTGGGCTCATACCTTAAAAAAAGCTTGCAAGAAGGACATGCATGGGTTTTATCTATGCTGCCTGTCCATTTTTCTAGATCAACTTAGGGTATGAGCCCAAAAATGAAGTAAAGCTTAAGTGAACCACAACACAAGAAGCAACAGTTATAAGGAGTTTCTAATTCTGATTTTCTCATAGAGATATAATTCGAGATTAGGATTGCCGCCTATGGGCCAAGGGATTGAGAGGGTTCTAGGATGAAAGAAAGAGCTAGGGAGGAAGCTTAGAGTTCTCTGGGATGAAGGAAATGGCTGTGTTTGTCCTTCTCATGTGAGAATTGGCTTCCGGTAGCTTGGGATTTTTCTTGTGAGCTGTGATCCAGGGTTTTCTTCTGTAATCTCTTGTAACTTCTGATATCATAATGGATTGTTGTCGTTTTGTGTCGTAGTTTTTTACCCTTGAAGGGTTTTTGCACGTAAAAAATCGAATCGCCTTCTTGTGTGTGATGATTTGCTTATTAATTGTCATTGTGGTGTGTTCCTCGCCTGCTTCGATTGCTTTTGTTGCGGGGCTCCTAACCCCAACAAATCTGTGTTGAGAACGGACGCCTCAAATTAAGTCTCTCACAGAGACCATCGGTCGGTTGATAGGGGTGTCCGACCGGTCGGTCACACAATGAAACAGGTAGCAGGAACGCTGGACCGATTTTTAGCCTATCCGACCGGCCGGTAGGGGTGTCCGACCGGTCGGACGACCGGTCGGCAATGTCCTAGTGCAACACGGATTTGCACGGTTTCTTTGCGCAAGAGGTTTCTAAATCCGGATTTCTTCCTATTTAAGGTGTATTTTCGGAATTAGAGGTAAAACAAAATGTTGCAAAGGGGATTGAGGGAGCTTCCAGGTGAGAGAAAGAGCTTGGAGAATAGGGTTTTCTTCTTGGGTAAGCTTGGGATTTCTCTTGTGGGCTTGGGTTTTGGGTCTTGGGTTCCATCTCTTGTAACTTCTGATATTATAATAGATTGGTGTCGCTTTGTGCCGTGGTTTTTTTACCCGTGAAGGGGTTTTTCCACGTAAAAATCCAATTATCTATGTGTGGGTGATTGCATACATTGTGATTGCATTGTGTGACTTTTTTGATTGAATATTCTGTTTGTCTACGGCTTTGCTTCCTCTGCGGGCCCTCCTATCCCAAAACTAGTATCAGAGAGATCGTTGAGGTGTAGCAGGAATTCGAATCTGAGACAAGAGCATGGCATCAGGCATGAGGTTCGACATAGAGAACTATTCGAGGAAAAACAACTTTGAGCTTTGGAAGGTAAAGATGAAAGGCCTTCTAGTTCAGTAAGGATTGCAAGTTGTGCTCCTTTGAGAGCGACCAGAAGCTATGAAAGAAGAAGAGTAGAAGAAGATCGATGAAAAGGCCAATGTCTCAATCCAGTTGTGCCTGACAGATGAGGTCCTGTATAACGTTACGAAAGAGAAAACTGCGGCTAAAACATGGGCGAAGTTGGAGAATATCTATGCGAAGAAATCTCTTGAAAATCGCATATACAGTGAAGCTTCAGTTGTACAATTTGAGGATGACGGAGGGGGTCGATGTCGAGAGCCACATCAGCAATTTCAATAGGCTTATTTGCAAGTTGATGGACGTAGATGAGCCGATGAAGGATGAGGATTAAGCGTTTATCCTGTTGAATTCTCTTCCAGAGTCACATGAGTCTCTCAAGGACTCTTTGTGCGCAGGTAGGGAGACTACTGGCGTAGAAACCGTTATCTCAGCCCTTCAGGACGAAGGCGATGAGAAGGAAAAGCGGCGGCGTGGGTCCCTCTACTGATGAGGCACTGGTTATGAGTGGGAGGAATTCTGAGCGGGGTGGAGGATCTCCTTCATCGAGATCTAAATCAAAAGGCAAGTGGAGGCACAAGGTGAGATGCTGGAATTGTGGGGAAGAAGGTCATGTGAAGAGGGATTGTTCGAATCCCGGGAACAAGCAGGAGAGATCTGGAGATTTTTCTAGGGAAGGAACCAACACTATAGAGGACGGTGGTGACGGTTGTGATGTATTGACTATATCTGACATAGAGCCTCTTGGTGGAGAGTGACTCTTAGATTCAGGGGCATCATGTCATGTATGTCCTGACCGAAGTTCATTCATATCATATAAGGAGTATGATGGTGGATCGGTGTTTGTGGCTAATGGCTACGCTTGCAATGTGGTGGAGAATGGTTCGGTGCGCGTTAGGATGTTCGATGGAGTCGAACGGATCCTCGAAAGTGTGAAGCATGTCCCTGAGATGAAGATGAATGTGATATCTCTTGATGCACTCGAGGCGAAAAGGGTACAGGTTCATCGGCTGCGATCGATATTATAAAATGGTGAAGGGAGCATGCGTGACGATCAAGGCACGAAGGTGCGATAATCTTTACAAGGTGATCGGGAGCACTATTCATGGTGGAGCTGTGGGATTGGCAGCGGGATCCACGGTTGCTCAAGTGTGGCAAGAGAAAAAGGGCCACATGGGAAGAGCAACAAGGTGTGTGAAGATGCAATGATAGGGTCGATGGGGCATGAGAAGTGACGGGACTGTAATAATGAAGAAGTAGAGGTGGAGATTGTGCGTGGGCAGGAGGTGCATGGTAATTTGAGTCGTTGTGGAGTTTGTTGAGAACGTACGCCTCAAATCAAGTCTTTCACAGAAACGACCGGCAGGTCGGTGGGGGTGTCCGACCAGCCGGCCACACAATGAAACAGGTAGCAGGAACGCCGGACCGATTTTTAGCCTATCCGACCGGCCGGTAGGGGTGTCCGGTTGGCAATGTCTTAGTGCAACACGGATTTGCGCGGTTTCTTTGCGCAAGAGGTTTCTAAATCCAGATTTCTTCCTATTTAAGGTGTATTTTTGGGATTAGAGGTAAAATAAAAGGTTGCAAAAGGGATTGAGGAAGCTTTTAGGTGAGAGAAAGAGCTTGGAGAATAGGGTTTTCTTCTTGGGTAAGCTTGAAATTTCTCTTATGGGCTTGGGTTTTGGGTCTTGGGTTCCATCTCTTGTAACTTCTGATATTATAGTGGATTGGTGCCGCTTTTGTGTCGTGGTTTTTTTACCCGTGGGGGGTTTTTCCACGTAAAAATCCGATTTATCTATGTGTAGGTGATTGCATGCATTGTGATTGCATTGTGTGGCTTGTTGATTGAATCTTCTGTTTGTCTACGGCTTTGCTTCCGCTGCGGGCCCTCCTATCCCAACAATCTGTACTATTTTGTCACAGGTTCCATGACTAACACATGCATGTGTCACTCTTTTACTGGTGCTACATGGGGCTTTGTGCACCATCTTCTTGCATTAAAGCAAGCTTCTTTGGTATGAGTGCGGGCATGCACCAAAGGCACATAGAAAAGGTCAAAATCAACTTTTGATGCAGAAACTATTACTTTTTTACTATAATGGCTATTTAATTATTAATTTAGCTAGGTAAATACAAATAAATAAGTAGTACTAATTTCCTTGGTTTGTTTGCAGGACATAAAAATTATAAAGGATTTTTGGCTCGTCATGAAAGAGCCTTGGACTCAATGCGATGTGTGTGACTTATTAATGCCGCCCATCCATCTTTATTAGCACATTTTAGAGCATAAGCCAAAAAAAATGAGGCATCAATTCTCACTATTTCTTGTGGTGTGGTCCATTTAAGCTTTAGATTTACCCTTTTTAGCTCCTGCCCTGGAATAAGATAGCCAAAGGAATGGGTGGTGTGGATGAGACACAAATCATAGTGGGCCCATAGTTTTAATGGTGAAGTGTGAAAGTGTTAAGTAAAAGTGGTCGTCAGCGTTACCCTATAAAGTCGGAATTGCAGAAGTTACTAGTTTATTATTCCTATTTTCAAAATTAAAGATGGAATTAGAAAATCAAATGGCCCCTAAGTGGCGCAACTTTAGATTGTGATATGTATGATTTGATTGGGCTGCATGCCACAGTGGAAGATGACCCATGCATAGCAAGCTCCAAAATAATTAGGTCAAATCATGCCACCTCAAGGCATGTTTGGAGGTGGTTAGGTCAAGTACACGCTTAGTTAAGGCTAGATAGGGCTGACCAACGCAAATCCCGCCATGTGGGTCGTTTTATAAGTGCTGGGTTAGACTTAGACCCACAGGCAGAGTATTGGCGCTGGACCAAATTATTCAATGAATATGCACACATAGACGGCCCAATCAATGATCTGGACCATCCATTTGGCTCAAGCCACATTTTGGATGGTTAAGATCATCCCATCAAAACGATTCGGGAGAGGCATTTCCCGTCTAATGTAGGCGCGCTACGATGGGCCACCTAGATTGATGATCGGGCCCTTTCTGTTACAAATGATCTTGACCATCCATTTGGACACAACTGATCTGATGGCTTTCGAATCATTTACATGAGCAAGTGGGGGTGAAAACGGAGAACATATTCTGGATGCCGCCCATCGGGTGGGCCCAAACGTTTAGATTCCATCGGGGAGGTGGATTAGGTGAGACCCGGAACCACCGAGGTGGGTGGGACCCCTGACTGTGGGGTCCACTTTGATGTATGTGGCTAAATCCACGCCGGCCATCCTAATTGGAAGCTCATTTTAGGGCATGATCCAAAAAATGAAGCAGTTTCAAATCCCACATGGACCATAGTACAGGAAACAGTGGTAATTGACAATTAAAAACTTATTGTGGGCCACAAAAACTTTGGATCAAGATGATATTTGTGTGATCTCTTCATCTAGGTTTTTGTGACCTTATCAACAGATGGAAAATAAATAATTCGATGGAATCCAGGACGTTTTTAATGATGGAGATTCAATCACGACTGTTTCCTGTGGTGTGTTTCACCTAAGGTTTGAGTCAGCTTCATTTTTGGGATAATGTCCTAAAATGAGCTTTCAAAATGGTTGGACGGTGTGGATTTATGACCCATAAATTACTGTGAGCCCCACAGTCAGGTGTCCCACCCAGCTGGGTGGATCTGGGGTCTTACCAAATCCGTTCCGCTGGTCGGCTCCTACGATGGGGCCTACAGAATTGACCAACGGTCCACAATAAAAACACCAGTGTGGCCCACCAGTTGGCCATCCTGCCTGGTTTTCCATAGATGGTGGGGCCCACTTTCGCTGGCAAATACACGAGCGAGAAATCATCATTGCACGGGTTGAATAGTGTAATATGGATGATGGATATCCCATTCACATGTTTTACTTATACACCGTCTATTTGGAGGCCACTGACAAAAAGGTTTAATATCTTCCAAGCTACGAAATTTTTGGAGAACCGGCCATCCACATCAGCAGCTATCAGATCAACGGTTCTGATCACCTAACACTGGGCCCCATGCATCAGTGCATCGTTCACTTCCTCATGCATGGAGGCATTCACCAGCTGGTGACTGTTTGCAAGAAAAACGGTGTAGGGTTGCAGAAGACGTATGAGTTCATTCTACGGAAGCGGATAGCGTACTGAGTAAACCCTGAGGGGTCCACTGTGATTTATGTATTTCATCCACTCCGTTAATCCATTTTTAAAGATAATTTTATGGCTTCACACAAAAAATGAAGCATATAAAAAAATTAAGTAGACCACACCACAGGAAACAATATTAAATCTGGGTTACGGAAGTTTTGGATCCAGCTGATATTTGTTTCTTCCCTTATACCCTAGAAAGGTTTCAACGGTGGAAATCATTATACCCACTGTTTTTTTGTGGTATGTTCCACCTGAGTCTTGGATATGCTTCGATTTTGGTTTCAACCCCTTAAATGATCTGAAAAATCGGATGGACGGTGTAGATAAACTACATACGTTTACAGCGGGCCCAGCTGAGTTCACTCAGTACGATAAGAGCGTCCTGAGTAACTCAGGACGCAATCCGATTTCTTATTCTACGGCTTACGGGTGGGGCCCACCTCGGTGCATGTATGGCATCAAACCCGTCCAAAAGAATCGATCAATTTTGAAAGTTGGACGCCCAAAATCAATCAAATCCAACCACCAGGTGGGCCATCCACAAAAATCATGGACAACCATCCAAAAACCTCTGATTCACGTGATGTCCTGCATGATCGTTGGATTGCCCTGATTTCCGAGATGTCCCAATTTCACGGTGGAGTGACCCTTATGGACGGATCAGATTACATGAAAACATCAAACTGGGCCCCACGCGCCAGAGTGGTAGAATAAGGTTATTTTACAAGAGAGCTTTGCCGAGTACACACGCGAGTGCAATAAAGCTCTTGTACACGCATGCTACACACGTGCTAGCATGGGATATAGGTGCCAGATCCAATCCATCCATCAGGTTGGACCGAGCTTCTGCATGCTATGTCAAAAAAAAATCTGATTCATTCAGCTCAGGGGACCCAACGCTCGAAAAAAGATGGACGGGTTAGAAAACTTCAACCAAGTTTTTCAGGGCCGTACATTTATTTTACAATATGTGGCCCATACGAACATTGGATCAACGGGATTATTGGATTAGGGAATCATTTTAGTGGTTCATTTCTGATGGATGGATTAGATTTTATGGAAGTATCAAGTGGGCCCCACGCGCAAGAGTAGTAGAATATGCTTATTCTACAGCATCTGGCTTTCTTAAACAGCTGAAGAGATAAAAGCAAATTACAGCAGGAGAGAGAGAGAGAGAGAGAGAGAGAGAGAGAAATGGCGATGGTGGCGCCTCCAAGCAGTGAATCCGAGCCTGAAATCGAGAACAACGAGAACCCAAATCGTCCAGATGGCTTAAATCCATCTGGGTCTCCTCTGGTTTGCCTTGCAAGGTTCGCGGGCGACTCGGCTGCCGGCGCTCTCATGGGCTCGGTGTTTGGCTACGGTCCGTTTCTTCTCTCATCCCTTCATCATATCTTCAATGAAAATTCAATCAATGTATGTTGATCAATCGACTTCTTCTTACATGGGATTTTCTCACATCTCCATTCTTTTTTGGAAAAAAAAAAATCGCCATGTTTTGAGTCCTTGGCGCCGCCCGTTTGAATTTCTGGTTTCATCATGGTTGAATTTTAATTTTGGTTATTTGGGGCTTCTTTTTTCTGATAATATTGAGTTGGGTTTCTTTTATTTACGATTGAAAGGATGTTTTTGGGAATTTTTTTGGGGTTTGAAATTTTGGGAGTTTATATGTGAATTTGATTTTTCTTCTACTTCTTCTTTTGTTCTGTTTGATGTGATGATATAATGCCAGTTAGTTTTGCGTTATTTCCTCTTAGGATTTTAAAATTGCCTATACGGATTAGTGGCCAAGCGGCGGGATTGTTTACTAGTAAATCATTTACTACTTACATCCAAACAGAAGGTAGTAAATCATTTACTAGCACTTAAGTCATTTGCTAGTAAATCATTTACTAGTAAATGATTTACAACCTATCCAAACGACCCCTAATGGTTTTGGGCAATTTTTTTTTAAGCATGGACATCTCATATGGCACCTTTTGAGAATATGAAGTATTGCAGGATATTTCGGCAAATATCTCAGATATTGTGTAAAGTATCACAATCTGGGGAAGCATTGGGGGAACCTTAGGAAAATGGTGAAATTTTTCAGTGAAACTTCAGGAGTTGTTAGAAGTAGGGGTGGAAATGGTTCGGGTCGGCCCACGGGACAACTGAACCAACCCGCTTCTGATGCGGGTTTGGGCCAAACTAAATAGGTAGTGGGAAAATGTGGCCCATTAAGTAAATGGGGGAGGTTCGTGTTGAATGCGACCCCACCCAAACTGGGGTTTGGGCCAAACTAAATAGGTAGTGGGAAAATGTGGCCCATTAAGTAAACGGGTGAGGTTCGTGTTGAATGCAACCCAACCCAAACTGTCCATGAGTTTTATTAATGGGTTAGATGACCTGGCCTGACTCGACACAAAACTCAAAACAAATTAATAAACAATAAGTAGATACATGCACACAGTGTACGTATGTTGGTTTGTATTGGCTAATTGGATCAGGCCGGCGTACCTTTAGCCCCGTATTCCATTCTTAAACCCAAGCATAGCCATGCCAGGTCGGGTAAGGTTGGTCAAGCTCAACCCGATTACAATTAAATGGATTGGGTGAAGTTGGCTTGGGTTTGGTGAAGTTTAAGTGGGTCAAGACGGGCCATAGGGTAATGAGTTGTGGGTTTGGGCCGAAATTCTTGGCCTGTTTAGTAAATGGGTCAGGCTTGTTGGACTGACCTTGACCCGGTCTGAATCCGACCCACTGCCACCCCTAGTTAAAAGAGTCATGACTATACAATTGCAACTCATACGTTACAAAAAAAAAAGAAAAAAAAAGAAAAAAAAAGCGTAATAGTTTTCCATTGCTCTGGTGACAAAACTATGTGTTGTTTGTGTTGCCTTTCAAAAGAAAAGAAGAAGAAGAAGAAGGAAAAAAAACCCTCAGGTTGTTGGCCATATCCAAAACGAGTTCATTTCATTCAAATGTTATACAATTCAAGAAAAAAAAAAAAATACAACTAAATCCTAAAAGGAACAAAAATATGTTGGCCTTAGATAGGCATGGAGTTAGAGGCAGCTTGAAGTCGTTATCCCTATCCCTATTGTGGGCGATCATAATAATGTTGCTCCACATCAGTGCAATACTATGTCCAACTCATGAGTTGATGATCCTGGCCATGTACTCTTGAACATATCGATGGTATTCATCCTCAATAATGTGAACTGGTATGCTTAATGGTGGATTCTGATTGTAAGTGTCATAGTTGCTTCCTGTGATGCCAACTGTGGTTGTGGTTGGGCACCTCTGTTCTTGTATGGGTATCTTAGAAAACTCTGCCCATAGCCATACTTGTGTTTGCATCCATAGGCTAACTCATGGCCATAGCCATAGCTGAATGCCTGCAAATGAGTGTAATAGCTGCGTAGTTGCTAATCCCATGATCACATGAGCCATATTCATAAGGTGGCATGGAGGTGGAGCGCCTTGTTCATCACTAACATGTATGGACCCAAGGCTCCATGAAATAATCTTCTCACCACGTGGCAACTATTTCTTACAATGCAAAAAATGTTCATTAAGCTTTGTTGCCTATCTGCAATTGTGGCACGAGTGTCATAGTCTAGTCTCAAGTGGCGTGGTGAAAGTGCTCTTCTTAATGAATGGGTTAAAAGACAACTAACTCAAACTCACGAACATCACTGACAATGCCACTACCACCCCCACTGTCATTGCCTCTATTGACATCTCTATCGTCTCCGTTGTCATCTCTCTGAGATGGGGACAAAGTCCCATCATCGCTCTCGTGATTACTCGGACTCAACTCATGCAACCCCTTGTGTGACTTTAATCCGCCACCCTAGATGCCGCGCCGATGAGGTCATCAACAAGTCTTCCCATGAAGACCTTATTTTAGCGTCCTTTCACTTGTGTCAATGCCATGCCTATTGCAGCTCTAACATTCGTGGGATTAGAGCATCCATCTGGCTCATCCAAGTATGATCGCATAACCGACTCATAAAGTGGGTCCTTCGTGCACTCTAAGTAGTGAATGCATCTCCACTAACGGTCATCAAGTCCAAGGTGTCATATTCTAGCTCCTACCCAGTAGAATTCTCAGTAGGAGATAAAATGATAGAGAGAGAAATTGATTTGTGGACGTTGGATCGCAGGCGGATTGTGCTCATGGGTGCCTTTTCAGGGCTTTCGTGTGTGTTTGACTCGTAGGGTATTATATTTGACTTGGAGTCGCCACTAGCTAATTATTCAGATTTTCATAGTCAGCTAGACCCTGTAGAAACCCTAAGAGAATGAATAATTTAATTCCCTGTCCTAAAATGACTCCTGATCTGTGACCGAAAATTTTGGGTGAGAGACCACGGTTACAAAGAGGGAAGTTGTTAGGCACCCTCTTTCCCCCTACAATTATACGATCTCTACTTCATAAGACTAAATGAAATATCAAGGATTGAATTTGGTTCTTGCGGTGTGGCGATGCGGTGCCTGTAACAAGCGATGGCTTGGGTTAGATAAATCTACCCTGGTGCACCTACTTAAGAAGTAGTCGAAGCCTAGTCAATTCGAGTTTTGTATGGGCAAGATTTGGTATATCGACGAGCCGCAGAGCATGCACTCGAACTGATTAGACCAGCAGATGGGTTTGAGTGGAAATGATGATATACAATGCTAATGCAATTATGAATAAAGTTGATCGGATATGGACGGGTGAACGAGTTTATTATAAGGGTTGATTCGAGTGACTTGGATCACAGTGTTTCTGATTGCTCAAGTAGCTAAGGGTTAGGCTTGACTGGATTGACATGGGTTGGAGGCTTGGAGCTCCTTTCCTATCAATCTTTCTTCTCCTTGATGGATGGGTGGAAAATCTAAGAGATATGAGATTATGAGATGACTTATAGTGTGAAGATAATTTGAAATGAAAGGGAGTATGGTATTTATAGGTTTTTGGGATGGCATTTTGCTTATTCTTGGGAAGTCTTAGGGGGGGCTAGGATTGACTGCCGCTACGTAGTGCAATCCGAGCGGTTAGATTCAGGGCAAAGTCGTAATTTTGGCCAAAGGTAAAGGCAACTGAGTTTCCTCCACTTCAGTGTGTTTGCTAAGGAGAGCTAGATGATGTCATCACCTCACCTAACCTACTTCTGAAAGATGGAGGTTGTCCACATGGCCGGTGGTGCACAGTGCGTAGCCTACCACATGGATAGCTCTCAATTTTTGCAGGAGTACTCCCGGGGTGGCGTTTTTCCTCTGATCTACTCAGATTTGCATTTTTGTGGTCTTAGGTGCTAATGGGCCTGAGCTTGGGCTTGATTTGGGATTGGAGTGGGGCTCAAAGTTGGCTTGGTTGGTTTGATTGAGTTTGACCGGGTTGATTGCGTTTAATGGAGTTGATTGGGTTGGCTAGGTTTGGCTGAGTTGATTGGGTTCGACTGAGGTGGTTCTTACTGCACTCTGATCAACTTATCAGTAGTGGGTGGGGCGTTTATAGATGCCCCTCTTTGGCAGAGGTTGCTTGCAACCGAGTGCCAAAACGAGTGGACACCCCACCCTCACTAGTCAATCTTGGGTGTGGTCAGGATTTGCTGTCTTCATTAGTGTCCGTGTCAGCTGACTGTTTGGAAACATATTACTTGCACATATTACAAGGGTATGGGGAAAACGTTGTGATTGTCCCTGCACTTTCTGCGGCATTACGAGCAACCAATCTTAACCCTTTCGCACCTGATCGATACTAGCAATGGAATGAATTTGGAAAGTACTGCCCCTGCACTTTTTGTGGCCCCAAGTAACTGGATTTGGAATATCTTTGAGTTACAAGATCACCTTAGGAGTACTCGTATTGTTTGATCATCAAAGTGGTTAGCTGCCCTGCACTTTTTGCCGGCTTATAGGGAACTCAATATGCCAACTTGGACTCGATTAAGTTTTGTAAGGCATGTGCGGGTGACCTTTTTCCGTATAATTTTCTAGTTTCGACACTTAGGTTTCAACTATTCTTTTCCATCGTTTCAAATGATTTCTTCTGACTAGGACTTGGCCTATTATTCATTCTCGCATTAAGCATTTCGTACGGCTGTCATGACATTAGAGTTCAGACTGACTGTACTTTGTGCGCATACGGATCCAATGACTTTGGAAAAACAGCGTGATATCTGTAGATATCCCACCTAGGGATGACAAGTTGATCAGAGCACAATAGGAACCAGCTTAGTTGAACCTGGTCAACCTAATCAACCTAGTTGTACTTAGCCAACTCAACCAACCCAGTCAACTCAATTAAACCTAGTTAACTCAGTTAAACCTAGTTAACTCAGTCAAACTCACTTAAACCAAATCAAGCTCAACTTAAGCCTTAATTTAAGTCCAAGCCCAGGCCCAGGCCCATTAGCACTTAGGACCACAATAATTCAAATCCGAGTGGATAAGAGGAAAAATATTACCCTAAGAGTACTCCTACAAAAAATGGGGGCTATCCATGTGGTGGACAAGCCGCCCGCCACGTGGACAACCTCCATCTTTCACAGGGAGGTTAGGTCAGGTGATGACATCATCCAGCTCTCTTTGGCAAATGTGTTGAAGTAGAAGAGACCCCGCTACCCTTACCTTTGGCCAAAATTACGGCCTTTGCTTTCGATCTAACCGCTTGGATTATGCCACATGGCAACAGTCAATCCTAGCCCTTGGAACCTCTTTTACCCTTATACTTCCCACGAATAACCAAAATGCCACCCTAAAAACCTATAAATACCCCATTCATTTTACACCAAGTTATCTCAGAATCTCATATCTCTTAGATTTTCCACCCATCCACCAAAGAGAAGAGAGAACAGTAGGAAAGGAGTTCCAGCCTAGGTCAATCTAGCCAAGCCTAACCATTAGCCACCTGAGCAACTAGAAACACCGATCTAAACCACTCAAATCAACCCTTACGACAAACCCATTCACCTGTTCAACTCCGATTAACTTTATTCATATTTGCATTAGCATTGTGTATCATCATTTCCACTCCAACCCACCTGTTGGTCTAGTTGGTTTAAGTGTATGCTCTGTTGACTGTAGCTTGCCGGTATATTGGATCTTACCCATAAAAAACTTAGATTTACTAGGCTTCGACCCCTTCTTCAAGGGGGTGCGTCAGGGTAGATTTATTTGACCTGGGTCATCGCTTGTTGTAGGCACCACATCGCCACACTGTATTGCACACACATTTGTATCATCAGTGCCCAAGAACCAATCCAGTCCCTGATATTTCGTTTAGTCTTGCAAAGTAGAGATCATACAATTGTACGGGCAGAGGAGAGTGCCTAACACCTTTCCTCTTTGTAACCGCGATCTTTTACTCAGAATTTTCAGTTGCAAATCAAGAGTCATTTTAAGACAGGGAATCCAACAATTCATTTTCCTAAGGTTTCTACAGGGTTTAGCTGATGGTGGAAATATGAGTAATTGGCTGGTGGTGACACCAAGTCAAATATAATACCCTACGCCTCAAACACACAAAAGTCCTGAAAAGGCACCCATGAGCGTGATCCAACATCCACAATATGGTTCGTTCATTTTGAAAAAAAAAAAAGAGGAAATGGCTTTGGTAAGGATGGAAACTGAAATGAGATGGCCACACCCGGCATGTGGCGAGATTAGTAAGCCCGTGTTTGGTGTCGCCCTTCCAGGTCTGACCCACTTACAAATAAGTAATAGTGACGTGACTCGAACTTAGACATTTCTTAGGAAATAGCATTCGACACATCTCTACCACTAAACCAAGTGTGCATTAGGCATGCTACTACTTCCTTATTTATATGGGTAATATATATGGCTGGTTGGGCAGGCCAAGTTACCATGCCTAGTCCATTTACCTAAATGGGCCACAGTTTGTGGTTTGACTTGGATACAATTAATTCAGCCTAATCTCTCCTTTTAGGGGGGTGGGGTTGGGTTAGTTAGCCTGTCGGTTGACTCAACCTGTCACTAGCCTAAGTACCATGGGCTATTGGCAAAATGAGGTTTGGTCGGCCCTTGTGCACCTCGGCATGTGTGCCAGGCATCAAAACCAATCATTAGTTGATGTTTTTTTTTTTTTTTTTTTGGAGAGATAACTGAAATTTTATTCGAAGGCTCGCAAAGCAAGAAAATAATACAAGATCCACAAAAACAACCCAAACCCCTAGAAGGGGACAGCAGTCGGGGCTGCCTTAACATAAACCACCCAATCTTTCACAAGGCCTTTGATGCAAGCAATCACCTCTAACACTCCTACTACCGCATTCCGGAAGCAACGCCTATTCCTAGCGCTCCAAATGGACAAAAAAACTACCAAAATGAGCAAACGCCAAACGACTTGACGTTCCTTACCAACTGAGCAACCGTGCCACGCCCAAAGTAATTCCTCAACCGATCTCGGCATAACCCAATGAACGTGGAGCAGAGAAAGGAAATGATCCCAAACTGCCCTGGCAAACGGGCAATGAATGAAGAGATGGTCGATCGTTGCCCCATTTCCCATACATATCAAACATATGTTCGGGAGGATTGTCGCTCTTCTTTGGAGGTTATCTATAGTAAGAATTCTCTTTCAGCCCTGCCAACCAAACAAAAGCTGTGATCCGAGGAGGAGATTTAAGTAGCAGTTTTGCAGTATGACTTGCCTAGGGACTGAAACCGGTACAACTCAGCCCCACTTGGTCTGACTTGATTCTCTTTCAATGTCATGTCTCATTTCGTTTCAGACTGAAACAGAGGTGAGTTGGATGATACCTAGTCATATTGGATGATTTGTCAAACAATTTTAGGTGGGACCCACCACGAAGATGACCTGGCCCAAAGTCAGGCTGCTTACTCATTATGCAGGCCCCTTTTCTACTTCTATGGACCATTAGCATTTTTTTTTTTTTGCTTTCTATTGTTTTTCGTTAATGCGGGCCCCATAAATAAGTTTACTGGCCTCGTGACGAGTTAGTGTCATCTATGTAATGAGGCTCATTTGATGCACTGCTTGGATGTCCCATGCAGTTGCTTGCTAGCATGTGACTGTTGTGTCGATGCTCAGGCGGAGAGGTCCGTTTATAGGCTTAGCCGAACTCTTAATAACACTTCTGAAACCACGTTTTCCCTTTTATGAGTGTTTTGAGCTTGCTTTGATGCTAGATCTGAGAAATTTTAGTTTTTAGAGATTGATGATTAGGACCCTAAGGTGCATTATATAGTTTTCCCAATTTGTTGGCAGTGTCATCATGGTAGTAGTAGTGGCCTGTCACTTCTGTAGAGCACTTTACATTACAAGTGGTTTTACAAATTGTGCTTCCTGATTTCCAGGTGCCCATTTCTACTATAACTGGGTATGCAAATTGTGGCGTGTTGTTTCCAGGGAACACTGCACCGAATCTGGGGGAATGCCATAGCACATCCTTGCACACTCTCCAATACCAGGATGGAAATTTGTGTAATGTTGCATCCAGGGAATGCCTTAGCTTGATAAGATTGTAGCATAAGTTCCTTAATAGGAAATTGTGATAGTTTGATCTTTGTGTGGATTTTGAGAGTAGGAATGATGTGGGTTTTCTTCGAGTATTTTGTTATTGGAATTCGTCATGGGATTTTGCCTTGTTGGTGGTTGACATTAATTAAGGAGTAGCCTAAGCAAGAGTGCAAGCATAGTTTCCATATTCTTTGGTCTAGTTAGTAATTTTAAATTTTGGGGAATCTAGTTATATGCGCCTTGTCACTTAGTTCAGTTTGTGGTTTAGATTCACTAAGCTGGCAAACTTATTTTTTTCAATTCATGCTCACTGTACTGGAGAAGCCGCTCAATCGTCACTCTAGGTCTTATGTTCAAATCTTCTGAATCTCAGTACTTGTCACATTGGGCGATATTTGAGAGTCGGATGAACTTAGGGGTCGGGGGTTCACAAAATTTTGATAAGTCTGTGTGCAATAGAAATAGGGAATTCTGGAAAATTAAATTTGCTGAATTTGGCGAGTGGAGATTCATATAAAAAAGAATTGCTGACCAGCTTGATTCACTGAGTTGAAACCCGCATCAGCGAAGGATGACTGCTTAAGAGTTACGGTAGATTACGGTTGCCTTCATCACCCTATGTCATAGATTTTTTTTTTTTTTGGTAGTATTCTTCCAGGAGTACAGCCATTACTTGAATCATCACTAATGGCTAACAATGGTGGCCCTCCAGCAGCCGCAATAGTGCTCAAAGATAGATTGGCATACCTCGTCAAGTCAACTTTTTGGTAGTATTCTTCCAGGAGTACAGCCATTACTTCAACCATTGCTAATGGCTAGCAATGGTGGCCCTCCAGCAGCCACAATAGTGCTCAAAGATAGATTGTCATACCTCCTCAAGTCAACCTAAAACCCTTAACTGTTCAGTTCTTAGCCTCTCTTAAACTCAAGGAGTTGGACTAAAATTTCTAATCTATTGTTTTAATAAGGAAAGGGAAATGGAGTTTGAACTTGTCCACTACATCTTGTAGAAGCTAGAAAATACCACATGGAATGGAACTAAAAATGAGATTCTCAAGTTCCACCTGAGGGTTTTTTTTTTTTTTTTTTCTTTTTCTTTTCTTTCTGGAAAAAATCATGAAAACCCAGCTCAAGTTGATAAAAATTCGAGTTTTCTATGTACTACATTATGAGTTTTCTTGGCTTTCAAAGGCACCAAGTTAATGGTATAAACTTGACAGGGCTCTCAGTTGAGTTGACTCTTCTTGTCGTGATTTTCAAGTGCTTAATTGGGCCATCGATAGAAAAAAAAATACATAATTAGGCTTTTAAATATTGCTTGTGGTCAATCGAGCAATCACTAAATGTTTCGTAATTCCATCAAGAGATTCAGTAAATTAATTCATAGGCCTAGCAATGGGCCAGGCAATACCAGTTTTTGAATTGGCTCGGCCCAACATTCCTGGTGGCAGTTGCCCAAATAGTTAAAAAATCTGGTCCTGAACTAATCCTGGCCTACCTGTTGCCAGCCCCAATGACGGCATTCTTCTTTTTTGAAAAAACAAAACCAGCCTTCATATACCATTTGATCTATGCCTCTTGCATAGTTAATTCACGTTATTTTCTCCTTCCATTCCTTACACTACCATTCCTTAACCAGATCTAACCCTCTTTAGAAAGTGTCTCTCTCCTTTTTCTCTCCCCTACTCTCTCCATGTTTGTTCACGTGCCATAACCCCTAGTGTTGAAAATTGCGGAAGGTAATTTATGATTTGGTAATATCTCTCAAATCATATATATATATATATATATATATATATATATATATATAGAGATAGAGATATAGAGATATAGAGAGAGAGAGAGAGAGAGAGAGAGAGAGAGAGGAATGCTCACCTATGCGAGAGAGAGAGGAATGCTCACCTATGCACTAGTACTCACGAGATTTCATGAGCACCTTTTGAGAACTCATCACATGTGATCTGAGCCCAAAATCTGAACCGTCCACGTTATGCAGCACCCCAAAAACCCCCAAGGTCCAACTTTTACCTTGATCTAGAACTTTGGTGGGTTGTAGCAGAGAGAGAGAGAGAGAGAGAGAGAGAAGAAAATCAAGGGAGAAAACTGTTTCCTTTTTCAATGGCCAACCAAAGTTTTGGATCGGGGTAAAAGTTGGGCCCTGGGGTTTTTTGGGGTGTTGCATCACGTGGACGGCTCAGATTTTGGGCCCACATCACATGTGATGAGTTCTCGAAAAGTGTTCATGAGTTCTGGTGAGAACCGTGCATAGGTGAGCATCTCTCTCTCTCTCTCTCTCTCTCTCTATATATATATATATATATATAAATTGCGCATCAGTTCTCACGAGAACTCGCGAGCACTTTTTGAGGGCTCATCGCACGTGATGTGAGCTCAAAATCTGAGCCGTCCACGTGATGCAGCACCCCAAAAAACCCCAGGGCCCAACTTTCAACCTGATCCAAAACTCTAGTGGGCCGTAGCAGAGAGAGAGACAAATCAAGGGAGACCGTTTCCTTTTGCCATGGCCCACCAAAGTTTTGGATCAGGTTGAAAGTTGGGCCCTGGGGTTTTTTTTGGGTGCTGCATCACGTGGACGGCTCAGATTTTGGGCTCACATCACGTATGATGAGCCCTCAAAAAGTGCTCACGAGTTCTCCTAAGAACTGGTGCGCAGGTGAGCATTCCTATATATATAGTTATTGCAATTTCCACTTCATTGAACTAGTTATTGCAATTCAAAACAACTGTTTTGTCCAAACACATCCTCAACAATTCAAGCTACTGTATTATGTGAAATTAATTATGCAACTGACCACTGTCTCCATGATCTCTATGTTCCCAAATAGGGTTAAACGGGCTGGTTTTAGGTTGGTCGGGTCCTGTACTTTGAACTGATCAGGCTGGGCTGGCCCCATTAAAACCTTTTGTTTGCTAAGCTAGGCGTGGCCCACTTGTCACCCTATTCACAAAGATGTGTTACTCAAGACTGCCTGCTTTTATTTATGTTCCAAACAATATGTATGCACATGCAATGTCTTGTGCTTTCAGGTTCAGGATTGCTGAAGAAGAAAGGATTTAAAGGATCCTTTGCCGATGTGGGGTCTTCTGCAAAGGTTTGTGGTGTGTTGTTTCTAGGAGGTTTGCTTGTTACATGTGTACGCCATGCCATTTCATGTCAGCCCACATGCCAATATGTCATGTGCATTTGAGTTCTGACCGACCCATTAGATGGTAGGGATGCAACTTGGGTGAGTTGGGCTTGGGTTGATCCTCAACATAACCCAATCTGACCTCAACCTGCAACCCAACCTCACCTGAGGTGCCCAACCTGAATCCAACTGAAGTCCTCTATACTTTACCCAACCCAATCCAAGTTGACCCAAATACATGTGATCATTCCCAATCTGACCCAACCTAACCTGGCCCTATATTCACTCAACATGAACCCAACCTGAATTCAAATCTGGTTGGCATTTTCCAAACCGAATCCAACTTGCTTACCTTGATAACCTGCCCCAAACTGACCTGAACTCGACTTTGCAGCCCTATTCGGTGGGCACAATGTCTAGAACTTTTCACCCAAAATTCAGGCAGGTCAATTCATTGAGTGGGCCCAGTGTATGAAGTAAATGGATGGCTAAGACAATTTTTTTTTTTTTTTTAATTTTTAATTTTTAACCATCCATCCATTTGTTTCATCCACTCGGATCCACTGACAAGTGAACAGCCAGATATTTGTTCCAGCGCATCTACAAGTGTGTCCCACCTGATGGACTGCTCGGATCTTGCACACGTGCCATATTGACATGTGTGATGATCTTTAGATTGGTAGAGCAGTACACATGTATGGGCTTAGTGGACCATTCATTCTCGATATTCAGGCAGGCTTTCTAGGCAGCTGTTCCTAAACAAGATTTATTTCCGCCCTTGCATGTATCAGACATTTGCAGTTTTATCCGGAGTCCACAGCCTTGTTGTCTGCTTCTTAAAGAGACTACGAGGAAAAGATGATGGTATGTTACATCATGACCATGGTGTTGTCGCTCTCTTCTTCGGTCGTGGTCTTTTTTTCTTGTTTCTTTTCTTTTCTTATCTTTTTTCTTTTTTTCCTTTTTAACAACATTTGTGTTGTTGTTTGCAGTAATAAATGCAGGTGTGGCGGGATGTTGCACGGGTCTTGCTCTGAGTTTTCCAGGTATTTCAAGGTCTCCTAAACCAGTATAACATTCATGATGCATCATATTTACAGTCATGATCTGCAATTGCCAAATGTTACTCATGTGTGAAATCTGTGCCATTCATCAGGCAGACAATGTGGTAATGTTCCTTAGCCCAAAAGTCTGTCAAGTTCACACACCAGGTGTGCCACGCATGTGTAGAAAAACGATGGTTAGAGGGTAACCAAATGGTCCACATTTGACTTGCATGGATCACCACTTGATGAGTCGGGCCGCCTGACCTTCATGCTAGATTGTTTTAGCTAAAAGACCTGCTTGATGAACAACCCATAGTTCTAACTTTCTCTGACTTGACTTGAAACTGGGCCGAGTCAACTCGATGCAGTGAGATTTCGAGCTGAGTCTATGGGAAACTCAGTCGAAAGTGTGACTTGTTCCCGACTTGGGTAGACTCGTCAAGTCGACTTGGCACAACTCGCAGTGACTCGAATGGAGTCAGTCAGTTTGTCCTAGCATGTGAGAATCAAACTTGCGACATGTGCTCTCCGATGAGACTTTAACCAGTGCACCATCCTGCCCAGTGCTGTCATATCCCTAACTTATATTATGTATATTATTTCTAACAATGTTAAGTTTTCATCTCTGTTCATACTACTAATTATGTAACATTAAATGTCAAGTCGTGTCCAGTCAAGTCTTTGAGTTGACCAACCCAACTGAACATCGAGTCGAGTCGAGTTTTTGGGTTTTTGAACTATGGAACAACCCATCTTGCATATATGGGTAATTTCAGCAATGCGATGCTTGAGCTAGCATGTGCATAGCTGCAAACAGCATACAATGCATATATCATTCCATGGAACTTTGCTATGCGCAAATGTGTCACCACACTTATGCTAGCATGGCATGATAGGTCTGAGATATGATCCATCTATCAGAAAAGAACCACTATATTGATGTCCTAGACCATGAATAAGGTTGATCCATTGGTTGGGTGGGCCACATTTTGCAAAACAAATGTACGGCTCTGGAAAACTCGGATGAAGTCTTCTAACCCATCCACCCGTTTCCAATATTGGGGTCCACATGCTGAGTGGATCGGATTTATTTTCAGGAAAACATGTAGAAGGTGTCGATCTCGCACCTGTGTCATGCTGGCACAAGTGTGGCATGCACGTGAGCTTTATGGCGCATGTATGCTTGCTTAGCAATGAAGGTCCATGCCATGTACATTTGGATGCTAGTTTGAGGTACATCTGATGTATCCTTCTTCTCAGGTGCTCCACAGGCTCTTCTGCAGAGCTGCGTCACCTTTGGAGCTTTCTCATGTATCATTGAAGGGCTGAACAGGCAGCAACCAGCACTGGCCCACCCTTCATCAATGGCTGATGGCTGCACACACCCACATGCTGTTCTTCCTCCCTTTACGCTCCCTCTCCCTCATAACATCCTACAAGGCTTTTCTTCCTTTTGCCAGTCATTGCCAAAGCCTCCCAAGAAGGTGCACTCACCACCCTTCAACTAAAACACATCACAGATGGCCCACTTTCTGTTTTGGGCCTTTTTCTAGAGATTGTGTAGCTTTTGAATATTGGATTCTGTAAATGAGAGAGAGTGTATTTGAATTGGATCTTTATTGCAGCTGATTTAGAGAATTCTCCTTTTTATTGTATTTGATCATTGGTTTTGTTCACATGCATTCGAATGCACGTTATGCTACTGCTTTGTGGGCCCACCTGTAATGTTTATATGCAGTTCAACCTGTGCATATGATGTGCCACATCATTTTTGTCTTATATCCCAAGAATCATTGGATCCAAATTTTGGGTGTGACACAACAGGAGCAATGCACAATCACCCCCTGACAACCTACATATTCATGTCTTTGTAGCCCACCTTAGTTTTTGAATGGCCTGAGTTTTGTTGTGCCCCTTCATCCTGTGGTTCTCACCTGATGAATGGTTTGGATGGTATGTACAAAACATGGTGGACACCCTATTCCATTCAGGAAGTTTCTATTATAGGTGTTACCCTTTCCAATGCGGTTCATTATTCCATTTGTTGTGGCCCACCTGAGGCATGGATCATGCCGGATTTTGGTACCTAGGTCTAACATGGTTGGGTGCATCAGATGCATGGTTTGGATTCCACATACACATCATGGTGGGCCCCACACAGCTTGAACACAGGTGTAGTTACTAAGGGTGCAACTCGGGCAGATGTGTCGGGTTGACCCTCAACCCGAGCCCAACCCGGCCTCAAGAGGACCCAACCTGCAGCCCCACTGACTCAAGTTCCAACCTGAGGTGCTCAACCCGAACCCAACCTGAAGTTCTCTGTACTTGACCCAACTCAACCCACAACCCGAACTTCTCCATACCTAACCCGATCTGAATTTGCTCAACTTGAATTCAAAAGCATTTTTCAGCACAGACCCAACCTGAGGACCTTGACAACCCAACTCAACCTAGCCCAGCCTGAACTTGGGTTGGATCAGTCGGGTTTGGGTTGGACCCAAACTCTAGTTGGAATGCATGTTAACAAAACCCTTTCATCATGTAACTGATGGAAATGATATGATTTAGCCCACCTGCACCCTTGAAGTGGAAGGCCAGACAGGGGATTGGGAACATCCACCTAGTGGGCTCAGCCTTAAATGTCCCTTGGTGCAAAAACCACACTAACCAGAACAATCCTATCCACATGCATTTTTCACACATTTCCTGCATGTAACTGCAGCTTTTTAACTCCTTTTGCACTTCATCATCCACTTGAAGGCCACCAATCTCATGTTTGGGAACATTCATTTTCGGCCGAAATTTTAACTGTGGGCCACCTATGCTAGATTCCTCTAGGTAGATGGTCCAGAACCACAATTTAAGATGGATCGTCTCATCATTTCCCATAAACAGCATTGTGGATGTTGATTTTGTGTAAGTTGGGCGGTTCTGCTGTGCCTAGTTCGAGAATCATGTCCGGTGGCCTACCGATCTTTGAGCTTTTGCCAATCTATCATTTAAAAGCTGACCCTGAATTGTTGGGAGAAGGCTAAGACAACAACGACGATCATGTAGCTGTTGATGCTACTAGAATCATAATCACATGACAGAGGAAGTACATCATCGCATGCGGTAGCCTTCTATGCTTGTGTTTAATCTCTTGTGGATGGTGATTTAAAGCAAAACTAATGGTCCCAAGCGGATTATGCTGCTAAGGGCTTGTTTGGATCATAAGTTGTTTTGCTTCAGCTATCTATGCCTCAAGTAGAGGATCTTGGTTTCTACTTATTAAACACATAAGCATGTTGTTTAAACCTATGCCTCAAGTACATGATCTCAGTTTCTACTTATTCAACCCATAAATATGTTTAGTAAACAAATATATTTAATCTTGAAAAGAATCAATAAATTATAATATAATATAATTACTTTTGCAACAGCACTTTTAACATGGATTGTCCACCATATGGACCCACCTTTGATATAGGACCATCTATCATGTGGGGTGGGGTCCACCTTTAATATCCACAACAACTGTTGTGGGGCCAACTTTTAATGAGGACCGTTCATTATGTTGGGTCCACCTTGGCCATGTCTTCAATGTGAACCATCTACCATGTGGGGCCTATCTTTAATGTGGACCATCCACCTTGTGAGGCCCACATTTTATGTAGGCTATACATTGTGTAGGGCCACCTTGGTTATGGGCCATCCATCATGTCAGACACTGGATGTAGATCGTCCATCATTTGGGGCCCAACTTTGAAGTGGGCAATACATCATGTGGGGCCGACCTTGGGTGTGGGCCATTCATCATTAGGGGTTGATCTTCGATGTGGACCCGCCTTCAATGTCCACCGCCCACCATGTGGAGCCCACCTTTGATGTGGATTGTCTATGGACTGTCCATCACATGGGGCTCACTTTGATGTTGGTTGTCTATAATCATATAGAGCCCATCTTCAATCAGGTCTGGCCAAGTTGACTTGATGAGCCATCCCTAGTTGTGGTCGAGTCAGGCCCATGATTGAGTTTCCCAGCGACCTGACTCAAAATCTCAATGAATCAAGTTGACTCGTCTGAGTTTTGAGTCAACCCAGCGAGTCAGTAAAAGAATCTATGGGTGCCCAGATCGACTAGGCAGAGTGTAATGGAAAATATGCGGAGGATGGGTTGAGAACGTTTGATCCAAATATAACTGTTGAGCACACTTCCATATCTACATGCTTGGTAGCATAATCCTTGATTATGAAGTGTAACTCACCAGCAAGTGTAACTTGATACCAAATTGACAAGACTCACCGAGTTGGCTCCCTGACTTGGCCGACTCAACAGCTAACTCGAGCCACTTGACCCGCCCAATCAACTGCTGATTGTTTCTTATAAAAGCTAACAAGAAGCCAGTGGGTTTTAAACTCACTAACCTTAAGCCAAAGATGCCAACCTCTACAACCAGGGTATCATTTTACTTCTTCCAGCTATTCCACACATTTTACATAAACTGGGGGGTATGGCATGTGCAATTAGAGTTCAACTTGGATTCCGGTCAGCTCGAACACGATTGACCCAACCCAAAAGTTTAGGGCAGGTTATCAAGGTCCTCGGCTATGGTTTGGATTTTCTAGTTGAGCAAATTTGGGTTGGGTTAGGAATTGCCATGTGTATTTGGGCTAGGTCAAGCATAGAGGACTTTTATTTGGGTCTAGGTTAGGCACCTTTGGCAGGAATTTGGGTTGGGTCTTCTTGACAGTGGGTTGGGCTGGGGTTGACCCTCAAACCGTCCCAACCCGCCTAAATTGCACCCATATTGCAACGCAGATGGTAAGAGTAGGGAATGAAAAAGGAGAGGGAGGGAAAGGATGCAGCTACACGTAAAGAGAGAAAAAGAGGCTCAACCATCCTACTTTTTTCCATTGTTGTGGTACACTTGAGTTTTAAATATGCTTTGTTTTTGGGTTGATATCCTAACATGATCCTACTTAAAAGATGGGTTGAATAGATGTCACAAAGTCATAATGGTGAGCCCCATGGAAACCTCCCTAAAACAATGTCATTTGCGCAGCACGAAAAGACAAGAAATGTGGGAGTTGACTCCTCTCATAAAAGAATTGAAATGGACAAAAATGCCCTCAGTTGTAAGGAAGGTAAAATTGGCCAAACCTGTAACTATTTAAGAGCTTTGCTAAGCACTCTTTTTTTTTTTGGCTTAGTACACCCACCTCGACTGTTAGTCACACCACAACGTTAGCCACCCCCACTTGGGAATCAATACCAAGACCTTAGTGTTGAAACGAGGCTATCTTCACTCAGTCTACCACTTAAGCTAAGCACACATGAATGTGCAATACATCTACACATCACACGTGCCAGCAGGGCCTGATAGAACAACACCTCTATGTGGATGCCATAGCTCAAGAATCCGGTTGATCCAATAGTAATGTGGGCCACAATTCGCAAAACAAATGTATGGCTATGAAACATCTGGCTTGAGTTTCTTGACCCATCCAGCCATTTCCAATATTGGGCCTCCCATGCTGAATGGACCAAATTTATTTTTGGGAAAACATGTAGAAGGTTGGACCAACTTGATGGATCTTGATCACGCACCTATGTGCCATGCTGGCACGTTGGCGTGTACACCAGATTTATTCAACATGCTTGTGCGCTTAGCAAAGCTCACTACTTTAAATATCCATTTCCACCACAACATTTAGATAATTAAATACCAAGTTGAGTCAAGTAAAGACTCAGTCTGAGTGAAGATAGCGCAAGTGGCAGACTAAGTGAAGATAGACTCGTTTCAACATTGAGGTCATGGTATCGATTCCCATAGTGGGGGTGGCTAAAATTGTTGTGTGGCTAATAGAGATGGGTGGGTGTACTAAAAAAAAGAAGAAGAGGAAGAAGAAGAAGAAGAAGAAGTAAAGACTCAGTCTCAAGTCATCGAGTCAACTAGGCCGAGTCGAATATCGAGTCAGAGTTCATTATTCAGTTTTCAAACCATGAATGATACATGAATTTTCAATGTCCAAAAATTCTCAATCCATCCTTAGAACTGCTACAACATTTATATTCAGTTCTTTCCACGTCTCCTACAAGCTTTGGGATTGGATGAATAGAACTATTACAGCTAAAATTCTCCTTATTTCAACTACTACTATGAAACTGTTCCATGCACTCTTCCAACTTCAATTTTATACTTTCTTCTACTTTGAGGGAGACTATAAAACTCTGCCAAATACTCCAAAGCTTCAAAGTTGTCACTGCAGACCTTCCACAGTGCTGCAACCTCTCCTTTGGAAACAGTACCCCAATCTTCACAATCATCAAGGAAACCTAAAAGCTTTGAATAGAAAGAGTCATAGTTCATTAGTAAGAAGGGAACAGGAAGTGTTGATCCTATCCTTTCCAGCTGAATCAAGGATAGTATCTCAAAGACTTCATCTAGAGTACCAATCCCGCCAGGCAATGCGACCACCGCCGTCCGTTCTGATGTGGTGTTCCTTACTACTGCATCGACCAATCCATGCTTCCTTGCCGAGAAGAACCTGCGGCATTTCTATCGGTGAAGGAGATTTCATTGGTGGATGTAAGTGGTGTCCTTGGGTTTTCATTTTGTACAAGTGGGGTCCATGATTCATGATCCGAATTGCTGGTGTGGTGGGAACATGGTTCAAAGCATCGGCTGATACGATTGTGCATAAAATTCACCCCGTCCATCAGGTGCATCAGCACTTGTTAGCCTTGTTACCAAAAATCAGGTTTATTCAACACAGGTGGGACATGCCATAGAATTGTATGTAAAAACCTCCAAATTCACATGCATGGCCCACCTGAGTTTTTTGGATATTGTGATTTTTGGGTAGTTCTTTCATCCCAATGAGAAACATCAGATGAGTGGATTGGATGGCATAAAAACACCACTGTGGGTCCTACACAAAAACCTACTGGTGGTCATCCTAGCCCAACTTTTTCCCAGGGTGCAGCCTACCTGAGGTCTGGATGGTCATGATTTTTGGGTTCCAACGTGAAAATAAGGCAGCGTTACCAGCGTACCTGATGGACGGGGTGGGTCTCATGAAACCTCACCTGTGAGGCTCTCGGCGCCCAAGGCACCTATCACAGTTCATTTCAAACCATGAGTGGGACCTGATGTGGATGCATGGTGCCCCAAATCCTACCAGATTGGGAAGAGCCTACTAATCCTATTTTTGGCCTTTCCTTCGGTTGAATGTGGAATGTTTCTGTCTTTCCTTCCTTAACCGCTTGTTTTCCAGTGTCAAGAATCCATGGGGGAGAATTGTCCTACCAAGGACCATTTTTTTGTGGTGTGGCCAGCCATTGTGCGGTCCATCAAATTAACAGGCTGGATCACTGAATCATGTTCCTGCTTGCACAAACTAAGTACTACATATTCTCTGGTCTAGAATCATATAATTCTTGCAAACTCATCAAAGTAGGTTGTTGCCAATTTCTTACCTGCAAGTAAGATAGGTTTGAGAAGGGAGGTAGGGATGGAAGTTTGATGCTGTCCATTCGCCTGCTTCTTTGGCTATCTTGAATCCACCCACTGGTTTCTGTGCTTCAAGGGCACCTTTAGTAGCGGCGTCCATCAGACCCGGGCCAGCTCCTGTCCATGAGGTGCAGTCCAAAAGGCTTGCAATCTGTAGGAAGAGGACGATAGATGGATCAAATAGTTGATCGGGCCTATTTTTGTGTAAATGATCTTGACCATCCATATTAAAGGCCATTGATCAAATGGTTACTATCGATCAAACCATGTGATGTTCACATAGTAGCCCATAAAAAGTGTGTTGGACCTAATGAACGGTCTGGATTGATATATTGGACTGTGTAAGTGTCCCGATGCAACCACGAGAACTATTGCTTAGTGCTCTGAGATCATTGGAGCATCTCTCATACATGAGTAAATCGATGTAGTACACCTCCTTGAGGTTCATCACGCTTAGCTCATCCATGATGGAGCACATGTTGCTGTGCTGTCATATGATTTGCACTGTTCACCTGTTGGGTCCTACTCTGGACAGACAGATGTACGAAAATCACACTAATTGGACAATATCAGCGACCTATTTTCACTGTTGAACACGGAGGGTTGACCATTTATGTTTTTAAATGTCCATTCGAAGTTCAGAAATCAGATGGATAGAAATGTCCAAGGGTCATGATCGAGTGGAAAGGTTTTCACTATAATTATAGTGCAAACCAATTGTGTGGGCTCTACCGTGATGTGTTCATGACATCCACTCCAACCACTGTGCAAGCCATCCCTTGTTTGGCCATGGACCAAAAAAAACATGCCAATTCATGACTCCGATGGGCTGCGAGCAAGAATAGCTGGGATGGGGAGGACATGCCATCTCAAGTGTTCCCTATGGTGTAGCCCACTCGAGTCATGGATTGGCATGATTTTTTGGCCCATCACCAAACATGGGAGGGAGGGCATGATGGTCGGAGTGGATGTCATGACCACATCACAATAGGGCCCCCATCACAAACAAATGGGGGTGGTGCATCATGCATGATGGTCTAAGTGGATGTCATGAAGGCCCATGCAACTCGTTTGTACCACAAATGTGGTGAAAATGTTTGCACTTGATCATTTTCCACTGTCCAATCAATGATATTTGATGGATGGACTGCCTTATACATCCACACATCAAATTGACCCAATCATGGATGGGCCAAGCGATGAACCCTAAGCATGACAAACTCTTCGAAAAACAAATAATAATAATAATAATGACAAGGAGAAGGAAATTACTCACCTCTCTCCCCAACTCTAATGTTTGCAAGTAATGTGGATGGTCAGTCTTCACTCTCGAAGAACCCAGGTAGATGACTCCTCTTCCAAGTCTATGTATGAGTTCATAGCATCTCTGTATCTCTTTTTTCACCTTCAAGCAATACAATGGCAATGACTAATCAGCCGTTTGAATGCATCTCTATTTTCAAAATGAAGCCTGACTTGAAAATCCTCACAAATTGTAGCCTTCGAGGATTGGGACTGTACAAGTTGTAGGACTATCGACGCTTTTACCTATCCACATAAGCTACCAAAATGGTAAAATGGTAATCTGACTTCTGTCAATACATAGCATCCATGCTAAAAAAAGGTTACAAACAAAAGAAACGAGAAGAGTTTGAGATTTTTGTTGATTTGAAAGCTTTTCAGTTCGAAAAGGAATGATAAACGAAAAGAAAACAGAACTACGATGATCTTGGTACCAAGACAATGATCTCTAGGTCCGTCAAGTCAATTAAATCAATTTTCTTTGAGTCTTGAACACCAAGACTCGGTAATATTTTAAACTTATTGGCATTGTAGAGACTTGGTAAGTTTTGTCGATTTCGTCAAGTTTTTCAGAGTTTTGTTGAGCAGGGCCGAACAGGTTCATAGAGTCTTGAACAAATCATGACCAAGTTGTGACCCAATTGAGCTTTTTTCAATCTGAAATCTGATCAAGCTGAGTCCACTCAGCCAATCAAGCCTAGTTTTTTTTCCTGAGTTCTCAAACAAAAGTCAATTCAGGTGCTCAACCAAGACTCAGGTTAACTTAAGTCATATGGACTTTCATTAGCAGCTAATGGCAGTGCTTCAGGACTATATAACAAGGACAGCCATTTTCTAAAACAGTTAATCTGAAACCCATGCGGGGGGGGGGGGGGGGGGGGCGCGCACATTGACATACTAGGAAACTTAATAGTCCTTGGGACATGAGGTCTTTGGGCCCAGGGACTAAGGGCCAGTCATTACATAATTTACACTGACATCTTAAATGGCACTATGGTTTTAGACATTGGTTTCCAAGTGTGATTCACCGGGGGCCCATAATTAGCAGGACTCATTCCGATGCAGCTAGAAACCATCCATCCATCCATTTCATTCTCACTTCTCAGATGTCAGCACATACTTGGGTACTTCACCTTGGGACCTTCCCATACTTGTCTCCCTCGTGATTTCGGGTGGAAAAGACAGTAAAATAGAAGTCCATTTAATACAGTTACCATATTCCATGCCACCCCAAACACCAAGCTTGCCTCATTGGCTAGGAATTCTCATAAACCAAGAGTAGCAGTAGGGCTCTCAATGGAGCCGGTCAGATCCGAGATCCGATTCGCTCTGAATCTGTATAATGCGGATTTGGATCTTAAAATAGGTCCGATTAATTAAATGGACCGGATTCGGATTCACAGAAATAGATCCGAATCTGATCCAAATCCGCCTATAGCTTTTCGGATTTGGAGCCGGATCCAACTGAATCCGATCCAGATTTGACTCATTGTCACCTTACTATGTATGTTATATATCCATGCCGGCCATCTGTTTTCCAGATTATTTAGGCCACGTCTCAAAATTGAGACATATGCCAATCTCAAGTCGACCATATCACAGTAAATAGTGGGATTTGCATCATTTTGCTACTAAATTAAATATATTATATTATATACTTTTTAAATTTGTGATGGGGTGGATTCGGACCTAGATCCGACTTGAATCCGATGGTTATATGGATTTTGGATTGGAAATGGATCTCGCTATTTATAAATGGATCAGATATGGATATCACCTTTTGGATCCGAGTTGGATCTGAATCCGATCCGAATCTGTCTACAAATTTTCGGACTTGGAGCCGGATCCAACTGGATCCGATCCAGATCCGACCCATTGAGAGCCTAAGCAGCAGTACATCCAAATGATAACCATGATCCAAATACCCAAGCTAGGTTTACAATGCTTGACACAAGGACCTAGAATTTAAGCACACAAGCAACTCATCTACACTAAGCATATGATCAACTCATCTACACAAACAAATGTAAGTTGGTTGGGCAACAACAAGAACACCTCAAGGGCTTAACAACCTTTTCACAGCCTCAACATTGCCTAATTGCAGTAGAAGCAATCCAGCACGATGATAAGGGTAAAAACTGGCCTTCTGAAAAACTCAAGAAAGACTAATGGTGCCTTTGGTTGCATTTGCACCAAATATCATGAAATTTCATGACTTATTAATCATGGAAAAAAGGAGGGAAACATACCAAAACAAAGAGAGAAAGAAATGGCATAGATGTCCAGATGAGCTAACTTCACTTTCTTCAAACAGATAAAATAACTTTGTTTTCTATAAGGAATCCTGCATTACATGAATTTCACCCAAATGGGTCTCCAAAACTATCCCAAATCACCTAATTTCAAAGTGGCCGAAGAAAAACAGAGAAAATATTAAAACAATTCTAGAAACTGGCATTCAGAAAAGGGGCAAAAAAAATTCTAAAAATCAAGAAAAAATGGGGAATGGGTTTCTTTCAGCTACTCTTCAATTAGATAGCGTAGTTTTCTACAAGAAATTCAGCATAAATGAATTTTAAAAACTAACCAAAAACACAAATTTCAAAGAACCCAATAAAAGCACAATCATGAAAAAAAAGGAAACTATGGTTTCTACAAGAAACCCAAATGGGACTTATTGCAAAACCAACAAAAATCACAAATTTCACTGATATTTTTTCAACAAGAAATCCAAATGGGACTCATACAAAACTAACAAAAATCACGAATTTGAAAGAATCCAAAAAGAAACAAGTAAAACTGAGAAAAAAAATCAAGAAAGAATTGGCAAATGGCATCTTCTCATCTCAGCAACCTTCAATTTCTTCAAACAGATAAAAATAAAAATAAAAATTGATGTCTTCTACAAGAAATCCAAATGAGTGAAACGCAATTTCAGATTTAACCCAACATAGAAACAACTTAAAATCAAATAAAAAAATTCAATTTTTTTTTTTTTTTTTTTTTCACTTTTACCTCATCTGGGCTTGTTCTTTCTGAAAATTCAATAGACTCATTCCTGCGCATGAGAATTCTTCCAGAGAGGGTCTTAGATTTAAGCTTAAAACATGAAGGCTGATTCTTCAAATGAAGCTTCGTCATTCTCTGATGAGTAGTATTTCTGTACAGAAACTGAGAATCCAAAGAAAAAGTCATGGAAAATCCCATTTTCAGATCCTCAGGAAGTGTAGCAGAGATTTTCTTCTTCTTCTTTAAAATGGTGGATGGATTTTGGTAGAGGGAATTTAGGAATTAGATTCGCTTTCAAGCATTGTTACTTCAGAATAATCTGATTCTTCTAAGTTGCCTGTAGAATAGAGAAATTTTATACTCTGGCAGAGTATGACTTATGATACGCAGCCACACAAAGAGGGACAGGAATTGCCTGACGCCGATTGACCCCCCACTGGAGGAAGTTTGGAAACTAGGTGGGGCCCGCGATGATGTTTGCGAGAAATACACCCTTGCATTTGTTTTGCCAGCTGGACGTGGATTGCGTCCCAACCGAGCTGTGGAGGGGCACACCGTGGTGTATCTGTTTATCTACTCCGTCCATTCCTTTCCTAAGATCATTTTAAGGCATGAAAATAAAAATGAGGCAGATCTAACGCTTAGGTCGGCCACAACAGAGATGACCCTTGCATTTAATGCAGCCAAGCTCAGTATTTTGGTGTGGCCGACCTCAGCTTTTGATCTGCCCTATTTTTTGTCTCATACAGTAAGACAGGGAATGGAATGAGTGGCTAAACGGATACATCACGGCCTGGTTCGGACGCAATTCGTGTACTTGCCAGCTCATGTTTGGAGATGAGCCGTGGGTCACACCACAGGAAATAAGTGAGGAGGAAAAATGCCTATAGTCAAAACCTTCCTAGGCCCACAGTAACATTTCAGGGCCGTTTGATTTTCCATGATTCAAGTGAATATGCAAGTAAATGGGTAATCATTATTTTTTTACATTGTTTGAAAATGAACGAGTAATTCCACCTCGAAAATCAATCCAAAAGTGTTGACTTAAATTTGTGGGCCCCATCGTAATGTATATGATATATCAGCGGTGTTCATATGTTTTATTAGCACATTTTGGGGCATGTGCTGAAAAATGAAGCAAATCTAACACTCAAATGACGGGCACGAAAGAAAACAATGGCCTTAATTCGTCCACCGTTGAAAGTTGTTTTTTTCATTGGGGGCCCGTATTGAGGTTTATTCATCATCTAACCGGTTCATAGGGTCACACGGACATGGATAAAGGGAAAACATAAATATCAGCTTGATCCAAATCTTTTAAGGCCCCTAAGAAGTTTTTAATGGTAGGCGCTCAATTCCCACTGTTTCATGTGGTGTGGTCCACTTGAGCTTTGGATCTGCTTCAATTTTTGGGTCACGCCCTAAATTCAACTGGCATAAAGAATGGGTGGTGTGGATAAGCCACATACATCACAGTGGGCCCCATATTTCTTGCACAAATTTCTCGTTTTAAGTGTTAAGAAAAGCAAGTGTCACGGTCTTCATTTGAAAAGATGCAGTAATTAACTAAGTAAATAATTATTATTTATTTACAAGGTAATTACAGTTGAGCCAAAAAATCAAACAAGCCTTAATGCCATCCAAAGTGTTTGTTAAAAAGTCCCTTGCTACACCGTCATATAATAATGGCTCGAGCTTTTAGAGCAATTGGTTGCTTGACATGGTATCAGAGCGAAAGGCCTTGCATTTAGAAGACATCATCTTAGCTAAATGGAAGCAGATTGAATTAACTCATACAAAGTGACTCAATAAACTCCGTGGAGCCACTGTTATGAATTGAACGTCAATCATTAAAAATTGTTTAGAGGCCACATAAGTTTTGGATGAAGCTGATATTTGTGTTTATCCCAAATAGGAGACCACGAGCACCTGGAACACTCACCATGTTTGTATCAGTAACTGCATTTCGAATGCATCCTCTTCAGTTTTGCTAAGCCCACATGCGTACGAGGCATAATTCAACCAAACACAAGCATGTGTGCGAGATTTGAACTTCCATCAGGTGGGCCACATTGATTAGATATTCTCACTAAATGCAGTTCCTTGCAATGTTCCGAAAGTCGAAAAGAATCTCATGTCAGTAGGGCAACAATGCTTTGATAAGCAGCATTCACTTGAATAGAAAGGTTAGGCCATAGTGCACAAAACAAACAGGTAGCTAAAATAGGGGAGGAATGGGTCAAGTCGGTCCACAGGTCAAATGGCCAGACCTACTCCTGAGGTGGGTTTGGGCCAAGCTAAATGTCTAGTAAGTTGGGCTTGGGTTAGAAACGTGGCTTGTTTAAATAAATGGGTTGGGCTCAGGTTGAACCTTATACCCAACCAACCGGCACAGAAAGCTTATCAACCACACACTGGCGCACTCACAGGGGCGCTTGAACCCATGACCTCATCTTGAAACTCTTGTGAGTCTACCACTAAGACATAGGAACGCAGGCGTCCTTATATATGTGTGTTCGCATGTATTCACTACTTGATGTACTGGGTTCTTAAACTCAAGTGTGGGCCTGCCAGGTTGGGTCAGGTTGATCGAGGCGGACCTCATTAATTTGATTTCTGATTAAGGCCAATTCAATAGTCAGGTGGGCTACATTGTATGAAACAGTTGAGATGGAAAGTTCCACCATTAAAATCATCCAAAATGTGGGTGGGGTCCACTATGGTGTGTGTATGCCATCTGAATCTACTCCACACACCACATGAGGATGAATGGATTCTCCGAAAATCGGGACATTCCGAGGCACTGATGTGGTCAGGCCACATGAATTTAAAGGTTTTAGGCATGGTTTTACACCGCTTCCCTTAGTATGGCCCGCGTAAGTCTTAAAATTGACATTTAAAAAAAAAAACCATGGTAAAAATACGGCAACACCCCTGAAAGAGAGGGTGGATCTGATGCATGTTTATACCGTAGCACTCAGTAAGAACAAGCCAGGCCGTCCTCAAACCTATGCAAATCGGGCTAACGAAGTCCTGTTGAGAATGGATGGGTGTACTAACAATGGGGTGTGTGAACTAACAAAAAAAAAAAGATGTCCTGTTGAGAATGTATCACAATAAATTTACAAGGTGTTGTAGTACATCCAAACAGCATTTTTTTTTTATTAAATATTGAATTCCAATACCCCGATATATGGCTCGAATGGATTTCAGGTTCATGGAGTGCTGAGTGCAATCAGCTGGGGCACAAGCAACTTGGTTGGAATCATATACAACAACAGTCAATGCAATCCGGCATTACCATTTTCTGCTTCGGCACACACGCCAGACATCCCTTCTTCTACCCCTCTTGATAGCATAGCATTGAACTCACTTGTTCACTCGGCGAGATTATCTTTTGAGCCTGCTTTTTCCGTCGACCCCACATTTCAGAACCTATTTTGTCAAGTGTGGTTTGCAAAGTCCATGCAAATGCACCGGCTTAGATCCAAATGGCATTGAAGGTCGGCCTCAAACATCCCTTCAAAGGGTGTGTCCAAGCAAGCCCTCAGCATGCTGATCCAATGCTATTCAAGTAACTATTATATTAATAAAATTCCCGAATCGCCCCCAAAATCATCATATTGCAAACTGAAACGATCCCCACCTTTCAAGGCCTCTTATAGGGGTCAAGTACACCTCACATACATATATAACCTCAATGATTGTTGAGCTTTCCGACTAAAAAATGGGGCATAAGAATAAGTGGCTCAGGCGGCAGCCAGTTCGCTATCTTATCTTGATATGTTTAACCAAGTGTCATATAAATGGTTGAAAAAGTACTAATAAATGAAGGCCTCCACAGTTTCAGGACTGGCAGCTCTACTCAACTTCCTTCAGTGCATTGACAAGGTTGTCCTTGAGATGAGCATTCGTCGCCGCTACTCTCCTTGACATGATGTCAAAATCTCCACCCAATCTGATGCACGCCACAAAAGAAAAAATAAAATAAAATAAATCCCAGACATAAGCAAAGCAGGCTGCTGGCTTGAAAATGGCTGCTTATTCATATTTTGTAACACTTAGGGGTCATTTGGATGCTTGTAAAAAATTTAGTTGCAAACACTCTACACCTGTAAGGAGTTTCATTCGCAAATTCTTTGTATTCTATCATTTACAAATTCTTTGTATCTATCATGTTTCGCTTCAAGTGGAAAAGTTCTTACAGGCAAACGGTTTTCTGTATTTGGCCAATTTGTAAAGTGCTTATTATGTAGAAAGTAGGTAGTCACTCCACAGCCCTTTTCAAAAGTTTGAAATGTCGTGCGAATCAATCCCTTGACCTTCAACACCACATTCAACACCACAGAGCTTGGAGCAATAAATCCCAGGAAAGTCTTCAAATAACATAAGAAGGGCTTGAATTTTTGTTAGGGCACTAAGGGAGCATCAATGGATGCACATGATGGGCGGATTGGATGTCCTGCACCTATCATAGTTGGCCCCACACAAGCTAGAAGGTTTTTAATGGTCAGCATCCCATCCCAACCATGTTGTGCTGTAACGGCCGTTACGGGCCGTAAAGTCCGTTACATAAAGGTAATGGTGGCAACTGTTACATGTTACAGGGTTGTAACAACATAACAACTGTTATGGAAAGAAAATGACACGCAACGGCCATTACAGCCCCTTTGAAGTCTGTTACAGGGGGATTTGATGTACTGTATACATATAGTGGGCCCCACAAATAGTGGGGTGTGTATATCAACCATCACACTTTCATCATCATCAAAGCCTTTATCCCAACTAATTGGGGTTGGCTACATGAATCCTTTTCTGCCATTCCACTCAGGGCCATAACTTTAGTTAGACCACAGGTCATCAGGTCTTTTCTTACTAACTCCACCCGTGTACTGTTGGGCCTTTCCCTTGCCCTTTTGGAGCCTCCAAGTAGTACCAACTCACTCCTAACCAGCGCAGTCCTTGGTCTCTGTTCCACATGACCAAACCATCAAAGTCGACTTTACTCTTAAATTCCCTCAAGTGCATTCAGTTATAATTCTATCCTTGTCTTGCCACTCATCCATCTCAACATCCCCATTTCAGCTACACTCAGCTTATGGACATGTTGTTCCTTAACTGCCCAACATTCTGTCCCATAAAGCATGACTGGCCTTATAGCCATCCTATAAAACTTCCCCACAATTTTACAGACATCCAAAATGACCAACTTAAATACAGGGTTTCTCTGTAAGATGGGACTTACGGATCAAATACTAGACCACCTGCTTCTTGAACAATCACAGCACCACCTGCGACGTCCCTGCATGTGCCCAAACAGCCCACCAACATTGAGAGAGAGAGAGAGAGAGAGAGAGAGAGGGAGAGAGAGAGGTTAAAAGAAGATTCTTGTGCTCAGATGAGTGTTATTTCCACCTCTAAAGGAGTAATTTGGTCATCTGCAGAGCTCCAAACAGTCTCTACAATGACCAAGCTACCCTTGCTGGGGGTGGATGTGAGCATTTGGGAGGGCAGATATATCAACTCCTGAATTTAAATCATTTTTCACAAGCATACCAAGGGCCACCGAATCCAAACTCGTAGCAGAGATCAAGCCTCCCGCATGCGACGCCACAGAGGTTCAAAGCACATGAGCCGCTCATCCTAAGGGACCTCACCTGAAGAACCACAGGACCCAACTCTACGAGTAAGAAGCGCCCAAGTCCCAATAGGAGATTAAATGAGCCTTACCTTGAAAATCAAGCTGTTAATTCTATTTGTGGTGGTATCCACTGTTGATTTATCACGCGTTGTTCCGACCTGATCAAGTCATTGGCAGAAAACAAATATTAATATGTTTCTATGAACAAACCTCTTTCATACATTTGTGCGGGTGCTTTATATGGATGCAAGGTGTTTGGCAAGGCAATCTGCATAAGCATGGATAGAGTGGCAGCAAGGTTAAAAATGTCATTTCCTCATACAGGAACATCAAAAGAAAAAACATACATTTAGACATACTTCCTTGAGAAATGCTCTTGGAGCTCTATTAGTTATAGTACTCCTAGCTGTAGTGGGTAACTTGGACAGTCTAATAGATTGATCTAAACCGTCTAGGAAGTCTAGACCACATTTTTAAGGACTATCACAAAAAAAAAAAAAGATCAATCAGATGATTAAATCCATCCCAGATTTGGCCTTACTTTTTGTAGCCATCCGTTTACCAGCCCATGGGATGGTTAGGATTGCGTAACAGAAATGATTTCCATGATGGGAACTATCACGCAGATGGATCGAATTGTTGGTTAGAACTATTTTTGAACAAATGATATTAACCACCCACATTACAGGCCATTGATCAGATGGTTAAGACCATCGGATTGGTGTCATATTTGCATAGTAGCCCATTAAATGTATTCTGGACCTAATGTACGTTCTAGATCAATCAATTGGACTGTCTAAGTGCCCCAATGCAACTAGGAGCACTGTAACTTATAGTGCTTTGAGAGCACTAGAGCATCTTTCTACTTCTTTTGAGGTCTTGGGCATCTAAGCTTAAGCATGAAAGAAGAGTAAAAGACCCCTAAACTAAACATGAGAAATGTTGCAGTACTCTCTGAGCACTATACATTAATAGCACTCTGCATCAGTTCACTTGGGCAGTCCAATCAATTGATCATAAATATCCATTAAGTCCAAAACACATTCACGGCCTAGCATGCAAAAATAGCACTGTTGGATGATCCAATCCATCCTTGTTTTGGTCTTTCTATAGGCATCCTTTTTGCAAGCAATGGATGGGATGGTTATGATTGCCTAACAAAAGCAATTGTTTAGAATCATAAGCTATCGATGATGGCCCCTAGCAAATATATGGATCAAAATTCTGATTTGACCTATTTTGTTTAAAAGATCCCGATCATCCATATTAAATGACATCGATGAAATGGTTAATATTTGTCATATCAGTATGATATCAGCAACTGATCCAAGCTCATGCCACATTGGCATGGCAAGAAATGCATGTCCTTTACTTTTCTTTTCTTTTTTTTTTTAAAATTCTTATAGATGGCATGAAATGCATGTGTAACCTCATGAGATAAACAAACTGCTATCAGCCAATGAAACAAGCAGCAAAAATGCAGCACTCAATGCTATGTTCTGGTAAGTACAAAATATTGTCATGAAAAAATATGATATTTCATTGGCAACAACTTTCCTAAACCAAAAAAAAAAAAAAAGTTGTCATGACCTTTAGTGAAATGACCAAAATGAAAAACGGTGTGTACATTGAAGTTTGAACTGTTTCAGAGAACCACAGGAAAAGAAAATGCTCCTGACCTAAACCGCATTGTAATAATTATGTAGAAAAAGCTTAAAACCATTGAATAATCCTTCATGATATCCAATGTACACAAGTTCACAAATGCCAGTGTAGATATGCTGACAAAATGACCGATGGTTTCATCATGGCCAAATTTCAAATTCTATATATCACTGAAGTAGGACCCATCAGCTATAGACTATAGTTGAACAAAGCTTGAAGTGAAGAGGCACCCAGGTGTGGGTGTGAGGAAGCATCTGTTTCGGAATGTAAACAAGTATGAATGGGTAGGAAAGCAAGAGCAGCAGCAGCAAGAGTCAAAAGCGCAATTAGAAGCTGGAGCAGCACCTAGATGGAAGGACCCTGCATCTAAGCCATAAGCAGATGGAGTTCTAGTTAACAAGGGAGCTTGAATCAAGTGCACATCGCATGTGGATGGACAACCAACATGAAAACATTCGATGTCACCACAAATGTAGCATTCTATGTACTGGTTATGGCTTATGGGGACTCGATTCAAGCGGAGTTGCTTGCAATTGAAGTCAGTGAGAGACTATTTTGGATCGCTTTGTTGGGCCTTGTTCAAGAAGACTTCTCACAATCCAATTGCCTAGGTTATTGGGTCTTTCTTAGAAATTATCTCCCTACCAATAATGAGCTTAGGTTCATCTCATCACCCTCAGAGATTGCCTTCAACCTCATCACTAGGGAAGCAAACAACCATTGCCAATTTGTTAGCCGAGGGGTCTCTGTTGGACATGGGCATATGGGGCTCACTTGTGGGCAACCACTAGTGGGTGGGTTCATGAGAGTTTTTATCTCATTTCCTCATCCGTGTTTTCTCTTGGTGGTTTGAAGTCGAATTTGGAATTCAACTTCGAACTTAGATTAGATGAGGAGATCGGATTAGGGCTGTCAATGGCACGGATCAAGATCCGTATCCGATCCGTATCCGATCCGTATCCGATCCGATTTAATCGGATTCGGATCAATAATCGGATAATCGGGTCGGATACGGATATCCAAATATGATCCGTTTAATATTCGGGTCGGATTCGGATCAACCTTGATCCGGCCCGTTAACGATCCGACCCGATAAAAAAATAAAAAAAATAAAATAAAATAAAAACATATGAGAATCTCTCTTTCTCTCTCTCTTTCTCTCTCTCCTCTCTCGGATATCCGGTCGGATATTGGGTCGGATCATAATCGGATCGGAAACGGATTTTGAAAAATTTAATCGGGTCGGGTTCGGATCATATACTTGTGATCCGAATCGGATTCGGGTCGGATTCGGGTCGGATATATTCTTAATCGGGTCGGATTCGGATCATCACTGATCCGGCCTGTATCCGACCCGTTGACAGCCCTAGATCGGATAACCTCAGCCTCATCCAAACTCCCGACGCTTCCCCATAAAAAGGGAAGGAGTTCTCTCATGAAATGCGTCCATAATTCTGAGAGTCCAGAGAGAAAAATAAAGAGGCTAATACCACATTCGATATGTCCATCCTGCTCATCCCTTACATGATCCAAACCATTGATCGTAATCCGGAGCCATCTTTATCGCAAAATTAGAGGGGTGAGAAGAACTCTATGCTCTTGTAGTGGTTAGATGGACCACTAGACCTGTGCCGTTCATCATTGGCTTTTGCAAATGTCCCATATCGTGTAGATCGTCGGATCCTGCGGGCCCACTCTTCCAGGCCAAATTTTAATCTCTAGAACCTCTCTTTGTATCAATGATTCCTAGCCAATCTATTCATGAGTTTTTGTGCTTCTTGTCCATTTAACAATATCCCCTTTTTTTTTTTTGAGTGATAACAATATCCCATTGTCATCGATAACAAAAATAAAATCTAACAGGTTTAAGTTCCTGAATCACCTAAAATCTAACAGGCTTGCCAATTGGTTACAACATGGACGAATCTTGACCATCACCTTTAAGTTCCTGAATCACCTGGTAGAGATTGTGGCAGTTGGTACCAAGACCAAGTAGAGGAGGTTCGATGGCAGGTGGAAAGCCAAACATTGAACTTTCACCAAGCAATTATAAGAGGTTTTTTTTTTTGTTGGAAGGTAAAGAATTGTAATAAAAGCGCCTGCGGGCAAAAGAATACAAGGCAAAAGGAAACAACAAAAGAATAGGGAAAACAAAGAGCAAGACCAAACTCTAAATCAGGGTCCCATTCCCTGATGGATAAGAAAACATTGGAGATAGCCCCCGAGAGGGACCCACCCATATTCCTAAAGCAGCAGTAATTCCTCTCGCACCAAAGAGTCCACAAACCAACCAGCAAGGTTAGTCTCCAATTAGCCCTAACGTTGGCTATTGGCATGCCGTCATGCCAATAGGCAACAAACAACCCATCTATAGATCCTGGCAATTATAAGAGTTGTTGCAATTTCTGGCGAAACAAGATTTTTAAAGCCAATTCCAAATAACTGGGACAGGACTATGATAATGATCGTAACCATTTTCTTTGGAAGCTGAAATTTGCTAAGACCGAACAAAGGAAGAATACAAGCTCCCTTACCCCTGAAAATTACAAAACCCAATCACCCATGAGATCTTTCCTTCTAAAATCCACAAAAAAAGATTGAGCCCTATTGTGCAAGAAATGACTCTTCCATTGGCCCTAAGGAACACAACCTCTTTGTTGGCGGACCTATTATTGAAAGTATGATTATTGTGCTCCTTCCACAACAATCACACCCCAACACCATCATTCAGTATCGGAAATGTCAAAAGGGAAGCACAATTTTGTATGGCAATGATGAAGCAGGCTACAAGACGAATAAGCCCCAAGAGCTTTAGGAACCAAAGCTAACTGCATTGAAAAATAAAAGAAGCTGATTTCTCACAGTTATTGCTAGAAACCATGTATTTTGTTGGCACTTCACAATAGAATCATATGAAAGGTTTGCATACCTCTGTTGCAAGGAGAGAGTTAACCAACTCAGTTTGCGAAGATGCTGTATCATTCAAGATTTTGGCATATTAGGGTTTAAAAATGACAGATTAAGGAACTCAAGGACACTGCTTAAGAAATAGAAACATTCAAGATAGAGAAGAATTTATGAGGGGGCTCAATTTAGGGTCCACTAGGGTAGGGGATCCTGCATAATTGAGATTAAATGTAATCCAGGTTTTAGCAGGCCCAATGCTCTCCAAGTAGGATTTACCTCATTATAGTGGTTGCTTTCATCTCCATGAACACAATGAAGTTATAGAAGAAGAAAAAAAGCTACTTATTGCATTTATGCAGAGGAAAGCACCAGTGTAGTGTGGCGAAATCCTACATGGAGGGCATGGGGCCCACCAAAATCAGGATTAGACTAAATCCCGATTATGTGGGATCCCCTACCCAAACGGACGGACCCTTAGGAAGAAGTGTTCTCACCTTTTATACGGTTTCCATTTAGGAAAGCACCCTGTCCACGAATGCCAGTGAAGAGCTAAAACTCACAAACAGCACAAATTAGAATGGAACTATACAAATTCACTCAGTATCATAATGAAAAACAAATCTAAACTTCAAAGATGATCAAACCAAAAATAACATATAAATCGAACACTACCTGTCCTCTCAAAATGCTTAGGAGGACACAAATATGAACATTGAAAAGCAATATGTCCGGCCTGATAATTCCATGTGGCATTCCAGAGACACTTGAATGAATTCGACCAATGCCACAACTTCAGAACAAAAATGACAGATTCACCAACATGTGCGGTTTCAGTTTAAGCAACAAAAGCAGTTCCAAAATTGGCAATGTTAGGGGAAGTTGGGAGATAAAAGGGTCCTCTTAAGAAAGCAACTAGATTTCTGAGAGCATTGATATCCCTTTGGAGAAGGTGGCAGAGATCAACAAATGCCAAATTATAAATTAGGCACTCTTAAAGATGGACTTGCCAGGGCATGAGTATTGGATTTGATGAAGAATTGTATGGGTACAGTGGATGGTGGTAGACCAAAGAATAAGAAGGAAAGATGGAGGAGCCCACCATTTGGGTGGTAGTAATTGAATGTAGATAGTGTTTCAAGTGACAATCTAGCCTCATCTAGGGTACAAATTGTTAGAGACTAAAAGAATATGGGGCGAAAAGAATTACTTTCTCTGGGCTAGCAGGTTTACCCGATTCAAGGCAGAAGCAAAAGCACCCAGAGAAGCATCAAGATCCGTACATCAATTTACAAGTGGTTTCAAGGAATATAATGTTGTGGGCATGCATCAAGTACTTAAAGAGCATTGGAGGTTGTCATTCATCTTCAACGGATACATAACTTAGTTATAGGCCAACGTTTGCTAGTGTAGGAAAACAAATTGCCAACACTTATGGGAAGGCAGCCCAGTCGGCCTTCTTTATATATATATATATATATATATATATATATATATATATATATATATATATATATATAGCTTTTTTTTTTTTTGAATAAATTGTTTCCATTATCCAAAAAGATAAGTTGAGCTCCAATGACAAACTTCAGAACTTGATTTTTGGTCCTAACAGTGAGCTATGCAACAAGGCCACTCCATTTTTCAAAAAACAGAAAAAAAAAAAAAAAAGGAAAAGAAAAGAAGAAAATCCAGTGTAGTAAAAACATGAAACTCAAGACACATGGTACAGGGTCTTTTCATCAGCAAGCATACAGTTTGCTGGCACTCCCTGCATGTGGGGACCACTGTCGGCAATCCAGATGGCTGATGCAATGGTCACATTGTGGACAGTTAATGCCACAGAAATCTTCAGACTTGGGATCCTGACCTTTCGCATTTGACTTTCTTGACATCAAATGTGGTCAGCTGTGAAACCAATGAGCGGGATCTCGGTTGGCCAGGACCTTCCGCCTCAAGAAGCGAGAGGTCTTGAGCTCGAGTCCCCTCGGTGGCCACTCCCAACAATAAAAATATTACCTGGCCAGTGTGGATGAGGAGGGTTTGCATGTGCCCCGGGGACCTTGAAGGGTTCTCCGGTTAGGAGACCTAGCTGAGGATCTAGTCAGGTGCTCTAAGAGGCTTGGATACCCCGGTCATTAAAAATAAATAAAATGTGGTCAGCTGTGGTACTCGTTCTCTCTTTGACATCCATTTCTTGGCTACCAATACAAGGGTCAGGATTTGGGTCAGGACCATCCAATCTGGGATGTCTCTGAGGGCATCACACGTTCAGGGCAAGGGCACAGATTCTATTTTAATGATGAACAGCGTTCAGCCGTTGGCCCTCCAAAGCTGAAGAATTCCTAATCATAAGCCCCCTCAACATCTATTTCTTGTTTTCTTGGTATACGTGCTAGTCTTAAATATAATTACTGGGTTGCATTTTCTCTATAGTTATAATATTCAACATTATCATACAGTCACATAGAAATGTGAGCATGCAGCTCACAGGGATCATCATTTCTAAGATTTCATGTCTGTGCATAAAATAAGCATTCTGAGAGATGATATTGTTCATGCATTGGTGCAAAACAGACAGATCATCTTGACAGTTAAGCTGAAAATTCCTTGCTCAACTAAAACAAGCAGCAAGAAGCATATACTGAAAAAAATAAAATAATAATAATAAAACAAAAAGAAAAGAAAAAAGAAGAAAGAAAGAAATAATAGAGAAGAATATTGAATGCTGCCCCACCTCATTGATTATAGGATTGTAAACGACACCAACAGTAGGAACCTTCTCAATCGTAAGACCAATCGACACACACACAAAAGGAAACCTACACATAGTAAATCACAATCACCACACTGCTTATAATAAAAGCAGAAACGTAGGATGCTTGGCAAAAATAAAAGTTCACATTTCCGTGCTACAGACGTTCATTTGGCAAGCCCCATTATAAAATGATCATTCCCTAAAAATCCCTTCATTATGATAGGTGGGGCCATATCTCGTCACATTAGCTAAACCATCCATTTGCAAGCTAACTGTCAGATGGATAAGAATTTGTGGCATGAGCATCCATAATCCTTAACATGAACAGCCTGGCAACTGAAAGGTGGCGGGCCATGTTCACTTTCTGAGCCACACAGAGAAGCGATTTGGTTAGGTAGACTTCCTTAATCCTCGAAGGACTCATGATTATAGACGAGGAAACTAGGCTGCTTGACAAACATAAATCTCATTGTCTGTTTGGCAGCCCACAACTTTACAGCCAAGTCCACCTTTCTGTGATCCAGCAATTCAATTTGGTGAGAGCCCCATCATAAATGGGCCATGGCCACCAAAAATCTCCTTGCTATGATAGGTGGATTCTCGCTGAATTTGAACCATTGGCTAAACCATCCATTTGCAGGCTACCAATCAGATAGTCTAGATTTTATTTATTTTATGATTATTATTTTTTTATGAATAAAATCAGATGGTTAAGACCATCTGGTGGATGAGAATTTTGAGGGAACCACCATTGTAATACATAATATGAATGGTCTGGATCTCTGAAAGGTGGGGCCAATGTACACTTTCTCAACATCATCATCTAAGCCTTATCCCAATTAATTGGGGTCGGCTCCATGAATCCTGTTCTACTGTTCCAGTCTATCAAGGCTATACCTTCAGTTAGACCATAGGTTATCAAGTCTTTTCTTACTCCATCCACCTCCATTTGGGCCTTCCCCTTGTCCTTTTAGAGCCTTCAACTTGTACCAACTCACTCTTAGTTGGCGTGGATCTTGGTCTATGTTGCACATGACTAAACCAAGTCTACTTTCCCTCATCTTATTACCTATTGGTGCTAGCCCTAAGGTCCCTCGAATGCATTCATTTCTGTTTCTATGCTTCATTGTCTTGCCACTCATCCATCTCAGCATCCTCATTTCCACTACACTCATCCTATTTACAATTTTACATGCCGTTCGTTAACTGCCCAAAATTCTGTTCTATAAAGCATAGCTAGCCTCATATCCTATAAAATTTCCCTTTTAGTTTGAGTGGTATACAACGCATATAAAAGTGTGGATGCACGTCTCCATTTCCACCTAACTTGAATTCTATGGGTAACATCCTTCTCAGTATCTCCACTCTCATGAATTATTGACCCAAAGTAACAGAAGTCATTTTGGGAAACTTCTTGGCCAATGTACACTTTCTAGGCCAAAAAAATGGTTAGGTAGCACCAATACAAGTTTCTTAATTATAAAAAGACCCACTATGAAAGAGAAGAAAATTGCACTAACCCGTGAACAAAATTAGTTGTTCCGTCGAGGGGGTCGACAATCCATGTAGGCTGGTCAGTCAGCTCTGCAGTACCTAAGGCAGCTGAAGTTTCTTCACCTATGAACTAAGAGAGAGCCAAATGAAATTAATACAATACCCATAGTGCACATACAAATCTAAAAAACAATACCACTGCTACAGTTTTATATCGGAAAGAAAAATCAATGGCAGAAATCACCTTGTGTTCGGGATACTGCTGCTTAAGATGATTAAATATGAGATCTTCACAGGCTTTATCCGTTTCTGTGACCAAATCCACCTTCGATACAAGAACAAAAATCCATTATAACAAAAAAAAAGAAAAAAGGAAAAAGAAAGAAAGAAAGATTAAAATATGGGAGAGGGAATGATACTCCAAGACTACTATTTTCACCAAGTGAAATGAAATTAGTAATAGTTTGCACGTGTCAAAAGACTGGCCTGTGATCACGACCAACCATCCATCCAATTGGCAGTTGGCACCATTGCAGATCAGTGCATCATCCTTTAGCACAAAATTCATTCCATTTGGATGACCATAACCATCTGATTAGGGTTGTCAACGGCCTGGGCCAGGCCGGGTCTGTCCAAGCCCAACTTGCAAAGTGAACTTAGATCCGAGCCCAACCCAAGCCCACGACAGGAAAAAAAAAAAAACCTGGCCCACACGCGAGATGATTATTGTGTCCAGGAAGAGCACAATCCAAGCTCGGCTGGGAAAGTATTAACCCACACCCACTTTTGTGCAAGATCCAGGTTGCTCATCAGGTGTGTTCAATGTGCATGTACGAGGGACCAAAAACCACACCAATCCAATCATCAATTGCGCTATACATTATGAAGGAACGAACAATGATAGAAGGATGGATATAGTATGGAAAAATTCATGATAGACATTAAGAAAGTGCCCTTAAAAAAACCATAAACAGGTTTAGCCGAGTAGGGTTTGGGCCAGGCCGATGGCCTGAGCATCTGCTGATAAAGATGCTTGAATTTTAGGCGCAGGCCCCGGCCACTGGCCTAATATGCCAGCCAGCTTGAGAGTCCAATGGACCAGCCCAGCCAATTCACAGCCCTACATCTAATCAGAGTACTGCTCAGTTTTTTTTTTTTTTTTCAGCCGTCCAATAGCAGGCCAATGGATCCGATGGTTGTAATCATCCAGTTGGCACAATCATCAACAGTAAGGCGCACCCGATGAACGGTCTGTATAATGGGATGGCCAATTGAAGCATACCAACTGACAATCAATCTCATTTTGTTTGGTGAGATTGAATCCTACACTATCAGGCCCTCATGAATTCAACTTTATTCAAATTCCCATATTTGGAAGGAAGCCTACTACAATGCATCCTGACATATTGCTATCTTTTATGAGGATTGTAGGCTCCTATCTGTTCGATCTGGGTTCATGTTGCAATGATCCAAACCATTTACATGATGGGCTCACTATTGATGGTTACACCCACAAAATAATCTTTAATAAAATTGGAAGATCCTAGCAATGGCCCACAAAACAATGGTTAATAGAGGCAATATGAGTTGAAAGATTCCAAAATGAAAGTTTTCTATGGTAGCCCCATGTCCATCATATAAATGGTTTGATCATTCAAACAAGAACTCAGATCCAACGACTTAAGTCCCTTGTAAAAATAGCAATTGGCAATCTCTGTAGGAAGCAGCATTCTGCTAATCCCCCACGCGTGTTCAACCCTGCAAACCTACATGCCAGTACACTTGCTAATGTGGTACTCATATGCAATCCATCAGGTGACCCACACTCCAGAAAACCTGGTGGGCTTACTCATCAGGTGGGCCACAGTGAATGAAACAAATGAACTGCTAGAAAGAAAAAAAAAATGAAAAGTTACTTTATTTATCCATTTGTTTCATACAATGCAGCCTACTGACCCGGTCAGTAACCAGTAGCTACTGGATGGTGCTCTATGGGCTCCACTATGATGTGTGTTTTATCCACGCCGTCCATCCATTTCTTACAGATCATTTTAGGGCATGAGCCAAAACATGGGGCAGATCCAAATCTCATGTGGACCACACCACAGGAAACAGTGGTGTTTGAACACCCACCATTAAAAACTTCTTGGGGGCCACAAAAGTTTTGGATGAAGCTGATATTTGTGTTTTCCCTTCATCGAGGTCCGTGTTGACCAAATCAAAAGGGTAGATGGCAAATAAACATTACAGTGGGCTCTAGGAAGCTTTTAATGGTATGCCTTCAATAACCACTATTTTCTAGTGGTGTGGTCTACTTGAGATTTGGATCTGTCTCATGTTTTGGCTCAAGAACTTTTGGGCTCATGCCCTAACATAATCTGGAAAAATAGATAGATGGCATGGATACATTTATCATGGTGGGGCCCACAGCACTGTCGAGCGTCAGTAGGCAATCCGCGTACCAATGCAGCCCAGCTGACAAGTGGACTAGCCCCATTTTTGTGCCAGACTACCTAAACGGCGGGGCCCACCTGATGGACGGCTCGGATCTTGCACACATTTTCCACATTGGCACTTGCACCTGAATTAGATAGATGGTCAAGGTCATACGCGCGTGTGCGTGCAGAAAAGCACTATTAAAGCATATACGCAAAAGGAAAGCAGCTAAAATACGCACAATGCATATTCGCATCACATACACAAATAGCAATAATAATAATAATAATAATAATAATAATAAAAATCAGAAAAATAAATAAAATAAAACTTACCTGGCCTTTGTGCTCAACCAACTTCTTCTCGTGAAATCCCTTCCGAATTATCTGAAAATAAAAATAAAAATTAACCATTTAAATTATAAAAAAATGGAAAAATTAGGGTTATGGTTTTTCTTCTCTACCTCTCCAGCGCTTTTTGCAGCTTCAACGGCAGCGGCGAGGAATTCGTCGAGCGAATCTGATTTCATTACATTACGAGAGAAAACAAATATTATTTTTTGAAAATAAAAATTTCTTTACAAAATGAATCGAGAAAAGAAAATTGGGAGAATTTCGAGAAACGAGAGAGTCCGTACAGTTCTCCGCCATTGAAATGAGAAATTTCTTATTTTCCTTTTTTTTTTTTTCAGCTCTTCCCCACTCTTCCTGAAGAGCGGTTTCTCCACAAATATATAGAGGAGTTCGTCATTGTCCGCCGCGACTGAGAATCTAGCCACCGCTAGGGCTCACATTCTGATATCTTTTAATGATCTGAACCGTCCATTTTCTCGTTACTATCATACATAAGATATTCTCAAACAATCTCTCTCGATCGGTGATTCTAAACTTTGATTTTTAGAGTTGAATGAGAGGCATTGAAGTATTTCTTTCCATTGTTCTAAATTCATCGGTAATGATTCTTCTTTTGTGGTCCTTATTGCAAAGTGTATACAATATGGACGGTTTCGATTATCGGATCAATTAGAATGTGGGCTCCAGTATGCTGCGACACACGGTTGGACATAAATCGCGTTAGAGGCAAAACGAAATCATGCAGACAGGGGGAAGGTCGGGAAGAAATAATGCCCTTCACTTTGGACGGAACTACAAAAATACCATTGGGAATGGAGGGGGAATCGGTTGAGCCAGGAGGACCGGAACGTGGTAGGCAGGGTTGATGGACCAATCATGGCCTTCCATATGGTGGGGCCCATCAGTGACGTATATATTGTATTCACCTTGTCCATCCATTTTTTTCAGCTCATTTTAGGGCATGAGCCCGAAAATGAGGGATATCCAAATCTCAGGTGGACCACACCACAGGAAAACAGTGGTGACTAAACGGCCGCCATTAAAATCTCCCTAGGAAGAAAATTTTAATGGTGGACGTTCAATTACCGCTGTTTTCCTGTGGTGTGATCCACCTGATATTTGGACCTGCCTCATTTTTGGGTGGATGCCCTAAAATGATATGGAAAAATGGATAAGCGGCGTGGATAAAACAAATGCATCATGGTGGGCCCCACAAAACACCATCATATGCAACCGGGTCCCTTCACGACTCACGAGCGAAACGGCAAAGCGACCCTTTGTTTTGCACCGTCAGAGTATCAAAACCAGACATCCCAGTGGGCCCAATCGTAGATTCACCGTTCACAAAAAACGTTCCGTTGATCAGACTATCTTAACCGTCTAATAAATTGGCCTTCTCACACTTAATGAGAGCCGTTGCTGATCTTTGCATCTTGGGATTCATTGGGATTCATTTGCTAGTAAAGGGCTAGAACTGTCCAAACATTCTGATTTTTTTTGGAAGCATCAAATAGGACAGTTGCAATCTCATCCATTTTGCCACGTGTTCAAAAGAATCTGCTCCAAAAAGAGAGGAAAAAAAACCTCCAATAATCAATCTTTCATCTCAACCATCCATTATATTTCCACAAATCAGCCGTTTAAGCCATCAACTGGTGGATAATTGTTTAGTAACATATCTAAAGTGGGGCCCGCTGAGAGGGCTATTTCATCTGAATTCCGTTATGCCACGTGTACGATTACTGATGCCTGCGTATGAATCAATACAAGCCGCCAAAGCATCGAAGTTTGATAATTCCGGGGCATTTTCGCAATATTGTGATGAAAGGAGGGCAATTCTGGGAAAGGGAAGAATATTCTGATATGCTGGTTCGTTGTTCGTTTCCTGACACTTATAAGACGCCACTTGCTCCATTGGTTCATTCCTTCGGACGTGGATTCCATGCGGCCCAGTAGCCAGGTCGCCACTCGCTACTGGACGGTGCTCTGTGGGGCCACCATGATGTATGTCTTTTATCCATGCGGTCCATTCATTTTGGATCATTATTTTAGGGCATGAATCTAAAAATGAGGCAGATCTAAACCTAAGATAGACCACGCTATAGGAAAATAGTGGTAATGGAACGCAGCATTGAAAACTTCCTGGGATTCCAACCTTTTGATTAGTAGCCTTGATGAAGGGAAAATAAATGTATCAGCTTGATCCGAAAATTTTGTGGGCCCCAAGAAGTTTTTAATGCTTAGATTTTAATTACCATTGTTTCCTGTGGTGTGGTCCATTAGCATCTGCCTCGTTTTTTGGGATCATGCCTAGGAAAATGCATACATGATGCTGGGGCCCACAGAATACCGTCCACTAGCGAGTCAGTGCAGATGCAATTCGTGTCCCATTATACCTTTATGCACGTGATACACAAATAAATGCCCAGCTCGTTGATTTCACGCAAGACAACCCAGATGCTTTCCACGTCCATGTGGGGTCCATCCACAGGTGTTCCAAACCGTTAATATTTATGCTTTCCCTTCCGCCAGGTCTCTGTGACATTTCATCTACCGGTTGGAACAAATAAACGTAACGGTTGACCCTGGAAGGCTTCAACTGTGATTGTTATCGTCCCCACTTTTTGGGGTGGTGTGGACCCACTTTGGACCTCTCTCGAAAAGCGGATACAAAACACATTAGTCCTGATCTTCTGTTGGCTCCTGTTTGGAGCCTTTTCATTGGTGCACATCACACTGCATTACATGTGAGGTAATGTGATCAGGTTGCCGACATATGTGATGACTTGGAGTAATAAAAAGGCTCCAAACAGATTTTCCTGTTTGGCAGCCAACAGAGGAGATTCAAAAGCACCCGCCACCAGGGAATCCCCCCCTAAGAGTGCGGCACCCTCATTCAATGTATGCATGCATATGGACCATCAAACGGCCAGAGTACAGTCAGATCTAGATCGTTCATGAGGTAGACCCAACCACGAAGGTGCCTTAACCAGATGATTCCACCGTCCAAATCAGATTATGGCCTGGTATCGATTCCCAACGTGGAGGGTGGCTAACAGTGTGGGTGCCTGAACTAACAGGGGGATGCACTTCTGGTACCCATCCATGGTGGGACCGCAAGGCCCCATAGTATGGTCACAATGCCAGTCATCTTTTCTCTATGAGATCTTCCCCGTTAATTTGGCAGACCCAACATGTAGTTGCATAAACCAGATGATCCAACCATCCGACCAGCTTTTGCCCTTGAATCTGACCCATCGTTATTTATTTAATGCACGCTTTCACAACCGATCATCTGGTCAGCAATCTCAGGAGCCACCGCATATCCATCCATGGGGGGGCCCACAAGGCCCCAGCAGCCTGCCTTGCACTCAGTCGCAGAACAGCCTACTCTGCAATGATATTTTGATCTATGCGAAATCTACCTGGAATTTATCTACCATATATAAAGTAATGAGACAGACCCAATCTGTCGCGCCATTTCATCCACTGATCGTCCGATCATCGCCACAGATCTTTGACATGGCTGATGGTTCAGAAATAACTCATGAAATTTACAAATAAACATAGAAGAAACCACATATCACCGTAGCCCCACTCATGGATGGTCCCTGGGTTCCATGGCTGAAATTTGACTGACAACCAAAGCTTTATCCGCCTCAAACTGCTCATCCTCTGAAACAACCATGGTGCGAAAACCGAATTGTCAGCCTGATCGCAGAGAATCATGCAATGAAATGATGAGCAGTATCCTCGATGGGCTGGGCCCGTTGTTCAGTGATCCAATTCCAGACCAATGATCTGGTGGGACTCCCAGAGCAGATGGGACCCGTGGATTGGAAAACACTAACAGTGATGATATGACATGCGGCAAGTCTGCTAAGGCTCGTTTGGACACAACTCCCAAAAGGGTTTTGAGCAAAAATGGGGGCACAACTTCCATATGGAAAAAATTAGTCATTACTGATCAACTCATTTACGGCGAGTGGGCTTTTTAGCGCCTATTTCGACAAGTGGGCGATTAAACAGGTTGGCAAGTGCATCCAAACACAACACAAACTGCGGTTTGGCTCAAAACGGTGTTTAGGCATCTAATGCCCCTTTTGAGGGTGTATCCAAACAGAACCTATATTCAGTTGAATGTGGACCTCTGCTGCATCAGATCAATGGACTGGAATTTGGATCAACAAACCATGGGCCCTGCTTGTACAAACCAAGGGCCCTAGGATGATATAGACACATCATGGGAAAGATTGCCTGTTAAAAAAAATGATAGGTTTTGAGATATAGCACCCTCCCGTTTGGACCAAAGATAAATAATACCTTCAGTCATGTGCTTTTCAAAATAACATTTTCTATTTTTCAATATGGTTAAAAAACACCTTGTTGTTAAATTTATTTTTTTTGTTTTTTTTTGTTTTTGAACAAAAAACTAACCACTGTTAGGCAGGCAACGTATAAAATGTCAATATTACCCCTCTACCAATTTCCAAAACCCTGACCCTAACCCTAACCTCTCTTCTCCAGATCCTCCTAAGCCTGACCCTACCCTCTTCCCAACTTAACAGTAAAAAGTATTTTTGTCCCAGCTTAAGGGTAAAAAGGTCTTTTTGTGGACAACAGTTGACTATAACATTTACAACATGGTTCCGTTACGTTTCTGCCGATGGATGTTAACCACGGCAGTTTTCAAAGGGGGTTATTTGGAAAAACAAGGGTGTTATTTCTCTTTGGACCAAAAGGGAGGGTGCTATTTCAGAACCCTAAAATAAATAAATAAATAAAAAGAAGAAGAACAAGAAGAATGGCTTCTATCTTCTACCTTTATCGAGCTTGAAGTCACCAAGGAAACGAAGAAGCTTGCTCCTGTTAGCCACGAGTATGCTGACAATCTCAGGTTGGTTATTCTGGTTACCTGCAAATAGGTCCTGATGAAAATGAAAGCAAGAACACTATCAGAAACCTCAAAATGAGACGTAACTTGATTAGGAGCCAACGAAAATTTTCAGCTCAAGCAAAGCAGACTGGAATTAGCACCTTGAACAAATGAAATGCATCCAATTGGATGTTCTTGCTCGATTCCTGCAAATGACGGACGAAAGCCCCATTCAGAATACCACGTAATGTTGTCAAATAGGCATCGCACAAAAGCTGCTTCTTGTCAAAAGACTCAAAATAGGACAAGTGCGATTGGATTCTCAGTTGAACTACATTGAAATCTGTTCAATTCATTATAGAAAGAGAGTCTTGTGATGCTCTGGCAGAGTGAAATGGATGATACACAGATTGACAAAGTAATTCGAATTAAGCTTGGTCACAATTATGGGACCCAGTTTAGACATATCAAGAACAAAAAAATGTGCATTTGATTGTCAGACTATGGGAATAGTGCATGATAAATTAAAAATAAAAAATCCAATGAAAGAGAATTTCATACCCGCAGAAGATTCATTAGGATCCTCAAGTTATCTTTTGAGCTGGCATACCGCATCATGACATCAGCATTGGAACGATCCAGTAGCATGTCGCGCAAGAGCTGAAACAAAAGTATTGCAAGCCGCAACATGTGCAATTTATTTGTGGACACAAACACAGGATGTCAAACCAAATAACCCCCAAAGAACTGACATGTCTTGAAGTATCGAAAGGGAAATCTAATTAGAGCACAGCGCAACAGTTTCATTATCAGTTCCCTACACCTAAATTGCACACACAGGTGAGGGTCCATGATCTGGAGCATTACTGGATCGCTTCTGCCATGGCTGAACCACTATACGGAAATCACAATGAGGATGGTCCTGCCTGTCCAATTGGCAGGTCATTTATCCATTCAATGCTCCAACAGATTGCAGTATTCTTTTCCAACATCCATCTGTAGATTATTGTTCAGATGTAACACTGTCTAATCTGTGAGATTTTGCTACCATAGTCGGTCCCTCACTGGTATATAGATGATGTTTGGATCATGGACTGTGGTGCTATATGACCAATTACAGTGACGTGTAAGTAACGAAGTTAGAGAGGCACTGCGATCGTTAGATTTCCCCAACATTGAAAAAAAATATGATATAGACATTAGTTTATGATCAGTGAGATTTTTCTATAGTTGATCTCAAAGGGAACATGGACAATGAATGGATCATGGAATGTTGTACCACATGTTGAACTTAGAGTGCAGCACATCAGATAAGGAAATTGGAGGGGCTGTGCTCCGTAGAATTCCCAATATTGAAAGAATATTATACAGAAATTACTTCATGCAACTAAAAAACATGAACTATATAAAAGAAGGTATCCACTATAATACCAATAGAAAATATCCATATAATCATAATCAATGATACAAACAACAGAAAAAAAAATTTGAATTAGATTTTTCATAATGAACGTCCTCAAGCACGTGACATGCATCGACAAATATGGGCAGAGAGAGAATCTTAGATTTCATACACCAAAACATAGGACATCAAAGTCATGACTAACCTTGACAGCTTGACGTCTGGTGATGTAGTTGTTAGACTCTAGCAACCTCGAGTTAAATTCTGCAAAAAACTGGAACCACGAGAAATGGTTGAAGAAGAAAGACAATAGTAGTAGTGATTAGCCAATCTAAAATATCAATAATGCAAGAGTTAAAACTTGAAGAGTATGTCGCAAAGTTCTAACCAAACCTGAAGAGAATGCTACAGTGCATAGGGCTTAAAATTGGGTACGGGTCAAACCCAGCTCAACTTTGGGTCAAGTTGGGTCAGGTTGGGCTTGGAAACATTCAACCTGATTGGAAATCGAGCTAGGTTCGGATTGAACAAATTCAGCTTAGGTTAGGTTGGGTTGGGAATAATCACATGCATTTACATTGGTAGGGTCGCTTTAGGGTTGAGTACAAAGGATTCGGGTTGGGTTCGAGTTTGGCACCTGGAGTAGAAATTCGCGTCAGGTGGGGCTTGAGCTGAACCCCAACCCGCCCAAGTTTCATCCCTAACAGTTCAGCATGTCATACAACATGGTTTTTATTTTTTATTTTATTTTTGAAAGATCACCCTGGTTTTTATACAAATGGCGCCTCTGTGATCCATGAAATGTTGTTCACCCTTCTTGTAAGCTAATGCCTGATGAAAATATGTTCATCATCTTTTCCCAACTCGAAAGCTTTTTATGACAACTGGCCTGAAAAGGTCTCGTAACAATTAAATTATTTACACCCACCCTTAATAGTACATCGACACCTTTGTCTCTAGACTCTCTACTTTTTGGCAGACGACATTCAACTATATGTCCAGAAATAGAAAGAAATGGGTACCAGTGTCAGTCAGGGTTAGAGTAAAATATTTTCTCCCATAAATTAAATAAATATCACTTTCAAGTTTAAACGTTTGTTAACTTGACATGAGATAATATTGCCTGATTCCAGCCATTTGATTCAAAACAATGTTTAAGGCAGTTACTAGTTTACTTCTCAAAAAAAAGAAAAAAAAGAAAAAAAAAAGCTCATTGAACCAAATTACTGGATATCTTCTTTAGTATGAATCTACAAAAGCAAAATGAAATTGATCTCTTACCCAGTCATAATTGTTCGTAAGAAATTCAGCTACTGTTGATTTATGCCTTGTCAAAAGCTCCTTCAATAAAATGAGATCGCAGTATTAGCATTCATGTTGATACAATTCCTAAATATGAGAGGACAGGAAGGTAATAATGGCAGCGAGTTTACCACTCATTAAAAATTCTTAGAATTTGCAAAGATGCTAGGTCAGATGTCCTTTTTTTTTTTGGGGGTAAACCAAGATGCAACGTAACTTGTATGTTCACTTAATGGAAATTTATAAGTGTATAAATTAAAAGGCCTTGTGTTTTGTACTACAACAAAACGATTCAACAAATTGGCTTTGGGCAAAAGGAACCATGAGCAGAAATCTAACATTAGAGGTTCAAGCATTGAATGCTATCAAGCAAAATATAACTAGAATGCTATACAAGATGGGAGAAATCAATGGCAACACAAGAGAGAAAGCAATGTCATATGAATTTGTTGTGTTGAAAGGTTGATAGTTGAATAAGGCTCATTGGGCCCAAGTCCATGTAATAAGGCCTATAGTCCCTCTAATGTTTCTCTTCTATCTTTCTTCTCCTTCTTCTCATTTTAGCTTCTTCTAGGCATTCAAGACTAGCACAATGTCATTGTTTAACATGGTATTCCTAAGTGCTCTTAGGGGTTCTTCTTTTCTTGGGTTTCTTCTTCTACGGTTTCTTCTTTTTTCTCTTTTCTTCTTTTCCCTTCATAAAAAAATAAAATAAAATAAAACTTCAATTCTTTGTTTAAAGATTTTTCCGAAGGACTTGTTGATTTTTGTGTGACCTTAATTAGGGTTTACTGGATTTTTACTATTGAAGCAGATTTTTGTGTTACCTTGGCTAGGGTTGTTAGATTTTTTTTTTGTTAAAGAAGATTTTTGTGCTGCTTGGCTAGTCTTTGTTAGATTTTTCCTGATGAGGCAAATTTTTATGTCGCCTTGGCTAGGTTCGCAGAATTTTTTTTATTTTTTTGAAGCAAATCTTTGTGTTGCCTTGGCTAGGGTTTTTTTTATGATTTTTTCTAATAGAGCAAATTTTTTTATTTTTTTTTTATTTTTTGTGTTTCTCTTCCTAATCCTCGGTGGTTCCCCTCTTCCTTCCTTTTTCTTTTTCTTCTTCTTTCTTTCTTTCTTTCTTCTTTTCCTCTTCTTCTTCCTCTTTAACTCTGAGTTTTATTCTTCTAATATTTCTCAACAAGTGTTTCTCATTTTCCTAATCTTCTTTTCTTTCTTTCCTCTTTTTGTCTTTCCTTCTCCATACAACAACAACTTCTTATTAACCCTATTCCCTTCACCAATCATTCTTCTTTCTTATTTTTTCTGTTTTGAGAGTCATGGGGCCTTCTCCTCCACTTGTTGTGATTTGTGAAAGGGGGTGCCTTACAATTGGAATTTTTAGGATTTAAATTATGTGTTGCTAGATTTGAAGCCCCTTTGCTGATCAGTTGAAGTTCTTGGTGATCCAGTTCATATGTTGCTGGATTTGAAGCCTCTCTTGATGTGTGGTTGAGGCTCTTGTTGATTTTTTTACTGTCTACTTAAAGGTATTTGATTCAATTCTCTTATTATGTGACGTGTGCTTGCCTTTTCTCCACTTCTTTCTTCGATAACTTAATTGTTGCTTTGTTTCAAGCTCTCCTCGCCAAGATGCGTGATGTGATATGAACAATATTTATTCAAGGCAATTGGCTCAACTTGTTCATATACCTGATAGTTGGCCCAAACCTGTTTATGCACCGGATAGTTGGTTCGAGCTTGTTTGAACTAGGTGATTGTCCCAACCTTGGCTAAGACCAATATTGTCAAAATCGTTATCGTATCGCAAATCGTAGTATGGGTTGAATCGTATCGAATCGCAAATCGTATCGCAAATTGTAGGATTTTTTTCACAATTTTCTTAAAAATTTGAAAAACAAAATAAAAAATATAAATAAATCAGATTTTTCTTTTTAAACTCACCGATCTTCCTTTTGCCATCAATGTGCACCAAGTAATAACATGGTATGGTAGTGTTAAAGGATTCTTATTCCATTATTTGTCTTTCAAGAAATTTCTCTTCAAAAATACACTCAAGGGTCCTTTAATAATTTATGTTCTTGTTACCTTTCTAGAATGTAGAATCGTGGTGGAAAAGTGGCCTTTGACACTGTAGACTGATGCAAAAAGATATTTTAATTTCTAAACATCATTCCATAATACATATAAGTTAGCGTGATCATAACCATCCACAAAAACATTATAGGTAAGTCATACATCAATTTGGTGTTTTGACGAGTTGAGAAGTAAAAAATTCACAAAAAAATCCTACATGATTTAGCGTTGAAGAGAATATATATCATTTTATCTCTTATAAAGAACAAATAAAATAATTTACCTTTTCTAAACGATTCTTAAAGCCCCTGCCAATTTAAAAACATATAATGAAAGCTAAGTGAAGCTTAAAACAGAAGAGAACAAGTATGATTTGAATCGTAAATCGAGATTTGAATAGTAAATCGTAGGATTCAAATCATAGAATCGTAGGATTCATATTAAAAGGGATTCAAGGTTGGGATTCAAATCGTTTTGCTTAAGATTCGACTAAAATTGTATATCGTAAATCATAGGATTTTGACAACACTAACTAAGACTTATGATTGTACTAGCTTGTTTACTCTAAGCGGTTGGCTCAGACTCATTGTTTATATTAAACAATTGATCCCAGCACTTGTTGGGTAGTTGACCTAGCCTTGGTTGAGCTATTGGCCCAACATTGGTTGAGCTAGATAGTTGATCTAAACTCGTTGTTTATATTAGACATTTGGTCCATTTTTATTTGTTCTAAATAGTTATTTAGACTTATGAATGTTAGACAATTGGCCTAGCCTTGGTTGAGCTGAATAGTTTATCCAAACTCATTTGCGCCGCATGGTTGTTTTGGCAGCTCACATCACTGAATTTGCAGAGGTGCTTATTCGCCTAAAGGTATTGGTGGTCTTATCGCCTCCACTTCTTATCCGCTCACTCACCTCTCATCATGGCCAACGCTACTCATCTCCATAGTTGCGCTAACCTTTTATTTTCTACTCTTATGAAATCTTTTACATACCTTTCCAAACTCAAGTTTGAAGGGAAGCATTGAAAGGTTGATAGCTGAATAAGGTCCATTGGGCCACAATCCATAAAATAAGGCCCATAGGCCCCATTCACGTTCTTACTATAATAAATGAGAGTAGAGGGCTAGGGTTTCAATAGACCCTAACCATCTCACGTTCTTGTTACCTCTCTCTCTCTCTCTCTTCCATCGTTCTTCTCCTTCGCAATATAACTTCTCATAGGCTCTCAAGTCTCAAGATTAGCACAATGTAACCGTTTAACACATTGAAACATGACTACATGAGATGAGAGAGGAAATTCTTTGTTATAGTAGAGAATGTCACAACATGTGTGGTCCTCCAGAGAGGGAATCAAATGTAGAGAAATCATTACTAGAGCATATATCAGCTACCACATAAATCGATATGCCACGACTAGGAAGATGTAAAGTGAATTTTTTGGTGAATTGAGATTTTGATTAAAGAAAATTTAGGCAGTATAGCAAATATAAATAAACAATAAATGCTATGGACATGGCTTTTTTTCTTTTGAAAAGTTATGGACATCGCATGCTATGACACACTATAAACACCCCGCCTGATGGAGGAAGTCAGATCACTTAATTGGGCATGTAACGTGTAGCTTACGCTATGTAGTGTAGCTTTGCCTTAACACTACTTAACTCATGAAAATAGCTTAGGTCGCGTGTAGCCTATGCTACAGGATAATTTGTATAACGAGCTACGTAGCTCACATAACACTTAACATTTTTCTATTTTCAATATAAAAAAATTCGTTAACCTTTCCAATGCATTTAGTAAAATAATGAGTAACAATATTAAATCAATTTCGTTGCTCTTTCTTTACCTTTGTGCTTAATCTTTCTCTTTCTTATTACTTTGGGTTGTGTTTGGTTGCATCAAATATCATGAAACTTTGTTAAATTTCATTACTAATCAGTTTAATTTGGTGCAAAAAATCCTGAAATTGGTGCAACCCAGCGCAACCTTGATTAAATTTCATTACTAATTAGTTTAATTAAGGCTACACGCTATGTAGCTTACACCTCATGCTTCAAAGGGGTGATCGCTACACTACACACTATTTAAAACATGATGGGGATATCAAAAGACCAACTCGAGTGTACCAGAGACGGAGGTGACCACCCACATCAACGCAACTCTCTTTGTGGATGGGAGATAAGTTCCAAATGGAGATGATGCACGTGAGATGCTTAGGAGACATGGTCATAGGATTTTATTTTCGTGTTGATTCGACTGTTGGATCTTGTTGATCGAGCCATCGAGCCAGTAGATCTTCCAGATCTAAGCCCTTTGGACGCTGATATTGTTTTATTTACATTTTTTGTTATTTTTAGGATTTATTTTACGATTGAGATTGATGGTAGATGTTTTAGTTTGCTTATTTGGATGATGGGCCATGTCACTTAAGTAAGTGGCATTTATGTAATTTTTGAAGATTTTTAATATAAAAGCACACAGGGGGGAGGAGGGACGTCCAACCCTATTGGAGCTTGAGAAAACGAGAAAAAAACAAAGGATTCTTCCTTCTTTGAAAAAGGTGTTCTTCCTCTTCCTTTAGGGTTTGTGTGAAAACTCCTTCCAATCAAATTATGGAAGGGTAGAAGCTTGCTTGGTGGTGGATTCCTCCAAGGTGTCTTCCTTCATCTCTCTTTTCCAAGAAGGTACACCATTCTTCGCTTTTCTTCTCCATCCCTTACAACTCCTCTAAACCCATCAAAACCCAACCCAATCCATCTCCCTTCTCTTTCCCCCTACCCATCCACATGTGAGCACGTGCGCACGCACATGCATCCGTACGGGCAGTCACGTGTTGGGTCGCCTTGTGGTATTTTTCATTCCTTGAATCCCCTCCTAACCGTACCTACAAAGAACTCAAATCACTAACCTCCTAAAACCTTAGATCCCTAATTTTCAAAATCCCCAAACCTGAATCTCTAAACCCCAAAACTCCTAACAAAAATCTGTTTTTTTTTTTTTTTTTTTTTTTTTTTTTTAAATAAACTCATTCCTCAAATCTTATTTTTGGGGTGTCATTGTTCTCTTACGTGGATGTTGTACTACCCACGCTAGATTGGAAGTCCCTACTTTCAAAGAGGCCACTCTCGTAATACTTTATATCTTCGTGCACCACATATGTAATAGCACAGGCCCCTTTGCGTTGCTAATCTGAATTTTCTGAATTTATTATATGAATGTGTTTGATTTATACGTTGAATGTTGAAATTGATGCGTCTTTGATCTCACATCTTTCATCCTAGGTTAGTTTCATTCGTCCTACATCAAAACTCTCTCTCTCTCTCTCTCTCTCTCTCTCTCTCTCTCTCTCACACACACACACACACACACACACACACACACACACACACACACACGCACGCACGCACACACAGATTTTCTCATAGGAACCAGTTCTCATGAGAACTCGTGAGAACTCTTGTCACATGATGTGTGCACAAAATTCAAACCGTCCATTAGATGAGTCACCTCATGAAACCCCTAGGGCCCAAAAGTCAGCCTAATCCCAAAATCAGGTGGGCCAGAAAAAAGTGGGAGGGATTTCCCACCCTGGATCTTCACCTAGGCCCACCTAAATTGCAAAACAATGTGATCTTTTGCCCAACCCTTCATGCAAGCTAGATGAAGAGCTTGTGTGGCTTAGATTGCACGTACACATCATGTGAGAAGAATTCTCAAAGGGTTCTCATGAGAAGGGTTTGAAGAACTTAGATCTCATAAGAGAGTCCAAGCAAGCAAGACACTACAGAATGGCAAGCACATCCAAAGGGAGTTTTCAGGCATCAATATTCAATACGCTACACTTCGTTCCCTTATCCATTTTTTTCTTTCTCATTTAGTTCACTATGAATTGTCATTTGTAAGCCGAAATTCCATTCTACGAATCTCAATTCTCCCAAAGTGTAGAGACCAGCATTGACATCACAGGGAAGGTTGCCTAACGCCTTCTCCATCGCCAAGGCCCTTTGCCCAGAATTCTTTGGGATAGAGGACCATATTGATTGGAGTCATTTTCAAAATCAAACAAATAATTAATAGTTGAGTTTTACCATTAAAAAAAATCAAATAGTTAATTTCATGGTCTTCGAGCCTCCCTTGGAATCCAATGAATTCAGCCAGTGGCGGCTCCAAAATTTTCTACTCCTAAATATTTTCCACAGGTTTCCCGGTCTGTTTCTTCACACACCTATGCATTTAGGAATGTAGAAAAATGCACAGGTATGACTTTCATACTGCCCTATCAAAACACAATACATATTGTATCAAACTATACTCCATATTCCAAAACTAAACATGTTGAAATAAATGCCAGGTAGGGAGAAGAACTCGGACATACAAATGCGTGTTCAGATGGATCAAGATTCAAAAGAGAGACTTTGTCATAATCATAGAAGACGCTCAAAAACATACCGATGGGCATGTTGTTGCAATTTACTGTAAGCATACATGATCATTCTAAATGTAAGATATGATGTCATTTGCATATAATCCACAGGGTCCTTTTGGCAAGAGTCATAGGAGTGCATGGATTGCATTGTGTGTGTAAGCTTATTTCATGATGATTATAGTTGTAATGGCAGTGGATGCACCGCATTTGGCAATAACACTACCTATCCATAGAAACATATTTGATAATAAAGATTGCCTAATGCTAGATGCTTCACAAGACCAAGTATGTGAGAGGTGAGTAAAATTTTTCAGTTATCCTCCATCTATAGTTGATTCAACAATTTACATGGTTTAGATTATCTTACAATCAATCATCACACATATATTCTAGTACATGTGTATCAGACATCGTACTAGTTCAATCTACAATGGTCTCTTTTCCTTTTTCGATTAGCAAACAGGGACTTCTTCAAAATGACTTGCACAGAAGTGTGGGATTGTGCATACTGTCAACGTGAGAGTAACGGCTTATGGGTATATGATCCACACCGTCCATCAAATGCACCATTCCATGTTTGGTCAAGATCCCAAAAATCATACCTATCTAAAACTCAGATGGGCCAAACCATAGGAAAAGTGTAAAATCCTGCTTTAAACCTCTAAATTCTCGTGAGGGAGCCCACCATAACTTTTGAATGCCTGAGTTTTGGGGCATCTCATCATGCTGGTAGGGTGCATCCAATGAAGGGATATAAATACCATAGCGGCCCGTAGCACAACTAATTGTAGGCATCCACATCCCACCAGTTTCTTATGGTGTGGCCCACTTGAGTTTTTGGATGAGCCTGACTTTTGGGATCCAATGGGAGCATGAGGCGACGCACTTGATGGACAGTGTGGATCTCATGCATTGGTCCTCCCTCCATGTGGCTATACCAGGCACAAAAGAAGGCTCTTCTTATCAAAATAGGTGGATTCCGCCTTTTTTTCGGAATCCAGCTGTGAGCATAGTGCAGCAATTAACACGGGAGGAGGCATGGAATAGCACGTTTTGATAACTCTGGTACAAGCCTAGCACATTAATGCAACAAACACTGAATTATCTATCCAAATAGTGTTATTTTTATGCTAACAACACTATGACGTGCACCAAACTGGCCCAAATATAATTTTAAACAGGCAAAAGAGCTTTCCAAAACTAAATGAAAATATCAAGTCATTTTATCATATTATCATGTTGGTCTAATACTAGTGGAAACGAGTTAGACAGGTCTGATAAACATAATCTAATAAAAATTAGTGGCATAATGTCCAGTATTCACTACCTTAAAAGTTGCTGAGGCATCTGATGCAATGTCGAAGTTCGGCAGCTGTATATAATCAAAAAACTTCTTCATGTGCTCAGACTCCAAGACATACCTGTGAAATGAACATATAAATTTTAATGGATTTCTATACAATCTGAACATTTTGATAAATAAATAATAAAAGAAGGTAGAAAGATCAGCTCCATGAAAACTGAAGTCCTCACACTACCATCAGCAGACATGACCCCTACCAAAAAGTGACAAGGCTGAGCATATTGTGTGCGGCCACCTACTAGGGGTACAGTCTGGCAAGCTATAATTTGCAGACACCACTCAAACAGGCCTCTAAGACTATCGTAGTGATGAAGAGTGGGGCAGTGTTATTAGGTAGGCAGTTGGTTGTGAACTTATGCCAAGCAATCATGAGAAAGCCAATGCCAAATAGCTAAGACAAAGCTATGATGATGGTGGTAAGAGATAAAATCTCATGCAACCAGAAAAGAGGTCAAAGAGGAACTTGACTGAAACAATTTAGTCCATTTTAAAATATGATATAAACAGCCTATGCATACATCCAAAACTGGAAATATGGCATTAGGAACATGAGTGACATATCCATCTAAGGATTGCTCTATATTGGTTCGTTTCATCCATTTCACACAACAACAGGAGGCATCAAAATGATTTGATCCAAACAGACTCTAAGCATTAGATATAACTTATAAGGCAAGGCAAATCCTGGTAAGGCAAAAGGTAAAGGAATTATTCATCTCTGACATAGATAAAGAAAAACTCTTAGCCAATCTAGAGCTCCAAAAAAAAAAAAAAAATCAATATTGTTTATATTACAGATACCTGGCTATGCTCTGATGGCGGATGCATTCCCTCAACATTGCACCATAATGTAATGCCATATCCATATTTTCATACCTAAACAAAGAAAAGAATTCATGCAAAGTTGGAACAATGAGCTCAACATATGAAATAGAAAAAAAATAAAAAAAATAAATAAATAAAATTGAACTCTAAACCTGAACTTGTCAAACAGGCATCACGCACCACAATTAAAGAAGCACTAAAAACAAAAAATAGAACAAAAATGAACCTCCTGGTATTTCTTTGTACATGGGATAAGGTTTCAAACCAATGACAAAGAGTCTCCGGTCTTTTAAATCATCACTACCTCATCTACTTTCCATTTCTTCATGGATTGGAAAAGCAAAGCATGCATGCAGAAAAGACGAGCAAACAACAAAAGCTGAAATGGATCTTAGAGTAGTGAATCTATCACAATCAACTAAAAAGCCAAATCACCAACTTGTTTACACAAATAGCAACAAGGAAAGCAGACTCATTCCGAAATAATAAGCCCCATATTATCTCCATGGCTCTATGAAAAATAGCTCACCCGGATATCAAATGATCCATAAGATCTTTGTTTGCTTCCAAGTAATCAGAAGCAATCAATCGGGAATGAACCTGTTGCCTTTGCAAATTGGCAACAACTTGAGTTGCATCTTTGCGAGCCTACAAAAGATGATCCCTGTCATGAAAAACATCATCGAGCAGAGCAAGCAAACTTCATAGTGTAAATAATCATGGAATTGGAATACCCTTTGTCAGACAAAATTCAAATAACTGCCTTCTTGCTGAATATAGATACAGATATTAAAAAGGCTGAATTTGGAGGCTAAAAAAATTAAAACTGAAAAATGTAAACTTGAACAAACGTGCCGCATTGAAGTGCAGAATTGATTCTCTCATATTTATCTTGACAAAAAATGTAATTCATGCTTACCTCCAAGTTCAATTTCGGGAGACAAATAATTAGAAGACGTAGAGTGTCCTCTTTGAAGAACTCCTGAGCCAACTGCGAACAAGCTTCTGCGACTGGCTCTGATTCGCTATTGCCATATAGAATAGCCTTTAACTCACGGATGAGTTTACATAATTCTGCCATCTGCACAAGAGTGCAAGTGTCAGCAGGAAACAAAAGAAAAGTGGAATTTTAGTAAAAAAAAATAGCTTGGTAAATTTTTTTTTATACATTTTGGTCTGCATGAAGGCTTTTACCTTGAAGTGTTGTACAACGATCCAGCTAAGAATAAGGTTAGTTTTCTCAGGAATTCAGTTTGTATATAAGTGGGCCCATGGAGTCATCCAAAACACTGGAACGATAGGCCTATCGTTGATGCCAATGCACTAAAAATGTCCAAGACTGGATGATTATATACCTAGCCATTCTAATCTTTGAATCTGTTCAGTTTGAATGTGTTCATTTGCCTTATTCATTCTCTACTATCTATATGCAGGCTACAAACTAAGGACATGTTTGGGATCATTGAAATGAAAATGTGAATTTGATAAATCCATGAGCTTGTCAAATTCATAGATTTGCACTAGATTTGGATTTGGCAAAATCTCAAGTCCATCCTTTGGCGATGAAGCAACAAATCCACGGATTTGGGGAACATTTATGCAATGACAGAGCATTTATTGTAAGGGAATAACTTCTATTGCTTTCGAGAGTCTCTCTCTTACCATATTGCCAAGTCTTTAGCCTTTGGGGGGATTTGGACTTGCCCCCAAATCCATGGAATTATGGGGGTGTGAATTTGGAAAATTCAAGAATTTGGCAAGTCCTTGACGAAAAACAAACAAGGGAGATTTGAAATCCATGGATTTCACAAATCTTGCCCCAAATCCCTCACCCCAAACAGCCCCTAATTAAATACCACTTAACCCAATGCAAGAAATTCGGGTCAATATGGTAACCAATAAAGAGTTATAACACCCCCTTAAGATATTGAAACCAACAGAGTTTGATTTGGGAAGATTTCCAGTGTGAGGGCCATCAACAATCATAACAATATTGAATTAAATCTCCATTAGCATGTGGGCAAATTTTTTGTTTTCCAATTAGGGAGATTATAAGAGCATGACCCACCCGTTATGGGTCCCACTAGATGAATTGCCTGGATCCAGAAGGTGGGACCCAAATGTACCGTTGCGGGCTGGAAAAAAAAAAAAAAAACAGTTGCTCATGCCTTCCCTTTACCAAGACCATGTGTCACGCCCCAAAGGACCTCCCGCCTTAGGAGGATCAAGCAAGCAATCCACAGATTCCTCTCTCATCAAATGACGACTTTTGGCGAAAGGATCCATGTGCAGACCACCAATCAGACAGTAAAGATCATTCAATGATGGAGATTTTCTTAACAGAACCCATACAAACAGATCCCACTGAATGCACATTCTAATTCACAATCTTTAATCATCTGTCGAACCCAAACCAAATGAATCCCAATTTCTCCTATACTAGAAAAAGAACAACAAAGGAAGAATGGAACTCAAACAACCAAGAAATCTAAATTCGCAATCTTTAATCATCTGGTGAAACCCAAACCAATTGAATCCCCATTTCCACAAATAAGAAAAATAACAACAGGAAATGTGAATACAAAATTTTAAGAAAAATGAGAAACAACAAACAGGAAGATCAAAACAGAATGAGAACAACCAAGAGATTTAAATTCACTATCTTTAATCTTCCAACAAAACCCAAACAGACTGAATTCCCATTTCCTTGAACCAATGAATGAAAAAACAAGAAAAAAGAAAATCAAAATGGCACGTGAACAATCAAGAAGTCTAAACTCACATTCTTTAACAATCCGACAAAACCCAAACCGATTGAATTTTGAAATTTCTTAAATTTTCAAGAAAAAATGAAAACAACAAAAGAGATTATCGAAACGGAAAACAAACCACCAAGAAATCTAAATTCACAATCTTTGATCATCTGAGAAAACCCAACAAATTGAATTCCCATTTCCTCGAATCAATAAATGATGACAAGAGATATGAACTCTAAATTTGAAGAAATAAAAGGCAATGAAAAAAATGAAAACAGAACCCGAACAACCCAGAACTCTAAATTTTAAATCCAAGCCGATCGGAATTCCCATTTCTCCAGAGCAAGAAAAAAGAAACTAAATTCAATCTTTATTCATATGATGTAATGCAGACCCATTGAATTCCCTTTTTTTTTAACGACAATGTAGCAAAAAAGAAGACCGAAACAGGACGAGTTCGCATTGCGATCCGATCCCAAGCTCTCACCTTTTCTTCCCGTTTCGACGCGGAAACCTCCCGTGAATTGGAGCCGAGGTTGAAGTAGACGAGGAGATCGCGGGTCTGGCGGACGGTCTCGGCCGGCGTCCTCGGCTTGGGTTTGAACAAGCCCTTCATCTTGCGTGACAAGAAAAGCTCTGAAGAATCTGAAGGAGAAGGTGAGAAAGAGCAACTACCACACCAGACCTAGGGTTAGGCTCGCTCTCTCTGTTAGGGTTAGGGTTTGAGGAGAAGAGAGAAGAGATTGCGAGATCGTTGAGGATGCACGAAAAGCCATGCAAGGAAGATTTCGTGTCTATCTTTCCTGAGAAAGGAAGAGAAAATAAGGGGTTGTTATAAGTGAATTACGCGGTTTGGGTACTACCCCGGCTGTACCAAGATCAGAACAGACTGGGTCTCTGAGGGCCCACAGATGATGTATGGATTTATCGACACCGTCCATAGCATTTTTACATACTAATTTTAATATATAAACTAAAATTCAGGCATATATAAATCTTAAGTGGACCATACAATTTGGATTAAACTACCATCGTTAAAAACTTCATAGGAGCTGCAGAAGTTTTGAAACAAGCTGATATTTGTGTTTTTTGCTTCATCCGGGTCAATGTGACCTTATAAAGAGGTTGGATGGCAAATAACATCACTATACACCCTAGGAATGTTTAAACAGTGTACATCATTATCACTGCTACTTCCTATGGTGTGGTCCACTTAAGTGTTATAAATGTCTCATTTTTTAGGATTATTTCCTAAATAACATTTAAAAAAGTATGGACGGTGTGGATAAACTCATAAATTAAGATGTGACCCTCAAATCCCTAGCCTGTTCCGAGGTCGTGACAAGCGGCGTAGTACCCAATTCGCGTCCATAGAAGCACGGGAGATGATACGGTAGAGCCATCTGGGACACGTGGCAGGGTGAAATGTCAATCAAGACCGTTCATGCAGTTTTTCATGCTGTTGACAGGAAATGGATCAAACCATATAACTTTTCGATTATACCGTGTGCTTGATAGGTGGTATTCAAATTTCGAAGAGACGGTGTAAAATAAAAGAAGAAAAAAAAGTAAGAAAGCACAGAAATGATACTGCCTTCGCAAGACATCAATGAGCACTTTTTGGAACACCTAAGCACGAAATCAATGAGCACTTTTGGAAGATTGGTTTCATTTTTTCAAGGAGGGTTGATGGGATGAGAGACTAAGGTTTGGTAAAGCTCTTGGATGCCCATTACTTGGACCACAATGGCCCAGAGATCTGTTGGGCTCACTATGATGTATGTGTTATATCCACTTGGTTTAGCCATTTTATCCTATCATTTTAGGGTATGAGCCCAAACATAAGCAGACCCAAAACTCAAGTGAACCACACCACATGAAATAATAGGGATTAAATGCACGATGTTAAGAACCATTTGTTAGGCAAAGATCGATGTCTCAAATAAAGTTGATATTTTTATTTTATCTTCATCAGTATCAAAGTCAATTCATATATGAAGGGGTTAGGTGGCAAATAAACACGATGGTTGGAGCCTAAGAAGATTTCAACGTGGCGTCATTATTTCATTGATCCTAGCTGTGGCGTGATCTCCTTAGCTAGGCTTTGGATGGACTTTGTATTTGGGCTCATGCCTTAAAATTAGTTGGTGAAAATATAAGACATATTATAGATACTTCGCCCAAAATGAGAATGAACTATTCTACTGAGTTTAAGCCAAGCTTCAATAAAATTAATTTTGGATGACTTGAGAATGATTGAACAACCATATGAGCCAAGCATGAAACATTTTCAACATGTCCTAGGAACAATTAATGGAACAGATTAGTAAGCCTACAACTTCATAAAATTAGATATCAACCAATTGCCTAAGTTATCTAGAAATATGAGAACAATTAATGGAACAGATTGACAAGCCTACAACTTCATAAAATTAGATATCAACCAATTGTCTAGGTAATCTACAAATCTCAACCACATGCGTCGACAAACGTGACTTTAATAAAACTGGATGTGGCCAACACCAATGACATTGAAAATCCCAACAAATCTAGTCAAAAGAGTCTTTGACACTTCTTGGAGACAATCCCCAAGTTCAACTGACCAACGCCAAAGTTATTAAACATCAAATTGCGGCCACTTATCCGGACCTTAGAACCTCGGAAACTCTCTGTATACCGATTGATATGCAGAAATAGACAAAATGAATGTTCTCCATTCAAGGACCACTTTCCTTGCTACTAGTCTCCCTCAGATAAAATGGTGATAAGGTACGAAGGATCACATCTCCAAGATACGTTGAGATTGAAAGTAAAGGGTAGTTTTCATACTTGAAGTGGCACTGATGTCATACAAGGCAAACTTGAAGTCAATGATGATAGGCTAAGCAATCTTTGATCAAGGTTCTTTATAATTAATTGAAATTGTGGTCAAATGATCTTCCCAACAGTCCAAGTTTGTTTTGATTATAATTCTTTACTAATCAATTGAAAGTTCACAAATTGAGTGGCCAAACTATAATAATTTTGGGCTCACTTTTAACAGATCAAATGATATATGACATAAGTGGTTTCTATCCCATTAAAAAGATTATCAAACTATCTTTCCAATAAGCTCAAGAATTTAAAAAAAAAAAAAAAAAAGAAAGAAAGAAAAAAGAAGAAGAAGAAGAAGAAGAACACTATACAAGTATTGTAATTTTGCACACCAATTGGTTTCATTTTTTATAAATTAAGTAGCATCTGATTAAAGTGATTTCAGCCTAAGTAAATAGCTTATATAATTATCTTTCTAATGAGGCTAAGATCACTGAAACGGATTAGCGAAGAAAATATGGGCATTTTAGCAAAAAATGCACCGTCATAGAAAATAAAGAAAATTTAAAATTACGTTAATGTTAAAAGAGGCGCAACCCAATAGTCATTGTTTATTTTATATTATTTAATATATAAAAAAGTTACTTTTATATTATTTTAATATATAAGGTTATTTTATATATTATTATAATAAAGAAATACTACTTTATATCTTTTAAAACCCAAATGCTCCTATGGGTATTATTTTTAATATTAAAAATGACTACAGTCTCATCACCTTATGATTACATTATTTTTACATAAACACTCCTACAACTGCCTCTTATAAGCATTTTTTTTTTTTTCATCATTGAGAAGTTTCTATATAAACTAAAGCATTTCGAAGGGAGAAAACATCCAGAGAGAGTACTAGGGAGGGAAGAGTCTATAGTGTGGACGGTCCAAAGAGAGGGAGAGTCTGAGATAGTCCAAATGGTGTGTATGAGGTCCATCTGAAGTTTTGGGATGTCCGAAAAATCCCCAACAGCGTTGACATGCTGTCCAACCCAGAAAACAAAATGGATTTTTGAAAGAAAAAAAAAATCGCCGAAGGCAAGAATATGGTTAGAATTAAGAATATCTGACTATCCCTCTTACAAAAAAATTAGGTCCAGTCTCCTCTTCTTCCTTCAACATTTCTATTCAATCTGCATTCCATTACTACATTTCAGGCACATCAACAACACAAATTCACTTTTATTTTATTTTTGTAATCCTCCCTCTCATTTATATTATCTTTTTTACTTTATCTATCCACTCAGGTCCTAAACTTTATAAAATTAGGTTAAGTGCTGCTTATTTTCTTTTTGTCTGCTAGGGGTTTCAAATTCTAGGAAGTAATGTTACCTGTCATTTATTTCCCTTTTGCATGCCCAGAGTTTTAAACTTTGTGAAACTTGATGCTATGTGTAGTAATGTTAAAACTATATGTAGTATATGAACAGAAAATGGTGCATAATCATTTCATTTTCTGTCACTGAGGCCCTTAGTTAGAATTCACGGTTGCAGATCAACTGTAAAAGTCACTTGAATTAATGAGTTTTATGATTATTTAAATCTTAAATGATTCTACAATTTTTAATTGACCATAGATTTTAAGCTTCATTTAGCTAGTAGCAACATAATTCTAAATTAAATGTATTTTCTTACGTAAGTTAATATCACACTCCCATTGCATTAACTAAAAGAAAGAAAGTCAAGGATATAAGGGTTGTGCTTGCAATAGAAGCATTCACACATATATCATGTGCGACTAGCTTAGCTTCATGCAATCGTGTTCAAAGCTCTGGCAATGGCCATGGTGCATCTTGTGCATGAGAATTTAACTATCAATTTCAACATAATAATGACTCTTAAAACTACATCAAAATTTTCTCTAATTTAATCACAAGAGAACTCATCCATTCATAATGTAAGAAGTTGCGCAAGTGGCACTTGTGGGCCCGCTTTGATGGTTTGCCTAAAATACATCCGGACGCGTTGTTGTAAGCTATGTATTGGGACTTTTGTCTGCTAGATTTGAGGTCATCTTCCACACTCACTTGATTCAATTATATAATGGGCCTCACGTTGGATGGCTAATATTTCACCATTTGATCCCTTTGACTCCTTTGGATATATGGACAGCCTTTTAAACTTTCAACAAATAAAAGGGTTGAAATATTTCAATATGAGAGTTACATAAAAAGAAACAATATCATAAAAAATAAAAAAAACCAACAGTCTAGTTGATAACTCCATTCCAAGGTGAGGCCCACCATATAAACAGTTCTATTGCAACATGAGGACTGAAATTTTGCTTAGACATGAGAAGGGTACTCTCACATCTACTTATAGGCACACATAATAAGCATATTGGAGATCCAAGCCGTTCATAATAAAGGCCTCATTGAATTGTCCATGATCCAAAAGAATCAGGTTATAGAGTCATATGTTAGGTCCCACATGTCCACCGAATGCATACTTTGATCTAACCGTCCATTTCTGTGCACGGTTGGCATGTGCATGAGCTGCCTTGTACCCACATGTAGGCTTAAGCAAAGCTCAGAAACTTGAACTCAAACCCTCATGGTTCAAGTCATTGAGTGAGCGGTCCGACTGATAGGTAAGTCAGATGGTAGACCCCACAACATGACCAGATCACTTCCGACGAGGTTTGAGAAGGCAGAAGAGGAGGGGCCAACGACTTAACAGAGTCAGATCAGACCCTTAAAAAACCGAGTGGAATCATATCCACAATACATTTACATCCCGAGTTTTGTAGGGCCTATCATGCTGTGCATATAACATCCACACCGTCCATCAGTTGCAGATTCTCATGTTTACTGTTTTCTGCAAATTTCAGGCCTGATAGAAAAGTCAAGTGGACCACACCACGGAGAACAATTTAAAATCACACCTAAAAACTAAGTTCACGAAGTGTGGCCTCCTTGAGTATTGGATCAAGCTGACACTTGGAATGTGTGTTCATCCTGGTGAGGCTAATGTGATTAATGGATTAGATGGAATACACACACACAACGGTGGTCCCCACACGTAATCCATGGTTGGCTTTCCTCCCAATGGTTTTGTGCTTCCACATCGGCTGATTTTTGTGCAGGGATTGCATGGACCTTGGTAGTGTGTTGACGTGGCAAAGTTCTATAGGCGACCATGATATATGTATTATATCCACACTGCCAAGTCATTTTGGAGATCATTTTAGGGCATGGGCCAAAAAATGAGGGTGGCCTGCGCAGTTTGATCCAAAACTTTTGTAGCCCAAGTAAGTTTTCAATGTAGGGGTTTAATCCCCACTGTTTCTTTAGTGTGGTCCACTTGAGCTTTGGATCTGCATCATTTTTTAGCTCATGCCCTAACATACTATTACAAAATAGACGAAGGGTGCAGATGTAATGCATACATCATGGTGGGACCACGGAGCTTTGCCACATCAACACACCACCAAGGTTCGCCCCAAGGTCACATGAAAGATTGCACATGATGGACGGAATCCATAGAATGCGGTGGTACTCACATTGATGTATTTATTGTACATCCACATCATCCATTTATCTTTCCAGCTCATTTTCGGATATGGGCCCAAAATTGAAGCTTATCCAAATCTCAAGTAGAGTACTCTACTGAAATAGTGGTGATCGAACACCTACCATTAAAAGCTTCTTATGACCACCTAATGTTTATTTCACATCCAACCTATTGATAAGGTCACATAGACTGGATGTGGATGGATGAAGAACATGAATATTAGCTTGATCCAAAACTTTTTTAATAGCAAGCATTCAATCATCACTGATTCATGTGATGTTTTACACCTATGTCTTGAATCTCTTTTTTTTTTTTTTTCTTTTATTCTTTCTTATTTTTCTTGCTTATGAGCTACGATAAATTGGAAAAACGGTTGGATACATCAAAGTGAGTGTGGTCCACCTGAGATTTATATATCCATGCTGTTCATCTGTTTCTACCGATCATTTTAGGTTGGTGTCACAAACCTTAAGCAGATCCAAACCTCAGGTGGAACAGGAAACAATGGTGATTGAATGCCTCACCCTTAAAACTTCCAAAGGGCCTATAGTAAGGTTTTTTAAATATTTATTTGCCATCCAACCTGTTGATAATGTTAAGAATATTTGCATGAAGGGGAAATACAAATATTATCTTGATCCAAAACTTTTGTGGCTATAAAAAGTTTTTTATCCTCATTCATCATAGTGGATTTTCTTAATGTTTGGTATTGTGTCAAAAAATGAGATGAACGGCCTGATATATATATATATATATATATATATATATATATATATATATATATATATATATATCAACGGCCCCCAAACGGTTAGGGTAACACCCACTAAGCTGTTACCTAGGTAACAGCTAGTCCGTTCCACCGAAGTCCGTTTTTACCTGCCTCGCCGAATTCGGAAGCGGATTGCCTGTTAACCAGGGCACATAGATATACCTGTGCTCGGGGCTGTGTGGGTCCCACAGATATGTGTGTAACAAATCCAATCCGTCCATCTGTTCTGAAAGACCAAGATAGGACGAAATTCTAAAATTCAGGCATATCTGAAACTCATGTGGAACACATCAATGAAACTGTGGGAAAAGAAATGTCCACCGTTTAAACCTTCCTGGATTTGACTTATATGCCATCCAAACTGTTCATGGCGTCATTACCACTCAGATAAACTATAGGAACAAATATCATCCTACTTCTGTCACCCCTATGACCCACTGTTTCTTGAGGTATGGCCTACAATAGATTTGGATCTTCTTGATTTATAGGATACTATCCTATTTTGGCCTTTCAAAACAGATGAACGGAGTGGATTTATCACGACGTCTGTGGGACCCACGCAGCTCCGGGAACACGACTATCTCCATGCCCAGGCAATCCGCTTCCATCGAATCCGAGTTCGCCCTGACTCCTGAGCAGTTCAAAATTGAGATTTTGCCTTATCCGCTTCCTTCAAAATGGACGTGGATAACATCCTGCATGGGCGAGGACGGACTCGACTCTAGGGGTTTTTGGGCCCACTTTGATGCATGTGTTTTATCCGAAATCGGATTGCATGCGGAGCTCTTATCGTGCGGAGTAAACTCTATTGGGCCCACCTAGAATGTATGTGCTTTATCTATTCCGTCCATATGTTTTTCATCTCATCTTAGGGTTGAGCCCAAAATTTAAGCATATCCAAATCTAAAGTGGCCATGCCACATGACACAGTGGGAATAATGATTTCCACAGTTGAGACCTTCCCAGGCCTCACAGTGATGTTTATTTGTCATCCAACCTGTTCATAAAATCACATGGATATGGAAGAAGGGAAAACACGATTATCAGCTTGATCCAAAACTTATGTATACCCAAAGAATTTTTCAATGGTAGACATTCAATTCACACTTTTTTTGTGGTGTGGTCCACTTTAGAATTTGATATGCTTCATTTTTTGGCACCATACATAAAATTATCTGTTAAGATGAATGGACAGAGTGGATAAAATACATAAATCGCAGTGGGCCCCACAGAGTTTACTCTACATAATCGCTTCGGTTTTAACCACACCGTACATCCATTTACCGGATCATTAGGGCATGATCCTATAAAGAATGCAAATCCAAAGCTCAAGTGGACCACACCACAGCAAGCAGTGGTGATAATGGCACTCAAAGTTGAAACCTTCCTAGGGCCCATCGTGATGGCGTTGGTAGTGTGTTGACGTGGCAAAGCTCTATACCCGACCATGATGTATGTATTATATCCACACTACAAAATCATTTTGGAGATCATTTTAGGGCATGGGCCACAAAATGAGGGCGGCCTGCGCAAATATCAGTTTGATCCAAAACTTTTGTCGCCCAAGTAAGTTTTCAATGTAGGGGTTTAATCCCCACTGTTTCTTTGGTGTGGTCCACTTGAGCTTTGGATTGCATCATTTTTTAGCTCATGCCCTAACATACTATTACAAAATAGACGAAGGGTGCAGATGTAATGCATACATCATGGTGGGGACCACGAAGCTTTGCCACATCAACACACCACAAGGTTCGGCCCCAAGGTCACATCAAGGATTGCACATGATGGACTGAGGTATATCACACGTAGAATGTAGTGGTACCCACATTGATGTATTTATTGTACATCCACATCATCCATTTATCTTTCCAGCTCAATTTAGGATATGAGCCCAAAATTGAAGCTTATCCAAATCTCAAGTGGAGTACTCTATTGGAAATAGTGGTTATTGGACACCTACCATTAAAAGCTTCTTAGGACCACCTAATGTTTATTTCACATCCAACCTATTGATAAGGTCACATATACTGGATGTGGATCGATGAAGAACATGAATATTAGCTTGATCCAAAACTTTTTTAATGGCAAGCATTCAATCATCACTGATTCATGTGATGTTTTACACCCATGTCTTGAATCTCTCTTTTTCTTTTTCTTTTGCATTTATTCTTTCTTATTTTTCTTGCTTATGAGCTAAGATAAATTGGAAAAACGGTTGGATACATCAAAGTGAGTGTGGTCTACCTGAGATTTATATATCCATGCCGTTCATCCGTTTCTACAGATCATTTTAGGTTGGTGTCACAAACCTTAAGCAGATCCAAATCTCAGGTGGACCATAACACAGGAAACAATGTGATTGAATGCCTCACCCTTAAAACTTCCAAAGGGCTCATAGTAAGGTTTTTTTTTAATATTTATTTGCCATCCAACCTGTTGATAATGTTAAGAATATTTGCATGAAGGGAAAATACAAATATTATCTTGATCCAAAACTTTTGTGGCCTATAAAAAGTTTTTTATCCTCATTCATGATAGTGGATTTTCTTAATGTTTGGTATTGTGTCCAAAAATGAGATGAACGGCCTGGATATATAATATATATATATATATATATATATATATATATATATATATATATATATATATATATATATATATCAACGGCCCCAAACGGTTACGGTAACACCCACTAAGCTGTTACCCAGGTAACAGCTAGTCCACTCCACCGAAGTCCATGTTTACCTGCCTCGACGAATCCAGAAGCGGATTGCCTATTAACCAGGGCACATAGATATACCTGTGCTCGGGGCTGTGTGGGTCCCACAGATATGTGTGTAACAAATCCAATCCGTCCATCTGTTCTGAAAGACCAAGATAGGACGAAATTCTAAAATTCAGGCATATCTGAAACTCATGTGGAACACATCAATGTAACTGTGGGAAAAGAAACGTCCACCGTTGAAACCTTCCTGGATCTGACTTATATGCCATCCAAACTGTTCATGGCGTCATTACCACTCAGATAAACTATAGGAACAAATATCATCCTACTTCTGTCACCCCTATGACCCACTGTTTCTTGAGGTATGGCCTACAATAGATTTGGATCTTCTTGATTTATAGGATACTATCCTATTTTGGCCTTTCAAAGCAGTTGAACGGAGTGGATTTATCACGACGTCTGTGGGACCCACGCAGCTCCGGGAACACGACTATCTCTGTGCCCAGGCAATCCGCTTCTACCGAATCCGGGTTCGCCCTGACTCCTGAGCAGTTCAAAATTGAGATTTTGCCTTATCCGCTTCCTTCAAAATGGACGTGGATAACATCCTGCCTGGGCGAGGACTGGACTCGACTCTAGGGGTTTTTGGGCCCACCTTGATGCATGTGTTTTATCCGAAATCGGATTGCATGCGGAGCTCTTATGGTGCAGAGTAAACTCTATTGGGCCGACCTAGAATGTATGTGCTTTATCTTTTCCGTTCATATGTTTTTCATCTCATCTTAGGGTTGAGCCCAAAATTTAAGCATATCCAAATCTCAAGTGGACCATGCCACATGACACAGGGAGAATAATGATTTCCACAGTTGAAACCTTCCCAGGCCTCACAGTAATGTTTATTTGTCATCCAACCTGTTCATAAAATCACATGGATATGGAAGAAGGAAAACAGATTATCAGCTTGATCCAAAACTTATGTATACCCAAAGAATTTTTCAATGGTAGACATTCAGTTCACACTTTTTTTGTGGTGTGGTCCACTTTAATATGCTTCATTTTTTGGCACCATACATAAAATTATCTGTTAAGATGAATGGACGGAGTGGATAAAATACATAAATCGCAGTGGGCCCCACGGAGTTTACTCTACATAATCGCTTCGGTTTTAACCACACCGTCCATCCATTTACCGGATCATTAGGGCATGATCCTATAAAGAATGCAAATCCAAAGCTCAAGTGGAACACACCACAGCAAGCAGTGGTGATAATGGCACTCAAAGTTGAAACCTTCCTAGGGCCCACCGTGATGGCGTTGGTAGTGTGTTGACGTGGCAAAGCTCTATAGCTGACCATGATGTATGTATTATATCCACACTACAAAGTCATTTTGGAGATCATTCTACGGCATGGGCCCAAAAATGAGGGCGGTCTGTGCAAATATCAGTTTGATCCAAAACTTTTGTAGCCCAAGTAAGTTTTCAGTGTAGGGGTTTAATCCCCACTGTTTCTTTGGTGTGGTCCACTTGAGCTTTGGATTGCATCATTTTTTAGCTCACGCCCTAAAATACTATTACAAAATAGATGAAGGGTGCAGATGTAATGCATACATCATGGTGGCGAACACAAAGCTTTGCCACATCAACACACCGGCCCCAAGGTCACATCAAGGATTGCACATGATGGAATGAGGGATATCATACGTAGAATGCAGTGGTACCCACATTGATGTATTTATTGTACATCCACATCATCCATTTATCTTTCCAGCTCATTTTAGAATACGGGCACAAAATTGAAGCTTATCCAAATCTCAAGTGTAGCACTCTACTGGAAACAGTGGTGATTGAACACCTACCATTAAAAGCTTCTTAAGACCACCCTAACGTTTATTTCACATCCAACCTATTGATAAGGTCACATAGACTGGATGTGGATGGACGTAGAACATGAATATTAACCTACTCCGAAACTTTTTTAATGGCAAGCATTCAATCATCACTTATTCCTGTGGCGTTTTACACCTGTGTCTTGAATCTCTCTTTTTCCTTTTCTTTTTTTTTATTTTTACTGCTTTTGAGCTAAGATAAATTGGAAAAACGGATGGATACATCAAAGTGAGTGTCGTCCACCTTAAATTTGGACCAGCTTTACTTTTGGGCCCGGGCCCTAAAACGTGCTGTAAAAATGGATGGCCGGCGTGGATATATAACACTATCAAGGCGAGTTAGTGGGTCTTACCCCTACCGTGGGGCCCACCTTCATGATATATTATATATCCACGCCGTTCATCCGTTTCTACCGATCATTTTAGGTAGGGGTCGCAAACCTTAAGCAGATCCAAATCTCAGGTGGACCATAACACAGGAAACAGTGGTGATTGAGTGCCTCACGTTAAAAATTCCAAAGGGCCGATAGTAAGTTTTTTTTAATGTTTATTTTCCATCCAACGTGTTGATAATGTCCAGAATATTTGCATGAAGGGAAAATACAAATATTATCTTGATCCAAAACTTTTGTTGCCTATAAAAAGTTTTTAATCATCATTTATCACTGTTTCGAGTGGTATGGTCTACCTGAGATTTGAATTTTCTTAATGTTTGGTATTGTATCCTAAAATGAGATGGGAAAATAGATGGACGGCGTGGATATACAACAAAAATATATCAATGGCCCCAAACGGTTAGGGTAACACCACTAAGCTGTTACCCGGGTTGTGTGGGTCCCACAGATATCCAATCCGTCCATCTGTTCTGAAAGACCGGGCAAAATTCTAAAATTCAGGCATATCTGACACTCATGTGGAACACACGAATGAAACTGTGGGAACAGAAACGTCCACCGTTGAAACCTTCCTGCATCTGGCCATAATGTTTATACGCCATCCAAACTATTCATGGCGTCATTACCACTTAGATAAACTATAAGAACAAATATCATCCTACTTTTGTCACCCGTATGACCCACTGTTTCTTGAGTTATGACCCACATGAGTTTTGGATTTTCTTTATTTTTAGGATGCTATCCTTTTGTGGCCTTTTAAAACAGATAGACGGAGTGGATTTACCACAATGTCTCTGTGGAACCCACGAAGCTCCGGGAACACGACTATCTCCGCGTCCAGGCAATCCGCTTCCACCGAATCCGGGTTTGGCCTGAGCAGTTCAAAATTGGGATTTTGCCTTATCGGTTTCCTTCAAAATGGACGTGGATAACATCCTGCCTGGGCGAGGACGGACTCGACTCTAGCAGGGGGTTTTTGGGCCCACCTTGATGTATGTGTTTTATCTACACCATCCATCCATTTTACCGGATCATTAGGGCATGATCCTATAAAGAATGAAAATCCAAAGCTCAAGTGGACCACACCACAGTAAGCAGTGGCGATAATGGCACTCACAGTTGAAACCTTCCTAGGGCTCACCGTGATATTTATTTTCCATCTAATCTATTCATAAGGTCAAATAGGTTTGGATGAAGGGAAAACATAAATATCAGCTAGATCCAAAACTTTCGTAGCCTCTCAATAAATTTTTTAATGGTGGGCGTTTAATCACCACTGAGTCCTATGGTGTGGTCCACTTGAGATTTGGGTCTGCCTATTTTTTGGCTCATGCCCTAAAATGATCTGAAAAAATATACGGACAGCGTTGATAAAACACATACATCATGGTGGGGTCCACATAGCTTTTTCCAGCACAGACCACTAATCCGAGTCCGGTTAAAAGGGTGGAGTTGGGGCTTGAGTCAGTTTGACTCGGGTATCCACCTCCAGTTCGACTCGGCCGAGTATCATCAGAGTCGTCCGAGTATTAAAACCCTGGCTGCATTTCATGTACTTGCACCAGTCCAAACATCATAAATGCATAACGGGTGCATGCACATGCATTCATACGTACCATTTTTTTACAACCTGTCCACCTCCCATTGGTAAGTCATGCATGACGGTCCACGAGATACCACCTTTACAATCAAAAGGGTCACACATATTCCGAGGGCCCACTTGTTCATGAATCTGCCCGACTAAGGTTCTTTGCATGTCCATACTCACATGTCTCACACCACAGCCATATGGGGGCCACCTACTTTTCTATCTACCCTTTTTGTCTTTTCCAAAGCCCACCCTCATCAGGCGGGTTGGATCCAGAAGGAACGTTTGTTGCCCAATACTTGACACGTGGCATGTAAAGAGGGGATCTGAACCGTTTACGTAGTGGGTGTTGTCCGTAGATGAATCTCATGTGTTAATCATATTCAATGGATAGTCCCAACCACCAGTTTCTCCCGTTAAATGCGTTTTGATCTCGACCACTTATTTGAAGGACGCCATCCGCATGGATAGGATCATCTGATTGGTCTGGTTTTCAGCTATAGGGATTTCATAGCAAGAACCTAATAAATGGACGATTTTCATCACCGTAAGACCTACCACATGTGGCTTGTTAGTTATTTGGCAACATATATATTGCCCTTGTTTGGTATGTGTTGGAATTAATTGCTGAAAACAGTAGATTAAAATCGAGAACAGAATTTAAATAATAAATTAAAGAAAATAGAACTTATGTGTTTGAGTCGAGGCGTGACTGAGTCACTCGGCTTGAAACCAAATCTGCCCTCCTTGGGCCGCGTCCCAAATGCAACAGGATTTCTTGGACAGTTGGCCTCCAGGATACAACGACTATTGCCCGGTCCCAACGGTTCACTCGCTGTACACGGGCTCGAACCAGCGTGCAGAACTTAAACCCGAAGTGATTGACTTACTTGTAAACTCGGTTGACAAACAGTAATGAACCAGAGAGTACTTTGAAGAACCAGAAGGAAAACGAATTTTTTCAGAGAGTAAAAATGGATGAGAGGACAGGTCTACATATATAGACCGAGATAAGGTGCCTAAGCACTGCTTCAAATGGCTTAGGTCCGTTGGGTTTAAACCCAACAGGAGTGACCACCCGAACAGATGCATCTCTCTGGTTTGAAAATTCGCGTAAAAAGACAGGTGCGAGTATACTCATGGAAAACCGTTTAGCGTGAGTGTACTCTCAATCCCACATAGACCCAGACCCAGACCCAGACCCAAACCCGGACCCGAGCCCGGCCCGGCACCAGCACCAGCGACGGCGACGGCACGGCTCGACTCGGCCGGCCAGCCGGCGGGCGCGCGCGCGCGCGTGTGTGGTCAATGGCATAGATTTGAGCTAATGGCATTGCCCATCCATCGGACCAAATTCACATGCCCCCTGAGAAGGGTCTCAAGAGGCTCAAGCCCAATGCCAAAACTCCATCTTATAATTTTAATATTTCTTTTGTTCATTTCCGATGTGGGACTAAAGAGTAGCACTAAAAGACAAAACTTTTTCAAAAATAGAAACATGGAGGGAAATTAAAATTTGAAATACATTTTTATTTTAAAATTCATTTAAAATACAACAATCCCCCACATGTTTCAAATTCAAAACATTTCGGTGTCAGTTAGAAAAGTTGTGTAATAGTGTCGATATCTATCCGACTTTAATCGACATTTAGAGTATGCAAGACAGGTTTACAGGAATCAGGTGACTATCGGTCTTTAACCTGACCCTTTAAGCGTAAACGGCCATACATGCCACTCACACAACTTTTCGGCTACAGCTGGTTCTGCGGTTTGGTGCCATTTTGGCCATGCACCTTTACCTAGATTTTCATGAGTGCTCTAGAGAAACGACCTATATATTCTCATAGGAAGCGGCCCCACTTCCACACTCATATAGGTGAATTCCATTCCAATGTACACAACAACTGGATACACACCACTAGTGGTCATGGATTCATTAAGAGTTCAAAAACTCATCCTCTCATACGTTGCTGTTTGCACTGCCTACACCATAGGAAGGGGCAAGTTCTCTGCAGTGCTTCCCAGTCTCCTAGTGTCTTGTTGTTTACCCATTGAACCTATCGCATGGGATCTCCACTTGTATAGGTTGGGTTGCCGACACTGGTAGCTCATTCGGTTAGGCTCAGCCCCATTCCCTTCGATGTTTCCATGACTAATCTTTTAGATAGTCCTTTGGTCAGAGGATCTGCCAGATTCTTTTCTGATCTTACGAAATCAATAGTTATGACTCCATCATTCAACAAGTGTCTCACAATGTTATGTCGCAGTCTAATATGTCTACTTTTACCATTATATATCTTACTCTTGGCCCTGGCAATAGCTGCTTGACAATCACAATGTATAGAAATAGCAGACACAGGTTTTGGCCACAACGGTATATCTGTTAACAAATTTCTAAGCCATTCAGCTTCTGAACCTGCTTTTTCTAAAGCGACAAACTCGGACTCCATAGTAGACCGAGCAATACAAGTCTGTTTAGTAGACTTCCAAGATATTGCACCTCCACCAAAAGTAAAAACATATTCACTTGTGGATTTTGTTTCATCTGAATCAGTGATCCAATTGGCATCACTGTATCCTTCTAATACATGAGGATAACCTGTATAACAAATGCCATATGCAATAGTACCTTTTAGATATTTCAGTACTTTATTTTAATGCATTCCAATGATCATATCCAGGATTATGTGTATATCTACTTAGCCTACCTACTGCATATGCAATATCAGGTCTAGTACAGTTCATCAGATACATTAAGCTTTCAATTAATTGAGAATACTCAAGTTGAGATACACTACTTCTTGTATTCTTTTTGAGATGCACAGTGTGATCATATGGTGTACTAACAGGTAAACAGTCAAAGTGATTAAACTTTTTTAGTATTTTCTCAACATAGTGAGATTGCGACAAAATAATATTATCATATTTTCTGATTACCTGAATATCTAATATCATACTTGCTTCTCCTAGGTCTTTCATATCAAAGTTAGAAGACAGGAGATGTTTAGTTGAATTAACTAGATCAACATTAGTTCCAAATATAAGCATATCATCAACATATAAACATATTATCACACCATCATTATCAGTGAATTTGCTATTGTTGGGGTCCCAGAAGTAAGGATCCCCGAAACGATGATTCCAAGTGCCCGAACCATCACTCGGTCAAATTTAGGGCCAGTGCATCGAAAATCGCGGCACGAATCGCGACACACACACACCAGACTTGACCAAAAGCAGGGAATTTGGCCAGTGGTGGACCCCACCTGTCATCATGATCAAAACTGTCAAATTTGGGAGGATTACCTCAATTATGAAGAGATAGGAGCAGTGCATCGGCATTCACCGCGAGGCGGACCCCACAAATCCCCCAATTTACAAGACTCAAGTTTGGGAGACACGTATACGTCCAGCGCATTCAGAAAATGAATTTCAGGACGCACTGCCCCCAGCGCATTACAAAAATCCTCCAGCGCATCAGGAAATTCGGACGGATTGAATTTCAGGACGCACTACTTCCAGCGCATCCACAAATTCATCCGGCGCATCACGTAATTCCATCATTCCGAATTTTAGGACGCACTGCCCACAGCGCGTCCAAAATTCACCCGGCGCATCAAAAAATCAGCCAATTTCAGGGCGCACTGACAGCTGGCGCGTCCTGCAAATCAGCCTCCGAACTCAGCCATTTTGAGACGCGCCGAGTGACTTTAATCGACGCGCCGACCCAATTTCTTGATGCGCTACACGTGTCGATCGCCTATTGGGCGACTTTACCTATAAATACCCCTTCCCACCACTTCATTCGGACGATTCAGAGAGAGAGAGCCGATCCTCGTCGCCGGAAAACCTTTTTCGATCGTCGGAATCCCTCGCCGGAAATCGCTTCTCCGGTCACAACAGGTCTGCAGATGAAATAACTTACAAGTCACCCTTTTTGGCGCGCGGGCCCCAGCGCATCACAAAAGTGATGCAGCGCATCAGTAAAAACCCTCAGCGGATCAAATAAATCAGCATATTAATCTATTATTGGACGCACTGGCCCCAGCGCTACGCAAAATAGGTCAGCGGATCAGAAAAATACATCATTCATTAATAAAGTCATTTTTTGGACGCACTAGCCCCAGCGCATCGCAAAATAGGCCAGCGGATCAGAAAAATACATCATTCATTAACAAAGTCATTTTTTGGACGCACTGGCCCCAGCGCATCGCAAAATAGGCCAGCGGATCAGAAAAATACATTTTTTGGACGCACTGGCCCCAGCGCATCGCAAAATAGGCCAGCAGATCAGAAAAATACATTTTTTGGACGCACTGGCCCCAGCGCATCCAGAAAATCAGGCAAACGGATCGCAAAAATTAGCACTTTGAACGTTCACCTCAGCACCTTTAAATCTTCATTTTATGACGTTTTCAAGCCCCGTTTGGGTCTATTTTGGGTATTTCGAGCATTCCGGACGCAACGGAGCGGTCAAATGACTCATCCGGGCTGCCTAGGAAGCAGAATACAAGCCTTCGAAGTCCGATCCGATCCTACGAGTTGAACGGAGCGATTCTCCTGAAGAGAGGCCACCAATGCCCAGAACCATACTGATGTATTATCATTGCATGTACTATCAAAATATGACCCGGATTCAGGTCCAGACTAAGCAAAAGGGACTATGGTTACCACGATAAACCATACCAGGAGAGTTCTAAATTATCACACACAATTTGTTAAAGATTGACACTTTAAGAACAGTCGGTGCCCTACCCATCCAAAACGACATCCGCTGGTTGAGCTGCTCAGGATCACACAACTGCGAATGGACTTCCCGAGGTCACCTGTCCATACATTGACAGGCGCGGGCCCATAGTCGTCCTTCCCGGCCATAAACCCTGACAGTCTTAGCCCGGATCTCCGGTCAAAACATCGGACATAGACATCCGACTTCGTACGAAGATGAATCAGTCCTTAACAAAACACAATAAATACAAGTCTCCGTGACCATACAAATAGAGGTCTCCGCGACCATACAAATACAGGTCTCTGCGACCATACAAATACAGGTCTCCGTGACCATACAAACACAGGTCTCCGTGACCATACAAACACAGGTCTCTACGACCATGAACTCTGAAACCATAGTCCCCGCTGACTAGTCTCTTGCCTTTTAATCAAGGGTCATCGATCAGTCGATGTAATTAAGGGCTCGTGCCAGATCACAGCCTGGAATGTACAAGATCTCAGAATCTCTGGAATAAAATTCGCCTTGCGATATCTCTTCTCTTGTGTACTTTTGTGAATGCTTGTGATTGTCTATGAATGTTTCTATTATTCGGAACCCCAGAGCAACAAAACCCAACATTTCAGAGAATGTTCATTCTCTAGTTCTAACAGCTATATACACATCTATCCACATCATTAACAAGATATCCATTTGACTTTAAGACGTTGTCAAATTTTTCATTTCATTGTTTAGGAGCTTGTTTCAAGCCATATAAAGATTTAATTAGTCTACAAACTTTGTGTTCTTTTTCAGGAGTTATATAACCCTCAGGTTGCTCCATGTGGATTTTCTCTTCTAATTATCCATTTAGAAAAGCTGTTTTAACATCTATTTGATGTATTACTAGTTTGTATATAGATGCAATTCCTACTAATACCCTAATCGTTGTAATTCTAGTTACAGGTGAGTAGGTATCAAAATAATCGTATCCTTCTTTTTGTTTAAAGCCTTTTGCGACTAATCTAGCCTTAAACTTATCTATAGATCCATCTGGTTTAAGCTTCTTCTTAAACACCCATTTACACCCTATAGGTTTGTTTCCAGGAGGAAGATCTATAAGTTCCCAAGTGTTATTAGATATAATCGATTCCAATTCATCTTTTATAGCTTCTCTCCAGAATAATGCATCAAGAGAGTTAACGGCTTCTGAATAGGTCGTAGGGTCATCTTCTAGTAAGAAGGTAAAGAACCCATCTCCTAGGTTAGTTTCCTTACGAGCTCTCGTACTCCTTCTAGGTTCTAGTTCTACTTCACAACTAATATCATACTTTTACTTGCTGAAGTAAGATTTGATCCAATAATGTCTTTTATTTCTATGGATCTAGACTTCATAGGAAAGACATTTTCTAGAAATTCCGTATCTTTAGCTTCTATAATAGTGTTTGGATCTAGAATGTTATCTTTAGATTTCAAGACTAGAAACCTATATGCTGCACTATTTTCTGCATATCCTATAAACACACAATCAGATGTTTTATGACCTAGTTTTCTTTTCTTGGTTTCAGGTAACTCTACTTTAGCTAGACACCCCCACACTTTAAGGTGTTTGTAACTAGGGGTATGATTTTTCCACAATTCATATGGTGTCTTACCAGTCTTTTTATGTGATATTCTATTCTGAATATAACAAGCAGATAATATGGCTTCTCCCCACATATTTAGGGGCAAACCAGAACTATTTAACATAGCATTCATCATATCTTTCAATGTTCTATTTTTACGTTCAGCTATTCCATTTTATTCTGGTGTGTACGGAGCTGTAGTTTCATGTATCATTCTACTCTTTTCACAAAGTTCTCGGAACTGTGAAGATTCATACTCACCTCCTTTATCTGACCTAAATCTTCTAATAGTCCTACTAAGTTGATTTTCAACTTCTGTCTTATACTTAATGAAAGATTCTAAGGCTTCATCTTTGTTCCTTAGAAGATATACTCTAGTGTATCTAGAATAGTCATCTATGAAAGTCACATAGTATCTTTTGCCTCCTCTAGACATGTGATTCCTAAAATCACCTAAGTCACTATGTATTAATTCTAATAATTCAGAACTTCTGTTAACAAGTTTAAAAGATTTCTTAGCGAACTTGGATTCTATACAAGTTTCACATTTTCCAATGTTATCAATTGTAATATCAGGTAGTAATCTTATTCGTTTCATTCTTTTCAAGGATTCTACATTTACGTGGCCTAGTCTACTATGCCATAATGAAAGAGATTCAACAATATAAGCAGAACTGGATGACATCTTATTATTATCATATGAAACGTTTACAACAAACAGACCATCATTGTAGTAGCCCTTGAAATTGCGTCGGGTAGCCTAACACGACACCCTACGCATACGTGTGCGGAAGCTTGAGGAGCAACTAGAATTATGGCTGAACCTATAGGAGGGGGGTGAATAGGACCTTTTTAAAAAATCTTTTCGCCTACTTTAACAAATCAGCAAATTAAAATACGTAAGCGATTAACACTTCGGCTTCCAAGCCTAAGTGGGTCCAATTAAAAGACTAGCAAGAGATAAGAGCAATAAACAACCTAGTCTAAACAAGCATAGATTAATAAATGATTAAGCTAATGAAGAACCTAATCTATGCTACTCAAATAGACTTGAATGAGGATGGATCAATAAGTTCAAGTCTACTTGAGGTAGTGAAAGTACATCTTATGAGTGTGGATGTGCCTATTAAGTGCTAAGCATACATTCCTGACTAAGCATACATAATTAACAATTAAACACAATGCATAAAGAGAAATGTGCTCAAGATCAATCACAAACACAAGGATGTATAGTGGTTCGACTACTTGTCTACTCCACTCCCGGTTCAAGTACTCAACCCCTTTGAGCACACCGGCATTCACTGGGGAGTTTAAATCTGGTTCCTCCCAACCAAGGTGTTTTAACTCGGATCCACCCAACCGGGGAGTTTACAGGTTCCTCCCAACCTACACGTTTGCACCCGTGTTGGTGGCTCCCCCTCGGAGACTTTGTTTTAGGCCCGACTGACGTGCCAAGGAACGGCTGACGTCCCTAGATTTTAGGCCCAACTAATAGGCCAAGGATCGACTGACGACCCCGGGGCGAGTTTGTCAAACAAACTCTACACTCAACTCCCACAGGGAATTGAGTGGATGGACTCTTAACAAGACAACCTTACTTGTCGGATTGAGCCCCTTGTTGCGCCGTCTTGGGTTGCTTCTTCTCGCTCTCCCGTGCTTGAATCAGCTCCCCTTGTGCTCCCCCGATCGTTGACGCCGTTGCTTTGCCAAGGCTTCAGCTTCAAGATCAGCTACCTTGCATGTGATGCTCCATTGGAGATGCCCAAGGTGCTAGGGAATGATGAAACCTCTACAAATGGTAGGAAATGGGTTTCCTAGAGGAATGCACCTAAATGGACTCCTAGGTAGTGTTTAGACAAAGGATTTAACTATCATCAAGGTGTCTAAACCCTATGAATCAAGAGGGAACAAGTCCTATTCTCAAGATGCCATTGAATGGCCCAAGCTTGTGATGAAAATACAAGGAGAATGGCTTGTTATAGGTTTGGGATAGAGCCTCTAATGATCTCTAGCAATGGTGGCTTCTATCTCCTCAAAATTCCCTCTCTTGGCTCAAAAACGAATCCCCCATCTTAAATAGATTTTCTTCCAACGGTCAAAAAACGGGCAGATTCGCGCATCTCCGATTGATCGGAAGAAGGTCCGATGGATCGGAGACCTGTCCGATTGATCGGAGACAAGCCCGATTGATCGGAAATCTATCCAGTGAAGTCTCTGGAAGATATTCCGATTGATCGGAACACTGTCCGATTGATCGGACGGATCCCTTCCGATGGATCGGAAATCTGTCCGATTGATCGGAAATATGTCCAGTGGATTTTCAAGGTTGCTGGAAAAATTTCCGATTGATCGGAGCTTCTGTCCGATTGATCGGAGTCCTATCGGAGCTAGTGTCCGATTGATCGGAGTCCTATCGGAAACTGCTGTTTGAGCCTATTTGATTACAGCAGCTTCCACCTCTTTAATTAGTCTAATTTATCATGTTTTTCATGGAGTTCTAAGACTAATGATGATGACTAAAGGTATACCTAGTTGGTGCAAGTCATCTAAGAGGTTATGGGTTAGGTTTTGGTCAAGGCAAGGCATACCAAGGCATCACTTTTACCTGTTTCTTCTTCCTTGATGCAGCCGGTCCGTCTTGAGTCTTCGTTCTTCGTCTTCATTAAGCTCAACCGACACTAGACCCACTGACCTAAGTAATTGACAAACAAGGTGCACTAGTATGCCACAGAAAAGTGCACTAACAATCTCCCCCTTTGTCAATTACTTACAAAAACCTAACCTACCAAAACAAATACATGTACAAGAGATTACATTGATATAAAATGAAATACAGGACTCTTGGCATGCCTAATCTAAACAGCTCCTCTTGTGATTGCTCCCCCATAACCTGTCAATCCCTGCATCACAAAACATAGCAAACTAGTTTTGGTGGGATTTGATCTTTCTCCCCCTTTTTGTTAGCAATTGACAAACTATTCTCTCCCCCATAATGATATATCAATTAAGGTTAAGGTAAGAGAAGATAGTATGTCGCAGTTATAACTATAAGCACATGCTAACTAGAGAGAGTATAGGGTGCATGAACATAAAATCATGGAGCATGCTAAAGAACATGATTAACAAGAAAATGTAACTATCTAAGCATAGTTAATCATGCTTAATTGGTCATCTATGATATACACTAAGCATTAAAGCTCAAGGGCTTATAGCCCAATCAACCAACCTCCCCTATTGGTATATCAAGACCAATACTAAGCAAAGATTAGCATACAATGAAGCATAAAACTCAAGATGATTAGCTAATCTAAGCATGGTGATAATCTAGCAAGCAAATATATTAATTAAAAGTAAGGCTAAATTATCAAAAATTGGGCTAATGAGGCTTGAATCCTCTGATTTGCCCATAAGTACAAACATGAGGCTGAAATCCTCAGATTTTCCTATAGATACAAAGAGGCTAAATTCCTCGAGTTCATCAATTTGCTCAAAATGAGGCTAGATCCTCAGATATTCATTTGAGCTCAATATGGTCTCCTAAGGTCACCTAACCTAGATCATAACCCCCTTTGGTATGATTAATAGGACCCAACATGCTTGTTGGGAGGGAATTCATCTATCCTAGATTTTTCTCCCTTAGGTTCATTCCAAGTTGGAGAGCAAGGATCGGTAGGTGATATGACAATAGCTCCTACCCTAGTTATTGTTGACCTCAACTAATCATTTTACTTATAGTTCAACATGAGGCAACTAATCATTTTACTTATAGTTCAACATGATGTGAGCTTCAGAAGAATATTTCCTTTTCCAACAACTGGAGAAGATCGAGCATTTCCCATGAACACTTGTTCTTGATCCCCTGTCGCCTGATAGGAGGTAAACATGCTTCGATCCTTACATACATGCCGAGTTGCCCCAGTGTCTATTATCCATTCCATATTGTTTACAAGGAATACTTCGGACATTACAGCGACAATCATGTCCGGATTTTCTTCAGCTTCAGTGAGATTGACTTGTGACTTCGTATTCTTTTTCTTGAGCCTACATTGATTTTCATAATGTCCAGGCTTTTTACAATAGTTACAGGACCATTTCTTCTTGAATTGTCCATTTATTTTCTTTTTAAGCCTGCACTCTTTAGAATGATGACCAGGCTTTCCACAGTTGTAACAATTCCCTTTCTTTTTGTTATTTTGTGCCTGACTTGTTTCAACCAGGTTGGCCTTAGATATTGACCCGTTTACTTTCTCAATCTGATCCCTGTTTCTGTTGGCTTCTTCTATTCTTATATGTACGATTATATTTTCTAAAGAGATACCATTTTTCTTGTGTTTCATCCTCTTTTTATATTCTTTCCAGGAAGGAGGTAATTTTTCAATTAGAGCTCCTGATAAGAATACCTCATCTATTTTCATTCCTTCAATGGTAAGTTCATGTACCAGATTTTGATAATCGTGAATCTCGTTCGTAACAGGCTTATCGTCCGTCATTTCATAATGAAGGAAATTAGCGATAGCATGTTTCTTAGAACCTGCATCTTCAAGCACGTATTTCTTTTCTAATGCCGTCCAGATATCCTTAGCAGATTCATAAGAAACATATATATCATATAATTCATTAGACAAGGTATTTAGAATATAGTGTTTACAGTTATTGGCATCTCTAAATTCAGTTTCATTGGCTGGATCAACTGTAAATGAATCTGAAAGAATGTAGAAGACCTTTAGAGTTTGCAATGCAAAACTGATCTTTTGTTTCCACCGTTTGAAATTCTGTCCAGCGAACGGTTCGATTTTGGACAGTTCAGTCGTAGGGTTTACTGTGATGGTGGCCATTGATTACAAAATAAACTGGTTGTGACTCGATTTTTAACCAGTTATAGAATCAATAAATCAGTTAAATACTGATTTCAGAAGGTTAAAAGAAGAAGAAAATAATTCTGTTTTCGAATAAGTATTGAAACAGATATCTACTGTTTCCAACAATAATAAATTTGGTTTCAAGATTGTTGGAATTAATTGCTGAAAACAGTAGATTAAAATCGAGAACAGAATTTAAATAATAAATTAAAGAAAATAGAACTTATGTGTTTGAGTCGAGGCGTGACTGAGTCACTCGGCTTGAAACCAAATCTGCCCTCCTTGGGCCGCGTCCCAAATGCAACGGATTTCTTGAACAGTTGGCCTCCAGGATACAACGACTATTGCCCGGTCCCAACGGTGCACTCGCTGTACACGGGCTCGAACCAGCGTGCAGAACTTAAACCCGAAGTGATTGACTTACTTGTAAACTCGGTTGACAAACAGTAATGAACCAGAGAGTACTTTGAAGAACCAGAAGGAAAACGAATTTTTTCAGAGAGTAAAAATGGATGAGAGGACAGGTCTACATATATAGACCGAGATAAGGTGCCTAAGCACTGCTTCAAATGGGTTAGGTCCGTTGGGTTTAAACCCAACAGGAGTGACCACCCGAACAGATGCATCTCTCTGGTTTGAAAATTCGCGTAAAAAGACAGGTGCGAGTATACTCACGGAAAACCGTTTAGCGCGAGTGTACTCTCAATCCCACATAGACCCAGACCCAGACCCAGACCCAGACCCAGACCCGGACTCGGACCCGAGCCCGGCACCGGCACCGGCGACGGCGACGGCGACGGCGACGACTACGGCTCGGCTCGGCCGGCGGGCGGGCGGGTGCGCGAGCGCGTGTGGTCAATGGCATAGATTTGAGCTAATGGCTATAGCCCCCCCATCGGACCAAATTCACATGCCCCCTGAGAAGGGTCTCAAGGGGCTCAAGCCCAATGCCAAAACTCCATCTTATAATTTTAATATTTCTTTTGTTCATTTCCGATGTGGGACTAAAGAATAGCACTAAAAGGACAAAACTTTTTCAAAAATAGAAACATGGAGGGAAATCAAAATTTGAAATACATTTTTATTTTAAAATTCATTTAAAATACAACATTATGCTTATGAGGCGAAAGCTTCATCTCCTTTCTATCCTTTGTCATGGTCATGTGATCACGTTTACCGTCATATGAATGTTGGACATCAATAATATACTACTCGTTTGGGCTTTTATTAAAATGGTGCCTATTTTTTAATGATCTAACCTGTTGATATGATGAATTTGCATGTGAATTATTAGTACGTGGAATATTGAAGCCATCAAATATTTGGCTTGTTCCTATTTAAAATGTACATCAGCTCTTGCCTTATTTTCTTTCACAACCTCATTGATTAAGTAAAAAATGTATATTGTTGTTGCAGGGATTTGGACAACGGATGAGGTCATATTAGCTATATGGCCTTTCACCCTCCTCTCCCTCTAAATGGAAGATGTAGTTGACAACTTCTCTAGGTTCACCGGACTTACAAGAGAAGACCAGAAAACAGGGAGGAGGTGTCGTGGCTTGTTGGGCAGCAGGTGACTCTCCGATGCTTAAGTCAGCCTGCTGGACCGGCAAAGCTATAATTTCAGAGCTTAGAATTATCATACCTTGAAGGTGGAGATCCCGATCCTATTTATAAGACCTGGGGAAGCTTCTAGAGAGTTGGATCCTCTTGGGATACGTCGGCACAGTTGGATCCTATTTATAAGTTTTGTTATGATAAGCCTGTAAAAATCGCAATCTCTGTATGAGGTTTTAAAGGTGAACCTGTGAAAATCTTCATATAGTGGAAAGCTAAAATTAGAGAAGTAATTTAGGGAAGTAAGTGCAAGTTGTTTTTAGCACTGAACCACTATAACTCTTCATGTCGTGGTGATTGCTTTATTGTTTATCTATTTATGTGCTTGATTATTTATTAATCATTAAATTGTGACATAAGGTTGTCCTACTTAGATTTCTAAGTAATATAAGATTGTCCTACTTAGTTTGCTAAGTGAAATGTTGTACTACTTAATCTCTAAGTGGAAGGTTGTCCTACGATTTAATCTAAGGTTTTCATATTGATCTCTATTTACTTTCAGATTGATTAATTACATATTCTTGCTAGTCTTGTGATTAATTTTCTGATTTATTTTAAGATTATAAGAAGCAGAATTGAATTGAGTTGTCCTATTCACCCCCTCCCCCCCCCCCCCCCCCTCTAGGACGTTCATAACGACATCATTTTCCACAGATCGAAAATGAAGTGGATATAACTAAACCTAGAAATACAAGGCTAATATATAAAAGGTACAATTTCAAAAGTAGTGTCTGCTCATACGGGAATTATACAAATAATAATAGATTCAACCTGTTCAAAATATACAACTACTAAAAGGGAAGAAGCTAGAGATCCATTGGGGCGTCCCAAACGCACCACCATCCGGTCCTATTCCTGAGCATCTGTATATATCAAATGAAAGGCGTCAAACGACAACATAGCGAAGATGAATGTGAAATCAATTTGATGGTCACGATGGAATTATACCCATGTACGACATTTCTAGTGTGACACTCAAGTTTTTGCTGCACGGACACTGCACTCGGATGGCGAACATCGAGGCGTTACAACCCAATAAATATATCAACAGTGGGCGCTCCATCCCCATGGTTTTCTTGTCATGTGGCCTCACTTGAGAGTTGGATTTGCATCATTTTTTGGTTCGTGCCTTAAAATGAGTTGACAAAATAGACGAATGGTGTGGATTTCTCACAAACATCATGGTGGGCCCCACCTAGCTTATAACCTTAAGACATTGATAACCCCATCTCTATGCCATATTTACCGAGAATACCTTTATCAACGCAACGCTTGATTGACTTAATGAGCCCTGGCCCCACCGCAATGTTTGTAAAAAATCCACCCCAGCCATCCATTTTGCCAACTCGGTTTAGAACATGAGATAAAAAATGAGGTGGATCCAAAACTCAAAATAGGCCACATGACGAGAAGCAATGGAAAAGAGAATTGCCTAGTCCACTGTGTTGTTTATATGCCATCAAAACTGTTCATAACATGTACCAATTGTTCATAAGGTCATCCCACTAGGATGAATTATAACCTAAAAAATATTAGCCCTGATTTAAAGCTTTTGCGACGCACAAATGTTTCAATGACAAGCATACAATCTCCACTATTTTTTGTCGTTTGGCCTACTTGAGCTTTGAATCTACCTCATTTTTTAGCCCATGCCCTAAAATGTACTTGCAAAATAGATGGACATTCTGGATTTGATAGAAAATATCTCTAGCCTAGTGAATATTTCAATGGTGGGCATTCAATCCCCATTGTTTCATGTCATGTGGCCCACTTAATCTTTATGCATGTCTCATTTTTTGGGCTTATGCCCTAAAATGAGCTGGCAAAATGGATGGATACAGTGGAATTCTCACAAACAACATAGTGGCCCCCACCTAGTTTCTGACCCCAAGATACTTACCCTATCTCTTAGTTTATGGCCTTCGTCACTAACCCCATGTTCCCATGCATCGCTAATGTCATCTCCTCATGTAGATGACACATTGGAATGCAATTAGATTAATGAGTGGTCAAATGAGGTAAGACCATTATTTGGCAAATGTAGAACCATGAAAATGGTTAGATCAGTAATATCCATGGTCAACCAGGGATAAGATCATCTTTTCCACAGTTAACAACTACTTCTATTAAAGTTCCATTAGTTAATGTGACAAATGTAAGTGCCTGCCGGTCTATATATAAAAATGATAGGTGGGTTTAAGAAATAGTTTAAAAGTAAATATTTTCAGTCAGTAGCCTAATAGGTAGGCGGCCATGTGGAAAAATACCTTAAAAGTAATATTTAATCCCCATAACAATAAAACTAAATTATCTCAAAAGATGTATAAAAGTATCAATAAGGTCCAAACTTTGAATTGACTCTAATTTTATCCTATAGAGCTTTTTAAGCAAATCTCTACCTTAGTTTCATTCCTTATGAAGACATAGCGTTCCACGAAATTGGACTTCTGACTCCTTGAAAAACTCTGCATGAGATTTAAAATTTGATCAGTGATATTCAAGTATATTAACTAAGCTCAATTTAAAATAGAGAATAAATTTATATTTATTTTTTTTGCTTTCTAGCCAATCCTTATATTTATAGCACTGCTTCTTGAAGTGACTATTCTTGCTATAGAAGCGGCAATGTTTATTCTTCTTACTTTTATTATTTGCCTGCAAACCGTTATCTACTAACCTTCATTGCCTTTATCTTAAAACCTTTCTTCATTTTGTTAGATTTATTTTCATGAGAAGAATATGTGACATGAGCATTCTTAGGCCGATCACTTTCAATGTGCTAAATCTTTCTTAAAATTTTCTCTTTCCCATATATACTATGCAATTAGCTCAATCAATGTCCATTTTTTCTTTTGTTGTTATAATTGACTTTGAATGTGCTAAAACTTGATGTTATTTCGATATGTAGAGCTTTTCAAAAGCTCTGAAAAAGAACTAAGAACTCTATAATAGTTTTCTTGAGCCGTGAAAGAAAGAACATTGAGAGAGAAAGAGAAATAGAGAGAGAAAGAAAGAACACAGAAATAGAGAGAGAAAGAGAGAGAGAGTTGCTAAGCTTTAAGTCGAGTTGATTCAAGTTCACTTGACTTAGTGTCCATTATTGGACGTAGTGGGAGAAAAAAAGAAAAGGAAGGAATGAAAGAAAAGAGAAGGAGGATTTGAGTCTGAGTCGACTCATCGAGTCAACTCACTAGCCAGAGTCTAATTCGATTTCTTATTAACAATCTTACGGTGAGTTGTCTCGTACATTTTCTCACATTGTGATATTGACTTGCACCATTTTCAATTTAATTTTATAATGCTATTTCGTATAAATTGTGTTTTTGGTTTGTGAAATTGAAATTCATGATCTGACATCATAGTTGTTGGTTTTCTAATTTTGAATCATGATTAATTGCTGAAAATTTTGGTTTTATATTCATATTGAAATTGAGTTTCGAACGATTTGATTTTGTGATTACATTGATTGTTTATGTGAAAATTGTTAATTACCTTTGTATAATTGAAAATTTATGATTATGATTGTGTTTGATGCCTTGGAAAGGCTTGGTTTTTTAAAGGCTTTGGAAAAGGAATTGAATGATTCATACATTCCATGAATAAGATCTTCATTGATATTGTAACTTTAGGGTGAGCACTCATGTGTGTGCAAAAGTCCTTGTGAATTAATTTAATTAAGCGCTCAAGTGTGCACAATAGATTATATCTTCCGTTGGTTATAGTCGGTTGGGTGAGCATTGTACAAAAGATCGCTCTGTAGATCACATTATTAGTTGTGGCCGACAAATTGAGCACCTAGGTATATACAAAAGACCGCTATACAGATTAATGGATGTGTGATTAATTGTGTAGGCCAATTGAATTAAATTGGCCTCGGATGTTATACTGATAATTGTACTGAGACAGTTGATGCATACTTGCATACCCCATATTACATGCGTGTTTCTAAATACATGGTTAAATGTTACTTTGGATTTAAATACTTAATTGTTTATATTCTATAAATTTTTTTTTAACTCTAATTATATGTAATAAATTATGCAAAGCTATCTCATTGACTTTGTAAGTTCAACCTTTACCTTTATTGTGAATAATCGACCTAGGGGAGAACTTTCATAAAATGAAGAATTCTAAGAGATTTATTTATAGTATATATTTTATTTGAAGTTGGAGAATTGATATAATAATATCCATATCAATAAACAATAAGTTTAAGTTTTAGAGAACTTGATTAATAGGGTAGAGAGTAGTAATTGATTTACTGAACTGCCAGGTATCAAATAACTCTCATTCGAGCTATTGTAAGCATTTTATGAATTGAAAAATGAATGGATATAAAAAATAAAGCCTATGGCCAGTTGAATCAGACAATCCCGTCCGTCCTCTTTTTGCTTGGTAGACAATGAAATTAGTGTTCTACCTAATAGACGGTCTGGATTGATTTGTTGGACTGTCCAATTGTCCCGATCCAATTAGGAGTACTATTATCTTAGGGTGCTCTAAGAGCACTGGATGATTACTCAACACATCAATGAAAAATCCTATTCGTCACTCTTTCTAAGGTTTATGCCATCGTATATTTGACCGTTAACTGTTTTCGTTTTGGACCGTCACTTTAACGGATATGCATCAGATGGATAGGATTATCTAATAGAAGTGGCTTTCGAGACATAAACCATCCATCCTAGGGCCGGGCATATGGACAGACCCGATTTGCAGATCACCCATCCACGTGTCCTCCAGAGAGATGGATCAACCACGCAACCAATCTGGATCCGAAATCTCGAATATGGGACCCGAACCATATCTCAGTCACAACAAGCCTCCTCATGTACCAATGTGGACACGTGTGCACTGATCCAACCCATCCACGTGTCCTCTAAAGAGATGAATCAACACATACATTGGACGGATTGGATGTGAGCCCTACGTGATGGTGGCCTCACACACATAGCTATAGAATAAACTTATTCCACCAACCTTGTAGAGGGAACCATCCACGGCCGAGCCTGCAGGATGAACGGTTTGGATCATTGTAGAAACGTGACACGTGTACGGTGAAGTCTCTCACCAGTTAGCACCATGAATTGGTTACTAGGTCGCTAATAGGCCCATCCCTGTCCGGCCCGGAAATATGAGACCGAAGGCCTGGGCCTCGCATGGGCCGTTTCTAGTAGGCCCAGCCCTGTGGTTGAGTCCAGGACAGGACTCGTTTGGTCCTGAGTCGACTCGGACGTCCAGGACACACCGCATGATTTTACATTCTTTCCGTGGTTAAAAGACATGGGACTCGTTAGGTCCTGAGTCGAGTCGACCCGGATGAGACGGGTCTGAATCGGACGAGTGAGGCCAGGTTGCCCTGTCACTACTCCAAATGCTCTGTGAGGCCACCAGAATGTCTGTGTTAGATCCACTCCGTCCATCCCTTGAGCCAGCTCATGCTAGAACGTGATCTAAAAAATCAGGTAGGCTCAAAAATCAAGTAGGCCACGATACTAAAAAAATTTAAAAAAAAAAAATCATCGGAAATTTCTTGTGGTCCGTAGAAGTTCTGGACCTGATTGATATTTGTTTTTTTCCTGAATCTTGGTTGGAATGAACTTCTGAACGGCTTGGATGGCATATAAACACCACAGTGGACCAGGAGGTTTCAATGGTGGCATTTCCATCCCCACTGTTTCCTGCAGTGTGGCTCACCTGAGTTTCGTGTCTTCTAGATTTTTGGACTGATGGCCTAAAATGAGCTTGCAAAAACCGATGGACGCAGTGGATGTCACACAGACATGACGATGGGCCCACATAGCTTGCGTCTTGGATGGAGCGAGATCCACACCGCACATGAATAACAAGATCCTCGGGTATCAGCTATTGCTCATTACGGGTCAGACTTGGGCCTGTAATGGACCACATGGGCTTGATATGGGCCTGATTATGAAGCCTAATAAATAAACGGTCTATAATGGGCCTGACTTGTAGGCCCGACTAATAGCAGGCTAGGCTCAGTCTCAGTGTAACCCAGCCCAGGACCATGGTGGCATTGATAATCGATGGTAAGAAACATCCGCCCATCTTCACCTTGTGGGCCATGGCCCACACAAAGTAGCTCCCAGAAGATGAATGGTTCAGATCATCCGTCCATGTGAAATCCATCATGTGCACTGTGGACTTGTGTCATGGTTTCAAGACACTACCGAGACGGGTGCGAGTTGGCTGGTGGGACCTGATCCAGTTTCACACCACGAGTAGCCTTCTTGTGGCCCATAGAAGTTTTCGATCAAGCTGATATTTGTGTTTTCCCTTCATCCATGTCCGTGTGACCCTATCTACAAGTTGTATGACAAAGAAAAATTACTGTGAGCACTACGAGTATCCCCCATTTTCCTACGGTGTGGTCCACTTGGAGCTTTGGGCATATTCTAATATTGGGCTCGTGCCCTAACATGGTCTGAAAAACGGATGGACGGCGTGGATAATGCACATACATCACGTGTGGGCCCAACAAGTTTACAATCCGTGCAATCCAAGTCCTATGGCCAAACACACAAAAAAAATAAAAAACTTCGATGCTATTAGGACTCATAAAAACACACAAATAAGAATCAAGCAAAGCATTCACAATCACACAAAGCAAATCTAATAAAGAGATGACTTTGAATTTATATGAAAAAAACCTTGTAGGAAAAATCAAAGCACAAAGCGATCAATCACTATAAAAACAAAATTACAAAAGATGAACTTACAAAGATCAAAACTACCAAAAAAAAAAAAATCCTAGCTTTTCTCTCTTTAAAACCCTCTTAAACCCTTAAAGTATATTTTAAACTTATTTTAATTCTGATTACGCCCGCTTATATAATTCATAATTGAAATTATAAACAATTTATGTAAAACCGAGCAAAACTGCGGAAAACAACAATTGATCAGTCGGTCATTTGACACCGCCAAACCATCCCTTTGGTCACCTTATGACCACATGGTTGGATAATGTTCAGGTGCCCGAACATGTTAAAAAACATCCAAAGAGTCTGAATATCATCGGTTGAGTCACTAAGCTTCCAAATTCAATCACTTGGACTTGTCCAAAATTAGCCAATAGTGACAATATGCAATATCTAGGGTACTTTCAATCAACGGACTATAGCGGTAAGTCGACCAATGGCCCTTCATTTGTCTAGGTTGAAGGCCCGGTACAACAAATACTCGAGCGGAATTATGCATGATACACAGGGCAATTTTGCAGATACTAAGGAATGGCATTCGTGGAATGCAAGAAAGTCAAAATAACTCTTATTTGACAATAAGTTTGGGTTGGTGGACAGCTATTGCATGGTTAGAAACGTAGAATATCCAACGGTCCAATCTCAACAAACATGTGTCTATATATCAAGCTTGTTCAACAAAATTACTTTGGGACTTTGACTCTGCGGCAATGAACTTCATCCACATGTAAAATTTCTGTCTATATGCATGCCAGCGTATCAAGTGTTAACATCACGAGTATCAAATAACTCCTGGAAATGCTCCATACAGTGTTAACATCACGAGTTTCAAATAACTCCTGGAAATGCTCCATACGCATGCACATACGAATTATGAAAATGGCATGCATTTAATTAAATCCAACGTCCAAGGCTGTGAGGCTCACAGTGATGTACGTGCCTTAAATCCACACCGTCCAACCATTTTGAAAGATCATTTTAGGGCAAGATCCAAGAAAAGAAGCTAACTCAGATCTTAGGTGGACCACACCATAGGAAGCAACCATGATTGAATCCCCACCATTAAAAACTTCATGGATTCCACCGGAATACTGATTTGCCATCTAACCTGTTGAGAAGCTCAAAAACACCTGGACGAAGACACCACACAAATGTCATCTTGATACAAAGCTTTTATAGGCCCATAAGAAGTTTTTAAATGTCAATCACCACTGGGATTTGGAACTGCTTCATGATTATTAGGATCATGCCCTAAAATGAGCTATCAATAAGGATGGATGGATGGCATGGATGTAGCCAAATACATCACAGTGGATCCGGGGTCTCACCTAATCCGCTCCTAGTCCCCACTACTTGAATGGGCTGGTTGCAGGTACACTTATGGGATACCTGCATTATTTATTTTTGCACGAGTATGAAGTACTACACTCCACCAGAGCATCAAATGACTCCTGTTAAGCCGGCTGTTGACTGTGGATAGGGTTGTAAATGGCTGGGTTTGGAGCGGGTTTAGCCAAAACTAAACCTGCCCATTTACTAAATGGGTTTAGGTCTAAATTTTAGACCCAGACCGTTTTACTAAATGGGCGGGTCCAGGTCGGGTTCGAGTCAACCCATTAAACCCATTTATAAATGGGTCTAGTTCTGGTAGAGGGAGATTCACCCAAACTCATTTATAAATGGGTCAGATCTAATGGGTCCGAGTTTGGATCAAGTATGCAAGTGTTTTTATAAGGCTTAAAATTGGGTCTGGACAAGTCTAGGCTAGACGGGTCCCTTGAAACATAGACCAAACCCGTCCACTTACTAAATGAGTATGGGTCGGGTCGGGTCGGGTCTAATATAAAAGAAATCAGACCAGTCCTATTTAGCAACTGGGTCTGTTCTTGGACCCAGAGACCCGTACCATTTAACAAATGGGTCGGGTCTAAATGGGTTGGGTCCGGCCACTCCATCGGTCTGCTGACCCATTTACAGCCCTACCTGTGGAGGGTTAAGCACGTGGTCGGCAGTAAGTAGCACGTGAGAGGGGTAAGTCGTTGAACAGTCAACCCATTGGAAGGACGCGGAGGGGTAAGTCGTTGAACAGTCAACCCATTGGAAGGACGCGGATTGCCTGCGAAAGCCTTTCGCAGGCATTTCTTGCGGAATCTAGGTGGAGTTCACCGTGATGTTTGTGAGAAATCTACGCCGTTCAACCATTTTGTGAGATCATTTAAGGTGTTGAGAAAAAAAAATGAACTGGATCCAAGACCCAAATGGGCCAAAAACGTTGATCTCCTACCTATTAAAAACTTATTGGGGGCACAGAAGTTTTCGATCAAGCTGATATTTGGGTTTTCCCTTCTTCTATATCTGTGTGAACTTATGAACAGGTTGGATCTCAAATAAACAACATGGTGGACCTACGAAGGTTTCAACTGTAGTGTCACTGTCCCCACTGTTTTCTTTGGTGGGGTCCACTTGAGCTTTGTATCTGCCTCGATATATGTATCAGGCCCTAAAATGATCTCTCCAAATGGATGGACAGTGTAGATACAAAACATACATCACGGTGGGGCCCACATAAGTTGGTGACGTCACTTCAGTAGCGAGATGGCTACTCAACCCGTCAAGCGGGTTTGTATTCGGTACACGCGTTTGACGGGAGTCAACGATTGTCATCCATACGTCAGTGCTACGTCGGTGCTGGAAAAGCTCTGTGGGGCCCACCATGACGCATGTGTGCTATCCACGCCGTTCATCCAATTTTCCAGGTCATTTTAGAGCATGAGGCAGATTCAAATCTCAGGAAAACCATACCATTAAAAGCTTCTTGGGGGGCGGATTTCTGTAAGGAGTCCGTACAATAAGTGGCAATGTTGGGTCCACCAAAGTTTGAGATCCACACCGTCCATCATTTGCACCATGTAATGTTAGTGCATGTGTACAAAAAACAGGCTGATCCAAAAGTCAACATGGTGTGGTCCACTTGATTTTTGGATCGGCCCTTAATTTTGGATGGATCGAATATGAAATTATGGAGATGTACAAACGTCAATGTGGGCCCCACAGCTTTTTTCCCGGGCTTCTTACGTAGAAAATTATCGGCATTAAACGACTTTTGCTAATTCCGCACGCCTATGGATTACCCTCCCATCCACGCGCTGTATGAAACAGGTGTGACGCTGCTTGGGACGCGGATTGCCTGGAGACCCAGTCACCTCCTGAGTATGTGGGACCCAAACGATAGATGTGTTTCATCTCAGCCGTCTATCTGTTTCACCGGATCATTTTAGTGTTTGACAAAAAACGAAGCAGATCTGAAGTTCAAGTAGACCACACCACAAGAAACAGCCTTTCTTGCATAATAATACCCAATGTTGAAATCTTCCCATGGCCCACCACCATATTTATTTGCCAGCTAAAATCTTCAGAAGGTCATAAAACCCTTAATGAAGGGCAAACACAAATATCAGCTTGATCAAAATTTATAGACCCTCGTGAAGTTTTTAACGGTTAGCATTCAATCCCCACTTAAGCTTTGCATCTGCGTCATTTTTTGGGTCATGTCCTAAAATGATGAACAGATTAAATAAAACACATACATCACAGTAGCCCCACAGTGGTGCCCAGTGACCGGGCCGGTAGGCAATCTGTGTCTGACTTTTCCAGTCTACGTCCTATAAATTCAGGCCTCTTAAAATCTCATGTGGGCCATAACATGCCAAGGAGGACGGCCATTAAAATTGTATTTTAAAGTCAGTCAGGATTACGCACATTGGGGCCCTCCATTCATTGGACAGCTCATTTCAAGACATGATCCTAAAATGAACTAAATACAAATCTCAGGTGGACCACACCATAGTGGGTGGCAAATAAACATTTCAGTGGCCCCTAATAGTAGGTGTTCGATCATCATTGTTTTCCATAGTGTGGTCCCCTAAGATTTGGATCTACTTCTTTTTTGGATCATGTTAACCTAGGTGTTCAATTATCAAGCTAATATTTGTGTGGTCCTTCATATAGGTCTTTGTGACCTTATCAATGGTTTGGATGTCAAATAAACATTCCAGTGAGTCCTAAGAAGTTTTTAATTGTGGGTATTCAATGACCATTTTTCCTGTGGTGTGGTACGCCTAAGGTTTGGATGTGCTGCATTTTTTAGGATCATGGCCTAAAGTGATCTATGAAAATGGATGGACGGCGTGGATGTAAGGCAAGTAGATCACGGTATGCTACACAGTCAAGGATCCACCAATACCCGGCGGCCACTTAGTTGATCAAACAGCATTCAAACATGTGTGATGTTTAGAAACATCCGTCCATCTTCAGCATGTGGGCCACACACAGTAGCTCCCAAAAGATGAATGATTAAAGGAAGGTTTTAACGGTGGATGCCAGTATCCACACTGTTTCCTGTGGTGTGGTCCACTTGAGCCTTGCGTGTGTTTCAATTTTAGGCTCATGCCCTAACACGATCTGGAAAAACGGATGGACGGCATGGATAAGACACATACATGACGTGTGGGCCCCACAGAGTTTACTCAGAACACAATCCGCGTCCTGTTGCCACGCTCACAAATAAATTAAAAAAAAAAAAAAAAAAACTTCGATACTCGGGCGGAATTATCCGTGATACGCAGGCACTTTAGCAGATACTAATAAATGGCATTAGTGGAAAACAAGAAAGTCAAAATAACTCTTATTTGACAGCGGTGCAATCTCAACAAACATGTGTGATGTGTCTATGTATCAAGCCTGTTCAACAAAATTAATTTGGGACTTTCACTCTGCAGCAATGAACTTCACCCACATGTAAAACTTCTGTCCATATGCATGCCTGCGTATCAAGTGTTAACATCACGAGTATCAAATAACTCCTGGAACTTAGAATCAGTGGTGGATAATGCTCCATACGCATGCACATACGAATTATGGAAATGGCATGCATTTAATTAAATCCAACGTCCAAGACTGTGAGGCTGATATTGATGTACGTGCCTTAAATCCACACCGTCCATACATCTTGAAAGCTCACTTTAGGGCATGATCCAAAAAAAAGAAGCTGACTCAGATCTTAGGTGGACCACACCACAGGAAACAGCCGTGATTGAATCTTCACCATTAAAACTTCATGGATTACACCAGAATATTTATTTGCCATCTAACCTGTTGAGAAGGTAAAAAAACATATGGGTGAAGACACTACACAAATATCATCTTGATACAAAGCTTTTATGGCCCAGAAGAAGTTTTTAATGGTCAATCACCACTGTTTTCACTACTGTGGTCCACCTGGGATTTGGAACTGGTTCATTTTTTGGATGATGCCCTTAAAATGAGCTTTCAATACGGATGGACGGCATGGATGCAGTCAAATACATCACAGTGGGCCCCACACTCAGTGGCCCCACCCATCTCGGTGGATCCGGGGTCTCACCTAATGCACTCCTAGGCCCCACTACTTGAATGGGCTGATTACAGGTACACTTGTGGGATACCTACATTATTTATTTTTGCACGAGTATCATGTACCACACTCCACCAGAGCATCAAATGACTCCTGTTGAGCCGGCTGTTTGAGGGTTAAGCACGTGAGAGGGATAAGTCATTGACGAGTCAACACATTGGAAAGATAAAACCTAAAACATGCCGCACCGTAAACTGTACACGTGACTTAAATTTATCCAATCTAAACCGTTCAAACCGTGGACCATAGTACATACGTCTTATAAATAAAAAAAAAATAAATACTGTTGTCCATATTTTTTAATTGGTGATGATAAAATGGACGGTTAAAATCGGAATATTTAACGGGCCATATTCAACAAAAAAGTGGCTTTAATCAGAGGCTATGATAATGTAGAAAATCCTATTTGGAGGCTGTAAGTCTCATACAGATGGGTCCCAAGACTTAGATAAGTTTTTAACTGAGGTAATTTTACGAAAAGTACTGTGCAGTATCAGATGCACGTGTATGGATGGTCGTACACTGCCAGTGTATCAGTTAACCCGTCAATCGGAAGTCAACAATGTCATCCATACGTCAGTGCTACGTCGCTGCTGGAAAAGCTTTGTGGGCTCCACCATGATGTATGTTTGCTATCCACACCGTCCATTCATTTTTCCAGGTCATTTTAGTGCATGAGACAAAAAAGAAGGCAGATCCAAATCTCAGATGGACCATACCACAGGAAACAGTGGTGATTGAAAGCCCACCGTTAAAAGCTTCTTTGGGGAGGGTTTCTGCTTTAGGGACTCCGTACAATAAGATGTACTGTGGGGTCCACCAAAGTGTGAGATCCACACCGTCTATCATTTGCACCATGTAATGTTAGTGCATGCGTCCAAAAAAAATAAAAATAAAAATAAACAGGCAGATCCAAAATTCAAGATGTCTTCCCCCCTTTTCTCCGTTGTGTGGTCCACTTGAGTTTTTGGATCGACCCTTGATTTTGGATGGATCATATATGAAATGATGTTGATGTGACACACACGTCAATGTGGGCCCCACAGCTTTTTTTCAGGGCTCCTTAAATAGAAAATTATCGCCATTAAAAGACGTTTGCTAATTCCGCACGCGTAGGGATACCCGCCCATCCACGCGCTGTCACACGTGTAAATACGGAAGATTTGTGAAAAATCTGGGCCGTCCATCTGGTTGGAATAACTCTTAGATCTTTCAGTTCAAAAAATCAAGAAGTTTCACTCTTCAGGTGGACAACAACATTCAAAGTAAGCTGACACTTAAAAACAATGTCTTCCATCCGTCCATCTGTTTTGAAAATAGACTTTTTTTTTTTCTTTTTTTTGTCAGAAGATATGAGAGCATGTCCCAACTACTAGAAGGGTCAGATCTGGTACATATCCCACACGCATGTGGAATCAGCAAATCACTCATTAACACGTGCACAGACGTTGTATGAAGCACGTGTGACGCTGCTAGGGACGCGAATTGCCTGGAGACCCAGTCACCACCTGAGTCTGTGGGGCCCACACGATAGATGTGTTTCATCTCAGCCGTCTATCTGTTTCACCGGATCATTTTAGTGTCTGACCCAAAAAATGAGGCAGATTTGAAGCTCAAGTAAACCACACCACATGAAACAGCTGGCATAATAATACCCACTGTTGAAATCTTCCCATGGCCCACCATATTTATTTGCCAGCTAAAATCTTCAGAAGGCTATAAAGCTTGAACAAAATTTATGGACCCTCAGTGAAGTTTTTAACGGTTATCATTCAATTACCACTTAAGCTTGGGATCTGCCTCATTTTTTTGGATCATACCTTAAAAGGGACGGATTGAATAAAACACATACATGTGATGTATACCCACTGACCGGGTCGGCAGGCAATGTGTCTGACTTTTCCACTCTACGTACTAAAAATTCAGGCCTATTAAAATATCATGTGGGCCACAAAATTGTATTTTAGAGTCAGCTAGGATTACGTACACAGGGGCCCTTCATTCATTTGACAGCTCATTTTAAGGCATGATCCTAAAATGAATCAAATACAGCTGATATTTGTGGGCCAAAAAAGTCATAGATAAAACTGATATTTGTGGGGTCCCTTCATCCAGGCCCTTTGTGACCTTATCAATAGGTTGGATGGCAAATAAATATTTCAGTAGCCCCTAGTGGGTGTTCAATCATCATCGTTTTCCATGGTGTGGTCCACCTAAGATTTGGATCTATTTATTTTTTTGGATCATGTTATAAAATGAGCTTTCAAAAACTGATGAACGGCGTGGATGTAAGCCACATATATCACGGTGGACTCGGTTTCCTGGGAATTTCCAATAACGATGCAGGAAAAGTTCTACGGTCCCAACATGGTCTATGTACTATATCCACATCGTCCATCTGTTTTACAAGTTCATTTTAGGGCATGATCCAAAAAATAAGGTAGATCCAAATCTTAGGTGGACCACACCACAAGAAACAATGGGGATTTAATGCTCACCATTAAATAATTTCTAGAGCCCACTATAATGTTTGTTTTCCATCCAACCTGTTGACAAGGTTACACAGGCCTGGATGAAGGAAAACACAAAGATCAGAGCTTGTGTGGCCTGAGGAAGTTTTTAATGGTGTCCATTCAATCCCATTGGTTCTTATATTGTGGTCCACTTAAGATTTGGATTTGCCTCATTTTTGGCTCATGACCTAAAATGAGCTGAAAAAAATGGATGGACGGTATGGATAAAGCATATACACCACGGTTTTAGAAATGGCACAATAAAAAAAACTTGCAAAACAATTAGCGGTTTGCACATGCAGATTCAGTAGATCCAGCACCGTAGTTATTGACATGGCGTGATTTGATTGGCCAGTACCACTGCCAAAGCTAATATTTGTGTGCTCCCTTCAAACAGGTCTTTGTGACCTTATCAACAGTTTGGATGTCAAATAAACATTCCAGTGAGTCCTAAGAAGTTTTTAATTGTGGGTATTCAATGACCATTTTTCCTGTGGTGTGGTACACCTAAGGTTTGGATTTGCTGCATTTTTTAAGATCATGGTCTAAAATGATCTATCAAAATGGATGGACGGCGTGGATGTAAGGCAAGTAGATCACGGTTGGCTCCACAGTCAAGAATCCACCAATACCCGGCGGCCACTTAGTTGATCAAACAGCATTCAAACATGCTTTGACGATGCAACCTCTCATGGCGGCATATGGTCTAATTAAAATATAATATATTGCCATGTCCAGATCCATTGAATCTGTGCCCTCTCATGGGTGCAGTTTGGGTGGTGGATCCCTAACTCTGGGCCCATTATGATGTAATTCCCTTACATCCATACCGTCCATCCATTTTGACAGCTTATTTTAAGGCATAATCCAAAAAACTAAACAATTAGAACGTCCCACAGAAAACATTAGTGATTGAATCCATACCTTTAAAAACTTCATAGGTCCACTGAAATGTTTATTTACCATCCAACCTGTTGTTAAGGTCACAAAGACCTAGATGAAGAGACGCGGCAAATATCAGCTTGATTCTAAACTTTTGTGGCTCATCAGGAAATTTTAATACTAGATTACCACTGTTTCTCTAGAGCTAGATATGCTTCATTTTTAGGACCATGCTCTAATATGAATTTTCGAAAGGTATGGATCGGTGGACCCCATGACCAAGATCTCACCTACTCTCTATTTGTGGGATGCCCAAGTTGATTATATATCAAACAGCAACACGTGGACCAACTAAATTTTTAGAAAGGTACTTACAGACACGTCACTCCACTTGACGCAATCATAATCAACAAATTCAACACCGTTATCCCAACATTGACATTATTATGAGCAGTTGATAATAATAAAAAAAATAGATATGCATCGATAAGCACAACCACGCGAAGCATAATGATTTGTCAAACGCTCATGTGTGGGGCCACTTGCCAGCATTTCCACATCCCATCTGCAGAATGCCTTACCTGGATGTTTGACTTTGACCCCTTCTCTCTATTGAAATTTTCATTTCTTTTCTATCTCCCTTTTATATGTTTTAATTATCACATGCATCTTAACATACAGTAGTTATGGTAATTACCCTATATCCGAGCTTTGGGGATGCGTATGTAAAATCCAAACCGTTCATCTGATGTTAATCCTCATATTTAAGGTATATCCCAACAGTCATCTCTATCAGTATCTTAGGTGGGACACACCACAGAGATAAATATACAATCGTGCAAGAAACCTCTATGTTTAATTTTAATGGCCCACGTAAACCTTGGAATGGATTTATTTTAGGCATTTCCCCTCATCTTTGTGGGGCCCACCTTATGATTGAGTTGGATGACATTTAAACAACACTGCTGACGGCCAATTTCCTTCTCTACGTCCCATATTGTTCTCTTTTTTTTTTTGTGGCCCACCTAAGTTATGGATCAGAATGTATTTTGGAATTTAGCCCTAGAAATGTGTTTCTCATCTAATGGACGGATTGGATGGAATCATGGTAGATCCTACACGGCTCCATCGTATGGTAAGTACTGTCCGTTCCAACGCTTGCGATCATTCACGTAAGCATGAGGCATTGCCACGAGGGCAGGTGGGCCACCATCTCTTGAAAAAGAAAAGAAATTACCAAAAAAAAAAAAAAAAGAAGATACCATGCAACGTATGCAGATGGGTACTGCACATGGCAGGTTTAGATCATGCTGACGTCACGTGGGTGGGGCCAACGGCCAAGATCAAAATAGAGAAACTTTGATGCTCCGAATGAGTACGGTAATCGGTACGCGTCCACGCAGCCAATATAAACAAAAGGCACACGTGTACCCAATCCAAACCGTTTGAATAGAGGGGTCCAATTTAGATTGGGCCAAAACATGAAAATCTCCATCCGTTGATGATAAAAACATGGACGGTTAAAATTAAAATAAAGAAATTAGTCCAAACTAAGCAAGAAATATCCATTCCGCCAACGTACCGAATTATCAAATAACAAACTATAAACCCTTCTTTTTACCCACCAGCAAAAGTAAACTCCTCAAAATTATTCGGACGAAAATCTCCTTTCCTTCTCTCTTCCTCCTCCACGTTCGTATTCCTCCTTCGTCTTCCTCCACCGCCGTCCGCCGTCAGCTTCCTCCTCCGTCATCTTCCTTAGCCATCGTCTTCCTCCTTGGAGCAGTCGTCTTCATCCTTCGAGCGGCTGAAAATGGCTACCCGTCCACGCGTCGAAAATGTATTCTAATATAAGTAAAAATGTGAAAGTGTGAATGGAGTATGTCAATTTGATTGTGAAGTGTTTGTGAAAATGTGGAAATGAAGGTGAAAATGGAATGGAATGTGAAGTGTTTGTGAAAATATGAAAATGAAGGTAGAAATGCTAATGGAGGTGAGAATGATGGTGGATGTGAAATGTTTGTGAAAATGTGAAAATGGAGGTGAAAACCCTCTGTGATCGGTTATTTGACCAAACGATCAGTCAAATACACCAAAAAGCGAAAAAACGACTGCCTAAGTCCGTTGTAAAAGGAGAAGTCGGTCAATTTCACCGATCACGTTGTAATTTTAACCGAGTGATTGGTGAAACGACGGCCGAAGTCCATCGTAAAAGGAGAAGTCGGTCCATTTTTACCGATCATAGTGGGCTTTGGACGATCACAATGGTAGATTTCACTATGATAGGTCAAAATGACCGATCACAGGGGCATATTTCACTGTGATCGGTCATTTTGACCGATCACATGAGGCTTTGGCCGATTACAGGGGCATATTTGACTGTGATCGGTCATTTTGACCGATTACATTGGGCTTTGGCCGATTACAGGAGCGAAACTAAGTCATTTTGTCCGATCAAACCGGATTTAGATCGATCACAACGAAGTTTAGGCCGATCACAGAGGGTTTTCACCTCCATTTTCACTTCCATTTTCACATTTTCACAAACATTTCGCATTCACCATCATTCTCACCTCCATTGGCATTTCCACCTTCATTTTTACATTTTCACGAAACACTTCACATTCTATTCCATTTCCACATTTTCACAAACACTTTACAATCAAATTGCACACTCCATTCACACTTTCACATTTTTACTTATATTCAAATATATTTTCGACGCTTGAATGGGTAGCCATTTTCAGCCACTCGAAGGATGAAGACGACCGCTCCAAAGATGAAAACGATGGCTAAGGAAGATGACGGAGGAGGAAGCTGACGGCGGACGGCAGTAGAGGAAGATGGAGGAGGAATACGACCGTGGAGGAGGAAGAGAGAAGGAAATGTTATTTTCGTCTGACAAATTTTCAAAAGTTTAGACTGGGAAACAATAATTTTGAGGAGTTTACTTTTGCTGGTGGGTGAAAAGAAGGATTTACAGTTGGAAATTTCTCCAAAAATAAGGAGTTGTTTGATGCTCTAGCAGCGTATGACGCTCCATGCGCAGGCACCAAGAAACGGTACACGTTAGATACATTAACATAAATCCATTAAATTCTGTCTATGATACGAAAATCAGAAGAATCCAAACCTCTGATTAATGGACACTTGTTCAATGAAATAAGACCGTTGGATGTATCTTATTTTTAGCCGTCCATTAAATGTCCACCGTTAGATATTCATAGACTGAAAATAAGCTAATTTTTTTGGTTCATAATACATCTAAGCTGGGAAAAATAACTTAGACAGTTTAATTTGAATGGTTTGTATTCCACGTATAAAATTTCAAAATAATTTTTAGGTGCCTGCGTATCATCCATCATGCTCTTCCAGAGTATCAATATTTTTTCAAAACGAAACGAAAGTTCAAATGCCACGTAAGCTATTCATTCACGTGTTTAAAGACTCGGATACGGTAGTGCCCCGTCGGTGTGTAAAAGATCTGTGAGTCCCACCGTTTATCCATTTTTATAGCTCTTTTTAGGGCATGAGTACGAAAAATGAGGCAGATCCAAATCTCAGGTGGACCACACTACTGGAAACATTGGTGATTAAATGCCTACCATTAAAAACTTCCTAGGCCCACTATAATGTTTATTTGCCATACACTATAATGTTGATTAGGTCATACATTATAGTGTATCTAGATAAGATCTAGATATGGGAAACACAAATATAAGGTTGATCCAAAACTTTTGTGGTCCCCAGGAAGTTTTTAATGGTGGGCGTTCAATCACCACTATTTGCAGTGGTGGGGTCCACCGGAGATTTGGGTCTGTTTAATTTTTCTGATTTGCTCTAAAATGAGCTGGAAAAATGGATGGACGGTGTGGATTAAACATATACATCATGGTGGGGTCCATAGAGCTTTTCCACCACCAACATCGGCACTCAAAGGGTCACCACCGAATCCGAGTGCCGTGTTAACGTTACACGTAGCGCACATGCACGGGCCGGTCGTCTTGTGGGTCCCACCGTGGACTGGACACATGCTGTTCAGGTGATCCTCGCCGTCAATTGAAGGATTCTTGCTCACTGAATGATGACCGTTGGTTTGAGTCCTTTCCTCACCGCTGAGGGCTTGTCCGGCTAGGATCACGAGATCAATATGACTTTGGGGTGGGCCACTTGAACAGTTCGGCAAACAAACGAAGGCAATAGATTGCGCTCTGGCAAGTTACTGTGGGTTAGAAACACACACGGAAACTTGCACTCAATCCAGACCGTTCGATTCGGGAGCCCAGTCAAAAATTCAACAGATGAACATTTTCCCGCCGAATTTGGACCGTTGTTTCGATTCCTTTCAAGATCTCCATTTGATGCCCAAGTATTAAATAATTAGGAGACTATCCGAGGTGGGACCCACATCTTGAACAGTTTGGATTGATTGCATGTCTTCCATGTATTGATATCTAAGTATATGCATGTGTATAATCTTCCATGTTCCAGAGTATACCATATCTCCCCTTAAACGAAAGCATCACCGTAGCATCAGCATGACGTGTAACATTAAATTCGAATCCCTACCGTTGGAGTAACTAACGTACAACGAATCAATTAGCGTCGTTGTCTTACTCGAGATGGACGCGGATTGCGAAGTGACCCTGCCACCACCGACAGCCACGTTGGCATGACTCTGTGGGGCCCACCGGAATGTATATGTTTTATCCACACCGTCCAGTCATCTTTCCAGCTCATCTTAAGCCACGAGCCCAAAATTGATGGTTGAAGGACATCCAAAGCTCAAGTGGACCACACCACTGGAAACAATGGTGATTTAATTCCTTCTACCTTTGAAAACTTATTAGGGACTGCATAAGCTTTGTATCAAGCTGATATTTGTGTTTTTCCCTTTATCCATGCTAGTGTTACCTTATTAACGGGTTAGATGACAAATAGACATCACTGTGTTTCAAAAATGAGTTGTTAAAACAGATGAACGGTGTGGATAAAACACATACATCGCGGTGGGCCCTACAGTGTCAGGGTCCTCAGGCAATCCTTGTCCCATTCATCTAAGTGGTTTGGAGTTATGTGTTGAATACTAACCGTGGGTCTCTCCCTTTCTACCGACATTCTTGAAAGGTAGGCAGTGGTGAAATTTCAGGGACGATCCTGACCGTTGATATCTGTAGCTGAATATAAGTCCCTGAGAATTTCCTTTTCAAATTCCATAACAGTTATTCTGGCAAGTTGTCTCAGATGATGGAGAGGATAAGGCCCTGTTTGGTCGCATAATCTATATTTTAGGGAGAATCTAAATTCTTGGAAATCAAAATTGTAGAAAGTGAATCGAAACCAGATTTTAGTTGGATTTTGCTGTTTGATTGAAAACTGTGTAATTCAGATTCTATTTTGGTTGAAAACTATGTAATTCAATTGTTGCTTGCAGCATTGTCACTTAGGCTTTAGATCCACTCGAGAACTTGACCCCTAACCTGTAGGCCCTAGGAAGTTTTTAATGGTGGGTGTTCAATCAATACCGTTTTCCTATATTGTGGTCCAATTGAGATTTAAATCTATCTCATTTTTTGTTTAATGCCCTTAATTGAGCTCTCAAAACAGATGGACCGTGTGGATATAAAACACATACATCATAGGTGTATAATGCATACAGATATTAACATCAATATTTAATGACACTCACTTCCACTACTGTTACCTTCCGCAGAAACGGTCCCACTAATCCCAATTCAAGTAATTTAGGTTTCCCAATGGAACCTGCCACCAAATATACTAGTTAAAATTGAATTTAGCTAGAATTCAAATTTTAAGCTAGAAACAAGTTTCCCATATGCCAACCAAATAGGCCCTAACGTGGTGCCAACTTTGTGGCAATCCTATTCATTGATCCGATTTCACGTGGTTTTAAAAACTAGAGACTCATTGGAGTTAAGAGTCACTCAATTGGACAAATCCTTATGCCTCATTGGTAGACTCACAAGAGTTTCAACATAAGATCATAGGTCCAAGTACCCATTTTGGTGAAATTTCACTGTGACATAAGTGCATGGGTGTGTGTGGGGGCACATATGCAAAAGTGTATGTGGGTTGTAAGTGTGTGTGTAAATAATAATAATAATTAAAAAAAAGGTTCACTCAATCGAACCCAATTTGGTGTGATGCCATAAGTCACCCATAGCTTGATTCAACCACAACTTGGACCTACATGAATCAGGTTAAATCTATCTATTTAGTTTAAGGGCATGTTCGGTTTTCCAAACTCTTATGAAGTGCAAAATAAATGAGTAATTATTATAATTTCCAAGTGTTTGGTTAAATAAGAATGGTGACTTATAAATTAAGAGTCATACACTTGTAAAAGAAGTAGGTAAAGTAAATTGTACTTATAATATTTTCACATTATAAACTTATTATCTTTTCAATGATTTCTAGGTAAAATAAATAATGTAGTAAGATTATTATTGCAGCCAAATATAAGTAATGTCACCACAGAATTATAAGAATGAATAATTATTTTATTTATTGTTGCAATTAGGAAACCGGACAGGCCCCAAGGGCTATTTGGTTTTCCAATTACAATGGTTAATAGCTATAAATGGATGATAATTATTTACTCTTGTAATTATGTGGTGATATCACTTACATCTTGATCACGCTACATTGTTTGTTTCACCCAAAATCCTTATAGAGATAGTAGTTTTACATTGTAAAAGTATAATAATTATGGTTTATGTATTTTCTTTACAAGTGTAATGGATTCTCAGAGCCATAATTTCTCTTTAAGCAAACAATAGAAAATGCTAATGATGGCTCATTTATATTGCATTTCATTGGAGATTTAAAAACAAAAAAAGTCCAAATTAGAAATTGAGAAAAAAGCTAATCCAAATCTTCAGTGAGACACCACAATGACCTCAGTGTTGAAACTCTTGTGAGTCTACCATTGAGTCACAATGAGATTCCTACATTGAAACTTCCACATGGTCTATCTGAATTTTGGACCACCTTCATATATGATTTTTTTTTTTTTTTTTCATTCTTCTCGGTGGGACTCACCTTATGAATGAGTTGGACCACCATGCTATAAAGATTTCAACCAAAGGGTGCGTATCTCCTGTGATGGACCACAAGAGTTTTGAATCAAATCTATTTTCTGCCATACCGTAGCCAAGGTTTACAAATGATCTTGGTGGACCACATTGATCACCACCTCATGGGTTTGTTTTCAGGCTAATAAAACTGTATTGTTCATGGGTGATACCGGTCAGATGATACATCGAACCATAGAAATAACGTGGACGGTTGCAAACAATGGAAGGAGCGGATATCACACGCAAATACATTCTTCATGGCCCACAGAGGTTCTTGTTGTATGTGCTCCCTACAACGGGACCCGCAATCCATGGGGAGCCCCACGAGTTGAACGGTTGGGATGGAGTGCAAATGGACAGAACATAAATGAGGAAGTGTGCATGTGTATGGTACCATAATAGTCCTGCAGATGGTAGGGATGGGAAAAACATCAGCAGTACATCAGCATGATGTGTGATATTAGGAAGGAATCCCGGGATTAGAAGGAACTAAGAAAGAGCATAAAAGTAAGCTTGACCTCATTTAAATCAAATACAAACCTTAGGCTGAGAAAAGAGGTGCAGATATCTGTCCTTATAAATACCGCCTCTTCTCTGTCCATTTGAATTCCAACATACCCACGTTTCTTCGGAGAGAGAGAGAGAGAGAGAGAGAGAGAGAGAGAGAGAGAGATGGCAGGAATAGAGGAGTGCAATGTTGTTGAGAATCCACGACTTGTGGTGAGGAAATTTCAAGCAAGGCCACAGCATGAAGGTGAAGGAGCAGTTGTTAGAAGAAGCATTGGCAGGTTATTAGCAGTCTCTCTCTCTCTCTCTCTCTCTCTCTCTCTCTCTCTCTCTCTCTCTCTCTCTCTCTCTCTCTCTATTTTAATCAAATTTAAGGAAATTCAAGCTCTTTTCCCAAATGGGTGTTTCTATCTCTCTCCTTTCCTTCTCTATTTAATGAAATTTAATGAAATTCAAGCTCTTTACTAAATGTTCTTTCTGATATCTCCTTCTCATTTTAATGAAATTTAAAGAAATTCGAGATCTTCCCTAAACGTCTCTCTCTCTCTCTCTCTCTCTCTCTCTCATATTTTTAATGGAATTTAAAGCAGTTCAGGTCCCTTTACTAAATGGGCCTTTCTCACTTTCTAGTCTCATATCCTTGAATGGAAGTTACAGAGAAATTCAATCTGTTTTGCTGAAATGGGTCTTATTTTTCAGGCTAGAGATGAAGTACTTCGACCCTTTTCTTCTTTTGGATGAATTCTCAAGTGGGTATTTTCTATCATTTCATTTTGATTGTGGCTTCCAAGAAGGAATTTCTGTTCTCTAACTCTCTCTCCTTTCTTCTTTGAAATCCTGCAGTTTCAGCTCCAGCTGGATTTCCTGACCATCCACATAGAGGTTTTAATCCCATCGAATCTTTATTTCATCCCATCATTTTTGGAATTAGATTCTCTCAGATTCTAATGGATTTGAATTGGGTCGAATTGGATTCTCTCTCTCTCTCTCTCTCTCTCTCTCTAACTGTCTCTGTTTTTTTCTGTTTCTTCCCTCTGTTTTGTTTCCAGGCTTTGAGACAGTGACTTATATGTTACAGGTATCTACTAGTGCCAACAAGGGTCTATTTGTAAAGTTAGTTTTGTTTTGTCCTTTTTTTGTAAAAAGTAGCTCTAATGAGCCCACATGTGTGTATAATTCAGCTCATGTGCACCCGGCACGTGCGAATCGGTTTGGCCCACTAATTGGGTGGGCCACAGTTTTATGAAACAAATTGTACGACTGAAGAGAAGACCCAACTCAATTAATAGGGAGGCTTAAATTCTAGGACCCGGCCCTCTGGTCTAGTATTCCAGCTGAAGCCTGGCCCAAAGTGGTCTAGGTTTGTAACCCTAACAGGCCAACCTGGCCCATTGATATGGACAACAGGACCAGCCAAAGCCTGGCTTGTAGTCATTGTCATTTTAGTTAGGGCTGTCAATGGGCTGAGCTAATCGTTTGGCTTTTGGGCCTGGCCTGCCTTAGGATGGGCTTGATGTAAAAATTCAGGCTGGTTTCTCAATCAAGATGAGTTTGGACCGTCTACAAACAGCCCATCAGCCTAGCCGTGGTCCATTAGGGTTTGCAAGGGTAATTTTGTAATATACACAATATATAAAATTCCTCATTTACTCATGTTACTACTCTTTGTATTCTCTAGTGAGACCTAACCATGGGTTGAGCTTGGGTCCAACATAATTTTTTTTGGATTGGACTATTTGGCCAATTATGAGCCAGGGTCGTTGTTAAATAATGTAGGCTGGGCTTGAACAGAGCTTTGCCTGGCCCTAACTTGGTCTATTGATTGGGTGTTGAATAGCTCACCACCCACCTTGGCGGTGAAATTACAACGCAAGATTCAATTCGTGAGACTATACATCTCTAAGAGCATTTGGACCTACCAATTGAATCTCGCCACGTCATTTCACCACCGAAGTGGTGATGAGCTTCTCACTACCCACTATGCGTTGTTTGTTAGGTCTAGACCCACCACAATCCTCTACAACACCTATTTTAAGTAATGAGCACTGACACCCAACCTCTTGTGGCCACGTTGTTCAGTCCACTACGTGTAAGGGCCAAACATATACTTGATCCAAAACGTAGATAGTCCACACCGCAAGGAACAATGCGGATGGAATGCCAACCATCGGTTTGCATGTGGGGTCACCATGGGGAATATCTTTCATCAATCCTGCTCATCAGGTGTGACTTATCAAGATGAAGGGAACATACTAAAAAAAAAAAAAAAGAAGCTTTTTTACCCAAACACTCACACCTCACACACCCCCCCATGCACTCACACTACAGAGGGATTTCACCATAATGGGTACTTGAACCCATAACCTCGTGTTGAAATTCCTGTGAAAACAAGTGTTATTAGCAAACCGGTGCAGTGGATTTACAAGATGGTGGGCCCACTTATGTAACTACTATCTCATTACAGCTATATTGCTTAGCAAAAACTTAACGACTAGTTGACTATATGAAATTATTTATTATTGTATTATAAATGAATGAAGGTGTATGTGTGTGACATACAGTGGGTGCTATTTTCATACAAGAAGTTCCACTAAAATGATTTTTTTTTTCCTTCTAATTTTAGGGAGCTATGACCCATGAAGATTTCGAGGGCCACAAGGGCACCATCAAAGCCGGCGATCTGCAATGGATGACGGCTGGAAGGGGGATCGTGCATTCAGAAATGCCTGCAAGTGACGGAACTCAAAGGGGCCTTCAGCTGTGGGTCAACCTCTCTTCCAAGCACAAAATGTAAGACCATGGTCCCACACTGGGTTGATTCATACACCGAAACTCGGTATAAATTATAGAGTTTTTCTGCAATTCATTTCGAAACATAATTTGCAAACCAGGTGGGTCAACTCAGGACTCACTCAAGTCAACCTGGCTGGGTCAAGGGCTTGGTCAGTGGGTTAGCCCTGGTTAAATTCGAACTCAGCTTGGTTTCAGCTTGGTCATGACTCGCCAAGTCGACTAGACCCAGTGAGTGACCGAGTCACTAGCCAAGTCCGAGTTGGGCCACTATGTTTTGAAATATTGTTATAGGATACATAGGGACAATAGCTGTTGGATCTGGGGTCATGGATTGGTGATCCTAACCGTTGACTGGCGAGATACAGATCTAACTTTCAATCAATGGCCCACCAAACAACATAGCATATGAGTTAAATGATCAGAGGGTTGAAATAACCCAATTTTAGCCCATCCATGGTGATGACCTGTTTGATCATTGAACTATGACCCCAGATCCAACAGCTATAGGATGGGACCCACTTTTTGGTATTTTATGATGCCCTCATACTCCCCCTTGTGAGATGATCCAAGCCATCCCATGAAACAAGAGAGATCGCAATTGTGGTCCACTTTCGATGAGGGCCCAATTGGACGGTCAGGATCATCTGATCAGGGAGATTCATGGTACATCTAAACCATTTTCATCATCCAAAGATAGGAATCCGAAATTTAAATTCACGCACTGTAACGGTCTCCAAAATTCAAATTCCTCTCATCTGCACCGCAGGATCGAGCCGAAATATCAAGAATTACAGGGAGTAGACGTCGCAAAAGCTTCGAAAGATGGCGTCGACGTCCGAATCATCGCCGGAGAGTCGTTGGGAGTCCGATCACCAGTCTACACAAGAACACCAACAATGTACTTAGACTTCACACTCAAACCAAAAGCTCATCTCCGGCAACCGATACCGCCGGCATGGAATTCATTCGTCTACGTCCTCGAAGGCGAGGGAGTTTTCGGCAATTCGAAATCTTCCCCGGCGGCAGCCCACCACATTCTCCTCCTGGGACCCGGCGATGGGGTCGAAGCATGGAACAACTCATCCAAGGCCCTTAGGTTTGTGGTCATTGGAGGTGAACCGTTGGGCGAGCCTGTGGTGCAATTCGGGCCATTTGTGATGAACACACAGGAAGAGATCGATCGCACCATCGATGATTATCAGTACTGCATTAACGGATTCGAGAAGGCCAAGCAATGGCAATCAACGACCGCCGTTGGGCTTGAATTTTAGCTTTTAATTGTAAAATTTCAGCAGCTATGGTTTGTTTTGGAAGTGTAGTAGATAATATTTTGTTCATTGTCTTTTGAAAATTCAATAAAAGTTCCAAGGAGAATAAACTAGTGATTATAGGAATTTATACAACCACGATATGTGGGGCCCACCATGATGTGTACATAGCATCCAATCCGTTCAGCATCCCTTGGCCCTCATCTACTCCTTGATGTTCGGAAATCAGGACGAGCTGATACTCGTTTGGGCCACGCCATGTAAAATCATGCCAAAAAAAAAAACCTAAAATCACGTGGTGTGGCCCACCTGATGGTTTCGAATGGCATGATTTTTTGGGTGTCCATTCATCTTGGTGGATCAAATCTTCTGAATGGATTGGATAGCATATTCAAAAAATAGTGGGCCCCACAGTCCATATGTTATGTTTTTAATAGAGGGTGTCACCACTCCACACGTTACCCCTTCTTGTGGCCCACTTGAGTATTGAATTGTCCTGATTTTTGTGTGACAATGAGAAAATTACAAGGCTCACGTGATGGACGGATTGGATGTGATGAAAACATCATGTTGGTGTGTAGGTTAAGCTTCGGGATGGATCCGACCGTTAAAAAAAGGAAAAAGAAAAGAGAAAAACCCCATGCAATCCAAGCCGTTCATCAGGTGTATATAACTAGGTAAGCTTTCTTGGGATATATATTCTTCCAGAAAATGTGGCCCACCTGATTATGATGAGAGGATTAACCAGATTATTGGGCTAGGCCATTGAGGTGGGCCCCACTCTATGAATTGAAAGGCTTTGATGGTCGTGCAATGGTGCGCATAGAGGTGGATCCCACTTATCATCGGTCAAGATCACTCCACTGGTGGGTCCCATCATAGATTGATGATGAACGAAAAAAAAAACTCTCTAACAGTCACAACCATTCAGTTAGTGGAATTTTTCTGGTCCAACAGTGAGGCCCACCAACACAAGCTACTAAAGTAAAATGCCTCTTCTCACAAAATACACACCATTCAAAGTTCTAATGGCAGAGAAAAAACAGAACCGTACACTTGGCACATCTAAGAGATCCATACCGTTCATCACGTTGGACACCATCGTGGACCGTTTATGTCCAAGAATAAAATCGATTTGTTGATCCTAACCATCTATAAGAGGACTGTTGCTCATTGAATTGTGGATTGCCACTCATTTTCTCTTCCAACCCATTGTATCCGGTGACTCGGACCGACCCACCCGGGTCAAGGGTTAATCATCAGGGTACTGGTGGTGTTGAGCCAGATTGGTCTAGCTGACTCCGAGTCAACTCGGAAGAGTCTGATGAGACTTGTCCGAGTCTACTCGGGCCAAGCTAGCTCTCTTTAGTTCAGACATCTTTTCTGTTCGGCTCAGCCCAACCGAGTCTAGGCCGGTTTATGACGTTGGGTGGCCTTGAATTGCCGACTCGTCTGAGTCAACTCGGAGTCGGTCTAGCCGATGTGGCTCAGCACCACAAGTCAGCATGGAAATATGCCCGACTCTCGGACAAGTCGCCACTAAGTCAACTCAGGGCCGGACGAGTTGGTCCGAGTCACCTTGTCTTCAATCCAATTTCAGGCCCCAAAACAAATGACGGTCCAGATCTCATATACGGGTGCCACGTGTGTGGTTCTAGATAAAGGGACATGGGAAAGCTTTCCTAGGAATTGGTCACATGCGTTTCGGATGAATAGTAATTGGCATTAGGCCCGGCAACAGGTAGTGTTGAACCGTGTTCATGTCATGTCAAAAATTTACTCACCCAAACCTGGCCCATTGATTAATGGGTCAAAATCTAGAAACCCTAAACCCATTCGTTAATTTAACGGGTTACCCGTTTAACCCGTTCAGCTAGTCTACTCATCATATGGTCACACTGTTGATGAGGACAATTGACAGTTCGACTCAACATATAGCTGTGGTCCACCTAGTGGGCCCATTCTATCACCGGATACAATAGGATTCACTAGTGAGATGAGAGAGAATCACCCATACATTGCAATATTGCATATGATTGAGTGCCAAGGTTCATAGGTGGGTCATGGTTTGGTGATCCAGACCATTATGTTACTGTGGGTGAAACACTAACCTGACCCATTAGTGACTGGACACGATAAGGCTAGACCCGAACACTAGTTTTTTTCGTGCGTGTTTCATGCGGGTTAACGGGTTGTGTGGAATTTTGTCAGGCTTAATTGGCACGGGTTCGAGATGTGTGGGGGCCCACCAGTAATGTGCATATGGAATTGTAAACAACCCCACCCCATGTCGATAAGCTAATTAAATATCGAACAATTAAGATGAATGGTATCTAAACCCTCAACCCAGAGCCAAACACTTAACCTTAATCTAATCCCTTAACCTTAATCCAAACCCTAAACTTGATTTTAACCCTAAGCTTAAACCTCAAAACTAGGTCTAAACTCAGTTAAAAGTTTGAATCTAGTCCAAAGCCATTTCAAACCCAAACCCAAGCCTATTGGCATTTAGGATCACAATAAAATAAAACCTAGGGAACCAAAGGCCATACACCACCCTAAGAACACTCTTGCAAATTTTGGGAAGCAATTCATGATAGTAGTGGCACTTTGATCGTCGTTGGTGGTGTGGCAGCTCCCCTGTCTTGGCACGGAGTCCCCACACATGTGAGGGAGTCTCTCGGCCAAGGCAGAGGGATTTTCCACGTGTCAAGTCCCATGCCAAAGCTGTCAGACTCTCACACAAATAGAGCACCCCCTTTTGCAACTTCCATACGTGTGCCTTGTAAATGGACTTCGGTATCCTTTTCCTTCCCAAAATTCACACTTCCACCATCCCATCCAACTCATGAGATGATGCTATGTGGCAATGTCAAATCCCAACCATCTAAGCCCTTTATAACCTTGAACTTTGAAGGAATTATAAGAAAATCGGGATGGGAGGCTATAAATACCCCCTTTCCCTTCTCATTTCTACACACACCAAAACCAAGTGAGAGAGTGAAAGAGCCTCTTCACCCTTAGTTATCTAGCCTAGCCACCCCTCCACCAAGGAAAGTGAGAGTGAGGAAGTGAGCCTAGCCCTGGTTCGGTCTAATCCAGCCCTAGCCCTAGCCCTAGCTTCTTGAGTCAACCAAATTCTAATCCAAGCCACTCGAGTCAACCCTTGCGACACTGCCGTCCATCTAACCATCCAATTTCTTGATTAGCTTCATCCAATCATGTATTAGCATTGTGCAAAATCCATTCCCTTCTCAACCCCCTTGCTTGTCTCGATCATCTATAGTGAATAGCATTTGCATCAATATAAACTTGGGCGTATGCTCTGTGGCTTGCTGATTAAATCAAATCCTACCCATCTAAAACCCTAGTCAGTACGCATTACATTTGGTGCATTACTCTAGCACTCTGTTAGTACAAACATATGCTCTACGGCTTGCCGCATCAGAAACTCACACTAATTGATACATACATCGCATTGCATGCATTGTTTAGCAAGAACCATAACTAATCCACAAAATTTGTTCAATTCAATGAAGTAGAGACCGTACATCTATACGGGCAGAGTGGGTGCTTAACCCCTTCCCTCTCTATAATCGTGGTCCTTACCACGAATTTCTATGGTGAGCATCCCCTCCCTAATCTCCCTCACCGACGTTAGTTATCAATCAAGCTGGATTTTCTTTATACGAACCTCAATTGCAAGGAGGATTTAATGGATGGGTTGAATGACACTCACACATCATGTGGGCCCCACACAACTTCAACATGCGGTAATTACCATGTCACTTGTAATATTGAGCCTTCCGTATCCTACGCATCTTTATAGACACGTGCACATGGGCGTATGTGTGTGATCCAAACCATTCATCAACCAGGACCATCACGCATATAGGCCCATGAATTCCTTTCCCTCTTCAAGTTGCCACCTGTAGAGAAATATGGCCACTAGTTCACATTCAACGGTTTCGAACTTGGTGATAAGTATCCTAGCATCCATCTCAATGGACCACCATGATACTGTCCATTGGGCCCATACGGCCAACATGTCATGTGTATACAACATCCGAGCTACTGATAAGGTAGGCCCCACCTTGAAGATCTTCGGCACCAAAGGAGGCCGATCATTTCACTTGACGGACCAAACTTACACTTTGAGTAAATCCATGCCATTCATCGTCTATTCCCGTACAGCCAAACTAATTAATGGATTTTCCTGATTTTCACATCTAATTATCTTTAAGGTCGGCCCCATCTTTCAACGAATTGGATGTCATATAAGAAATCGCAAGCGTTCTAGTGCATGATAATTACCATAAGCACGAGATATTTAGGGTCCACCATGGACGTGTACATGGAATCCAAACCGTGCATTTGGTGAGCCTTCTCATAGGTCCCATACATCTCAAGAATTATCTCTCCCAAAAACTTAGGTGCAACGCACCACAACAAGAAATGTACAATCACTCAAAAAACCTATATATTCACTTATCGTGGCCCATCTAAATTTTTGGGCAGCTCGATTTTCAGTGTGGTGCTTCATCTAGTTGGCCACCTGATGGTTGGATTGGATGACATGTACAAAACACAGTAGACCTCACAATCCATTTGAAAGTTTCTGTGGTGGGTGCCCCTTCCCCTATTTCATCCATTGTTACCTTTGGTGTGACCCACCTAAATTATATATTTGTAACACCTAAATTTCAAAGGTTGAGTACGACCTCGGCCCCCCCAAGATTTCGGGTGTTGCTTATGCTCTGTAGAAGTGTGATTTGTTAATTTAGATTAATAAGGCATCAAGACACAAGTTTAAAGTAATTGAAAGTACTGAAGTCAAGACAAAGTTTGAATTAAAGCTGATTCGTATCCAAAGTAATACATTCAACTGTCAAAAAGGTCAGTCCACGGCTCCAAAGTGCACAAAAGTCGACAAGGCTCTCCTACTAGGTCTAACCATCCAAGAACTGAAAATAAGAGTAGTCCTCATCGAACTCCTCACCCTCCTTTGTGATCACACCGGCCTACAAGGTGTACCTACATCTATGATAGGGTATGATTGGTGTTTCAAAACACTGTCCCAAGTGGGAGTAAGTAGCTAACTCAGTGGTACTATAAATATAAGTTAAGCATGTTATCAAATTAATCATGCTTAGGTAATAACTACACACAAAACATACATGTTCCTAAACTAGTTGATTTAGTGCATGGATGTCATAATTCACACATAATGCATATTCCAAGCAAAGTTCACATATCAACAAATGGTGCACTGGTCTTTCTAACAGTCGACCAGCCACCCACAATGCAAGTATGAGGGTCATTTTTTAGTACTTTGACCTTTCTAATAATCAGACAATTACTTGGAATGCCCATGACATGTATGCATGGTTAGTTCAACTATGATTAAATATTTTCTCATACAACCGTATTGGTAAAGCTGAGATACTACTGTTATATCACAAGTCTTAACTCAAACCATCTCTGGCTCCATGTGGTGCGTCGCCAATCATCACCACTAACCCACGAAACCCTATCTCAACTTTCACACTCGTAGGGCTCATCAACCAATTAAATTTAGCACCAAAAGGGCTTGTCACCCTCACGGTTGCTCAACAGATACTATGGGGAGGCTCGTCACCCTAGCATAGGCCGACAGTTCGGACACGATGTCTCATACCACCATGCCCACCCTATGAGACTTTGGCGGGTTCGTATCACACTATAAATTACAAGTGAACTTCTCTCCACTAGCAACGGTGTACTCCAAATTCGGTAGAATATGATTCAGCAATGATTATCATGTCTCAGGCAAAGTTCACATATCAACAAATGGTGCGCTGGTCTTTCTAATAGTCGACCAACCACCCACAATACAAGTATAAGGGTCGTTCTTCAGTACCTTGACCTTTCTAACAATCAGACAGTTACTTGGAACGCCCATGACATATATGCATAGTTAGTTCAACTACGATTAAGTATTTTCTCATACAACCGTATTGGTAAAGCTGAGATACTACCGTTATATCACAAGTCTTAACCCAAACCATTTGGCTCCATGTGGTGCGTCGTCAATCATCGCCAGCAACCCACGAAACCCTATCTCAACTTTCACACTTGTAGGGCCCATCAGCCAATTAAATTTAGCACCAAAAGGGCTTGTCACTCTCATGGTTGCTCAACGAATACTGTGGGGAGGCTCGTCACCCTAGCACAGGCCGACAGCTCGGACATGATATCCCATACCACCATGCCCAGCCCATGAGACTTTGGCAGGTTTGTATCGCACTATAGATTACAAGTGGACTTCTCTCCACTAGCAACGGTGTACTCCAAATTCCGTAGAATGTGATTTAACAACGATTATCGATCAATTAAGCCAGGCATTAGACTGATCTGACTGACATGAGGGAACGCCATCCGGACCAGCACTAGGGCGAAGCAACTCATGTAGTCCAACTAGTGTTGGTTGTTTGTGTTTATCCCATGTCAACCAACCCAACCTAGGTTAACCAACCCAACTGGGCTACCCCAACTACTTGTTTGATTAGCCATTATTTTCTACTAAAAATTCCAACTCATTCTGCGCAAGTGAAGCATATCCATGCACAATTGAATTATTCATCAAAGCACAATCATTCAAGCATAATTATCATCCATTAACATTCTACTAAGTCAAGAAAAATCTACGTCAATATAGAATTCCAACATCTAGGGTTTCAGTTATTCAGGCATTTCATCAAATACTTATACTACCTAACAGTGAATAAATTAATAGTTGTAAGAAATGAAGCAATACAAGCATTTAAAACATAAATCCTAACTACACCAAGAAATCATTATCTAACACCATTTATGGTTGATAAATGAAAACCTAAAAGTATAGTCAACACCTTAGGGTTAGGGTTTCTTGATTATCCGAGTGCCTAGGGTTAGTGTTTGTCGTGAAATCGACAATTCCTATACCAATCGAAAGGCTTTATGTAAGATTCATAAACTTTAGTATTATAGGAACTAAGGTCGAAGGGTAGGAGGTGATTCTTACCTCCAATCGCAATAGGAGATGACTCAAACAAAGGAATCCAACGACTTGATTATAGCACCCACACCGCAAGATGAATGAACACTTGCTCAAACACCCACCAGTCATAATCTCTCTCTCTCTCTCTCTCTCATTCTCTTCCTCTCAAACTCTCTCTCTTTCTCTCCAAGCAACCCTAAATTCGAATTTGGGGAGAAATCCCTCAAATCCAAGCTATTTATAGTTTCAGATAGGTTGCAAATGACCTTAAGGCACTAGTTATTGGTTATATGGCCTTTGTGAAGGTTAATTCTATCATTTAGGGCCATTGGGGCCCACACGCTAGACCATGAGGTAGTTATTAGGCGAGAAGATTTATCTAAGGCTAAGATTGCCTTACAATTAGGATGCAACAATCAATGAATATGATGACGAGATCGTTTAACGGTCACCGATCGTCGATCGAAACTGCGGCTTTATGAATATTTGATGTTAATGTTCTAAGTTTCATCATAATCTAATGGCTCGAAAGCTACAACTTCACGTATGTTCGGGTGACAGAATTTACTTAATTTTTGAATAGTTTTTAGGCAAATTTGCACATCACATGTGCTACCACTTCGACTCCAAGTTGTGCGATTTAGTGCACTAAATTGGCTCAGCGTCTCGCGAGAGACGTTAAGCTCGATAAGACAAACGTATTTCCTTAATTTCGGGTTTAATGGGCCACTAACGATTGGTCTAGACTCTATTTAATGTTTTTTCGGGATTTCAGGAATGTAATTGAGGATGAGATTTCCAGGGTATGCTAAGTGGGTTCCGATCTATCAACATTTGAAGTTTAGCTGATTTAAAGTTAACATAAATAATGTTTTCACCTAATTCGCTCTCATCCGTTGATTTGTAAGTTGGACAGAAAGTCGATTAACTGGGGTTATAAGTGTAATCTAAGTGGTGATTAATATTATCCTCGGTTAGATGTTCATTATGCATTGGTTAGGTCAATTTATCGATGGCGGAGTCCACTAAATCTTAGCCTAAGATCTGGAAATTGCATAATTAGGTTCAAGCTTTCGATAATCAAGCATAGGCGTTAGCTCCTTAAGGACATTTAATCGAATTGATATGGTTCTTTGTTGATAATACTAGTATGTTTCTTAGAATCAAACATTAAAAATTATTAAATTATAAAATAAACTAATTGTGGCGAAAAACTTTCGAAAGATTTTTTAAATTCAAATGGATGAAAATCGGGGGCGTTACAGTATTGGGCCTGATTTTGGATTATAGCCCCATGGTGGGGCACATGGATGGGATGGATGCTACTCACGCATCATAGTGGGCCCCACACAACTATTACTCCCTCCAAAGGGGAAGTAGACTGGGTGGTGACCTAGTGAGGGAGCCCACCATGATGTATGTGTTTCATTCACTCCGTCCATCCATTTTTCCAGATCATGAACCCAAAAATAAAGCAGATTAAAATCACAAGTGGGCTACACTAGCAGAAACAGCGGAGATTGAACGCCCACCATTAAAAACTTATTGAGGGCTACAAGTTTTGGATCAAGCTGATATTTGTGTTTTCACATCATCCAGGTCTGTGTGACCTTATGAACAGGTTGGACGGCAAATAAACATTACGATGCGCCCTAGGAAGGTTTCAACGGTGTGTCCCTATACCCACTGTTTCATGTGATGTGTTCCACTTTAGCTTCGAATCTTCTTCATTTTTTGTATCACGCCCTAAAATGATGTTTCAAAACGGATCCACAGCGTGGATGTAAAATACATTTATCAAGGTGGGCCCCACAGCGTCCAACATTCCTCAGGAGAGAGAGATAGAGAGAGGACGGATTGGATGGTACTCACACGTCATGGTGGGCCCCAAACAGCAGTTACCGACGTGTGTGATCATCCACAGAAAGAGAGAGTAAGTTAACGGAATCGGTTGCAATGCGAAGGCCACAAGTAATGGAATCGGATAGCGTTCTGCCCCTGCTTGGACGGACTCGGTACAGGCAGGGCTTCTTTGGGGCCCACCAAAATGTATCGGTTTAATCGACGCCGTTCATCCATATTTTGAGATCATTATAGGGTATGATTCCAAGAATGATGAAGATCCAAGCCTCAAGTGGACCACACAGTGGGAATTGAATACCTACCATTAAAAACGTTTTGGGATCCACAGAAGTTTTGATCAAGCTGATTTTTTTTTGTTTTCCCTTCATCCATGTCTATATGAAATGATCAACAGTTTGGATGGAAACTAACATCACGGTGGGCCCTAGAAAGGTTTCGACGGTGGTTGCAATTATCAAATCGGCTTCCTGTTGTGTGGTCCACTGTAATCTTGGATCTTCCTCATTTTTGGTCTCATACTCTAAAATGATCTGGAAAAATGGATGGACGGCGTGGATAAAACTAATACATCTCAGTGGGCCCTACAGATCCCCTGCATGGACCGAGTCGGTACATGCAGGGGCAGGAACGTAACCCACTTCCACAAGTAACAGTGAAACGGGATTGTGCGTCTGAAATCCCTTAAAAAGCATGCGGCTGCAACACAAAAAGGCAACCTAAGAATAGGGAGAGGTTAACCACAAGATACCACAAACCTCCACTGATTGTTCACCACCATTTTCCAAACGTTGGTCACCCATCAATCATCATTCACCGTCCAATCATCCAAGAGATGGATGATGGCCCACCTAACATTAGCCGAAATCAAAACAGACAGTTTAAACTAATGTGGGTGGCTGTCCAAATTCTACTAGGCGAATCGGATGGCTGAGAGCGTCCGGATATTGCAATTTTTGCACTATGATCAATCCATGATGGGTCCATGATTTGGATGGTCCAGATTGATTACATGAATCACCAAAACTTTAAAATGTGTGGTGAACTATCGTGTGGGCCATTTTCTAAAAGATACATCCCTCACAAAACGTGACAAGGCATGTAAGCAGTTGAAATCCTCCAAAAACTCAAAAAGAAGTTAGAAGGTTTACAGGTAAAGAGCTTCCTTTATTACACTATAAGAATCCAATGCTAGATGTTGCTTCTTCCATACATTCATAAAATCACAATAAAAAGAGGGAGAAAAAAAAAATCTAATTGTAGATTGTTCGAAATTTCGAATAATGGGTTCGTATCGGATTCTTCGATTAGTTTGTTTGTCGATCTTTTTCGCATTGGCGGCCGGAGCTGATGGTCAGACTAGAGTATTCAATGTGAAGGATTTTGGTGCAATTTCGGACGGTAAAACGGATATTAGTAGGGTGAGTAGCACATTTAACGACTAACAGGTTGTGTTTGGACGTGTCATTGAATTGAATTGTGATAATTCAATCAATATGGAGTTAATGGCCAAAGTAGGGCTAGCCCCATATGGTTCATTATGAGGGACCAACACCCAAATGGCAATTAGTGGGGGTTGTGTTTGTATGCTCAATTGAATTGCATTGTGATAATTCAATTTGATGAAGAGCATACAAGCTCAGTGGAGTTAGCCCTACTACATTCATTATGAAAGATTAGAATCTAGAAGTGTTGTGTTTGGATGCTCAATTGAATTGGATCGCGAGAATTCAATTCAATGATGTGAAGACTATATGATCTCAGTGGAGTTTTTTTTTTTTCCTACTCACTCACCCTCACACACTACATGAGTACTAAAACATATGACCTCAGTGTTGAAACCCACAGTGTCTAGCACTGAGCCATGAGTAGGGACCTGACCTTAGTGGCGCTAGCCCCACTACATTCACTATGAAAGATTGGCACTTGAATGGTGATTACTGTTTGGATGATCAACTGAAGTGAATTTTGATAATTCAATTCAATAAAGAGTTTAACGACCGGAGCGGAGCTATCTCACTACATTCGCTACAAAAGATTAGCACCCAAATGGCAATTACTAGAGGCTGTGTTTGGATGCTCAATTGATTTGAATTGCGATAATTCACTTGGATAAAGAGTTAACTGACCATAGCAGAGCTAGCCCCACTGCATTCATTACGAAAAATTAGCACCCAAATTGCAATTTCTAGAGGTTGTGTTTGGATGTTCAGTTGAATTGAATAGCAATAATTCGCTTCGGGTAAAGAGTAAATGACCAAAGTGGAGTTAGCTTCAATAGATTCATTTTGAGTTACTAGAGACTGTGTTTGGATGTGCAATTAAACTGAATTGCAATAATTCAACTCGATCGAGAGCTAAATCACCAAAGTAGGGCTAGCCCCATTCCATTCTTATGAGGGAGTAGCCCCATTGCAATCACTAGAGGTTGTGTTTGGATAATTGAATTGCAATAATTGGATTCTGTAGTGACTCAGTGATATTCATTACGAGGACTGGCCCTCATATTGCAATTACCGAAGATTGCGTTTGGATGCCCAACTGAATTAAATTGCAATAATTTAATTTCATAGTGAGCGGGACGTGCATAAGGCCTTATGCGTGTACATGGCATCCCACCTACACGCCACTACATGTGACAGCGTGGCATACAGGAGAAAGACCCAATCCATTGGTCAGTTGGGTCTGATAGTATAGACAATCTGACCCTAAAATCAGGTTGTTCCATTATTCAGGTGGTCCACAACGGCTGATGGGATAGAGAGATGCAGCCAAGATTTGTTTTAGCCATCCATTTGCTTCGGAAACTGTGGCCACCCTGACAACTGGAATGGCCTAATTTTTGTGCCAAGACATTTTCACAGTGGGGCCCACTGGATTGGTGGATTGGATGTTGTACACGTACGCCATCATGCCACACATGCTGGCCTTGTACACGCGTGTAGGTTTACAACACCATTAACAGAGATACGTACTCTTTTCTACTTGTGGAAATTTAGTAGTCCAACTCGGTACTAATATAATTACCAAAAGTAGAGAAAAGGGGTGCATCTATCAATTAAAGGTGGATATGATGGTGGGCCCCTAAAAGTCATTCATGTATTTCATGTTTTCTGTAGGCTTTGTTGGGTGCATGGAAGGAGGCGTGTGCATGGAATGGAATAGGTAGGATTTTGATTCCAGGTGGGACATTCCTGGTGGGCCCAGTTGTATTGAAAGGGCCATGCAAGGGAGCTATGGTGGTTCAAGTCACAGGGGTGTTGAAGGCTCCATCTGATCTCAGCCAGTTTAAATCGGACGGTTGGATTGAATTCCAACACATCAAGGGATTGATGATCACAGGAGGTGGTAAATTCGACGGTCAAGGAGCGTCGGCATGGCCACATAACCAATGCCCCATGAAGGCAAAGTGCAAGATTCTACCCACAGTAAGCTTCCTATTCCTAGCTAGAATTTCCATCAACATACAAGCACACGTACCAACATTGGATACACGTGAGAGATCCAACATTTCCATCAGGTGGGCCACACTTCTTAGATCTTCTGGCTCAGAAATAGTGTGGCCCACTTCACGGAATGCTCAAATATTAATAGTAAAAATGATTTTGAATCATGTTTAGTGCCAGCCAAGGAAGGCACTAAGAAAGCCAATGTGTTGCACAGAATCATTTTTAATTGCAAAAAATGAGTTTGAATCATTTCTAGTGCCATCCAAACGGGCCCCAAGTAATCCAATGCATTGCATTCATGCACCAACAGTCTATCCGGCTCAACTTCATCACCGATGGAACGATCCGCGACATATCGTCCGTCGATAGCAAGTTCTTCCACATGCACATTTTCGGGTCCAAGAACATCAACCTCCATTCCCTTAAAATATCAGCGCCGAAAGACAGCCCAAACACGGACGGCATCCACATAGGAAGTTCGAGTGGGATCAAGATCTCTAATTCTGTGATAGGCACCGGCGACGATTGCATCTCGATTGGAGCTGGAAGTTCCAACATCTTCATCTCAAACATTCGTTGTGGACCGGGCCACGGCATCAGTGTGGGCAGCCTTGGCAAGTATTCCAATGAGGGAGATGTGGTGGGCCTAACAGTAAGAAATTGCACCCTCACAGGCACCACCAATGGGGTAAGGATCAAAACATGGGCTGGATTGAAACCCAGCCTGGCGTCGGGTTTCCTGTTCCAAGATATAGTCATGAACAATGTCTACAATCCAATCATCATCGATCAGCAGTACTGCCCACTTCCTTCTTGCAATCAACAGGTACTTAATTTTTTCCAAGTCCCTAAAAAAGGTCATTTTCAACGCCCCGTTGGGCTAGGAAAAAGTGAGCTAATGGCAAGTGTCCCACTTTTAAATGGTGCCCGCCTTAATTTGAAAATTGGGTTTTGTTTGGGAAGTGTGGAAACCCCATTTCACATTGAGTGGAATGGAAGAAAAAAAATCTATTGAACTGAGTCCAAATGGCAAATGAACTAGTTTCTTCCAACAGAAGAAACTGATATAATCGCCATTTGAAAACAGAATGCGAATGGTACATACACCATTTTTGAAATTTGAAAATTAGTTTGAAAAAGCACACAAATAGCAAGGCGTCTGCCTTAATTTAGAAATTGGGAAGTGTGGAATGGAGAAAGTCTATCGACTTGAGTCCAAATGGCGAATGCCCTAGTTTCGACCAACAGAAGAAATTTGATATCATCGCCATTTGAAAACAGAGCGCAGTTGGTAAATATACCATTTTTTGAAGTCTGAAAATTGGTTCGGAAAAGCACACAAATTGCAAGGTGTCAGCCTTAATTTGGAAATTGGGTTTTCTTCGGAAGTGTGGAAACCCCATTTCGCATTTAGTGGAATGGAGAAAGTCTATCGAATCAAGTGCAAATGGCAAATGAGTTTCTTGAACAAAAGAAATTGATACAATCACCATTTGGAAACAGAGCGTGATTGGCATATATGAAATTTGAAATTTGGTTTGGAAAAGTGCGCAAATGGAAAGTATGCCATTTTTTAAATGGTGTCGACCTTAATTTGGAAATTGGATTTTGTTTAGGAAGTGTGCAAACCCAATCTAGCATTGAGTGGAATGGAGAATGTCTATTGAATTGACTCCAATCAACAAACTAAAAAATTGCTTCATGTTTTTTCTGGCTGACCAAGTTTAATTGTTAAAAAAAAAAAAAAAAACACTCGAATTGCTCGATGTCATCAATTGATACAATTGAGATGGATCAAAGGCTATTAACCCATGATTTGATTACCTGGGCGCATTTTTACTCGGCACATTCAAGCAATAGCTTAAACCTACAAAAACTCCACTAACTCAGAACTAGTAGAGTTGAGTCAACTCGAAAACTCGTACCAGTTTTTCTGAGTTTTTCAGTAATATTTAATATTCAAAAAAATTATAAATATTTCAAAGATGCATCACTTGGAGTTCATTTTTACCTAGTTTTGTCAACTTTTTATTGACTTTTGACAAGTTTTTTTTTTTTTTTTTTTTTTTGAGTTTGAGTTTTCTTGAGTAGATTGAGTCATGACCAAATTGAGTTTTTCCTGGAGTTTTGGTGAAATTTGGTGAGTTCGGTTTTTTTTTTCTAGTTTTTAAATGATTCTACCAATTTTAAATGAAGTTTTGTATTTTAATCTTTCTTATACTCAATTAATAGACATATATAATATAAATGTTTTTTCACACTATTTTGTTAATAGATCGTAAAGCACGCATGTACATCCTATCAGTTGTCATAATGCGTTCACTTCTTTCTTGCAGTCTCCATCCCACGTCAAGATCAACAATGTCAAGTTCATCAACATTAAGGGCATATCGGCGTCTAAGGTCGCAGTCAATCTCTTGTGCAGCAAATACCAGCCATGTCAGAATGTAGAGCTCAACAACATCGATTTGGAGTATAAAGGGCATGGTGGGGCTTCCATAGCCTCGTGTTCCAATGTCAGGGGCCAATCTTTGGGCCATTTGGTCCCTCCCTCTTGCCTATAATACTCTTATTTCCTTTCGTCCGACGGAGATCAAACACTTAAAGAAAAATTTTAATGTATTCATCACATCATCACAATGCCTCATAGGTTGATGTATGCAATTTGATTCTTTAATTATATACTAAATGATAAATGTTATTATTATAAATCATACATGAATAGTACTATGTTAGGATAAATGATCTGGTACCACGAACCTAACATCATAAGGTGCTCGTTTTCATTTTCGCCAACTTGTAATATATGTAGTGCAATGGGTACGTTCAAAGCTTTGGAATCATCATGTAGCATGACCAGAGTTGGGAGAAAAGGGAAGGAGAATATCATCTTTTTAATCTCGTGTCATGCCAAAAATTCGCAAGAAAAGGGGGAAAAAAAACTCCTGAAATAAAATTGATAGGAATGAATTGTTTTCTCTATAACAAAATTGATACGGCTTATATAGGCCTTAGCCTCTTAATTAAAGATGTTGAAATAAACCAAACTTGCTTAAATGACTCAAAGAATGACTTTTGAGTTGGGACTGGACTTTTCAAACCCTAAAATGGTTAGAATGTAATAAATTCAAAAATTATTTAAAAATAGTAAAGTTTGACTTCAAACTAAAATTTAACTACTAAAATAACCCTAGTTATGAATTGTGACCTAAGTCGGAAGTATTATTAATTTTCTAATGATAATTTATATAAGCAATTCCAATAACTAGTCACAAAGTCATACATGTTAGAGGCTATAGTCCACAGTCAGGTAGATCTTACAAGGCAGTTCCAATAACCTGACTTCTTTTTATCATGGTGCTCTATAAAGTCATCGTCAATATCACTTGGAATGAAAATCAGGCCAATACGTGCATTTTTTGTGCGTCCATTTTCTTGGTACTCGATGTGGCCCATCTAAGTGAGCAAACTGGCCCGATTCAGGAGATAGGACAATAAATCAGGGAATTGCTTGCCTGCCCGCTGGCATGCATTCCAACACACACGGTCTGCTAAATTATCCATCCTTGGGCTCCTCCATCCCGTCCGTTCCTTAGAAGGGGCCACTTGAGTGCTATATAGGTGGTGAGTGACAAAAAGATTAGTGGTCCACAATCACAATTCATCATACCCATGTAGCTCACCTTATGAGTCCCTATTTTTGTACCAGTCTAGCACCTGCATGATGGACATGATGGTTTATGGGCTTGGCGACACATGGGCTTCATGGCCCAGTCTATGTTGGTCAGGCATGGGCTTAACTTTAGATACCCCTTGCACCGATCACCATTGTGGGGTTGCATGATTAGGGATGGCAATGGGTCGAATGAACCTACGGGTCAACTGGGCCAACCTGCTTTTGAGGTGGGTTAAGGCCAAGCTAAATGGATAATGGTCGAGTCAGTGAGTCTTAGAACTATAATGTGAACATGCCATATGCCAAGAATCAATATAGCTCACTCGACAAGTAAGGGTCTCAATGGACCAGGTTTGAGCTACACTTAAGGTCCAAGGTCTGAGACCAGTCCAAGCCCACAGGCCCAAGCTTGTCAAAAAAAGCTCGACCAAGGCCCAAACAAACCCGGGCAAAAGGCGTGGGAGCCTCAAGGGGGTGTGGGGGGACAGCGGGATCGCGATGGCTTTTTTGAAGCTACTTGCTGCTCACTTTCTCTAAGCTAATCTTAAGATTTTCTGTAGTAACATTGACATTCTAAATTGACCTGATATATACTCACTCCTCCAAGGGCAGGTTACCAGCTCTGATTCACCATCTGGATATTTGTATCCTGTATAGCGCAAACACATGTATGAACATGCAAGGCTACAACTTTATGCTCTAGACTAAAATCTGCCCGAAAATCAATAAAATTCCCTGCTTTGCACTTAGATGTTTCCCTATCTATCCATTGATCAAGTGGGCCACACATGCACCTATTAGAGTATTTGATGGTGGCTTTCTCAACCTCATCAGTCTAGGATAGATCTAGAGAGATGTCCTAGCTTGGAGGATTGTCATTGACAACCGGATTGTTCTATATTGCGATCAATTACACAAGGTGAGATCTAAACCATTCATATAGTTTAGATTTGTTCTAGGAATCTGAAATGATCAATACAGGTGGTCCTTCGGCACATCATAGGCTGGATTTGTGCAGAAGTTGTTCAATTCCTGCTGCGTACTATGCAAAAGCCCATTAGAACATCCCCCCCCCCCCCCCCCCCCACACACACACACCCATTGTTCATTTCTAGATACTTCCAATGAATCCGCCGGTGTCCGTTCAGTGCTTGAACCAGGTCAAATTGTAATCCTCTGAATGAGGATTGCATAAAAACAAGTTTGAGTGCAAACAGATTCCCAGATCGGGAGATCCAACCCATTCGCATTGATGCGTTCACCAAGCATTCCATGTTCAACTCATTCAAGTTGACTTGTACATCCACTTGAAGTAGACATGTTTCATTTTCCCTTTGGGTTTGGAGGTGAAATGAATTTTGTAATCAGTTTTTATTCTTCGCAAGGTAAAGCAAAGTTGGACGCATTAACCTCACATTGCACGTCTTACATCCTAATTCATAACTGAGATAGAATAAGGCTGGACTGTAATAATTATGATTTTTCATAATTGGTAAGGAATAAGGCTGGAGTGTAAGAGTTGGGCAAATGAATTCTCAGCTCTGCCCCGGTTTCCTGAGAGCTGGGCTGATTGTATCTTTCTGTTTTTCTTCTTTTCTTTCTGTTGTTTTCAGGGCTTTTCCCCCCTTCTAATAATACCTTCTTCTCTCTCTCTCTCAAAAAAAAAAAAAGGCTGGACTGTAAGAAATATGATTTTACTTATAGAGTCTTTCTTAATTTCCTTCGTTGATAAAGTTCAGGCTGATGCCAGCCAGAAACCAGACACATACAGTCATTGCGGTCGAGCCAAAGTCCAAACATCTTACCATCTTTTGGGATTCAAATTATTACAACAAGAATTTCAAAATTAGTGTAGTTGTCGACTTTCATCAATTTCAGAATTTGGGTATGTAGACCAAACACCTTCTGTTTAACTTGATGGGTTTCAAAATGTATGTTTCCTTTATATTTTCTGTTAGTATTTCTTGGCATCAATCAACGTTTTTTTTCTAAGGGGGCATTTGGATCGTAAGTTAAGCTACTTATGCCTCAATTAACTTATCTTGATTTCTATTTATTAAACTTGAAGTGATTAAGTAACTTTAAATAAAAAAGTTACTTATAAGTGATCATAAACCAAACTTACTTATCTCAAATAGGTTACTTATCTACTGCTGTAAGTAAAAAAAGTAACTTATTTGGCAGGTATCCAAACGGGCCCTAAATGTCCAAATACAATTACAGTGAAAATGTTGGAATTTAACTCGCCACTCTGAAATAAGACAAGGAAAAGATTGCCTTGGTCTTGCTTAGAAACAGTACGATAACACTTGCATTCTGGTCTCCTTCCAAGTTGGGATGATCTCATTTTCAACAACAAATGATGATTTGAATCAGAAAAACAAAACAATGGCGTTGCCCTTCTAATGAATCCCTTAAAGCCTTATGAATCTGGAGCAAGTGGTCCAGATGGGTATGTGGCGATAAGGCCCATAAAAACCGAATCCAAGTTGCATAGCTCCAAATCCATATGAGAGAGATGAGACATACCAGTAAGGATTGATAAACCAACACTTTTATGCTTCAGAAAGACAATCCATTTTAGGACGATGCGAAAAAACATTATACTAGTTTACTAGATAACATCTCCCAGTTTTGATAAGCAGCCATGTTACATCATTTGGAAGGATACCAGTCAAACTTTTTGAGAAAATTTGGAGATTGGCAATACCCAAAAGATCACCTCTCAAGTCTCATCATAAGATTATTGCCTTTCTTCTCCTTGAGTTACTGGTAATTCAATAGGGAGATTCTCATACCTGACTGTTAACTTAGCTTCTGGAGGCCCCATCAATGCAGTGCAAAAAGCCGATCTGATTGTTGATTATCTGAAATAATAATAATAATAATAATAATAATAATAAAAGACACGTAAGGAAAAACAATGACAAGCTGTGAGATGTCTAATACTGCTTAGAAAAAAAAAAAAAAAAGGCACCCGAGCAGTGCTTATCAAACCAACTAGACATACCCACATACAGGCAAATATTTATTTGAACCACAAAAGAAGACATGAAACTCAATCAGGGGCATGTTTCTGGATTGAATAATTCTAATACTGAGAGGTATACTCGAAGCAATGATAAAAAAGAAATCAGTCTGATATTGCCACTCTTTGGGTTATACCCCTGAGAGCTGTTGCTACATTTCTCATTACAGAGCACGGTTTCGAAGAAAAAGGTTGCCTCTGGCCATAGACCCAAGTACACTTTCAGCTCTACAGAAGCACAAAAATACCCCTCAATCCACACCATTGAATTTATAAGAAACAGTAAAGAAGAAAAGTGGAGGCAGGCTTCTAATTTCCACTGTTCTTCAGAATCTGGAGAGTTCATAGACTGTAACTTCATTGAGAAGAATCAATTCGAGGTGGACAAATTTGAGCAAACAATCAAAAGAGGACTGCAATCATATTTGTGCCCGAGGATTTGGGATTTAAGCATTTATTACTCTGAAAATGTGTGGAGTGTTTGCTCTGATTCCCAAAACATTATTGGAAAAGAGCATTGGTGTACGAGTAGGGTTGCAAATAGAGTCAAGTTGGCCCTGCTTGCGGTCAACCCTGAATACTTAACTGTTAGCCAGAAGCTGGCCCGAGCCGATTTTCTGGATTCGAATAATGAAACTTGATCTAGCCAACTGTGTATCCCCACCATAGAAGACCTGAGACTCTTCTATATTGGATTCAGGTTGAGTCAGGTCAGGCTATGACTTACCCTGAAACTGGTCAGGATTTATATTGGGCCATGAAAATCCAATCTGAACCTAACCCGAAACCCAAGCTCATACTGGGTCGAATGCAAGTTTGTGCATACATAAGGCTCCCCACCGCAGAAGCATAAGGTTTGTCCTTCATCTGTGCTCTCTCTACATTGTTCTTTGGAAATTGGTCATGGCTAAATTTGTCTCCTTTAACAATAGGTGCATCACCAGCCCTATAATTCTTCATATTGTATCTTTCAAGAATTCTATCAACACAGACCTTCTAAGATAGTCCAAGAAGTCGGCGCTAATCTATATTGATATATTTCGATGTCGATAACAAATGTAGTTGCACCCATATCTTCCATTTCAAAATTCTTTAATTTCTCGAACATGCTCAAATCATTATTAGCAAAGAAAATATAATCCACAGATAGGACAATAAAGATAAACTTACTCCCACTGACATTCAGATATATACATCAATCTACAATGTTTCTTGAAAATCGAAGGCGATAATTATGTAGTTAAATTTAAGATACCATTGTCTGAAAGATTGTTTTGAGTCCATATATGGATTTATTTAATTTACACACAAGTTGTTCATTACCTTGTTCAATAAAGCCCCTTGACTGGTTCATGTAGACTTCATCATCCAAGTCCCAATTCAAAAATATCATTTTCACATCCATCTTATGTAGCAATAGATCATAATGAGTCACCAGTGCCAAAATGATTCTAAGTGAATCCTTCTTAGATACAAGAAGAGAAGGTCTTGTGGAAATTGATGCCTTCTCTCTAAGTGAACTAAGCTAGCTTTATACTGTTTGCCTTTACCCTTTAAGTCACATTTGGTTTTATATACCCATTTACAATCAATTACCTTAAAACCCATAGGTATTTGAACAACATCCCAAACTTTGTTGTCAGTCATGGATTTTAACTCGTCTTTCATTGCATCAAGTCATTTATTAGAATCCTTACCATTCATATCTTGTGAAAATGTCAAGTGGATCATTCGTGATTCCTATGTCAAAATCTTATTCTTGAAGGTAAACAATGTAATTATCCAGAATTGCAAATCTCTTTACTCTATGAGATCTCCTTTGTGCTTCCGATTGAGGCATTTCATCTACCGATTCCATGGTGGCATTTTCTTCATTAGTGGTTCGTTTTCGATGAGTTTTTGTTCCTTGTTATTATGAACAATGTCCAGTAGAACAACATTACCTTCTTAAGGTAACGAGATCAATACCCATTTTTCTTCTAATACCACATTGTGCGGTTCAACACTCCCACTTTCGTCACCATTTTCTAAGAATCTAGTTGTTCGAGTTTTAATGATCCTGGTATTGTAGGGTAGGACAATATAACCCTTTGATCTCTCATAATATCTAATGAAAAAACAACTTACAGTTTTAAGATTAAGTTTCATTTCTTGTGGATTGTACAATTTAGCCTCTACAGGACAACTCTAAATGTGAGTCTCAAACTAGTTTTTCTTCCTATCCATATCTCAAAAGGAGTTTTAGGGACAACCTTACTAGGAACCCAGTTCAAGATATACACTTTTGTCTTCAGGGCTTCACTCCACATTAATTCAAGCAATGAAGAATTATTAATCATACTATGCCCCATATCCAAAAGAGTTCGATTACGCCTCTCAGGCAACACCATTTTGTTGAGGCGTACTCGTCTTATATTGGGAAACTATTCCTTTCGATTTGAGGAAACTAACAAATGGGCCTTCACTATGGCCCAAGTTAGTGTGTCTATCATAGCATTCACAGCCTAACCTCACAACCTTAATGTTTCTGTCTAATTGATTTGTCACTTCAGCCAAAAACTCTGTGAAAGCATTCATGGCCATTAATTTTTCTTTTAGTAAATAAACGTAATGGTGTCATGAGTAGTTGTTGCTAAAGGTGATGAAGTGCTTTTCCCCAGTAATACAAGGTAAAAATTGTTCACAAAATTCTTTATATATTAATTCCAACAGTTCTTTACTGCATGTGGCACCATTCTCGTTAGCTTTATGTTGTTTTCCTTTTATACAATCTACACAGATACCGAAGTTCGTGAAGTCAAAAGTAGCCAGCACCCCTTTCCTCACTTACCTCATAATTCTGTTTTTAGATATGTGGCTTAAACATTGGTGCCACAACATAGAGGAATTATCATTTAGTGAGCTATGTTTCGATCCAAAATTCACATGCAAACCAAGTTGAGATTACTCGAATATGGATTTAATCGATAAAAATCCAGTGCCAACTAAAATAGTATCCTTATATAAATTAAAATGATTGTTTGCAAAATGAAAGCTAAAGCCTTCTTTGTCTAATTTAGATAATGAAATTAGATTTCTAGATATTAATAGTACGAATAAAGTATTATTCAGGTCCAATTGGAAGCCACTTCCTAAAATGAGTATGCAAGTGCCAAACTTTAACCAATTTCCCACATACATGCTCCTCTCCAGCACTTGATTCACTTGGACTCCGACTTGAAAGAAATCCTTGCATTGAATTTGAAACATGGACAATTGCACCCGAGTCAATCCACTAACTGCTTAGATTATTATCCCTCGATTAGAACCAATCTTTTGTTTCTGACAATCTTTCTGTTCTTTTTATAGGAAAAAAAAAATATCTCACTTTGTCAAGGTCATCATTGTCCTTGCTTGCATCAGGTGCGAGTTTTTTTTTTTTTTTTTTCTTTGGTGGGCTTCTCTTGCCTTTTTTCAGATTTTCCTCGTTTTATTTTATTCTCTTGTGATACGAAGTGGACGATGTGTCATCCCTCCTGTCTAAGTCGTGATTCCTCTTGCACACACATGCTTTGCAATTTATTAAGATTCCATTTATCTTTATTGGTGTTATAATGGATCTTAAATAATCCAAAATGTAGAGAAAGAGAGCTAAAATAAATTGTACAAGGAAAGTCTCATTTACTTTCATAACTAGGGCATCAAGTTGCACTGCTATGTGCACCATGTCAAGAATGTGCTCTTGCACACCACTTAGTCCATCATACTTTATAGTTTTTAGCTTTATCATGAAATTTCCAGCCAATGATTTGTACACCAACAGAAAACTTTTTGTTTTTCATAGATGCAAGGTATTCTTGTGCCTTTGTGGACAGTGGTATGGATCCACTGATATGTTTTAGCGATCAACATCTTTATATACATGAGACTTAATTGGTTCAATCGTTCCCACTTTCATATAGAACATTAGGCTGAGCTGGCTCATCAGTGCGTACTGCGTAGGGTCAAGTCCAAATCCATAGAGCTCAGAGCAAACAAACTTTGTTCACGCCAATCTAAATAATTAGGTCTACTCAATATGGGAACATTATAAGGAATTTGTGTTAGGAAGGGCCTGCTTGAAAAGATTAACACGCTCACTAATTACCAAAATTGCTTTGAGATACCCGCTTTTTCAATAATCTAGAGTTTTTGAAAAAGCATTCATAAGCAACATCATTGTGATCTCTCCTTTGGGTTGACACCATAACTTGCTATTGGTCCACTTAGTCGATGAGCAACATCACCTATAGGGCTAACTAATTGATCATTCTACAATTAAGAAGGATTTATACCTTTGGATATTCTAACCCAAATTCAATCAGGATGTTTTTGTCATTACCCTATTCTAGTTTTGTAATTACTTAAAAGAGGATCGTACTATTGGGCCACTGATCCTTGATATCCAATTAGCAAAACCACGATTTCGACGCTATTACTCTTAAAATTCTATTATAATTCCAAAGATAAATGATTTTGATTCGATATCTATAGATCTTTTTAGTTGGGTCACTTTGGTGGCTACCAAACTATTCTAAGCTATAGATTTCTAATTAGAGTTAACAATATTTAGACAAATGGCCTAAGAGAGCTACAAATTATTGTTTGATCATTGTGCCATTAGTGGCCCACTCAATTCATTTTAACCAAAATTTCAATGATTTGACCAAACCACCACATTTTAGCTCGTAGGCCTAAAATACACATGATAAGCCTAATAAGGTAACAATCATAATTCAAATAAGACAATTTATACATTTATAAGGCCAAAAACAAAATTCCATGTGTGCATATGATTATCGATAATTACATGCATGTGTATATCAAGAGTGCAAAATTATGTCATCGAATGTAAGCCCCATCGATTCTAATTGACTAGTGAACCATCGTATTTGAACCCATCAAATATATTGTGTTATCGATTGGTGAACCTATAAGCATGATTCTTCCGATAGATGACACAATTAGATGGAACTTGAAAATAAGCCCGCTACCATTAGGTTCCATGCACATATAAACTCGATGTGCGTACTGTTGATTATATGTTGGGTGACGATCAAAACATCACATGGAAATATAACATAAATGTTCTATCAAATGCATAAGTCAAAACCCATGCTCTAATACTATATGGTAGCTATTAAGCGGTTTACAATAGTATAAACCGATAGGATCCTTGAATTGATATATTCAATAAAAACCAAGACTTATTACAGATTAGAAAGCATACCTTGCACCATTGGCTAAATGAAGAAGCTTGATGGTGATAAGCCATTACCTGAATAATTTCAGTGGTCTAGATCTTCACTATGTAACACCTCTAGCCTGCTTAACAATTGAAATCAACTGGGTTTGATCTTCTCTCTCCTCAGCTTGCTATGATGCGTGAATGAAGGTGGGTGTATATCATTGCAATGTTGAGTTGGATAGAGGGACCAAGAGCCCTAGTATATATAGATGATTTGGTTCCAACCCATCAAAGGAACCAATTAATTACATGACTCTTCGTTTCCTCCAATTCATTAGAAAATTCAATGGCATTACAGAATTCCAAGAGTTTTGATACTTAAAATGTACTTTTCAAAGAATAGGAAAAGTCACCTCTTTAAAATGTGAAAATAGATGCTTGAAATGTGAAGAGGGATCCTCGGAATACGAAAAGACATCCTCAGAGTATGAAGAGTTTGAAAAGTCATTCTTTGGAATGTTGAAAAGACATTCTTTGGAATATAAAAAGATGTCCTAGGAATATGAAAGGACACCCATGAAAGTCCAAAAGTCATACGGGTCACTATATATATTTCAACACAAGCACCACGGGAGAATCGAAATAAAAGTATGAAAACTTGTGGTTATGTAGTTTGAGATTGTGTCTTTTCCATGCCTCAATATCGATAGAGGATGATGAACTGCAAATGAAGAAGACGTAAAAATAACGGTCTTCTCACTGCATGCTCACAATAAACCAGGTGTGGTTTTCCTACATCTTTCTATCATCATTATTGGGATATTTATAAGTGAAAACATACATGGATTTATGGACTACCTCTCTGCAGGGGAGAGATCATTCAACCTAAAAAGGCTCCCAAGCTTGATCATCACCAACGATCCATTCTTTGTATTTTCATAACAAAGGAGATCTAAAACATCTCAGCATCTAAACTAATTGAACTTGTCTATAAAATGGAAATTCAAGACATTGAATCAATGCTCTTTGGATGCAAAGAAGCCATTCAATGATTGGCGTTAGAGTTTCTTATGTGCCTTTGGAATTTCAATTTGTACAAGTGGGGCCGCATGATTCAATGATACAAACCATTCCTATGATAGACAAGGTTTTTATAACAGCATTAGCGGGGGTGTATCTGCCAGGCCCAAAAACGATATGGTACAGGGGCGTGTTGGAGATATATTGGCTTAAAAAATTTAGCGCAAAACAAAATCTTGAAAAATAAAAGAAAATACGAAAATTTGTAAAATATCGGAATATATCTGTTTTATGTGTTTTTAACATGTAGTCTGTGGTGTAACAGACCATTCTTTAATAAGAATGATGTCTATTAAGTATTAACCTGCTGAAAGTCAACCAAACAGGTTCTAATCAAACACAAATCAAGCATGATATTGCGTATTAGGGCCCATAATACATGGATACAACACAAAAAGAAAATGAAAAAAATTGTTTACACCTTCTTTCGATATTTCCCCAAATGGTCCATTCCACTTTGATTCCTCGAATCCCACTCAAATCTTATGTCTTGAACTTTAAAATAAGCCTACATCTTGGCTAAAAGCTAGTTTCCTAGCTTCCTTAATGGTTGAAATGAAGAAAGAAGTGGGAAAACGAGAAAAAATTTGAAAATAAAAAACTTTCAAAACAGGGCCTTTACAAGTGTTGGCCGTAATGGTCCTTTATCAGTGCCTATAAAGACATATTGGTATGCGTCGGCCGATACAGCTCTTTTTGTTCCTAAAAAGCCAGTTCACCCCCGAAACATGTAATGGAGTTACAAAGAAGGTGGCTAATGGCCACATACAATTGTTAAAACCTAACCTAATATACCAAAAGCCCCAGGACTAACGGACCATGCTAAGCTAGGCTCTTAAAGCATTGGCATCATAACATATCACCGTGCTCCACAGCCAACTTCCGCAAGGGCCCGCACTGTGGCGGCACTCACTCTAGCCTCTTTTCCAAGTAGCCCTTTTGACTAGTTCTTTTCCACTCGGAGAGGGCATGGCGGCTACACTCATGTTGTTCAGGTAGTCCTTTCCACGTTGTGGTGGTTTTCACTCTGGTCCAAGTTACCTTTTCCACACACGTCACCCCTAATGTGGCTTTAACACAGGACGTGGTGTTGGCTCTGATACCAATTATTAAGAACCTAACCAATATGACAAAAGCCCTAAGACTTATGGAACGTGATTGATGCGGACATCAAGCTCTTTAGGGTTTATCAGCGTATAAGGCGAGTGACACCTATATTTTTATGGCTCGATGATGACGGGCTTCAATTATTCGTGATGACTTGAGGAGCATTGAAGACCTTACAAATGTAGTTCGAGACATTTGAGAAGACCCCATCTTGGGAAGACATGTGTAAGTTGCTTGGAAGAGATGATCGGACCGTTGCATCGCGATGATGATGTGATCGAACCGTTGGTTCGTCGTAGCCCACTTTCATCACACCATCATCGGAGCCCATGGGACATCTTAAATTTGAGTTTATTTTATGCATTTTTACTTATTTGAGTTTTGGGTTAGTGTGCGCACATTTTTTTCATGCAAATGTCTTTCTTTTTTTTATTTTGTTAGTAGGGATATTTTGGTAATTATGCTAATTCCTGAATTTTATAAGGGTGTTGCCCTAAACCTTTTTCATTAGTTGTTGATTATTGCAAAAGCAAGCCTCTTGGTTGCCTCCTTCCTCTCTCTCTCTCTCTCTCTCTCTCTCTCTCTCTTTCTTGGAACTTTATCTTCTTCTCCGATCTTCTTCTTCTATTTTCTTCTTGTACCCGTCCAACCTTCTTCTAAATGTAAACTTATTTTTCCTTTCTTTCTCTATTTCCATTCTCTCACAATTTTCGAACCCTAAATATGAGAATTGATCCAAAACCTCAATTCCTCAGATTTTCAAATCCCTAATCCGAGAAATTATTTGATCCCTCGAACTAGTGATTCCCATTGGGTGTTTGGGTTATAACCATGCAAGATCGGGAGGTTCCATCCCTCGTCGGATCCAACCTATACATTATTTGAATTTCTGACTTCGTGGTTGTGATGATGGCCCGCTCCATTGCATGTCTCTTTGTGGTTTTCTTAGTTTATGATGGTTGATGTTGAATTTTTAGATTATTATTGTCTTTTATTTCCACTGGATTATATGTGTTCATGAGCATGCGTCATAATTAGGGGCGTCCTGTGTCAGACTGTCAGTGATAAGCTAGGGGTCTTAAACCATTAGCATCGTAACTTACCAGTTACCACCACGCTCCGCAGCCAACATCCATGGCAGGCACTCACTTGGGCCTCTTTTGTAGTTAGCCCTTTCCATTAGCCATTTTCAACCAAAAGGGGCGTGCAACTGCACTATGGTTGTCTGGATAGTCCTTTACACGTTGTGGTGGCTTTCACTATGGTCCAAGTTACCTTTTCCACACATCACTCTTGTCATGACCTTGCATGTGGTTGTGGGCCATCTTCTCTATTAAGGGTCACAGATACGATTATGTAACAACCGATATGACCCTTTTTTTTTAACAAACTAGCTCACCCCTATAACATGTAATGGGGATCATCAATATTGTTACATAATGGTTGATATGGTCATAATGCAATGAATATTCAAAACCATGATGATAGGCCCCACCATGGATGGCCCATGCACCAAAGTTTCCACACATTTGGAAGATCCTTTCCATTGAATCTTTCATCTTTTCATGCATAGTCATCAATTTTCTGGCCACCAGTTGAAGGGTTAGTTCTTCCAACCAAGGATTTTTTTGCGCTCAAGCTTTCCATAGAGGCACCCTTTATATCAATGATTTGGAAAACACAACCATGGGCCCCACTAGTGCAAATTGGGACTCTAGGGCCAAGCATTGCATGATGCCTCGCCTGAACACATCTTTGAGGTTACTAGTCACATCCATGTGGATAGATCTTTCAAAAGATCATCCAATCAAAAGGAGCATTCGGCTTTCTATTATATATATAAGGAGTAGCCAACATGACCACACTCTTCGTATGCCAAAGATGACTTCTCATATTCCGTACGCTTTGTATTCTGAAGAAGGACTCCTCATATTTCAAGGATGTCTTTTCGTATTCCGAAGAATGTTTCTTCACATTCTGAGGGGTGTCTTTTCACATTCTAAATAGGTAACTTTTTCCATTTCCAAAATATCTCATTTAAGTATAAAAACTCTTGGAAATTCGTAATGCTATTGAATTTTCTAATTAATTAGAGGAGATGAAAAGTCACATAATTAATTAATTCCATTGATGAGTTTGAACCAAATCATCTATATATAGCAGGGCTCTTAGTCCCTCTCTCCAACTCAACATTCTAGTGATATACATCCATCTCCATTCAGCACATCATAGTGAGTTGAGAGTGATAAGATTAAACCAAGTTGATCTTAGTTGTTGATCAAGCTAAAGGTATTGTGTAATGAAGATTAGCAGTTGTACACAAGTCGAGTAAGCTCGATTGACTCACTCAACTTGACTCGGTTCGAAACTGGGTTTGGGCTGAGTTGAGTCGAGTCAATTTTTGGGTGCTCGAATAAATTTGAGTCGAGTCCCGAGCTGGACCGTGCTCAACTTAGTACTTGGCTCGAACCTGACTCGGATCGACTCAACTCATTTTTTACTGTTTTTACTTTTACAACCCTAACCCTGCTTCAAAAAACAGAAGGAAAAAAAACCCAACACCTGCCCACCCATCCCCCCCTCTCTCTCTCTCTCTCTCTCTCTCTCTCTGACCACTATCCAGCCAGCGACTGCCCGTCCGAGTTGATACCGGCACCGTCCCCCCCTTTCTCCTCTCTCTCTGTCCACCGTCCAGCCAGTGGCTACACGTCCGAGTTGACCCCCCCCCCCCCCCAACTGTCCAGCCAGCGCCCGTCCAAGTTCCGATCTCCAATCCGACGAGCACCTCCGGCTCCAGTAATCTCTCTCTCTCTCTCTCTCTCTCTCTCTCTCTCTCTCTCTCCTTGTCATGTCGACCACTGACCATAGTCCATGGCAGCTCGACCCTAATTGAAAACTCGAACTCAGATCAAAAACTCGAACTCGCTCGATCTGCTGACCAATTCGAGTCGAGCAGGACATTTAGGCTCACTGCTGTGTTGAGTCGAGTACCGAGCAGGGGTTGGCTGCTGGCCGAGCCCAGTCGAGCAGGGCCAAGCTCGATTCGTGTACAGCTCTAGTGAAGATCTAGACTGTCGAACGCATTCAAGCAATGGCTCATCACCATCAAGCTTCATCATCTAATCCAATAGTGCAAGGTACGTCCTCTAGTCTCTACAACATTTTGGTTTTTATTGAATGCATCTAAGTCAAGATCCTATTGGTTTATATTATTATAAAACCACATAATTACTATCAACCACCACCTAATCCCAATCATCCAAACTGTCTCCATGTGTATGACATGTGGCACCAATGCCACGTGTACAACCATCTATCAAGCACACTCAATCAACACTATCACTAGAATCACAGACACCAGCCTGTCAAACCTCTGGCTACACTCTGGCTCACTCCCGAAGTGCACCATGGCTCAGATGGTCTGAACCAAAAAAGAATATATATATATATATATATATATATATATATATATATATATATATATATATATATATATATATTTGAAATTAATTTTTCTTATAAAAACACAAGCAAGAGAGATGGAGCAGAGTCTCACTGTATGTATTTGGGGATTTCGCCTTTCCTTAGAAGGGAGAGAGAGTAATCCGCGGCTTCGATTAGATCGGCGATGTTATGGAGAGATCGTTCATCAGACCCGAGCAAGAAGATCGTACGGACCTCCGCTTTCTTCGCCAAACGTGCGGCTAGATTTAAAGGGAGTCTGGGGGAGTTGAGGCTCCGCAAGAGCTGCCGGTAGAGTGACAGAAGCCGTCCTCGGTTCCTCGCCATATCCTCGGCCGTCGCCCATGTCAGGCCTCGCGCCATTTCCCGCACTGAAGAAGGGCGTGACCCTTCAAGAGGAAATTCGGCACGTGTGTTCGAGATTAACAGGAAGTGGACCCTATTTATAGGAAACGGATCAAGGTGGGCCCACCGTGTTGCTTGTGACGAATCCACCCCGTCCATCTCTTTTTCCAGCTCGTGTTGGTGCATGCTTCCAAAAATGAGGCAGATCCAAACCACACGACATGAAACAGTGGGAATTAAAGGAACATGGATTGCCTACTGACACTGTCAGTAGCTAACGGTGTCATGTGGCCCACCATGAAGTATGTGTTTCATCCACGCTTTACATCCATTTTTCTATATCATTTTATGGTATGATACCAAAAATGAGGCAGATGTGGACCAAAAATGAGGCAGATGTGGACCACACCACAGGAAACAGTGGTGATTGACCATTAAAAACTTCCTAGGGCCCACTGTAATATTTCTGTTGATTAGATCACACTCACAAGACTTGGATTGAACATCACTGTTTTCTTGTGTGTGGTCGACTTGAGATTTGGATATGTCTTGTTTTTGGGCTCATGCACTAAAATGATCAACGGGTGGATAAAAAATATATATCATGGTAGGGCCCACTTTTTCCTTGCCGTGTGGCCCACTTTCGTTTTGGATCTGTCTCATTTTTTGCAAGAATGAGATGGAAAAACGGATGGACGGAGTGGATTCTTTCGCATACATCACTGTGGACCCACTTATGCCCGCATCCGCGTCCCAATTTACGGGCAGTGTTGGTTTTGCCTCTATCGCGCCTCAGGATCTAGCGTCTCAAGGCTCACTGGATCCCACGTGATGAGTGTCCTGATGATCTGAGCCGTTCTTATTGTGGAATATAAGACATAAGGGCTATCATCAGAAGATTTTACTAAACGGATGATTATGAACATCAGTTTATGTATGTAAATGTATTTAAAACAGTTAAAAGGAGCTTTTCAATGGACCGCGGTTGATTCTAAAAGTCAGAGGTTTTGATCATAAATAAATAGTTGCAATGAGCCCATAGCTTATTTATGACAGAAACTAGAATATGGACGGTTAAAATCATCAGACCATCTCAGCATGTGGGCTCCAGTGTATGGCGAAACATGCTGATCCCAAGTCACGACAGAGGCAAAACGAACTACTGCATGCATATGTAGGGCTGTCAATGGACCGGGTTGGCCCAACGGGCTTTCAGGCCCTGGCCCTCGGCCCATCAACGGTCGTGTTGAACCATGTTTGCGTCGTGTTGTATTCGTGTTGTGTCAAAAATGCCCTCACCCAAACCCGACCCGTTAACTAATGGGTCAAAATCTAGAAACCCAAACCCATTCGTTAATTTAATGAGTTACCCGTAACCCATTAAGTAAATGGCCCGTGCTTTCATGGGCAGAGAGGTGAGAAAAGAGGTCGATTCGACAAAGATTTTGGAGCGTGGTCGTATGGGGCCATGGGCAGAAAGATGGAGAAAAATCTTGAGTATGTTTGTGTGTGTGTGTGTGTGTGTGTGTGTGTGTGTGTGTGAGAGAGAGAGAGAGAGAGAGAGAGAGAGAGAGTCTTATTGGCTTTCTTAGCTTCTTAGGGATTTCTCACCACACTAAAAATAATTAACAAAATACCTCGCTAACGGGTTTCACAGAAACACTAACCCGACCCGTTATCTTAACGGGCCTTGATGGACCAACCCGTTAGTGACCTGACATGATAAGGCTAGACCCAAACACTGAATTTTTCATGCGAGTTTCGTGCAGGTTGGTGGGTTGTGTGGAATTTTCCAGACCTGGCCCGTCTTGGGCCGAGCTTGGACTAGAGTATTAAGCTCGTGGGTCGATTTCGGGCCTAAAGTATAAGCCTATTTTTCAAACGGGGCCGGACTTGGACTAGGCTATTCAAAAGCCTGACAACCTGACCTAACCCGAATATATTTTTTAATTTAAATTTTAAATTAAAATATTTTACCCTTCTTTCAAAATTTAAATTTTACACAATTTTTTTCCTAAAAATTCATCTCCCACCTAAAACTCCTTTTATTATCTATGGTGTTGATGATTTTTTTTTTCACATATGGAAAAGCACGGGATTAAAGGATAATTTCTCTCTCTATGTGAAAGGTCAAGCTCAGGCTGGGGGTCGGGTTCGGGCCAGACCCTGCATTTGTATCTTAGGCCAGGCTTGGGCTAGACTATTGTGGCCTGTCATGGGTTCAGGCCGGACCCTACATTTGTATCTTAGGGCCGGGCTTGGGTTAGACTATTGTGGCCTTGTCATGGGTCCAGGACGGGTTTGGGCATATGTTGAGAGAGGTGGGCCGAACTTAGATAGAGTGTGGCCCGGCCCTAACTCGAGCCATTGACACCCCTATACATATGGCAAGTTATTAGATGATCCAACTATAGACGACACTTGATACACAACATGCATCAAATCTAATAAACTTCCACAGGTCAATGTGAAGCTGGGACTCATACTTTGGAATATTTAGATAAATAACACAATAATGGAAATAATGGATTGTTAAGGTTAGCCCTTTCGAATGATTTTTTTTTTTTCTTTTTTCTTTCTCTTTTTTGCCTCTTGTTAATAGAAGTGAGTCTATGGACTTAAGACTCGTTCTTTCACAAGCACTCTCAGTTTGATATTTTTCAAATGAATAAAATTACATATGCATATTAAAGAAGGATAAAACGTTCTCGAATTCATTAATGTTTAGGAAATAATGCTCATTACAAGTCAACAAGTTATGAGACAACCAAATGAACAAATAAAAATGAAAAGATAAATACATAATACATCTATTAGAATAGACAATCGAGACAGGTGGTTAACAAGGTGTGACTAATGTGTGTGATCAGTTAAATCAAAAGTCACATGATCATGGTCCTAACTCTTAAGGTTGCAGAAATTTACTTCTACTCCTATGGGGCGTTTGACGCAAGGGATTAGCTGGTATTAAGTGAGATGGAATTGCGTTTTTGTCTCTTAATTTCATGGGAGTGAACCTATTCACTTCAATGTTTGGGTCATCTACTAGGTGTGGCTTAAATACTTGTGTTGATTCCATACAGTGTTTGGTTGAACGTGGAAAACAACCAATAATCCTGAAACCATGTTTGGAAACCCAAGTGCAAGTTGGACATGGATCTCCTGTGAGAGCCTTCTGTAAAAAGCTCCCGCGCTGGGAAGTGAGGTAGGGCCCACCTTGTAACAACCCGAAATTTTGGCACCCTGAGTACGGAGACTCGGATCCCGAGTTCCCGAAGTGTTAACTTAATAAAATACTATTTTAGGAATGCCACACGTGGAAAATGCACTCACGTGTGTCCTCAATCAGATTTACATTCATTCCATTTACAAATAATCAGAGTAACGCATTTCAATTAGCGGATCATAAGCAAAGCGGAGGTAACTAAATCCAAAAATATAGGGCTAATACCCTAGATGTACAATTCAATCGCAATGTAAGCCCATATGAGAATTATATGAATCGCAATAAAAGTAATAGGAATCGAAAATACATATACCAAAAGGGACGAAGCTAAAAGGCTATAAGGCGCCCGTGCGCGCCACCAACTGATCATATTCCTAGGGCATCTGCATATGTCAAATGGAAGGTGTCAAAACGCCAACATAGTAAAGAAATAACCCCAAGGTTAGACTCGGGATATTTAAATTATAAACATGTTCATATAAGTGTATTATTTTAAGCATGTTATCAAGTCAATCAAGTTTAGGCAATGACCACACACTAATCATACATCATTCTAGGCTAGTTGATTAAATGCATGGATGTCATGGTTCCGCACACAATGCATGTCCCGGGCAAGCCCTGGCCCGACCAACTGGTATCAGAATCCACAATCCACCTGTCTAGCAGGTCGTAAGTCGTGACTGAGTACACAGCCCAGGATGACACAGAGATATGACATGAGGTGCTCAAGGTAGCACTGGCGCCACATCAAGCAACCAGGCTATACGAGTCCCCCTCAAATGTAATGTCATGTATGCATGATTAATTAAAGTATTTATTAGTCCAATTCATTCAGCAAATTAGTGAAGCTAGAATACCACATTGTATCGTAAAGTCTAAACGGGACTATCTGGCTCCCTGTGATGCGTCACCAATCATCGCCAGTAACCCCTCGATCCAAGGTTGAGTTATCCTACCATGAAAGCTTGGTTCGACCGTGACTCGTCAGCCACGCCCAAATCAAAGTGGAAGGTCTCATATCCAAAATATCAAATACGATTAATTCATTCAGAGGTGTGGGCGTTTCACTTGGAATTATCCCAATGCACGCCCGGGTCGTTCGAACGGTACACAGGCACGCAAACATCGGCCATGATCACATTTGTCACAAGGGCCGCTCGAACAACAATCGGTCACTACGGGGAGGTACCACCCCAGCGTAGGCTGACAGCTCAGACACGGTGTCCCATACCACCATGCCTGGCTCATGAGACTTGGTGGATCGAGTCACAGTATGGTTTTAAGTGGACTATTCACAGTGGGAACGATGGTATTCTAGATTCCATATAGTGTGATTCAAGAATAAAATACAATAATGATTAACTCTGAATGTGGCTTATTCGATGGACCCAAGTGGACGATGACAACCCAACAATAGTCATTGTCGATTGACCGTATCCCGCCTAGTCGATCGAATAAGTCCACGACTGCCAACCCAGTGGCAGGTAGTACATTATATCAACGATTTTCAGAGCTTAATCCAAAGCAACGCATACCTTATTATAATAACAATTTAGGTTATTAAATACCTAATCATAAACATATCTAAGTACCTAGCCCGACCGATCCAAAGGACCCTGATGACACAGGGCGCTACATACATCCACAAGCATAAATATATTCCAATATTGTAAATTTATATCATTCAGGCATTTCATCGAGCATGTTATCAAACAAACAACCATACATGCATTTCATCGAACATGTGATGCACACATTAACAATTAACATATAAACTCAAGCAATCATTAATTAGGATTTGTTGAGAGTAAGCTTGCGGATAGATCTTCACCTTGGAATTGAAATTGCTCGATTCGGATGAGGCCTGAGCGATCCAAATATGGTCCGAACATCGAAAATTGGAGAATACCTCAATTACCTACAATGAATCGCAAATCTAGTGTTAATCAATTAGGGTTTAATCCAATTAAATGTTTAATTAGGGTTTAGGGTTTTGGTATCTCGGATTTGAAAAAAATTCCAAATCGATTCAACGAATACCTCATGAGGCACACGGAGGCAGGCACATTTTCAATATAAAGCCACGTGCACCGTCGGAATCCCAACGGAGTCGAGCTTGGTTACGGCTCCCGCAATAGCGTGCGCCACCCCCAACGACCAATAAAGGTCTAAGTCCTGGTACGGACAAACCCTAGGGTTAGGGTTTTGACAGAAACAAATGGGTTTCTAACCCTAATGACATAAAAATGAAGAAAATGGAGAGAAGAGATGGAAGAAAAGGTAGAAGAACATCTTACCTAGCATGGGGAGCTAAATTCGACCCAAAGCCACCGGATTTTGGCCGGAGAAGACGTGAGAATGGACATGGGGGTCGGAGAGATCTTGGAAATCTGAGATTTCTAAGGTTGGAGGAGGATTTAAGGGAGGAATGAAGAAGAAAATGGGTTTGAGGAAGGAAGATGGGAGCTAGGGGTGCTTGGGAGTTTAAGGGAGAAGAGAGTGAAGGAGAGAAATGAGAGAGAGTTGGATCGAATGGGGTGTGAAACCCCCTTTTTAAAATCCGCCCAGCTACGACCGGTCGGCCGGTTCCAGATCCGGTCGGCCGGATCGCGCTGTCCTATTCGTTTTTCTTCCAAAAAGGGCAGCAGCAACCGGTCCGACCGGCTACCTATCCGATCGGCCGGTTGTCAATCCGGTCAGCCGGTCATCCCTTGGCCATTTTCTTTGAAAATTCAGGATTTTTTCCATGCACCTTAAGTTCCTACACAGTCCAGGCTACTTGTCAGCCTTATTTACAAAATAACATTTAAGTAAATGTCATGTTTAATTTATGTTTCCATTTACTTTAAGTTATTTATGTAAATAAGGAAGTACCCCCCCCATTTGAATTCAATAAAAAATACTAAAAAAAAATCAAAATCCCAATAATAAAGATTTTGATTTTCCACTCTAAGTACAAATCGCAACTTTTTGGCATTTCCAAAATATAGCGCCTTTTAAAAGAGAGGGTTTTTGCCAAATCTAAACCGTTTAAAAAATCTGAAATACCGAAAATAAGCTAAAACACCAAGGTCCGGTAAAATATTCATGATGGTCTTGTCGATCTACGAGTGGATTGATAATTCAGGGTTCTTTACTTAGTCTTTACAGGACAGCGATATATCCGAGTCAACCCAATTGTTGGAAAACTCTTCCGAACCATGTGATCTTCCAACTCCTAAACTAACTCCATCATTTCTTTGGTAAAAACATTCATTTTAGTCCCCAATACATATGAACACACGTGCAGGTGCACCCTATAACCGACAAACTGAAGGTAACGCTCAAGGACTTCCAATTTCCAAGTTAGCGAAAATCCGAGGCATTACACACCTTGATGTTTGTGAGGAATCCACCCCATTCATCCATTTTGCAACATCATTTTAGGATATGCGACCAAAAGTGAGGCAGATCCAAAACTTCAGTAGGGCCATTCGAGAGGATCATAGTGGGAAAAGAAATTCCTACCATTGAAACCTTCTCGAGCTCCACCTTGATGTTTATATGCCATCCCAACCGTTTATGAAGTCATTCTTGCTGGTATGACCTGACAACACAAAAGACCATAGCGTAATCCAAAAATTTTCTGGCCATGTAAATGTTTCAACAGTGATCACTCAATCACCACTGTTTCCTCTCATGTGGCCTAGTTGAGTTTTTTATCCATCCTCATTTTTTGTGTCATGCGCTAAAATGATCTCACAAAATGGATGGACAGGGTGGATTCCTCACAAACGTCAAGGTGGGCCCCACCTCGCTTCCCAACATTAGAACTTCATGTGGAAATCCCTCCTTACTCTATCGTTCGTACTAGCAGCGACTTGCGCACTAAATCCAAAGGATTTGGAAAATCTTGATTTATAGGGTTGTAATATGAGAGGGATTGCGAAAATCCCTCCTTACTTCATCGTTTGTACCAGCACAGGACCCTATGCTGGAAATCCTACATTTGATATGACAAACCGAACAAGCAATGGTTTTTCTTTCAAGGGATTTGAAATTCTATCCCACCTAATACCAGCTAATCCCTTGTGCTAACTAGGCCCCTAATATACTATAGCAAGAGTCGTTAGGCAATAATGGTGTAAAGCTAGTAGGGTTGAAAGTTGGATGGGTTGGTGCTCAACCCTAACCCAACCTAACCTTGGCTTGGGAATTCTCAACCCAAGCCCAACCCAAGCGAGCTCAGTCGGGTTGGTCTAGTTGATACATGCTAATATTTTTTTTTATTACATTAGTCTATTATGTTTCAATACGTGGCTTATTTTTTTATACATATGGCTTTATTAATTACATATATAGTTATTTATTGTAAAGAACTTCACTTTTTCTAAACAAACGGGCTAAAATATAAGATAACTACTCCTTTAACACTCAAGCATATCAAATTTCCAACATTATAAGTTTACTTACAAAAGTAATGTAAACTAATAAGTTGACTTAAATAAAGTATAATAAATTATAAGTAACTTGTATACAGATCAGGTTCAGGTTGGGTCGGGCAACCCAAGACCTCAACCCAAGCTTTTATTCGGTTGGCGTTTGCATAGCCCAAGCTTAAGATCGGATCCGATACTTCATGCCCAAGCCCAACCAAATGTTGGGTCAGTTGGGTTGAACCCACCGGACTTTCAGCCCTAAGAACTAGGCTAGGCTAGGCTATGCTAAGAAAGATAATCTAAAAGGCATATTAATATGTTTGGTGTAGGGTCTTGGACTCTTCTTCGAATGCTCCTTTTATAAATTGTCAAGACAGTAAAGCCTTCATTGGGGTTTTCTTGTTGATCCTGGATCCTTCGCACTCACACCACAGCTATAGGATATGGGAATCTTCTTGATTGATCTAAAATTACCAACTTATGTTAGAAAGATAAGACTCCAGTTAAATCCGAACTTATTGACTTCTCGAATCTTCTTCTCATGGTTGATCCTTCATGAGGATCTTGTGGCCCATAATATAGATCAGGCTCGGGATCACCAAGGTTTCTATGATGTGGACCACTAGGTCAAGATCTAGGGATCTCAAGGGTTGATCCGGGTGTCAGATCGATCATGGCCATCCATTCACCTGATGGCCCACTTCCTCCACTTCAAGGTGTTGAACAATCCGGATCAAACCTCCTCTTGCATTTAATCATCCTTAAGGTGATGGTTTGGAGTGTTGAAGGGAGTTGACACTCGATACAGATCTGCCATTGGATTAGATTTGCCCTAATTCCCCTATTCTCTATGATTATGATTAATATATGGAGAAGGAGGCCTGATATAGTCAATGTGTTTGTTTCTCTCGATCTCCTTGATGAGTGGCCCGAATCCACCGATACTAATATGTTCTAAATATATCATATCCTTCTTCGAGCCCACTTCACATTCTCTTTATTTCGACCAGGGCATGGTTACAGACTCAACCAGGTTGATGTATTCATTTTTCCAGATCTAGGTCCAAACAATGGCCGGGTTCTCTTGGGCGTTAATTCTATCTTCGAATCTCTGGAATCATCTCGAATGCTACAACCTCTCCAAACGTCTATGAGAATATCTCCTTAAAAGGACTGTGAGAGATGACCTCACTAAGAATATCATAGTTAGATTTGTGATTAGATTCGTCCTCTCAACAGGTCTCTTATAGACATGTTGGGTACATTACCTTATTAATTTGCATGATAAATGTGCCACGTGACATGCGTGATTCGTTCTCTTAAAGTCAGGTGTAAGGGTTCATGCCTTCGTATTTATAATCGAATGCGCATCGCCGAAGGAAGACCAAATGAAGATATTCTTGGATGAGAGTAGGTTTTATGCCAGTTACGATCGCATAGTATCAACAAATGGCACCCTTTAATTGATCCACATCAGGGCGTAAAAAATGGGTGTAAACACTTATATCTCTTGAAAGTGTTGGCTAAAATTTGTAAATCTTGATATTTAGATACTCACTTTCAATTCATCTAAATTATCCACCCATGAATTACTTTCTCAAAAGATGTGGGATACCCATAAAATTACATGGATTGTGTCCAGTAGGGTGCTAGACACAAACTTAGTCCAACGCCATCTGCACATATATAAGCACGAGACTTATAGTGAAAAACTAAAGCTTCCTTTCATAAAATCACAATATTGCCATTTTGACTATAGGCTTCATATTTGTAAAATGCTCATGTCGCGCTTTTTCATTAGCATCCAGTTGGACACAATTTATACCCATATTGGATTGGACGTACAGGCATAGGACTCACAGCAAAAAAAGTAAAATGTTCCAAACATGAAATTATCATTTTGACCCTTTTATCATTGTTCCACGCCTGACATGTATACATGGCGCTTTTTCATTGGCATTAGATTGACATTCATATCTAATATTCGTAATGTTTTCTTAATGGTCCCTACAACCCCCGTCTCCGCTGCCATCTGTTGGATTTTGTCCATAACAACCCGCATATGATCTCTTAGGTTGCTTGTATCAAGAGCCTCAAAATTAGTTTGGGCAAAAAGATTGTGAAAATGAGCCCACAAATCATGCTTCACCGGGTGGCGTCAACCACATCACTAGCCATAGATAGTAGAGATGGACATCCAAAATTGGAAGAGATTTTTCAACCGATTATCAATCCAAGCATATGGAGTACTGTCTTGGCCTAGTCTCTAGAAATGAGAGGGGTAGGCCTTTGTTTATAGTGGTTGGCTTGGCATTTTGGTAAAATTTTATAACTTTTGAGATAAACATGGTCATATTGTATGATCCGAGCTGTTGGAGTACATGTGGTATCATGGATTCACTTTGATGAACAGTAAAGCATATAATTTTTACCGTTTAAGGGGTAAACCACTATTTGGTAAGATTTAAGAAGATACTCGAGGATCGGTCCATATTTGCAAAGATTGGGGCAGCAATGTCATTTCCACCCATCTTTGGTTTTTGCATGTTTGGTCACGGCAAGTCTTGAGGCCCCTTTCAGTGTATGAGCTTGTTGGAATGGGTCCTAAATGGGCCCTGTGCCCTTTAACGTCCATGGTGAATCCATAATGGGCCATGGTTCATGTAGATAGTCCAGGCGACTATGGTCAACCCTTTTGTTTTTTTAGTCATGCAACCCACCACCCTGTTAGCTGGGCAATGCACCCACACAATTAGTCACACGGTGCACCCACCCACCTGTGGGGTTAGTGTCTCTCCTTGCCATTTCAAACCTGAGACCTGCTGTTGAAATGCCTAGGGTCTTCCAGCTGGGCTAACCGGCGAGGCACAGTATGGGTCAACCTAGCTAATATTTGTACTCCAACTTGCATGCGAAATTTACCGGCCCAAATTGGACCTAATTTCTTGCAAACAATCTGGACCGTCTATATTAAAGGCCATGGATCAAATGATCAATTTCTGTCAGATTGATCTGATGTTTTTGCATGGTGACCCATGACATGTGCGTTGTACCTAATGAACAGTCTGGATCAATGGATTGGATTATGTATCCCAATGCAATTAGGAGCACTATAAGTTACAAGTGCTCTCAACAGCATTTCTCTCTTTTCTTAGTACTATATAAATAAAGTTTAGGTATTTTCGGCCACACCGACCATATTCGTACACCACAATACTCGGACAATAGTAGTTAAATGCTCCAGTGCTCTCCATGCATTATAAGTTTTAGTGATTTTGTTGCATCGGATAACTTGGACAGTTCAATAGATCAATCTAAGCCGTCCATCTCATTTCAAGGGCAGCCATAAGAAAATAAGACTCATCTGATGATTAAATATCTTAGGTTGGACTTTTTTTTTAGCCAACTTTTTTTAACCAATGGATGAGATGGTTAGGATTGCCTAACTGAAGTGATTTTTTAGAATCATAAGCAATCCATGGTGGATACTATCAAACAAATGGATCAAATTGTTGGTTAGACCTATTTTGTACAAATGATCTTGACCGTAGAATTAGAGGTCATTGATAAAATGATTAAAATCTAATTGTTGGTATGATATTTGCACGGTATACCATGAAATGTGTGTTGGACCTAATGGACAGTCTAGATCAACCGATTGGATTCTTAAGTGCTCCAATGCAACTAGGAGCACTATAACTTGTAGTGCTCCCAGAGTATCTCTCCGGACAATATAATAGCGCTGTAGACATGATCGTACGGTGGTGACGCACGGCCCACCTTTCTAGAAATTTTCTTTCATGTGTAATTTTAAATGTGAAAAGGATAATCTAAAAAAAAAAGGTTATTCTTGAGGAGATTGAAGGGGAGATGTGCAACACACGTGCTAACATGGCACACATGTGAAAGATCTAGGCCACTAATAGTGTGGGGTTTCCTTGGTGTATGCTTCAGCAAGCCGATTTAACAAGTGGGCCTCAAGTCTATGAGAGATGTGCGGTTAGGAAAAAATATGATCAACGGTCTTGATTGAATGTCCAAGTGTGGTCTTCCTAATAAGTGAACCTCCATGTTACTTTGAGTCAGGGCATGTTGACAGCGACTGCCACCTGATGAACGGCCTGGATCCCTCACACGTATGACATATTAGCGCGCGTGTGCTACAAAAAGCTTCTTCAGCCTCTTGCATGAGTCCCAAAAGCATTTATCTTCCACCGTATAATAATTTTGACACCGGTGTTGGTTGTGCAACAATTGAAAATGGTGGTGACTCATCTTCCTCACGGGTGGCATTGATATTGAGCTTCATGGACCATCCAAATTGTGGGTCCCATTGTGGGTGAAAACAATATTCCTAAAATCGTACCGATAAAGTGATCCTAACCATCCAGGTTAAAAGTAAAATTTCAAACGGTCCAAATTCGAAAGAAAGAATCAGATGGTTAATAGTATTCTTGGTGAAATTTTTATTTATGCTCTATCAAGATTTGGGCCATTGAATTGGACGGTCTGGATTGCTTTCTAACTATGCCATGCTTATGTGGAAGAGCCATCACAGTGTCTTAAATGGTGCAAAACTTACATAAGATATCAATCGTACGTCAACTATTTAAATATTCTTGAGATAGTACTGTCAACGGTCGGCTACGTGTCAAGCACGATAGTGACAAAGACTGCCCTTATTTTGCGGGAAATTGATAAAAAGTTATTGTCGTGATAATATCGTGATATTTTAAAAATCTCGGGAGTTTCAGAGAAATGCTCCGGTGCTCTAGAGCACTACAAGTTATAGTGCTCCTAGTTTCATCGGTCCATTTGGACAGCTTGATCAATCAATCTGAACGGTCTATTAAGTCCATAACACATTTCATGTACTAGCATGCAAAAATCACACTAATTGAATGATCTAATCCGTCCTTGTTTGGCCTTGTTTTCTTTCTCAAAGCTATGGATGGGATGACTACAATTGCCTAAAAAATAATTTTTTAGAATCATAAGCAAACCATGATGCCCCCTAACAAATAGATGGATCCGATTGCCAATTGAACAAATTTTAGTGTAAGCAATCTTGACCGTTCATATATAAAAATAAGTTGATTAATGGCTCATATTTGTTGATTCGTGTCATGTTTTCATATAACCCACGAGACATTGGTTGGACCTACTGAAAAATCTAGATCAATGAATTGGACTATACTGAGTAAGATATAAGCCATTGATAGATTCTTTTGCATGAAATCTGAACCGTTAAAGCGACATTAGGTTTCAAACTACTTCAGCTTTTGGTTTGAAACTTTTTCAACATCCTTTGCATATAGATGGGCATTTTATATATAATATAAATACATTTGAAAGTTTAAAATAATTTATTAATTTATAATAAATATTTTTAGACTAATGCGCACGCCACCATATCTGCCAGCATGTCACACAAATGAAATGTCCAAACCATCCATCATGTGGGCCTCATTCTTTGTATGCCACTGCTTAGGGATAAAGATGGTTTGCTCAGTAAGTGTGCATTGGTATTGAAATGAGTAGACGTGTTAGAAAAAAAAAAAAACTGACTTTTCACAATCGTACATTTATTCAATTAGTCTTGGCCCACCTAATTATTGACCAACCTGATTCTTGGGATAAAAAACCTACATAGTGATATCCTTCTGATGGACAGCTTGGATATAGTGGTATCCTTAGAAATAGCTCAAACTGAGATTTTTGGTTGTGTTCATATACCCATAGGCTGTTAGGTCTAGTTTGGGTCAGGTAGGTCTAGAGCTGTACATGAAACGAGCTGGATGAAAAAGTTTGCTTGGCTTGGCTCGATTTGAAAGATCGATCAAATCAACTTGTACCTAATTTTTGGGCTAGTTGAAAGTTTGAATTGAGCTTGAGTTGACCCGAGTTTGATTTGGATCAGTTTGGTTTGAACCAAGCTTAGATCAACTTGGTTTGACTTTATACATAATGTTTTATATAAAAAAATTATATAATATATTTCAAGCGCCTTCCAATTCTAATTTCATTCAAGCGCCTTTCCACCTTTTGAGTTTTGCCTGCAGTTCGTCTACACCAAGCACTCAATTAGCAATTGCCTGGCCACAGACTGTCCGGCATACTCTCATCAGATCTCTCTCTCTCTCTCTCTCTCTCTCTCTCTCTCTCTTCTTCATCTCGAAGGTCCAAGCTTGATGGAGGCAGCTCAAGCCCAATTCAACTCCAAAGTTTGACCAAACCAAGTCGAGCCTGCCAGCCTAACTCAGTGTCCTAACTAAGCTGAGCTTGAGCGCAGATAGTATAACATCATTAACATGATTGTGCCTACCCAATGGAGGAACTAGAATGCACACATCTGCCACTTTGACATGTGCATGGTCTATTAATAAACTCTCTTACTTGTGGGGCTTAGGAAACTCATTTCCTTCGAATAAATAATTTTACCATTAAAATTAATTCGACCCAATTAGTTTGTACTTAACGCGGTGCATGTGATGGACCTGATTCAAACCCCACTAGACCTGATTTTTAACCAATTCCAAAGGGTGAGACCTGAACCCAACCTGATTTCTTAACAAGTCCAGTAAATGAAACCTAGACCTATTGAAATTTGTCAGGCCTCATGAGCACTGGTTAGCCCAGGTGCCTATTGACAGCACTATTTACTAGAATTAGACTAAAAGGAATTAGGCCTCAATGGGTCCACTAATACCATAGTGAGTTTTTCTCTAATCATGAGTCTCACCTTCATGTATGTGTTTTATATCTACTTTGTCCATCACTTTTTCCACAGGGCATGGACTAAAACCGAAGCAGATTCAAATCTCAAGTGGACCACACAAGAGGGATGGCAAATAAACATTAAGCTGGGTCCTTGGAAGTTTTTAATGATAGGCGTTCAATCAATATTGTTTCCTGAGGCGTGGTCCACTTGAGATATGGATCTACTTTATTTTTGCGACCATGCCCTAAAATGAGCTGAAAAAAATGATGGACGGCGCAGATACACAACACATATACCAAGATGGGCCCCACGGTCTGACAAATCTTATTCTCGGCAATTTCTCGTGAGAATTTCAAATTATTTAAAATATTGCCAAAATTTTGAAAATATCGGTAATATCGTTTAAGATTTTCCAAGAAAATATTGCGAGATTTTCAAATTTTCAGTGACATTTGTCGCACTGTGGTAAGGCCGAAAAAATGGGCCCCACGTGATGTATGCATGACATCCAACTCATCCAATAAATGCCTACCCACATGTTTAAAACGAGATAAACAAGGCCTCCAATAGTAATAAATATGAACGCATTATATTATACAGTGCGTGGGCCCGGAAGTTTGTATGTGTACCGTTCAATTTTCTATTTGCACAATAAGGCCATGGTTTAATGATCCAAACCGTTGATGTAATCGGTTCACCATGGATGGACCATGCACCAACATTGGTGCTTTTTTCTCGTTGATCATCGAACTTTCTGCTATTTTTCTCCCTTAACCGTCTATATGTTGACCACATATGAAGAGTTAGAATTCTTCCAAAGTTGGGGAATTTTAGTACATGGGCCATCCAAAATGGGTCCTATAATATCAACTGATTGGATCACTGACCCATGGGCCCCACTTGAGCCTACTTGTGAAAACATACAAACGATCTGAACTGTTCCGGTACATTGTATAATACCTCTATCTATAATTAAATGGAGATTTTTAAGGTCCAGATGCGAGTATAAGACAGCTCATGTACACGCCATTACATGATCCGACGTGGCAGATGCATGCATTGAACAACTCGTCTATCAGTTGGGTCCCATCGTTCAGATGTACGGTCCAAATAACTCAATTCGACTTCAAGGAGACAATAATATTAGAAACATATTTACAGCTAAGAAAAAACTCAGCCAAGATTTCCTACCGTTCATTTTTTTTCTTGACTGTGGTCCACTTGATTAATGAATATGACTCAGTTTTGGATCAGGAAAATTAAATGGTGGGACTCACCTAACTGACGGATTGGATTGTTGCACATGAGCTACATTGACACGTGTGGGCTTAGCAAGACATATGGAAATACAACCAAACAAGATTATCTCAAAATCTCGCTATAAATGAAAATCTCGCCAACCTAGGGTAATAATAGCGCGCGGATTAGGTGAATCCGGGGTTACAGCTTAGTGGGTGAGTCCTGACCGTGGGGCCCACCTTGATGTATGTGCTATATATCCACTCCGTCCATCCATTTTTCCATCTCATTTTAGTGCATGGTCCCAAAATGGAAGAATAAAATTCTCAAGTGGGCCACACCATAGGAAACAATGATCATTGACCATTAAAAACTTCTTGTGGGCCAGAAAGCTCTTGGGTCAAGATGATATTTGTGTTTTCCCTTCATATAAGTCTTTGTGACCTTATCAACAGGTTGGATGGAAAATAAACATTATGGTGGGCCTTGGGAATATTTTCATAGGTGGGCATTCAATCATGACCGTTTCCTGTGGCGTCGTCTACTTGAGATTTAAATGTACTTTATTTTCAGATCATGCCTTAAAATGACCTGAAAAAACTGATAAATGGAGTGGATATGCAATATATACATCAAGGTGGCCCCACAGAAAGGGACCCACCCACCAAGTTGTTGCACCGACTCGCCAAATCCGCGCCGGTACTAGTATGCCTGGCCGCCCGGGAAGTGGTGACATTTGTGGGCCCCACACCACAAACAGAAATATAAAAATAAGTTAGGCTTGAAGTATATCCAAAGCTCTAACATACCACACCACAGGAAACATTGAGGATTGAATGCTCACCATTGAAACTTCTCAAGGGCACAGAAGTTATGGACCAAGTTGGTATTTGTGTTTTACCCTCACCTGGTTCCTTTAGACATTGTGAAGACACATTATTGTGGGCCCTGGGAAGATTGCAATCGTGGACATCAGTATCTCCAATTTATCACCAAATTTCTCGGTCAAGTGGAAAGTTAGGCCACGAAGGATTTTTGCATGTGAGTAGAGGTGAGCATGAGCTGCTGAGCTGAGCCCTATTCAAGCTAGGCTAGTTGAATGACCACCCTAGCTCGTGTTTGGCTCGACTCGACCTTTGAGCTGGACTAAAATATTAAGCTCGACTGAGCTTTTAAGTGAGTTTGAGCCCAATTAGAGCTAAGTTCAAGCCTAGTAGAATCAGCCTAAAAGTCGGGCTTAAAGCTGTTTAAAATTAGGCCAAAGGTAGTCCAAAATCCCTTGACACCCCCACTTATCTTTATAAAGAGTTTCATCTCTCATTTCTTTGTTCACTTTCAGGACTAAAAAAATATATTTTTTAAGTTTTTTACAAGTGAATCAGTCGAGCTGAATCGAGTTTCAATCGAGCGGAACTTCAAGCCAAGCCGAATCAAGCTTGAGTTAGCTTAAGCTCGGCTTGAAAATTATTTCAAGCTTGGAAAAATGACTCGGCTTGATTCAAATCTAGCCTTCGATTCGAGCCCAATCGAGCTAGTTTGAGCCGAGCCGAGCGAACTAACTGAACTGGCTTCGCTCGTGCTCAATTCTACATGTGAGCATTCCTCTCTCTCTCTCTCTCTCTCTCTCTCTATATATACATATATATATAAAATGGGACCAAAGAGCTTATCATGTGGTCAGTTGCAGGTGGGCAGCTTTCTGCACGGATATACATTTTCCTAAATTATGGGCCTGATTTTTTCACCATGTGATCCTGATGTTGGGTCCCACATTTTGCATGGATCTGATTTCAGACATAGCATACATACGGCTGTAGATAATCAGTCTTCTTTCCTAACATGATCAAAATCTCGCGAAAAGTACAACACTATATCTCTCGATATAATCCAATTTTAGTGCATTTGCCGTTTCAAAATCTCGCCAGCCTTGTGCAACTAATAATAGGCCACTTGGGCGGAGAGCGGATTAGGTGAGACCCGGGCCTCACCTAAGATGGTGAGGCCCTTACCGTGGGGCCCACCTTCATGTATTTAAAATCTATCCATGCCGTCCACCCGTTGTTTCACATCATTTTAAGGCATTGTACCAAAAATTAAGCAGATCCAATTATCAGGTGAACCATACCATAAGAAACAGTGGTGATTGCTCTTCCTACCATTAAAACTTCTTGGAACGCTTCTTCATGTTTATGTAATGTTTATTTACCATCCAATCTGTGGATAAGATTAAATAAGACTGGATGAAGGTAAAAAAAACAAATATAATCTTGATTCAAAACTCTTGTGGCCCATTAATGGACAATCACCACTGTTTCTTATGATATGTTCTACCTGATAATTGGATCTATTTAATTTCTGGTGTAATTCCCTAAAATAATGTTTATAAACGGTTGGACGGTGTGGATACATAATACATACATCAAGGTGGGCCCCACGGTAAACATATGTAAGGGCCGTACCGTCTTAGGTGAGGCCGGGTCTCACCTAATCCGCTCTCGGGGCAAGTGGGTGAGTCCCTGATCGTGGGGCCCACTTAGATGTATGTGTTATATATCCACGCCGTACATCTATTTTTCCAGCTCATTTTAGGATATGGACCCAAAAATGAAGAAGATATAAATCTCATGTGGAGCACACCGCAACCAATAGTTGCGATACAACGTCCCACCATTGAAAACTTCTTAGGGCCAACCATAATGCTTATTTTCCATCCAACCTGTTGATAATGTGATAGAGACCTGGATGAAGGGAAAACACAAATATCAGCTTGATCCAAAACTTATGTAGTCCACAAAAAGTTTTTAATGGTCAATTACCACTGTTTCCTGTGGTGTGGTCCACTTGAGATTTGGATCTTCTTAGTTTTTACTCCCGTGCCTGTAAAATGAGATGAAAAAACGGATGGACGGCGTGGATATACAGCACATACATCGAGGAGAGTCCCACGATCAGTGACTATAGCACTGTTACCCATGACTCACCTAATCCGCTCCCACTTGGCTGGGCCTGTGATGTGAGTGGGTTATCGTGGACCCCACAAGAAATAAAATAATAAATAAAGAGAAAAGATTTGATACCCTGGCTGATGTGGCCGTTGATACGCAGGTATTATCTAATTGCGCACGTGGCATATGTGTCACTTAAACTGATCTGACCAAATGGTGGGCCCACCATAGATGCCTAGTGCATAGAAAATTCCACTGGTTTGATTTCCTAACTGCTGATTGGTGGACACTTAATGGACGGTAGAAATAAATAAATTAAAAAAAAAAAAAAGAGTCAAGCGGCACTGATTAAGCAAAGCAGTTCCCATTAATCAGAGGATCCAACCGTTCAATCAATCCAAGTTTTAAACAACAATCTATTTACAGTTTTTTTTCCACATTTTGGAGGGTTCAATTTGTGCTAATCTATGCCACATGTACAATTTCCAAGTGCATGTGTATCAACCATCACACTCCGCCAGAGTATCAAATAACCCCCCACAAATACAGCTATGTAAACATTTAAAAAGCACCCACACCACCCTACACCACTATCAAAACCAAGAGGGAGCAAGCACTCCTCCCCACACATACACACAACAACGGTGTATATCTCGCCGGAGATTGGCCCAATTCCATCGAAGATGCGGCGACTGATGGCGACGATGAAGCGAAAGCTAATGAGGGCCACTACAAAACGTGTGGTCGATGAGAGCGGTCTCGAAAACGGGCCCGAATCGCCAGTTTTCGGCCACGAACTTGGCCGGAGGCGCAGTGCATGGAACAGTCTATCGGTCCTGATCAAAGTCTTCATAGCACCAGTGGCCGCCCTCGGTTGTGTCCAGCCCGATCTGATCGACGGTGATGATGGTGGCTGGGGGTCGAGCCCGAATTTAAGGACGGCTGAGGTGAATTATCTTATGGTACGTGATAGTATGCGCTATATGATATATGTGTAGTTGTGTGTAATTCAGGCCATTTTCCAATTCCTAAGTATTCTCTATAGAAATTACAAGAAATGAAAGAAAAGAAGAGCTGAATTTGCAAGCATTTTCATGTTGGATATTGCAATCCGGACCGTCCAAATTGTCAGTCGCATTGTAGATAAACCTTCTCATTTGGACGTCTAACTTTCTTTCTAGCCATCCATTTGATGGCTACTAGTTGGATGGTTAGATTTGTTAGATCAATACAATCTTTATTGTATGCTCCATCTACAACAGGTCCACCATTTCGACGACCTGGATTGGCCTACATATATGCTTTGAGTACCATGGATGAGCCACCCCATCTAAAAACGGGTGGTGATCAAACCATGTTCTTGCCTTATTCATAGATATGATCTTGATATTAGCTTATGTGGGACCAGATACATACACAGTGGCCCACCTGATTGACGTATCAGATTCCTCACATGTGTGTTCTATTGGCATGTGTGATAGCTTGTGTGTGAAGTGTACAAAAATAGCGATAGTGTGTACTCGCTCGAGTAACATGGAAGAGGAATTTCGCGGCACATATGCTGACATGGTATACTTATATGAGATCTGGACCATTCATCGGGTCGGCTGTACTCTGGACATTTCCTAGACGTAAAATACGGCCATTCAGGTAATGAGGTGGGCCACACATGAACTTTGAATATACGCCATTGGTAATTTTTTCTAACCTGCTTCACTCATCTTAACGGTTAGAAACGTGAGGTGGACTCGATGGCACTTTCCCACTGTCGATCTAGAATGTTGGCATGCATTTCATGGAAACGAGGCACGTGTGTGACAAATGCAAGCCGCTTATCAGAGGATGCAAATTGTACAAACTCCATGTCTAAAAAATCAGACGATGTGACAAATGCAAGCCGTTTATCAGAGGATGCCACTCTTATACAAACAATCGAGCGGTTAAGATAAATTAATAAGTAATGCAGATGAGAAAATCATATCAACCTAACATCATGAACGGCTACGATCTTACACGCGTTTGACATTTGCACTTAAGGCGAGCACAGTTACAAAAGGTGCACTCGAGCGACTTGGCTTGCAATTCTCAAGTGGGACACGTGAGTGGGTGGGGAACCGGAAAATGGTAAAGCCATCTCCCTGCAGTACACGTGGCAAGGAAATGGGTCAATCTTGATCGTCCATCCAGCGGGTCTAATTATGTATGGTCTATCTTCCTAAAATCATACTAATCGGACAATCAGAGCCATTGATTTTTATTTACTTCCCTTCACATTATGGTGACCATCAAAAAGTTTTCTTCACTGCCGTTGATTTGTAGGCTACGTTTTTTTTATGGATAAGATCATTCGATCTATCTGTATCTGGAAGTTTTTGCTATCTATAGTAAGGAGCACTATATGGACGGTCATGATTGATGCACCGACCTTCCAAGTGTACGAAGTTTCCGCATCAGAAAGGATGACGTGTGCGCGTGTGAAAATCTTACAATGTACATAGTTGCATTTGTACTTCTTAGACTTTACATCATATATCTGGACCGTCCATTAGGTCAATCCACTCCTCTTACGTCAATCTGCAAAATCCACGGCAATCCGTTGGTCGACTTTTCTTCCACAAACGATATTGTCTGTCCATTTTGTACATGCCAATGACAAGTAGTTTGAAATATCCTCTCAGTATCAGTGTTTCCAGGCCGACCATGAAGAGTTGACAGGACCTAATGACCGGGCGAGGATTGGGTACTAACCCCAGGACCGATAGACGGTCCTGTAAGGTGCTCTGTGTGGCCCACCATGATGTATATGTTTTATCCACACCGTCCATCCATTTTGAAAGATTATTTTAGGTCGTGAGTCAATAAAGGAGGCAGATTGAAGGCTCATGTGGACCACACCACAGGAAGCAGCTGGCATTGGAATCTTACCGTTGAAAACTTCTTCGGAGAACCAGAAGTTTTGAATCGAGCTGATATTTATAATTTTCCCTTCATCGGACCTTTAAGCGTTCGACTAGATATCTCATCTCTGTGGGGCCCACCATGATGTATTTGTTTATCCACGCCGTTCATCCCTTTGCTAAGATCATGTCAAGGTATAGGCCCAAAACTGAGGCAATCCAACGCTCTAGTGTACCACAGGCATGGGTGGGGCCCACCGTTTCAACATCTGTGGGGCTACAGAAGTTTTGGATCAGGCTAATATTTTTGTGTTTTCAGTTCATCCCAGGGGGAATGAGTCGAATGACCTTGTGAACGGTTTGGATGGAAGGACCTTATGACCCTGGGAAGGTTCAACGGTAGACATTTCCCTTCCGACGTTTTCCTTTCGAGTGGGCTACTTGAGTTTTGAAACTGACTCATTTTTGGGTTTATGTCCAAACATGATCTGGCAAAACGGATGGACGGAGTGGATTTCTCACAAAAAGCACAGTGGCCCACCTAGCTTCGGACGGTAGGAACTTCCGTCCGTTGGGGGTGGCAGGCAATCCCCGTCCGTGCTTGGGAAGGTTTCCACACACGTGGCATGTGCCTCAAATCGGTACCGACCAAATAGTGAGCCCACTGCATATAGAGTGTCCATGTAATCCATTATGGCCCCCCGACTCATCTGAACCGTTCACATTTGTGACTACCCGACCAATCTACTGCGGGCCCACTGTTTGATCGGTTTGGATTCGAAGTACATCAGACATGTACAATACAGGAATCATGACGATTCACTACTCACTTAGGCAGGAGTGTACAACACAGGGCTGTACATGCAGATATGGTCTGATGATTTGAACCGTCCATATTCTTGGTGCCATCATAGATGAGCTAGGATGCAATGATCAAGCTTTAAAAATGATCCCGACCTTTGATTTTTTCAGGCCTAATGTGAGCTATTGTTCTACATTCATCTGCACAGAGTAACATCCAGGAAATGGATGGTCTCGATCACCACAATCTCTTTTCATGGGCTCCAGTAGAGAGTTGCATGCTGGTCGCAGGAACAAGATGGACGGCTGGGGTCCCATGCTCGACTGTGTGATGAGAAATGATACAATGCATGGTGTATGGGTTAACGGTGTATAGCACAAATGTCATCTCCGAGTAATGATTTGATAGCGAATGGACGGTCAAGACCACCACCTTCTTGGGATCGAATGGTGGGCCCCACCATCTTATGATCAGGAATTTAAGTAATCATTATGGTGCATGCACCTTCCCCATGAGTGGTTACTTTTCATTTTGAGGTTTGACCAGCCCACACCACACGTGTGTGGACACTTGCCAATCCACGTAGAATCACACGTGTCAATATCAGCCACGTGTCAAACACCGATCATCCGTGTTTGCATTGGGTGGACGACACTGAAATCTTCTGGCTTCAAAAAAATGGACGGCCCAGAATAAAAAAATATTAATGCTCCAGCTGCACACAAGCCAAGTGGGACAGCATGGGGATCCAAGCCGTCCATCGGGTGGAGCCCACTTATATCTGTGTAAAATCAGTCTATTCCACTCATCAGGTGGGCCCACCTGATGAATGGACCAGCCTGGAGATTTGACCATGTAATTACATGTTGACCAAATTTGGGAGAAAGATCTAAGCCGTCCATCAGATGAATCTGAACGTTTACTAGATCTGGAACGAACACAGTGGAGATCCACTCATCACGAGGGCGAAGCTTTTTGAAGATTAGCAAAGCTTGGCCCAGCTTATTACAGCCATCCATTTTTTTTCTGTAAACCATAACCTACCTGATGAGGTGCTGGATCCGGTTTTTGGTATGGGGCACCAACAAAGTGGGTCTCACCTGATGGGCGGCTTTGATCTTATAGATGTGTGCAAGTAGATGGCTGCGATTGACATCCCTGTGGGCCCATCACAGCTCTAGAATATGAATACAAAACATAAAGAAAGATATCTTCTTCTCCGACATAACACACTTAGCAATTAAATAATCATAATTAGAAAAATGGCTAATCACCTCTATAGTATGAAAAGATGGGCCCCACTTCTCATTGATCCAAACCGTTCATTGTTGTGGGCCCCACTGTACATGGTCCATATACCAAAAACCTTCCTGATGGGAAGATCACAAACGCTTAAATAGGTGATATCAAAGAGATGGTATGACCTCGATAGTATGAAAGGATGGGGCCCACTTATCATTGATCCGAACCGTTCAATGTTGTGGGCCCCACTGTAAATGGTCCTTATACTAAAAACCTGCTTGATGAGAAGATCACAAACCCTTAAATAGGTGATCATCAAAGAGATGGCTCATGGCCCACATATCATATAACTAGAATATTCCAATCGATGGGAACTTTTTGAGCCGTGGACCATGGACATTCCACGGTGAGTCCCGTCAAATCAGATCATTGCACCGTGGCCCCCACTTAGACAAACTGAAAGCCAGTGTACAATCTCTGGGCCCGAGCATTGTGTGGTGGGGATTTTATCTCGCCTTATCTCCCAAGACCGAGGGATGGTGCGTGATGATCTCTTGCAGGAATGACAAGTGAATCAAGCGAGTACACTATTAGTTGCTCCACCATTACACGTAGCATTGCAGAACACGTGTTAACGATCTGAACCGCTCGCAGGTGGATCTCACGGATTAGATGCCTTGTAAGAAAAATCTCATCGGTCCCATCATCAGATGAGTCATACTTCTACGTTAAAATTGGACCGTTCATGTGTAACTAGAACTGCCCATTTACTTGTGTACGTGTGGCCACTTGATTATGCGACCGGCATCAATATTGAGAAGATAAAAGTCTACATTGTAGGGCTCATATGTTAAACGGCTAGGATCTCTCACTTGCTTTCCACGACACGTGTCGGAGAAGTGAACCTAAAAATTTACTCGCGCAAATACACTTGGCATTCCTGAAAAAAAAAAGGGTACAGTGGAATTACTATGGATGCATGAATTTGCTGGGTGTAAAAAAGCGACGGCCACAGACAGCCGCACGTATCAGTATGTCACACGCGTGATTTCAGATCTTACCATTAGGGTCTCCTTGAGCTTTGGATCTGCCTCATTCTTTTGCTCATGCCCTAAAATGATCTCTCCAACTGGATGGTCGGTGTGGATACAAGAGAACGAATGGACGGCTGATAACTGTGGGTCTTGTATGTTCCTTAAATCCACACCGTCCAACCATTTTGAAAGATCATTTTAAGGCAGCTACATAGGGCTCTCAATGGAGCGGGTCAGATCCGAGATCCGATTCGCTCCGAATCCATATAATGCGGATTTGGATCTTAAAACAGGTCCGATTAGTTAAATGGACCGGATTTGGATCTTAAAATAGGTCCGATTACTTAAATGGAGCGGATATGGATTCACAGGAACATATCCGACTTCGATCCGAATCCGATTAAGATCTAGCTCATTGTCACCTTACTGTATATATTATTTTCATGCTGGCCATCCGTTTTACAAATTATTTTAGGCCACGTTGACCATGCCATGGTAAATAGTGGGATTTGCATCATTTTTCTACTAAATTTTATACCATAAATTTTTTAAGATTTGTAATCGGGTGGATTCGGACCAAGATCCGACCCGAATTCGATGGTTATATGGATTTTGGATCGGAAATGGATCTAACAATTTATAAGTGGATCGGATATGGATATCACCTTTTAGATCCGAGTTGGATCCGAATCGGATCCGAATCCGTCTACAGATATATGGACTTGGAGCCGGATCCAAGTAGATCCGATCCAGATCCGACCCATTGAGAGCCCTACTGAGCTACATATAAAAGTCAAAAAGTCAAGTCGAACTAAAATGACTTGAGCCCAAGGCCGGCCCACTGCCAAGCTGGGGTGGACCACCCAGCCCATTGCCAATGGCCCCGATTGGGCCAATACAAGATCCAGCCCATGAGCTGGGGTGGGACCCACAACCACCCTGAAAATGACATGGCACTATAAAAAGGCAGAGGGCATATGTGCAGAATACACTTTGGATTTTCTGGAGGTGGTCCACCTGATGAGTGGTCATCTTCACGGTGGGGGACCATCTTAGGCCCTTCTCGGATGGATCTTGTACCCTTTGGAAGCATGGGAGGTCATTTCTGCACACGTGGCAAACGTGGAGTCGATCTAAACAGTTCATTTGATGGGCCAATTTGGATCATCATGCATGTGTGCCACAGGATTTGGGAGGCACCAAAATGATTATGTTCTATGATCTAGATATGGCTAGCAAGGTTCGCCCTTCTGCCCCACCAAGTGATCATCCGGACCGTTCATCTAGAAGCCCCAGCAGAAGATCAGAGGTTGGTACCACGCTTCATACTACTCCTGTAGTATACAAATTAAGTGATGGAGCTGAGTTACAAACCGTTGTTAGTGGGTCTTCTTCTTCTTCTTTTTTCCGTGGATCACGAGATTTGTTTGCGAATGTAAGTTTTTCCACGTGGACCATCTGTGGTTGGATCTTCTAGATGAACGGACCGGATCATCAGGGCAGCGGGCCTCAAAGCATGCCTCGGTAGGAAACATCCTTTAGTGTATAGCTTCGTGTTGCATCCGGACGTGCTGTAAGAGGGTAATCCGAACCGTTGATTCAACAAGCAACACAGATGATGCTGGCTGCCTTTAAAATCTTTCAAGATGGGAAGATCCTAAACCATCAATCAATGGCCCACATTCAGATGAAGATTGAATGAATCGAGTGTACAGGTGTGGCCCATCCTGTAAGAGGATAGGCCTGATTCTCACACCAGGTGATCAGCATGGTCTTACCATCTGCATGGATATGCAACTTGTGCGTAAATTGTTTCTATTTTCGGTGGGAGATTCATCTAAAGAGCTCCAAATCGTGTTTAGAAAAAGGCCAAGGTGTTCTATTGTTAAGGGAAGAGGTTTGTGAGGAAAGAGTTTTGTTCATCTCTTGAGGTTCTTTTGTGGATTGTTCATCTTCGTAATTTTTTAATTTATAGTGATTGTTGTCACTTTGTGCCGTGGTTTTTTTCCCCACATGAGTTTTCCTTATAAAACAGAATGTTCTCTATGTGTTTGATCGTGTGCATGCTTGTGACAATCGTTTGATTCTTCTCTTTGCTTCCACAAGGTTTTCCCAGCACTCCATTCATGAATGGGCAATATACAGAAAATGAATCTAATAATAGAAAAGAAAACATAATTCAGCAACATCACGCTAAATATGAAAACCAAGCAGGCAATAATAAAACCTTGGATAGAGGAAGTTTGTCATTTCAGTTCCATTGAGATAGTCCTTGAGCAGTTGAGGATGGTACTCTAGTATTTCCCAGAATATAAGTTCTGGAATGTCCTCTTTCGTCACCCTACACCACTCAAACTCAAACTCAATCTTAGAGATCAGTTGACAAGACGGTTCTCTCTACACATTGGCCAGGCCCTTGAAGTAAGGATCAGCCAGTGCCTGGTTATAACAAACACAAACATCCCCAACAAAGGATAAATATCGACAGTCACAATATACAAGTAGGAGAGAAAAATAAAATTTCCATGCTCCACTCATATGACAACATTACCAACAGATGCAATATCATCATATGACAGCATGGCCAACAACTGCATGGCCAACAAGTGCAATATCCAAGCATGGCCAACAAGTGCAATATCCAAGCAATATCCTCCTAATATGACAGCATGGCCAACAAGTGCAATATCCAAGCCATCCATCAGGTGGATCTGACCATTTAGATGCTCTCACCCAAAAATAAACCTAACCCATTCAGCAGGATGCGAAAAGTAGTTGGACAGTTGAAAAAATCAGCCAATTTCCCAGCCACCATTTGTTTTGTAAACTGCTGCCCACCTGATGAGAGGACCAACCTGATTCTTGGGCAAGATCATCTACACAGTAGCACTCCTCTAATAAATGGATTGGATCAAATACCAATGGTCATGCTGGCACATGTGTCGCATGGACATGAGCTGCCTGGTTCATATGTGTGGGCTAATATCGAGGTTCTACGAGAATGTGTCACTATATCAGATTTCGATGATCAGGAAACATGAAATGAGCTCAAGCTTTGGTATTCTTCAGCGCAGAAAAAAATTCCAAAAAAACAGAGCACAAATCCAGAAACAATCTAATAGAAAAATGACATCCCGTCAGAAACTGACCTCTTCGCCAGTTGGCTGATCCTTTGGATCAAATGCTAACAGTCTTTCCAACGGTTTTGACTTTTGAGTGCTAAAGGATCTGCATTTGGAAACTTCTGTGAAAAGGGCACAGGCTGCTAGCCTGCTACTTTCTCATGCCTACTCAGATACCTCCTCGCCTATTCATTCCAGACCTGGATTCAGAAAAGCATAGAGATAAATTGCTAAGAAAAGCAATTCTCTAAGTTGGCACTAAGGATAGGAATATGCCGTACCCGAGATATGGTATCTAACGAAGGTGTGCCAAGCAGATCCGTCATCAAATCCAATTGTTGAACAAACATTTTTACCAGGAAATAGCGGCTTCCCTGTTAATACCTCAGCAAAGATGCAACCTATGCGCCAAATATCAATTGCAGGAGTATGCTGCAGATCCAAAAACCATTCACTAATTAAATCGTGCTGGGTAAACACAAACAACGTCATGCAGTATCAACAGAGAAGAGAAACTTAATACCAAATCCAATACCATTACCTGGTAAGATATTTCAACTTGCAGGAGAGTTCAACACTCCTTCCTGAACAAGCATTTTTTTAAATTACTAGGCATAATTACTTCTTAAAAGCACGTTGAACAAATCCTCTACATAAATTGCAATCACTACAGCAAACAAAGCTATTATCCATGATAACAGTGAAAACTGAAATAACACAACCAAAATTGTGTTGAGGGACAGTCAACATCATATTCCCTAGCCGCAACTATTGCAGAGACTGTAAGAAAACCAAATGACAAATAACAAATAGTTTTTGGAATACTAAAAACTAGAAATAGTAATAATAATAATAAGCCTTCTGAGTTCTGACAGTAGTGGTTCTCAACATTTCGGTTATGAAGGCTAACTGACGTAGGACGACTAACCACTTGCTCTAAAAGCTCGAACTGATAGAGCGTGGTGAATAAATCCCTTTATCTCATAGCCCAGGCTCCAACTTCACACAGGCCAGGCCCTCAGCCAAACCCTCCTTCGTAGGCCCCACTTCACATGGGTTTGCATCACACTAGCCACCCATTTCACGTGGGTGGGGCCCGCCTCACATGAGCCGCCCACCCTGAGTGTGTCCCCACTTCACACAGGCTACCCCACTCGAGCCTGGTGTGAAAATGCCCCTGCATTTCTAACAGTGGACCCTCAAAAACCCAGCTGCTGAAGTTCTGTAGTTTCTGCTTTGTTGCCTTCCCAATAATACAAAGCTCCAATGCCCTCAGTTGCAGGCAACTGATAATCTTTAAAGGCTATTAAAAGGTTATTTTGGACATACAATGAAATCCAACCTAAACATCTTGAAAAATACTCTGGACCCACTTCTCAGGGGCTAGATTCCCAAGAGCCAAATGATCGCTTACAAGAATAACCAACTATAGAATTTTCTATCCTACAAAATATATATATACACAGACATAAACAAGCTACGCATAAATAACAAGAATAATATACACCGGAGACTAAAAGTAAAGCATATGCAGTCCACAATTCAACACAGACAAGGATAATTTTGTTCTCATCCAAATCCCTCTGAATTTTCAACAACTTGGCAGCCTCTGCAGGGTCCTGAATAAAAGAAAAAAGAAATAAGGCATGGTTGGCTTGTTAATCTTTCTTGGAACAAAGTAAACTCACATTCACGGGAAGTTAACCATATTAAGTTAGAACGGCACTTTAAGAGTCAAATGAAGACTTGAACTTTGCCAGTATTCCAACCTGCATGTCTAGCACAAACAATCAGAAAAGTGAAAATATGGCAAATACCTGAAATTTCGTTAGAGCATCATTCAGATAGGGCCATGGTTGAGTTGCATCTGTCTGAATTGTTCTCCAAGAATCCCCAAAGTTCTTCTGATATTCATCTAGTACCTTCCCAAACATTGTGAATCGAATATTCATCTAGTACCTTCCAAAACATTGTGAATCGAATCAGATTGTTTTTTTTTTTTAGAGCAAATAGTGGGAAATGCATTGAAAAGAAGAAACATCCAAACACCCAAAATCCAACGCTGGACAAGAACTGAAGAATGAAAGAACAAGTATCTAAATGGCTTTTCTTTTGGTTTCAAAGAATTTCCCATATTCAAGCATATCTACATAGTTTTAGAGCCTGTTTGGACACCCTTTCAAAAGGGGCATTCGACACCTAAAAGGCCCTACATAGTTTTATGGCCTGTTTGGGGATATCATCCACTGTAGGGCCCAACAGATGAAAGGTTGTGAGTTTGGACATGCGTCCTGCATGTGCAAGCTTCTTATAACTTGCACAATACAAAATCAAAATTTGTTTGAGGGACTCCATACAGAAATTTCTCATCACAAACAAAATGCAAATCAGAGTATCCATCTAGGTCTCTCTAAAAGCTAACAACAAAAGCTGCTCATGGTCTCCCTTGCTGCATCATGAGCAAATGATAAAATATTTAGATCACAGAAATGCAGTACCCTGCCACTGATTTAAAAAAAATGAAAAATAAAATAAAATTAGCCTGAAAGTTACCCCTGCGATGCCAGCAGGATGCCATTCAAGGCAGACTTGGTTTCTGAGGCTAAATGCCAGGAAAGGGTTTTTGATGCAGGAGTTTCTAGATTTCATGTTAATAAACTCATTAAGTGCATCAAAGAATAAACTAAATTGGAAATAAACATAGTTGAAATGAAAAGAATATGCCTCCAACAAATGAACAAGATACCTGAAGGATGAGGGCGTAGTTTTGCTTGTATGTGCTTTTGCCTGAAGTCAGTCTGTGGCTGTGGATTAAACTGCACCTTTTTGTTGACAAAATCTAGCTCAGGAAATCAAAGAATAAGAGTGATAATGCAGTTCATAATTTCCCATTGAGACATGAAATCTTTAGCCCCACAGTTGAAAAAACTGATATTTCTTGCTCAAACAAGTCATTTAATTTGTAAGCAACAGTGCGAAGATGAGCAACAGCATTAACGAGAGCTCTTACTACATAATCTTTCAGGTTATCTGGTACCCTAATTAAGAAGTGAAAATTTAGATATGTTTATAGGAACTATCCAACAAACAGGCCCCATAATTGTTCTGTAGTCTTAAACATTTTACTATAAACATCAAGCTGATGTATAACTATTCCTAGGTTAATCACATTTTAAAACAAACAGTGTCTAATCTTTGATTGATTCCAAAGAAGTTTCATGCACGAAACAAATAATTACACAGAAAAAAAAAAAATCAAATCAAAGGAAAAGGCTAGCCTCAAACAACCCAACAAACATTACAACAACCAGATGAAGATGATCGCAAAGGAACTCCAAGCACAGAGAGAGAAAAAGAGGCTAAAAGAGAAGGGGAGAAATTACATAAAGAAAAAGGAACGGAAAACTGCAATCCAAAATCAGGCCTTATAACAAATTCCATGTTCTCAAAATGAAAGCAATTTTTCAGAAATAACAAAAAGAGAGATTAAGTAAAGTTCCCTGTCAAACAAGAAAAGACCATCCACTGAGTCAAGTAAATCTACCAAATGTACCCGAACTGTATATATGTTCTCAAAATGAAAGCAGTTTTTTTCAGAAATAACAAAAAGAGAGATGCCTCCATTTACTAGCAAAATTTATAATCCTGAGTTACAATTTGAAACAAAATTCTCAGGAAATGCAGGAGTGTAAGAAGCTTTTCCTTGTTCACCTGTCCGAAAGGGAGTATTTCGCAGTGCCTGAAAAACCTGAAATTGCTGGCTGTTCCACTGTTTGAACTCTACGACAAATCGACAATGTTCAGGTATGGCAAGCCCTCTTACCTGTAATAGCCAAATATGTTTTAGGCAGTAAATTCTCAAATAGCTTCTCTCCTCTATTTATTTCTTCAATGATCACATCATGCTTTCCAACCGAGAGACATGCCAATCCAAATGATGTTTTTGGTATGGGTGTGTTTGGTTGCACCATCATGTAATTCATGATATTTTTTTGCCAAATTAGACTGATTAATCTGGACATTTCATGATATTTGTTGCAACCAAACACAAGCTAACTGAGTATTTGAAATGACATATGATCCACTCATGATGATATGAAGTGTACCTAGAATCTGAACTAGTGGGACCAAGGTCTGGTGATTCAGACAGTTGATCTCATGACGCCGGTCTGGTAATCCAGACAGTTGATATGATGGGCATCACCATTAACAGAGCATGCCGTAAAACATCACAATTTGCAATTCTACACCTTCAATCTCTGGCCTGGAATGGACCGTTTGAGGAAAACCATAATGCTCCACATTCAACAGAAAAATGCCAGAGATATTAGATGCCTTTGATAATCCAATTTGGGAGCTTTTCTGGGACATGATCTGTCCACAGTGGGTCCATCAGATTGACAATCTACATCACCAAACCATGGGCCACACCTATACCAGCTCAAGACCTGAAGATGGTATGCATAACCACAGGTCAGGAGGATGGTATAATTACTCATTTTAAAATAGTATATCCAAGTAGAATAAACATCTAATTCTCAATCTAGTACAAGTATTCCTCATTTTCCTATCATTTAGTATATCCAACATCATGGACATGTAACGAGCATGCCTTATGTACATGTTGTAAACCTTGGGTAGAGAATAGATTGTTGCAAACCTCATTTTCCTATCATTTAGTAACTGGAAACAAATCATGTAATCTCCCTTTGATGTGGTCCATCTTTTTCAGGAATTTCATCAAACACGTGACATGCACAGGATAACGATAATCATTTCAAGAAAATCGTTCTTTGAATGCAACAAAAATCAAGTGAATCTCCGTTACACAAAGAAAACCCATATGAGAAATTGATCCAGGTATTACAACTTAAACAGCAGAAGGAATCAAACACATTGAAAATCAGACAAATCTCCACAAGATGAAAACCCAATTGAGAAACCAATAAAAAAACACAGGAAATCAAAAGAAAACAAGAGATCTTCCTTCAAAAGCATCAGGAATCAGAAACATATCCACAAGTTGAGAAATCAATCCAATGCATACCAACTCAAAGGCAAAATGATGAAATCTTTCTTCAGACCCTAATTAGGCATCGTTAGAATAGGTGGCTACAAGATGTTGAGCATGTCTGAGATGGATTTCTGGGTATTAACGAGATTTATAGAATGGTTGGCATCCCCTACATAAGGTATGAAACATAAGAGATAGGACTCTAGCAAACGGGTACTTCAAAAGAAGAAGAAAAATACACACACACACACACACACACCCCATTTGAGTTCGAACCCATCAAAGCTACAAATTATAATTTAGGAAATCATTCAACAAAAAATAAAGTCATGTAATTTAAAAAATGTTCCACATCATTTTGATTTAAATAAAAAAAAAAATCTACTTCAAGAAAAATCCCTAATTAGGGATTCGAATTTGAAGAATCCTAATTAGGGATTTCGACATTCAAATCTGCAAAACCGTAGTTAGTGATTGAAAAACGAAAATCCCCAAATACATTCACCATTGCAAAACCCTAATTAGGGTTTATATATTCAACATTTTGGGGGGGGGGGGGGGGGGGGGGGGGGGGGGGGGGGGGGAGGGGGAGAGAGCTACTGTAATGGCTGCCCAGTTGTGTGGGTAGGTTCGGTTAGAACGGAGGGGGGGATTCAGTGGCCGAGAGAGGGGGGAAAGGGATTCAAGGCCGAGAGAGAGAGAGAGAGAGAGAGAGAGAGAGAGAGAGAGAGAGAGAGAGAGAGATAATGAACGGTTTAGGGTTTTGTTTTAAATTTCGGGACCTTTGCCGGCGCCCAGTTTTAACTAGCGCAGGCAACTGGTACCCCCAAACAACAGAATGCATTTTGCGGACGCTTGTTTACATCTATCGTCGGAAGCCATGTGACACACCAGCGATTGTCACATAACTCGGCGCTATTTCTGGGCTGCAGACAAAAAAGGGTCAGTAAATCTGCATTTTCTTGTAGTTAAGTCTCTCAAATGGCGATAAACTCTTGGATGGTGTTCGTATATTGGAAAATTGCCATTTCCGCAAACGATTCTGCCCAAATAAAATATACTAACATCCAAACCCAGCCCAAAGAAACAATGAAAAGACAATCAAAATCACAAACATGAAATTCTGAATTTTCATGTGACAAATAATGACAGAGAGAAAAGAAAGAAGAAATGACAGACAAGTTTCAATACTTAGAAATTCTAGAATAGAGGAAGAATGGATCAAAATCCACATCGTCTCACAAGCGATTCTCAGATAAGAGATCCACAGGCATCACTTCGGGGCATGTTCAGATTGGTGAAGAACACAATTCACCGGAAAAAAGAAATTGATTTCCTCTGATTTAATGGTTCCCTTCATTTGCAGAAGCCCAAAGGGGAAAGGAAATCAAATCAGTTTTCATTTCCTCAGAAAAAGGGCCATTTCCTTTTCCTCCCTAAAACCTAAGAAATGGACATTTCAATCCTTTTTGAAAGATAACTCTCAGTTTTCGACCAAGAATGATAAGTGGGTGTATTAGCCAGTATCGCCTGATACAGGGTGATACGTAACGGTATCAGTGTTGAACAATAAGTTGCGTGACACAATCATTTTAAACCTTGTTCCACATTTCATGTATGCTAAAACAAACAGGTTATGTAAGGATTCTTTTCCACAGGTTTCCTTTTCCATAGTTTTCCTCAGATGTGAGGTTTTCATTTCCTCATCTACTTTTTTGTTTCCACCAATCCAAACAGGTCCTTTTTTCCTTCCTTTTTTTTCCCCCTTTCTCATTCATAGTCTGAAATCTGTATTGCCAGCATAGAAACCAAAACTGCTTCATGCCAATGCCATACATCATATAAAAAAGAGGGTTCTGTTTGCATGATGCCCTTCACTCTTGCTCAATCATTGCTCAATCATTTCTAAGCATTTGGTCTCTTTGCCTGCGGCACAATTGTTTTCCACAAGAGATGAGTTGGTTGAGGCAGGAACTAATCGGATCATGCATATGTTTCCAATATTGGTATATGTTTTTGCGTGCTGATGGGCAGGGTCGTGCACAAGTGAAATAAAAAAGTAACTGAGGAAGGAAATGGAATGGTTTCCCTCATTTGCGAAAGAGGAGACCTGAGTTCCGGTTTCCTCGGATTTCCTCGTTACAAGGCCTCCCTTTTCATTCTCAGATGTCAGATCTAAAGAAAAGGAAACTTTTTCCTTTTCCACAGTTCTGCTCAAATGTAAGGTTTTTCTTTCATCGGCTACTTTTTAATTTTCACCGATCCAAACAGCCATCATCCTACAACCCAAACCAAATGAAAAAAACAACCATGTCCAGAAAAGGAAGGGGGGGGGGGGGGGGTGGGGAAGACAGAAATTAGAACTAAAATCTTTCATTTGGAACAAAACATCATATACTCAGTATTCACAACCAAAAGTCAAATTCAACAAAATCGGAAAGAAACATTAATATGAAAAAGCCATGCCTTCAACAAAATCCGCTTTAAATGCATACTCTATAACTATAAATGGGTATCACCCTAAAAATTTAAGGAAAACAAATTCTATAGCTTAGAAGGTATTCTAAATTTGGAGGTTTACTAAGGCCACTGGGTGTATTTGCTAATTCTACATGCAGAACACATGCCAATGTTGAACACTTGCAAGATCTGAGTATTACATCAGGTGGGCTGCACTGGTTGGTTCTTCCAGACAACAAATCAGGCTGCCACAAACTTTAGGTAGCCCCAACATACAAAATAAATGGATAGCCAGAAAAAATCTGTTTTAACCATCAGTCTACTTGTATATTTTGGCCTACATAAGGAGAGAAATTGCCTGATTTTTATGGCAGAAGATCTAAGCATTACTTCCAAACAGATGGAAAGCTCAGATGTCACATACGCGTTCCATGTTAACAAATGGGCCTGCGTTGGAAGGGTTCCACGCATGGAATTAGCAAACGGCTCATAGTATTGAGAGTTTTGTGCATTTTGTGACTGTATATAGAGCAATGAACAAAACATACAAAGATCATGGACACCCATTAACACAACTATTCCAATAATAAAATCCACCGAATCATTTTTTTTCCATGTCCAAACTCAGGATCATCAGCATATCTAGCCACGTAGGACCCACATGTAAACATGGTTGGAAAATTAGTCCATCCTTTTCAATGAAAAATTATCCAGACCATTGATTTATTGAGTTGAACATAAGCCATTAGGAAGCTTTCCTTTCAATGTTCCAGATTCAGTTGCTCATATCAATGGCAAGAATTAACCATTCAGAGTTAGTTTCTTACCATGCCCCATCTGGGGTCGCACCCAGAAAAAGGTTTTGATCATCCGACCATCTCTACATGTGAGCCCCAGTGGGGCAACATCAACAAGTGTTGATGATACTGAGTCGTGATAGAGAACAAACTCATTCTCCTGTTGCAGATTGCCTGATGGGTTTTCATAGGTTTTCCCAGCAAAGCAAAACAATCCAACAACAGATATGAAAATGAAACCGAATTTCCATGGAAAACTGCATTCTGGACCAAACAACAGAATTATCATTGGAATCCATAGCTTTTCAACTCCGACAGGATTTTGTGATAGTTTTCCAAATCCTTTTTCCTGTTTCCACCAATCCCAAAGACAAGCAACACAACAAATCAAATAGAATCCTTCACACTATGTTTGGTTGCACAAAATACCATGAAGTAAATTTTATGATATTTGGTGTAAACAAACACACCTTCAGAGACAACTGGTATCACTATCCATTACTCCAGAAATTCCACTAAGAGTAGAAATTCCAAAGTTCACAAGTTGTTTTTTTCTTCTCAGCTCCTAAAGCGGCCATTCACCTCAAGATTTTTTTTTTATGGTTAATCGGTCTAATTTGGGGCACAATATAATGAAGTTTCATGATATTTGGTGCAACGAAATGCACCCTTGGAGACGAATGGTGTTACTGCACATTCATTTCCACGAGAGCCCGAAATCCCAAAAATCATAAAATATTTTTTTTCTCAGCTCCTGAAAGCGATCATTCACAAACTATCATGATTAATCCAGTCTAATTTGGGGCAAAATATCATGAAATTTCTGATATTTGGAGTGACCAAATGCACGCCTACAAACAAATGGTGTTACTACGTACTACCCATTCCTCCACAAATTCTACCAAGAGTAGAAATTTCTGACTTCGCAGACTACTTTTTTCTTGGTTCGTGAAGTGGCCATTCAGTAAACACAGCATAAATTAGCAGAATTCAATAAAAATGCAACAGCAATAGAAATAGAACTACGAAAATGGCAGTAAAAAAAACCGTCACTTGGCATGAAACCTCATTATTCATGAACCTACTGTTAAATTACAAGCTAAAAAAGCAGCCATCAAAACCCACTTCACATGACTGATCTCTTTCACTGTGATTAAAAGAAACCCGATTTTTCTATTAGAAAAAGAAGAAGAAAAAGAAAAAGATTTGTAGCCAGACTAAGAAGTATGGTGGCGTTTGGACATCCACCCAAATCGAAATTCAAGTAGATCAAGCATTTCCTTAAATTAGAATCCGGAAAGTGGCTATTTGGGCGGCGCAAGTTTCCTGAATTCAAGCCCGCAAAGGACCCATTTCCATCTCCGCTCGCAGTTCCAAGCCTGCCCAAACGGTCCCCCCAACCCGAATCACTTACAGTGAGGCTGACTGCTCTGCAACTCCCCCTCCCCGAACAACTTCTCCTTTGCTTCCTCCGATCCCATCACTGCCGGAGTGATCGCTGCCGTCCCATCATCCACCTTCTGCGACCCTGTCAGCCTCGCCAGCACCACGAATGAAACCCCACCGAGCACGTTGTTCAAGCACCTCAACACCACCACCGATGTCTTAAATGCCACCTCCGGCAATCCCTTCGCCAGCACAAATTCCAAACCATTCAACGTCTGATATCTCAGGTTGCTGCTCAGCCCCATATGGATGGCCCACGTCGCCGCATTCAGGATCGTGGGTGGGGGCTTGTTCGGCGTCTCGAACTCAGGGTCCATCTTCTTCCTCAGCTTGATCAGCCCATTCGACAAGGCAGTTCCTGTCAGCCCTGCTGCAAATCCAACAGCTGCAAACAACACGCCCTTGTACACAAAGGTCCCCACCCGATTGAAGAGGCTATAGGGGCCCACCTCAAACATGTGACTCTTCGGGGAATTGGCAAAGATCCACGGCATGGATGAAGCGGACGACCCAGCGGTCGGCGCGAGGAGGTACATCAGCACGAAGTTGAGGATCGATCCGACGACGAGCGTCGAGAAGACGAAATCCAGCTCGTTGAGGCCGAAGTTCGGGCGGGACGCCATGTCGCCGAGAACGCAGGACGACACACCAACCACCTCCTCCATCAGGACCTTGAACGGGAACTGCGGGTCTGCCAAGACCCGAGATCGCCATCCATTGATGAAGGATCCAATAGGGCCGAAGTTGGACGGCTGAGATCGGTCCTCATCACTGCTGCCGCCTCTCCCGTTTGAGTTCGAACCTCCTCCGCCGTTACCACCATTACGCCCGCTGTTATGTATTCCGTCAGGGCCGTTACCGTTGTGGTCGGTGGTGGAGAGGGGGAGGTTTGCTGATGCAGAGGCTTTGGTGGGGAGGAGAGAGAGGGCAATGGACGGAGAGGCGGCGATGGACGGAGAGAGTACGACGGACGGAAAGCGAGGAGTATTTATGGAAAAATGGCGGTTTTTGGAGATGGCGGGAGGTGTAGAGAAGGGCGCGTACCGGAGCTGAGCCATGTCGTCAGATTCCGGCGGAGAGAAAATTCCTCCATCCAGCGTGCATCTGCCAACCTTTTATAGGCTTTTACGCGCTCCGTATTAGTTGCTGACAACTTCACTAGCTATCTCCCTACTGAAGTTCCGTGGGCCCCACTATGATGTATGTGTTGTATCAACACTGTCCATCCATTTGTAGAGATCATTTTATGGAATGAGAAAAAGGAATGACGCAGATCCAACGCTCAAGTGGACCACACCACAGAAAACAGTGTAGACAGTCATGCCACCGCTGAAACCTTCCGAGGGCCCACTATGATATTCGCTTGAAATCCGACCTGTTCATAAGCTCACACATACATCGAAGGAGGGAAAACATAAATATAAGCTTGATCAAAAATTTACGTGGCCCACAAGAAGTTTTAATGGTAGGCGTTCAATCCCTACTATTTTCTGTGGTGGGGTCCACGTGAGATTTAGATCTGCTTCATTTTTTGGATGCTGCCATAAGATGAGATTTAAAAACGGATGGACGGAGTGGATTTGAGGAATGTACATTAACGTGGGCCTCACATTCAGGGATCCACCCACTTCGTTGAATCGGGTATCCACCGAAGTCGCGTCCAAATTGCAAACCTCAGGCTGACGATCTTGTAATTCCTCTCAAATATCAGGGATGTTTTGGTAATTTAGTTTTCTCACGCTTTTGTTCTATATTTTCTATTCCTGAGAGATCTGTGGGCTTCTACCTAAATTCGGAGGAAAGAACTTGCATGGAAGAAAAGGCCATTTTACCAAACTGCCCTTTTACTTTTCTAGATGACGAAAATGCCCTCTTGAGAAAAGAATTTTTACCTCTTCGGACAGAAAATGGACGTACCGTGGGACTCCGGTTTAGGTGCGAATATGGCACACGTGTCTGAGATCCAGGCCGTTGATCAGGCACGCTCAACAGCTTATTTGTCAGGGGTTTGAAGTCAGATCAGAGTACCACAAATGTACCCAAAGGTGGACTGCAGATTGGCTAACAGTTGGCATTCGACACACGTGCAGCCTACATGATGAGCATAGAACTCTTGTGCACATGCGTATGAAATCACAGCCGTTGGTAAGGAGAACACAGTTCGCATATCTTAAAATCTGCGGCTATATGATGATCATTTTGCCACACAAAAATGGTTAAGGGAAATTGACCAATGGCTTGGATTTGTGTACATTGTGACCCATCCAACGGTCATATTTTCTTAAATTTAGATACATGTGTAGATGTCAGAATCATTTCAAGCAATAGAAATCCAAACCATGCACTGAGCTCATATTGTCCACTCTATTTATTAAAAATCCTGAAAAGAAAATTATTTTACCCTTAATCTTTGTCTAAATTACAAAGGCAAACCATCCAACTAGGGAATGAGAAAATACCATGTGTCCTAAACTCTTCCATGAGCCAATCACAACACCCATCATTTACATGTTAATTACTAAAATGTCGGTCAGTTTCCAACACACCACTCTCACACTAAACCTTCAGTCGATATTTTTAAATTAAGTGTGAAGTGCTCTCTTCTATCCTTGACTACCCTCTCACGTACTCAAAGTACAAAGCTTTGAAAGTTAAGTAGGAATGTCCTGGTGATTAAAGGCGAAGTAGGTAATCTCTTTCTTGTCTCGTAAGTTTTTATTGAGAATGACTAAGGATTAAGCTTGAATCAAAGAGCTTCAATCATTTTAAAAGTGTGCTCGTCTCTTTCTTGTCTCATAAGTTTTATTGGGAATGACCCAAGAGTAGAACTTGAATCAAAGAGCTTCAATCTTTTTTTTTTCTTTTTATGGGTCAGTACACACACCCCAATGATAATAGACCCACCTCACTGATAGTTACACTGTAAAGTGTTAGGCATCCACACTTGGGAATCGATACCTAGACATTAGTGTTGGAACAGGGTTATCTTCCCTTAAACTATAGACCAGGCGTAGCTTCAATGATTTTTATTGTTTCTATAACATATCTCCAAGTTAGGGCTCATCTTATAAGAAAATAATAATAATAATTTGTTAAGTTAGATATTTAAGAGCTCCAACTATTTTTCTTCCTTGGAGGAGTGTTGGAGTTTTTTTCTCCACTCACATCTCTAAGCCATGAGTTAATAGCATTTCAATTTTTTTCTTGTTAGTTATGCAGTGCACCCACCTTGTTAGCTACACAACGTACCTACTCGATTAGTCACACGATCCACCCACCCACTGATGGGGTTAGTGTGTCTCCTTAGCATTCGAACCTAAGACTTGTTGTTGAAACGCGAATATGAGTTAATACCATTTCATTTACAACCTTTCATTATTTTTTTTTTGTTCCTTTCTTTTTTGGGCTTATTGCAATGCTATAGTTCCTTCTCATGTACCTTCTGCTGTAGATATATTTTACTTCTTGTCCTGCTTATTTGTCTTTTTAAGCAACAATCTAAAGCCGTTTGCTAAATAATCTCAAATTTTATGAGTATAGACATACGTATCTACAATCGAGGATGGGGCGCCCCATACCTTCCTTTCTTTTAATCATGGTCCTTGCTCACAATCTGTGAACATGGATCATATAGAGTCATTCAAATCCAAACCGTTCACCTTGACCCTTGGATCATGATTTTATGATTTCTAACACACCATAGACTTTAAGACTTTTTGGCTAGTGACGACTTCGTGAAATATTTGTCCCCTTTTGCAATGTATTCGCATTCAATAAATTCCAGTCACTCTCTCTTCCACAGCATGAAAGCTACAAAGAGGGGATCGGCCGACTAAATGACTGTATTGGAACTTTCTCACATCATCAATATGGCCCACCTTTGATGGAGTATTTATATAAGAAAGTGGTTTTGTCAATGATCCAAACAATTTAATCAACGGTTAAGAAAGTATTAGAAAATATTAGTTTTTGATGGGGCCCACCGGTATGCTCATTAAAAAAAATACAATCAAACAATCTAGCCCGATGACCATGTGGGGCCCACCAAATAGAGGTCCTGCATCACTTTGATTAGGCCTTCCCAAGCATCAATTGATGTCTGATGATCTAAACTCAACATGCGGCTTTCAGTGTGATTGACTATGACACTGAACGTACAATGGACGGTCAGAATTTGAATATATTGTGGAGTATGATGATCAATGATCTGGACTGTCCATTATGTTGCACCACCTTTTGATTGCATGGATCTCTTAAGAATCACTTTGATATGATAATCTAAACCATCCTACCAGTGGCCAAGAAAATTGGCGGTGGACATTTGAGTATGCTTTTAAGTAGCTTTTGGACCGTCCTTTTAGCCCACATTACAAAAGCCGTATCGGTTGGACGGTTGTAATTGTTTGATCAATTGCCTAACTTTTAAGACATGCAATGAAGGTCCACAAAAAGCCCATCTCAACCAAAGGTTAAGATGCATGCAAATTTGGATTTAGGGACTGTTTGGCATATCTAAAAAAGGAATGCTCAATCAAATAGTGGGGGACACCCTAGACTAGTCATATCCCAAACATCAGTTGATCAGACAATCCTGACTCCTGATTAATGTACACTTCCTATTTGAATTAGGACCGTTGACTACTATCCGTTTTCACCGTCCGTTAGATGTCCAGAAATTGATTAATCAGGATCATATTTCAAACTTTAATTTTTCCTACAATCCATCTAAAGTCGGTCCCACAATTTTGTCGGTTCGGATTCGAGTTACATGCCACGTGTATGCAGCGACATGGCCCACGTGTACATGCCACAGCTGATGCTCCTCCAATTTCCAGTATGCTTTGCGGGTGTTTTATATTAATAAGATGAATGGTCACCTCAATAAACAGGCCATTCCAAGACTCAGGTGAGCCATATTAAATGATTTTAGTGGTTTTAGTCACAATTTTGTACGGTGTGGCCCACTTGAAGCTTCGATTAACCTGATTTTTGGAATCCATGGATAAAATGAGGGGGCTGACATGATGGACGGAGTGGATGTGGTCTGATGGGCTCCAAACCTGTTGTTGTACAGTAAGCTTTTTGCACAATGGGTGAAAGGAATGAGCCGCCTTCGGCATTTGTCCGATGCATTATTTGTTCATTCCATTGAAAAGGAACCTCCACCGTTTCTTTACAGTGGGGAGAATGGAATTCCATGCTTTGAATATAAATAATACATGCTTTTTTTGGACCCTTTTCTTTAAAAGTATCACTACGTTTTCAACTGGTGGGGCCCACTGTTTTGACGATCGAAAAACAGCATCGCCTTCTGGCCCACTACGGTGTCGTTTGGCACGATGTATATGGTTGTATTTGGTGGCAGTTGTTAGATCTTTCAAAAAAAAAAAAAAAAATCAATTTACTCTACTTACAGTCATGGACATTTGAATTTTTTTTTAAACCATAGTCAGTGCTAATGAATAAGAGAAAAAAAAAAAATAAATAAAAAGCCTCCATGATCAAACTGGTAATAACAGAAGTGGATGGCAACTTGAACTATGTATTGTGGAAGGAAAGGAATAGCCTCCCAAGGATTCAGTACATATGGAGCCCCATTGTTAGGATCTTAGCCTTTGATTAGCCTTACAAGAAGGCAGTTAAGAGGGAAAACAGCTCCAATTTGAAGCAAAATAGGCCAAGGTTAAGGAGACTAATGACAGCTTTATGATCTTAACCTGTCAATTTATGCAACTGACGGATATACCTCAATCAGTGTTGATGAGTTTAGAAGCTGAAGATGGGTAAAGTCAAATTCCCAAAAAAAAAAAACAGCAGCAATTCATATGGCAACAAACTAAAAATAGGAAAACCAAAACATCAAGATCATTGTCAACCAAGGCGCAGCAGCAGTTCAGTTTAGATCTCTTCAACCATAAAACGCACCACAAATCAAGAGCAGCTAAGATGGCAACTCATGCCATTATCCGAGCGGACCTCATGTAAAGGCTGTCCACAACTTTCCCGATGTTGGAAATTGTGTCCAGCGTTGCAGGGAATATTGCATCTGTCTTGGGATCGTCAAAGATGATGAGGCATCCAGCGCCCTGATCTAAGGTGCCGGCGAACTTCTTGTCTAGAATCATCTGTGACAACTTCTTCTCCACATGATCAGCAGGCAGCTCGATCAGCTCAGCAACATGAGATATCTCAACCCTAGAGAAAGGCTCAATCAACCTGCAGAGGTTCTGCTCCAAGAGGGTATCATATAAGGATGAGAGGTGCCTGTGAACAATCGGGTCTTCTTCCAACTGAGCCCTGAAATCCCGCAGCGCTATCTCAAAGAACTTCAGAGATCGTTTCGAGTAAGCATCAGCAACAGCTTTCATTGCATCCAGTTCAGGTCCCACATAGAGCAAACCTGCTTTGGAAGAGATTATCCCAGCAACATCATCAGCTTGATTCACCATTATCTTGCACAGGAGCATGTACTTAAGACTGAATACTGCACGAGGATCCTCAAGCGCATTGAATGCTTCGAATGCTTCGAAGAAGTAGCTGTAAGCTGTCTTATAGTCTTTCTCTTCTGCATGAAGAATTCCACTCTGTAAATCAATAGTGCCCTGCTGAGCTGGAGGCACGTAAATTGCATTTGCAGCAGTTCTCGCTGCTGTCAGCGCAGCTTTGGCCTTTGGTAGATTCCTCAAAGAGAAGTGGAGCTTACTCTCTAACAAGTCGATGTCCACCAGAAGAAGCTTGTCATCTAATCTTCTGACCTCCTTGATTAGGCTTGACAGAAGGGTTAGAGCTTCAGAGTATTCTTTGCTTTCCATCAGAAGAGCAGCAAGTCTTGCCTCCACTCGCTGTCTGAGAAAGGTACGCTTCTCTGCACGGGTCCACTCCACCATTTCCTTGCAGAGGGAGATCTGCAGATCAGAGGTCCCGGGTATCTTTGCAACTGCATCGATTATTCCCCTCACAATTTTTGCAGTTTTCGCCTTGGGAATCAAAGAGAAAAAGGGTCTCAATCGGGTCAAAAGGCTTCTCAGTTCCTCTGCCTTCTTTTCTTGTCTAAGAAGGTCCGAAAGATTTGTGATGGCCTGTTCTTTTATGCGCAAGGCTTCTGATGAAGACGAAGGGTTTTCGAGTATGCGATAAAGGAGAGAAATAGACTCCGAGGGGTCTTTAGCTTCTAAAGCCTGCGCTATCGAGTCAGTAGTAGCTGGGAGAAATGATGACGACATGTTGATAATCCAAGCCCTGCGAGAATGATAGTAGTAGAATAGAGTAAAACAGATAAAGACCAGTTTCATATCGAAGAAAAGGAAACAGAAAAGAAAAATAAGCCAGCCCACTTCTATCCAGGGTCAAATGACCATACATATTCAAACTTCAGACCATGTCATGCTTCATTCATAAAAAAGCTAAATGGCAAAGTAACAAAACAGCTTCTGTGAAGGCAACAAAGTACCAGTAAATTGATAAAGCAAAAGAAATCCTGCCTTTCTTGCCTTTTAGGAACCATCGCAGCAATAGCGCACATAGCCCCATTTTCAACAGAGGTGCTCAATAAATGTGTGGATCACAGAGATCAAACGGGTGCATTCATACTGCATTATTCAAGGGTTCGCACTTGTGTATTCATGAAGGGATCGTTGCAGAATATGATCTTATCCAAGTTACATGAAGGATTGAGTGGATCCTCTAGAAGAAATACAGCATTGGCCTGCACTGTGATGTTAAAAGGTTCACTGACCGAAACAATGCTTGGTTTCCTAAAGAAGTAACCTTTATATGCCTCCTCCTATCCTGAACACATCGTGAGTGGATATTTTCATGGACTTCAATTTGGGTCTTCCTAGGACTCAAAATGGAGCATATTTGATCGTTGTTGTAGTTGATCGTTTCTCAAAAGTGGCCCATATCATACTTTACAAAAGGATGATCCATGCCACAAACATTGCTGAAATCTTCAAGGAAATTGGAGATTTCACAGGGTACCAAAGACTACAAATTTGGATCACATTTGAAGTTTGTGCGCTTCTAGCAGCACTTTATGGAAGCATTTTGGGAACTAAGCTTTACTTCTTCAACGCATATAAGCCTTAAATGAGGGTGGCAAACTGCGGTAATCAATGGGTTTCTTAGTAACCTTTTGAGCATGTTTGGATAGGTGGAATCCAAGTAAAGGAAAGAAAAAATAATAATATTATCTAATGATGATTTTTTTTTTTTTTTTTTAAAGGCTACTGAAATTTTATAAAAGCCAAAACAGCAGACAAAACAAAGGGAACAAACAAAGCTAATTTGCCGAGGGGGCGAAACAGCTACAAGCCCAGAAAAGAAAAATTACAACCCTTAAGCTTTTCCCAATTGGAGGCCCATTCAACAATTAGGGAACTCGCCCTTTGAGAAACAGATTCAGCAGGCTTGCTCTCATTCTGAAAACATCTTGCATTACATTCCTCCCAAACAGACCACCAGATCGCTAGAAGCGACATCCTCCACAATATCGTCTTTTATGTACCCAACCTCACTCCATGCCAATTACTCAAGAGGTCTCCTGCTGTTGCCGGGAAGGACCATAAAACACTGAAGCGGCTTAGGAAAATAGGCCAGATCATCCCGATAAACCGACAATGGATAAGCAAATGATCTACTGTTCTTCGTCACCCATACAACATAAGCAGATGTTCGGAAGAACCATAGCTCGCCTCTTTAAGGTTTTGGCTAATGATGATTTCCATGAGCATTATTCAAACATAGATTCCAATTTTACAGTTCCTATTCAGATAGCAAGTGGAAATATAATATTCTTCTCACAATAGTCACCTAGTTTCTTGTGCCAAGAATTCAAATAATAAAAAAACATAATATTTGTTTAGTGGAATCCATCCATTTCATCACTATCCAAACAATGAAAATTGTTGAATCAAAGGAAAACCCTTTTCTTTTTCCATTATTTGGCATGGAATCCCTGGTATCCAAACGCGGGCATTGAGAAATATTAGAGGTGATAATGTATCTTAGCAGGATTTACTATGAGTTTGCCTACAATGGCTTAGTTAATCGTACCAAGGAAAAAATATTTATTTGAGAACGCAGAGATAAGAAGTTCATATCATGTACTTGAATTAGTTCTACGACTAGTACAACATCGAGCAAGCAACGTTGCTAATACAATCACTGTACATATATGAAGCTTAGAAAGCAAAAACGAAGAAAGATTGAAGAGAATAATACCAAGTATCGAGAAGCCACAAATGAACATTTTCAAGACAAGGAGATTTCGTTATAGTTTATCTACATATAGAAAATTCCCAAGGGGAACTCGTTTAAGTGTAAGAAAATTAGGCATTGGATGGATAAGAGGGAAGTCAAACAACTATGCCCATAAGCAATGTTGTCAAAATCCTACGAATAATGATTTAAGTCAAATCTTAAGCAAAATGATTTGAATCCCTTTTCATATAAATATTATGATTTATGATTCAAATCTTGACTTGCGATTCGAATTATACTTGTTTTCTTCTATTTTTAAAGTTCACTCGGCTTTTCAGAATCATTTAGAAAAAAAAAAAAAAAAACTTAGAAAAAAAAATCATTTAGAAAAGATATATTATTTTATTTGCTCTTTATATGATGTATATTCTCTTCAATGTTAAATCCTAGAGCTTTTTTTAATGATTTCTTACTTCTTAACTTGTCGAAACGCCAAATTGACGTATGACTTGTCTAGAATGTATTTTTATGGATGGTTAAGATCACGTTGACTATGTATTGTGGAATGATAGTTGGAAATCCAAATATCACTTTTCATTGGTCTACGAAATCAAATGCCGCTTTTCCAATGCAATTCTATATTCAAGAAAGGTAACAAGGACATAAATTATCAAAGAATCCTTGTATGTTTTTTAAGGAAAATTTCTTAAAAGACAAAAAAAAGGGAAAGATAAGAATCATTTAATTTTTAAGTAATACCATGTCATGATAGTGTTAAAGTTTCAATTTTTGCTGATTTCTTTATATTTTTAAGAAAATCATAAATAAAAAAAAATCTTATCGTTTACGATACAATTTACGATTCAATACGATTCTACTCCCATTACGATTTGCGATACAATAATGATTTTGACAACATTGCCCATGAGATTGAGTTGCCACATTACTTAGATATCTCAACGACTTTCAACATGGCTCGTTTGTTTAAGTGTGATGATGGTAAGGTTGATATGGCCAAAAACCTCCTGCCATGTCGAGACAAAAGGAAGTTGAAGTGTTACACATGAAGACTATGGTGCTAGACAAGGCCATTACAGGAAGTACTTGGTGAAAATTGGATGTGGACTTCTACTACTTGTATGAAAAAACAAACTCATTGGAATTTCGTTCTCTCCAAGGGGGAATGATGTCGGCCCAAGGCCTGCCCATGTGTTGAATTTCTGGGTTGTTCAATGACAAATTTTTAGGATAAAATTCTCAGACTACATTGATATTTTTGGAAGATTCTAGGGGCTGATTCCCTAAACATTATTTTTACGACATTACATCTGGCTCAATCTAAGTATTGGAAGCTCCTGGTTAAATTTTTTTTATAGATATTCTAGATAACAAGGGTTGTTCTGGGAAGTAGAGGCAGCATTGCATATGCCACATGCCGCATTGCATATGCCACATGCCGCATAGGGTAAGCCACACTACAAGCGTACACAACATGAAACTTATATTATTTGGTTGCATTATTTAGTGTCGTAGCTATGTTATGCTACATAGCATATGATACAACTAAGCTACAAGCACTATTTAAAAACACTGATGCAGTCTAAGATATAACCTATTAAAAAGCATATGCTACATATTGAATGAATCACCATTAAAGGGAAAAAAAAAAAAAAAAAACCCACTTAGTGAGCATAACAATTTATTCTCTAATTACAACTTCTTTTAAAACCTATTAACAGTATGCTTTCGATAAAGTTGATCTCCCAAATATCCATTATGACAACAAGAAAAAACCTTACGAATATATTCTGACTACTTTAATATATAGGCCACGTGTCTAATGAATCACTTCTCACAAACCTTTAACACAAGGATTCATGAATGCAGATCATTTAACCAAAAATAGATATCTAATTTCCTGTTCGCATTATGTATTTCTCATACCTCTATCACTTTGCCAACCAAGTAAATCATTGATATATTATAAGATGCCGTTAATGAAAAATCAAAGTACAAAATAAAATCAACATGATTTAAAACAATTATATGCAGATATGTAAATTCCAACTTCTAACTGTATACAGTAAACTGTGAGATGCCTAGTTACAGACCTTGTTACTTATTTTGAATTGTGTAAAGGTCCAATAGCCACACAAAATAAAATGCAGATCACAACCACTACTCACAAGGTTGAAAAATTGAACTTGCCAAAGATTCACAATTTGCCAGTAAGGACGTAATCTATTCTATGCTCTTATATGATCTAGAAAAAGACACATAAAAAACTGTCAGCAGTAGACCTAGTTTCAATGATCCTTCTACATATATTTGATAAATTGCTAAAATTATTGAGATGAGACGAGATGAGATGGCATCAAGAATGGCAGATTGCCAAATGCATAAGGGTAAGCAAGAAAACCTTCATTTACAAAGGTATCTGTTAAACCTTTAGCTTCATCAGAAATATTTCTAAAGGACGTAACTTATTATCTCTGGCCAGATCATGTAATCCCTCAACAACGATTCTAAGTCTTAATGAACTTATATTCCTCCATTATGCATAAACAACCATAAAATAAAAAATAAAAAAACCAAACTCCTACATACATGGCATACTTTAGGGTTTAGTGATGTTGGGAAGGGAAAAGGAAAAGAAAAGAAAATGGGAGATGGAAGGATTGAGGAGTGGGAAGATGAAAGAGATTGTGGTAAAAGACCTAATAATCCTCTTGCCAAATGTTAGAGACCATAAATGCAAGATTATGAGCAACCTCAATAGTCCTCCAGTCTTGAACTAAAGATCGCTTCCCTTCTTAAACAACTACCGTAGAGAATTATGAGTATTACTCAAAGAACCTTACAATCTTCCACAAAAGCTATGAATTCCTAACTAGCCAAGATCTAAGAAAATAAGAAACTACCCAAATAAGAAAGCACCTAAATAGAAAAATAATTAAATAAGAAAATTTTAAAATAACTTCTTGCCTAAAATAAAGATATGAAAGAAAAATGAAAATTTCTGAATGTGGAGATTTGAAAGAAAAAAGTAAAGTAGTGATGGCCTAAAAAGGAAAAATGGTCCTTTTCTTATACACACGTGTGGAGCATGCACATGTGAGATGTGGGCATTTTCTTCAAATCTTGATCAATAGGCTTGTGTGGCTCTTTGGTTGCATCAATGCCACCATTCACAAAATGATGTACGATGAGTGAAACTAGCTTAGGATGAATGAGGTGAGATCATTGTTGACATGTGCGATTATGCGATCACATAATCACATACTGTGGCTCAGATCGCTTATGCCATGGTTGCATACGCCATGCAGAAAGTGTACCATGGTTATGCGATGGAGGAATCTAGTTCATGTATGTAGGAGTTCAGTTTTTTTTTTCAGTTGTTTATGCATAATGGAGGAATCTAGTTCATTAAGACTCAGAAACATTGTTGAGGGAATACGTAATCTGGCCAGAGATAATAAAGCTGCGTCCTTTAGAAATATTCCTAATGAAGCTAAAGGTTTTGCAGATACCTTTGTAAATGAAGGTTTTCTTGCTCACCCTTATGCATTGGGCAATCTGCCATTTCTTGATGCAATCTCGTCTCATATCAATAATTTTAGCCATTTATCAAATATATCTAGAAGGATCATTGAAACTAGGTCTACTACTTGCAACTCTCTATGTATCTTCTTCTAGATCATATAAGAGCATAGAATAGATTATGTCCTTACTGGCAAATAGTGAATCTTTGGCAAGTTCAATTTTTCAACCTTGCAAATAATGGTTGTGATCTGCATTTTATTTTGTATGGCTATTAGACCTTCACACAATTCAAACTAAGTAACAAGGTCTGTAACTAAGCATCTTACAATTTATCGTATACAGTTAGAAGTTGGAATTTGCATATGTATATAACTGTTTTAAATCCTGTTGATTTTATTTTGCACTTTGATTTTTCATTAACGGTATCTTATAATATATCAATGATTCACTTGGTTGACAAAGTGATAGGAGCATGAGAACTATGTAATGCGAACAGGAAATTAAATATGCATTCCTAGTTAAATGATTTGCATTCACGAATCCTCGTGTTTAAAGTTCGTGAGAAGTGATTCCTTAGACACATGGCCTATATATTGAAGTAGTTAAAATATATTCATAAAGTTTTTTCTTATTGTCATAATAGATATTTGGAAGATCAAATTTATCGGAAGCATACTGTTAACAAGTTTTAAAAAAAGTTGTAATTGGAGAATAAATTGTTTTGCTCACTAAGTTGGGCTTTTTTTTTCCAATGGTGATTCATTCAATATGTAGTGTATGTTTTTTAATATGTTATATCTCAGACTGCATCAATGTTTTGAATAATGCTTTTAGCTTAGCTGTATCGTATGCTATGTAGCATAGCATAGCTACAGCTCTAAATAGTGCAACCAAATAACATGAGTCTCATGTTGTGTACACTTGTAGTGTGGTGTACCCAATGTTTTAAATAGCGTGTAGTGTATAGCGTAGCGTTCAGGCCTCTGTTACGCTACACGATACTTTCATTTTTTAATTAAAATAATTTAAAATAGGATAAACAGTATAAATAAATATAAAATTAACAAAGAAAATTTAAGAGCTCAAACAGTCAGTCCTAAAACTGAACAGTGGCTATACACAACACAATCAACACTAAAACAAGTCATTTCCAACTTTCTAGCGAAGAAAAAAAAATTAAAAATAAAAAGGGCAACAAAACAAGAAAATTGGAAAAAAAAAAAATCGTCAGTCCTAAAACTGAACAGTGGTTGTACACAACACAATCAACACTAAAATAGGCCATTTCCAACTTTCTAGTAAGGGAAAAAAAAGATTAAGGCAACAAAACAGGTTAGAAAAATGAAAAAAATAAAAAAAAAGGCAACCAAACAGTTAAAAAGGTGAAAATGTAAGAGATATCAATCGTTTTATTGTAAAAATTAAAATAAATATAAATAACTAAGGTTAATGGGTGTAAACATACCTTTAATATCTTCAAAATCAAGGAGAAATCGAAAATAATGCAGATTGAGAGAATTGAGCTCTCGAATTTTTGTGGCTAGGAAGCTCTGCTGCAGGAAGAAATAGGGTTTTCAAAACCCATTCGCAAAGGCTTTTAGTTATAAAGCCTCTTATATCTTGTGAGTCCGCCACCATTTACAACAAACAAAGCTCCTCCGACCGTTAACTTTGATGTCCAAAATTAAAGGGTTAGGATAATAAATGGGTGTCAAAAACTATATATCATTTATCCATGACTGGGAGCACAATTTGGATGGTCCAAATTGACCATATGGACTGCTATTTGTGATCAATACGAGTCACCACCATTTAAAAATATGCATTGGACTTAATAAACTAAAAAACTTAAAAAGGAAAAAAACGTGCGTTGCTGGTAGCATACGCTACCAATGATACACGCTACATGCATGTAGCGTACGCAACATGTCCTGTAGCATACACCACATGGACCACACGTTACGAGCGTATGCTACATAACGTTTTAGCTACACTATGCTACACACTACATAGAGTACGCTACCGAAAACACTGATTTGAAGCTTTCCTTGAAAAGACAAAAAGTGGTAATAGCCTCTTTTTTTTTATTAAGACCTACAGCTTCTGCTTCACTAAAAACATTGTCACCAAGTGGACTGGAGAAAGCCAACTTATTAGTTCATCTTGCATATCTTGTCACTCACCACTCTACCAATCCTAATAGGACCTGATTTGCCAAACAAGCTCCATCGAAGTTGAGTTTATGAGGCCCTTTGCTAGTTCAATCCAATTGACAATCGAGCAATGGGGTGGAAAGTGATCTTTGATGTAAGACCCACATCCCCATAAGACGTTATGTATGCTTAATTTTCAGTGCCGGCACACCCGGGACAAACTAGATTGACGAGCATCGATCGAGCACTCTGTTTTAGTACCACAACAACCCAAGACCTATACCGTAATGACTATCGTACAACACGCCCCGTTGCGATACTCGGAGTCGTAAGGGCGGTAATGGTCATTACGGGAAAAAATAACCCGTAAGGCTATTACAGGCTTACAGCCCCCATAATGGCCCGTTACAGCCCCTGTAATGGACCGTTATAGAACTCATACAGGTATTTTGGAATGGTCGTTATGGCCTTTGTAATAGTTGTTAGACCCCACATTGTAAAGGTAACGGTGTTGGCCGCTACAGCCACCATTACCGTTACAGAATACCTTCATTCAAATTCTAGGAATGAAATGGGAGGTGAGTAGAGAATGAGGCATTAAAAGATGGATAGCTAGAGTAGGGGGGAATAGGTGTTAACTTTGAGAGGTCTTTTGCATGGGGAATGGGAGAAAAGTACTATAGAGGCTATTTTTTAGGGATACATTGCTCTTTTGGAGGTGATAGATGTAATGGGTGATGGGAAAAAAGGTGATGGGGTATGATGGCATGGGGATTTACCAAAATCTCTAAGGATTTGTGCAAGTGGGGCTTGCACCACGCATGCGTTGTGCAGCCTGCCTTGTAACACACCAATGATCGCATCTTCCAAATTGGGTATCGCAACGGTGTGCCACGCAGCGGTGAAATTTCGACGCCCGCGCAATCACCAGGGCATAGGTATCAAGTCTTCGAGGTACTAAAAGAGGGTGCTCGATCGATGCTCACCAATCCGATCCGTTTCGGGTATGCCGGTACCAGAAACTAAGCGTGCGAAAAGTCTTAAGGGGCTATAGGTCCTACAACTTTGCCCTCCTAACAAAAAATTCCGTCCTCTAAATTTGCAAAACCAACCCAAGCTAATCAAAGTACACAAGAAAAGGAAATCACGTCAATCTATATCGAAATAACGCACAGATACAATCAAACATCGAAAAGATGGGAATAACGCTCACGAATCTCAGCCTCTCGCTCCCAAGACGACTCATCAGCACTATTGTTTGGATGCTCCCATTTGCTAGTAAATCATTTACTACTTGTAGGTCATTTACTAGCAAATGCCTTTTCCCATTTACTAGCAAAAAGGTGAGATTTCATTTACTAGTAAATGAGATGAGGAGTTGTAAATGGTAACGAATCTATTTTTGAAATTTCCATTTACTAGCAGATTCACACCTAGCTGTTGCAGGCTATCCAACAGCTCTCTCTTCCTCTCCCTCTCTGCAATCTCTCGCCCTCTCTCCCTCCATCTGTCCCTCCCTCGGGTGATCTTCCAAGCTTCAAAGACCCTTCCGGCAATGACTCTCTACCGGACTGACGATCTCAACCACCTCCGGCAACCTCGAATTTGTGGGCCCACTTGTATGGCTCACATACTACTCGGTTTTCTTTGAGGATTAACTCTAAGCTTTAGTGACATGGGCTTAACCCAATGATCCACTTGAAAGGAAATTCCAATATGCAATTTGAATGTTATTTGCCTATTTGCTTTTCAAGTGTGAATATACAATTACGGGATATAACCCATTTACGGGCTATCCAAACACTGTAAATGATTTACTAGTAAATCGTTTACAACTTACATCCAAACAAACAGTAGTAAATCATTTACTAGCACTTAAGTCATTTACTAGTAAATCATTTATTCACTAGCATTCGAACGACCCCTGAATGTCCAAAATATCAAAAAAAGAAAAAGAAATTCTATTTTTCCTTATTTCTTCAGCTTTCTTTTTTAAAATCGACGGGTGGTTGAACTTGGGGGACATGGTCCGTAATTGACTGGAATGGCATAACATGATTCCTGTAGCTAAACTCAGTTAGTTGGGATAAGGTTTTGTGAAGATGATTTATTTGGCTTAGGCTTAAAAAAAAAGTTAGATCCATAAGGGCGGATGCTGACACCGATACAATACGCCCGTATCATATCAATTTTCTGCCAGGTCGATATGCCTCCGATTCCAATATCCTGAACCATGAGTTAACTGCAATATGTTCACACCGACACAAACCAAAAACCCAACCACTGTGACATAAACTCTATAAAGAAAAGCACACATAGATGGAGCATTCTGTGGATATGCTTTAATAAAATAAAATCTTGGTTAAATTTTTTGTAGATATTCTAGATAACAAGGGTTGTTCTGGGAAGTAGCTGTAGCATTGCACATGCCACACGCCGCATAGGGTACACCCAGTGTTTTAAATAGTGTGTAGCGTATAGTGTAGCATGTAGATACTTTATTTTTTAATTAAAATAATTTAAAATAGGATAAACAATATAAATATAAAATTAGCAAAGAAAATTAAAGAGCTCACATTCTGTGGATATGCTTTAATAAAATAAAATCCTAGTTAAATTTTTTGTAGATATTCTAGATAACAAGGGTTGTTCTGGGAAGTAGCTGTAGCATTGCGTATGCTACACGCCGCATAGGGTACGCCTAGTGTTTTAAATAGAGTGTAGCATATAGCGTAGCACGTGGCGTAAGCTACACGATACTTTTATTTTTTAATTAAAATAATTTAAAATAGGATAAAGAATATAAATAAATATAAAATTAGCAACGAAAGTTAAAGAGCTCAGTCAGTCAGTCCTAAAACTGAACAGTGGCTGTAAACAACACAATCAACAAGGGTTGTTCTGGAAAGTAGCTGTAGCATTGCGTATGCTACACGCCGCATAGGGTACGCCTAGTGTTTTAAATAGCGTGTAGCATATAGCGTAGCGCGTGGCGTAAGCTACACGATACTTTTATTTTTTAATTAAAATAATTTAAAATAGGATAAAGAATATAAATAAATATAAAATTAGCAAAGAAAGTTAAAGAGCTCAGTCAGTCAGTCCTAAAACTGAACAGTGGCTGTAAACAACACAATCAACACTAAAACAAGCCATTTCCAACTTTCTAGCAAAAAATAAAAATAAATAGGGCAACAAAACAGAGAAGAAAAATGGGAAGGAAAAAAAATGTTAGTCATAAAACTGAATAGTGGCCGTACACAACACAATCAACACTAAGGGCCTCTTTGTTTTCATTTAAACGAGGTAAATACACTGTAAATGTGTAATTATTATTTACAATGTATTTACTTACACATTTCTCAAGCATGACATTTGACGTTTGCTTTTTGTGCACGGAAATCGAAGAGAGTGATTTTTTTGTGGGGCCCACTATGATAATAATGGCTGATCCACTTCGTCCATCCATTTTATGAGTTAATTTTAGGATATGCACCCAAAATTGAGGCAAATCCAAAGCTCAAGTGGACCACACCACACATGAGGGGGCGTTTGGCGCGTTGAATTAGACCGCATCACATAGGTCATGGCGGGATATCCTGTCATTGTCGTGTTTGGGAAGTGCAGCTCACTGCAGTCTTGGGAGCTGCGCCAATCCATCGCAGTGAAGCGCGGGATTATTTGAAATCCAAATTGGATTGGGAAGATCCTCCCAAATTTCCTCGGATGCAGGTCCAATAGTAATGTATGCACGGGTATACCAAAAACATTAGTCCACTTTTCAATTTAAATCTCTGTGGGACCCACTACCATAGATGAATGTTATCCAAGCCGTCCATCACGTTGGTCTATTCATTTCAACCTTTCAGCGAAAATGTTGCTGCAAACAGAATTTTGAGTTCACCACACAACAAAAGTCAGGGGAGAATGCACTCCACCATTTTGCATTTATCGGAGCAGATTGGCAGCGAAAGCCTTTTGCATGCATAGTCCGCATGCGAATTGTAGGTGGGGCCCATCAACATAGTTTGTGATAAATCTACGTCGTCCAACAAATGTTAGAGATCAATTTGGGTGATTTGACCCAAAAAAGAGGGATTTACTTGTCTATCGGGCTGAAAATGTGCCGATTGAGTATCCACGGTTGAAAAAATAGTGGGGCCCATGAATTTAAACATTTGGATGGGACTTGTGTTTTCATTTAGTCTTAGTAGGAATGACAAAATGAACGGTATGGATGGCATATAAACATCCCTGTGGACCCCATAGAGGTTACGACGGTAGGAATTTTTCATCTATTATCTTTTGTTATGTTTTTACACTTCTCTTCACCCTCTCCGAATGGCATCCTAATTATTTGGGTTAACATGTAAGTCCACTTGTACATAGTAGCATATACATTTGTTCACCCAAACTACGGCCTGGATTACCAAACAAATGGGCCCACTTGTTAGATTTGAAAACTTACGTACACTGGGTGAAGATGCTGTGGAACACTTATTCTATAGTTACCCCTTGAAGACAAGTCATTTGCTCAGTGGCTAGGGTGACGATGTTTTATCTTTTGAACATTGGGCCCTACTAAAACTTCCTCTTCCCATCCTTGATGACACGTCTCCCATTGTTGGTGACCTAATTTTAGGTGGTTGGGTAATTTTGGGTGGTTGGGTAAAGGTAGAATAGACACAGATATATACACTCATCCACCGTACACGTTCCATTCATGCATCTCAATCTGGACTGTCCAAGTCGTGGGCACATCATGGATGGATCATGACCCTTAAAACAACACAGATTCGACGATCCTACTTGTCCAGCTTGTAACCGTCAAATGGGCAGTTAAAAAGAAATAACAAATGGTCTACATCACCGTTCACCCAAACAGACGCAGGACGTTATCCATTCTCACTTTTGTAGTCCCCCAACAAACCAAACAGCACAGCCGTCCATCCTGGTGGAGTTATTCTGCCTCAGTTGCAATCTAAACACGGCTTGGGATGCAAAATGAACTCAATGATCCACTCAAATCCGTCACATGTCCCAATGACGGCCACTGGGATTTGCCATACCAGCTAATACCAGCTAATTCCCCGTGCCAAACGCCCCCTAATAGTGGATTGAACTCCACCCATTAAAAGCCTTTTATGACCACGATTTTCGATGATGTGGCCCACTTGAGCTTCGGATCTGCCTCATTTTTGGGCTCGTGCCCTAAAATATTCTGGTAAAATGGATGGACGGCATGGATATCTCACTGACATTACAATGGGGCCCACGAATGTATATGGGTCTTTTTTGTACACTTTTTACACAGAGGAATTACCCGTTTTTGTCAAACATGATAAATAGTAATAATTACCTGCTTACATGCGTTTACCACCGGGGAAATGAAAACAAACAGGCCCTAAAACAGGCCATTTCTGACTTTCTAGTGAGAAAAAAATTAAAAAGGCAACAAAACAAGGGGAAAAATGAGAAATAATAATAAAAAAGGCAACCAAACAGTTAAAAAAGGCGAAAAAAAAAAGTGAAAATCTAAGAGACATCAATCATTTAATTGTAAAAATTAAAATAAATATAAATAACCAAGGTTAATGGGTGTAAACATACCTTTATTATCGTCAAAATCAAGCAGAAATCGAAAATTGGAAGGCCTACAGCTGCACGGACGTAAAATGAGGGATCTCTGATTTATCACTTGCTTTTCGTCCAAATGCTCTGAAATTCCAGCCGTATATAATCCCTTGCTAGGTCTGATCAAACCCCTGAAGTTTCACTTGAAATGGATATTCAGATTGAGAGAATCGAGCTCTCAGATTTTTGGGGCTGGGAAGCTCTGCCGCAAGAAGAAATAGGTTTCCAAAACCCATCCGCAAAACGCTTTTAGTTATGGACGCGGAATGCCTGCGAAAGGCCTTTCGCAGGCATCTCCTGCCTCGGAATCTAGGTGGGGTCCACAGTGATGTTTGTGAGAAATCTACGCCGTCCAACCGTTTTTTGAGATCATTTTAGGCGTTGCGACCAAACATGAACGGGATCCAATACTCAAGTGGGCCGAAAACGTGACGATTGAACTTCCACAGTTGAAATATTCGTGAGGCCGCAGAAGTCTCAAATCAGTATAATATTTGTGTTTTCAGTTCATCTAAGTAGGAATGACATTATGAACGGTATAGATGGCATATAAACATCACTGTGCACCCATAGAGGTTTCAACGGTACAAATTTCCCTACCTACCTTTTGCTAAAGTGCGGCCCACTTGAGTCTTGGATCCCGTTCATTTTTTGTCACAACACCTAACATGATCTCAAAAAACGGTTGGACGGCATAGATTTCTCATAAACATCACTGTGGGCCCCACCTAGATTCAAAGCTCAGGAGATGCCTTGCGAAGGAGGCAATCCGGCGTCTTTAATTATAAAGGTTCTTATATCTTGTAATTTCGCTACCATTTACAACAAACAAAGTTTCTCCCACCGTTAATTTTGATGTCCAAAATTAAAGGGTTGGGATAATAAATGGATGTCAAAAACTATATATCATCTATCCATAACTGGGAGTACAATTTGAATGGTCCAAATTGACCATATGAACTGATCAATATGAGTCACCACCATTTAAAAATATGCATTGGACTTAATAGATTAAGAAACTTGAAAAGTGCAGCGCAGGCAACATGTCCTTGGGGGATTTTACTGCAATAGCCCTAGGATGTGGCTACTTTTTCTAAAAGTTAAATTTCTCGTCGAGCTTATCTTTTTTGGAATTGAAATTTTTGCAGTAAAAAATTCCCCTCCGACCACCCTGTGCTCAGGGGGAATCGGCCATTCCTCAGGAGGAATCTATAGTGCCAAGGGGGAATCGGTCAAAGGGGCATCTTCAACTAAATTTTCAATTTCTTGTCAAAAGGTGAAAAAAGATGAATCAGACTAGAAATTAGACTTTTAGTAAAAATAGCCACACCTCCGGGCTATTGCAATAATTTCCTCTGTCACGCTGGGAGCGGATTAAGTGAGACCCCGGATCCACCGAGGTGGGTGGGACCCTGACTGTGGGGCCACTATGATCTATGTGACTACATCCACGCCGTTCATCCGTATTGAAAGTTCATGTTAGGGCATGATCTAAAAATTGAAGCACTTTCATATCTTAAATGGGCCATAGTAAAGGAAACAGTGGTGATGGACCGTTAGAAACTTCCTGTGGGCCACAAAAGCTTTGGATCAATATGATATTTACGTGGTCTCTTCATCTAGGTGTTTGTGACCTTATCAACAGGTTGGATGGCAAATAAACATTTCGGTGGAATCCATGAAGTTTTTTAATAGTAGAGATTCAATCACGACTGTTTTTGTGGTGTGGTCCACCTAAGATTTGAGTCAGATTAATTTTTTGGTTCATACCCTAAAATGATCTTTTAAAGTGGTTGGACAATGTGGATTTAATACACATACATCACTGTGAGCCCCCACAGTCAAAGGTCCCACCCACCTCGGTGGATCTAGGGTCTCACCTAATCCGCTCCCCCATACGCTAGGCATGACTTGGGTGAGACCCGGAACCAGTGATGTGGGTGGGACCTTAACGGTAGGAGCCCACCTCTATGTATTGATTGTATATACATGCCACTCATCTTCTTTTACGACTTATTTTATGCCATGGTACCAAAAATAAATCAGATGCAAATTTTGGGTGGAACACACCATGAGAAACATTGGTTAATGACCATTGAAAACCTTTTGTGGGCCATAAAGGTTTTCAATCGACTTGATATCTGTTTTTTCCTTTCATCCTTGTGTCTACGTGACCTTATCAAAGGATGGGATGGTCAATAAACATTATGGTGGACTCCACGAAGTTTTTAATGGTATGCGTTCAATGAGCACTGCTTCTTGTTGTGTGGTCCACCTAAAATGTCCAAGTGCTTCATTTTTGGTACTACGACCTAAATAGTTTGAAGAAACAAATGGACAGCATGGATATACAACGAATTCATCCAGGTGGGCCCTATGTTCAAGGTCTCACCCACATCATTGGTTCTAGGGTCTCACCCAAGTCGTGCCCACGTTTGAGCTACACTAGTGCTTGTGCTTCACTAAAAACATTGTCACCAAGTGGATTGGAGAAAACCAACTTATTAGTTCATCTTACATCTCTTGTCACTCACCACTCTGCCAATCCTAATAGGACCTATTTGTCAAATAAACTCCCATTAAAGTTGAGTCTATGAGGCCTTTGCTAATTCAATTCAATTGACAACCGAGCAATTAGGTGGAAAGTGATCTTTGATGTAAGACCTACATCCCCATTAGACTTTCTGTACACTTAATTAATTTTCAGTGATGGCATACAGGACAAACTAGATTGACGAGCATCGATTGAGCACCATGTTTTAGTATTGTAATAACCTGAAACCTATACCCTAGTGATCTTCATGCATCACACCCCGTTGAGATACTCAATTTGGAAGATGCGATCGTTGGCATGTTACGAGACGTATCGCGCAATGCACGTGTGACACGGGCCTCACTTGCATAAATCCCTATTGATTTTTGTGAATCATTGTGCCATCATACCCCATTACCTTTTTTTCACATCATCCCATCACCCATCATATCTATCACCTCTAAAAGACCAATATGCCCTTAAAAAGTAGCCCACACACCCCACAGTGGACCCTTTTATCCTTACTTCTTGCCCATTCTCCATGCAAAAGAGCCCCCAAAGTTAACACACATTCCCCTCTACTCTATATACATCCTTTCATGCCCCATTCTCTTTCACTCTTTATAATCTCTCTTAATCATCTCCTTGTTCTCTCTAATCTATCTTTCTACCTAATCTCTTCCTCTCTTTTCTTTTCTTTTATTCATTCTCTCACTCACTCACTCTCTTCTTACTTCAAATCATCGTGTCATGAAGGTTGTTACATAAAGGTAACAGTACCAATCGTTATACGTTACGAGGTCGTAAGGGTTGTAATAGTCATTGCAAAAAAAAATGACATGTAAAGGCTATTACAACCCCCATAACGGTTCATTACAACCACCATAATGGTCCGTTATAGAAGTGATACAAGTATTTTGGAATAGCCATTATAACCCCTGAAACAATCATTAGACTCCATATCATAAAGGTAATGGTGTTGGCTATTACGGAATACCTTGCTTCAAGTGCTAAGAATGAACTGGGAGGCGAGTAGAGAATGAGGCGTTAAAAGATGGATAACTAAAGTAGGAGGAATGGGTGTTGACTTTGAGAGCCCTCTTGTATTGGGAATGGGAGAAAAGTAGAATATGGGCTATTTTTTAGGGATATGTTGCTCTTTTGGAGGTGATAGATGTAATGGGTGATGGGAAAAAAGTTGACCGGGTATGATGGCATGGGGATTCACCAAAATCTCTAGGGATTTGTGCAAGTGGGGTTTGCACCACACGTACATTGTGCAACTCACCTTATAACATGCCAATGATCGTATCTTTCAAACCGGGTATCACAATAGTGTGTCACGCGGACGTTAGAATTGCGACTCCTGCACAATCGCTATGGCATATGTCTCAAGTCGTTGAGGTACTAAAATAGGGTGCTCGATCGGTGCTCATCAATCCTATGGTCTCGGGTATGCCGATATCGGAAACCAAGTGCACGAAAAGTCTTAAAGGGATACAAGTCTTACAGCTTTGCCCTCCTAACGAAAAAATTTGTCTTCAAAATTTACACAACCAACCCTAAGCCAATCAAAGTACACAAAAAGGGGAATCACATCAATCTATATCAAAATAATGCACATATACAATCAAACATTTAAAATTTGGGAATAACGCTCAGTGAATCTCAGCCTCTCGCTCCCAAAATGACTCATCGACACTATGATGACCCCGTAACACCTTAAAAAATGGATGACGACTTCTAGACGAGGCCTGCAGGGCCATTTTAAAGACCCCACATGCATTGGACGTGCATAAGGAATACCTCACTTTGGGATGATGCATGTGAGTTGCTTGGGAGGAGTTTTTAACAATAAGATTTTAGTTTTGGCTTAATCTAACAGTTGGACCATCTTGATCGGGGCATCAGACCGTCAGATCTTCCAGATCTGGGTCGCGTGGACCTTGATTTTTATTTTATTTAATTTTATGTTATTTTTAGAATAGGATGATTGGTTTGGATCATTTTTATTTGCTTTAAATACTTTACTATGAGTTTGGCTTGTATTAGGTTGGGATATATTTGTAATTTTTTTAAAGTTTAATTATAAAAGCTAGAAAGGAGTGGACGTCCAACCCTAACCTTAGTTTTTTTTAATAAAAGAAAAAAAAAAAGCTTGAAAACTTGTTCTCTCTTGAAAAGTCATTTCTTTATTATTCTTTAAGGTTTGTGAGGAAACTCTCCCTTATAATCCAACTATGGAAATGTTAGGAACTTAAATTGGTGGTGGATTCCTCCTAGGACATCTTCTCTTCTTCTTCGTTGAAGGTACACAACTCTTTTATCATTTCTCTTTCTTCTTTCTCCTACAAATTCCCTAAACCCCTTCATTCTTCCTTCTCCCTTACCATCAAAGCCCAACCCCAACCCCATAAGCACTTCTGTACGTGTATCTGTATAGTTGGTCCATATGTCCATATGAACAGCCTCTTGTCCCCCTTTTCTTCATCTTCCTCTTCACTATCTCCTCTCTTACCCTCTTTAATAACCCTAGCCCATTCCTAAACTTAAAACCCAAACCCTAATTCTCCCAAAATTTCTAAATCCCTAATTCCTAAAACCCCCAAATCCCCATTCCTAAATCCCAAAACCCCTTAGGAAAATCTAAATTTGAACAAACCCATTTTTCCTAAATCTTAATTTTATTGGCACCATTATTTCTTCATGTAAATGTGACATTATTCATGCTAGATTGGAAGTCCTAACTTCCAAGGGGCTACTCTTGAGATATTTTATATTTCCGTGCATCGTGCATATGATTAACTTAGGACCATCCAGCTGTTAATCTGAATTTCTTATTTTATGATGTGGATTTGCTTAAATCTATTTGTTGATTGCTCAGTTAGTGTTTATTTTGATCTCATCTCATTTATCCTAGGCTAGTTTCACTCATCCTACATTATTTTGTGAATGATGACATTGATGTAGCCAAATAGCCACACAAATTTATTGATCGAGATTTGAAGAAAATGTTCACATCTCACATGTGCATGTTCCACACGTATATACAAGAAAATGACCATTTTGCCTTTTTAGTCCATCACTACTGTACTTTTTTTCTTTCAAATCTTAATATTAAGAAAATTTTCTTTTTCTTTTAGTATCTTTATTTTAGGCAAAAAGTTATTTTAGATTTTTCTTATTTAAGTGTTTTTCTATTTAGGTGATTACAGCGCTTTCTTATTTAGGTAGTTTCTTATTTTCTTATATCTTTGCTGGCTAGGAATTCTATTTTTAGATTTCATATCATTTTATGACATATTATAATGTTCTTTGAGTAATTCTCATAATTCTTTATAATAGTGGTTTAAGAAGGGAAAGTAATCTCTAGTTCAAGACTAGAAGACTATTGAGGTTGCTCATAATCTTGTATTCACAGTCTCTAACATTCGGCTAGATGATTATTAAGTCTTTTTCTACAATCCCTCTCATCTTTCGCCTCCTCGATCCTTCATCTCCCATTTTATTTTCATTCCCTTTTTCCTTCCCAGTATCACAAAACCCTAAATCATATCTTTTCCTCTCTTTTTTTTCCAAACCTTAACCATACCTTAAAAAGGGGGAAAAAAAACCCTGTTTATATTCTTCCAACTCATCAATTCCTTACCCTTACTCTTTTTCTTGGAAAAAAAAAAAAAAAAAACCACAATCCCAAACCACATAACCTTAAATCCAGAATCCAAGCCTAAAATTTAACCCATATTCTTGTTTGGAGATGTCGTGGATATAAAGATGTTCATATGCCTCGTATAATTATCCCCATCCACATGTTCCTGCCCATTCAAATTTATCACATTATTCTTATCCGGCTCATTTTGACTATCATGATCATCACCCCCATCGTCTCGAGTCTCACCTGTCTTCAAATGGGTCTTTTAGAGATTCTTTTCAATGGCCCTCCAAATTTTATGAGCAACAATAACCACATGTCAGCTACTTAAAAGCATCCCATTGCACAAAAATATCAATGATGGTCAAGAATGATAAAGAGACATAGAAAGAGAATTTGCAGGAAATTAGGAAAGAGAAGCTACTGCAAGTGATTCAATGAACTCAAGGAGTTAGTGAGAGCTTGCTCTGAGCCTTTAATTGAACAAGAAAAGCTTTACATGCTTCAATCTGTTTTATCTAACTAGTGTTCAAAGAATGACATGGTTATAAATAGTGTGCTGACCCAAAAGGAACCCTCCTTTGAATTGGTTGATGGACCTGTGAATGGGGATTGATTAATTGTTAAATTGGAGGAAATTCAAGTAAAATAAAAAGATCAGCTGACAGATGATCCAATGTAAGAGACTAAAGGTTTAACAAATATGGACGATCTGATGGTTAAGGTTCCATACTAATTCCAATCTCTTAATTCTTGTCTTGTAGGATTTTATTAAAGCATATCAACATAATGCTTCATTCATGTGCGCTTTTCCTTATAGAGTTTATGTCACCGTGGGAGGATTTTTTTGTTTGCGTTGAATACTCTTGGCCTGACCTTGCTGTTCCTATGCAACCTGGTCAGTTCACGAAAATGACCAAAATAACCTTACCTTTTTACTCGGACTTAGGTTCGTAAATGGGTCGGGTATTGCAATACTGTATCATTGGATGATATCCGACACCTGCATCTGGATCCGATAGTCAATGAGATATTCGCATGGTTGGATGTCCGAGCAATATAATATTCACAACGGCAAGCGCGACTTGGCTGCGACCCCGAAACCAGCTATGTGGGTGTTACCCTGACTCTAGGGCCCATCTTAATATATGAAATGTATATCCAAGCTTTCCATAAGTTTTTTCAAATTATTTTACAAATGATCCCAAAAATGACGTAGATACAAACTTCAAGTGGACCTCATCACAGAAAATAATGGTGATTGACCATTAAAAATATTTTATAGGCCACAAATTTTTTTTGGATGAAGTTGGTATTTGTTTTTTTTTTTTTTTTTTCATTTCATTTAGGTCTATGTGGCCTTATCAACGGGTTGGATGGTCAATAAACATTAAGGTGCACCCTTGGAAGTTTTTAATGGTTGGTGTTCAACTACCCCTGTTTTACTGTGATGTGGTCTACTTTCAATTCGTACCTACTTCATTTTTGGATAATGCCTTAAAATAATTGTCGATCACGAGATTTGTTTGCGAATGTAAGTTTTTCCACGTGGAGCATCTGTGGTGGGATCTTCTAGATGAACGGACCGGATCATCAGGGCAGCGGGCCTCAAAGCGTGCCTCCTAAGGAAACATCCTTTTGTGCATAGCTTTGTGTTGCATTCGGACGTGCTGTAAGTGGGTGATCCGAACCGTTGATCCATGCTGGCTGCCTTTAAAATCTTTCAAGATGGGAAGATCCTAAACCATCAATCAATGGCCCACATAACTATAGGCTTAAAAAAACCGTTCGCATTCAGAATCTGGTGGGCTCCCTTCACGAATGTGCAATGCTGCAGTGCTAATCACATGCCCCCATATTTCCCATCAATGTGTTGCTTGTGCTGGACATCGTAACCATGCAAACAGTCTGGCCCAACATGCAGACCACCTGACACAAAAATCAGGCGAGTCCGCTCATCAGGAGGGTCACACCATCGAAGCAAATAGATGACCGATGGTCTGGCCCCATGCACAGGCGTTTCCCGCCCAGTGAGTGGATCGGCCTGATGTTCTACACATCCTATCTTCAGGGTGGGCCCCAGCTTTTGCACGGTTCAGATGTCCATGGATGTGATACATTGGTAGGAAAAAACAAGGTTACATGCGAAGTTAGCATACAACCGGATGTAGGTGATCAGCTCTCCTGGTAGGGAGCCTGAAGATGGACGGATAGAAAGAAAATATACCCGAGGATGGTCCACTAGCAATGACAAGAAATCCACCAATCAGATGGCTGGGGTCATATTGATGGAGAACTTTGAACTTATAATTTAAAAAAGTCCGCCTAAGTGCGGGTAAAAATCTGCCAAAGCGCCGGGAAATCCAACCACAGCAAAAGCCACCAGCTGGTAAAACTTTTATTTTATATTTTATATTTTGATTGAAACCTGAATTTATTTTTTTTATATTTGAAATCTAAAAAATGTTGCAGTACAATTAAAATGAATATTAAACAAAAATTGTATTACTTTACAATAAAAACATGTATAATATTTAACAACAATAAGTTGAAAACAGTCCGAATACATTAAATAAAAAAAAATAAAAAAACCCCATCCAGCCCTCATCCATCTTTGCCTACAGCATGTAAAAAAAAATAACAAAAACAAATTAATTACATCCCAAATAACAAAAAAATGAGACTAAATGTAGTTTAAACCTTGGCTACATTGCAATCCTTCCAAAATAGATTTTTCTTCCCCCAGGATTCTGCTTGAGTAATGGGGGAAAATCAAAAGAGCAATAGATCCTTAGTTTGACACTATACGAAATATATTGAATTATTGAGTTTAACAGGTCCTATCTACTATCACTTATTCACAGACACACCATGGGGCTAATAGCTCTCATTTCACATCTCATTGATAACCCTTGGCAGTGTATTTTAGTGAGATACAATAATCATATCCATAATAAACAAGAAAGTTGGCATTGGCCTTGAAAACTTGAATGAGGAAATCCTTGAGAGACCCCATCAATCAAAATCAAAAGAACACTTTGGCATCACCTTGTCCACACTTCATTTACATTGACCTATGCATGTGGCTAGAAACGATTCCCCTCCCCACGAATGACAAAAATCTTGAATGGTCCAATACAAAAAGAAGAAGAAGAAGAAGAAGAAGTTCAACAGGATTTACCTTGGGAGAGAAACAGGCTTCCTCTCCAATGGAATCACTGGCCCACTTTTACCACCATTTTCCTCGAGATGAGCAAATTGCTTCCAGAATTGATCAATGGCACTGCACAGGAACAATATACAGAAAATGAATCTAACAATGGAAAAGAAAACATCATTCAGCAACATGATGCTAAATATGAAAACCAAACAAGCAATAATAAAACCTTGTATAGAGTAAGTTTGTCCTTTCAGTTCCACTGAGGTAGTTCCTTGAGCAGTTGAGGATGGTACTCTAGTATTTCCCGGAATATAAGTTCTGGAATGTCCTCTTTCGTCACCCTACGCCACTCAAACTCAAACTCAATCATAGAGATCGGTTGACAAGACAGTTCTCTCTCCACATTGGCCAGGCCCTTGAAATAAGGATCAGCCAGTGCCTGTGTATAACAAACACAAACATCCCCAACAAAGGATAAATATTGACTGTTGCAATATACAAGCAGGAGAGAAAAATAAAATCTCCATGCTCCACTCATATGCCAGCATGACCAACATGATAGCATGGCCACCAACTGCAGTATCCTCCTAATATTACAGCATGGACAACAGGTGCAATATCCAAGCTGTCCATCAGGTGGATCTGACCATTTAGATGCTCTCACCCAAAAATAAACCTGGCCCATTCAGCAGGATGCTAAAATTAGTTGGACAGTTAAAAAAATCAGCCAATTTCCCAGTCATCATTTGTTTTGTAAACTGCAGCCCACCTGATGAGAGGACCAACCTGATTCTTGGGCGAGATCATCTACACAGTAGCACTCTAATAAATGGATTGGATCAAATACCAATGGTCATGCTGGCACATGTGTTGCATGGACTGATGGACATGAGCTGCCTGTTCATATGTGTGGGCTTATATCGAAGTTCAACAAGAACGAGTCACTATATTAGATTTCAATGATCAGGAAACATGAAATGAGCTCAAGCTTTGGTATTCTTCAGCGCAGAAAAAGATGCCAAAACAACAGACAGCACAAATCCAGAAACAATTAGCTGGGATTTCTAAAATCTAATAGAAAATGACATCCCTCCAGAAACTGACCTCTTCGGCAGTTGGCTGATACTTTGGATCAAATGCTAACAGTCTTTCCAATAGTTTTGAGAGTCAATGGATCTGCATTTGGAAACTTCTGTGAAAAGGGCACAGGCTGCTTCTTCCTCATGCTACTCAGATACCTCCTCGCCTTTTCATTCCGGACCTCAATTCAGAAAAGCAGAGAGATAAATTGCTGAGGTCACTTCTAACAAGATAGGAATATGCCGTACCCGAGATATGGTATCTAACGAAGGTGTGCCAAGCAGATCCGTCATCAAATACAATTGTTGAACAAACATTTTTCCCAGGAAATAGCGGCTTCCCTGTCCATACCTGAGCAAAGATGCAACCTATGCTCCAAATATCAATTGCAGGAGTATACTGCAGATCCAAAAACCATTCACTAATTAAATCATGCTGGGTAAAAATAAACAACGTCATGCAGTATCAACAGAGAAGAGAAACTTAATACCAAATCCAATACAATTACCTGGTAAGATATTTCAACTCGCAGGAGAGTTCAACACTCCTTCCTGAACAAGCATTTTTTTTAAATTACCAGGCATAATTACTTCTTAAAAGCACGTTGAACAAATCCTCTACATAAATTGCAATCACTACAGCTAACAAAACTATTATCCATGATAACAGTGAAAACTGAAATAACACAACCAAAATTGTGTTGAGGGACAGTCAACATCATTTTCCCTAGCTGCAACTACTGCAGAGACTAAGAAAACCAAATGACAAATAACATATAGTTTTTTGGATACTAAAACCTAGTAATAGTAATAATAATAACAAGCCTTCTGAGAGTAGTGGTTCTCAACATTTCGGTTATGAAGGCTAACAGTGGACCCTCTAAAAACTCTAAAACCCAGCTGCTGAAGTTCTATAGCTTCTCAATAATACAAAGTTTATCTCCAAAGTTCCAATGCCCTCAGTTGCAGGCAACTGATAATCTTTAAAGGCTATTAAAAGGTTATTTTGGACATACAATGACATCCAACTAAACATCTTGAAAAATACTCAGGACCCATTTCTCAGGGGCTAGATTCCCAAGAGCCAAATGATCACTTACAAGAATAACCAACTATAGAATTTTCTATCCTACAAAATATATATACAGACATAAAGAAGCTATGCATAAATAACAAGAATATTATAGTAAAAGTAAAGCATATGCAGTCCACAATTCAATACATACAAGGATAATTTTGTTCTCATCCAAATCCCTCTGAATTTTCAACAACTTAGCAGCCTCTGCAGGGTTCTGAATAAAAGAAAAAAGAAACAAGGCATGGTTGGCTTGTTAATCTTTCTTGGAACAAAGTAAACTCACATTCACGGGAGGTTAGCCATATTAAGTTAGAATGGGCTCTTTAAGATTAAAATGAAGAGACTTGAACTTTACCAGTATTCCAACTTTGCACTTCTAGCACAAACAAGCAGAAAAGTGAAAATATGGCAAATACCTGAAATTTCAATAGAGCATCATTCAGATTGGGCCATGGTTGCGTTGCATCTGCCTGAATTGTTCTCCAAGAATCCCCAAAGTTCTTCTGATATTCACCTAGTACCTTCCAAAACATTGTGAATCGAATCAGATTTTTTTTTAGAGCAAATAGTGGGAAATGCATTGAAAAGAAGAAACATCCGAACACCCAAAATACAAGGCTGGGAACTGAAGAATGCAAGAATAAGTATCTAAATGGCTTTTCTTTTGGTTTCAAAGGATTTCCCATATTCAAGCATATCTACATAGTTTTAGGGCCTGTTTGGATTCCCTTTCAAAAGGGGCATTCGACGCCTAAAAGGCCCTACATAGTTTTATGGCCTGTTTGGGGAAATCATCCACTGTAGGGCCCAACAGATGAAAGGTCGTGAGTTTGGACATGCGTCCTGCATGTACAAGCTTCTTATAACTTGCACAATACAAACTCAAATTTGTTTGAGGGACTCTCAAAGAACCATGCAAAACCATTACTCCATACAGAAATTTCTCATCACAAACAAAATGCAAATCAGAGTATCCTTCTAGATCTCTCTAAAAGCTAACAACAAAAGCTGCTCATGGTCTCCCTTGCTGCATCATGAGCAAATGGTAAAATATTTAGCTCACAGAAATGCAGCACCCTGCCACTGATTTAAAAAAATAAAATAAAATTAGCCCAAAAGTTACCGTTGCGATACCTGCAGGATGCCATTCAAGGCAGACTTGGTTTCTGAGGCTAAATGCCAGGAAATGGTTTTTGATGCAGGAGTTTCTAGATTTCATGTATCAAGGCCATCAATAACAAACTCATTAAGTGCATCGAAGAATAAACTAAATTGCAAATAAACATAGTTGAAATGAAAAGAATATGCCTCCAACAAATGAACAAGATACCTGAAGGATGAGGGCGTAGTTTTGCTTGTATGTGCTTTTGCCTGAAGTTAGTCTGTGGCTGTGGATTAAACTATGACAGTTTCTATTTTATAAGCCAATGATAAGTTACCTGAATGTTTGCTATTCGAAAGAGTAAATAGATAAGTTTTAAATGTATTATATCTGCCTCTCTTTAGCAAAATATGCGTAGCGGATATTCTTATAAAATTTACAGGTCACCTACTCAGCTTCTTTAACATAGCAGAAGCAAGGTATGTTAAATTCGGATCAGGTACACTTTGAAAAACTTTTGGATGGCACTGTTGAGTTAATCATATTTCTTTCTTTACCATTATGATATTTGATCATCTCATTGCATAAAAATATATTCAAGCATTACAGTGTAGGAGTTGTATCTTAACTAGTATGTATAAAACTTTAATTGGATTGGTTAATAATACCAACATCTGTTGCAGATGGAAAAAGTGTATGTTGTCTTCAATGGACGTTCACTGGGTATTTACTACACGTGGGAAGAATATCGCGCTGAAGTTGAAGGCTACAGGCACTCCGAGTTCAAGAGATACAGCACTCCGGAGGAAGTGTTCATAGCATGGGCAGCCTTTGCCGGCGACTTTCAGTATCCGAATGTACCTGTTGAAGACTTTCCTGACAATGGTGGCAACAGAGGTTCCCCTCAAGCTAGCTGGAAGTGCAGGTCAAGCACAGGGGGAGAGTCTTCTTCGGCTGAATTGTTTCATAGTCAGGATATCCTCATTGTTGGTAAAGGTGGCATCACATGCACCCACCGCACACTGACTGCTGATACTGCAACTGAAGAAGTGCAGTATGTTGCCAACTGCGTGTTGAAGTTGGTGGTCGATGTGCGGGTGCTTGTATTGACAATCCAGCTGATGTACTATCATTGAGGTACATCAGTTAGGAAGTATGTACCACTGGGGTAGTCCGAGAAAATTGCAAGTCTGGTACTAATACATGTTGTGATGTTTTAGTTTGAAATTTAGAACTCTTTTTATTTTTGTTTTTTAGTATGAATTTTTTTTTTAGTTGGATGGTATGAAAACAGCTTACAAGTATTTTTTGGATATGTACTACTGTGTGTTGATCTACATAAAGCTCCAATATGATATGACTTAAATGCTGCAAATAGAAGGACCCACCTATGTGATCAGATGTGTTTGCCCACCAAGGGGGACGCGGATTAGCTACTGACAGGTTGAGTAGCAAATAAGGCTACTTAAGTGACGTCACCATGTTCTGTGGACCCCAACATGATGTATGTGTTATATCCACACCGTCCATCCATTTAGAGAGACCATTTTAGGGCATGACTCAAAGAATGAGGCAGATCCAAAGCTCAAGTGGATCCCACCACAGAAAACATTGGGGACAATGACATCGACGGTTGAAAACTTCCTAAGCCCACCATAATATTGATTTGAGATCCAACCTGTTCATATGTTCACAAAGACATGGAGGAAGGGAAAACACAAATATCAGATTGATCGAAATCTTCTGTAGCCACTAAGAAGTTTTCAACGGTGGATGTCATTGTCCCCAATTTTTTCTGTGGTGGGGTCCACTTGAGCTTTGGGTCTGCCTCATTCTTTGAGTCATGCCCTAAAATGGTCTCTCTAAATGGATGGACGGTGTGGATATAACACATACATCATGTTGGGGTCCACAGACTTGGTTAAAATGTTGGCCGTATATCGAATGATTTTGAATCGTGATAGGTGGGTCATTTTTACGTATGCTCGGAATATCAAGCAGAGTCGAATATCAAGTGGCCCAAATTATCAATAGAGATGAGAATTTTTCTCCATCAGAAAACTGAGTTTCAAATTCATGGTGGGCCCACAGAGCCCTTGACATGACCGTTCGTCTCTAGCCAGGTCCTGGTGGTGGGGATAGTACCCAATCCGCGCCCGGCAGATGGAAAACTCAATGGGGCCGGACCACAACAAACGGTGGGGATTAAACGCCTACCGTTGAAACCTTTTTTGGAACCGTATAGGTTTTAGATCAGAAAGATACTTGTATTTTGGTTACATCATTGTTGGAATCACCTTATGGACGGTTAGGATGGTATAAAAAGATCACGTTTGGCCACAGGAAGGTTCCAATGGTCAGCTTTTCCATCCCCACTGTTTCTTGTGTTATGGATCACTTATCTGTTGGATCTACTTCATACTTGGTATTACATCATAAAATGATCTTTAAAAACGGATGGACGGATCAGATTTCACAAGGAATTCGTAATGGGCCCCACGGAGCTTTGGGTTAAAAGAGGGGTAACACCCAACTCGCGTCCACTCTTTCTTTTCCAAACCCTAAATGCCCCCAAAACCCAAACCCTGAAAAGATCTCTCTCTACATATACTCTTCCTCAAACCCACCCAAAACCCTCTCCCTCCCTCCTTCAAAAACCATAAAAAAATCCTCCAGCTTCTGTCTATGATATTGGGCAAATGAGGAAACTCATGTAAATGGGTAATTTGCGTCTGAAATTTCCATTGATGCTAACACCTTGGAGATCTGATGCCCATTTCCTTTTCTTTCTTTTTTTTTATTCTTTTTTAATTATGTATTGTAGAACTAAGGTCTTATTTTTCATATTTGTTCTCAGATATCAAAAACCCATTTTAGCATTTTTATTTTTCATATATTTTTTTTAGTAAGCAAATGCCCATTTCTCCATTTTTTTATAAATTTGTTTTTGGTCGTTTTTTTTCTACATTTTTAGCCATTTATTTTAGTTTTTATTTTCTGACGCCCAATTAATTTTTATTAATTACATCACAGTATTATGGATTTCTCTTTTTTTTTTAATTAATTTATTTTGGAGGGTGAAATGATGATTTGGATAGTTTCCCTATTGGTTTGATGGCCAGGATGATGGCTTCTATTTGTATTAGCTCTATCTGATCACTCTCTCTCTCTCTAATATCTAATTTGATGTATGGATTCACAGCACGTGTTTGGATCACCTCTTGATTTGAATCATACCCTAAAATAATCTTTCAAAATGTTTGGACGGTGTGGATTTAAGTAACATATGTCATGGGCTTTAATTCTTCTGCTTACATCTTGAAATGGTCTATTGACCTGATGGGCAGATTAGATGATGACACTCAGATCCCGCAGTGGCCCCAATGGAGCAATAGATCTACTCAATTAGGGTTGAGTTGGGTGTAGGGAAACCCAAATCCATCCATTTTATGTATGATTGCTTGAGCCTAAAACATGAAGCATATCCAAAGTATGGGGACCACAGAAGTTTTAGATTAGAGTGTGGACCACCTCTTCCTAGTCTCGATGAAGACCCTCCATTGGAGGAGCATTGGAATTATAACAGGGTTTGGAAACAAGATTAGATGAGAGAGACAATCATGGTTTAAAGACAACTCCATGAGTTGAGTCGCAACTCGCCTGGGTTGGTGATGACTCATGCTATTCTCTTCTCTCTAAGGGATGGAATGATTGCGTCAACTATAGCTCGACTGTTAGGATTTGGGACCCTTGTGTCAATCAGGGGTGTCAATGGGCCAGTCTCGGTCATGAAAAGTGCCAAAACAGTTTTAAATACCAGCTGAGACCAACCCCAAGCCCGGCCCATTGACAGCCTTAATGACAATAGGTCATTAACCACTAGTGACATGATCTTAGTTGATGGCTTTGAATATGGACCAATTCATATATGAATTTGGATCAAACGTTCTAATTATGAGTTCTATCATACTAGGTGAACCCCAACTTGGACCAATAGAATCAGAACATGAAATAAAGGAGCTAATCCCAACAAGCTGTAGAATTTTGTGCAAAGAATGGAAATATGATGTCCAGCATATTTGAAGTAGGGCTGTGCACGGTTCGGTTTTGAGGTTTGATGCCCAATTGAACCAACTCAGTGAGTTTTAAATATTTAACAACCAAAATGAACTTATGAAGCTTCATGAATCGAATTGAACTAGATAAATTTCGGTCAGTTTGGTTTTATCAATTTCACAACAACGTTAAAAAAGTCAAAAGGAATCAAATCTTTAATGGACTATACCAATGTAAAAACTAATGAACAACCATTAAAACTTTTTATAATTATAGGCTACAAAAGTCTTTGATTAAGCTGAAAGTAAAATTTGACTTTTCCCTTCATTTAGATTTGTTTAACCCTTATCAATGGGTTGGAAGGCAAATACACATTGCATATATTCTTCAAGTGGGCCTTGGTGCATTTTTAATGGCGAATGTTCGATCAACATTGTTTCTTGTGGTGTGGTCCACCTTAGATTTGAATCTGCATAGTTTTTGGGAGCACATCTTAAAATGGGCCAAGAAAAAGAATGGATATATATATATATATATATATATATGAGGCACTCTCAAGTCCAACCAGCTTGGATGCCGTATATTTGAGGCTGGATTATCGTGCATTTAATTTCTTAATAAATAGGAGAGAGACAGCTCCCACTTACACTCTGATGCATTTATTGTAATTACTTTTAAAGCAAATGGGAATCCCATTACTTATGCGGGGCCCATTGTGATATTTATAAGAAATCCCTTCGAATCAGGATGGTTCTTTAGCCGGTACAGATGCATCAGTTCAGCGACAGATGGATTTAGTCCGTGAACTTGGCACCATAAAACGACACATCCGATCAGAGTCCTCCATGAATTGGGAGATAATTTACCCGGAGCAAGGTTCATCCTATACAAGTACTCCTTCACCACGGGGAGGAGAAGTAAACGGAATCCAGCTTCAAAAAATTGCGAATATATGGCCACCTGGTCTCTGGGAGGACATGTCGGAAAATCATTCAAACCCGAGAGACATAGACCGATGTAGTTAGGAATACGATATTCCGACCTGAGCTTGATCAGGTCGGTTTCAATTAAATTGGTCCAGATTAGGTTGGCAGAATATTTTGAATCTCTATCCGCCACGGACCGATGACCCGATGTACCAACTACGGGAACTTTGTCAGACGCAAAGGAAGAGGGGGTTTCTGCAATTATAATTCTCCCCGAGGACTTTGGAGGAATTGATTGGACTTCCCCCGATTGAGATTCTCCAACCATTTGAGGAACAGATACAATTCGAGAAGAGCTTTCTTCCGAACCCAACATGACTGTCCGAAAAAGAATGAAGAATGATTCAAAGTTAAAAGAAAACGTGGACAGAGAATCAACGTACCGGATCGCACTCCAGAATAGAGATCGACTGATTGTTGATTGGGGACTTAACACCGATTTCGAAGCAAAGCAAGCTATCTAAAGCAGTAGCAATGTGAGGAAAGAGAAATCACAACAACGAGAGGCAGCACAAGGCAGGAAGGAAAGAAATCCCTAAAATTTTTCTAAGTGCTCTATTTATACTCGTTCAATCAACAACACTCGAACCCTATAGCTGCCACGCGTCAACATCCTGCGGCCTCAAAATGCAAACCGACGCGACCTTTGAGATGCCCCGCCACGTGTCCACCCTCTCATTGGATAGACAGATTTCGGTCGCCCGCTCAAAGATACGGGAACCACGTGTTGCCTCCCCATTCGTCCGAAGTGGAAAAAGCCTGCCGCGCCGTACTCTCATCATCACAATTTTTCGAAATTCGAAACGACGCATTAAATGTGACTTTGCTGTAAAAAAATAGGTTGACCTCATCCACTCAGAGATGCTCCCAAGCTAGAAAGATCTTCCTCGGAAGTAGGGAGCTCCTGTTATGGGTAAAAGTCTGACTGAGCCAAACTGACATCTAAGACCTCGGTAAACTTTTGTCGAGGTCACAACGAGCCAGGTAATTTAATCCAACCAACTTACTCTTGGAGGTTAGTTCGGATTTATCAATAGCTTGGATACATTGAGTCATTTCGGGAGATGGACAAAGTAGCAACGGCCGATCCTATCTCTTCTCTCATTATGAAAAACGGAGATCACAGTCCCTAAAGATCGGAGATATCAGCTCGGTTCCGAGATATCTGCCGAGATATCGGCCAAGATATCAGCCACCGTTCCAGCCTACGAGATCTCTTCCAATTACTGTAAAAGAGGAGAGCACATCTCGATCAAAGGTAGACTGATCCCGACTATCAAATTAACCCCCTTTTATTGGAAGATCGATTGACTTAGGCATCAGAGGGCTAACGGTCCGGTCCCGACCACCTCTTGGCCTTTAATTCCATTTTGTAGGGTCCGTCATCAAGATCTAAGCCATTCAATTCCGATCAACCTATAGGTGAGCTTATCTTCATTTCAACTGTTATGAGAAATCAGTAACAATAGCCGTGATCTTATACATGTGCTTGTTTCCACATGTAAGCGTTCCTTTTATGCTCATCACGTGGGCTGCACGTGTGCTGAATGCCAACTGTTGGCCAAGCTGTCCACCTTTGGGCATGTTTGTGGCCCACTGATCTGGCTTCAACCCTTGACAGATAAGTTGTTGAGCGTGCCTGATAAACGGCTTGGATCTCAACACGTGAGTTATATTCGCACCTAATGCGGAATCATCGGAGTGTCCCTTTCCTGTCACAAGAGGCAAAAATTCTTTTCCTAAAGGGCATTTTCGTCATCTAATAAAAGCAAAAGGGCAGTTTGGTCCAATGGCATTTTATTCCAGAATCCGAATCCTCTGTTATACACGAGCAGAGGAATCCTGTTTGGTCCAGCTCGGCTCTGACACAATCAGAGCCGAGCTGGACCAAGGAGAGAGGCGCAAGCAAAGGTTTTAGAGTCTAACTGAGGATCCAAATTCTTTATTCCATGAAGTACTTTCCTTCAATTTTTGTAGAAGCAACGGGCGTAGCTTCAATGGATCCCCGATCCACCGAGGTGGGTGGGATCCCTAACTGTGGGCCCACCTTGATATGTTTTACTTATATCCATTTGGTCCATCCATTTTTAAAACTTATTTTAAGTCATGATCCAAAAAATTAAGTAGATCCAAATCTCAGGTGGACCATAATACTGGAAACAATGTTAATCGAAATTAAAAGCTTTTCGTGGGCCACAAAAGTTTTGGATCAAGATGAAATTTGTGTGATCTATTCATCCAGGACTTTTTGACTTTATCAACAGGTTAAATGGAAAATGATAATTCCTTTGGCCCTCATGAGGTTTTTAATGGTAGGGATTCAATCACGATGGTTTCTTATGCTATGGTCCACCTGTGATTTAAATCTTCTTCATTTTTTGTACATGGCATAAAATGATCCTTCAAAATGGACGGATGGTGTGGATTTAAGGAACATACATCAAAGTGGGACCGACCTCTAGGATCCACCCAAACCGTGCCCCTAAAGACAAAAACATGAAAGAACAAAATTACCAAAACATCCACAATATTTGAGAGGAATTACAAGATATTATGGGCCTGTTTGGTTTTCAGATTTCCCTTGGCAATTAAGGCAAACGAGCATTTATTATTTTCATGGGAATTCTTGCACCACTCCCAGTGTGACAACTGACAGCTGCTTTTTGGACTTGACATTCACCAAATGTGAAGGAGAAAATTGTGTGGCCCACCATGATATATGTGACTTATCCACCCCCTTCATTTTTCCACCATCTCATTTTAGGGAACAACCAAGAAAATGAGGGCGATCTAAATCTCAACTGGACCACACCATAAGAAACAGTGGGAATTGAACGCCTATGGTTGAAAACTTCTTGTGGGCACTAGAAGTTTCGGATGAATTTGATATTCATTTTCCCCCCCCTTTATCCATGTCTATGTAACCTCATGAATGCGTTCAATGACAAATAAATATCAATGTGGGCCCAAAGAATGAGAAAGCTTTCAATTATGGATGTTATACAAACCACTATTTACTATGGTGTAGTCCACTTGAGCTTTGGATCTATTTCATTTTTGGGTTTAAGCCATAAAAGTTTTTGGTAAAACAAACGGACAGCTTGGATAAGTCATAGACAACAAAGTGGGGCCATTATTTTAAGTGAGTCTTTCTATGACCGGATTTTAAGAAACGAGGACCACATCGCTCATCAAATGGATGTAAGAAGTAATAACAACTCATTTTCAGGTATTTACCAAATATTTAAAAAATCAAACATGCCCAAGTTCCCCGACCGGAGGTGATGCAGAGTTGGATACGGGTGGATGCCTGAATGTGGGGCCCCCTTGATGTACGTGCCTTACATCCACTCTGTCCATCTGTTTTTAAAGCTCATTTAGGTAAAGCTCCAGAAAAATGAAGCATATCCAGATCCCCATTGGACCAAACCACAGGAAACAAGGGTGATTGCATACCCACCATTAAAAACTTACTGGGGCCACCAAATGTTTATTTTCCATCCAACCTTCTGATAAGGTCACAAGGATCTGGATGACCGGACCACACAAATATCATACAAAACTTCGTGCCCCACAAGAAGTTTTTATGGTCAATCAATTTTTCCAGTGGTGTGGTCCACCTGAGATTTGCTTCATTTTTTTCCATCAAGTCATAAAATGATCTGTCAAAATGGATGGACGGCACATACATCAAGGTGGGCCCCACAGTCAGGGATCCACCCACCGCGCCCATGCAGTGTCTAGTAGGTATTTCGCTACTGAAGTGATGTCTGCCTTGCATGTGTTGTATCCACACCGTCCATCCATTTGGAGAGGAGCATTTTAGGGTATGAATCAAAGACTGACGAAGATCCAAATCTCAAGTTGACCCCACCACAGAAAACAGTGGGGACAATGACATCCACCGCTCAAAACTTCTCGAGGGCCACAGAAGTTTTCGATCAAGCTGATATTTTTGTTTCCCCTCAGTCCATGTCTGTGTGAAGTTATGAACAGCTTGGATCTCAAATAAACATCATGGTGGGCTTAGGGAGTTTTCAACTGTGGATGTCACTGTTACCACTGTTTTGTGTGATGGGTCCACCTGAGATTTGGATCTGTCTCATTCTTTGATTCATGCGCTGACATGTTCGTTCTCTCCAAATGGATGGACAGTGTGGATAGGCCCACATAACTTGGTGACGTCACTTAAGGAGCCGAGATTCGCTGCTCAACCGGTCAGTAGCTAATCCGCGTCCATAGGATTGCGTCGTTCCTCAGTATGGACGCAAAGCGTCCAAACCGAGCTGTGGAGGGGCCCACAGTAATGTATCTATTTATCCACTCCGTTCATTTCGTTTCTAAGATCAGGCCGTCCACATGAGACCAAGAATGAGGAAGGTCCAACGATAAGGTTGACCACACTGTTCCATAGGTTGTGGCCCAGTTGAGATTTCGATACGCTCAATGTTGGTGCAGGGGCGCGGTTTGCGTGGATCCCCGGATCCACTGAGGTCGGTGAATCGTCAACTGTGGGGCCACTGTGATGTATGTACCTTACATCTACACCGTTCATGCATTTTTAAATCTTATTTTAGGGCATTATCCCAAAAATAAGCAGATCCAAATCTTAGGTGGACCAGACCACATGAAATAGTAGTGATTGAATTCACACCATTAAAAACTTCATGGGACCACTGGAATGTTTCTTTTCCATCCAACCTATTGAAAAGGCCACAAAGATATGGATGAAGATAGCAAACAAATATCGGCTTTACACAAAAGTTTTGAGACCCACGAGAAGCTTTTAATGGTTGATTACCATTGTTTACTGTATTATGGTCCACCTGAGATTTGGATCTGCTTCATTATTTGAATCATGCTCTAAAATGAGTTTTCAAAATGAATGGACGGCGTGGATGTAATACAGACATCACACAGTGACGGTGGGCTCCAGAGAGCTTACTCAGTACGCAATCTGCTTCCGTTCGGAGCTCGAAAGAGACGAGGTTGTACCGTGGACGCGTCCGCTCAAAGTGGAGTAGGTGGAGAGGTTGGTAGATCTGCGACGTATCTTTCTCATTCGTCTCTGTTTTTCTCTGCAGGAATCTGATCTGACGACATGGCTCAGCTCCGGTACTCGCCCTTCTCTACACCTCCCGCCATCTCCAAAAACCGCCATTTTTCCATATATACCCCTCGCTTTCCTTCCGTCGCACTCTCTCCGTCCATCGCCCCCTCTCCGTCCATCGCCCTCTCTCTCCTCCCCACCAAAGCCTCCGCATCAGCAAACCTCCCCGTCTCCACCACCGACCACAACGGTAACGGCCCTGACGGAATAGATAACAGCGGGCGTAATGGTGGTAACGGCGGAGGAGGTTCGAACTCAAACGGGAGAGGCGGCAGCAGCGATGAGGACCGATCTCAGCCGTCCAACTTCGGCCCTATTGGATCCTTCATCAATGGATGGCGATCTCGGGTCTTGGCAGACCCGCAGTTCCCTTTCAAGGTCCTGATGGAGGAGGTGGTCGGCGTGTCGTCTTGCGTCCTCGGCGACATGGCGTCCCGCCCGAACTTCGGCCTCAACGAGCTGGATTTTGTCTTCTCGACGCTCGTCGTCGGATCGATCCTCAACTTCGTGCTGATGTACCTCCTCGCGCCGACGGCTGGGTCGTCTGCTTCATCCATGCCGTGGATCTTTGCCAATTCCCCGAAGAGTCACATGTTTGAGGTGGGCCCCTATAGCCTCTTCAATCGGGTGGGGACCTTTGTGTACAAGGGCGTGTTGTTTGCAGCTGTTGGATTTGCCGCAGGGCTGGCTGGGACCGCCCTGTCGAATGGGCTGATCAAACTGAGGAAGAAGATGGACCCTGAGTTTGAGACGCCGAACAAGCCCCCACCCACACTCCTGAATGCAGCGACGTGGGCCATCCATATGGGGCTGAGCAGCAACCTGAGATATCAGACGTTGAATGGGTTGGAATTTGTGCTGGCGAAGGGATTGCCGGAGGTGGCATTTAAGACGTCAGTGGTGGTGTTGAGGTGCTTGAACAACGTGCTCGGTGGGGTTTCATTCGTGGTGCTGGCGAGGCTGACGGGGTCGCAGAAGGTGGATAATGGGACGGCAGCAATCACTACAGCAGTGGTGGGATCCGAGGAAGAGAAGGAGAAGTTGGTGGGGGAGGGGGAGTTGCAGAGCAGTCAGCCTCATTGTAAGTGATTCGGGTTGGGGGGACTGTTTGGGCAGGCTTGGAATTGCGAACGGAGATGGAAATGGGTCCTTTGTGGGCTTGAATTCAGGAAACTTGCGCCGCCCAAATAGCCTCTTTCGGGTTCTAATTTGAGGAAATGCTTGATCTGCTTGAATTACGATTTGGGTGGATGTCCAAACGCGACCATACTTTTAGTCTGGCCACAAATCTTTTTTTTTTTTTTTTTTTTTTTTTTTTCTAATAGAAAAATCAGGTTTCTTCTAATCACACAGCGAAAGAGATCAGTCATGTGAAGTGGGTTTTGATGGGTGCTTTTTTAGCTTGTAATTTATCGGTAGGTTCATGAATAATGAGGTTTCATGCCGAGTGACGGTGTTTTTTACTGCCATTTTCGTAGTTCTATTTCTATTGCTGTTGCATTTTATTGAGTTCTGCTAATTTATGCTGTGTTTGGTGAATGGCCACTTCAAGAACCGAGAAAAAAGTAGTTTGTGAAGTTAGAAATTTCTACTCTTAGTAGAATTTGTGGAGGAATGGGTAGTAAGTAGTAACACCATTCATTTGTAGGAGTGCATTTGGTCACTCCAAGTATCAGAAATTTCATGATATTTTGTCCCTAATTAGACTGATTAATCATAATATTTTGTGAATGACTTCTTCAGGAGCTGAGAAAAACAAAATATTTTATGATTTTTGGGATTTCGGGCCCTCATGGAAATGAGTGTTTAGTAACACCATTCGTCTCCAAGGGTGTATTTCGTTGCACCAAATATCATAAAACTTCGTTATATTGTGCCCCAAATTAGACCGATTACCATAAAAAAAATCTTGAGGTGAATGGCTGCTTCAGGAGCCGAGAAGAACAAAACAATTTGTGAACTTTGGAATTTCTACTCCTAGTAGAATTTCCAGAGGAATGGAGAGACACCAGTTGTCTCTGAAGGCGCATTTGGTTGCACCAAATACCAGGGAAAACTTATGAAAACCCATCAGGTAATCTGTAACAGCAGAATGAGTTTGTTCTCTATGGCGACTCAGTATCATCAACACTTAATGGTGTTGCCCCAGTGGGGCTTACATGAAGAGATGGTCAGATGATCAAAACCTTTTTCTGGGTGTGACCCCAGATGAGGCATGGTAAGAAACTAACTCCGAATGGATAATTCTTGCCATTGATATGTGCAGCTGAATGTGGACCATTGAAACGAAAGCTTCCTAATGGCTTACATTCAACACATTAAATCAATGGTGTGGATCATTTTTCAATCATGGTTGCCATTTAAAGTAGCATTGAAAAGGATGGACTAATTTTCCAACGATGTTTACATGAGGGCTAGATATGCTGATGATCCTGGGTTTGGACATGGAAAAGAATGATTTGTTGGATTTTATTATTGGAACGGCTGTGTTAATGGGTGTTCATGATCTTTGTATGTTGTGTTCATTGCTCTATATACAATCACAAAATGCACAAAACTCTCAATACTATGAGCCATTATCTAATTCCATGTGTGGAACCCTTACAATAGATAGATCCATCAATCAATCTATTGGTGGATCCATTACTAGAACCAACAGTGGATTTATCAGTCAAATCCAACCATCACCTCCATCGGTTCATCCATCAACTTTTCCACTGAAACCATAAATCCCTCTATTTTCTTCTGACCTGCGTTCATCCAAACCTCAAAAGATGATTTGCTTCTTTTTCCACTGAGATACCATCAATGGCTTAATGAGGTTTTGAGCTTTGTCATATCCCATTTCCAAGGAGCTTTCACCAAGGAGAAACAAGTCCTCCAAGGTATCTTAGTGACCAGCGAATATCCTTTCGAGAGCCCAAGTCAGCATTCTTTGTGAAGTCGATATGGGCAAAATTACAATCATACATCGACTGGGACTTACTCTTGTATTTGCTTCATAGATTGGGTTTCACAGACAAGGTGGATCATTGGGATAAGGATTACAACTCTACAACATCTTTCTCTGTTTTAGCTCTCCATCCATTTTTTTCACTAGTATGAGAGGTCTCCAGCAAGGAGACCAACTTTCTCCTCTCTTTTTTTCCGTGGCAGCTAAAAGTCTCAGTATGCTCATAGGTAAGGCCTCATCCATTGGCCTTAAAAATGGCTTCAGTTTTGGCAGCTTGGAGGTGAATGTCACCCAATTCAGGTTGCAGACAACATTCTGCTGTCGTGAAAAATACAGGAGCAAATAAACTATATCATGGTGTGTTGAGGTGCTTCAAAGCGGTTTCAGTTCTAGAGTGAACATGGGCAAAAGCACAATGGCAGGTGTAGCTGTTCCTGTGGTGTGTGCTAGGGGTGCAAAAGTATCTCTTACTTTCTCTTACCGTGGGCTTCCTCTAAAGGGCAGCCCTAAAGCGGCATCCTCTTGGAACATTGTGACAGAGAGTATGGAAAAGAGGCACGCAAGTGGAAAGGGCCATATCTATCCTTGGGAAGGAGATTGCTATCATTAAATCAGCTCTTTTAGATCTAGCAGCATACGTTCTTTCAATGTTCATGATTCCCGTGGGGGTGGCAAAGAGATACCATCTCCAAAGGAATTTCTTGTGGGAAGAAGAGAGGGAATTTTTATTATTATTTTTTTTTAACGGAAAGGATAGGTACAAATTCCACCTCATCAATTGGGTGATGTCCAGAGGCCAAAAAAGGAAGGCAGTCTAGGGGTGGAAAGAATCACATAAACAAATTAGGATTTTTGGCAAAATTGTGGTCAAGATATGGGAAAGAACTAAAATGTTGTGGATGGAGATAGGAAGCAAGAATAAAGACAAATCATGGGGCAGTTAGTTTGTAAGCTTTACCTCAAGGAGGTCATGATCAGATGTCCAGAAAGTCACCAGCAAGGTAGGTAAAAACTCTGAAAAAGCAGGTAGGGACATCTCTCACAAGGTGGGTGGAATATTAGTAAAAGGAATGCTTTCTCGCAAGCAAAGGTAATAGGAAGAGTATTTGCAAAGACATTGGCTCAACCAGTCTACCTTGGCAAATTCATTCCATTCCTAATGCCCTTATTCTCAAAAGAAGTGATGAATGAATGTTATGGATGTTTTGTCAGGTACATCGTATGGAACATGGATCTCAGAAGAAATCTTCTGGATGATGAATTAGTAGAGTTTTGGATCTTAATGGGGTAGTAGGCCAAGGTTTTTGTTGACCTTTCAGCAGAAGACATGAAGGTTTGGAAATGGCCAGTGGAGGGCAATATCAGCTTGTAAGCCCTTGTTTTTGGAAATTTGTTACCCCAATGGTCCTTTAGCACCTGTTGCAAAGGTTTGGGAGTCTCCAATCCCATCTAGAATTCAAGCATTTGCATGGTTGGCATAAAAAAATCCTTATCATGGATAACCTCAGGAAACAAAAAATGGTTATCCCTGATATGTCCAGAGGTATCACTGCCATTGCAATGGGAAAAAAGGTTGATGATTTGTTCTTCATTGTATTTTGACTAGATCCATATGGAGATACCTTTGGAGTGAGTTGGACTTGTAAAACGGCACTATCAAGAAGCTAATCAGTGGGGAAGACCATTTAACTCAAGGATGAACATCCTCTGGAAGATTCCTTTACGCAATTACATTTATGTCATGGAAAGAAATGGATGGGGCTATGACAATAAATCTGCATCAGTAAATTTGATGTTTAGGAGAATCATCTCCACGATGACTGTGTGGCAATGTGCAAGATAAGAGTTTAGGGGATCATTGTTTTCAGATATTATGGTAGAGAAGAAGTCACAGAATTTGAAGCCAAGCATAGGGGAGAAAAGGCTCGTCAAAAGGATGAGTTGTGACTATAGTTGCACAAAGCATGAAGCAAAGTGGCAACATGTTCTCTGCAGGAGAGGGAGGGTGTGTGTTTCAAAATGTTAGCAATTATATAGAGCTGGGAAGCAGGACCGGAGATGGAGTCTAAAGTGCAATTTGCAGCAGAAGCGGCACCTTGTGCAACTAAGATTTCGATTGGATTCCAGCATAGCATGGATTTCCCAAGTTGCATTATGGAAGGTGCTCTCAAGATAGTCATGGCCCTTTTGGGATAGTTGACATTTCGAGGAATGAGAGAGGTAAGTGGTGATGGCATTCTTGGGCACATGGGGCCCTCTCATGCAAAAGACGCTAAAAGTAGGGCTCTACATCTTTAAGGCGCCTGATTCCAAGAAGCCATTGTGGAAGGGGACTCCAGTATAATCTCCCAATTGATGTCACAGTCCAAGCCAGGCCCTTGGTACCTTGCTTCATTTAAACTGGAGGGATGTTCTCCTGTGTCCTGTGGGTTGCCAATTGGTAGTTCGGAGACTCACAAAAGGAGACAAGAAGGTCACTAATCATTCTCCCTCAATTCTATGATCAGTTTCACTTTTTGAATAAAGAAAAATTGATGCCTTTCAGAGAGAGAGAGAGAGAGAGAGAGAGAGAGAGAGAGAGAAGACAGGTGAGGGACTGTTTAGAGACTAGACAGAGACTGGTTAGGAACTGGTTCTTATATTCAGTTAAGAATCTGACAGTGAGCTAGTTTGAGGGCAGAATAGGGGGACAGCATAGGTACTGGTTAAGGAATGCACTGGGGACTGGTTTAGGGATAGGATAGAGACTGGTCATAGAACGCACAGGGACTGGTTTGGATAGGTAGGTTAGGTAATTGAAAGTCACAGGTTGTAGGAAATATAGGCTGAGATAAGGGGTTGCATAAGGATATGGATAGATTCCACATAAACAGTATTTAGAGATCAATTGATTTTCCTAGCTTAAACTTGCAGTAGAACAGATGTCAGCTCTAATAATTATCTCAACTAGCAGGTTTTCGAACAGAATAAAATTAAGCCCACTGGTTATGCAGATGAATGGTTTAAGACATAAAAACAGGTCGTAGAAAAACAAAATCAGATCAATCAGTCTGTAGTAGAACTGTTTCAGGACCTACAATTGATTTTAGAGTTCCTAAAGCAGGAAATATAAAATGAAGTCTAACCAGTTGATTTAACAGCAGAAATGTGCGGCTTGAAACAAATTCAGGATAACCTGTTGTTACCGGCAGCAGAAAACATACCAAGGATCAAAGGTTTGAAACAGAAAATACATTTTAAACAGAAATTAATCGAGCAAAGAGGGAAAAGAAGTCCCCAAGGAACAGAACTTCCTTCATACCAAATTGACACAGTTCGACCTGATTTAAATTCAAAATAAAAAGCGAATTGTAGAAATTTGACGATGAAGAAAATTTAAGTAATTGTTGCAGAAATTCTTCCCAATAAACGCCACAAAATAGCAGAAATTGAAAAAGAACAATAATAAAAAAAATAAAAAAGGCCAGCTGAACTTGGTCTCCTGTGGCCTCGCACCAGCAGACAATAATAGAAGAATCACTCTTGTAAAAACCAATCATTACACAGAATTCTGAAACTTTCATGATCTTTAGTGTTTTCCTATTTTAACCATAACTTTGTCTAAGCTTGCTAAGTAAATTTCTTATAAAATAGGAAAGCTACTACTAACTTGAGTAGAAGTAGGAACTGACTTGCTAATTACACTAATTCATACAACTAGGAACAATGCACACGTGGATGATGCTCAGGTGTGAAGAATGCACACACATGTGGGGTCTGCAATCAAACCCGACCATCCGTGGGGCCCAACAATCTAATTGAATAGCCCACAGGGCTCAATGTTTTAAATATCAACGATATGGGCCGATATATCTTGTATCCCACCTGTGCGATATGAAACGCACAGGTAGTGCCGATATATCTCACATGTGCGATCCGGTGAGCATTATCAATTTCCAATCCCTTTTTTTTTTTTTTAAATTTCCGATCCCCTTTTTTGTTATAAATGTCAAATGGTTACAAATCCATTGGTTCTTCATGTTTTACATGAAAAATTATGGAGTTTGAGCTTTGATTTAGATATACATTGGTTCTTCATGTTCTCCATGTTTTTTTTTCAAAATTTTCCTTCAACCAGCTGTCAATTTTCCTTCATGTTCTACATTGGTTCTTCGGGTGTTGTTTAGATGATGCTGAAGTTGGTAGATGCTCTTTTGTGGGCCTGGCATGGTGTCGATGGGTCGAAGGGTGAAAAGGAGGTTTGGCGGTTGTTGATTATGGCAATCTTTTGGGTTATTTTGAAAGAGCGGAATGAGTGATGCTTTAGGAGTAGAAGCTTTCCCATAGAAGCTATTATAGGGAAGATTAGTTTCTTAATATCTGATTGGGTTCCTCAGTAATTCTGGGGTTTGGGTTTGTGTGGGTAGCAGCTTTCATTGCTTTTCCTGTTTTTCACTTTCGCTTTGTATTCTTTTCCGCTATGCAGTTTTTAAAAAAATTGGTGTTTCCTTTCAACAAAAAAATTGAGACTAATTTCGGAGTATTTAGGAGTGTTTGATGAAATGATCATCACATACGCTCTAATTTTGAAATTTGAGTGTAGGTGGTCTGATTTGGGGAAAATTCGAATTTTCCCAAATTGCTTGCAATGTTGCACTCCAAACATGAAATCAAGCATGTATGAGGGTTGATCTACTTATTTGTTTAGTCCTTGTCAATTTTCAGAAAATAAAAATCATTTTTCATTAAAAATTATTAAAATATTTTTTTCCTTCAAACTTTCCCTCCAACCAGCTGTCAATTGAGACTAATTTGGAAGTTTTTAGGAGTGTTTGATGAAATGATCATCACATACACTCTAGACGTTATGCATTCAATTTGAATTTAGTTGCATTAGTTCAGTCTGATAGCGCATAGCTTAGGACCCTATACAAAGGTACCTATTATGTGCACTTCTTTTTTGAGATGTTATGATTTAAAAGTGTGTATTAAGGTCTCTTTTAACAATCCGTGAAGTTTCATTGAAAAATCCAACCATTTCCCAATGTTTCCCCATGTTTTCCAAAAATGTGATAAATTACCTGATACAAACGATGTATCATGTGCGATAACCAATATGTACCTGTATCCCAAGGGTGTGATACGTAACACGATACAGATATTTCAAACACTGCTGACGGAATAGATAACAGTGGGCGTAACAGAGGTAATGGTGGAGGAGGGTCGAACTCAAACGGGAGAGGTGGTAGCAGTGATGAGGACAGATCTCAGCCGTCCAATTTTGGCCCCATCGGATACTTCATCAACGGATGGCGATCTCGGGTCTTGGCAGACCCGCAATTCCTATTCAAGGTCCATATGGGGGAGCTGGTCGGCGTGTCGTCCTGCGTGCTCGGTGACATGGCGTCCCACCCGAACTTCAGGCCTCAACGAGCTGGATTTCGTCTTCTCAACGCTCGTTGTCAGATCGATCCTCAACTTCGTGCTGATGTACCTCCTCGCGTCGGCCACTAGGTCATGCGGTTCATCCATGCCGTCGATCTTTGCCAATTCCTTGAAGAGGCACATGTTTGAGGTGGGCCCCTATAGCTTTTCAATCGGGTGGGGACCTTTGTGTACAAGGGTGTGTTGTTTGCAACTGTTGGATTTGTAGCAGGGCTGGCAGGGACCGCCCTATCGAATGGGCTGATCAAGCTGAGGAAGAAGATGGACCCTGAGTTTGAGACACTGAACAAGCCCCCACTCACGATCCTGAATGTGGCGACGTGGGCCATCCATATGGGGCTTAGCAGTAACCTGAGATATCAGAAGTTCAATGGGTCGGAATTTGTGCTGGCAAAGGGATTGCTGGAGGTGGCATTTAAGACATCAGTGGTGGTATTGAGGTGCTTGAACAAAGTGCTCAGTGGGGTTTCATTCGTGGTGCTGGCGAGGCTGACAAGGTCGTAGAAGGTGGATGATGGCATGGCAACGATCACTCTGGTTGTGGTGGGATCGAAGGAAGAAAAGGAGAAGGTTGGGGAGGGGGAGTTGCAGAGCAATCAGCCTCACTGTAAGTGATTCGGGTTGGTGGGGCTGTTTGGGCGGGCTTGGAATTGCGAGCAGAGATGGAAATGGGTCCTTTGTGGGCTTCTATTCAGGAAACTTGCACCACCCAAATAGCCTCTCTTCGGATTCTAATTTAAGGAAATGCTTGATCTGCTCGAATTTCGATTTGGGTGGATGTCCAAACACGACCATACTTCTTAGTCTGGCCACAAATCTTTTTTCTTTTTCTAATAGAAAAATCGGGTTTGTTTTAATCACAACAAAATAGATCAATCATGTGAAGTGGGTTTTGATGGGTGTTTTTTTAGCTTGTAATTTATCAGTAGGTTCATGAATAATGAGGTTTCATGCCGAGTGACGGGTTTTTTTTACTGCCATTTTGGTTGTTCTATTTCTATTGCTGTTGCATTTTGTTGAATTCTGCTAATTTATGCTGTGTTTGGTGAATGGACACTTCAAGAACCAAGAAAAAAGTAGTTTGTGATGTTAGAAATTTCTACTCTTAGTAGAATTTGTGGAGGAATGGGTAGTAAGTAGTAACACCATTCATTTGTAGGCGTGCATTTGGTCACTCCAAATATCTGAAATTTCATGATATTTTACCCCAAATTAGACTGATTAATCATGATATTTTGTGAATGATTGCTTTAGGAGCTGAGAAAAAAAATATTTTCTGTTTTTTGGAATTTCGGGCTCTTGTGGAAATGAATGTGTAGTAACACCATTTGTCTCCAAGGGTGCATTTCGTTGCACCAAATATCATGAAACTTCATTATATTGTGCCCCAAATTAGACTGATTAACCATAAAAAAAAATCTTGAGGTGAATGGCCTGCTTCAGGAGCCAAGAAGTAGAAAACAATTTTTGAACTTTGGAATTTCTACTTGTAGTAGAATTTCTGGAGAAATGGATAGTGATACCAGTTGTCTCTGAAGGCGCATTTGGTTGCACCAAATATCATAAAATTTATTTCATGGTATTTGGTGCAACCAATCGTTGTGTAAAGGATTCTATTTGATCTGATGAATAGTGTTGCTTGTGTTTGGATTGGTGGAAACAGAAAAGATGATTTGGAAAGAGTTGAAAGGCTGTAGATTCCAATGACAATTCTGTTCTTTGGTCCGGAATGCAGTTTTCCATGGAAATTTGGTTTCATTTTCATATCTGTTGTTGGATTGTTTTGCTTTGCAGGGAAAACCTATGAAAACATATCAGGTAATCTGTAAAAGCAGAATGAGTTTGTTCTCTATCGCGACTCAGCAGTCATCAACACTTGTTGGTGTTGCCCCACTGGGGCTCACATGCAGAGACGGTCGGATGATCAAAACATTTTTCTGGGTGCGACCCCAGATGAGGCATGGTAAGAAACTAACTCTGAATGGATAATTCCTACCATTGATATGTGCAGCTGAATGCAGACAATTGAAAGGAAAGCTCCCTAATGGCTTACGTTCAATTCAATAAATCAATGGTCTGGATCATTTTTCAAGAATGATTGCCATTTAAAATAGCATTGAAAAGGATGGACTAATTTTCCAACCATGTTTACATGTGGGCCCTACAGGGCTAGATATGCTGATGATCCTGAGTTTGGACATGGAAAAAAATGATTTGGTGGACTTTATTATTGGAACAATTGTGTTAACGGGTGTCCATGATCTTTGTATGTTGTGTTCATTGCTCTATATACAGCCACAAAATGCACAAAACTGTCAATACTACGAGCCGTTTGCTAATTCCATGTGTGGAACCCTTCCAATGCAGGCCCATGTGCTAATATGGAACGCGTGTGTGACATCTGAGCTTTCCATCTGTTTGGAAGTAATGCTTAGCTCTTCTGCCATAAAAATCAGGCAATTTCACTCCCTATGTAGGGCCAAAATATACAAGTAGACAGATGGTTAAAACAAAAAATTTCTGGCCATCCATTTATTTTGTATGTTGGGGCTACCTAAAGTTTGAAGCAGCCTGGTTTTTTGTCTGGAAGAACCAAACAGTGCAACCCACGTAATGGAATTCTCAGATCTCACACGTGTTCAATGTTGGCATGTGTTCTGCATGTAGAATTAGCAAATACACCCAATGGCCTTAGCACACCTCCAAATTTAGATTACCTTCTAAGCTATAGAATTTGTTTTCCTTAAATTTTTAGGGTGATCCCCATTTATAGTTATAGAGTATGCATTTAAAGCGGATTTTGTTGAAGGCATGGCTTTTTCATATTAATATTTCTTTCAGATTTTGTTGAATTTGACTTTTGGTTGTGAATAATGAGTATATGATGTTTTGTTGCAAATGAAGGGTTTTAATTCTAATTTCTGTCTTTCTTGCTTGTCCCCCCTCCCCCTTTTTCTGGACATGGTTGTTTTTCATTTGGGTTGGGCTGTGCGATGATGGCTGTTTGGATCGGTGAAAATAAAAAAGTTGCCGAGGAAAGAAAAACCTTACATTTGAGCAGAACTGTGGAAAAGGAAAAAGTTTCCTTTTCTTTAGATCTGAGAATGAAAAAGGGAGGCCTTTTAATGAGGAAATCTGAGGAAACAGAAACTCAGTTCTCCTCTTTTGCAAATGAGGGAAACCATCACATATGAGGAAATCTATTTCCTTCCTCGGTTGCTTTTTTATTTCACATGTGCATGACCCTGCCCATCTACACGCAAATGCATATACCATTATTGGAAATATATGCACGGTCCGATTAGTTCCTGCCTCAACCAACTCATCTTTTGTGGAAAAGAATTGTGACCCAGGCAAAGAGACCAAATGCTTAGAAATGATTGAGCAATGATTGAGCAAGAGTGAAGGGCATCATGCAAACAGAACCCTCTTTTTTCTATGGTGCATGGCATTGGCATGAAGCAGTTTTGGTTTCTATGCTGGCAATACAGATTTCAGACTATGAATGAGAAAGGGGGAAAAAAGGAAGGAAAAAAGGACCCGTTTGGATTGGTGGAAACAAAAAAGTAAAGGAAACGAAAACCTCACATCTGAGTAAAACTATGGAAAATGAAATCTGTGGAAAAGAATCCTTACATAACCTGTTTGTTTTAGCATACATGAAATGTGGAACAAGGTTTAAAATGGGTGTCACGCAACATATTGTTCAACACTGATACCGTTACGTATCACCCTGTATTAGGCAATACGGGCTGATACACCCATATATCATTCATGGTAAAAAACTGAGAGTTATCTTTCAAAAAGGATTGAAATGTCCATTTCTTAGGTTTTAGGGAGGAAAAGGAAATGGCCCTTTTCTGAGGAAATGAAAACTGATTTGATTTTCTCCCCTCTCGCCTTCCGTAAATGAAGGGAACCATTACATCAGAGGAAATCAGTTTCTTTATTCTGGTGAATTGTGTTCTTCTCCAATCCAAACATGCCCCTAGGTGATGCCTGTGGATCTCTCATCTGAGAATCGGTTGTGAGACGGGTGGATTTTGATCCTTTCTTCCTCTACTCTAGAATTTCCAAGTATTGAAACTTGTTTGTCATTTCTTCTTTCTTCTCTCTGTCATTATTAGTCGCATGCGAATTCAGAATTTCATGTTTGTGATTTTGTTTTTTTTTCATTGCTTATTCGAGCTGGGTTTGGATGTTAGTATATTTTATTTGGGCAGAATTGTTTGTGGAGATGGCAATTTTCCTATTTAAAAACACCATCCAAGAGTTCACCGCCATTTGAGAGACATCACTACAAGAAAATGCAGATTTACCGGCCCTTTTTCGTCTGCAGCCAAGACATAGCACCAACTTATATGACAATCGCTGGCGCGTCACGTGACTGCCGACGATAGATGTTAACAAGCGCCCACAAAATGCATTCCGTCGTTTGGGGGTACCAGTTGCCGGCGCTAGTTAAAACCGGGCGCCAACAAAATTCCCGAAATTTAAAACAAAACCTTAAACCATTCGTCATCTCTCTCTCTCTCTCTCTCTCTCTCTCTCTCTCTCTCTCTCTCTCTCCAACATAGTATATATAAACCCTAATCGCGGTTTTGCAATGGTGAATGTATTTGGGGATTTTCGTTTTTCAATCCCTAACTAGGGTTTTGTAGATTTGAATGTTGAAATCCCTAATTAGGATGATTCTTCAAATTTGAATCCCTAATTAGGGATTTTTCTTGAAGTAGATTTTTTTTTTTTAATCCAAATGATCTGGAACATTTTTTAAATTACATAACTATTTATTTTTTGTTGAATGATTTCCTAAATTATAATTTGTAGCTTTGATGGTTTTGAACTCAAGTGGTAAAGATATTTTTTTAATTTTCTTTTGAAGTACCTGTTTGCTAGACTCCCATGTCTTACGTTTCATACCTTATATAGGGGATGCCAACCATTCTATAAATCTCTTTAATACCTAGAAATCCATCTCAGACATGCTCAACATCTTGTAGTCACCTATTCTAACGATACCTAATTAGGGTTTGAAGAAAGATTTCATCATTTTGCCTTTGAGTTGGTATGCATTGGATTGATTTCTCAACTTGTGGATATGTTTCTGATTCCTGATGCTTTTGAAAGAAGATCTCTTGTTTGCTTTTGATTTCCTGTGTTTTTTATTGGTTTCTCTATTGGGTTTTTTATGAGGACACAAGAACATTTAAAGTCTACCAGCGAAGAAGGCGCACACCACAAGCTTCTTCCTTGTGGTTAGGCGATAATTGAGGAGCATTGAAGACCCTACGCATGTGATTGCACGTAGTTTGGCACATAGAAGACACGTGTGTAGAATGGAAGAAGATCCGACTGAAGGTTGTCGGGCGCCCGACCAAATTGGTCACCGAGCGCCGGAAATTCTTCGATTTTGAAGATTTGCTTGCCGGACATTTTTTGTCCTCTTCGGGCGCCTAACCAAATTGGTCACCGGGCGCTCAACCACCGCGCGAACTGTTTTTTTTTAAACTTATTTTTTACTTAATTTTTAGGGGTATTTTGGTACATTTATGTTTTTTTATTGCTTATTTAAGTGGGCTAAGCCCTAAAAACGAGGTTAGTTGATTATTAATGAAAAAGGCAAACCTCTTTGGTGGCCTCTCCCTCCTCTCTCTCTCTCATGGTTCTTCTTCTCTTTCCTTGATCTTCTTCCTCTAACTTCTTCTTGTGCTCCTCCAAATTCTTCAAGGTAATTATCTTTCTTCTTTCTAGTTCTAGTTTTACTAATCTATCTTCAATCAAACTTTGAGAATCGACCTAAACCCTAAATCTTCGAATTCTTAAATCCCTAATCCGAGAACTTCCTGATTCTTCGGACTAGTGATCTTCATCGATCGATTGGGTATGGCCATGCAAGATTGGGAAGTCCTATCCCTCGCCGGATCCAACCCTAGCTATACTTGAAATTCAAACTTCGTGGTTGTGACGGTTGGCCCGATCCATTGCAAGCTCCTTGTGAAATTTTCTTAATTTATGATGAGTGATTTTGAATTTTAGATTATTTATTTCTTTTATTTTCCGCTGTTTAATTATGTTCATGAGCATGCACCATAATTTGGGCATCCTACATTAGTTTTTATTGTCTTGTTGAGATCTGTCTGATCTTCGATGTGTTTGATTCCTTTTGCTATTTGAGTTGTAATATCTGGAGCAATTTCTCATATGGGTTTTCTTTGTTTAACGGAGATTCACTTGATTTTTGTTGCATTCGAAGAAAGATTTTCTCGAAATGATTGTCATTATCCAGTGCATGTCACATGTTTGATGAAATTCCTGAAAAAAATGGACCCACATCAGAGGGATATTACATGATTTGTTTCTAGTTACTAAATGATAGGAAAATGAGGTAACAATCTATTATCTACCCAAGGTTCACAACATGTGCATGAGGTATGCTCGTTGTCCGTGATGTTGGATATATTGAATGATAGGAAAATGAGGTATGCTCGCACTACATTGAGAATTAGATGTTTATTCTACTTGGATATACTATTTTAAAATGAGGAATTATACTATTCTCTTGACCTAAAGTTATGCATGCCATCTTCAGGTCTTGAGCTTGTATAGGTGTGGCCCATGGTTTGGTGATGCAGGTTGTCAATCTGATGCTGTGGATAGATCATGTCCCAGAAAAGCTCCCAAATTGGATTATCAAAGGTATCGAATATCTCTGGCATTTTTCTGCTGAATGTGGAGCATTATGGTTTTCCTCAAATGGTCCATTCCAGGCCAGAGATTGAAGGGGTAGAATTGCAAATTGTGATGTTTTATGGCATTCTCTGTAAACGGTGATGCCCATCATATCAACTGTCTGGATAACCAGACCGGCATCATGAGATCAACTGTCTGAATCACCAGACCTTGATCCCACTTGTACAGATTCAAGATACACTTCATATCATCATGAGTAGATCATAATGTCATTTCAAATACTCAGTTAGCTTGTGTTTGGTTGCAAGAAATATCATGAAATGTCTAGATCAATCAGTCTAATTTTGCAAAAAAATATCATGAATTACATGATGGTGCAACCAAACACACCCATACCAAAAACATCATTTGGATTGGCATGTCTCTGGGTTGGAAAGCATGATGTGAGCATTGAAGAAATAAATATAGGAGAAGCTATTTGAGAATTTACTGCCTAAAACAGATTTGGCTGTTACAGGTAAGAGGACTTGCCATACCTAAACATTGTCGTCGAGTCCAAACAGTGGAACAGCAAGCAGTTTCAGGTTTTTCGGCACTGCAAAATACTCCCTTTCGGACAGGTGAACATGGAAAAGCTTCTTACACTCCTGAGTTTCATGAGAATTTTGTTTCAAATTATATCTCAGGATTATAAATTTTGTTAGTAAATGGAGGGATCTCTCTCTCTCTCTCTCTCTCTCTCTCTCTCTCTCTCTCTCTCTCTCTCTCTCTCTCTCTCTTTCTTTTTTTCTGAAAAACAGCTTTCATTTTGGGTACATTTGGTAGATTTACTTGACTCACAGTGGATGTCTTTTCTTGTTTGACAGGGAACTTTACTTGATCTCTCTTTTCATTATTTCTGAAAAACTGCTTTCATTTTGAGAACATGGAATTTGTTAAAGGCCTGGTTCTAGATCGCTATTTTCCTTTCTTTTTTCTTTATGTAATTTCTCCCCTTCTCTTTTAGCCTCTCTCTCTCTCTGTGCTTGGATTTCCTTTGCGATCATCTTCATCTTGTTGTTGTAATGTTTGTTGGGTTGTTTGGAGGCTAGGCTTTTCCTTTATTTTTATTTTCTGTGTGATTATTTGTTTCATGTATGAAACTTCTTTGGAATCAATCAAAGATTAGATACTATTTTGTTTTAAAATCTGATTAACCTAGGAATAGTTATACATCAGCTTGATGTTTATAGTAATATGTTTAAGACTACTGAACAATTATGGGACCTGTTTGTTGGATACTTCCTATAAACATATCTAAATTTTCACTTCTTAATTAGGGTACTGGATAACCTGAAGGATTATGTAGTAAGAGCTCTCGTTAATGCTGTTGCTCATCTTGGCACTGTTGCTTACAAATTAAATGACTTGTTCGACCAATAAATATCAGATGTCTCAACTGTGGGGCTAAAGATTTCATGTCTCAATTGGAAATGATGAACTGTATTATCACTCTTATTCTTTGATTTCCCAATCCAGATTATGTCAACAAAAAGGTGCAGTTTAATCCACAGCCACAGAATGACTTCAGGCAAAAGCACATACAAGCAAAACTATGCCCTTATCCTTCAGGTATATTGTTCATTTGTTGGAGTCATATTCTTAACAGTGGCAGGGTACTGCATTTCTGTGATCTAAATATTTTACCATTTCCTTATGATGCAGCAAGGGAGACCATGAGCAGCTTTTGTTGTTAGCTTTTAGAGAGACCTAGACGGATACTCTGATTTGCATTTTGTTTGTGATGAGAAATTTCTGTATGGAGTCCCTCAAACAAATTTTGATTTTGTATTGTGCAAGTTATAAGAAGCTTGTACATGCAGGACGCATGTCCAAACTCATGACCTTTCATTTGTTGGGCCCTACAGTGGAAGATGTCCACAAACAGGCCATAAAACAATGTAGGGCCTTTTAGGTGTCGAAAGCCCCTTTTGAAAGGGCCTCCAAACAGGCCCTAAAACTATGTAGATATTCTTGAATATGGGAAATCCTTTGAAACCAAAAGAAAAGCCATTTAGATACTTCACTTCTTGCATTCTTCAGTTCTTGTCCAGCGATGTATTTTGGGTCTTCGGATCTTTCTTCTTTTCAATGCATTTCCCTCTATTTCCTCTAAAAAAAATTTCTGATTCGATTCACAATGTTTTGGAAGGTACTAGATGAATATCAGAAGAACTTTGGGGATTCTTGGAGAACAATTCAGACAGATGCAACTCACCCATGGCCCTATCTGAATGATGCTCTAACGAAATTTCAGGTATTTGCCATATTTTCACTTTTCTGATTGTTTGTGCTAGAAGTGCAGGTTGGAATACTGGTAAAGTTCAAGTCTTCATTTTACTCTTAAAGTGCCCGTTCTAACTTAATATGGTTAACCTCTCGTGAATGTGAGTTTACTTTGTTCCAAGAAAGATTAACAAGCCAACCATGTCTTGTTTCTTTTTTCTTTTATTCAGGACACTGCAGAGGCTGCGAAGTTGTTGAAAATTCAGAGGGATTTGGATGAGAACAAAATTATCCTTGTATGTGTTGAATTGTCGACTGCATATGCTTTACTTTTAGTCTCTGGTGTATATTATTCTTGTTATTTATGCCTCTGTGTGTGTGTGTGTGTGTGTGTGTGGGTGTTTTGTAGGATAGAAAATTCTATAGTTGGTTATTCTTGTAAGCAATCATTTGGCTCTTGGGAATCTAGCCCCTGAGAAATGGGTCTTAAGTATTTTTTCAAGTTGTTTAGTTGGATGTCATTGTATGTCCAAAATAACCTTTTAATAGCCTTCAAAGATTATCAGTTGCCTGCAACTGAGGGCATTGGAACTTTGGAGATAAACTTTGTATTCTTGGGAAAGGAACAAAGCAGAAGCTATAGAACTTCAGCAGCTGGGTTTTTGAGGGTCCACTGTTAGCCTTCATAACTGAAATGTTGAGAACCACTGCTCTCAGAAGGCTTGTTATTATTATTACTATCTCTAGTTTTTAGTATACAAAAAACTATTTGTTATTTGTCATTTGGTTTTCTTACAGATTGCAATAGTTGTGGCTATGGAATATGATGTTGACTGTCGCTCAACACAATTTTGGTTGTGTTATTTCAGTTTTCACTGTTATCGTGGATAATAACTTTGTTAGCTGTAGTGATTTCAATTATGTAGAGGATTTGTTCAACGTGCTTTTAAGAAGTAATTATGCCTAGTAATTTAAAAAATGCTTGTTCAGGAAGGAGTGTTGAACTCTCCTGCAAGTTTAAATTGTTAGTCTTGCCCTGTCTCATGGGCCGTACGGATGGATGGTCGTGCTTGTGGGGCCCCTGCCCCTGCCCCTTCTTGTATATTGTATTTTATTCCATTTCTGCCCCTAGACCCATGTTGGGTCTTTCTCTTATGTGAAAGGGCATTCTTGTATTTTCCCTTAGGTTGTATATATGCTCTCTCTCCCTTGTTTGGGTCAGGGAGATTGTTGCTCAATAGACTATCATGGTATCAGAGCAAGGTTCTCGAGCCTACCCCACACAGATGCTCTGTCTCAGAACCATCTTCCCCAAATCCGACCTCCTCCCTGTTTCCGGCCATTAGAAGCAGCCCTGTTCGTCAGCTCTGTCCGTCCGTCATTTCTGTCCGTCCGTCAGCAACGACTCCTCCTTCCACAACTCTTTGAGCTCCGTCAACAAGCTCCATCTATCTGTCAACAAGCTCCATCCATCAAGTAAGCAAGCTCTGTCCGTCCGTCTGTTAGCTCCGTCTGCCCAATAGCTCCTCTGTTCCAGCAGCTCCTCCGTCAGCTCCTCAGCAAGCTCCGTCCGACCACGTGCAAGCTCCATTCGACCACATAGCTCCATCAGATCTGTCTCTCGTTGCTCGATTTGCAGCTCTGTCAACTGCAGCTTGGTTCCCCAAATCTGTCCAAAGCCTCTCCGTTTCATTCGGAGACCCATCGGGCAACCGAATATCCCTTGGCCGGCACATATTCAAGGAGGCTGGCTCCCTTCCCCTTGGTTATTCTCTTATCTCTACTCTTATTTTCATTGCTATGGACAAAGAAAACTATCAGGCTGATGCCCCTCGATGTAGTTTTGATGGCACCAACTACAGGTTATAGTCCATCCATTTTCAAAACTTTCTTAAAGGTAGGGGGTTGTGGGGCCTGATTGATGGCACTTTTCCGACCCCTCCGTCTACTGATTTAGACAAACTCGCCGATTGGGAGATGAAGAATGGGCGCATCATTACTTGGATTCTCGACTCCGTCGATAAGACGATCGTTGTTGGCCTGATCCCACACCGTACAGCCAAAGCGATGTGGGATCACCTCAACGTGGTTTATAAACAGAGCAACGAAGCCCGTCTCTATCATTTGGAACAAGATCTGGCCCATATTACTCAAGGTGACAGGACCATTCAGGAATTTTATTCAGCGATGGTGGCCATTTGGACGGAAATGGCGATGATGGATCCTGAGTTTCCCACTGATTTTCAGATATTACACGATATGAGGGATCGCACGCGGGTTCGCCAATTCCTTATGAAGTTGTGACCGGAGTATGAGCATTGTCGAGCTGCTCTTCTCAGTCGCAGTCATCTTCCTTCTCTGAATGTTACTATCAATGACCTATTGGCTGAAGAGCAGAGGTTAAAGGTTCTTTCTACCTTACCTCAATATTCTTCTTCCTCTGATATGGTACTAGCGACTTCCGCTTCATCCAATCGTCGTGGCTCGAACAGTGTGACGTGCCATGGCTGTAACAAATTAGGCCATGTCATCTCTCAATGCCGAGAGTTTTGTGCTTATTGTCGACGGACTGGACATGGCCTTATCGATTGCCGGACGAAGGCTTATGCTTCCCCCCTGAGACGTGGTCGTGGTGGCCGTGACCGTGACCGTGACTGTGGTCGTGGCCGAGGTCGGGCATTTACGGTCATTTCTACTTCTTCCATTTCAGAGCTTATCGCGAGTGACAATGCCAGCTCCTCCTCACCTTTGACTCCCAAGATGATTCAGCAGATAGTGCAAGCCCTTTCCGCTGCAGGTCTGTCAGGTAACCCAAATTTGCTTCCATGGTTCTTTGATTCTGGTGCCTCGAATCACATGACTAGTGATGCCTCCCATCTTTGTGATCTCCGGCCATACACTGGTACTCAGGTTATCTCTACTGCTGATGGGTCTCGATTACCCATCCGGTCTGTTGGTTCATTGACTTTCTCTCCTTCTTCTCATAGGAAGTTTGTTCTTCATGATGTCTTTCATGTTCCTCAACTTTCCTCTAATTTGATCTCCGTGGGTCAACTTACGGCCAACAATTGTATAATCATGTTTCTTCCTGATTGTTGCTTTGTACAGGATCTGGCGACGGGGAAGGTGGTTGGGAAGGGTAGGAGGAGTGGACGTCTATTTATGCTGGATTTTGATCAATCTGTGACACCAGGCAACTGTTTTTTTTTTTTTTTTTTTTTTTTTTTTTTTTTGCACCTTTTGATACTGAGATTTTTTTAGCTAACCGGAAGTGGAGACTATGGCACTGTCGTCCTGGTCATCCACATTCTGACCGGTTGCTTCATTTATTTTCTTCGGGGATGTTGGATGAACTGAATATTAACAAATCTATTTTGGATCTCTCTTGTCATTCTTGTTGCTTATCAAAAAGTAAATGTGCTCCGTTTTCATTAAGTGTATCTCGTTTTTCTTCTATGTTTGAGCTTATTCATACTGATGTCTGGGGACCTTCACCTATTTTATCCATGTCAAGTTTACGTTATTATGTTATTTTCATTGATGATTTTACTCGCTACACACGGATCTACTTTATACACTCCAAAGCATATGTCTTTAACATCTTTCAACAGTTTGTTTCTATGGTAGACACTCAATTTGGGGTGAAAATCAGGACTCTCCGCTCTGACTCAGGGGGCGAGTATGTCTCTCTGGCCTTCCGTACTTACCTTCAGGATCATGGGATTATCCATCAAACTACCTGTCCTGATACTCCCCAACAGAACGGAGTTGCTGAATGAAAAAATGGTCACATCGTTGAGACTGCAAATACCTTGATGATTGAAACGGATGTCCCGTGTTATTTTTGGGCCGAAGCTATGTTACATTCTGTCTACTTGATCAACCGCATGCCTACGAAGCTTCATGAGAATACTTCTCCCTACTTTGTTCTCTGCGGTTCCCTTCCTGATTATTCTACATTTCTTGTTTTCGGTTGTGTGTGTTATGTCCATCTTGTTGCGCGTGCACGTCACAAACTTTCACCTAAGTCCGTTCGATGTATGTACTTGGGGTTTAGGGAAACCCAAAAAGGATTTCGGTGCTATGATCCAGTTTCCCGTCTGCATTCGGGTGTCTCGTCATGTTGTCTTCCTGGAACATATTCCGTTTCACGCCTCTTCGACTGTTTCCACGCCTCCACCTTCACCTCCTGGCTTGACTTCTTTTCCTGACATTTCTTCTGCATCTCCTGTGTCCTCTCGTCCCTTGCAGGTTTACTCTCGGCGATCAAGACAACCTCCTCCTTCGGCCACTCCCACTACTTCCCCTACTGCCGATTTGGATTCTCCTCCTTTGGCCACTCCCACTGCATCCTCTACTGCTGATACTTCTTTGGTACGTCGTTCTAGCCGCCCTCGTAGGGCTCCTGATCGGTTGATTTATTCTATGCCTGCAATGTCTTCTACATTGAATTCTATTTCTATTCCCACCACTTACTCTCAGGCTACATCTCGGAGTTGTTGGAGGGAGGCTATGGCGGAGGAACTTCGTGCTTTGGCTGACAATCATACTTGGGAGCTTGTTTCGTGCCCTGCTGGGAGCCCTATTATTGGTAGCAAGTGGGTGTACTCTGTAAAGTTAAAATCCGATGGCTCCTTGGACCGTTACAAAGCGAGGCTAGTTGCCCAAGGATATAAACAAGAGTATGGAATTGATTATGACGAGACTTTTGCTCCCGTGGTGAAGATGAAGACAGTTCGCACCCTTCTCGCAGTCGCTTCCTCTCGTGCTTGGCCCATCTCGCAAATGGATGTGAAGAATGCCTTTCTTCATGGCAATCTTCTCGAGACAGTGTACATGTGATTGCCTCCAGGTTCGAATACGACTTCTGGTGATATGGTTTAGCAACTGAAGAAGGTTTTGTATGGTCTCAGGCAGGCACCTCGTGCCTGGTTTCGGCGCTTTCGTGATGTCATTGTTGGTGCTGGATTCTCTCAGAGTGGACATGATCCTTCCTTATTTACTCGTACTACCACCCGTGGCATTGTCATTGTTCTGGTATATGTGGATGATCTCTTATTGACTGGCAGTGATCCCTCGGCCATTAAAGCGTTACAGCAGGTCCTGCAATTATCCTTTCGGATGAGGGATTTGGGCCCTCTTACCTACTTCCTAGGCCTTAAAGTCTCACGATCTGACCGTGGGCTCCTTGTTAGATAGCGCAAGTATACCAAGGACCTTATTGCCTTAGCTCAATTGACAGATCAGAAAGCTGTTCAGACCCTCATGGAGCTGAATGTTCAATATGGCCACGATGATGGTGACTTACTCGGGGAACCTACTCTTTATTGTCGCTTGGTAGGAGGTTTGGTATATTTGATGATAACTCGTCCTGACATTGCCTATGCTGTCCAAGTCGTCGGTCAGTTCGTTTCGGCTCCTCGAACCCTTCATCTGACCGCTTTCCTTCGGATTATTAGGTACTTGCATGGCACAATGGACAAGTCTATGTTCTTCCCTTCCGGCTCCCCTTTAGATCTTCGGGCTTATTCTGATGCTGATTGGGCTGGCTGTGCAGTCTCTCATCGTTCCACTACCGGTTATTGCGTCTTTCTTGGCTCCTCCCTTATTTCTTGGAAGTGCAAAAAACAAGCTACAGTTTCAAAATCTAGCACTGAGGCTGAATATCGCGCGATGTCCACTGCCTGTAGTGAGATTGTGTGGCTTCATGGGCTTCTCGATGATCTTGGTCTTCCCCCTCAGTCACCAACTCCTCTCCATGTGGATAACCTGAGTGCAGTCCAGATTGCTTACAGCCCCGTCTTCCATGAGAGGACGAAACACATAGAGGTTGATTGTTACTTCATTCGCGAGAAATATCAGTCTGGTCTTATTTCTCTTCCTCATGTGGCGTGCCAGGATCAGATAGCTGACATTCTCACTAAGACGTTACCTTTTGCTTGTCATTCATTCCTTGTTAACAAACTGCTACTTGTCGATGACTTGCATCAGTTTGAGGGGGGTGTTAGTCTTGCCCTGTCTCATGGGCCGTACGGCTGGATGGTCGTGCTTGTGGGGCCCCTACCCCATTTTGTATATTGTATTTTATTCCATTTCTGCCCCTAGACCCATGTTGGGTCTTTTTCTTATATGAAAGGGCATTCTTGTATTTTCCCTTAGGTTGTATATGTGCTCTCTCTCCCTTGTTTGGGTCAGGGAGATTGCTGCTCAACAGACTATCAGAAATATCTTACCAGGTAATTGTATTGGATTTGGTATTAAGTTTCTCTTCTCTGTTGATACTGCATGACATTATTTATGTTTACCCAGCACGATTTAATTAGTGAATGGTTTTTGGATCTTCAGTATACTCTATTTCCTGGTAAAAATGTTTGTTCAACAATTGGATTTGACGACGGATCTGCTTGGCACACCTTCGTTAGATACCATATCTCGGGTACAGCATATTCCTATCTTGTTAGAGAGTGACCTCAGCAATTTATCTTTCTGCTTTTCTGAATCGAGGTCCACAATGAAAAGGTGAGGAGGTATCTGAGTAGCATGAGGAAGAAGCAGCCTGTGCCCTTTTCACAGAAGTTTCCAAATGCAGATCCGTTGACACTCAAAACTGTTGGAAAGATTGTTAGCATTTGATCCAAAGTATCGGCCAACTGCCGAAGAGGTCAGTTTCTGGCAGGATGTCATTTTCTATTAGATTTTAGAAATGCCCAGATAATTTTTTCTGGATTCTTGCTCTGTTGTTTTAGTATCCTTTTCTGCGCTGAAGAATACCAAAGCTTGAGCTCATTTCATGTTTCCTGATCATCGAAATCTGATATAGTGACACGTTCTTGTAGAACTTCGATATAAGCCCACACATATGAACCAGGCAGCTCATGTCCATGCAACACATGTGCCATGCATGTCCATTGGTATTTGATCCAATCCATTTATTAGAGTGCTACTGTGCAGATGATCTCGCCCAAGAATCAGGTTGGTCCTCTCATCAGGTGGGCTGCAGTTTACAAAACAAATGATGGCTGGGAAATTGGCTGATTTTTTTAACTGTCCTACTAATTTTAGCATCCTGCTGAATGGGCCAGGTTTATTTTTGGGTGAGAGCATCTAAATAGTCAGATCCACCTGATGGACAGCTTAGATATTGCACCTGTTGGCCATGCTGTAATATTAGGAGGATATTGCAGTTGGTGGCCATGCTGTCATATGATGATATTGCATCTGTTGGTCATGCTGGCATATGAGTGGAGCATGGAGATTTTATTTTTCTCTCCTGCTTGTATATTGTGACAGTCGATATTTATCCTTCGTTGGGGATGTTTGTGTTTGTTATACACAGGCACTGGCTGATCCTTATTTCAAAGGCCTGGCCAATGTGGAGAGAGAACTGTCTTGTCAACTGATCTCTACAATTGAGTTTGAGTTTGAGCCGTGTAGGGTGACGAAAGAGGACATTCCAGAACTTATATTCCGGGAAATACTAGAGTACCATCCTCAACTGCTCAAGGAACTACCTCAGTGGAACTGAAAGGACAAACTTCCTCTATTCAAGGTTTTATTATTGCCTGCTCGGCTTTCATATTTAGCATGATGTTGCTGAATGATGTTTTCTTTTCTATTGTTAGATTCATTTTCTGTATATTGTTCCTGTGCAGTGCCATTGATCAATTCTGGAAGCAATTTGCTCATCTCGAGGAAAATGGTGGTAAAAGTGGGCCAATGATTTCATTGGAGAGGAAGCATGTTTCTCTCCCAAGGTAAATCCTGTTGAACTTCTTCCTCCTCCTCCTCTTCTTCTTCTTCTTTTTTGTATTGGACCATTCAAGATTTTTGACATTCGTGGGGAGGGGAATCGTTTCTTGCCACATGCATAGGTCAATGTAAATGAAGTATGGACAAGGTGATGCCAAAGTGTTCTTTTGATTTTGATTGATGGGGTCTCTCAAGGATTTCCTTATTCAAATTTTCTAGGCCAATGCCAACTTTCTTGTTTATTATGGATATGATTTTTGTATCTCACTAAAATACACTTCGAAGGGTTATCAATGAGATGTGAAATGAGAGCTATTAGCTCCATGCTCTGTCTGTGAATAAGTGGTAGTAGACAGGACCTGTTAAACTCAACAATTCAATATATTTCATATATGTCAAACTAAGGATCTATTGCTCTTTTGATTTTCCCCATTACTCAAGTAAAATCCAGGGAGAAGATAAATCTGTTTTGGAAGGATTGCACAGTAGCCATTGTAGCCAAGGTTTAAACTATATTTAGTCCCATTTTTTTGTAATTTGGGATGTAATTAAAACCTTGTAGCCAAGGTTTTACAGGTTTTAGGCAAAGACGGATGAGGGCTGGATGGCGGGTTTTTTTATTTATTTATGTATTTAGACCATTTTCAGCTTATTGTTGTAAATATTATCAATTTTTTGTTGTAAACCAATATAATTTTTTCTAATATTCATTTTTAATTTTACTCCAGCATTTTTTAGGTTTCAATATTAAAAAAAAAAAAATACAGTTCCAATTGAAATATTAAAAAAAAAAAAAAAAAATTGTTAGTAGCTGCCTTTTCCCGGTGGTTGGATTTACCGGCGCTTAGGAAGACTTTTACCAGCACTTTTCAGTTATCTCATGCGCTTTTCATCGTATTACCGGCGGCCATGATTTGCGCCGGAAAAGGTTCCTTCACAATGGTGACCATAAAAAGCCTTGGGGAAGGAGTATAGCCGTAACCAAATCTTTTGCCTACCCACCCCCTTTTCTGGCGCTTGCCTGGTAAGGGTCGTTTTTCTTGTAGTGCTTCTACATCGAGCATGCTTCTAATTGGTGAATTTTGCACCTTCCGAAACCAAACCCATTTTGGGGAATGCAAGTTGGCACCCTTCAATTATGGCTAGCGTTTGGGTTGTAAGTTACTTATGCTACTTATGCCTTAGTAGCTTATCTTGATTTCATATTATTAAACCGAAGTGATTAAGTAACTTTAAATAAAAGAGCTACTTACAATTGATCATAAACCAAACTTACTTATCTCAAATATGTTACTTATCTACTGCTGTAAGCAGAAAAAGTAACTTATTTGGTGGTATATACAAATGGGCCCTAAATGCACATCTGCAATTAAAATAGGGCATTAGAACTGCTGAGAGAGCGTCTAAAATATTTCTGTCATTTCTTTTATTTTGCAGCTGATTATTAGTTACTTAACATGCAAATCAAAGAATTACATGTTATGATTTATGTTCTAACTAACATTTTATTTTCAGGTTTAGCTCCGTTTGGATGGACGCCGATTTTTCTCATCGCCAATGAGTAAGTTCTTGTGTTTGGTTTTGAAGGTGGCTTTATTTGGGTTTTTTGAGATACTTATCTGTTTTTACCTGTTTATGCAATTTCATGGTCTTTGTGATTTGGGGTGCGTTTGGTTGCGAACCAAAATCTCATATCAGTATTTGGTGCAACCAAATGCAGCCTTAATCATAACTTGATGACACCTTCATCATTGAATAAGGTCTGTTTGGGTCCGGATCCACCAAAATGGGGATTTGGTGGGCCCCACAAGCTCCGCTTCAGATTCTACGAGATTTAAGCGGCGATTTCCTCTCCATCATATGACCCCAGCCATCTGATTGGTGGATTTCTTGTCATTGCTAGTGGACCATCATCGGGTATATTTTCTTTTTATCCGTCCAGTTGCAGGCTCCCTACCAGTAGAGCTGATCACCTACATCCGGCTGTATGCTAACTTCACATGCAACCTTGTTTTTTCCTACCAATGGATCGCATCCATGGACATCTGAGCCGTGCAAAATCTGGGCCCCACCCTGAAGATAGGCTGTGTAGAAAATCAGGCCGATCCAGTTGTTGGGTGGGAAACGCCTGTGCATGGAGCCAGACCATCAGCCATCTATTTACTTCGATGGTGTGACCCTCATGATGAGTGGATTGGCCTGATTTTTTAGCCAAGTGGTCTGCATGTTGGGCCAGACTGTTTGCATGGTTACGATGTACAGAAAAAGCAACACATTGATTGGTCTGCATGTTAGCACTGCAGCATTGCCCATTCGTGAAGGGACCCCACCAGATTCTGAATGTGAACGGTTTATTTAACCTTTCGTTATGTGGGCCATTGATTAATGGTTTAGGATCTTCCCATCTTGAAAGATTTTAAAGGTAGCCAGCATCATCTGTGTTGCTTGTTGGATCAACGGTTCGGATCACCCTCTTACAGCAAGTCTGGATGCAACACGAAGCTATACACAAAAGGATGTTTCCTACCCAGGCACGCTTAGAGGCCCGCTGCCCTGATGATCCGGTCCGTTCATCTAGAAGATCCCACCGCGGATAGTCCACGTGGAAAAACTTACATTCGCAAACAAATCTCGTGATCCACAAAAAAAAAAAAAAAAAAAAGACCCACTACAGTTCTGTCATGTAGGGTCAGCGATGCGCTGGGTGGGCCACCCCAGGTTGGCAATGGGCCCGGCTTGGGCTCAAGTCATTTTAGATCGACTTGACTTTTATATATAGATGCATCTGTTCTATTTTACAAAATTGCCATTCAAATAGTGGGTTTGGTACATCTTGCAATGCATGTGTGGTCCACTTGATCAACGGAATGGATTAAGAACTTTCTAGTAGGAAATATTGCTGTGATTTTGAAAATCTCATGATATTTTTTGTGATAAATAAACCAAATGATATTATTGCATGATATTGAGAGCTGTTTAGAATCTTGGCAATTTTCAATTTTCTGTGATTTTATTGTGAAATTATCGCAATACGAATGTGAGATTTATTTAAATTTTAAAATTACATACCTGTATTATTAAAAACATTTATTAATTAGCAATAGATAATTATTAATTATTTTATTAATTAGCAATAGATAATTTTAGGAAGTTTTCAACGGTAGGTATTTTACCTCCCCACTTTTTCCAATCGTGTGGCCCAATTGGGACTTTGATGTGCCTCATTTTTGGACATGAGCCGAATAATAGCAACCTTAAGGACGCGGATTGGCTAGTGACCCCAACACGAGTCCCGGGGCTGGTGTCAAGGCTGTATGGGCCCCGCCATGCTGTATGTATTTTATCCACGCTGTCCATCCATTTTTCCACCTCATTTTAAGACATGAGCTCAAAAATGAGGCAGATCCAAATCTCATATGGACCACACCACAGGAAAACAGTGTCGATTGAACTTCCACCCTTAAAAACTTTCCAGGGCCCACCATGATGTTTATTTGCCATCCAACCTGTTGATAATGTCACACAGACCTGGATGAAGTGAAAGCACAAATATCAGCTTAATCCAAAACTCAAGTGGCCTCCGAGAAGTTTTCAACGGTGAGAATTCAATCCCACTGTTTCCTGTGGTGTGGTACACCTGAGATTTGGATCTGCCTCATTTTTTGGGCCCATGGCCTAAAATGAGGTGGAAAAATGGATGGACAGCGTGGATAAAATACTTACATCATGGTGGGGCCCACACAGCTTTGACACCAGCCCTGGGGCTGGTGTTCGGGTCACGAGCCAATCCGCGTCCCATCCTTAAGGACCACCTGTCACCACATCTCCGTCGCACACATGGCAAATTTCTAGAGTAATCGGAACCGTTGATCTGGTTGATGACGTCATGGAAGGGTTAGAGATCAGTAATCACACCGTTCATCTGCGTCAGCACACTTATAAATGGCTGGTAAAAAATGACCAGAGAAATAGCAAATGCTCCATATTCAATGGGTGAAAATTTGCAAAGGTTATGATGTTGGTACGGATGTCTTGTTGACATGGTGGCCCACCTGATCATCGGTTTGATTCTCCTCTATGTGTTGCAGGTGTACGTTGTAGATGATGGAGAGAAGGGAGCCTCTAACCCTATTTAAAACATTGTATCGTGAACGGTCAGGGTGAATGGAAATTTAGAAGTTCATATAATGAACGGTGAGGATGAATGATTTGATTTTTGAGGTGGGCTGATTCAAGGAATGGTCCACCAAACACATGCCTGCATCTCATTCGCATGTGCCGCATTTGTAAACATGTAGCCACTGATAAAGGTTTCCTCTCACCAAATAAGTATCCTCTTCACCAAACTGCTACATTTGCAGGAAATCTGAGCCGTCTATCAGGTGAGACCCGTTTTCTTTTTTCTTTTTTTCTTTTCATTTTTTTATCTTGGTCCATCAGATCATTGATTTTTGAATATTATCTATTATCTAGTTAGTAGCCTAATGACACTTTTATTACATTTTATTTGAATTACACTTTTGTACAAAATAAGCATTTCACTTGGATTACACCATAACTCCGACATTTTGCCACCATTTCAAAGCATACCAAAAGAGCGTATTTGAAATACATTTATTCTATTTACCTCCAAATCTAAGCCCCAAGCATGAAAAGTATCTACTTAAATTTGAAATACACTCATTTACCTTCAAATCAAAGGCACCAAATGACCCTATGTGTCACACCATGGGGAACAATTTACATGGCGGCACCCACCATTACAGCTTATCAAATCGTGTAGGGTCTACCTTATTTTCTATGCGCCATCCAATCCATTCAAAAGATGTGCTGCTAGAGGTTGAATGGACACACCTAGTCTAAGGCTATTTGAAAACTCAAGTGAGCCACACCACTTCAATGTTAGCCACCCCCACGTTAGGAAATATTTACACATCTTAGATGGTCTAATTTGATTAACATATGCCATGGTGCCATTTGTGTGCGCTCGTGTATCAAGTATCATAAGCAGCTAGAGTATCAAATAACTCTCCCATGAGATTTTACAAAAACCTTCTTTTAGCGAGAACGATATGAAGGCCATTGGCCCATTTGGTTGTCCATCTTTATGGTACTTAGTGGTAGAATGATATAAAGATCTGGTCCGTCCATATGTACAGATCTAGCATGGATGGTTTATGTCTTAAGCATCATACCTGTTAGAAAATGATATTTATCTAATTAGTTCACACTAAAGCTATGATGAAAAATATAAATGATTGACTACCAAATATGCAGTGGGATAAACATTAAAAAAAAAAAAAAAGAAGTAACGGTTAAGATCGTTTCATTGGTTTTATTTAAAAAAAAAAAAAAGTAGTCCATCCATCATAGTGCTGATATATGAGCGGAACAGAGCAATACATCACCCTACCATGTGTCGAATCAATTGATGGCTCTCCCATTCTTCCCACTCTACGGCAAATAGCCCATGAGAATAAAGTGAAAAAGAAACTACACGATATTCTGTTCATACACTCGCAGTCTCCGAGGCTCTGTGGGCCCATCATATATAACGTACATGTTTTATCCACATCGTCCAACCATTTTTACAGGTCATTTTACGTGGTCCAAAAAAAAAGGAGGTATATCTAAGGCTCAAGTGGACCACACAACAGGTGTACTAACAATGGGGTGTGTGTACTAACCCATAAATAAATATAAAAAAAAAGTGGACCACACAACAGGAAGTTGTGGTGACAATGATATAAATATAAACATTAGCTTGATCCAAAACTTCCATACTCCAAAGACATTTTCAACGATAGGTGTTCAATCCCCACATCTTTCAGTGGTGTGGATCCACTTAGCCCTAGAATTGCCTCCTATTTGGGCATTTTGGGTTCATGCCTTAAAATGATCCGTAAAAATGAGATCGATGGTTTGGATATATAAAACACATACATCACAATGGATCCCACACAGCCCCTAACAGGTCCTTGCGGGGGTCAGTACCCAATCCATGCCCTTGCCTACCACTCTTAAGTTTAGTAGGGTCCACTGTGGTATGTGTCATGGCCACTCCACTCATCCGTTTCCCAAGCTCATTTTAGGGCATGAGTCCAATCCTAAGCTCAAGGGGACCACCCAGGGAAGATAATGGGATCAAATGCCCACCACTAAAAACTTCCCAAGGGTGGGTGTACTAACGATGGGCGCAGATCAGCTAGGGGTGGTTTTAAATATCTGTGGGGCCCATCATGATATATGTGTTTTATCTACGCTGTCCATCCATTTCTCCATCTGATTTTAAGGTACAAACCCAAAAATCAGACAAATACTAAATCTCAGGTGGACCACACCAAAGGAAAATAGTGGGGATTGAACGTTCACTGTTGAATTTTTTTTGGGGGTCACGGAAGTTTATTATCAAGCTGATATTTGTTTTTTCCCTTCATCTAGGTCTATTTGACCGTATCAATATGTTGAATGGAAAATAAACATTATAGTGGGCCCTAGGAAGATTTTAATGGTGCACGTTCAATCCCACTGTATTCCTTTGGTGTGGTCCACCTGAGATTAATATCTGTCTGATTTTTTGGATTGTTCCTTAAAATCAGATGGAGAAATGGATGGACCGCGTGGATAAAACAAATCTATCATGGTGGGGCCCACAGATATTTGAAACCATCCCTTATACTAGTCCCACCTATCCGCGCCCACGGTGCGTCATGTGTGTACTAAACCCAACAAGGAAAAAAAAAAAGAAAAATAAAGAAAGAGAGGTTGACTGACAAATGTTGAATACTTATAGATCTTGGGGCCATTACAATGTTTATTAGCGTTTTAACCTGTCCGTAAAGCCTTATAATCTTGAATGAAGGGAAAACGCAACACCAACTTGATCCAAAACTTAGGTAGGCCTGTCAAGAAGTTTTCAACAGCAGTCATTTAATCCCCACTATTTTGTATGGTGTGGTCCGCTTAAGCTTTGGATCCGTCTCTTTCTTGAGTTCATTCTCAAAAATGAGCTAGCAAAATGAATGGACATTATAAATAAAGCACATAGATTTATGGTGGGATCCACTGAGCTTTGAGAGCAGCTGGTTGGCTGGTGTGGGAGTTGGCAGCCAAACCATGGGTGCGACCCTGGCCGTGGGGCCATCTCCATATATGCATTACATATGTACGCAGTCCATCCATTTGTCCAACTTATTTAAAGGTATGGTCCTTAAAATGAAGCAGATACAAATTTCAGATGAAGGAGAGTGGTCATTGACCATTAAAACCTTTTCTGGGTCACAATCATTTTGGATCAAGCTGGTAGTCGTGTCTTCCCTTCATCCAGGCCCGTGTGATCTTATCAACAGGCTGGATGATGAATAAACATTATGTTACACTCTACAAAGTTTTAAGTAGTGATCATTCAATGACCGCCGTTTCGTGTAATCCAGAAAAAAATGGATGGACGCTGTGGATATACAAGGCATACATGGAGGTGGGCCCGTTCCACCCACATTGTGTGCTGGAGTGTTCCGAGCTCGGGATAGGCCAGCCCAAAATGGCTTCCGTGATATATTGATTTCATCCACACCATCTGTCCATTTTTTCAAATCATTTTAGAATATGTGCCCAAAAATAAGGAAGATCCAAGGCTCAATTGGACCACACAATGAGGATTAAATTCCTACTGTTGATAAATTCTTACAGGATTTGTCACTTCATCCATGCATATACCACAATACCAACAAGTTGGATGGCAAATAAACAACATGGTGCACCTTAAGAAGGTTTTAATGGTGGGTGTCTTTAGCACCGTTGCTTCCTGTGGTGTATTCCACTCTAGCCTTGGCTCTGTCTTACTTTTGGGGTAATAGTCTAAAGAGTTCAGATTGTCTGCTTGGCTTAAACATGAATTTTGCTTTGCCGACAACTTGATTGGTCTAGCTCAGCATCGACATTGTCAGCACTGCTGCATACTGCTGGAAAATCCTATTAAAGACGAGCAGACGATTTAGATTTTAGTCTAAAATGATTTGAAAAAATTGATTGGACGGTGTGGATGAAATTCAATTGCTTGTAGTGTGTGGATTGGGTGCTATCTCCATCAAGACCTAGCTGAGCCGGTAGGGCTTTATGAGGCCCACCATATACAATGTATATGTTTTATCCACATCGTCCAACCACTTTTATAGCTCATTTTATGTCCCAAAAAGGAGGTATAACTAAGGCTCAAGTGGACTGCACGGCAGGAGGAAGCTGTGGTGACACAGTTGAAAGGAAAAATATAAATATTAGCTTGATCCAAAACTTCTATGCCCACGAGACATTTTCAACTATAGGTGTTCAATCCCCAATTCCTCTGGTGTGGTCCTCTTAAGCCCTGGATTTGCCTTCTATTTGGGCTCATGCCCTAAAATGGTTTGTAAAAATGAGATGGACGGTGTGGATATATAATACACATACATCACAGGACCCCATAGAGCCCCCGACAAGACCACCGATCTCTAGCCAAGTCCTAGTGGAGGCAGTACCAATCCACGCCCTTCTCTACTGGGTGCAGCTTGGGTGAGACCCGAACCAGCGACTTTGGTGAGACCCTCACCATAGGGCTCACCTGGATGTATTTGTTGTATATCCATGCCGTCCATCTATTTCTTTAGTTTATTTTAAGATGTAGTAAAAAAAAAATGAAATAGATGGAAGTTTTAAGTGGATCACACCACAAGAAGTGTTCATTGAACACCTATCATTAAAAACTTCTTCGAGTCCATCGTAATGTTTATTGATCATCTGATCTGTTCATAAGGTCACGTGTACAGGGAAGAAAGGAAAATACAAATATCCGGTTGATAGAAAACTTTTGTGGGTCACAAAAGGTTTTTAATGGTCATTAACCAGTATTTCTTATGATGTGGTCCACCCAAAATTTGCATTTGCTTCAATTTTTGTACCATGACATAAAATAAGACGGACAAGAATATGCATGGCATGAATATTCAATTCATACATCCAGGTGGGCTCCTATGGTCAGGGTCCCACCCACATTGCTGGTTCGGGGTGGTTCCGCGGTCACACCCAAGTTGCGCCGTTCCCTACTGCCCTAACTTTAGTAGGTCCCACTGTGGTATGCGTCATGGCCACTCCACCCATCCAAGCTCATTTTAGGACATGAGGCGAATCTTAAGCTCAAGTGGACCACCCCATGGAAAATAATGGGGATCAAATGCCCACCACTAAAAAATTCCCAAAGGGTGGGTGTACTAACAGTGGGGTATATGTACTAATAAAAAAATAAAAATAAAAAATAAAAAATAAAAAAGAGATTGAATGCCTAATGTTTAATACTTCACGGGCCATTACATTGTTTATTAGCCATTTAACCTGTTCCTGTATGCATTATATACCTACATTGTCCGTCTGTTTTGCCAACTTATTTAAATGTATGTTTATAAAAATGAAGTGGATACAAATTTCAGATAGACCATACCACATGAGACAGTGCTCATTGACCAATAAATTATTTTCTGGTTCACAAACGTTTTGGATCAAGCTGGTAGTCGCATCTTCCTTCATCCAGGCCGTGTGATCTTATCAACAGGTTGAATCATGAATAAACATTATGTTGGACCCTACAAAGTTTTAAATAGTGATCATTCAATGACCTCCGTTTCCTGTGGTGTGGTCATTTGAAATTTCTATCTGCTTTGTTTTTGGATCCATATCCTAAAATAATTTAAGCAAAATAGATGGACGGTGTGGATACCATGCATACATGAGGTGGGTCCTCACTCAGTACCTTTATCCTACTGAGTAGACCAAGTTGACCCATCGTACGCCGCTTATCCATGCCGTACATCCAAAATTTCAGCTCATTTAAGGGGTTTAGCCCAAAATGTCACATACCACGCCGTCTATCTGCATTGAAAGTTCATTTTAGGGCATGATTGAAAAGATGAAGCAGTTCCAAATTCCAGGTAGGGTATAGCACTAGGAAAAGTGGTGATTGACCACTGAGAAGCTTCAAAACTTCATGTGGGCCACAAAATATTTGGATTAAGATAACATTTGTGTGGTCTCTTCATCTAAGTGTTTGTAACCTTATCAACAGGTTAGATGGTAAATAAACATTCCAGTGGAATCTATGAATCTTTTTGATGGTGGGGATTCAATCACGACTGTTTCCTATGGTGTGGTCCATCCTAAGACTTGAGTCAGCTTTATTTTTAAAATCATACCTAAAATAAGCTTTCAAAATAGTTGGATAGTGTGGATTTAAGTCATATGCATCACTTTGTGGTGGATCAAGGGTCTCACCAAAACCGTCCCAAAATGGAAGCATATCTAAAGCTCAAGTGACCCACCACAGGAAACAATGGGGATAAAGACGTCCACCATCTAAACCTTACTAGGGCCTACAATGATATTTTTTTGTCATCCAACCTGTTCATAAGGTCACAAAACCTTCTTGGCCGTTAAGATTTCAAATGTAGGCATTCAATTCACAGAGTCTCTGTGGTGTGGTCCACTTGAGCTTTAGGTATGCTTATATTTTGGGCTCATACCTTAAAATAAGCTGTAAAACCGATGAACGGGGGTAGATAAGACAAATAACTCATGGTGGGCCCCACATAGTTTACTCAGTACACTATAGCATAGCCAGCACGCAATCCGATTTGGGGCTCCATAGATTTTAGGGCTGCACGAATTCCCTGTAGGCCATTTGAGCCTGTAAAAAATTTCATAAAAGTGGGGCCCATATTTCTTACGTCTATAGGCCGTCCACGTGTTACGAATGGACGTGTGTCATCAGCCTTTTTGGGTCATGATATTCTACATGTGAAATTCATTCCGTCCGTCCATCATGTGATAACCTTTAAGTTGACCCGTACACCAAAAAATAAACCCATGAAAAACTAAAATGGGCCACACCAAATGGGAGCCGTTCATTTATATTCCCCTCATTTTGATGACTCAAACCTGATGAACGGGTCTGATTAACTGGCGCTGCACATAAACCTACGGTTGGCATGTCCATCTCATTGTTTCCTTTGGTGTGGCTCATCTGAATTATGGATTCGGTAGATTTTTGCATACATGAACTAGAAACAAGAAGAAAACCTGATGGACGGAGTGGATTTTACATATACAACATGGTGGGCCCAGAGAGATGGGGTGTTCTCGGCGCTCGTACACGTGGTGGGGTTGAGGGATTCTGGTCCGTCTTTTTCTCCACGGAAAGGTTCGCATGAAACGTTGCAGGAAAACCTTAACAGTACAACACTTTCTTTATCAGTAATGTGTCAGTTGATTTTGAAATCTGATCCGTTAAAAACGGTAGTGGGTCATAGAAAGATATCTTGGATTGTAAAATCAGGACGTTCAGTTCATCGTACGTTCTATTTCTTCAAAATCAATGCATAACCGGTGATGCTGATTAATCTACGTGTGTATACAATGTAACAGTTGGATTAACTCAAATTTTATTATATATCATTTTTACTATATGGGACACAATGTTAACGGCTGGGATGTTCTAAATAATTAATAAAGAGCAAAATAACAACGTTGTTTGTTAAATTTCCAATACAGCGATGCACGCAAACACTCCTCCTTTCTATTCTCTTTACACAGAGAAGAGGTTTCCTCGAATACATCCCGATGGATCACCATATGATGCGTCGGGACTCTACGCGTTGGATTGCCCTTTTTTTCCAATCATCCAAACCGTTTCTTAGGTAGGCCTCCACTTGGATGGGAGATTGAGATAAAAGGAACTCTTAGATTGAATATTTCAGAACTTTGATTATGCAAAGAGTACGAAGACCGTTCAAGTACGAATCTAAAGAAACAAATTATCAAAGGCTTAAACTAATGAAATCGAAGCATTTATTCATTGAGATACATCATAGAAAATGGAACCCATCATTTAAACGGCTTGGATCATTGGAAGATTACGTGGATTTAGAGGCAAAGAGTCTGGATTTTTCTCATTGAGGTACATCGGGATGTATGGGAGTCGACCTTTGCAGAGAAATGCTCTCTCTCTCTCTCTCTCCCGCTGATTGACAACGCGTCTGAAGGAAATCCCTAAACATGAATAAACCCTCTCTCTCGTTCTTTCGGATGGCATCTTCTTCTCTTCTCTCTTTCTAGGGTTTCTCCTCTACTCTGTCTCTCGATGTCTCTTGGGGACACCGCCTCCCTCAATCCAACGGCTACGATCGACCAACACCACCGCTTCATCGCCTCATCCAAGAGAAAATTCGACGACTACGATGGAAGCCCCACCAGCGATGCGGATCTGATCAACGTACGGATGAAAAGGGACGAAGAATCCAAGGGCGATCATCGCTTCTCCTTCGAATTCGATACCGATGCTCTCTCTAGATGCACCTTCGCGTCCGATAATAGCAACTGCAGCAGCAGTAGCGGAATTTCAGCCGTCCATTTCTTCGTCCGTATGATCAACGGCGGGAACACGATCGTCGTCCATGCTGACTCTGCTGACTCGATTGACTCGGTCCACGAGCAGATCCGACGGATCACCGGCATCCCGACTGCCGAGCAGCGACTTCTCTACCTTGGCCGTCAGCTCCAGGGGGACCGATCCCTGGCCGATTATGCAATCTGTACGGACTCCACCCTCCACCTGGTGGGCCGCATGCGGAGCACCCAGCACCCGCGGTCGTGGACGATGGTGAATGATATCGTGCACTGCGTGACCTGCCTCTGCCGCGGCGACAGGGTCCCAACGAACGCTGTCCGGTCCCGCGTCAAAGAGCTACTCCGCATGTGCCCACGCGAAGATGAGATGACTGCCGGCCACATCCAGGTCTTTAAGCTTGCAGGTGTCCCGTCAGCTCTTGTGATGCTGTTTCTGTCTCCTCTGAAAGGTAACCGTGAGATTGCCGAGGATTCAATTCGTTTGTTTTTGAATCCGCATATAGGTACCTTGTCAAAGAAGGTGCAGAACCAGTGCGCGTCTATAGTGCTGGAATTCTGCCAGTTGCTTTTTAGAACTGCCCATGACAATCCGCTGTATGCGTTGTGCCGGAGCACTCTAGCGTCGCTGTTGGAAGCCATGGGTGCGGCTCATGGGTCCGAGTATTTTGAATACAAGAAGTCATCGACCGTGATTCATGAGTTCTTCCCATTCGCAAATGAGCTGGCGTGCAATGTTTCGACAGGTTTGGAGCTGATGACACAGTTATCAACTTGCAGTACAATCCAAGCCAGTGATCTGCGCGACTTTGCTGCATTCTCGCTCACACTGCGTCTTGCTATTGAGGACCGGGTCGGTGGCCAGTTCCCGATTCCTGTGGGTTCTCATGAAGGCAGTAGTAAGCAGCCATTTTATGAAGATGAGATCAGATTGTTTCATGGGCTTTTCGTGGAGCTGCTGGAAAAAATCGACCAGTGTTTGAAGAAGGTGGAGGACTATTTGTTCGCGAAGGGGACAGTCGAGAGCGACCGTCCTGTGAAGGACTATTTGTTTGCAAAGGGGATGGTCGAGGTTGACCGTCATGGGACCTGAGTGGTCCCAGTATCTTGCTGTTCTCAAAGAATTGGATGCCATTTCGAGACTCTATGAAGGGGCATGGGAGAAATTCCGTGCCATTTTGCGGGGTCGTCGGTTTCCATTGAACGCACTTGTTAGGTATGCTAAGCGGAGCGATGATCATCTTTGGCTGCTTGAGCACAAGGATGTGACAGATTTCGAAACACGGAGGCATTTGGTGATGATGATGTTCCCTGATGTGAAGGAAGAGTTTGAGGAGCTTCATGAGATGCTTATTGACAGGTCACAGCTATTGGCAGAATCATTTGAATATATTGGTCGTGCAGAACCTGAAGCATTGCATGGTGGCCTTTTTATGGAATTCAAGAATGAGGAAGCGACAGGCCCTGGCGTGCTGCGGGAGTGGTTTTCTTTGGTGTGCAAAGCAATCTTCAATCCTCAAAATGTGCTTTTCCTATCATGCCCGAATGATCGTAGAAGGTTCTTTCCTAATCCTGGTAAGCTTTTGCTGTTTGGTGTGAGAAGTCTTTCAATCCCCCTAAAGTGCATTTGCTTTCGTGCTCGAATGGTGGTAGAATGTTCTTTCCTAATTCAGGCAAGTATCTTCTGTTTGGTATATATGTGTTTCTCTTTGAGTTCCTTTCTTCATTGAAACCTCTAATGACTCGGGTAATTAGAAGTTTATTATCTCTACTTATATGTGAACAGTCATGGACAATATTACCCATGCAATTAGTCATTGGAAGATACATAGTTTAAATTAAAAAATGAGATCTGAATGCCTTTGCATCTTTAACCTGGGGTATTTTTGTCATTCACACCCTTTCTCTCCTTTTTGTTTATAGTTCACACCTACCTACCTCCCTTGGATGCAAAGCCTTAGGGAGCATGCGCAACAAAAATGCTCTGTGGGGTCCACTGGGATGTTTGTGGGGCATCCACTCCGTCTATCAATTGCAGTGGCTCATGTTAGGACGTTAGCCCAAAAAATGAAGTAGATCTAAAACTTGAGTGAGCCACGGCACATGAAACAATGAGGATGGGATACTCACCATTGAAACCATTTTGGGCATCTTTCTCTCTTTCAATCTTTGTGTGTAGTGCGCACTTACGTATGGTGGCACCCATTCCCTCCAATCTCTCTTTCTCTCTCTCCCATACTCTCTCCGTGTGCATTGCACATGCTATACCCACTAGTTGCAAATGTTCTAATTGCTTTTCCTTGTGTGTTCTAATGCTTTTCTTTAGTTCTTTTTTTGGCAGTAGCCACATCTAATGATTTATTAATGAATGGCTTAAGTTTAAGAGAGACAAAGATACAACACCCACTAATACAACTATAGGATTGAAAAACAAGAAACCAACAAAACAAATACGAATTGAATGGAATTGGACCCACTACTACTCTCCTTGCTCGAATTCCATGATTAAAAGCTCTCTCAAGTGCACATTGGCCTTAGCTAGACCATCCGCCTTGGAATTTGTTGGATGGAGTACATGGGAAAAAGATGCAGCAATCAATTTGACAATATCAAAGGCTTCCTCCAATTCGTTAGTGAGTCTCCAAGGAAAATGATGATCGTCAATTCATTTGATCACGTTCCACAAATCTCCTTCGACTATGATGGGGATGATATGACAGCTAGGGAATCTTAATCCCTTGAAGTGAAGTTGCAACTTCGACAAAGCTCAAGTTGCGCATCCTTGCATGGACCGGAGAACTCTAGGAATGTTAGACCTGGGTTCCTCATGGAGCACCCATAAAAAATTCAGTTTGAAGCTTCCCACGGGGATTTGGTTGTGCAGCCGGCTAATGGGAAGGATTCACCCAAACGTAGGTTCCTCCAAACTAAGCATAAGAATCACAAACAAAGTAGAAACAATAATTAGAACTTTTATTCATTTCCTAGGTGCCTTAATACTACTCATGCCAGGCCATTAAATAGGCTTTAAGACGTTCGAAGAAGGAAGGTTCTTAATGTCATTGACAGCTAATGACTTATTCAAAAAAAGGAAAAGTAAATAAGAAAGATGTTTAATGGAAGAGATATCATATGAGATTTTATTGCATGACTAGCTTATTGATTTGCATAGCTAGCCTCCTTATTGATGAGCCAGCTGTGGGGCTTGGACTTAATGGGCTTGGCCCCGGCCCATGGATCTTGGGCCTAATTCAACTTGCATCAGTCCTCCTTGGCTTGAAAGAACTCGACTCCAACAAGTTAATGGCTTGATATTGCTCATAGAGGTCAGGGTACAGGTGCTGGAAGTTTGTAATTGTGATCCATGTAGCATTGAAGAGAGGTCGTCCTTGCCAACAGATAAGAAACTTCTAGTAACCAACTTGGTGGGTGGAGACGATCTGGTCGTCAAGAACATTGATGATTGTGTTTGTCGGTGGCAAAATGGTCGGAAGTGTGATAGCTTGTTCCTGGATACCACCATCAATATAGTTCCCATGATAGATGGAAAGATCTTTTACATTGAAAGTAGGACTGATAGGTAAATTTGGTGGGAAATCTAAAATATAAGCAATAGCACTAATTTTCTTTATGATTTTAAACGGTCTCGCATTGCGGGGATGGAGCTTCTTCGAGGATCCGATGGGTAACCATTCAGGATTAATGCAGACCACAATCATGTCACCTTTTGCAAATTTGGCAAAACGAAGCCTTACATATGTATGCTGCTTATAACTTTTATTATTTGTGGCGATATTGCGTTGAACTTCGTCACGCTCCTACTACATATGGTGGATGAAGTCATTGGTTTCTGCCCTTGGTCTCTACTCTAGGGGTAGAGTAACAAAATCGATCAGAAGATGCGAACATATACCGGTTACTGCTTGAAAAGGTGACATCCCCGTGGACTTGTTGATTAAGTTATTATAAGCAAATTTAGCCATGATTATTACTAGATCCATGTAGTAATATGATCGCGGACAAGACACCGTAATAACTTGCCCAAGCTACATTTGACCACTTCCGTTTGACCATTGGTCTAAGGGTGGCAAGCACTAGAAAATTGAAGCTCGGTCTTCATTGCTATCCAAAGAGTTTTTCAAAATAGCTCATGATCTTGGTATCATGATCTAACAAATTGTCTTTAAAAAGCCCATGAAGACGAACAACCTTTCAAAAAATAATAATTGAGCTATCTTAAGAGTGTCTTTGTATTCAAACATGGTATGAAATAAACCATCTTTAAAAATCGATCAATCATCACAAATACTTAATCAACTTTTCGGGTGGTCTTAGGCAAACCCAAAATGAAGTCCATGTTGAGATCTTCCCATGGAGCAAGTGGGATCGGTAGTGGTTGATATAATTAACTATTTTTCTTTTGACCCTTAGCAAGTTGGCAAATCCTGCATGACCGGCAGATCTTCATGACATCCGATTTTAAACCAGACCAAAAGTATCTATCTCTAACGAGGGCTAGGGTATTATTATGGCCTAACTGCCTAAATGACTGCTACATTCACCAACTTGTAATTCCCTCGCAACGTACTCGCGGATGGATGTGGTGGGTAGGCAAAGTTGTGTCCCTTGGAATTGGTAGCTATCATGAATGCTGAAATGTGGGTGTCTCACATGCTCTCCACTAGGAATGTGTAATTATGTCTAAAATCCTTGTCTTTTCCATATTCACGCTGTATCTCTTCGAATCTCGGAACAATGATGGGCATCGATAATAATAAATGTGAAACGATGGCTAAAAGGCATCAACAATCTAATTGTTCTTGTCAGCCTTGTGACAGATGACAAAGGAGAAATCCTGTAGGTAAGTTCTCTACTTGATACAGCGAGCGCTCATCTTTTGCTGAGAGTTCAGATACATAAGTGATTCATGATCAAAGTATAGGACAAAGTTTTTGCTAACCAAATAGTGAGGCCAATGTCGTAGAGTCCTAACAACGGTATAAAACTCCAAGTCATAAGTGGAACACTGTTGCTTCACATCGGAGAGTTTCTCTTTGAAGAATGCTATTGGATGGCCCTCTCGATTGTAACTCACCTCAAATACCTCCACAAAGTCCAGAAGACGCAAAATTGGAGTTTGGAGCTTCAGTCATCTTACGTTTGATCCTATCAAACACTTGTTGCTGCACATGTCCATTAAAATTCTCTTTGTTTTATGCAATCCGTGATCAGAGCTATGATGTTGTTGAAGTTTTGCACAAAACGTCTGTAAAATGTGGCGAGGCCATGGAAACTACGAACTCCAGAGATAATGGCAAGTGTCGGCCAATCAACAATGGCTTTCACCTTGGTTGGGTCCACTTCTACACCTTGTAATGAGACAATGTACCCTAAGAAGACCATTGATGTACTAATGAATGTGCACCTCTTAAGGTTGATTTAGAAGTGCTCGCGGCTAAGGACTCCAAAGATAGACCCAAGTGATTGAGGTGCTTCTTACTTGACTTACTGTAGATAAGAATGTCGTCAAAGTAGACAATGACAAACTTGCCAATAAAGGAGTGCAACAATTGGGTCATGATGCGCATGAAAGTGCTAGGCACGTTTGTGAGACTAAATGGCACGACTAGCTGCTCGTAGAGACCGTCCTTCATCTTAAATGCTGTCTTTCATTCATCACTAGGTCAAATGTTGATATGGTGGGATCCATTGCGAAGATCAAATTCTGGAGAAAATGCTAGCATCCGGCATTAAGTCCAGCGTATCATCAAGCTGAGGAGTGGAGAAGCAGTACTTACCGTGATTTTATTAATAGCCTGGTTTTCCACATGCATACACCAACTTTTGTATTTTTTGGGGATACGGAGGGTCAACACAACATATGCGCTTAAGCTCTCTTGGATGTAGCCCCTTTGTGGTAACTCATCAACTTAACACTTCAACTTGGCGTGCTCGGTGGGACTTATTTTGTATTTTGGTAAGTTAGATAGGATGCTCCAACAGCCAAATCTATGACATGTTGGATATCTCGCAGTAGGGGGCAACTTCTCAGGCAGATCATTGGGGACCAAATCTTTGAAGTCATGGAGCATGGATTTGACTTTATTAGGGATAGGCTGATCCTGATCAGTAACAGGCTCTTGCACCTGTTTTGTGACTAAAGCGAACATTATGCCTTTCTCCTTGCTCTCTTTTTTAAACTTTCGTATAGTGAGAACATGGGAGTTAGAAAGGGCAGCTGATGTCGACAATGGAAGTGTAGATGGAGGTGACATAGGCTGCAATGGGCGAAGGTGGATCCGATGACATCACCATAGGTGACATAGGCTGCAATGGGCAAATGTGGAATTGATGACATCAACCATAGGAAAGTATGTGTGTTAGCCTCATCATCACTTTGTACCTTTCAATCAAAGAGCCAAGGTCGACTGAAAAGGATGTGGGTGACATTCATCGGAATTATTTCATACCGAATGTCATCCTTATAAATGCTGATTTTAAAGAACACTAGACACCTTCAAGTTACGGGGATGACAATATTATTGACTCATACAAATTTTATGGTTTTGGATGCCTTTCAATTGATAATTTGAGTTTATCAATCACTTCTTTTGAGACAATGTTCATCACACTGCCGCTATCAATGACTATTTGACATAAACTACCTTGGCATTTTACCTGTGTATGGAAAATAGTGGTTCGTTGCCAGTCTTCCTTTTCCTTGGTGGTGGTAAGGAGGCGACATACGATTAGAGTGGGGCTTTCAACCTTAGCTTCGACCATGGTTTCAATTGGAGGGTCCTTTGATTGTAATGCAGGCTCTACATAAGATTGTTCCATCTCCACGTGCTTGTTGTAACACTCAGGGCCATCCTGGCAATAGGGGTTTTCCTTATTACCACAGTAATGGAGGTTCCTGGCTTGTAGACACTCATTAGAGAAGTGTCCTCTATCCACATTAGTAATAGTCAACCAAAAAAAAAAAAAAAATCAGTAAAGTTATAAAAAAAAAAAATCAGTAACAGTTAACAATCCTGCCAATCCTGCCTAGGGGGAGGATTAGGATTAGGACCTCGCTCTTTGGTGTCATGTCTATGCAATGTTGTTACCTCTGATATGAATTCTATGGCGGAGGGCGCTACAAAGGTTGTGGTTGCCTTACAGGTGGAGTGTGCATCTGTAGGCATGGCTGGAAAGGGTAGGGACTAGGGAGGTGGTTGGTAGCTTTGCGGTGGAGTCCGGTTAAGATGCAGATTTGGACCTTTCTCCTACTTGCGGCCACACCCAGTTTATGAAGCATGTAGTCCAAAAAATCCTAGTCCACATGATCATAAGCCTTTTTAATGTCGAGCTTACAGATTAACATGCTCTTCTTCTCTCTATGCCTAGTATCAATGCATCCATGTGCTATAAGAGCATTGTCCAATATCTGTCTTCTTGTCACGAACGCACCTTGATTTTTCGAGACCACCGTGGGAAGAACCTACCTGAATCTAGTGGCCAGAATCTTAGCAAGCAACTTATAGGGGCCCCCAATGAGGCTAATCGGTCTGAAGTCGGTTAATTGTTCAACTCCTTCCACCTTTGGGATTAGCGCAATAAACGCATATCCAAGTTCCTTAGATAAGTGCTCCTGTTCCAAGAATTCCACAATAAAGTCCATGATGTCTTTTTTCACTACATGCCAAAATTTCTGGAAAAAAAAAAAGGTCATGGGAAAGCCATGTGGGCCTGGAGCCTTTTTTGTCTCACATAGAGTCTCGGGCCACTTTCACCTCTTCCTCTAAGAAAGGTCTTTCTAAACGAACTCAGAAGAGAGTTGACAGAATTGGAGATTATCCAATCTCGGCCACCCCCACCTTTCGCCCTAAAGCAGATTTTGGTAGAAGGCAACAATATGCTCGCGAATCTAGTCCCTTTTTTTTTTTTGTAACAGTAACCTTGTAACAGTAACCTTGTCAACCACCAAAGAGGAGATTCTATTACCCTGAGCTCGAGCACTCATAATGCTGTGAAAAAAATGGGTGTTATTATCACACTCCTTGAGCCCATTCTCAATCTCTACAATAATTTAATTTCTTCCTCTCTAGCCTTGCTGACATAAGAGTTTGATGGGTCAACTCTCTTCAATTTACCTTTTGGGGAAAGAGACCTGCTTTCTTCTAAGAGGTCTAGCTGATGAAATTCTGCCATATTATCAAACTCTTGTTCTCTCCTGGCCAAGACCTCTTTCTTCCACAAGGACCACAACTTTAATTTCTCTTCGGGCATCTTGAGTTTTCTACTAAGTCTGAAGCCAACAAAACTGTCAACTACAAATGAAGTCCACTAGTCTGTGACGAGCCAATCAAATCCATCCACTTCCATCCATGCTAATTCAAACCTGAATGGATGAGGTCCCCAGCTAACATCACCCTCTTCTAAAACAATTGGCCTATGATCCAATGCAACCTTTGGAAGAGCACGCTGAACAACCAAAGGGAATCGTTCAAGCCAATCCATTGGCAATAAAAATCTGTCCAGCTGCGACATGATAGGGATATCAGAATTGACAGGAATCATTGTCCATAGAGTCAAGGGACATATTATGGCTTGGGCTTTGGCGATTCCAATTCAAGGGATGTAATTTAGAAGAGATGGAGGCTTGCCTTCTTGTAGGCCTAGATGTTTAAGAAGATACAGGAGGGATGTTTGTATAGTATGCATGCATATAGTTTGTAAATATTGGTTTTTAATATATGCCTTTACTATTAAAAAAAAAAAAAATAACTTTCTTGTTTCGGAGTTTACAAATTTTTCTTGGAATCTTTTTCCTTTTCATCTTTTTATTGTTTGGAAGTTACCATCAAGAAAGGGAAAAAGAGTATTGTTTGGTAGTTATTTTCTTGTAATTTACATTATGAAGTGAATGATGAGCATGTAAACTATTCGTAAATGACCATATGAATTGGAAGGTTAGGATGGTACATATCCACTAGGCCCCTTGCAATGAGAGCTCCACCGTGTAGACTTGGAGAATGGATGGTCCATATTTATTATACTAGAAAGTGGCCAATCATTGATATGGACCTTTCACCATGAGGCCAAACTTTGGTGGCCCATCCTTGCCAAGAAAAGAACACTTTGATTGAATCATAGTAACCATTTCATTAATTGCTTAGGGAATGGACGCTACAAATATTGATCATACTACAAAAAGCCCGCCTATTTGCCAATATCGTCCAGTATGTGCAACACACCTTTGATGGCCCATCCCTCTTAAGGATCATGTTGATTGGATGATACTAACCATTTGCTCAATGGTTTGGAGAATGGACAATCCATAATGATTATACTAAAGGTCCAATCATTGATTTGGACCAACCATCATGTGCCGTCCGTATTTGATGGTTCATCCCTCTATAAACATCACCTTGATGGTTTGATCCAAACCATTTGATCAATGGTTTGAAGAAAGGACGATCCATATTTATTATACTAGAAAACACCTAGTCATTAATCGAGACTGTTCATCATGTGCAGCTTACCTTTGATGGTCCATCCCTCACTAAAAATCACCTTGATTGGATGATTCTAACCATCAAATCAGTGGTTGGGAGACCGTTAAAAAAAATAAAAAAAAAAAAAAAATCAGTGGTTGGAGAATGGGCATTTCATATTTTATTATACAAAAGTTCTGAGCATTGACCTGGATTGTCTAGCGTGCACAACCCCCCTTTGATGTCACATTCCTCTCAAAACTTGCTTTGAGCGGATGATCCTAGTAATATGATCAGTGGTTTGGAGAATGAATGATGCACATTGATTATACTAGAAAGGAGCAATCATTGATCTAGACCATCCATCATGTGCAACCACCTTTGATGGCTCATTTCTCTCAAAAATTACCTAACCATCATATCAATGCCTTGGAGAATGGACAATTCACATTGACTATACTCATTTTTTTGGATCATCCATCATGTACGGCCCACCTTTGATGGCCATCCCTCCAAAAAATCACTTTGATTGGATGGTCCTAACCATCTGATTAATGGTTTGGAGAATGGAGAGTTCATATTGATTATACCAAAAATGGTTTGATCATTGATCTAGACCGTTTAATATTTACAGACGGCCTTTGATGGCCAGTCCTTATAAAAAAGAACTTTGATCGGAATGATCCCAACCATTTGATCAATGGCTTGAAGAATTGATGGTTCATATTTATTGTAATGAAAAGATGAGATAATTGATATGGACCGTCCATCATGTGCATCTCACCTTTGATGGTCCATCCTTAAAAAAAAAAAAAATTACTTTGAGCGGATGATCCTAACTATCTAGTTTAGAGAATGGATGATCTATACTGATTATCTAGAAAGGGTCTGATCCTTGACCTGGACCATCTAGAAGTGCGAACATTGATGTGCATCCCACCTTTGCTGGCCCATCCCTCTCAAAATCACTTTGATGGGTTAATCCTAACTATTTGATCAATGCCTAGGAGAATGGACATTCCATATAAATAATACTAGTGAAGGGGGAATGAGTGGAGCATAGAGGAAGAAAATGGAGGTAAAAAATTTTCTTGGAAAGAGAGAAAATCAGGGGGAGAGGTAAGAAAACTTTAAAGGAGATTTTCCAAGAAAATCACTTTCTTTGATTTTTCTTTCCATCAGAAAATGAACTCACAAACAGTGGAGAGTGTCATTTTCCTGGAAAATAATTTCCTTCCAAATACTCCTTGAGCTCCCGAACAGGCCTCATGTCTCCTGTAGCTAGTCTGGGAGCAGTGTGCTTTTGTAATTACAAAAAAGTGCCAATGAGTCAGCCGGTAGGCTTGCCAAAGGTGGAGGAACAAGAGGTCACTCGTGTTGGCACTCCTCTGTCCACGCTTCATTTTTTGAATGAATTTATTGTGATTTCAGAGATGAAAAAAAAAAAAAAGTTCTCTTAGAGGCATTAGTTGAATCATATCATGGCCCATTTTGGATGGGCATACCCAAAAATCTTACCATTGAATGATCCTAATTGTCCCAATGATGTGCATTTCCTTGTTGAATTTGACAACCGCTGATTGGATGGTTATGATTATCCATATTGCTGCATACATGTCCCTTTATTCTGGAAACATAGATCATCAGTTTCTAATGTCTTTTTATCCTGATTGCAGCGTCAAATGTTGATCCACTGCACCTTGACTACTTTGGCTTCTGCGGTCGGGTGATTGCATTAGCCCTGATGCATAAAGTACAAGTTGGTATTGTATTCGATCGTGTGTTCTTCCTGCAATTAGCTGGAAAGCTTGTTTCCTTGGAAGACATTCGGGATGCAGATCCTTGCTTGTATATGAGCTGCAAACAGATTTTGGAGATGGATGCCAAGTTTTTGGATTCAGATGCTCTAGGACTCACGTTTGTCAGGGAAATTGAAGAGCTTGGATCTCGAAGGGTTGTGGAGCTCTGCTCTGGAGGGAAGAGCATTATCGTAAATAGCAAGAATAGACAAGAATATGTGAACTGTCTTATTCAGCACCGCTTTGTCATATCTATCTCCAATCAGGTTGCCCGTTTTGCCAAAGGTTTTGGTGACATACTTTGTAACCCTAGGCTTCAAAAATCCTTCTTCGAAAGTTTGGAACTTGAAGATCTTGATCTCATGCTGCATGGAAGCGATCGAGCTATGTGTATGAATGACTGGAAAGCACATACCGAGTACAATGGCTACAAGGAAACTGATATTCAGATTGGCTGGTTTTGGAAGGTATGCACGTATGATCATGATTTATTACTTTTACAAGTTTCCATTCTATAACTTTTCTCTTTCAATGCATTGGCTCTAGTTTTGTGTGCGATCCTATTGGAATTTCAAGTGGATGAGACTGACAATTGTGAGAGGCGAACCATGTAAAGAGGCTGAACTTGTTGAATGCTGCTCGTGAGTAAATATGAGAATATTTACTGTGTGCAGTCGAGCCACATGATCTTAACTTCCTTTCTGCTATTTACAATCTTCATGAGACTAGCATTGACTCGTTGGATGAAGATAAAAAGTTCTGGTCGGGGATGAGTGCATTTTTCTTCTCTGTCTCCTACGTTGAAGATTTGCAACATTGGTACCTCCCGCCACATGTGCGTTGTTTGAAAAACCTCCATCGCTCTTAGGGTTCAAGCATTTGTGTTGTTAGCTATGATGAAGAAAATATGGTTGATAATTTAAAGGGGAGAAGAATGGTGATCTCAGATATGTGCTCTCTGTTCAGGGAGGACGAGGAATCAGTTGGCCATCTGTTTTTTATTGTCAGATGGGCAGTCTAGGATCACTTACTTTGAGATTGGTTGTTGATGCCTTTATGGGCTGGACTGTCGGGACTTTGTCAGAGTGAGGGAATTCAGCCTGGAAGCTGGTTCTTACACTGTTACAGGTATTTGGAGAGAGACATACTAGGAGGCAAAGTCTCCTCTACTGTCCACATCGATCCCAAATCTGACTTCTTTCTTTTCCTTTCTCATTTGGGAAATTGCTTCTTTGGTTTTTGAATGAGTTTTGAGGTCACCTGATTACTATTGGGCTTGTGTTTTCTTTGATTCGGAGACTGGGATGCTATTGCTTCTGGTTGATTTCCTCTTTAGGTAGTCGGATGGGGATGCCTGGCTAGTGTTTTCCTTTTCTTTTCATTGCAGAGCTTGCCACTGTTGTCCATATAAGGAGAAGTGACAAGAGGGTCACCACTCGCTTTTGTGGTGGTGTTGTTTTTCTTCTTTTGGTTTTGAATGGATTAGCCTTCTTCTTAAAAAAAATTAATAATAATAATAAAAATAACAACAACAACAACATTAAAAACTCACTGTTTTTATTCTATCCGGCATTGCTTGGGTTCTCTACAAAGGGTTGCAGGATTAAAGCATGGTATAATCAAACTTCATCTTTCCACCCAAAAACAATTTTAAGGGTCTAGCCCTTTTGAAGAAAATGTCCAAGGACTCTTTTTGAGTCCTGGGTTATTAGGGGTATAAGCTTGAGGGTTAAAATGGTGCCTCGATGGATCACAGTGTACATAACCTCTAGAGAGTATTAGTATATATGTGTGTTAGTATGTGGCTCTTTTATTGTAAGTGCATGTGCACGTCTTCTCTTCTCTTATAGTGTATTATATGTTTATTCTAATAAAGCTTTGTGTGGTGGGCATGCGGCTTACACACACAACATTCACCCTAAAACTCTCTCTCTCACTCTCTCCTCTTCTCTTCCCTTTCTTCTCTCCTCTTCTTCCACCCTAATCATCTAATCTTCTTCTACTTAGTATTAGAGCTAAGATCAGACCATTCCGCATCATGGGAGTTGAGAGGTGACACGTTAGATTGCTGACATCAGCGGCCGTACGGCTGACGTCAGCAATGTACGGTCAAATGGACCCCGTTTGAGCTGACAGTTTAAGGGTTTGATAGATCTTTATTTTAGAAGATTTGTCATGATTTTTTGAGAATTTTTTAGAGCCTTCTTGATGGTGATTTGACTGAAATAGTGAAATTCAAAAATCGGGCCCCGAATCAGTTTTTCGTCGATTTTTCTCAAATCGGTAAGCTTTTCTCTTGTTTATTTCCTCTAGATGTTTATATTGGAGGACTTTTGAGCTGATATTGAGATTTGAGTGGGTTTTAACCCCAAATAGAGGTGCAACCATGTCGTTTTTGGGCTGTTTATGTCAGATTTGAGTATTTTGGGTGGTATTTTCAAAGTTTTCTGGTTGATGGGGGTTAGTCTCTCATCTCCTCAAAGGATTGCTTATTAGAGACTTTGTTGAAGTACATTTTACTTGGACCCCTCATTCTTATGGAGGACAAAGGGCAATCTCATCTTGGCATGGGTTCGCTTGAACCCAACCCACTCCAAATCACCTCGATTAAGTTGAATGGTGATAACTATCTTCAATGGGCACAATCTGTATAAGTGTTCTTGGGGGCCTGTGAGAAGTTGTCGTATATTCTGGATGATCCCCCAAGCTCTACATTAGACACCTACAAGACTTGGACAAAGGAGAACTATCAAGTTATTGCATGATTGTTGAATAATATGGATTCTTCGGTTAGCCACTCCGTGATGTTTTTGCCTGCGGCTAAAGGCATTTGGGACTCCCTTCATGATATGTACTCGGAGTCTAAAAAATTTTCACGGGTATTTCAGTTTATACAAGAAATTGGTCGGTTCCAGCAAGACTCAAGATCATTAAAAGATTACTATTCGACACTTTGAGGCATGTGGTATAAGCTGGACTTGTATCAACCTCTTCCTTCGAAATGTCTAGACGATCATGAGCATGCTCGTAAGCAACGAGATGATACTCGTGTTATGCAATTCCTCGCAGGGTTGAACTCTGTCTACCTTAGTGTTCGGGATTAAGTGGTTGTTAATGATTCATTTCCTTCGTTGACAACAGTCTTATGTCATGTGTCAGTGCGCTACTATATCAGCTCTTCCTTCACATCCTTTTGTACCACCAGAGCGTTCAGCACACCTTGCTGGCGATCCATCTTCCATTTTTCCTGGATCTCGGGCACCATCCTTGAGTTTAGGGCGCACTTTTGGTTATGGGGGTCGTGGCAGAGGCTGAGAGGGAGATCGGGGACGTGTCGGTCATCATCTTCCAGGTCGTGGTGGACGTGGACGAGGACGTGATAGTTCCCGCATTTGTTAGCATTGCGGCGGAACTAATCACACTATTGATTACTGTTGGTAGCTCCATGGTCGTCCTACGTGTGCTGCTGCCTCTGTTGTAGCTACTGTTGCTCTTGAGGGACAACCTTCCACCCTGGCAGCTGAGCAACCTTCTTCAGGGGAGTCTCTCATTATTTCTCGAGCAGCTTATGATGCCCTGATGCGGCTTCATATTCGTGATGTTCCTGAGCCTTCTCATGCAGCTTCAGCCCAGTCAGGTACTGCTCTTCTAGCGTCTTCTTGTACCACCTCCTGGGTCATTGACTCTTGAGCTTCCTCCCACATGACTGGTAAGTCACATTTCTTTTCCTCTTATTCTCCTTCCTCTCACTCGCAAATGGAACACACGCCCCCATTTCTGGGATTGGTTCTATCTCCCTTTCCCCGTCCTTGCCATTATCCTCAGTCTTGCATGTACCTCGTTTTCCATTAAACTTACTGTCTGTTAGCTCCCTTACTAAATCGTTGAATTGTTCGATTACCGTTTACGCTTCTCATTGTCTTTTTCAGGACCTACAGATGAAGAGAGTGATTGGCGGGGGGCATGAGCAAGGAGGCGTTTATCTTCTCAATGATACACCTGTTGCTGCTTCAAGTACCTCTTCTCTTGATCGAGACTCCATCACACAGTGGCATTGCGGCTTAGGACATCCTTCCTTAGCTCGATTGAAACTTTTGTTTCCTTCCTTCTCCGTTACTAAATCTTTGTGTTGTGATATTTGTGAATTGTCAAAACATCATCGTACTACGTTTCCTCCAAGTGTTTCAGGAAGGAAATCTCAACCTTTTGATCTGGTTCACTCAAATGTCTGGGGACCAGCCCCGGTTACTTCCACTTTTGGTTTTAAATATTTTGTCACCTTTATTGTTGATTATTCTCGCATGACATGGGTTTACCTTTTGAAATAAAGAGTGAAGTGTTTGATTTGTTTAAAATGTTTTATTGTGAAGTGTGCACTCAATTTCAATGCTCAATCAAAACCCTCCATTCTGATAATGGGGGGGAGTACATGTCCACTACTTTTTTGTCCTTCTTGCAGAAACATCGTATTTTGTCTCGGACATCATGTGTTCACACCCCACAACAAAATGGTATCGCAGAACGAAAGAATCGTCACCTTCTTGAAGTCGTACGTACCTTTCTTCTTGGTATGCATCTACCTAAGCATTTTTGGGGTGACGCTTTTCTTACTTCCACTTTCCTTATTAATCGTATTCCCTCATGTATATTGTCTTCCAAATCCCCATTTAATATGTTGTATCCTCATGACAATCCATTTTCTTTACCCCCTAAAATTTTTGGTTGCACATGCTTTGTTTAAATTTTGGATGGTTGTAATCAAGGTATCCCAAAACGGTTACGATACGGCCGTATCGGCCGATACGTAAAGGAAACGGTGGTGGCCGTTACGCGTTACGGGGTCGTAACGGCCGTAACGGCCGTTACAGAAAAAATAGGCCGTAACGACCCCGTAACGGCCGTAACGACCCCGTAACGGCCGTTACGGGACCGTTACAGCCCTGTAACGGACCGTTACAGCCCCGTAACGGTCCCGTAACGGTCATGTAACGGTCCCGTAACGGTCCCGTAACGGTCATGTAACGGTCCCGTAACGGTCATGTAACTGTTTTCTTCAGAAAATAAAAAGGGGCCGTATCGGCCGATACGGGGTCCGTAACGGCCGTTACGGCCCGTATCGTAACGGTAACGGTGGTGGCCGTTACGGCCACCGTTACCGTTATGGAACACCTTGGTTGTAATGATAAACTTAGTCCCAGGGCAACTAAATGTGTTTTCTTAGGGTACACTCGGAGCCAGAAAGGGTACAAGTGTTATAACCTCTCGACTCGTAAGAAATATATCTCTGCCGATGTAACCTTTTTTGAAGATGTTCCTTTTTTTTTGGCCTCACGGTCGATCCCTCTGTGATCCTCTTGCGAGTCAGGGGGAGCATACTACTTCTCCCCTTCCTCTTGTCACTAGTGATCATAGGAAGACTCTTTCACCTTCCATTCCTAACTCTGTTGGTGATTTGGGTGACCCGAAGCCTCTGCGAGTGTATGATCGTCGAGATAAATCTTCACGCGCTCCGCCGTCCACCCTTCCACTCACTTTGGATGTTGGCTCAGGTGATTCTCCTACCTCAAGTCTGGATCTTCCCATTTCCTTCTGCAAAGGGACACGATCATGTACTCAACACCCCATTAGCAATTTTGTTTCATATGATTATCTTTCACCGTCCTTTCAGTCGTTTGTAGCTTCCATTTCATCACAGGCTATATCTCGGTCTCTCTCCCACACTCTTCAAAGTTCTGACTGAACGAAGGCAATGATGGAATAAATGTTTGCTCTTGAGAAGAATCATACTTGGGAGCTAGTTTCTCTTCCTCCAGGATACAAACTTGTTGGGCGTCGATGGGTGTACATGATCAAGTTCCTTCCAGATGGCTCCATTGATCGTTACAAGGCCCGTTTTGTTTCTTGGGGATATACGCAGACTCAGGGCGTGGATTACTTTGAGACATTCTCTCCAGCGGCTAAACTTAATTCTATTCGTATGGTGGTCTCCTTGGTTGTCAATTTATCCTGGCCTTTGTTCCAACTAGATGTCAAGAATGCATTTCTTCATGGGGATCTTTCGGAGGTCTACATGCATCAACCTCTAGGCTTTGTAGCTTCCCACAATCCTACACTTGTGTGTCGATTGAAGAAGGCCCTTTATGGGCTCAAATAGTCCCCCGCGTGCTTGGTTTGACAAATTCAGTCAAGCTCTCATCGAGTTTGGCTTTGTTCGTAGTCATGTCGACCATTCTCTCTTTATATGTCAACGATCGACAGGCATCATGGTTCTCATTGTGTATGTGGATGATATTGTACTGTCAGGCAGTGATTTGGTTGGCATGGACAATGTCAAAGAATTTCTGAAGAACAAGTTTAAGATCAAGGACCTTGGTCCTCTTCGCTAATTTCTGGGCATTGAGGTTGCTCGCTCCCAAACCGGGGTATCCTTATCCCAAAGAAAATATGCTTTTGATCTTCTCATGGAGACTGACATACTAGGATGCAAACCGGCTACCACTCCTATGGATACTTCGTATAAGCTTCAGCCAGATGATGGTACTCTTCTTTCTGATCCTGGCATGTACTGTCGGCTTGTAGGTCGGCTCATTTATTTGACTATTACTCGTCCAGATCTCTCCTTTGCGGTGGGAGTTGTCAGCCACTTCATGCAAGCTCCCCGTTCTTCACATCTCATGGCTATTTACCGCATACTCCGGTATCTTAAATCAGCCCCGGGCCTTTGTATCCATTTTCAGTCTCATGGTCATCTTCATCTTTTAGGCTATTCCAATGCTGATTGTGCGGGTGGTATATATGATCGTCGATCTACATTCGGGTTCTGTACCTTCCTAGGTGGTAATCTTGTCACGTGGAAAGTAAGAAGCAATCGGTTGTTGCGCTCCTTGGCTGAAGCAGAATATCGTGCTATGACTCATGCTAAATGTGAGCTCGTGTGGCTTCGCACCCTTCTTGACGAACTTGGCTATTCTCCTTCGGGCCCTATTCCTCTTCATTGTGACAATCAGGTAGCCATACATATTGCTCGTAATCCTGTTTTCCATGAGCGCACCAAGCATATTGAGGTTTACTGTCACTTTATTCGGGAGAAAGTTGCCTCGAAGGAAATCATCACTCCTTTTGTTCGGTCCTGAGGATCAACTTGCGGATGTTCTTACGAAGTCTTTAAGTCGAGATGCTCTTCATCGTGTTCGTGACAAGTTGGGCATGATTAACATCTATGCTCCAACTTGAGGAGGAGTCTAGAGAGTATTAGTATATATGTGTGTTAGTATGTGGCTCTTTTATTGTAAGTGTATGTGCACGTCTTTTCTCCTCCTACAGTGTACTATATGTTTATTCTAATAAAGCTTTGTGTGGTGGGCATGTGACTTACACACACAACATTCACCCTAAAACTCTCTCTCACTCTCTCTCCTCTTCTCTTCCCTTTCTTCTCTCGTCTTCTTCCACCCTAATCATCTAATCTTCTTCTACTTAACCTTGGTTGCATGAGCATGCAAATTAGTTGTTATCATTTGAGGAAGGAAGAAATGACACTACACAAGGAGAGCAAATATGCAATGTCATAGAGACTGAATGCAGCTTTTGCCTGATTAGGTTGAGATAGATTTAACATCGCATGGATTGATTTCAGTTAGGGTGGGACAAATCAAACATTACACGGACTGCATTCATAACCATGGTAAGACATGTTGAACATCTCATAGATTGATTGCCATCTGGAGGAATTGTATGATCCTCGACACGAGGATAAGCATGGCATCCTTGGTTTTTAGTCTATACAAGTGGGGAACTTGGTTCAGTGATCTAGACATCCGATGGAATGGACACTACCCACAATTTCCCAATGAGAGCTTGTCATCTCCTACTTGGTTGACTGTGGATGTACAATTGTCGTGTGAAATATTGTGCATTCACAAATACTCAGTCTTTTGTGTGACAAGAAAGAGATCACTCTCAAGTCAATGAAGAATGATGTTCTTTAAAAGCACGATGGGGTGAGAACAGTTACAGTAACAATGAATGGCTCAGGCAATGACATGGTGACATGGGCAAATTTGGCAAAAGATGGAATGAACAAGAAGGCAACTGCCGTATGCTTGACCCAAGAAATGCAAGTAGAAAGGAAGAGGCCATGGACAGTGAAGAAGGCAGGGAATTGTCGAGAAATGGTTCTCAAACAAGGGCGCAGAAAGAAGAATTGGTGCCATGATAGAGATTTGGTGATGGACAATTAATGGGCCACAAAATTTTGGATCAAGCTGATATTTATTTCTTCCCTTCATTGAAGCTTGTGTGACCTTATCAACCGATTGGATGGAAAATAAACACTACAGAAACATTAAGTGGTGCCCTAAGAAGTTTTTAATGGTAGGGCGTTCGCTCACCACTGTTTCCTATGGTACAGTCCACCTGATAATTGGATCTGCTTCATTTTTGGGATAATGCCCTAAAATGATATGGACAAATGGATGGATGGCGTGGATACAGAGAATACATACATCAAGGCGAGATCCGCGGTAAGGGCCGCACCATCTTGGGTGAGGACGGGGTCTCACCTAATCTGCTCCCTACAATGCTAGCAAGGTTGGGCCTACCTGGACCGGCCCAAACCCAGCTCATTTCCACCCTTACACAAATGACACGTTGGCAGTTACCTTGCCAATAAAAGGAATGATGGAAGATGGCCTCAGCTGAAGAAGGAGAATCACTATGAAGAGGCCCTACATAAGGGTTTTCCTCCCTTTGCAACTGGTGGACGAGTTCTGTTGAGAGGAGGGGGGGACTGATGCAACCACCTACAGATTGAGTTCATCTTACATGTTGGCCCACATGAGCACGCATGGGACCCCATGGTCTCCCACATAATAGCTAAATATTAGTGTTTATTTGCTTCTCTTTTTATATATTTTCCTTTAAGCTTTTGTAATGACCAAGATACCTATAAGTGAAATAAGTGAGGGTATTTTAGTCTCTTCATTAATATTAGGGTTTTTCTCTCTTCTTTTTCAACAATTAAATAAGGCTTGATACCCTTAAATAAGGCTTTGTTACCCTTAAGAAAAGTTTGGCCGGTTTTCAGTAAGATCCTTCTACAGGTTACTCCTTGTCTCTCCATCAAAAAACTTTCACACCTCATTCCTTAGGTACTGTGAGGCTCCTCCCAACATTGCTGTGTTTGTTTGGCTGGTGGGTTGGAATAAGGTTCTTACTATTGACAATCTTCGGAGGAGGAAAATGGTGATTACCAACGTTTGTATCCTGTGTATGCAAAATGAGGAAATGGATGACCATCTTTTCATTTGTTGCCCGTTTTCTAGTGCGATGTGGTCTACGTTTTTGTTGATCTTTGATATTATTTGGCTTATGCTACGTCCGATTAAAAGTTTCTTCCTCGCTTGGCATGGGAACAGGAATGGGAGGAGAGGTAGGATGCTATGGAGATTAGCCTTTTTGGCCAGAATATGGGCTTTGTGGGAAGAGTGGAACAATAGGCGCTTTCATAATCAGTGCATGTAGTTGTTGGATGTTTTTGGGAGGGCTAAATCTGATGTAATAGGGTGGGCCTCTAATATAAAGGCTCTTAGGGATTGTGCTTTGTTGTCTTCCTGGGCGGCTTTGTATTTAGTGTGGCTTTTGCCTCCGTTCTTTAATAAATCTTTGTTACTGTTAAAAAGAGACTTTTTTTGAGAAGTAACTGAATTCTATTAAAAAGCCGCACAAAAGGCGGAAAAGAATACTAAAGGGGAAAACAACGAAAGCACTACAACCCAAGAAGGGCTATGATGATGCAGACGTCCACTTCCTTGAAGCCAGAGGCCCACTCAACCACCCAATGAACAGCCTTACTGATAATTTTGGTCTTCTGTTTCTGCTCTATTTTCGAAACATCGCATGTAGTCTCATTATGTTGGTTGAAAATAAAAGTTCTCTTTGAGAAAATTTTCATCCTCTTGTGCGTGTTGCATTGAAGGGCATGTGTTGCCATTAATCTTATCTTGTTGTTAGATCTTTTACCATCTAATGGCCTCCCGATGCTTCCGGTTGCATTAGGTTGCTCTCTTTTGTGTATTCATTGTGGTCTCTCACTCAGTTTGCTAGGGTCATTGGCCTTCGGCTTGGTATTTGTTGTTTCTCAAGTAGCCCTTGTTATTGGCATGAGATGAAACTACTTTCACCTATCAAAAATATCGGGACAAGGCAAATCTCTAAAAGAAACTCTCACCCCATTCCCTTTTAGTGACACCTCTAATAGTAACAGTTGGTAAAAGGAAGTGATAGAGAAAGAAACCGAGGCAGGGGAATGGCTATCAGAGGCGATGGAGGCAGAAGCAAGGATCCAGAAGGAACATGTATCACGCGCGCAAAATCTGAAAAGGTACCACATGAATATTCTACGATAGTCGGTATTGAAGAATCAGTACATGAAATTTTAATGAATTTGAAAGAAATTGTATTGAGAAGTCATCTGTATGGAACTTGTGACGCATCCATTTGTGTCAGGGGTCCTAGATACGTACAATACCAATTCAATATCTAGTCTCATATCGTCCTAAGTGCATATGCAAAGTTAGTAAAAGGAAGTCATAGAGACAAACAGAAGCTGGGGCATGGCCATCAGTAGGTAATCGGGGCAGAAGCAAGGATCATGGTACCAATTCAAAACCTAGTCTCATGTCCTCTTATGTGCAAATTGGGAGCATTGTTGCCACTATCTCATCCACATTCCAGCTCCTTTAGACTAAAAAACATTAAAAACAAATAACAATGGGAACCCCTTAACATAACGCTTTAATGATGTCAATCTAGCACCTCCTGTTTCAGACAGATTACCCTTTGAAGACATGTTAGAGTCCAATGTCCAATGCTTAATCAAGCTTACTGCATGTACTGAGAATTGTAGAAGCAATCAATTGATGCAATCACATTTTCAACATCAAATCTGTACAGGAGACTTGTTGGCAAACTCATTATTTGGTCATTAAACATGAATGGATGTTGAAATGTCACAAACTCAGTACCAGTAGATGGCCTATCGAATTGCCTATCCAACATTCCCCAGATTGTATGAATACAATTGGATGTCTTCGCCCATTCCTTCAATTTGGATTTCAGATGTTAGAAAGCTAGGTTCTCCTATTTGCACTCACAATTCAGTTTAGTTTTGGTGGAAGAAAACAGATATTGTCCGCTGTTTCTCTAGGCATGGTTTCCTATGGTTTTTGCCTGCTGCAATCCTATTAAAGTTCAAAGTATAGTATAAGATGTTCTTCTTCCTATGTAAGTCGACATGAAAATCACTGGTAGAGAATTCAAAAAGGTGGATAGGGGTTAGACTTGCTAGCGTGTTTTTTGGCATATATTGTTGAAATGTGGGGTGTTGTGGTATTCGAGGGTGCTTTATTTATTTGCATTATTTATGAAGACTAAATGGTTAGGAGAAAATTTAGTAATGGTCTTGGATTGAAGAATGAAGAGTTTATTTTTTTGAATGGCAGGGTTGAAGATAGTGTTATTAGGGTTTTTATAAGACTGCACAAGTGATCTTAAGGAATCGCAAGGGACTGCTTGTTGAGCTTGAGTTATCTCTGCCTCGGTTGTGGATTCAATCTTGGTTTGTGAATTCAAACCCTGATAAGTGGATTCAAATCATTGAACACGTTTGTTGATCACTCTTACAACTTTATTCCAAGATCTCATGTTTGTGTTTTTCTATTGCACTCTCTATGTGAACTCGCGGGGGCCCTCTTATGATCCCTGCCAAAACTCTCCGAGGCAACCTCAGTCAAGGGTCCTGACCCCCAATCACAAGAGTATGGTGCCACTCCGACCTTCACCAATAACCAATGACACTCCTTTCCCGTTCCCAAGAGTATGGTGCCACTCCGACCTTCACCAATAACCAATGACACTCCTTTCCCGTTCCCAAGTGTACGCCATCATGCATGCTCCACCGGGTGGTCCAGGTTTGCTAGCCATTTAAGGCAGCTGGTATCAGTACATCAGAAGGTCTGACACCGATTCTGTTTTTAAGGTCTTCCTTTGACTAAAGAGTTTTGGGACATATTTAGGTCCACTCTATGTGAACTCGTGGATTCATATTTGTATTTAATTGGTACCAGAGTGGGATTTGAGACATCGGTTTGAGTATTTGGATCAACACTGAAGAGAGCATATGTTCCTGAAGACCAATACAGATTAGATTACTTTGAGCAAACCATTAAGGGCGTGTTTGGATGCACTGCTTGTCTTGTATTGTACTGTAATGTATTGAATTGCACGTCACATCATCGTCTTGAATGGGTTTAGGATGTAGTGAACGGTAGAACAAGTCTGTTTGGATGGCTCACGAACACCTGTGTTGAATACTATTCTTTGCATGTATCCTGTGTTTGGATTAGTTAATTATGAGAAAAGATCTGTGTTATTGCTGTTACTGTGTTCGCCCACCCAATGTCGAACCTGCACATAATATGGGTTTCCTCACATCCCTTGTGCGTGGCTTTTGGCTGCGACATGTCGACAGCATCATCATCTTAGGTGCAGGAGAGGCCGTCGGCGGTGAGGCCCTTCAGGCAGTCGATGAAGTTGGAGCAGGTGTGGAAGAGCTCGTCAGGATGGCATTGATCTACTTGTACACTGACCTTGAGGCGGGGTTTCACCGCCACAGCAAGTGCTGCCATCTCTTCTCGGTCGAGATGCCATGTGTGCTGGGTGTGGTTGTGGAGAGAGAGAGAGAGAGAGAGAGAGAGAGAGAGAGAGAGAGAGAGAGAGCTTCCCAGAAAAGCCAAATCAGAAAATGGATTTTCTTCATCTACCAAGAAAAACCCAAATCAGAAAATGGGTTTTTCATCTTCCAAGAAAAATAGAAATCAGAAAATGGGTTTTTTTCTTCATCTTCCAAGAGAAACCAGAATCAGAAAATGGTTTTTTTTTTCTTCTAAAAAACCCAAATCAGAAAATGGGTTTCTTCATCTTCCCCATCAAAGCCCTCTCTCTCCCCAGATCTGAAAAAGCAAAGAGAGTGATAAGGAGAGAGATGGGAAAGGAAAAGATTGGGGGTTTGGTGCTTTGGGAGGAGCGTGGGGGCTTCTGCCGGAGTATGGTATTCCCTCCTCCTGGTTTTACCGAAACTGATTCTTAGTCATGCTCATATCTTGTCGTATCTCCAGGATGTGTTTATTTCGTCCATCCGTACGACGGTGTAAACCCCCCGAAATGACAACAGTGTGCTCGAGGGCGGGATTTCGATACCTGTGAACTTAGCTGTGTTGTGCATTTACAACAGTACAAGCACGGTTAAACCCGCGCATCCAAACACGCCCTAAAGGATTTGCAGAGAAGCTAGGTCAACTCTTGCAGATTGTTCTACATATAGAGCAGATATGGATCTGATAGGGAAAACAACAGAGGATATTACCTGCCATTAAGCTTTAGTATCAACATGGGGACCTTGCAGAGGCTTGGGATTTAAGTAGCACTTGTGGAATGCAACTTGCCCAGGGATTGAAACCAACACGCCTCTCCGTGCATTGGTTGGTTTCAGTCCTGTTTCAGTGTTGTGATTTGTATTGTTTTAGATTGAAACCGATATGACTCGGATGACATCAGTCCTGTTGGATGATTTTTTAAACCACTCTTGTAACCAGCAATATGATCAAGTTAGGGACCATGCTTGAGGAGGGAATTGTGGTTTTGATCTGTCTGTGCTTACAGCCGTGGCTTGGACATAAAAGAAGACTTTGCATATTGGGAGAAGCCAACCATAATCAATGAAGCAGATGTGTTTGAAGAAAGCCTTGTTGATTGGGAGAAGCCAGGCATCTTTAATGAAGAGGCAAACAAAGAAGAAATCGAGGTCATGTAAAGAAGAAATGGACACCTTCCAACCATTGAGAAGATATCATCAAATCATTGGGTCACAAAATGAACAATGTGCAATGTGTACTAAACTATGGCAATGCAAGGTGTTTGTATGAATGCTTGATTTTGAAGAATGAAATGGTATGGTTTAATGCTTTATGGAGATGTGAGAAAGAAGAATCAGATGGTAAAGTAGGTCTTCACCATCAAATAACCAAAGAAGCCAAAGGTGAATGTGGCTGATGCAGAAAGAATTTGTAGAGGTAGTGTGCAACAACATGACAAGGTGAGTTTGAAAAGTTCTTTCTAATTGTATAGTATGGTGCAATCATATTTTCATGTGGACTTTGAGTCAATTTTCAAGCATTAAATGACTTTGAAACATCATGGTACCATTAGATGGCCTGTCTAATTGCCTATCAATGGGCTCAAGATCGTTCAGTACCGCATGTTGTTCCAGTGAGTAATGTAAATTAGGCCTTCACTAGCAAATTACCTAAGATGCCAAAGGTGAATCCAGACAGATGTAGAAAGAGTTGGAAGCGAATTTGAAGGAATCGACAGATATGAAAACGTTGAAGGAAACTGGGTGGTGCTAGGAAACGGAAGGCTAGCTGGGGGCTGAAAGTCATGTACTTGAGCTTGCTAGTGGAAGTTGGAGAACCTTTTCATAGGCTAGTGAAATATTGTGGGTAGTCTGAAGTCACCCCCCTACTTTAGCTTGATTAAGGTTAGAGTTGCAAGACTATTGATGGAAAGTTTCCAATTGTTATAGTAGAGGAGATAAGATTTGGAGAGAGAGAGAGAGAGAGAGAGAGTGGAGCAAAACGTTGTTGGTGTTCCGTAGGGCTGCCACACCATAACAACTCTATTAAAAGGGAACTAAAGTTACAATATAGTACTCCACAGGAGTACCAAATGTTGAACATGCACAAACAAGGAAATACAAATACAACATCACCCCTGAATTCTCTATACTCCTCCTCAAGTTGGAGCATAGATATTGATCATGCCCAACTTGGCAGTGATACGGAGAAAAGCATCCCTGCTAAGAGATTTGGTAAGAACATCAGCCAGCTTGGTCTCCAGAACGAACGAAAGGAGTAGAAATTTCCTTTGCAGTAACTTTCTCCCAAATGAAATGAAAGTCAATCTCAATGTGTTTCGTGCGCTCATGGAGCACCGGATTGCTAGCAATATGAATGGACATCCTGGTTGTCACAATGCAAAGGAATAGGAGTTGAAGGAGGATAACCAAGTTCCTGTAAGAGGGTCCGAAGCCAAATAAGTTCACATGTCGCATGGGCCATCGCCCGATACTCGGCCTCAGCAGAAGATCTTGCCACGTCAGATTTTTTCTTGCTCTTCCAAGTGACTAAGGTTGCCACTAATAAACTGTACAGTACCCAGACGTAGAACGTCGATCATGAGAACTTCTAGCACAATCAGCAGTCAGAATAATCAGACAAATGAAGATGGCCATGTGGCTGAAATAGTAAACCTTTGCCTGGGGAAGACTTGAGATATCGAAAGATACGATAGACTGCAGTCAGATGTGTGGTCCGAGGACAATGCATGAATTGACTTACAACGCCCATAGCATATGAGAGATCGGGCCGAGTAATAGTGAGATAGATGAGTCTGCCAACTAGCCGCCAATACATCCCAGGATCAGAGAGGAGCTCACCATCATCAGGACTAATTTTGGAAGTAGGATCCATAGGCGTGGTAGTGGGCTTACATCCTAGCATCCCAGTTTCGGAGAGAAGATCAAGGGCATATTTCCTTTGGGAGAGCACAATCCCAGATTTAGACCGAGCGACTTCGATTCTTAAAAAATACCGAAGAGTGCCTAGGTCTTTGATCTCAAATCGAGTCTTGAGAAAGGATTTAAGTTGCACCATCGCGTTATTATCATCGCCAGACAACACGATATCCTCTACATAAACAGTTAACACCATGATCCCAGTAGGCCGACGACAGATGTAGAGGGAGTATTCGGCTTGACTGCGAATAAATCCAAAATCCAGGAGAGCACGGTTGAATTTATCAAACCAGGCACGTGGGGAGTACTTGAGGCCGTAAATAGACTTCTTTAGGCGATAGACAAGGTGTGTTAGAAGCCATAGAGAAGCCTGGGGGCTGATCCATATAAAACCTCTTCAGCGAGATCGCCATGCAAGAATGCATTATGCACATCAACTTGAAACAGGGGCCAAGATAAATTGACTGCCAAGGAGATAACCACACGAACGGAGCTAAGCTTGGTGACAGGAGAGAATGTATCAAAATAGTCTATGCCATATGTCTGAGTATAACGCTTTGCAACAAGTCGGGCCTTATACCGATCAATAGAACCATCAGGAAGGTACTTGATCGTATAGACCCACCGACAACCAACTATCTGTTTTCCTTCAGGCAAGGGAACTAACTCCCAAGTCTTGTTCTTTTCCAACACTTGCATTTCGTCCATCATAGCCTGAGTCCAGTCAGGACTACTCAAAGCTTCATTAAAGTGACGCGGGGTAACAGTGGAGGATATGGAAGCTGCAAAAGACTAAAGTGAAGGTGAAAGATGGTGATATGAAAAAAATTGCTAATGGGATGCTTAGTGAATGAGCGGGTAGGCTTACGCAAAGCAATAGGAAGATCATCATCAAGAGGTAAAGAATGTATACCTGAACCACCAACAGATGCAGATGAGATGAGGGGCGGTTGAGCAGTGGAGGACTTAGTTCGTCGATGATACAAAAGGGTGGGTTTCAAGACAGACGGAGTGGTAGTATCATCAAGACATGAAACAGGAAGGGGTATGGAGGTAGATTGCTTATGCTCCCCCTGACTCAGAAAAGGACTGTGTAAAGATCTCCCTTCATGAGAGAAGTATGGAATGTCTTCAAAAAATGTTACATCTGCGGAGACATCTCTTATCAGGTCCCAGGGTTATAACATTTGTACCCCTTTTGTGATCTCGAGTAACCTAAGAAGACGCACTTCGTGGCCTGTGGACTCAACTTGTCATTAGTTCCATCGAGAATTTGAACAAAGCATGTACATCCAAAGACTTTAGGGGGTAAAGGAAAGGGTTTATCGTGTGGATACAAAATTTTCAAAAGAAGACTTGTGAGACAATATTCGATATGGAATTCGATTAATTAGAAATACAGCAGTAAGCAAAGCATCATCCCAAAACATGTTAGGTAGACTCATACCAAGTAAGAGAGCACGAGTGACTTCAAGAAGATGACGGTTCTTTCGCTCGGCTACACCATTTTGTTGAGTAGTCCATGGACACGAAGTGCGAGACAAAATACCATGGTCCTGCAAGAAAGACAAAAGGGCATGCGACAAGTACTCTCCCCCATTGTCAGAGTGAAGAACTTTGATAGGACATTGAAATTGAGTAACCACCTCATTGTAAAAGATTTTAAACATATCAAACACTTCATGTTTAGACTTCAAAAGATGCACCCATGTCATTCGAGTACAATCATCAATAAAGGTGGCAAAATACTTGTATAAAAAAAGAAAGATAACAGGTGCAGGGCCCCAAACATCAGAGTGGACAAGCTCAAAAGGTCTAGGTTTCCTGTCAGATGAACTAGGAGGGAAGACAGTCTGGTGATGTTTGGAGAACTCACAGGTCTCACAGCATAAGGGTTTAAATACAGAAATTGAAGGAAATAAGAGCTTTAACCTAGACAATGATGGGTGCCCTAGGCGGCAATGCCACTTAGACACGGACTCCCTAGCTAGAGATAAAGCACTAGTTCCTATGACAGGTGCATCATCAAGGAAGCAAAGGCCATCACGTTCATGGCCCCCGCCAATCATTCACTTCGTTTGGAGGTCCTGAAATACACAATGAGAGGGAAAGAATGTTACCGAGCAATTCAAGGATTTCATAAGAGAATTAATAGATAGAAGATTGAGAGGAAAACTAGGGACATGTAGAACCGACAACAATTGCAAGGAGGAAGAAAGCTTAATGGTACGGGTCCCAGATACTGGAATTTGGTTTCCATCCGCAACAGTGACAAAATGCGTTTGATTAGTCGGAAGGTTATAATTAAATAGGTGAGGCTTACCTGTCATGTGAGAGGTAGCTCCAAAGTCAATGACCCAAGACGAAGGAGAAGAGGACACATGGAAAGCAGTACCTGACTGGGCTACAGCGGCTCCAGAGACTTCAGGGTTATCACGAACATGGAATCTCATGAATGCCATCATAGATCTCATGGGAGACACGAACAGGTATCACCTAAATTAGACTTCCCTTGAGGTTTTCCAAGAGTCAGCTTGCAAGGCTGAATCAGTATCAGAGGGTGCACTACTAGCCAAAGATGCCCTCGCCCAGGATGGACCACCCATAAGTCTCCAGCATCGATCAACAGAATGGTTTGTCCCCCCATAATGTGTGCAATTGTAAGACGTATCATGGCTGCGTCTGTGTCCACCTCGACCACGGTAGCCACCACGATCGATAGCACGACCCCGGCCTTCATTACTTGTAACCAACACCACGGCCACGCCCAGGAACTCTGAGTGTAAGGTTGAAGGAAGGTCAATCACCAACTGCATATGCAGAGTTATTAGATGAAACCAAGGTTGTCGTGGTGGAGGTAGCAACACGCTGAACCATAGCATAAATTGCAGTCAACGGAGGAAGTGGGTCCATCATAACAATCTGCTCACGAACACTTTTAAATTCAGAGTTGAGGACCGGAAAGGAACGGCATGCTTCGTGTTTCTTCCCATTGTTTACGAACAAGCTCATAATCTTTCTTGCTCTCAGACAGAAGGGGATGATAGAGATCTAACTCATCCCACATACCTTGGAGAGTAGAAAAGTACTCCTTTAGAGATCGAGAATCCTGTTGGAACCTGCCAATATCTGAAATCAATTTAAAGACCCCTGACAAATTTCTCGCCTCTGAATACATATCATGTAGAGTATCACATATCTTCTTTGCAGACGATAAAAACATAACTGAATTACCGACTGACGGATCCATACTATCAAGTAACCAAGCCATGACTTGGTAGTTTTCCTTGGTCCACATTTTGTAATTTCCATCTATAGGATTTGGAGCATCATCCAATATGTAGGTGAGTCTATCTCTTCCTCCCAAAAATAATTTCACGGACTAAGCCTATTGCAAATAATTATTACCATCCAACTTAACAGTGATAATCAATAAGGGGTGAGAATCCAAAGATCTCGCACTAGATCCGGATGGTATTTTGGCATCCATATGGTCCGCGAACACTAATTTAGAGCAAAAATGAAGTAGTGGAGGTCACAAGCCAACACAAGGGCCGATTGCCGCACAACCGAATGTCCAAACAATGGTCCACAAGAGCAAAAATGAAGGAAAAGCTCAAAATCCAGCAGAAAGCATGACAGACAGCCTTGCATGGACACAACACATAGCCTTAAAAGGAAGGAGAATGTAGTAGGTGTACACCAGACCTGCGGTGTATGTCCAGGAGCTCCAGGGGGCCAAAAACGGTGGAGCTGCACCTATAAACGTGCCGGAAAACATAAAAAAATCTCCCAAAGTCCAAAAAAACTTCCATGGATATCTTAATCAGGTAAAACTGACCAGTCATAAGGAGAAATCCCCAAAAAACTCTTACCGATTTGGGAGAAAACGCGAGAAATCGAAGAATCTTGGGTTTTCCGCCGGATGTGAAAAATGGCCCAAACAGAGTTTAGATCAGCCCCATAAATCCTGTAAAAATCATCGTAAGTCTTCTAAAATCAAGCTTCATCAGATCATAGTCTTCCCGATGTAAACAAGTCCGTACCAACGTACACTTGTTGACGTCAACCATACGGTTGCTGAGATCAACAAATCCTTGCGGCTTCAATCAACGTGAGGTCTTGTTTCTCTGATACCAAGTAGAGGAGATAAGATTTGAAGGGAAAGAAGAGATGGAGGAGAGAGAGAGAGAGAGAGAGAGAGAGAGAGAGAGAGAGGGTGCAAAACGTTGTTGGTGTTCCTTAGGGCTGCCAAACCACAACTACTCTATTAAAAGGGAACTAAAGTTACAATATAGTGCTCCGCAGGAGTACCAAATGTTGAACATGCACAGACAAGGAAATACAAATAGAACATCACCCTTGAATTCTCTATAGTTATTCCTTGAGAAGAAGATAGCGATGTGTTTATGCTTGATGTTTCTTCTTGATGGGAATGTCTAAGGTCAAGTTTCAAAATCCTTTAGTAGCGGCACTTAACTGTGGTTGCCATATCAAGATTTTAGGGCTACAATTCGTGCTTGTTCTACATTTTTCATTCTCGAGGAGAGGGCACTATTTGACAGTGTACTGGATATTGACCTTGCTCTCGTCGGTGAGAAGTTTTACTATTTGCTCGCCTGAAAATCTTGCTATCTCCTGGAGCTCAAATGGGGATTCCTTTTAAGATCAAGGTCTCCAGGTCGGTGACCTTCCCTTCTCGGTGTTTGTTGTCTTGGACATCCCTAGCGATTCGTTCAATCAATCTATTAGCAAGTGAGGCGATTTGCAAACTTCTGGTGGCTGACTCCAAATTCTCCATGACCCTAATTAGTAGGGCTGTAAATGGTCGGGTTCAGGGCGGGTTTAGCCAAAACCAGACCCGCCCATTTACTAAACGGGTCTGGGTCCGGGTCCAAATTTTAGACCCAGACCCTTTTACTAAATGGGCGGGTCCGGGTCAGGTCCGAGTCAACCCATCAGACCCATTTATAAATGGGTCCGGGTCTGGTAGAGGGAGATCCACCCAGACCCATTTATAAATGGGTCGGGTCTAATGGGTCCGGGTCTGGATCGAGTATGCAGGCATTTTACAAGGCTTAAAACCCGGTCTGGACGGGTCCGGGCTGGATGGGTCCCTTGAAACATAGACCAAACCCGCCCACTTACTAAATGGGTTCGGGTCGAGTCGGGTCGGGCCTAATATAAAGGAAACCAGACCCAGACCCGTTTAACAAATGGGTCTGTTCTTGGACCCAGACCCGTACCATTTAACAAATGGGTCGGGTCTGGGTCGGGTCTAAATGGGTTGGGTCCGGGTACCCCATCGGGTCCGCTGACCCATTTACAGCCCTACTAATTAGGATTCATTAGACCTTGGGATTCGAGCGTCGAAGAGGGGAGAGACCGAATGTTGCAAAATTGACATCTATGTTTCTCTCATTATAAAGTTTGGAGTTTCTTATGTGTGTTTGAATGTAGTTGAGGGCTTATGTGGCAGATCGGATGGCTCCAATGCATTAGTCATGAGGTATGGATGCCCTCAAGAGTTATGATGGGATGAGGTAATGATATTTCTATGTTTCGCCTTGATGTTGACACTTATCCATTATTCAAAGGGGTTGGATACATTTTTTTTTTTTTTGAAAAGTAACGATTTTATTAAGAAGCCACCAAGGGCTGGAAAAGAATACAAAAGCCCAAAAGGAAACAACAAAAGCAAAATTACAGCTCTAATAGGGCCAAAAGGATATAAACATGCTAGACCTTTGATTCCTGCTCCCCACTCGAGCGACTCAACCGATAGCTCTTTGCGTAATTGTCCCTGCATCTGCTGCTTTGTTTTCAAAGCATCGGCTGTTCCTTTCTCCCCAATTGGCCCAAAGACATGCCATTACCCCTAGTTGCCACGCCGCTTTACCTTCTTTTCCTATGCCTCCTTCGTGGCATTTCTCAAGGAAGGGTGATATCAATGCGGGCATTACCCATGACACATTGAGGGTTTTAAGAAAGAGATTTCATACCCTTGTGGCGTAAGAGCAATGTATAAAAAGGTGATTTGCTAATTCCTTCTTCCCACATGCACATTATACATATGTTTGGGAGAATCATTCCTTTCTTACGGAGATTGATCACTGTTGAAATCCTATTCCTTTCGAGCAACCGAACAAAAGATGTCACCTTGGGGGGTCGTATTTCCAAAAGCGAAAATTATAAGAAGATGGGGATTACGGTTGAGGGAGGATCTTATAAAAGGATCCCACTTGGAATTTGCCTGAAGTGTGACCTTTCCATGTCATAGAATCCTTTGTGGTAGAATCGATCCTGAGGCTATTCAGATTCTCCATAAGATTTGTTAGCATATTTGCTTCTGCATCTGATAAATCTCTTCTACATTGCGGCGTCCACACTGTCCGACCACCTATCATGGAGAAGCAATCCTTCACCGTTATGAATCTATCCGAGGTTAGAGATACCAAAGCCGAGAACTCATATTTTAGTAGGGGATCTCCCATCCATTGGTCCTCCCAAAATCGTATGCGCGATCCGTCTCCAATCGTGAAAGAACTACCTTCTTTAAACTTAGCTTCCACCGACTTTATGGCCTTCCAAACCCCTGACATCCTATATAGAGATGAGTTTTTGGTCCACCATCCTCCCAGCCCGGTCTCGTATTTCGAAGCGACAACAATTTCCCATAAGGTTTTATCTTCCGTGGCGAATCTCCACAGCCATTTACCCAAGAGGGCTTCATTCATTTGCTGGAGAAATTGTAAACCGGCTCCTCTTTCCTCTATAGTCTTGCATACATCTTTCCAGTTTAGAAGATGAAGCTTCCTTTTGACCTCTTTCCAGTTTTTCCAATCTTTCTAATACTGTTCTTGGGCACTTGAGCAACGACATAACATAGAGGGGCATGTTAGAGAACGCCGTTTTGATCAAAGTTAGGCGGCCTTTAAATGATAAATGGCAGGCTCTTACAAGATGACAGCTTGCGCTCAATTCTTTCTATGATTGAATCCCACAAATGTTTTGGCGGCTTCCGTAAGCATAGCGGAAGTCCCAAATAGGAAGTGGGGAAAGAACCTACACAGCACCTGAACTTCTTCGCTAGATTCTGAATCTCTTCCTTCGACGTATGGATACCTAGCATTTCGCATTTAGTAGGATTAATTTTCAATCTTGAGATAATTTCAAAGCAAGCTATTATTTTCCTCAAGTTCTCTAGCATGGACTCATTGGCTTCGCAAAAAGGGATTGGATAATCCGCAAATTGAAGATGCGTTATAACTAGTCCCGCACGAGCTGTCTTGAATCCTTGAATGAGACCCACTTCTTGGCCCTTTTGTAATATCCTGCTTAGAGCCTCAACAACCACTACAAACAAGAAGGGGGATAAAGGGTCACCCTGTCGCAATCCTCTGGAGGCCTTGAAAAAGCTTTGGGAGAACCATTCACTAGAATCGAGGAGGCCAAGGTTGTAGATTCTCTAATCCAAGATCTCCACCTTTCACTCCATCCGAAGCAGGATAGCATATAGTCCAAGAAACCCCAATTAACGTGATCATATGCCTTCTCCAAATCAAGTTTGTATACCAGCCTCCCTTTACCCTCTTTATGCTTCGAGTCTATGATCATTGCCAACATTCCTTGGAATCTGTCGGCCAGAATCTTCGCTAAGATTTTGTATGGAGCCTCGATAAGACTTATTGGCCTAAAGTCTTTAAGATTTTCAGCACCTTCGAGTTTAGAGATTATCGCAATGAATGTTGCCCCCCTTTCCTTGATAATCTACCCATGTCAAAAAACTCTTTAACGAACACCAAGATGTCGTCTTCAATTACCGTCCAGAAAACCTGAAAGAATGCCAATGGGTATCCGTCTGGTCCAGGAGCTTTGTCTCTTCCCAGAGAGTCGACCGCAACCTTCACTTCTTCCGCAACCGGTCATTCTAAAGTACAATCTTATCCTCCGACAGCCTTGGGAATTCCAAGTTATCCAATAGAGGTCGCTCCCCCAAGCCATCCGTCAGTAGTTGTTCGTAGTACCGCACAATCTCCTTGCATATAGTTGTTTTATCCTCCACACAAGTTCTGTTAATCAACAAGCTGCCTATATGGTTATTTCTTGCTCTTGCACTCGTCATGCTGTGGAAGAATGAAGTGTTGTTATCTCCTTCTTGCAGCCACGTCACTTGGGATCTTTGTCATCCACTTAATCTCTTCTTCTTTGATCATTTTTACACATTTAAGGCCGAGCTCCAGTTCTTCTTTTGGCTTTAGTTTCTGATATGTTGCCTCCTCCTCCATTCAGATCCAAGTCTCGTATTTATGCTATTATGTCTTTTACCTCCTCCTGTGATGCAGGACACAAAAACATTCAAGGTATACCAACGAAGAAAGCGCCAACCACAAGTGCCGTCCTTGTGGATAGGCGATTATTGAGGAGCTGAATACCCTTTACATGTGATTGGACACACAGAAGACCCCACTCAGGGAAGACACATGTAAAGGAAGAAAGGAGAAGAAGACCGAAGAAACTGAAGATTTCGGGCTGCCCGACCTATTATCTTCGGGCGCCCAAACTTTGCCTGCCGAGCGCCCGAACCTCTCTAGATGTTTTCGGATGACTTAGGGCGGAAGCTCGGGCGCCCGACTGAGCGCCCGAACTTCCCCGCACTTTTGTTATTTATGCGTTTTTACTTAAACTCTGAGGGTAGTTTAGTCTTTTTACTTGTTTTAGTGCTTATTTAAGAGGGCTAGGCCCTAAACTCGAATTCAGTTGTTGATTAATGAAAAAAAGCAAACCTTTGGTTGCCTCCTCCCTCTCTCCCTCTCTCATGGTGCTTCATCTTCTTCCTTGATCTCATTCTTCTCTTTTCTTCTTGTGCCCCTCCAACTTCTTCTAAGATAAACTTGTTATTTCCTATTTCTCTATTTCTATTTTCTCATAACTTCTAGATCCTAGATTTGAGATTTGATCCAAAATCCCTAGTTCTCAAATTCCAAAATCCCTAATCCGAGAAATCCCTCGATCCCTCGGACTAGTGATTCACATTGGGTATTTGGATTAAGACCATGCAAGATCGGGAGGTTCCATCCCTCACCGGATCCAACCATAGTGATAACTGAATCTCATACTTCGTGGTTGTGATGAATGGCCCGTTCCATTGCATGTTCCCTTGTGATTTTCTTAGTTCATGATGATTACTGCTAGATTTTACATTATTATTGTCTTTTATTTCTGCTGGATTATATGTGTTCATGAGCATGCATCATAATTAGGGCGTCCTGCATCACCCTATTTACCAGGACATCTTCCAATCGTTGAGTTTCACTTTCAACATTCGAAGCTTCTGAGATAATCTGAAGCCTGCGTAGCCCTCGACTTCGATTTAACAGTCTATTACATGCCTGTAACAACCTTGTGTTCTGATTTAACAGTCTATTATATGCCTGTAACAACCATTACAGTCTCTCCCCCAGAACTGACCATTATGACCCCATATTGCATTATGGCCTATTTCGTTTCCATTACTTAACGGCCATTGCATTACCGTTTTTTAATACTTTGGTTGTAGGGCCCGTTGGTGACGAATGTGGCACCATTGAGGGGCACTGCTGCCACTAGCAAAGCCTGTAGGGCCCGCCAACAATGGAAGCAATCCCATCTAGGGCCATTTGGGCGACCGACACCACTAGCAAACCCAATTGGGCCCATCAGCAACTCCGTCATGGGCCGTCATCAGCCCCGGTAGACCTCATGTTCCGTGATAGGGTGGAATAGTGTAACAGGAGTCATGTAGCTGACCCCAATTAGTTGGGATAAGGCTTAGATGATGATGGTGGTAGCTCACAATTTCAGTCTTGCAGTTTTATGGTCCGATTCAACTTTTAAAATATTGCAACAAATGTACAAGATGAAATGAACAAGACCTAGGCAATCCCCAACAATTCTCGATTTCCTCCATGCTAAACCTGAGAAGATATTAAGCCCCATAGCCCAACTTACAACTTTTCTCTGACCCTTTTGAAGGAATCTCCTTTGGTCACTTTCCTTCCAAATTGACCATAGACCCTACTCGCATAGCAAGACACCAAAGAATCATTTTCCTTTAATGCCTTTGAACCCCTTGCGATACCTGCCTTTGGCATCACCTTAATCTGTTCTAAATAAGCTAAAGATTCTCTACCATATTTTGCTAGCAAACTCGCAATGCAAAACGAATTCCACTGATTTTCATTAAGAAAGGCAAAGAATGTAAACATTAGGAATGATCATATTTCTACTCAGATGATTAATGTTGGGGATTTTATCCCTTCCAACTAACCACCCTAATGCAGTCACTCTCGGGTGACCTGGTAATGCCAAACGTGAGCCCTTAGTGCTATCTCTTTGCCCAATTGAGTGACCTGGCAGCATTTTGTAAATGATTTCACTGAAAAACTTCCATAAGTCACCATTGTCACTCATGTCTTTCTCCCAGATTCAGCATACTTCTATTTAAACATTCCATAAAGTTAAACTTCCATAAATCTTCTAACTCGTCATCAGTCTCGCAAAAGTTGGCAACTACACTGCTAATCCTCGACTGCTGCTAAAAGCTCCAATGGCATAATCTCTTTGAGAAACAATTTAGTACAAACTGAGAAATGCATGGATAGGGCATAACATTGCACCAAACAAGTAGACTTTTAGGTTATTCGTAAGGTAGTGGCTAGAAGTGTTGTTGACGGAATCTCATAAGGATGAGTTAAAACTTGTTTCGATATGTGTCTCGGGGTTACGGGACATAAATTTACTTCGAATAGGCGCACCGGATCGCGGTATAATGTTAAAATGTTTTGGTGGAAGGTATTTGATAGTAGAAGACGGTGCTTAATGGTATTGGTAAAGTGTTCTTCACGTCATAAGTACACAAAATGGATAAAATTGGAGCGAGGTGGTATCGAAAACCGAAAAAGGGGGGTGAGGTGTTCTACTTTACACACGAAAGAAGACGTGAGATACTTTCCTTGTGAAAAACTTAAGAGACAGGAAACTTATTGTGAGCAACTGTAACCTTGTTTTTTATATTATCTAACCGTATAAGCGATTCCATCTTAACTACTCTCAATACACTGGGGGTTTCCTATTGATAGAAGAGGAGAGGGTTTTTCGAAAGAAAGTATGAAATCTGGTGACGATCCCACAAATGATACAAAAGGGATGACAAGATATGATGAAGGAATCTTCCTGACCTTGCAAACAAAGCAATGAGCAAAAGATTCAATTCTCTTCCCTCACCCATTAGCCCAGCTTCTCTCTCTTTGATCTTGAGACCTATGAGCAAAGGATTCAAACAGCTTCACTACGAGTTTCTGAAAACTTAGTTAATCCTAGTATCTGCATTTTTCTTTTCTTACTTTGCATATAAACTTCTAATGACCACTTGAATGATTACCACGTGCATTACTTCCATCATTGCATGTTATTTAGCAAACCTTTAATATTTTGAATGTTGAAAGATGGTGTTAAATGGTCTTTGTGCTTAATGATCTCTGTATCTCAGCTGGTAGTCCTTGCGGACAATGATAGTACATGAATGTGAATGCTCTCATTTTCTTCGAGTCTATGGTGATAGTATTCAGGCATCATTCCACGCATGTGCCAATGTGTCACATGTGTGCAGGATCCAAGCCATCCATTAGGTGAGAGCTCTTGTGAAACTACCAAGACCCTAAAACCATGCCTATCCATTATTCACGGGTGCCATAGTGGTTGGAGAAATTTGAACCACATGTCCAATTTGCCAACAGGTGCTGAAACTTCTGTTGCACTTGCCAGGAGAAGACAAGAAGAAATGGTTCTTGGGTGTCACCCAAACAGGACCTAAGATTTCTCAGTTCTCGCCTTCCTAGAAGTACCTTTGCTCTCTGTTGAGGAAACTATTCGCAGAGGCACTTGCACTTTTAAGTTTTATTGACTTTTTTTTTTTTTTTTTTGAAGGCATGGGACACCCAATATCAAATAGTCGAAATCGGATTGCGTCCTGAGTTACTCAGTACGCTCTTATCGTACTGAGTAAACTCATTTGGGCCCACTGTAAATGTATGTAGTTTATCTACACCGTCCATCCGCTTTTCCAGATCATTGAAGGGGTTGAAACCAAAATTGAAGCATATCCAAAACTCAGGTGGACCATACCACAGTAAACAGTGGGTATAATGATTTCCACCGTTGAAGCCTTTCTAGGGCCCTGCAGTGATATTTATTTGTCATCCAAACTGTTCACAAGATCACACAGACATTGATGAAGGGAAAAAACAAATATCAGCTTGATCCAAAACTTCTGCGGCCCCCAAGAATTTTTCAATGTACAGGTTCAATTCACATTGTTTCCTGTGGTGTGGTCCACTTAAGATTTTTATATGCTTCATTTTTTGTCTCAAGCCATAAAATTATCTGCTAAAATGGATGAACAGAGTGGATGAAATACATAAATCACAGTGGACCCCACAGAGTTTACTCAGTACGCTAAGGGTACTGAGTACTCAGTACGCAAGCCGCTGCATTTGGTGGGTTTCTTCAAACGCCTAAAAAGGGATCAATTGGACCTATAAAGAATTATGTTCATTTTATGATCTTCGTTGAGTTTATAATTTCTTGGTGTGCACTCCAGCGAGATTGGTACCACCATAAGCTTTTGGTGATACTGTGCAGATGTAGGGCCCACGTGATGTATGAGCACATTCAACCTGTCCTTCAGATGCGTGACCTCTTGTTATCCTCATGTTCTGAAAATCAGCTCAATCAAAAACTCTCAAGTGAGCCACAGCACTGGGAAAAAATTGAGAGGGGAGGTGCAGCCTTGATTTGCACCGTGAGCCACCCAAGTTGCAAACCAGCCTGATTTTCAGCCGACACTTGGTCCATGCCAAATGAAGGCTCTGAATGGCCTGGATCCCATATAAATAACACAATGGGGGAAGGGTGGGCGTCTGCTCTCAAATTGTTCCCTGTGGTGTGGCCCACCTGATTCACAGTCACGGATCAGTCTTACTTTTGGGCTCTGTGGTAACATGGGCTGACGCGTCTGATGGAAGTGTTGGATTTCACTCATGCATCCAAGTGGGCCCCACATTTTCCCAGTACCATGGAAACACTTATTAATCAACTATTTGCTTGTCACTCTCGCTAATTGTTTTTTACTAGCCCTCTCTCTGGGTAAGTGTTCCTTCTTGTAGATTTTATTTATTGGCTAATAGTACGCATAAAGCTCACCTGAAGTAGCTAGGACAAACCTATTATAATGTTGGTGATAATGATATTAGGAACTAAAAAGTATCAAATGAAGTCGAGGCCTGACCACATTTCCATAGTTTGAAGATTTCTCTGGCATTGTCTCGAGGGCATGTCCACAGTGAAAGGTGGTTTATGGTTGCATGAAGCGAAGCCGCAATAGGTGCGGGCACAGGAATGAGGAAATGTTTGTTTCAAAAATGCAAACTATAAATAGGTAGGAAGTGGGAGTGGGGACGAATTGTGATTTAAAGTGGGAGCAGCACCTAGTTAGAAGGATCCTGCAACTAAGAGATGGTTCTTATCAATGCCACATCGTGGGCATCGATGAGAAGCCTTCTGTCACAATTACCATGCACCATCAATATTGATCCATGTGATGGATTAGAGATTCACACACAAACATGTCTTGTAAGATGCTAACAAGATGCTGTTTTGGTCCACATCAGACCCTATTGGTCCAGTTTCAGTCTTGTATCTGATGAGGTGATATTTAAAACCATGGATCCATGTGATGTGTTAGAGATAGGCTTTGCATGTTTTGCAGAGGCGGCAAATGAGATTGTCTTGGTATATCAGACACGACGTTATCTAGATACAGCCAGTACAGGTGTCAGGTATGGATGAGGTCATGAGGGTGTAGGTGTCACCCTTTGACCTCCAAATTTTTGGGAGCGGTGCCACGACAATATAGTTAATATTTTATTATTTTTATTGCTGAATTTTCCAATCACGTTCCCGTTCATTTTCATGGATCAATTGTGGTAATTGTGCAGGTTGTTGAGGGCATGTCCGAAGAGCAGCAAAGAATACTTCTCTTCTTCTGGACCTCCGTGAATCACTTACCCATTGAGGGATTCAGCGGCCTGGCTTCTAAGCTATACATCTTCAGGGCACCGGACTCTAATGACCGCCTACCTACATCACATACATGCTTCTACCGCTTGTGTCTTCCTCCGTACCCGTCCATGGATGTCATGCAATCCCGCCTTGAAGTTATCACCCGGGACCATGTGAGCAGGAGCTTTGGCATTTGGTAGGGTGCAGATCAATCGTCCTGGGAACGTGTTTATAACAAATTGTACAGGTGCTAGAAAGGGTGAACGCTGCTGAGATTCACACAAAGACGATTGATGGTTTTCTTTGTGACGCACCTAATGGAGCATGGTTAGGCTACAAGAAGTTGAGCTGTTCGAATTAATGAGTTGTCGGTCAGAGGCCTTCTCATTTGCACTTAAGAGGTAAGCATGAAAATCCACTGCTAGTATTCATATTACCCGAGCAATATCAGGTCATTCGTCATGTGCGGTCCGCTGTTGACATGCATAGGTGCTAGCCTGTGCCATGTCATTATGCGTGCTGCGAAGGAAACCCGCATTCGTCTTGGCGTGAACCTCGGAATCTCTCTCGCAGTAGGATCAAATTTCACATTTCTATGTTGGAAGAAAGGGGGCATATGTAAGTAGAAAGGGGGGGGTGGGGGGGAGGGGGGTGCAAAAAAAGAAAAAGAGAGGCTCTGCTATTTCTCACTTTTGTCTTGAAACAGGAGTCTTTTTTATGTTTTGCTGGTTCTCTCGGCTCCTTTTGTCTAGGTATATTTATAATATGTATATGCAGTAGGAAGGAAAGATCCCAGATCTCCTAAGGATTCATCTCTTCTCCTCTCCTTTGGAATATCTTCTTCTTCTTCTTCTTCTTCTTCTTGTAGCTGTCTTTTTATTGCATAAAAGGGAAGGGAGAAAGGTATTGCATAAAAGGGAACGGATAATGCTTGCATTGCAAATGCACTTAATTCCTGCTTGAATCATACTTATAAATATTAGTTTTTCTTCTCCTGTTTTCTTCTCCTTTTTTTTTTCTTTTTTTTTTAATAATAATAATAATAAAATGTTGGCATCCAACCGGTTGGATATTAAGCTTCCGTCCATGTAGTGGGTAACCTTTGACTTGTCATGTGCGTGTGACATCCAACCCATTCAATAGGTTAGCCCCACTATATTTTTATCACATTGTGCAAAAATCATCCTCATCCACTCAATAGTTGGACCACACTTGTATTTGGTTATTTATCGGCTGCTATATATGTTATTTTTTATGGTGTGGCCCACCTGATGAGTGAATGAGGTTGATTCTTTGCACAAGGTGATCCTCATGGTGGGGCCAACTGATTGGATGGGGTGTGGATGTCGTACGGACATAATGGGTTTGGATGTTATCTGTTGGGTGGACAGTAACTTGTCCTCCAACCGTTTGGAAGTGAGCAATTCCCTCTTCTTTTTCTTTTTCTTTTTCTTTTTCTTTTTTTCTTTTTTATTGTATTGCCATTGTGGGTAATATGACGTAATGAGGAACTCGTCACCTACAGGCAAGGGCACCATATTTAGTGCAGGAGATCGGAACCATGAAAATGATAGGGCCCACCATGAAGGTCGTCCTTGTTGAAGATGAGGTTGATCCACTCACTGACCACGCTACACCTGTACATTGACTGCCGACTGTTGGTCTCCTAGGGTGTGGTCGCTCTGATGAGCGAACCAACCTGATCCTTGTGCCTCGTGATTGTCATGTTGGAGCTCACCGTTTTGATGATATTGATCTTTCAGAGGTGGCATGTTGACGGGGAAAGATGATATGCCTGCGTTAAGCTATGGTGTTGTTGACTGTATGTGATCGATTTGATGGATAGCATTTTTTTTTTTTTAAATATGTTTTTAGAGCTTTATAAGATTGAATGCTCATATCTGAGCCGCTGAAAAGGTGGGTCCCACCTTGAAGATAATCGGTAGTGAGAGTTAGGGCATTGTAGAAAAGGATGCATGTGGCCTACCTGATCGTTGGACCGGAGCATCTCTGATGTCTTCTACGGGTAACATGTTCAATGGATGAACTCTGGAAATGGATGCAACGATTCATTCATCAATAACATGGCAAATGAAATGGCCCTCGATGGAATTATGAATAGGAGAAAAGTAGGTCGAACGAGTTGGCACGTTAGGCCCACCATGGTTTTTGTATGATGGGCCATCTCACCCGTTGGTCAAGGTTGTCCCACCATGAAAATGGGACAACACAAAAGTCTGGTGGATCCAACTATTTTGTCAGGCATGCCCGTAGAAAACAATGAGCAACCACCCAAGAAAATAACTCCACATTCATGTGCTGCGCATCGGATGGTTGGATCGATCGACCTGATTTTTGGGGCATATCATTTTCAGGTGGACAACCTTGCTGGACGAGCGATATGTCATGCAAACACCGTGGTGGGACCCACACACCAACTAGTTGGGGAGACAACCAGATGCGTGTGAGCATCTCTCTTTAAATAGAGAAAAGAAATATGTTTTGGGCGTGTTTGGTTGCATCAAACATCATGGAGTAATTCGTGATCATCTAATTTGGTACGAAAAACTTCATCAAACATCATGGAAGTTTTTTGTTTTTGTTTTTTTTATCTCTTTATTATGATTTGAAGCGGGAGATTCCCGAACGTGTAAAAAACTTATACATGTGGGGCTAGGCTTGTTTTATTTGAGCCATTGATCTGATGGGCCCCATCATGGTTAGATCATGCCCAAAAGGCCACCTCAATTAGTCTACTCTTAACCTTTCTATCGTTGGTATGCACATACATGGTTAAGAAATGCACCAGGCCACATTCAATATAGGAATGGCCATGGACTGAATGGCTAGGATCTCTTCAGAATTGGGAGATTTTTGGACCATGGGGCCGTCAGATTAATGGCTTGGAAAAACCAACAATGGCCCCACATGTGCAAACTTGGCCCACAAGAAGTTCCTCTTTGTGAAAAGTATAAAACTTTTGAGGTGGGATTGGATGCGTACATTTAGAAATTAGCTGCACAGAATCAGCCAATTTCAGTTGGCTTTGTAAAAGAGAGTTAAGTAATCCATATTCTTCCTTAGGGTGGCCCACGTGATCAAGGTGGGCCCAAGCCTAAAAATCTTCCTGTTCTGTAAATAGAACTAGCCCATGAGTTAAATGTCAAGGCCAAGATTGCTGCTATGTAAAAATCAAAACTAAGGCCCACTAACCAAATGCCCAACCATACTGTTTTAACAAACAGCATCAGGCCACTCCATACCATCCGTTATTCACTTATCCGGCTTGGAAACCAGCTGCATGTGGCCCACTTCCACCATCGAGGAAATGAGCAGAAATAAGAGTTTTTGCCTCCCTGGCCCATGACTCAGGGATGCAACATAAGTCACCACCCGCTGTGCCAGGTTTGATCATCAGAACCGTCTGTTTTGTTGAATCTATGCTATAAGAACCACCATAAGAAATTACGCTGATCAGATGATAGTGGTTGAACTCAACCCCTAAAAAAAATAAAAATCAACGGTTAGGATCATCACTGAAGCATGATTATTTGATAATAGCTTTCTCACTGTATTATCTAGAACATGGACAGTTCAAATCATCGGACCATATCATTATGTGGACCCCAGCCGGTGGAGACACTGAATCCTGATGTTGCTTGTTAGAGGCAAGGAAAAACTGGCCCACTTAATGTTGGGCCGATAATGGCCATCCCGTCAACCTGCCGACCAACGGTTGAAAATCACCTACACAGTACTTACATTTTCCCATAACAGGACTGGGAGCCAAATCAACTAAAAACTGAAATTGCAACAATGCAGAAAAGCACCCAACAACAAACGCAACACTAGTATACTGACATGGTTGAATCATATGCAGGTTTTAGACAAGAATCATCCATCCTTGGGTCAGCTTGTGCAAGTGTATGAATCTTCCCATGCCATTAATCTGAGGGCGGCCCTCTGATGGATGGAACATGCCACAACAATCTCGCAGTCGGATAATCCTGACCCTTCCACCAACAGCCCGTAAATAGATGGTTAAGAAGAAATACAATGACAGTCCACATGCCACTGAGAAAAGCCCCGAAATCGGCCAGTTTTGATGTTCAAAGTATAGGAGACACTTGGAGCATGGTCCACCCACAGTGGGTCCATCAGATCAATGGTCTGTATCACCCAACTGCTGCCCACTTACATAAACTGAAACCTAATGAAACTAGGATCATAGAATTGCACTTCAGAGGGTTAAGAGGGATGCAAGGAGAAGCATTGATAGAGCCACGAAAATGCAGGCAGTGCACTGCGGTGGCCCGCTTGAAGGTGGTGAAGAAGTGGGTCCCACCATACCATCACCTTTACCAGAGACGGCCGGTCTCGTTGTAACGGACGGCAAAGGCGGCTCTGCTACATCAGACTCCGTCAGGACAGGAAGCGGAGCCTCGGTTGGCGGCAAATATTGAGCGGCGATTAGTTGCAACAGACCGCCTGGCTGAACAGGGTTCATGTAAACTGGCATTTGACCACCCATCTTTAAACAAGAATTCCCTGCATCAAACCAATGGAATGGAAGTTCAATGTCGAAAATGAAGAATGCAAGGAACCCCCTTCTTTTTATCAGTCAATAACTAGGCAGGGAGCATCCACCTTTATATGACAAAATGATGTTGATAAGGTGGGCCCCAGTAGCATCTTTATTAAAAAAATATATATATTAGAATTAGCATAGGTTGGGGGGACCATAAAAATGGGAATACCCAATCCATACATCCGATGGTTCAGTGATCCAGACCATTGATCTGATGGACACAACCCCAACAAGAACTGACCCAAAAATCTCTCAAATCAAAGGATCCCAATCCTCTAGTAAGTGGCCTATAAATAGACAGTTATGAAAACAGTCTGTCTAAACTAAAGCTGAAGATAGGTCGTCCAGTAAACTCCAGTCTGTAACAATTTTGTTGGCCATCCCTCATCCACAATGGATCCTATCAGATCAACGGTCACGATCACCAAGCCATGGGCCAACCTTTCACATCCTGATGCATCTAGACCTGATAATTCCTCAAATAAAAAACAGATGAAGCCCTTCTCTTTTCTTATATTCCTACCAAACCAACCCAACCCTCAAAAAAACCTTATTTCAAATCAACAGCATCCAGTTAGCTGCATTTGAATTGTTAGGTAGGTCAGTTAAAAGAAAAGAAGAACATGAATGGTGGGGCCCACTTACTTCTATATGCTCTAGCAGTCCCTGGGAAATCAGTTATGATTCCATCCACACCAGCCCCTTGGACATATGAGTTGATTTCCACTGTCGCGTCTGAGAAGTAGTCCCATGCTTGAGATACAAACTCATTCCTGAATAGATACACATAGACGGTGAGGCCAAATGACTGCAGCTTTGGGACGAGGTTGGTCATACCAGTTTGGAAGGCAGCACTCGAAGGATATACAGAGACCTTGCTGATTGCCACTGAATCTGCAAACTGCTTGATGGCTTTGACTGATGAGTTGACGGCATCACGGATGGATTCGTCAACCATGTACATGAGCTTGTAGTCCGTTTCCTGCTTGAACTTCTTTAAAACGGCACTGTCAGTGGATTGGATTGTAACTTCCAGACCCGTTTGGTTGTCATAACCAGCATGTTTTAAGGCACTGAGGACAGCATCAGTTACACCGAGACCCTGCTTCTCTGCAAGGTAGGCCGCGTTCTGCAGGAAGAGAAAGGTGAATCACCATGATTAAAAGATACGGTGACAATCCGTGTAGTGACTCGCCCGAGTCAGGGTTGAATTGGTCCAATTCGCCCGAATCGGGGGTGACTAGTTGTGCCCAAACCACATCATGTTCCACAGAGTACGAGTCTTAAAACCAAGTGAATAACAGAGGCTAGCAAAGCCAGATCTGCAGTCTGTCACAGCCATCACTTTAGAGGAGGATTTATTGATGATATTTTAATTTCATTATGCTTGAGGTCAGTTGAATAGGGCCCACCACCCCACGCATTGTGAGAATATCCCCAAGATTCTGAAAATTTATTATTGCAAGAATATTGTGAGATTTTCAGAGTCTCACCGGTTTTTAAGTTTCTGTGAGTTGATCACAAAATATCACCTTTTTAACAAAATAAAATTTTTTAAAGTGTAGAGTAATTCATTTTTTTCCAATAATTTGAGTTTTTAAATCATTTACTAATTTATAATATATTGTTTATATATGTTATTTTCAGCAAGATTTTACCAATAATATTCCAAGGAAAATGTCAAAATCTGACTCCACAGAAATTCCCATGCCCAAAAATTGGCAAGAACAAGATTGGTCACTATGGGCCCATGTAGCTTATTTGGTTAGATGATTGGGCCCGCCAGTTGGTAGATGGACAGCTAAACAAAAATCACCCGACAAGACAAACCCAGCCATCCGCCTTTTCCAAATAAAAGTGGACAATTGGCAATTTTTGTTTCTAACCATCCACTTGAAGGCATTAGCTGGACGGGATAAAATTGTTGAATGAATGTGACACTTGTACAGTAGTGCGTTGGCTACAGGACCCGTCAGATGGATTCTCCAGATCATCCTTTTGCATAACCACATGGGCCCATCTTGTATTGTGTGAAGATACACTAGCATGGATGAGAGTTGGCATCGGTTTTATTAGTATAATTAATATATATGTAATGTGAATATGCATGTACTCACCTCTATACTGATCAAGATCCCAGTGATAGGTTTTCCCTTTGAGAAGATCAAGAAATCAGATAGTGTCATGAAATTTCCTGCATTTGCATATGCTGGGTTCCGCTTCAAATAGTAGTGCAAGTATGGAGTCGATATGGCCGCTGCGATGAGCATTGGGAAAAAAAAGGGGTTATTTTGGAAAATTCACACGTCAAGAGAAGAACATCTATAAAACCCATGCACTTTTCCCAACACACACCCAGATGCACACAGCTAAACATGCCAACTTTTGCACATTTGAGGCATTCATGCTTAAGCATCAAGTAGGCCCCACAATGTCGATGACCCTGCCCAGAATTCTGTAAGGTCCTCACTCAAGCAGGCGGACATGCATGCTGAAAGTGGAGCACCAGTAAATGCTTTCAGACTTCCTATTGTTTCTGTACATGTGTAATCCACCTGATGACCTGAATGGGCTGATTCTCCCAGAAGGTCATCTAAATAGTGGGGTCCACTAGATGAACAGCTAAAATGGTCCAAGTGGGCTTTAGGAAGTCTCCTATTAATGCAGTCCTACACCAAAAGCATTTCATGCTGTATGTGAAATATACAGAGCATGAATGTCTCCATGGAGTGATTAATTCCAGCAGTATCAAAATATAAAGCAAAAGCTATCCAATTCCAAGAATGAAGCTTAGGAGAAATCAGAGGTAGATGAGTTCAAGAGGAGCTTTACTAAGTGGACACACATCTTCAATAAAGCTCATGTACACGCCACGCATTTGCAAGCATGGCATGTACATCCAAGATCTAAACCATCCATCAGGTTGGTCTGACATTAGATATGTATTCCCAACAATAAAATCTTGTCCAAATAGCATGTAGGACCGAATATTGAAAACAGGTGGACAGGTTATAAAACTTCAGCCAAGTTTTTCAGAGCCGTGCATCTGTTTTGGAAATTGTGGGCTACCTGACCAGTGGATTAAGTCAATTCTTTGGGCTAGGGCATCAATATAGTGGTGTTGTTCCGATGGATGGATGGGATCTCGGACCCATCTTACCATGTTGGCACATGTGTGGCATGTAGTGTTCAAATTATCTCCAATATTATCAAAATATCTCCAATATCATCGTTATCTCCAGCTTGGCGATACCGATAACACCGGTAGTATTAGAAATTTCAGGTATTAACAATGTATTGCTGAGTATCGCCAATATTTTCAATTGTGTAAATTACAAGCGTCACTTGTATTGCCAATGTATCAATATCGTCAATGCATAGCCAATATTTTCGACTGTGTAAATTCTATGTGACACTTGTATCACAAGTGTATCAATGATATTTCAATAATATTGCCAATGTAGAGATATCACAAAAAAAATTGTTTATTAAAAAAATCTATTTCGAATTTTTTTATGAGCATATGGTTGTATGCAGTGTTCAATTTGTCATTGCTGATATTGATAATATCTCAATATTATCGTTATCATAACATATGCGATATCAAGACCACAGTCTTTCGTTTCCTTTCCAGTTGTTGATGATTTCTTGGCAAAATATCGTGAGTTGTCAATATTCCTCAATATAGATGCATGTATAGATGGTTAGATGGGATGGTTAGATTGTTTCTTACGATGACACATGCTTTTAAGCCCCCATTAAATGGAAACTTATTGTATACGTTCTTTTTGCAATGTTTTTATTCCTAAATATGCAAATGTGTGTATTTTAGCATCTCCTAAAGTTTCACTAAAAATTTTACGTTTTCCCCATGTTTCCTCACATTTCCGATTATCAACGTTATTATCGGGGATACCGATATTGTTTCCGTATCCCTAGCCAGCAAAACCTGTAGCGATACCAATACTTTGAACACTGGTGGCATGTACGTGAGCTTTATCGCACACGCGTGTGGGCTGGGCAAGGCTCGTTCATGAGAACTAGGGGTGTCAATGGGCCGGGCTTGGGCCTGAAATCAGAATTTTGAACAGGCCCAGCTCGAAACAGTTCAAAATCCAGGCCGAGCCTACCCCAGGCCCGGCCCGATGACAACCCTATTGAGAACCAGATATCAGCATTTGTTATGAAAACTGGTAGATCAAAAAAATGCAAAACACAAGAGTATAAACATGCGTTGATTGTAGAAAGTGGTTTGCTAGGGAGGCTCGACCCCTTCTACACCATGATGTGGTGATCCAGACTTTTCATCTAGAATGTCCCATCATCTATAGATGCATTGAGATCTTCACCGTAACTAACCTTTTTATTGACAACGAGAATCCTTGATCCTTTGCATCTTTTCCATGTGGCCTATCTACAGCAGGACCTTCTAGATGAACAACTTGTATCACCACATAAAGGGGCAAAAAAAGTTCATGCAATTCATTGATGGAAATCTCTGAAATTGTATAAATCCACTAAACACATGAACAAGCGCGCATAGCCTTGCAGAAAGAGCAACCATTAAGGACCTATATAGAACTTCCAAAAAAATCTTGTGAAATAGAAGTACTTGTAAATTGCTAGTAAAGTGACAATAGGTCAGGATGGTCCATCCGGTTTTTGGGCCTGGCCCACCATGAATTGGGCCCAGGGCTACATTCCAATAGCCAGGGGAAAGGTTCAGTCACAATGGACTCAGATCAAGGTCCTTGGCCTTGGGGTTAGGCCATAATCATAACTACAACGAAAATATAAAAATAATAATGATAACATTTTGTTATTAGTAGAAGTAGCAGTAGTAAATTGTTGTTGTTGTACTAATCATATAACATACTGGTTGTTGTTGTACTAATCATATAACATATTCAAAGGCAATTTGGACCTGATCAGGTCAGGCTTGAGTCCAGAACTTGTACATCAGGTTCGACTCTGGCTGGCCCTGATCCAGCCCATTGACACCCCTCATTGCTAGAGGAAGCACAGCACCCAATGATCATTTCAAAATAGCAAGTCAAGTAATTAACCTTACCCTTTCACAAAACAACTCTAGAACATAAAAGTTGCAACTAGTAAACCTATTTAAATGCCTTTGTACACTTCTCTAGAGCAAGACCTAGATAAAAATACACACGAATGAAATTCATGTCAACTGGACTTAAGGATTGCTAAGCCCACGAACGTACATGTATAGCCCCGCCCATCTACACGCCAATGCATGTGACAATATGAGAAACATGTGCAAGATCTGAGCAGCCCAATAGGTGGGTCACACTATGTATTCTTAGCCAAAACCAGGCCAATCCAATCATCATGTGTGCTACAGTGCATGAAACAAATAGATGGTAATTTAAGTCCTTCCTAGCTGTTCTGTTCTATGAACTGTGGCCCACCTACTAAGGAAAATCCAAGATTTTTGGGCTAGGAAACCTATAGACATGGCACATGTGATGGGCTGCTCGATAATGCACATGTATGACACATTAGCATGTATGGTAGCATGTGGATGGAAGAGCTGTAAAGGCATGTGCACTTAGCAGAATCAATTGAACTTTGTTCGTCACATCTGATGCACATACATGAACTGACCAAACATACACTTCACTCAAATTCTTTACATAAAATTCAAATCGATATGGTAAAGTGGGAATTTCAGGAATTTGCAATGACCTCCTCTTTCATGATTTGCATTCTCTGTAACTGCCCGTTGATACTCCTGTTTCTTGTGTTCACATATATGGAAAAAGGCACTATGAGGTTGACCTCATGGGCGCTTCCCATAAAATCGATCTTTGTTGGCCCTACCGTGATGTGTCCCAAACACCCGGACTATGCATCTGGTCGATCCCCTCATGGTTATGGAACATGCCAAAAATCAACTGTGTCTAGAACTGGGGGGGGGGGGGGGGGGGGGGCACCATTTGGAATTGTGTGAAATCATGCCTAAAACATCAAAAATTACTTGGTGGGGCCCACCTGAGTTTTGGGAATGGCCTGAAATTTGGTTGGACTCATCTAAGTGGGACATGCGCAATGGATAGGACGGTTGTCTAAACAACATCTCGTGGGCCCCACAAACAATCAAGAAGGTTTTACTGGGTGGGCATCCATTCTTAACTACTCCATGTTGTGAGTATTGTGACCCATCTAAGTGATGCAGGGCATGTGATGCCTTAATGCTATATGTAGTGAGATAAGGGTTTGGATAATCAGGTAATAAACATTAATCAACTATCTACTTACAAACAAGGAAATCTAGAGAGATTCAACACAAGAAATTAGAATGATTCAATAGGGCCACACCCAAAAACATAAAGTTTAAGTAAAAGTGTAAAAGGGATCTAAGGATATGAGAATATCCCCACTTCTAGCATAAACTAGTCCACAAACCTCATATCAATCAGATCCAAACAACCGATCAGTACTTCTCCATCACATGTGCAAAATGGGCCAAGCTTGTGACTCGTTGGTGCAAGATTTGAAAGATCGAAAGACCAAAGTTTAGGATTTCAAATCTGGACCAAGGAAAGGGATTTTGGGATATGGGCAGTAACCACACATGCGGCTGACCTGTACGGCCAGTACAAACTGGCCAGCGGACGTGTCAGTCGCATGTGTATGGGGGGTTTGTTTAGGGTTGGTGTGGTGAAAGGTTTGATGGGTAAAGGAGAAAAAGAATAAGATGGAGAGAAAAAAGGGTTTTCTAAAGAGATGAAGAAGAAAGAAAATCAAAAGTGGATGAACTTTACCTTCATTGAGCACCTTGGAAATCAAGAAAGAGAAACTTCAAAATCCGAGTAGAATCTTCAACGCTCTTGGGCCAATCCTGAAATCCTAGCTCTCTCTCTCTCAAATGGGAGAAGAAAATTTTACGAAAGCAAGCATTAGAGGGGCTGGACACCCCTCTTCTTTTATTTATTTCAACTTTTAAAATTACAAAAATATCATTATGAGTCAATCATTAAAATATTAAAACCCTAATGCGATAAACTAAATCTAAAAAGAGTTTTACCGAGTCGATCCGAACAGTTAAACTTGGTTCGTGTCCAGCTCTAGCAGTCCAAAGAAGAGATAAAAATGATGTAGAGTATTTTAAGAGGTTTAATCATGTGCACCGAAGACTAGAGATAGAACCACTAGGGAGAGAACATTGATTAGAGTGATGGGCCTAAAAAGAGGATATGAGGAAGATTAGATAGGGCATGGATTAGTTGTTGAGAAGGGATCAGGGTTCTAAAACTCGGCTCCAGAGTGCAACTTCTCCTAGTTTCAAACCAAGTATCACCGATACCGATACAAGATGAGTTGCCTAGATAATATGAAAAAAGAAAACGAAATATTTTTAAAAATCAGAAGAAAAAAAATTGTGAATTTTTTTAGGAAAAATAAACAACCATACACACTCCTCGTCGTCATCGTCATCCTCATCATCATCTATGCCTTATCCCAATTAATTGGGGGTAGACTACATGAATCATGTTCCACCTTCCACTGATAAAGGGCCATACCTTCCGTTAGACCACAGGCCATCAAGTCTTTTCTTAATAGCTCCATCCACATACTTTACGGCCTTCCCCTTGCCCTTTTAGAGCCTTCAACTTGTACCAACTCACTCCTAACCAGTACGGTTCTTAGTTCCAATGCACAAGAATCAACCATCTAAGTCTAAGGGCGCCAAGCTGGCACCCAAAAGCTTACAACCCCATCAAGCAATCGGCTACAAGAGATTTTGCCCTTCGAATGACCACCGAAACATCATTACTGATGTTGTTGAAGTATCTCCCATTCCTTTCCCCCCACACAGGCCACAAAGCCACAAGGAGCACCAACCTCCATTACCTCCAAGCTTGATCTCCAATAGACACCCTATGACCCACCTTTATAAGACTATCCACCGACATAGGCATGGACCACTACACCTTGAAGGAAGACAAGATGCAATCCTAAACCCCCCTCGTGAAAGGACAGTGAATGAACAAATGATCAATAGACTCCACATTACTCATGCACAAGATGCAGATATTTGGGATTATCATTCCCTTTTTGCCAAATTGTCTATGGTCAAGACTCTTTTTGATGCGGACATCAGGCCCCACCTTGGGAAGACATGTGTTAGTTGCTTGGAGGAGATATGATCGGACCGTTGGATCGTGATGATGATGTGATCGGACCATTGGTTCATCATGGCCCACTTTCATCACACCATCATTGGAGGGCATTGGACATCTTAGATTTGAGTTTATTTTACGCATTTTTTACTTATTTGAGTTTTGGGTTAGTGTGGGTACGTTTTTTTCATGCAAATGTCTTTTTTTTTGAAATTTTGTTAGTAGGGGTATTTTGGTAATTATGCTAATTCCGAATTTTGTAAGGGTGTTGCCCTAAACCTTTTTGATTAGTTGTTGATTTATGAAAAAGAGCAAGCCTTTGGTTGCCTCCTTCCTCTTTCCCTCTCTCATGGTGCTTCTTCTTCTTCCTTAATCTCCTTCTTCTCTATTCTTCTTGTGCCCCTCCAACTTCTTCCAGGTATTTCATCTTCTATTATTATCCTTCTAAACTTCTGTTCTGTTTATTCCCCACGATCTAAACCTTGAGAATCGATCTAAACCCTAAACCCCCAAATTCTCAAATCCCTAATCCGAGAAACTTTCTGATTCTTCGGACTAGTGATCATCATTGATCGATTGGGTATGACCATGCAAGATCGGGAGGTTCCATCCCTCGCCGGATCCAACCTATACGCTACTTGAATCCCATACTCCATGGTTGTGATGATGGCCCCCGTCCCATTGCATGTTTCCTTTATGATTTTCTTAGTTTATGATGATTGATGCTAGATTTCATTATTATTATTGCTTTTATTTCCGCTGAATAATTGTGTTCATGAGCATGCATCATATTTAGGGCTGTCCTGCATCACTTTTCCTTCCAACTAACCAAGTAAAGGCCGTCTCTTTCGAAGGGGACCCATAGTGCCACAACATGGCCATCGGAATTTGACCCTTGCCCAACTGATTGCAAAGCGACTTATAAAAGGAGGAAACCGTGTGTGCGTGTGTGTCTGCTGCACCCGCCCCACGCCACCAAAACTGATACAACTCAAGTGATGCTGAGTTGTATAAAATGATCTTTAAAACCATGGAAAGGACATGACTGCTTCTTCATCTGCCAAGGATAGGCCCTAAATTGGAATAGTTGGCAGAATAGGATTCATGTAGCTGATCCCAAGTAGCTGGGACAAGGCTATGATGTTGATGAATGTGTATTATTATCTTGAAGCATTGCAGTCTTTTCTTTATTTTAGCACAACTGCTACCCCAATTACTATTCCATAACCCTGCTGAGGACCTCAAACAAAGGTTTCATTAATTTTATGCAAACCCAAAATGATGATGACAGTGATGACCGTGTATTATCATCATCTAGCACATCAGTGTTCTTTTTACTATTATAAACACAAATACAATTACTATCCAGCCTTACCAAAAAAAAAACAAACAAACAAACAATACTATCCCATAACCTTGTTGAGGACTCAAATGAAAGTTTCATTTCTTTTACAGAAACTCAAGATGGATGGATTGAAAGCCCATAAGAAAAAGTTCGACATATGGATGTAACATACACTACATCAAGGAATAAGGTCCGTATATCCGACTATGTTAAAGGGGAATGAAGTATAAAAGCTAGAATGCCCTAAAGAAACAAGATCACTGGAATGGCTGCATGCATGAGTAGGTTTGCAATCCAACTCCCACAATATGTGTGTGAGATCCAAGTTGTTCATCAAGTTAACTTGAGCATGTATGTGCTGTGCCAAGAAAAATGGGCTATCCAATCATTAGATACAACACATGCACATTGACTGTGGACACTTTGTCAATTTATTTTTACCAAATTTCAGACATGCATGCCCCACCTCATAAGTGGACCAGCCTACTTTTGGGCTACAACAGATGCACAGCATGGCCCACCAGAGGAATGCATAAAATCTCGCATACCTATTGGCAGGTGAGAAGAATAGGATATCAAAATCCTACACTTCCAAGTAGTCATCTCATTACTCCAACGTAATAATAAAGGTGGAAAAATGCTTGTGTAAAAAAATGAAATAAAATAAATAAATAAATCATTAAGGCAGAAGCATTTTTCGTTTCAAAAAATGCTTCTGGATATTCCGTCACCGATGTGCTAAAATGAAATATTACTTCAAAAGGATTTTGATACAAACTAACAAGAAAAGTGGAAGCCGAATTTGACTTACGCCTCAAGCTTTGAATCTCTTTCCATGTGAGATTGAAGGCAAAAATTCCAGCAGTTGCCTGAATTTCGTGAATGGTAGCAAAATGAGAACTGAAGGGTGACTGAACTACTGTTGTGCCATCAAAAAGATTTATAGAATTTAGGCATATGGGTATCCCATCTTTAGTCATTTGAACAGAACAATCAATAACATCTGCACCATCTTCAACAGCTCGTCGATAAGCCAGATCAGTGGAACCAGCATACATTCCACTAGCTCCATTATGTGAGATAATTATTGGTTTTTCTGAAACACGCCACAAGAAAACATAAGAAGGTTAACATTGAGTTACTTGTATTTGTAACGGCCAAACTCAGGCATGCAGTTTCAAGAGTTTTGCGAAGCCCACAAGCATTTTTTTTCCAAATGCAACCCCAGACAGCCACATGTGACAACCTAACATTGCATGGGACATTCAAGCTACAATTATGGGGGCCACACCATGTAGATGACCGTGACCAGAAAATCAGACTGGTCCACTCTTCTGGCAGCCACATGTGTGCAATTAATGCAGACATCCATCAGTTGTTTATACACAAGGGCAACCTACCTGAAGAGTTGATCAGCCTGATTTTGGGCCTTGTCATCTGCATTGGGCCAAACTGATGGACTGCTCGGACGTCCCACATGTCAAGTTGCGACCTGTAGAGGTGTGTGAGGGCTTAGACTTTTTTACCCAAGGGTACCGTTGGCAAGTTAGAAAAGTAAATGAAAGGCATAGGATAGCAGCATACCATATTCAGAACTATTCTTGTTTATGTGAGAAAAGCAACCTGCAGTAATACTGAGAAATCAATATCCTGAAAAAAAATATTTCTCTAAAGTGAACATGTGGCTTAGTAACAAGTCAACAGTAAACAAATCAAAGCAGCTGTCACAATGAACTTATGCTCCAAATGAATCAGCTTACAGCTGAAATATCATACAACTGGAAAGAGGAACGAAATGAGAAAAAGAAATTAAAGAGGCCACAGGTATAGTTGAAGAGTTCAGTTAAAATGGCAATAACTTGCAACTAATCCATCACTCCAAGCTAACGGAAATGATACATAAAGATGTTTACTTTGCCTCACAAGTAAAAATCACTAACAAGGGCTACTGTTTTTTTTTTCTCGAAAGGTGAATATGCACACACTCTCACACCCACACAAGCCACATGGGTTCTCAAACCCATGACCTCAGAGATGAAACACAGTGTCTACCACTAAGCCATGAGTAGAGACCCTAACAAGGACTAGTTTTACAAAAACAAGTTCCAAGTGTTATATGCAAATCTGTCAAGGGGAATGCCAATAGCCAAAGCTAGTGGAGTCTGGGTTCCTCTACTGGTGGGGTTGCTCTGCTAGTAGGATCACAGAGGCTACATATATATGTGAACTGGGGTGTGATTTCCTGGGCAGCCGGAAGACTCTAGAACCATGGGGGTTTATTTTATGGCAAATGAAAATAAAGATATGATGGAGTCCTTAAGCTTGTCATTCCAAATAAGGGTGGCAATGGGTTGGGTCCAGGTCAGGTTGGGTCAAAGACAGCCCAAGCCAGACCCATTTACTAAATGAGCCCAGAATTTTCACCCAACCAGCAACCCATTACCCATGTGACCCAACCCAACCCAACCCATCCTATTAAATGGCAATAAGGTCGGGCTCAACTGACCCAACCCAACCCGGCATGACCACACTCGATTTTATGAATGGAATATGGTCCTAAAGGTATGCGTAGCCCTTCCAAGTAGAGTATACATACAAACATACATACATCATCTGCATGTATCTATAACTTCTCATCTATTAATTTGTTCTGGGTTTTGAGCCAAGTTGGATCAGGTCATGTAGCCCAGCCCACTGATGAGCTATACGGGAGGTTCAGGTTGGGTAGGGTTCAACCTGAGCCCAACCTATTTACTTAAATGGGCCACATTTTCTAACCCAAGCCCGAACCACATTTAGCTTGGCCCAAACCCACCAGAGAAGTGGGTAGTGCCAGTTCACCCATTGGGCCAACCCGACCCAACTCATTGCCACCCTTATTTCCAAACCCAGACTGCTCACATGCACAGTGGCAAGCATCCTCAAGCTGCTCAAGTCAGTATAAGCTTTGCTAAAAATGCCAGGTACAAAAGCAGCCTTCATCAAAACGGATGAAATGAACTGGGGGCCCAAACCTTTTCGATTTGAACTCACTTGGACTATGGTGGACGGTTTCAAGGACTTGGTTTCAGACTGGTGGGCTCTTTCCAGGTTGAAGGTTTGCCTGGATATGTTCTTCATAAAAAAATTATTTTTGCTGAAAGCCAATCTGAAAAAGTGGCACGAAGAGATATTCGGGCTTAGGGAAAAAGAAATGGCTTCCCTACTGGCTGATATCCAGGAAATGGATCTCAAGGAGGAGGTGGGCCACCTATCTGACACCGAGGCGTTGTCCAGATCGAATCTGTCTTCATTATATTGTAATAGATTAAAAGAGGAAGAGATTAAGTGGAGACAGAGATCTAGGGCCATTTGGATGAAAGAAGGAGATCGTAACACAAATTTTTTTCATTTGTTTGCTAATGCAAGTAGAGCTGGACACGAACTGAGTTTAACCGTTTGGATCGACTCAGATCAACTCGATAAAACCCTGTTCGAACATAAAGTCTTATTGTTCGAACTTTGTTCGAACACACATGGTATGTTCGAAAAAAAATTCAATTCAATTTCAAACACAGTCCTGTTCGACTCGACTCGAACTCGAACTCGAACTCGACTCGAATATTGATCGACTCGATTATATATATATATATATATATATATATATATATATATATATATATATATAGAGAGAGAGAGAGAGAGAGAGAGAGGGTAGATGACAAATAAAAGTGACTGTGAGCCCAGGAAGGTTTCAATGGTGGACATCATTCTCCGCACTGTTTCCTGTGGTGTGGTCCATTTGAGTTTTGTATATGCCTCATTTCTTATTTAATGCCTTAAAATAAGCTGTACAAATGGATGGACGGAGTGGTTAAAACAAATACATCATGGTGGGACACACAGAACGAAAAAATCAGTATTTACCATTCAATAGTAGAAAAAATATTTTCAAGCGAAAAAAGCGAAATAGTTCGAACTTGTTCGAACTCGTAAAAATTGTTCGAAATTGATATGTTCAAACATGATTGGGCTAGACCAAATTGAGTTCAAATAGAGCCATCCTGTTCGAATGTTTGTTCGAACATTGTTCGAACACACCCACTCAAGCAGCCGAACAATCCGATCTGGTCCATGTTCGACTCGAATCGAATCGTTGTCCACCTCTAAATGCAAGGATGTGATCCAACATCATCTCTTCTATTACCGTAGGGGAAAGGATCCTGACGGATAAGTCGGCCATGGTGGAGAACTTGGTGCAATTTTATTCTAATCTCCTTTCTTCTGAATCGGTAGTCAGGCCTAGGATTCGTGTTAAGACGATTGAAGAGGAAGATAGGCGGTACCTGGAGAGAGAGATTACACTGGAAGAGATCAAGATTGCGGTTTGGGACCTTGGCCGAGACAAGGCCCCAGGTCCAGATGGATTCCCAATTGCATTCTTTCAATTTTTTTGGGAAATTGTTAAGGACGACCTTTTCTTATTCATTCTGGATTTCTTTAAGGGTAATCATATAGCGTCAGTGTTAGGTTGTACCTTTCTTGCCCTTATTCCTAAAATTGAAGAGGCCATTAATCCTAAGGACTTTCGTCCCATTAGTCTTATCGGCGGCCCTTATAAGATTCTGGCTACGATTTTAAGTAATCGTTTGAAATCGATCATGCCCAAGATTACCTCTCCTTTCCAATCTGCTTTTGTGGAAGGGAGACAAATCCTGGACAGTGTTCTCATTGCTAACGAACTCATGCATTCTTATGACTGTGGTAGGAGGGAAGGAATTGTTTGTAAACTAGACTTGGAGAAAGCCTACGACCATGTTCAATGGGATTTTTTGGATTTTATGTTAGATAAGTTTGGTTTTGGCATAAAATGGAGAACCTGGATTGAGCACTGTGTTACTTCTCCTAAATTTTCCATCCTCATTAACGGCTCTCCCTTTGGATTTTTTAAATCCTCAAGGGGGCTTAAACAAGGTGACCCGTTGTCCCCTTTCCTTTTTCTTTTCGTCTCAAACGCCCTTAGTGGTATGCTTTTGAGGGGCCAGGAAATTGGCCTTTTTAAAGGATTCTCTATTTCTAATCTGCGGAACCCCATCTCCCATCTTCAATTCGCTGACGATACCTCAATTTTTTGCGAAGCAAATGATGTTATGATCTCTCGATTGGGCATGATCCTTGTCTGGTTCGAGGTTGTTTCAGGCATGAAGATTAAACTGGGTAAATCAGAGCTTTTTGGTATTAACATCAGCCACGAGGTTTGCTTCTCTTTCGCTGATTTCCTTGGATGCAAGGTAAGTACTCATCCTACCATTTCTTTGGGCCTGCCGCTGTGCATTGGTAAACCCCCAATAGTCTTGTGGGACAAAATTGTAGAAAGGATGGAGGCTAAATTGTCTAATTGGAGCATGAATACGCTCTCTTTGGGAGGGAGGATCAATCTCATTAAAGCCTCCCTTTCCAATCTTCCTGTCTACTATTTATCCCTTTTTCGATGTCCGAGATCGGTTCTCTCCAGAATTGATAATCTGAGAAGAAATTTTCTCTGGAAGGGTAACTCTGATGAGTATAAATTTCCCCTTTTGAAATGGAAGAGGCATGTGCTTCTACTAAGGAAGGGGGGGCTAATTTAAAAGAACTTTCTGCTATGAATGATGCTCTGCTGGGTAAATGGATTTGGAGATTCGGATCTAAATCAAACTGCCTTTGGCACCAAGTTGTTTCTGCAAAATATGGGGTCTCTCCGCTCAATTGGTGGACCAAAAAAACTTCTATGCATAGAGCTTCTTTTGTCTGGAAAGGTATTTCGAAAACTTCTTCCCTCATGTTTGATATAATCGCTTTCAGCTTCGGCGATGGGTCCAGAATCAAATTCTGGCTTCACCGATGGTGTGCCAACTCCATTTTAGTAGATTCCTTCCCTTCTCTCTTCACAATTTGTTTCAATAAGGATGTTTCAGTTAGAGATTGCTTCTACAATCAAGGGAGTGGATGTGGCATCTGGTTTCCTTAATTTCGTAGGAATCTATCGGATTCTAAATGCGAGGAATTTACTCGTCTTTTATCTCTGCTGCAGGATTGCCGTATTGTGGAAGGGGCGGAAGACTCTCTTAAATGGATTCCCACACCTTCTTAACTGCTTCTCAGTTCGCTCGTTCTACAGATCCATTGTCGAGTCTGAATCTGTTTCGGTGTCGCACATAGCTCCTTTATGGCACTATGGAGTCCCGCCTAAAGTTGCTGCTTTTGCCTGGTTGTTAGGAAGAAACAGAATTCTTAATATCAACAACCTCCGCAAACGTGGGATGTGTATTCCTAATGCCTGCCTGCTCTGTCTTCAAGCTGAAGAGACAGTGGACCATCTTTTCATTCACTGTCCCTTTGTGGCAGACATCTGGTGGAGCGTGATGAGACTTTCCAATGTCTCCTGGGTGATGCCGCGATCTATGTCCGATCTTATGGGCCAATGGCATGCTGAAACAGGAGGGGTGATAGGAAAAAAGAAGTGGAGGATGATTTTTCTAGCTGTCCTGTGGGGTGTTTGGATGGAAAGAAACAATCGATGTTTCAAGAATGTTTCTATTTCAGTAGCAGGGGTTTTTTCGAGGGTTTTGATATTTTTCAGGGATTGGGCCCCTTAATTTTGTTGTTTTTGTTTCTGTCTTTTATGGGGGGGGGGGGGGGGGGGGTCGCTGTCCTGGGTCAGCCTTTGTAATTTTTTCTTTCTGTCAGCGATGTTTCCTTTATTTTTCTTCTTTCTTTTTAATATAAGCTTACGTTTCAAAAAAAAAAAAACAAAAAAAAAAAGAGCAGCCTTCATGGCTAACCATGTGAAGGGACCTTGCTACGAATAATTTTTTTTTTTTGGTAAGAATAATATTTCCATGAAGGTACATCAAGAGGCACCAGGTCTGAAGGGCAGCAACCAGTTTCACCAAACGGGCGCAAGTGCAGTTGCACTGAACAAAGGTTGAGGCTCATTTTTCTTAATAGCCTGAATCCCCTCAACACAGTGCATCAAACAGTGTGTGCAAACTACTAACAGTGGATGATAGTAATGACACTCTTATTTCTATCTAGGAATACCCTAAACTTCTAAAGTTTGTAAATGATTCAGGACTATGAATTTTACAATAAGAGGATTAAAAGAAACTCACCTATGGCCTCAGATGGAGTTATAGGAAAGTCCGACAGCAAACCATCAACAGAGAAGTCAGTATTGTCTATGAATGATAAAATCTCAGCTAGTGGATCATAACTGTAATTGTAGCTAAAAGGTATGTCATTCATAAAATCCGATGCAAAAACTTCCAGCCCTTCTTTATGAGCATCCGATACAAGAGATGTGTGGGGTTGTAGATAGAGATCGGCATTTACAGGCCATATGTAGCCCTTGGGAACAAGAATTCCAGAAGCAAATGTTTTCAAGAATGTAAGATTCTTCAAGAGAGAACCATAAGTTTGGTTGGTCGAAGGCTCGGTAACTTCTGGCTCTAGAAACCGAAAAACCAACTTTGTTTTGCTTCTTTTAAACATTGCTCCAATACTTGTCAAGAAAACCACTTCTGGTGATGAAATGTAGTCAATAACAACACGTCTTGAAACAGAACGCACGAAGCTTTTCGTGCTCAAATTATGTTGCTTGAAGAACATGTCATGCTGCAATAAAGATGAGAATGGAAAACCAACTCAGTTCAAAAAAGCTAATGCATAAGAGATAGGATGGCCATTTATGTAAATTAGTAATTTAAAGTGCAAAGGAAGTTTCAATATTCAATTCCAATTTGGAGCATTTGCAAGTTACAGTACTAGAGATGCTTATAGAAGCTCATGAAAAAGAGAATAGGCAAACTGCAATGCAAAGTCTGCAGGAGTTTAGCTGAGCCCACACACATCTACATGTTTGGTGCACATCTAAACCTTGCATCCGGTGGGACCCACTGTAAAGATGACCTGGCCCAAGAAATCAGGCGAGTGAATCTTCAGGAAAGCCCCGTTTATACATGGAACGTGGATGCTGGAATTTTTCGTTGAACTGTACATTGTTCTTGTGCATGTGCCCCCCTAATGAGTTGACCATCCTGAGTTTTTTGGACCAGGTCATCTACACATCGGGACTCCCAAGTGATGAACGGCTAGGATGTCCACCACCTGCGTGCATGTGGGATGTCCATGCGAGCTTATCAAAGCTCTAGTCTACCTTGGAAAAAGGCACCAATGCAGTGAAAGACGTGATTTACAATTCATAAAATTCACCTGAATATTCAACCATAAGCCCGGCGGTTTCACTAGCTGTGCAACTTTTTCTACAGTGAGTATGGGGAACAGATCACCATCATATTTCTCAGATCGAGAATTAATACTCTGAATTACTGTCCAGGTAGCAAGAAAATGTCAGTACACTATTAGACAGTGTAAATTGCAAGAGTATGGAACGCAATAGTTTCATTGATGATCAATGAGTTGCCTTTCATTTGGTTTGTTAGCCTCCTAATTTATGCCCATCAGCTAAATATAATCATCATAGCCACATATGGAAGAAGAGTTTGTGTAGCCCAGACACTGCCCCATGTGCCAACCAGGCACATCCATGGGATATCCAAGCAACCAGTGGTCCACACTCAATAAACATGTGTGATCTGAATCATGAGTGGACTCCCCTGAATTTTCGGCCAGGTCATTTACATGCTCGGCCCACGTGATGCATCATGGTTCAGATGTCCCAAAGCATGCTGAGTCGTGCAACCATGTGCAGAGCTGCATGCAGAAGGTTGCATGCACAGATATGGTAGACATGCATGGATAGAGAATGTCTTTGGAAGGTAGCCCAAACCAGTGATCTGGTTCACGGAATGAGGGGCCTCACATTTACGAAATTGCTCGCCAATTCAGGCCAAGCAATTGTCTACTAACCCCAAAAGGTCATAACATTCATGAAGACAACTCCAGAATATCAAACTAACCGCTGCATATATCAGAATTCCAACTTACGATGCACATTGGATAAGTCATTCAATGTATAGTCCACAGAAAACCATCCTTCCAAAGGCTCCCCATTGACGATGTAAGACTTTTTGTCATCTTTAAACAAGAAATGAATATCAGTAACAGTATCAAGCATTAGGTTCCGTGCACAGATCCCAACATTGTCCTTTGTTAATTGTACATCGCACCACATGATCACATTGGGTAAGCTAATCAGCGATGCAATGGAGTACGCATAGTAACTGGAATCAGGAACAAGCCCTGAAAAGCCGCCCTTAGCTATCACTACAGGTGCATTACCTGTGAATGGGAAAAAAAATGATGTATCAGTAGGGCGGGCTGGGCAGGTAACTAAGAGTAACAAAAGCAATTACAAAAGAAGGACCGCACAATGCATGGCACGAAATAGCTGGCTGGAGGTGGGCCAAGCTTTCGGTGATCCAAACTGTTCCAGGAGGCTTCACCGTGAATGGGTTATGCTGCAAAAACTCAAATAATGGACAACCCTAGCAATCCAATTGGAGGAAGGCTAACAATTGGATGGCTGGATTGTTTGATGAGGACGATTTTTGGTCCACTAGCGGTACAATACGTATGTGAATTATCTAGTGTTTGGATGACGCAACTTGGCATGTCATATCTTAATGATAAAAGATGTAAACTTTCTAATTTATTTTAAAAATAAGTTCCTGTACGGACTTGGATCGCTGAACAATGCACGCCAATTATCCAAGGGTTAGACATGATAAGTGGTGGGCCATTTGGGCAAGGCATGCAATACTGGGACTATTTTATTTTATTTTATTTTATTTTTTTTTGGGGGGGGGAGTTAGTACACCCACCCCCACTGTTAGTCACACCCGGGCCCCCCACCTGGGAGTCGATACCAATACCTCAGTGTTGAAATGAGGTTATCTTCACTCAATCTACCACTTGAGCTATGGATCGGGGTATGCAATACTGGGACTATGACTCTCTATGTATGTCATGGATGAGTTGTGATGGTATAGCCAAAAGTGGCAACAAATGTAGAACTTTTGCTCAAAGAAGCCAGTTCTTGTACAAGTACTTTCTAGAATAGGCTTAGTTTACAGGTTATTCGTTTGCATGTAAAAAGTTGTTCACCTCCCAGTAAAAGTTATTAGCGTATCAGCTTATTCACCTACTTGTGCAATATTTCCAGTGTAGGGCCTACCATGTTGTAAGTGCACCATAATGGGGCCATATCGGTCGTTACATAATGGTAATAGTGCCAACCATTACACATGACGGCCACTACGGAAAAAAAGACCCGTAACAGACCATTTAACGGTGGTGGCCATTACGGCACACCTAGATGTTGTATGTGTGCCATCCAAACATCATATTAACAACTGACGAGAGGGGGGGAAAAGCATGTGAAATAAGATTATTTTGATAATGGTGCTATGTGCAAAGTGTTTTAACGCACTATGACACACGCCAAACAGGGCCACAGTGAGAAATATGCAATGCTTGGCCCAAATTGCTGTCCTTTGCATTTTGGTCACCAATCCGTATGGATGGGAACCACCTTTCAGTGATCCATACTGTTCATCTGGTGGGCTCCACTATGGATGTGCGATGGTGCAGAAAGCCCATGGAGCAATCCCAGCAATGCGGGATATCGAAAGGAACATATGCCCAACAAATCCTATGCAACCAGAAAAGAAGTACACTGGTCAACTGGCTGGGATTGTTTGATCAAGGAGATTTTCTGTCCATCAATGTGTGGCTTACCAATTGAACAATCATAATTCCTAACATTGTCCACCAGTAAGGAATGGTGATCCCAACACCTCCAAGACGAAACCAGCATGCAAATTCTTCCTAACCCTAAAACAGTTGGCCTTGAATTCAACATGTCCAAAAATGAAATATCTGGTTCTTCAAAATGGTTACTCTTTATAAAACTCAAAGACATAGTCAAGTCTTCATAAGACTCTTAGACTGTTTGGCTGGTGTGTCTTAAATCATAATTGCATTTAATATTGGTGTTGTGCATGTTTGGCTGTTTATCTAGAAACTGCAAGTTAGCTGGCCCGGATTGAATATAACAGCATATGGTCCAATTATTGATATCCATCTTGTGTGGCACGCCTTGAATTTATCATGCCTCTCGAGGATAATCCTGATTGAGTGACAATCTTAACTACCTGATGGATGGCCTGCAAAAAAATTCAATCCAGAATTCTAGATTCATTGTAACAGGAAAAGTTCAATCTTCGATCCAAACAATCCTTCATTTGTGGCCCACCTTGGATTGCCCTTACCTCTTGCAATATCCTTCATGGAACACCCTAACAATCCAATTGATGCTCAGCATAACAGAGTCTAAATTGATCAGAATAATCCAATCACCAATTTGGATCGTCCATCGTGTTGGACCTGGCTTCATTAGCCCTTGTCACTTGAGAAATAGTTTGATTGGACCATCATAGTCATCTGATCAATGTCCAGAAAAATGGATGGTCCAAATCATCTATAAAGGTAAAAGATCCAATCATCTATCTAGGCCATCCATCCACTTGGGCCACCTTTTCCTTTTACATGCTTCTTGACAATCATTTAGATCTCCACTTTCCTAATAATCCAATCAATACCCCCAAATGCATAGTCCAATTCGCTTCTAATGAAAACAGTCCAATTCTAGATCGTCCGTTCTATGGACCCCACCTCTAGAATTGCTGATACTTCTAAAGCATCAGTTCAACTAGCTAACCATCAGATCAGCACCAGCAAAATGAACAGTCCAGATAGATTATAACAGGAGAGGTCCTATCATCAATCTTAACCATTCATCTCATGTGACCCTACCCTTGATTGTCCATTTTCTTAATAATAGCTTCCATTGGCCAACTCTTAACTACCCAATCAATGGCCAACAAAATGCACAGATTAATTGTAGCAATAAACGATAAATCTTGATCTAAACCATTGACCATAATGTCCTCACCTTGGATTGTTCCATTTCTCCCAAGAACAGGATTTATTTGACTATCCAACCATCTGATCAATGGTCAAAAAAAGGCTTGACCCAAATCAACCACAATAAAAGTCCAATCACTGATCCTGGACCATCCATCCGGTGTTTCGCACTAGGATCTTCCATGATTCTCAACAATCACAATGATCGGACAATCCTAACAACGTGATCAGTAGCCAGCAAAAACAGCATATTTATTACAGCAAAATCAGTCCACCCATCATATTCAACCTGGCTATCCTATGGGCCCCAATTTAATAAAATCCAACCAAATTGACATTTGAGCATATCATGAAAGGGGGGGAAAAGAAAAGAAACGAAAAGAGAAATGGAAATTTTGAAATAATTGAGAAAATGGGAAACTATGCAGAATTTATTAGAGAACTACATGCCATTGCATGCATGTACGGAATATCATAAGCGACAGTTGGACAAAAATGCCCCTGACCTCTTCAAAGTTTTTTTCCCCAAAAGAAACCTTTATTTTGAAGGCTAAAAGGCTTACAATAAAGGGATTTTTATCAAAATAATCCTCAAAAAAACTGAATTTGTTAAAAAAGCCTTAACTATTTTGAATTCATTAAGAACCTCGTACGTACCGATGGATGGCACAATGACCAAAATGCCCTTGGCTACTTTTTCTTTTTTTCTTTTGAGTGAAAATTGTGGGGCCATCTCGATTGTGAATGACATCCAGGCCGTCCAAATGATGCAACCCACTGCGATGATCAAATTCCCAAAAAAAAAAAAAAAACATAGGCTGATACAATTAAAAGGTGGGCCATACATGGAATTGGAGTTTTTTTAGAGGTGTTTGTTGTTTTCCACTATGTGACCCGCCTGATGATCGGATCGGCCTAACTTTTCGGTAGTACCATAATCATGGTGGGGTCCACCTGATTGACGGGTTAGATATCATAAACGCATCTCTTCAAAAGAAAATAAGCAAAGGACATTTTAGTCAATTTGCCATCCGTCAGTATCCTTTTGAAAATTCAAAATAGTCAAGTCGTTTATTTGATAAATTCACGTTTTGTGAGGATTTTTTTCAATAAAATCCCTGAAACAAAAGATCAAAAAGTACAGAAAGAATCGGCCGAGTTGTGGCGAGTCGAGCCGACCGAGTCTTAGCATTACAGCTCAAATCGACTCGCCGAGTTTGAAAACTACTGGAGAGAGAGAGAGAGAGAGAGAGAGAGAGAGAGAGAGAGAGAGAGAACCGGCTAACGTGCGCCAGGGGGTGGAACTGGGAGCTTTGGAGCTCTGAGAGAAGACGAGAGATGACTGGAGAAAGACGACGAAGAGAAGGAAAACGATTCCAGAGCTCGGCATTGCCGGAAAATGTCGCCGGAGTATGCCCGGAGCTAAAAATGCCGGAAACTTCTGGCCGGATTTTTAGGGTTTTTTGAGAGGGAGAGAGAGACAGAGAGAAGAAGGCGAACCAGAGTCCTTTTCGCCGTGTCGACGTTACAAGGATACGGCGAGATTTCGATACTCTGGCAGCGTATGATACTTGATACGCAGGCCCACAGAAAATCTCTACGTCGCATATAGACTCAAATCAAACCGCCTAAGTTCTGTCATACATTCATCACACTAAATTCATTTTCTTATTGCATGCGTTACCTCTAATTCCGGTACACTTATTAGCTGACATAGGACCGTTGGATCTTTTTCGTTTTAGACCGTCCACTAAAAGTCCACCAATTGGACAATTATATGACTCATTAAGCGTAAATTTTCGGATGCTTCCAAACAGAGACACACATTTTGGACGGTTAAATATTTAACCTTTTGTTTTTAACGTTGACAATTTCTAAGTGCCCGAGTATTATTCATCATCTCTGCCAGAGTATCAAAATTTTTTGCCGTGGCTGTCTATTGCTGAATATGGAAAAAACTACGTTAATAGTTCACCACCATTTTTTAAATGGGTTTTGATAGAATGAGGTGTGCCGCATAACAAATTGACAGCTCACATGCGGGTGCCTGATTTCCACCGTTGATGACACGCGTGTCAGAGATCTGGACCGTTCATCAGGTAGACCACACTTTGAAAATGGTATCGACAAGAAATAACGTTGTTCCGGCAATCAGGATGGTCGAGACTGTACAATAAAAATGGGTAGTCAGAATGTGTGGGCCAGGCCGAATTCTTTTTAAATGGCATGTTTATACTTCATGCTACCAAATGAACGGCTTGGATCTCTTACACGTGGCAACGGGCCCACTATTGTGAGAGGAATTCTACAATACGCGGCCTCAGCATTGTTGTGTGTCATACATGCCTTCTGACAGGTCGGGTCTTGGTGCAGTAATCCATGCCGTTTTTGGTGCAGAGCAGAGATGATACGGTGGAACGAGAAGAATAGGAATATGGTAGAGCCCTCACAACATCATACATGTGGAATGGTGTTATGAAAATCGTGTCCGTTCATATGAAGGTCCCTAGAACGGATGGTCTATATATCAAAAATTAAATCTATTAGACAATCTTATCCATTTAATATGTATCTATAAAAATGATGGTAGAAAACAAAAATAGTTAACGGTCTAATTTACAGTGGGATTTACTGTAGAAAAAGTAACGGATAGGATTGTTTTATTGGCTTTATTCTTACAAGATAAGCCATCCGTCCTGGTTCCAGTATATGGGTGGACCCGATCAATACATCAACCTGCCACGTGTCCTGTGGATAGTTGGATGTACCATATTCTGGTACTTCCGACCGTACCGTGTCGTCTCCAGCGCGGGAAATGGCGCGCCGGCACCAGTACTTGAAACATAGGCGGATTCCTATGTTGGTTTTGCACAACCTAAGGACCCGTCGCCGTGACACGTGGCAATGACCTGAAACTATCTGGACCATCCAAATTGTGGGTCCCATCGTGGATGGATTATATGTCGAAAATCAAAGTGATTAAGTAATTCTAACCGTTTAAATGATGGCTATGAAATTGATGGTTAGAATACAAGAGGGAGTAGTCCAAATTGGAAGCGAAAAAACAAGTGCAGTTTTGTAGTACATCCAAAGCGATTTGAACAGCCTGGATTGCTGTACAACAATGCCAGGTGTACGGTTGAAAAGTCTCCACCATTTCAAAGGGACACGTATTGCGCAGCGAAGAGCTCACCAAGCTAGCTACAGCGTCGTGTGTATACTCTGCCGCTGTGATGTATGTGTTTTATCCACGCCATCCATCCGTTTTTCCAGCTCATTTTAGTCTATAAGCCCAAAATTAAAGCTGAAATGTAGGGGATTTTACCAAAAATAAGCAGATCTAAATCTCGTGACTGTGGGACCGACCTTGATGTATATGATTTATATCCACGCCATCCATCCGTTTTCCAAGCTTAATTTAGTGAATTTTACAAAAAATGAAGCAGATCTAAATCTCATGTGGACCACACCACTTGAAACGGTGGTGATTGAACGCCACCATTAAAAACTCCTTGGGGTCCACAAATATTTTTGATCAAGCTAAAATTCGTGTTTTCCATTCATCCAGGTATGTGTGACCTTATCAACAGGTTGGATGGAAAATAAACATTTTGGTGGGCCCTAGGAAGTTTTAATGGTGAGCGTTCAATCACCACTGTTTTATGTGGTGTGGTCCACATGAGATTTACATACTTCTTCGTTTTTGGAATCATGTATTAAAATGATCCGTAAAAATGGATGGACAACATGGATATAAAACAATTACATCATGGTGGGCCCCGCTCGCAATTTGAGAGAATTTTTCTATCTTGGATGTTTTAGGAAAAGAAATTTGTAAATCTAAGTTTTGACAAATCAATCAAAATAGACCTCCCAAAACTTTACTTTCCACATTAAATTTTACCATTGAAACTTATTAGGGGCCATTGTGGGGCCCAGTGAAAATCTACACCAGAGCAACCCACGTCTCACTTCAACGACAGAGTTCATGTTGAGAAAATTTATGATCTTAGAAAATAAATTAATTGGAAAAATCGAGAAATAAGGACAGGCTGAAGCACGTGAAAAACACGCTGTCTTTAAAGCGTAATTCGCCCCTACTCAAATTATTTTGAGTCTGCTGATAGGTTGCAGGCGGATTGCTTCCGGGATACAACGAGCCTTATGTGGTTCTGCGTTCAGCAATAAACGAAGGAACCACTATGGAACTCAGTAACACAGTTTGGCAGATAAAGAAAAAGAAAGAGAGAAAAAGAATGGTAGTCTTCTTCTTGCAGCAGCAGACCACTACACTGGTCTAAGTGGATTGGTTTATTTCAACCAACCAAACCGAGAGGCTAATAGACTTAGATGGGTGCTGGTTCAGTATTCGAGGTTGTGATTGCTGTTGTTGTGTTGGAATGAACCAGACCTGTCCAGTTTATATAAGCAAAGGTGGCTGGCAGTTTTGGTCCAGAGCCATAATGACACTAGCCGTTTTCTGGCTGTTGTGAGAAACTAGCTGTTTATGGCAGTTTCTGACTGTTGCGCATGTGGGAGTTACATACCTGCATGCTGGCTGTTTAGACTCAATGGCTAGCCGTTTCTGACTGTTGGGCTAGCCACATGCAGCTGTTACTGCATGGTCTTGACCGTTATTGCATGAGCAGTTACATAGGTCCCTCTAATTAGCCCTGCAGCTCTCTATAAAAAACAAAGAGGTATCTTTGTCAAACCTCCCACCCACAACACCCCCTCTGTTCCGAACCCAACCACCTGACCTACTACCTAGTGTAACGACCCTAAAATTTCGGTAGGAAAATTTTCTTTTAGGAGCAAAAATGGGTTAGCTAAATAAATTTAAGATGATAAAGAAAAGAAAAGCATGGATTGATTGGTTAAAGCCCTCTTAAGCGAGAGGGAAGACCAGGTATCGAGTCCTATCACTAACAAGAATTTAATTTTCTTTTTTTTGCTTTAAATACGAATTTTGAAATTCAAAATTAATCTTATCTTATAGAGTTGGTTGGGTAGAATAGGCGTTGTTTAGAGGTTGCTTGGCAGGCAGGCAAGTAACATGACTAGATCCCTGGAATAGAAATAGAATTGGGAACTTATACACTAGTGCTAACTACCCCACCATTTGGGTGGGCCAGGAATCGATCTGGATGGGTCATAATGACCATATGGCCAAAATGTACATGGGCCTCAAAATTCAGATCGAATGGACCTTCAGATGGGCCACATCAATTGAATGAATGATAGCCTTTAAAATTTGTTTTGTTATTGTTTTATTTAATTAGTAAATTAATTCTGATAAATTATATTATTCCAAAACATTATTGGGCCACAATGAGGTGGCCGACCCAATGGTCGGACCAGATCTCTCGTAGACCCCACATACACTTTTTAATCGTTATAATAATAATAATAATAATAATAATATAAAAAAAAAAAGAAAAAGAAAAAGAAAAAGGAAAAGTGGCTGGACGTCCAGCGTCTCTGACGCTGGAACGTCCAGCGTTGGACTTTTTGACAGGGTGACTTGGGGGCCCCACTCATGGGACCCACCTTGATGTATTTTGTACATCCACTCCGCCCATTTATTTCCCTATTTCATTTTAGGATGGGGGTTCGAATTTGGACCCAAACTGAGGTCCGAATGGGCCACACCATCTGAAACAAACTAATGGTGAAAACTTATAAAATAAAAATAAAATTTAAAAAGGTAGAAATTCTGGGCGTGGACAGCGGTCCACTCATGGACCCCACTGAGATGAAATCAGTAGATCCAAGCCGACCATATGTTTTAGTATAATGTTTTACAGCTTGGGTCCAAAAATCAGATAAATCCGAATCTCAGGTGGCCCACACCACTTAAAATATTAATGATAACAACACACATGGTTGAGGCAGTCCGATTTTGGATTGCTGTCCACTTTTGGAACCCATTTGATGACATTTTAAGAAATCTAATCCGTCCAATATCTTAATAAATAAGTTTTCTAGTTAAGGACCAAAAATGGCCCGTACAGGATATTCCAGTGGGCCATACCAAGATAAACAGTGGGGACAACACCTGTCCACTGGTTAGGAGCTTGTGGGCCCCACTGTGTAGTTTTTGAAAAATCCGATCCACCCAATCTCTGGAGTAATGAATTATTAGTCTTGTGACCAAAAATCAGCCCAATCAGAGTTCCAGGTGGGCCATGCCAAGTGAAATAGTGGGGAGGCACGGTATGGATTATCATAAATGGACCATTTTAGGATATCCTACGACAAAATCCTTGCAAAATATAATCAATCATATTTGGTAGTGTACCATTGGGGAACTTGTGACCAAGTATAGGATGACCACCAGTCAAGTGGGCCGTACCATCAGAAAATTGTAAAAGGGGCCATTCCTTTTGGAAACGTGGGTCACAATAATCAAATCTGGACCGTCCATTAAGGAACCAAAACTCAATAAAGTATAATCCAAATTGAAAATAAGTATATTAAGGTTAGATTGGTGGTTTATAAATATAAATTACATTTATTGTAGATTCAGGACCGATTCTGCTCAGGACGTGACACAATTAACAAAGTAATCGCCACTATCAACAGGTGAGTATATCCCAACACGTTTCCTAGTCATTTTAATTAAGTAAGTTGTGTGATGGATGCAATATGTGATATTGATTAATTTGTGCTTGTTTAAATATTATTTAAATAATTTCTATTTATAAATGTCATGAAAGATTGCCTCTCAAAATGAGAGATGAAATGTACGGACGTGAATTATTGTATGGCTGTAAATTATTGCATGCATTATGAATTATTGTGCCTGGAGTTCGACTCTGGAAGACCGGTAGGTACTTAAGTACCCGGTTACCCAGGGACCATCCTGGAAGCCCACTAATATGTGGAAGTCCGCCCTACAAGGAAGGGGGAGCCGATTGATGGGATCCAATCGAAGCAAGTGGAAGACTGAATATATGCCCACTTGATGCATCATTTCATTCATTATTGCATTAATTATATGTTACCTATATTTGATGGCATGTGTTTATCCTGTTTAATTGAAATGCATGTGAACCGTATTGGGTTACTCACTGGGCTTTCCAGCTGACGTTGTGGATTAAAAATATACAGATGATGTGGACGTTGAACCTTCAGAGAATGCCCCTAATAATGAGATGGGACCACTAGAGGAACCGCAGGACTACTGGCCTAATTTAACTGAGGAAGAAGTGGCGGCCCTGAACCAAGACGTTTAGACTAGTTTCTTTTATTTTATTATTTTCAATAATTAGTAGACATTTAATAAAGTCCCAAATGGGTGGACTTAGTTTATAGTTGAATACTTCATGAATAAATGAGAACTTAGTATTTCATCATTTTATGCCTCTTAAAGTTGTTTAACGTTATAAATGCACTTAGTGCACCAGTTATACCCCGTAAACTGGGCCGGAGGGTGCACACTCTGAGTCCGGATTTCGGGGCGTGACACCTAGCCTCTGTCGCATCGCGACTCGCACCAGTCTTACTCTGGTCCGCGAGGTCGCAACCCATCTACGACACGATGCGCGCGTGCGAAGTGCCAAGTGCACCACTAGCGCCTCTACAGCCACACTGCCTCACGTGCCCACGCCCTTGCACCTAGCCCTAGCCCATGCCTGTGCTCGTGCCCGAGCTGGTGCGCGTGCGCGGTGTTCACACTGGAACACGCAAGCAATCATTCTCCCTCTCTTACACCATAAATAAGTAAGGTGCACAAAAACCTACTAATAAAGAGGTAAAAATCCTTTCTCCCATCCGATATGAGACAAAAACCAAACGCAATTTTTTTCTTTTTAAAATTGTTTTCAACAGTCCCCCACTTGTTTTTAAAATAATTTAAAACAGAAAAAAAAAAACGATGTCTGCCAGAGTATAAAAGATTATATGCATAAAGAAATATATCTTTCGATTTGAATCCTTCCTTAGTGTATGTATTTCAAAGACCTATCGAAATTACCGGTAGCCGCAGCTCTGAACCAGTTATTTTTAGATAATAGGACCAGAAATACCACACACATACTTTCTAAGTGTTATTTAAGTTCCCACAATTCTTGCTCAGCACATTTAATGGCCTTGTGCTTATCCTGTTTTATGAATGATCTCGAGAAAACTCACATTCTCATGAGAGGCGGCACCACCTCTACGTTCATATAGGTGAAGTCCTTCCAGTGTCTCCGTTACTTTTAGACACTTGTCCTTAAGACTGGACTGCATTAAGAGTTTCTGAGACTCAACCATCTTTCTGTAACGGCCAGCACTATAATCCTGGATAAGGTATATATTTATAATTTAGTGCTGAAACTTTTCACGTATCAGTGACTTGTTTTTACCCATTGAACCCTTATATAGAGATTTTTCTAATTTTAGGTTGGGTTTCCATCACTGATGAAATCTTTTGAAATGAGTTTCAGCCCCATCCCTCTGGATATTGTCATCCTTACTACCTCTCACGTTAGAAGTTTAGTAAAAAGATCAACTAAGTTATTACTTAATTTTACATAAGAAATTGCAATGATTCCATCTTGAATCAATTGTCTTACATAGTCATGTCTCAGACTTATATGTCTGGATTTCTCATTATGTGTGCCGCTGTAGGCTCTAGCTAATATGGCTTCACTATCGCAATGTAGCGAAACAGCCGGTATCGGCTTCGCATATAATGGAATTTCTAAAAGAATATCCCTAAGCCACTCAGCCTCTTTACCTGTTGCAGCAAGGGCTTTGAACTCAGACTCCATAGTTGAATGAGTTATGCATGTTTGTTTCTTGGATCCCCAAGATAAGTTTTTTGTGGCCCTCCGATAAGTTTTTAGTGGTGGCATTCAATGTCCACTGGAAATGAGCTAGAAAAACTGATCTACCGCTTAGATATACAACTCGCGAAACAACAAGGTGAGTGCTGCGATAAGGATAACACCCACTTTTCGACGTGTTGCTGGGGTAACACCTAATCTGCATAACACCCACTTTTCGACGTGTTGCTGGGGTAACACCTAATCTGCCCCTTTCAATAGGAAGAAGGATTTTGCAAACCAGAACGCCCACCCTACCGTCTTAACAAGGCAAAGTTTTGTGTGGCCCACCATGATATATGTGTTATGTCCACACCATCCATCCATTTGGTCAGATCATTTTAGGGCATGAGCCCAAAAATGAGATGAATCCAAAGCTCAAGTGGAACACATTATAGAAAATAATGGAATTTCAACACCTACCATTGAAAACTTCTCAGGGGCCACGGAAGTTTTGGATCAAGATGATATTAGTGTTTTCCCTTCATCCAAGTCCGTGTGACCTTATAAACAAGTTGGATGACAAATAAACATCATGGTGGCCCATAGTAAGGTTTCAATGGGGGTGTCATTGTCCCCACTGCCTTTCGTGGTATGACCACCTTCAAGTTGTATCTACCTCATTTTTTCGGGATCATGACCTAAAATGATATGAAAAGATGGATAAACAGTGTGAATGTACTCGTACATCAAGGTAGGGCCTACAAAATTTTGCCAAAGTATTCGACAATCCCTAAATCTGTCCAAGCTTTTACGAATTCCTTTATTAATGGTAACCTATTCATTTATAATTAAGTACTTACTTTATGTGATTTGCCAAACGGTCCTAAATGAGGAAAAATCGCTTAAAATTTCTTTTTTAAGTGATATGTGCTGAAAATAAATTTACCAAATGCACCCTTAGCCTATTCCACAACTATGTAGCACCATGAATGCTTCAACGTTTTCCGTTCAATCCCCTCTGTTTCCTTTTGTGTGGCTCACTTGAGTTTTGGATCCACCTTATTTTTTGGCTCATGTTTTAATCCAAGCTTGAAAAATGGATGAGCGGGCTGGATTTCTCACAAACATCACGGTAGGCCCCACATGGCTTTCATGGTAGCAGGCAATGAGCGTCCATACTGGATGTACAGGGACCAGGACGAGGCGCATCAGATGCACATTTTGGTTTCCAAGCGAATACAGGTGGGACCCACATATTTCGTACTAGTTCAGACATTTGTGATCACTTCCCGTCTATGCGCGAAGTAGGTGGGGCCCACCTTTTTCACGCTACTGATATCGGACTGGGATTCGGTAGTGACCCCTCAGTACCCAAGTGGTACTGTAGGGCCACCATGAGGTATCTGCTTCATCCATGCCGTCCAACCATTTTGCCAGCTCATTTTAGAACTTGATTCCAAAACTGAGGCAGATTCAAATCTCAAGCGGACTACACCATAGGAAACGGTGGTGACTGAATGCCCACCATTAAAAACTTCTTAAGGGCGGAAAAAGTGTTGGATGGCAAATAAACATTATATTGGGCCTTAGTAAGTTTTTAACGGTGGGTGTTCAATCACCACTGTTTCTTTGGTATAGTCCCCTTGAGATTTGGATCTACCTCATTTTTTTTCCATGCCCTAAAATTTTAGGGCTGTTAATGGACCGGGCTTGGCTCAGAGTAAAAAAAAATAATAAATAGGACCTGCCCAGTTAGGCCCATCTAGAACAGTTTAGAATCCGGGCATGAAGACAACACCAAGCCCAATCTATTGACAACCTCAGCTAAAATGATATGGCAAGATGGATGGACGGCAGGGATAAAAAAAAAAATACATCATGGTGAGGCCCACAGAGATTTTCCAACACAGACCATTACGAACTTGTCACATTGAGGGGCTCACTACTAAATCCGAGTCCACTTATATTCCTTGGCTGGACCGATTCCGTCCATCTGGGGGAGGACGCAATCCGCTTCTTGTAAAAATGTGGATTTTCCCAGATGCAGAGACAGCTGATCTTGATGATGGGGCCCATCTATTGCATGCCAGATGTACCCAACATGTGAAACTCTGGTAAGAAAGATGTGCATGCATGCCAAGTTAGCATGCAGCCAGCTGCACGTGATCAGTTTCATTTTTTGATACTCTGGTGGAGCATGGAACTTGATACACTGGCACTTCGGAATTGTAGACTTTGTTTACATGAATTGTATAAAAGAAACACTCACTATGTCATAATGACGAAATGTAGGATTGATTGAGAAATTCTACCCTCTGATTCAGACACTTATTTGTTGAAATATGACCATCGAATACTTTCATTTTTAACCGTCCAATAAACGTCCACCAATCCTTACCAAATATCCAAAATCTGGAACCCATCGTTCGGTCATGTAATTTGAATAACTCGTGTGCCACGTATGCAGTTTTCTAAGTGACTGTGTATCATCCATCACTCTCTGTTGGAGTATCAAAATCTCTATTGTGAGAAAAAGTAAAGGGATCTTACAACAGAGGTCCTCAAGAATCCGAATTTCACAGAATAATGCCTTCAAGATTAAAACATACAGAAGAGTTTGAGCAATAAAATTACAAGATTGCCCTTCATTTGTTTTTTCTTTAAAAAGTAACGATGTGGAGCATTGTGGGGCCCACATTATACGTGTATGACAGCCAACCTATGCAACGGATGAACCCTATCCTAAGATTTGATGAATGACAATTCCCACGGATTCAACCAAAAGGTGGGCCACACCATAAAAATAATATACATTGACCAAAAACGTCCAAATTCATGTGTAGCCTCTTTGATTATATGATCGGCTAGATTATTTTTTTATTCGAGTGATCATCATGATGTGATAGATATGCTCAATGGGGGATGTCACACACATACTAGGTCAGTTCCACAATTCTCGACTTTATCATATTTTAAGGAAAAAGGTACATAGATTAATTTAATAGTTTCATTGGGGGGATTTTACTCCCCAAAAATCTATATTTTACCAAATAATGCTAGAAGATTAGAAATTATATGGCGGTGATTTTTTAGGTATGAAATTATAAAAATGCTCTCATTTAATTTTTCTTTAAAATGCAGTGAAGGTCAAGACACGTGAGACCACATGATATGTCTATAACATTCAACCAATGAGCATACATGGCAAGTGTATAACATTCAACCCATTCTATCGTATGCAGCCCACTAATGTGATAACACGAACAAAATATCAAGCCCATCAGATCATTAGATGGGCTATACTTGAATTAAGATACTTTGAATGGTGTATATTACTTTTTATGAATTGGCCGACATAGGCCCACAGTCTCAATTCTCCTCTTTGTTGTAAAGAAAAGAAAAAAAGAAAAGAATATTAATGTAATTTCTTCTCTAAGAAAGTACTGCCTGGAAATATTAGATCCTTAGGAGAGTACTCGGTAAAATTCAAGTTCTCATGGAATTTTGTCTAATAATCTTAAAAATCAGTTGGTGGAGGTATTATTTAGTAAAATCAATCTTTTGGAGGAATTTTACGGTAAGAATTAAAGGATTGTTTTAGCAAGTTTTCTCATCTCTAATTTAATAAAAAGAATACTCGAAATAACCAAATTTATTAAAAGGTCCTTTGTAGAAGTTTAACTAACTCAAATGCCCATTTTTTCTTCTAGATGGTGGCTAAAATAGGGAAATCATTAGAGTCACATGGTTCATGTTTGACAATCAACCCATACGATAAATACATCCTAGCATGATGATCATAGTAACTAAAACTCAAGTTGACACCATCATTAGGTAGGCCACACCATAAAAATAATATACATTGACCAAAGACATCCAAAAAAAAAAAAAAAACTCAATGATATGATCGGCCAGTTTTTTTTTTATTCGAGTGATCATCGTGATGTGATAGATATGCTCAATGAGGGATGTCACACGCACACTAGGTAGGTCTCACAATTCTCAACTATATCATATTTTAAGGAAAAAGGTACATGGATTAATTTAATAATTTCATTAGGGGATTTTACTCCCCAAAGAATCTATATTTTACCAATAATGCTAGAAGATTAGAAATTATATGGAGGTGATTTTTTAGGTATGAAATTACAAAAATGCTTTCATTTAATTTTTCTTTAAAATGCAGTGAAGGTCAAGACTTGTGAGACCACATGGTATGTGTATAACATCCAACCAAAGAGCCTACATGGTATGTGTATAACATCCAACCCATTCTATCCGTATGCAGCCCACTAATGTAATAACACGAACAAAATATCAGGCCCATCAGATCATTAGATGGGCTATACTTGAATTAAGATATTTTGAATGGCGTATATTACTTTTTATGAATTGGCCCACATGGGCCCCATAATCTCAATTCTCCTCTTTGTTGTAAAGAAAAAAGAAAAGAAAAGAATATTAATGTAATTTCTTCTCTAAGAAAGCACTGCCCAGAAATACTAGTTTCTTAGGGGAGTACTCAGTAAAATTCAAGTTCTCAAGGAATTTTGTCTAATAATCTCAAAAATCAGTTGGTGGAGGTATTATTTGGTAAAATCAATATTTTTGAGGAATTTTACGGTTAAAATTAAAGGATCTTTCTAGCAAATTTCCTCATCTCTAATTTAATAAAAAGAATACTCGAAATAACCAAATTTATTAGAAGGTCCTTTGTAAAAGTTTAACTGACCCAAATGACCATTCTTTCTTCTAGATGGAGGCAAAAATGAGAAATCATTAAAGTCACATGGTTCATGTTTAACAATCAACCCATATGATAAATACATCCTAGCATGATGATCATAGTAACTAAAACTCAAGTCGACACCATCATTAGGTGGGCCGCACCATAAAAATAATATACATGGTTTGAAAATGTCCTAATTTACGAGTGGCCTATTCAATGATCCAATCAACCAAATATTTTTTTATTTTAAGCAATCATCATGATATGGTATTATGCCAGACAGGGGATGTCATAGGCATACCATGTGGGTCCCACAATTCTCAACTTATCATTTTTTCTTTATCATAAAAATAATATACATGGTCATAGGCGAAAGGGTGCGTATTTATCTGCCGCGATCGTTGTTATGAAGTGTTCAAGGGGGCACTCGTGTGTATGAAGGCACGGAGGTGTGGATCGTCTTTACAAGTTGATCGGGAACACAATTCACGGTGGAGCTGTGGGATCGACAGCGAGATCCACGGTTGCTCGTATGTGGCAAGTGCCCAAGGGCCACATGAGATGAGCAGAAAAGGGCATGAATGTGCAAGGTTAGAGTCGATGGTGGCACGAGAAGCGGTGGAGTTATGATTGAAGATGAGATGACAAAGTGATGATGGTTTTCTTTCGACGTTTGAAGCTTCGGTAGGAGATTGTTGGAGAGCCTTCAAACGATGCATGGATTGGGTGCTCAGACCGGTCGAGCGACCGGTCTGCACGTAATGGCCCAGATGCACAGAGGTCTTTAGATAATTTATTCTCACCCTAGACCTGTCTAGCGACAGGTTTAAGGTGAGGCAGCATGGATATTTTTCCTCTGGATTGTTTTGTGCAAGCTCCGACCGGTCAGGCGACCAGTCGACTACGCACGCGTTTTCTTGCGCAACTATGTGATAGTGCGTAAGAGGTTGCTATTTTTTGTTTTGTTGCCTATTTAAACGGGTTGTAATTGAGGTTAGTGAGTATCCTAAGTAGTCCAAGGTTTCTTAATCGTATTGGGAAGATGAGAGTGATTTGTGAGAGACAGAGCTTGGGTTTTCTCTGTTTTCTTTGCTTGTGGGTTGTCAATCTCTGTAATCTTCTGTTAATCATAGTGGATCGCTTTGTGCCGTAGTTTTTTTACCCGCCGAGGGGTTTTTCCACGTAAATTTGGATTCTCTTGTGGTGAATGCTTGTATGTGGTTTGATTTCATAGTGTTTCTCATTTGATCTCGCATTACTCTGCACGTTCGACTTCCGCTTCCGCTGCTGGTTTTCCCAACAAGTGATATCAAAGCTATCATTAAGGTAGAGTAGAATTCAAATTTGAGACGAAAAGATGGTATCAAGCGTAAGGTTCGATACAGAGAAGTTCTCCGGCAAAAATAACTTTGATCTATGGAAGGTGAAGATTGAATCATTCCTAATTCAGCAAGGGCTTGATGAAGCTTTTGGAAAGCGACCCGAATAAAAGATGATAAGTAGACGAAGCTCGACAAGAAGGTTAGAACCCCAATCATGTTGAGCCTTACGGATGATGTTCTTTATCATGTCACAAAGGAGAAGACTACGGGTGAAACGATGGTGAAGCGAGAGAAGGTTTATGCCAAGAAGTCTCTAGAGAATTACCTGTACCTGTTGATGCAGTTGTTCACCTTGAGGATGGCTGAGGAGACAAATGTGGAGGACCACTTAAGCACTTTCAATAGGCTAGTTTGCAAGTTGGTGGAGATAGATGAATCGATGAAGGATGAATATCAAGCATGCATCTTATTGAATTCTCTTCATATTCATATTAATCATTCAGGGACTTTGTGTGCACAAGGAGGGAAACCATTAACGTCGAGACTGTTATCTTAGCCATTCAGTTGAAAGCGATGAGAAAGAAGAGCGGTGACGTGGGTTCTCATTCTTCCTCATAGGCACTGTTTATAAGGGGAAGAAGTTCTGAGCATGGTGGGTGATATTCGAAATTCGAATCTAAGGCCAAGGGTAAAGGGAAAGCTAAGGTGAAGTGCCGGAATTGTAGTCAGGAAGGCCACATGAGAGTGGATTGCCAAAATCCCAAGTTGAAGCAAGAGAAGTATGAAAGTTCTTTTGGAGGGGGAGCCAATACCGTAGAGGACGGTGGCGATCATTGTGAAGTTCTGACTGTATCTAGCAAGGGATCTCAGCGGTAGTGAATGGATCCTATATTCAGGGGCTTTATGTCATGTTTGTCCTGACCGGAGTTCATTCACGACATACAGGGAGTATGGTGGTGAATCGGTGTTTGTAAGCGATGGTTACGTTTATAAGGTGGTGGGTATTGGTACGTGCGCATCAGGATGTTCAATGGGATCGAACGAGTCCTGAAAGATGTGAAGCATGTCCTCAAGATGAAGATGAATGTGATTTCTCTTGGTGCACTTGAGGCGAAAGAGTGCGTGTTTATCTGCCGCGATCGTTGTTGTGAAGTGTTGAAGGGGGCACTCGTGTGTATGAAGGTACAGAGGTGTGGCCGTCTTTACAAGTTAATCGGGAGTACAATTCACGGTGGAGCTGCGGGATCGACAACGAGATCCACAATTGCTTGTATGTGGCAAGTGCCCAAGGGTCACATGAGAAGAACGAAGAAGGGCGTGAATGCGCAAGGTTAGAGTTGATGGTGGCACAAGAAGCAATGGAGCAATGATTGGAGATGAGATGACGAAGCGATGATGGTTTTGTTTCGATATTTGAAGCCTCTGTGGAGATTGTTGGAGAGCCTTCAAACAATGCACGGATTGGGTGCTCAGACCGATTGGGCGACTGGTCTGCACATAATGGCCTAGACGCACAAAGGTCTCTAAAAAGTTTTTTCTCACCCTAGACCTGTCTGGCGATAAGTCTAAGGTGGGCTTATAGACTAGTAGGGCGACAATTCTAAGGTGAGGTAGCGTGGATGTTTTTCCTCTGGGACTATTTTGTGCAAGCTCCGAATGATCAGGCGACCGGTCGATTGCGCACGCGTTTTCTTACGCAACTACAAGGTAGTGCGTAAGAGGTTGTTATTTTCGATTTCGTCGCCTATTTAAACTAGTTGTAATCGAGGTTAGCTGGTATCCTAAGGAGTTCAAGGTTTCCTAATGGTATTAGGAAGAGAAGAGAGTGATTTGTGTGTGTGTGTGTGTGTGTGTGTGTGTGTGTGTGTGAGAGAGAGAGAGAGAGAGAGAGAGAGAGCTTGGGTTTTCTCTGTTTTCTTTTCTTATGGGCTGTCAATCTCTGTAATCTTCTGTTAATCATAGTGGATCGCTTTGTGCCGTAGTTTTTTACCCATTGAGGGGTTTTTCCATGTAAATTTGAATTCTCTTGTGGTGAATGCTTGTATGTGGTTTGATTTCATAGTGTTTTTCGTTTGATTTCGCATTACTCTGCGTGTTCAGCTTCCGCTTCCGCTGCCGGTTTTCCCAACAATACATGGTTTGAAAAAGTCTAAATTAACAAGTGGCCTATCCAACGATCCGATCAACCAAATATTTTTTTATTTTAAGCGATCATCATGATATGGTATATATGCTAGAAAGGGGATGTCATAGGCATACCACGTGGATCCCACAATTCTCAACTTTATCATTTTTCTTAATAAGAAGGTACATGGAGTGGTTTAATAAGTTCATCCTCCAAAAGTCAGGACTTTGTAAAGCCAGAGTATTTTTACTCCATTAGAAATTACATAGAGGTGCTTTTTGATGGATGAAATTACAAAAATGCTCTCATTTAATTTTTCTTTAAAAAGTCATGAAATCCTAAACTTGTAGGGCACATGGTATGTGTATAACATCCAACCCATTCAATTGTATGCACCCCAACTTGGCAATAACACAAACAAAATATTTTGCTACACTTGAATGGAGATATGTTGAATACTGTATGTTTTATGAATTAGCTTGTGTGGGCCCCACAATCCTAAATCCCCACTTTGTTGTAAAGAAAAAACATAAAGGAGAATAATAATGTAATTTCTTCTCTAAGAAAGCACTACCAAAAATACTAGTTCCTCAGGTAGTACTCGGTAAAAGTCTCAAAATTCACTTGGTGGAGACATTATTTGGTAAAATCAGTATTTTGAAGGAATTTTTCTATAAAAATAAAAAAGATAAAAGAAGTATTTGTTTTTCAACAAAATCCCTCACTAACTATTATCTAACCTAAAAGAGCACCTAAAATAATCAAATTTACTAAAAGTTCCTTTTTAGAGATTGAAATGACGCACATGCCCCTTTTTCTCTCAAAATGTGAAAACATTGACAAACCAATGGGATCACACGGTGCATGTATGACATTCAACCCATCCAATAAATACATCTTATTAGCATGACGATCATAGTAACTAAAATTTAAGTCGATGCCATCATTAGGTAGGCCACACCATATAAAAAAAAATGGACAACACCCAAAAAATTAACATCACGTGTGGGTCATATGATGATTCCATTGGCCTGAAGGTGGAGTGCATCTTTTGAACGTGATAGGTGAAAACCTCTTCACATTCAAGCCACTGCTTTCAGTGAATATTCTGAAGTGAGTAGGCTCAAACAGGCATGGATTGGGTGCTGCCCCACCTTGGCTGAGCTCGCTCCACTACTGACGCAGTGGGATTTGATTGGCAGGATGTTGTTAGAGATATGTCCATGCAAAGCATGCTTAAAAGTTGTTGGGTCGTATTTGATTGGGCTTCGTTTTTAATAATGGCCTACCGTCCAATCAAATCCTGTCCCGTTAAACTTGATGCAAGATGGGCAGTACCTAGTGTCAAGTGGGCCCCACGATTCTCAACTTCAGCAGTTCTCAATTGGTTTCAATCTCCATCAATGCATTTTAGTAAAATCACAACTTCTAAGGAGCTTTGCTGTAAAAATCCCAAAAAAATAAATAAATACAAGATAAAACATTATACTAGAATATTTTATTAATGGCCCATGCCAAATATCATATCATAGATACATACATGCATCATCATCATCACACCAACATCCTCAAACCCTTAATAAAACTACAAGCCCATGCCACGTGGTGCAATTCCCAAGGCATGACAATCCTCCAATGGGAGAGACCAAGGAGAATGTCTCCCTCTGACCACCAACACAATCCCTCCACGTGTCATCAATGCTGTGGTGGGCCCACTTGGGTTATTCCTGTTTCTAGTTCCCAACTCCCACTCCATCTCAAACACTACTTTTTTAAAAGAAACTACCACATGATTTTTGGACACCTAAAGACACTCTCCTACACACTCATACTCTACTACTTAAAAAACATACAATCCTTGTAGCCTACTCTCCACTCTTCTCAGCTGGAGTTTCTTCCTTGCAAGCTTCTTCAGCTGGCTTCTCCTCTTGGGTGGCAACCACCTCCGCCGGAGCCTCCGGTGCATCGACGGATTCCTTAGCTTCTACGGTCTCCTCGACCGCCGGCTCTGGCGCCACCTCCTTGGCCACTTCTTCGGTCTTTTCCACCTCCGGTTCCGGTTCGGCGGGCTTCGCAGACTCTTCTACCACTTCCTTGGTCTCAGTTTTCACTTGGACTTCGGGCTCTGGTGCAGCCGGTTCCTCTGCGGCGGCATCGGCCGTTGTCGCCTCTTTGGGCTCCTCGGCCACTTTCTCTACCTCTTTGGGCTCTTCGATCACTGTCTCTGTAGTGGGGGCTGCTTTTTCCTCCTCCACTGATGTGGTCTTCTGGGTCTCCTTCAATTCCTCAGTTGGATTCGTCTCTGTCAATGCTGTTGTCACTGATTGAACCTATACCGTCCGTTGTTGATCAGTGAATACTTAAGTTGAAATTTTTACGATTATGTGATTTTCATTTATTCAATAAATCCACCTAACATCAGTGCATACATATAAAAGTATTTGCCATGACCTACTTAATGAGACACTGGACTGATAAACCTGAGTTTCATGGTTTGTTGATTGAGACCATTGATCTGATGGACAGATTCTACAATAGCTTCCCATGGTGGAAGATCTTAATTCTTTTGAGCATGATTGAAGTGTTAAGATCTTCCAATCTTGAGGAATTTCATGGCATCCACCATCCACAATAAGGGCCCATCAGGTGAACTGTTTCGATCGAAGAACCATGGGCTCCACATGTACAAAATTCTATGTAAGAAATTATAATTTTGATTGAATCCATTTGAAATTTGAAGACTTTGAGATGCACACATGATCAAGTGGGCACCAAGGTAATGTTTTTAAATCAACATTATGCAGATTTGGGTTTTGATCAAACTGTTTTTAAATCAACACTAATCAATATAAGAAGATCATGGATAGAAGGAGAATGAAAGGTACATCGATTCAGGTTTTAATTTAATCACTACTAATCACTATCAAGAACACATAACTTGGAAGATGGATCGACCGAGGCGAGATGATCACAAGATTTTGATTGAATTGTAGTTTAATCAACACTAATCGCTAGAGGGAAAGCCATTCATAACTACGAAGAAGATGGATCGGACAAGAATAAATGTTGTGATGAATTGGATTTTGATTGAATCATTTTTTAACCAAACACCGATCAATGTAACAAAAACGACTTTTCGAGATTAATATGTTACGCTGGATTAGGTCTCGATCAAATTGTAGTTGATCAACACTAATCACTATAAGAAAAAGTTAAACATAAGCACAAAGATTTTGATCGGATGAGATTAAAATTGTGTTGAATTGGGTTTTGATCATAAGTATAAAGATTTTGATTGAACGAGATTAAAATTGGGTTGGATTGTGTTTTTATCAAATTGTCGATCAACACCATAAGAATAAGCTATATACATTACTATGAAGAATGATCGGGCAAGAATCAACGCTGCATCAACTTGGGTTTTCGTCGGATCGTTGATTAATCAACACTAATCACTGAAAAGACTATACATAACTAGAAGATGGATCGAATGAGAACCAGCGTTGCGTCAAATTGGATTTCAATCCAAACACCAATTTTATCAACACTAGAAGATTGATCAAAATTGGGTTTTGATCGAATCGTAGTTTAGGGTGCGTTTGGTTGCATCAAATATCATGTTTTATGATATTTCATGATTAATAGTGGAAAATTTCATGATATTTCATGAAATTAGAAATTTGGTGCACCTAAACACACACACACACACACACACACACACACACACTTAATCAACACTAATCACTATTATGGGATTAGTTACCTCAACTGTGGCCATTGGAATCAAAAGGAAGAGAAGAAGATGGAAGTTGAATGAAATGAATGAATTCAAATCAAGAAATATGAGAGAGATAGAGAGAGCTGTGAGTGAATGGTAATGAAATGGAAGGTATATATAGAAAGCTTAGAGGCCTTAGAGAGAGTGTGAGAGAGGGAGAGGTGTGGGTGGGGCCCACTCAAAGAATCTTGAAATGTGACACCTCATATCACTGACATCAATGCCCCCTGACATATTACTAGAAATGCTAAAGAAAGGATGAGATGGGGTTGTTTATTGCACTCCAATGGGTTGAAAAATCCAAAATAGGTGTGGGGGAGTTTTCCCACCAGTCCATCATCTCTCTAGTGGCACCAATCACTGCTATTGTGTGCTTTGTGCAGTAGGGCTTGGAGGTAACCCTTCAATTATGCAAAAGGGTTGGAATATTTTAACCAAGGGTACATGTGAAAGGTGGGCCCCACTTTTGGGCAATCTTTAAAAATGGGCCTAAACCCTATGATAGTTCACCACCAATTAAAAAAAATGGGCTAGTTGTGCGTGGAATCCCAACCATTGAAATTGCTGACCCAACTATGGATGGAGAATAATCGAAAAATTACATTGATAAGATAGTGGTAACAATTTGATTTTGGACCACTTACTATTTTACTTCTAGCCATTTATTTGGTGACCATCAATTGAATGGTTGGGATTGCTTGATCAGTGTCAATTTAGATATATGATCCATTGATAGTGTGACCCATATTTCGAATGATCTAGATAGTTGTAGCAAACTATCTCAAGAGTCTATAGTATAGAATAGTAAATCATCATGATAGACAAATGACTAAAATAGCCTTTACAGCTAAGCTATGAGATTTTTAATCCTTTCACGTGAACTCTGTAAGATCTTGTTTCCTCTCGGTTTTTTTCGGGAATGCATGCATGGAAGGGTATTGACCCGTTGTGATTTTAAGTAGATAGGACAATCTGGGCCGTTGATTAGATGAGACCCGCCTTGTATATCAGATGGGAAAAGATTCAGGCACTTTATCTTTGAGGGAAGCCATATTTGTGTAAGAAGATGAACGGTTTAAAAACTAGGATTTTTGTTGTTTTTCATATGTGTTGCCTCTAGGGCTAGATATTTCTTCAGATCATCTATAACGTAGGTCCCATCTGATAGAAGGCTTGGATGTAGTACGTGCGTGATATTTTAGCACGTGTGGGGCTGGCAAACCTGAGGGCATTTTGGTCATTATGACATTAGATGAGTGGCACTTTGGTAGTTCTAAGAAAGACGGGATCCTTTTTGCTAAGTTTGTTTATTTTTACCCTTTTGGTAATTTTGCTTTTGACCTTTGTGACGTGGACATACACCAAACGCCATCTGGGGCCGAAAACGCTAGGCCGGTGGCAGGGTGGGCCACACCCCCCACCAACTGCTATCATTTACTTCCTGGAAAGAAAAGGATGCTGACGTGGCATCTCCTGGCCGATTTTAGTTACGTGCCTCACTTTGAATGCTGCACCAAAAGGGGACCGGAATTCGTCTATAACACCTGTTGCGTAAAACACACAGGCCTGTGGGACCCACCATATTCTATCTGTAAATCCTCTCCGTCCATCAGGTGAGAAATGTTGTTTGAACCGTACATGTAATGGATCATCTCTAAAATCAATGAGGTAGAGCTGCAATGTAGAGCTGCTCGTAAAATCAATGAGTTCATACAGTGTGGCCCACTTGATATTTTGATCAGGATGATTTTTGTGTTGGAACTTCAACATGGTAATTTACACCTGATCAACGGTTTCGATTAAATATTCATCTCGTGGTGGCCCCACACATAAACCTATGGTTGTCATCTCGTCTCCATTGTTCTCTAAGGTATGGCCCACATGAGTTGTGGATCTGGCTGATTTTTTTGTTATGTGTCGAGGAATCGAGGCGCAACCTGATGGACGGAGTGGATTTTATATATACAACATGGTGGGCCCCACAAGGTTTGGTGTTCTACGCGCTGCCTAAAAGAGGAGTGGCAGAGGATTCGGGTCCCAAAGGTACCCTAGTGGGCCCCACGGGGATATGCTCGACAGGTAGGACGCTGGTGACGTGGGGCCTACTTCCGGCCGTCCATTCTGCCACGTCGGATCTCGTCAGGCGCTATCACGTGAGATGCAGTCCTGCCACGTCACCACATTCGTCGGTTTGTCCGCAGGGCGCGAATTAGGTGTTACCCCGGGAACAGCTTAGTGGGTGTTAACCTAACCGTGTGGGGCCCATATTGATCCATTTTTTTATATATCCATGCCGTCTATCTATTTTTTCATATCATTTTAGGATGTGATCCAAAACCCTAAGAATATCCAAATCTCAAGTGGAACATACCACTAAAAACAGTGATGAATAACCATTAAAAACGTTTTGTGGGCCACAAAAGTTTTGGGTCAATCTAAAATTTATAATTTCCATTAATCAAGACCTTATTTACATTATCAAGAGCTTGGATTGCAAATAAAAATGACCAAAACCTTATTATGGGCTCTTTGGAATTTTTAATGGTGGGGCACTCAATCACACTGTTTCTAGTCGTATGGTCCACTTGAGATTTGGATCTACATAATTTTTGGTATATCATTCTAAAATGTTCTATAGAAACGTATGGACGGAGTGGATATACAAAAAAATATAATACATGTGGGCCATACGGTAGGGGTAATACCCACTAAGATGTTCCCGGGGTAACACCTAATTAGCGCCCTTGTCCGCATGCCTCCCCTGTGGCTATCAGGAAGAATGGAATCGATACCACGCATGTTTATAAATAAAGCAAATTACGAAAACGCCCTTGTGAAATTAGCCATTGAAAACCGCATACGTGATAGAATGACGAATATACCCTTGCCAGTTTTAAGTTTCGGACTCGGTGGGATCCGATCCGATCCGGCCCGGCCCACGAATCGGGTGCAACTCGGGCGGGTTGGGTCCGGTTGATGGTCAATCGGCTGGGTTTGGGTCGGCCATCTATTCAAGCCCGGAACAGTGCCCTAGCCTGAGCAGATCCACCCACTTTTGTCCAAGATCAAGACCGTTGATTAAGTGTGGCCCACCATGCATGATATATGACAATGATTTGAAAGAGCTGACTGGGACAGATGGATGCCGAGCAGGTGGTGTGGGGATGTGTTGAGTGCTGTGGGGACCACCTTGATGTATTTGTTTTATATCCACACCGTCCATCCATTTTGCCATCTCATTTTAGGCATGAACTAAAAAAATGAAGCAGATCCGAAGCTAAAGTGGACCACGTCACGGTAAACAGTGGGGATAATGACTTGCCATCCAAGCTGTTGACATCACACCACTGTTTCCCATGGTGTGGTCCACTTGAGCTCCGGATCTACTTAATTCTTGGGTTTAAACATTAAAATAATCTGGTAAAATGGATGGACGGTGTGGATATAAAACACATACATCAAGGTGGGCCCCGCAGCCGCCCAGCACGGTGGGCAACACCATCTAATCCGTGTCCGGAACAGATGGGCTCTGATATTGATATTCTGGCTAGGCCCAATAGCCTGTGGCCCACCCTACCTACATTCGTGCCATGGCCCAAAATCCTCCTACTAGTGTTCGAAATGTGATTTTATCAAGTTCCATTTGTATTTTTTTTTGGAACTTGTTCCATCCTTCGTGGACCCACATATCAACGGTCCAGATTGTCAGATGATGGGCTCCATAGTAGCCTGAGGACTTCATAGAAATCAACTACTTGGGTACCACGTAAGTCCATCTGGTAGGCCACGTCAGTATGGGTCATGCACCAATACATCCCCTATCAGATCTCCAATGGCCTATATTTAACAAAAGAAAAGATAGGCCCAATCGGGCGGTCAGGATCATCCTATAGGTCAGATCTTTGAAGCAATCTCCCACCCGCAATGAGCCCTACCATATGAACGTTTCGGATCAGGAACTAATGCCCCCCACACGTTCCATCCAACGGTGCACGTTCCTTCTTGGAATAAAGTGGCATTTTCGTCATTCGGTCACAGGACATTTTGGCCATTTTGGTAATAGATCACCCTTTGAAATCTGCCCTTGAAATTGTATTATTGCGAATCCAGACGCAAGCGCGATTGAAACGGCGTGGAAAACGCCGTACGTCGTTGTCGCAGACAGATGCGTGTACGAAACGGCGTTACACTTCCGTCCGCATCCGACCACATACAGGCAACCGTACCACAACTTGTGGTACAGGACCATCTTTCCTGCCAACGTAGCATTTTAAAAAAAATCTGTACCATGAAATGTTTTATACAAAATCTTTATCATCCTTGGAAAAAGATCAGTCTGCTCTGATCAGTAGACTGTCCACATATGTATATTGAGTCAGACCGTCGGTTGTATGTAAGTTGAAAATTGTGACCCACATGATAAAAATAAAGGTATGATTTTTATGTCATATGATCTTCACGGTATATCCTACGGTTTTCATGGTACCGATTTTCTACAGATGTGGCATAATACGGTGAAGAATGGTACCGCACCACAAGTTGTGGTATGTTCTCTGCCTGTGATCGGTACTCGTCTGCAGCTGTGGCAAGCAGATTCCTAGGTTCCTGACTCCTGATGCTTGTATTTTGTATTAGTGGGTCCCACTTTTGTTGATCTAGACCGCTGATTTGATTGTGCCTGCCATGGATGGGATTCCACGGTAGAAAAAAATGATCCTAAATGATTCTACCCATTTCGTTTTTGTCTGTTATTTTGGATCGTTGTTGCATTTTTTCTGACCGTTTATTCATTGGCCTTCTTTTGATGGCTTAGAATCATTTGATCTGGAAATTTTTCTAGATTACTCTTATCCACGTGGTTTGCTTCGGATCAACGGTTGAGATTTAGAAATACGACCCTACAGGCAGCAACCAGAGCATGAAGAAACTATTCCCGTTCGGATGCGTCAGGACCCTACATTTCCTTGCAAGAGCGATCCGTATATGAAAAGCCAATAGAAAAGTGTGATGTAAAGTTGGGCGGTGGAGGGCCTACACGTTTGGCAGCGTCCGGCGTGTCTCCAACCAATAGAAATCCTTCAATCGTGCTACGGTGACGTGGCCTTACGTGAGCTGTACCTTTTGCCCCGTTGGCCCCACGTATGAATCATGACTGGGGTGGAATTATTAGCCTTTTTTAATGCTCAACGAGAGGAGCAGATTTCGTACTTGTCCTGGTTTATGGTGAGGATCTCCACCATTGTTTTGGTGGGCCCACAATGGATGGAGGATAAAAAAACTTTTAAGGGGTCGTTTGTGTTGGGCTTCGATTCGTACAAATGGCCACACGTGTAGTGGTTGGCCAGGATTCAATCACATATATACGTGTGATGTATACGTGCGTCGAGCATGCCAAGATCATATGTGACCCAACCCGAACCTTGTGATCCCCTCATTGGTGGATGAACAAAGATATATAAAGCTAAGTGTTGGTTTTATTAAATTGAATAAGAGTATATTACGAATCAGTAAATAAGTATATGAAGCAAAGAAAATTACTTACGTAAGTTTAAGTAGGCAAAGTGATTGAGTTCGGGTCTTTGTCTCCTTGGTAGAGTCTGCGATTTTCAACAAGGGGTCTTGGTCTCAAAACCCATTAGTGGTGAAATATTCATGCTCTAAACCTAAATAATCATAAGATGGTGGTAATGCACTAATAAAAAAGTGGAGAAATTAAATTAAGCTATTCTAATTGATCCAAACTTACTATACCATTGTGTTAAATAGAAGATAGAAGTTGAGAGGCTAAACTAGGTTTAGCTAAATTAAGATAGGCAATTATGCGAGACATTAAGATAAGTGTCTACGTGAGACGAAAAGATTTAATAAATAACGGTGAGTTCAATTGGAGATTTTGTGTGTTTAAAATAATAAGGGTGGAGCTCTTCATTATCGTTCTTTTTTATAGACTTAGATAGGTAGTGGCTTTGTTTCATGGTCCCTTGGCTTTTAGGATTGGTGAGTGTAACGACCCTAAAATTTCGGTAGGAAAAATTTTCTTTTAGGAGCAAAAATGGGTTTAGCTAAATAAATTTAAGATGATAAAGAAAAGAAAAGCATGGACTGATTGGTTAAAGCCCTCTTAAGCGAGAGGGAAGACCAGGTATCGAGTCCTATCACTAACAAGAATTTAATTTTCTTTTTTGCTTTAAATACGAATTTTGAAATTCAAAATTAATCTTATCTTATCTCAACCAACCCATCTTATCCGCAACAAATCTCCAACGAACGTCTCTTTAAAAAGAGAAAGAACGAGATGGTTTTCATCCATCGTAAAAGAAAGGAAAGGAAAGGAGAGAAGGAAGGAGGAATAGAGGGATCTTGCGGCTAGATCAAGTAGGTGTTCTTTTATTTTATTTAAGTAGGCCAGATCCAGCCAATGAACGGGTCGGATCGTCCGTCCGTTCATTGTACGGATCTAGGGACCTTATCTTTATCTTAACCCTTGAATAGGTGATCACGATTGATGGGGACCATTTGGGTGGGCCAGGAATCGATCTGGATGGGTCATAATGACCATATGGCCAAAATGTACATGGGCCTCAAAATTCAGATCGAATGGACCTTCAGATGGGCCACATCGATTGGATGAATAATAGCCTTTATAATTCTTTTATTATGGTTTTATTTCATTATTAAATCAACTATGATGAATGTATAGTGTTCCAAAATTTTATTGGGCCCACAATGAGGTGGCCGACCCAATGGTCGGACCAGATCTCTTGTAAACCATATATATAGCCTAAATAAATAATAATAATAATTATACTAAAAATAAAATAATATAAAAAAAAAAAGAGAAAAGAAAAAGGAATTGCTGGAACGTCCAGCGTCTCTGACGCTGGAACGTCCAGCGTTATTCAAAGTTGAACGTGACGTGGGGGCCCCACTCATGGGACCCACCTTGATGTATTTTGTACATCCGCTCCATCCATTTATTTCTCCATCTTATTTTAGGACTAGTGTCCGAGTTTGGACTCAAACTAAGGTCCGAGTGGGCCACACCACCTGAAACAAATCAATGGTGAAAAAAATTATAAAATAAAAATGAAATTAAAAAGATAGAAATTCTGGGCGTGGACAATGGTCCACTCGTGGACCCCATTGTGATGAAATCGGTAGATCCAAGCCGACCATATGTTTTAGTATAATGTTTTACAGCTTGGGTCCAAAAATCAGATAAATCCGAATCACAGGTGGCCCACACCACTTAAAATATTAATGATAACAACACACATGGTTGAGGCAGTCCGATTTTGGATTGCTGTCCACTTTTGGGACCCATTTGATGACATTTTAAGAAATCTAATCCGTCCAATATTTTAATAAATAAGTTTTCTAGTTAAGGACCAAAAATGGCCCGTACAGGATATTCCAGTGGGCCATACCAAGATAAACAGTGGGGACAACACCTGTCCACTGGTTAGGAGCTTGTGGGCCCCACTGTGTAGTTTTTGAAAAATCCAATCCACCCAATCTCTGGAGTAATGAATTATTAGTCTTGTGAAAAAAAATCAGCCCAATCAGAGTTCCAGGTGGGCCATGCCAAGTGAAATAGTGGGGAGGTACGGTATGGATTATCATAAATTGACCATTTTAGGATATCCTACGACAAAATCCTTGCAAAATATAATCAATCATATTTGGTAGTGTACCATTGGGGAACTTGTGACCAAGTATAGGATGACCACCAGTCAAGTGGGCCGTACCATCAGAAAATTGTAAAAGGGGCCATTCCTTTTGGAAACGTGGGTCACAATAATCAAATCTGGACCGTCCATTAAGGAACCAAAACTCAATAAAGTATAATCCAAATTGAAAATAAGTATATTAAGGTTAGATTGGTGGTTTATAAATATAAATTACATTTATTGTAGATTCAGGACCGATTCTACTCAGGACGTGACACAATTAACAAAGTAATCGCCACTATCAACAGGTGAGTACATCCCAACACGTTTCCTAGTCATTTTAATTAAGTAAGTTGTGTGATGGATGCAATATGTGATATTGATTAATTTGTGCTTGTTTAAATATTATTTAAATAATTTCTATTTATAAATGTCATGAAAGATTGCCTCTCAAAATGAGAGATGAAATGTACGGACGTAAATTATTGCATGCATTATGAATTATTGTGCCTGGAGTTCGACTCTGGAAGACCGGTAGGTACTTAAGTACCCGGTTACCCAGGGACCATCCTGGAAGCCCACTAATATGTGGAAGTCCGCCCTACAAGGAAGGGGGAGCCGATTGATGGGATCCAATCGAAGCAAGTGGAAGACTGTATATATGCCCACTTGATGCATCATTTCATTCATTATTGCATTAATTATATGTTACCTATATTTGATGGCATGTGTTTATCCTGTTTAATTGAAATGCATGTGAACCGTATTGGGTTACTCACTGGGCTTTCCAGCTGACGTTGTGGATTAAAAATATACAGATGATGTAGACGTTGAACCTTCAGAGAATGCCCCTGATAATGAGATGGGACCACTAGAGGAACCGCAGGACTATTGGCCTAATTTAACCGAGGAAGAAGTGGCGGCCCTGAACCAAGACGTTTAGACTAGTTTCTTTTATTTTATTATTTTCAATAATTAGTAGACATTTAATAAAGTCCCAAATGGGTGGACTTAGTTTATAGTTGAATACTTCATGAATAAATGAGAACTTAGTATTTCATCATTTTATGCCTCTTAAAGTTGTTTAACGTTATAAATGCACTTAGTGCACCAGTTATACCCCGTAAACTGGGCCGGAGGGTGCACACTCTGAGTCCGGATTTCGGGGCGTGACAGAATGGTATCAGAGAGAGGCTTTTCTTAAAAACCTAGTTGACCTGTAGGTTATGACCCCACTTTTCTACATAAATGGTAGACCCCTGAAAATTAGAAAACAAACTTAGGACATTCCCTAAATGATCGGGGTAAATATAGAGAACTTAGAAATCAAAATTAGGGATAAAAAAAAAATAAAAATAAATAAATAAATAAATAAATAAATAAATAAAAATGAAAAGTACTGCTCATCTGAAGTCCAATATAGACTCAAAGTGCTTATTGTTATTGATAATGGAATTATAGATCATTTTATAGCAATTAGGTATTGTTAGATGATTTTATAACACACAAAACCTGCTGGACAGCAATGTCCATCAGAATTATTGATTTTTGTAAAATTCATATCTATTAATATACAGCTCCGATCAGTGTGATTTAAAGGCCTGATCGTAGCTGGGTAAGTTTAGTTTAATATAAAATTTGTAAAAAAATATAAACTCCTTAATGGCTCATGGGGACTAAATTTCGTTATTCCTCTTAGGTGATTATGGCTCCTAGGAAATCAAAAAGCCTTCGTGATATAGGACCATCAACAAGTGTAACTGTGGCCCAAGGACCAGTAGTGAATCCTACAGTGGTGGTAGAAGAAGAGGCGTCAAATAGAGAACAAGATGAAAATTATATGGAGGAAGAAGAAAACTTTGAGGAACAACAGAATCTTGCACCACCTCTACCGGCAGCAAATCAAAATGAAGCGGGGCCCAGTACTCGGTTACCATTGTCTCCCAGGACAACGCAGGCGAATCCTACGGGACCCAACATTCAACCCTTGGATGCAGCATTCGGATTACTTCACCAAATGGCGGCAATGATGAAACAACAACAGGAACAGTTTGCTGCACAATGGGCTGACATGACTCAAGCACCACGTGGAAATCGACAGACAATGCCAATAAGATCGGAACAACCACGAGAGGTGGACTTGCTGGAGAAGTTCACCAAACTCAGGCCTCCGGTGTTTCAGGGCGCCACAAATCCAACTATAGCGGAGGATTGGTTGGTCCAAGTAGAGAAGGTATTAGAAGCAATGAACTGCCCTGATAATCAAAAGGTTCGATTGGCCTCATTCATCCTCCAAGGCGAAGCAGATGTTTGGTGGCGTGCGGCAAAGCGGGTGGTGGAAGCTAATCATGAGTGGACATGGGCAGAGTTTGAGAAGAAATTTCGTGAGAAGTATTTTCCTCGGGCCTACAGAAATCAGAAAATGGCCGAGTTCACTAAGTTAGAACAAGGCTCAATGACTGTGGCTCAGTATGAGGCTAAGTTTGCAGAATTGTCCAGATATGTTCCGAAAATCTTGGAAGATGAAGAATATAAAATCTCTAAGTTTGATGAAGGACTTCGTCAGAATATTCGAACAAAATTCTGCACCGACACTATTAAAAGCTATGCTGAGATAGTGGACAAAGCGTTCAAGGCTGAAATGGATAATGAACGGTTCCAGAAATCTCGCACTCAAATAACTGGAAGTCAGTCTAGGTCTGCACCAAGTCAGCAGCAATCATTAGAGAAGAGGCAAAGGGTTAATGTACCAACTTTCGTGGCGAACAATCAAGACCAGTTCTTTGCTGGAAACTGTGCTCACTGCAATAAGTATGGACACAAAGCAATACACTGTCGGACTCGACTTCGCGACATGGGTTTACTACCTTCCTTACCTTCCCGTGCGCAGTTCCCTGCTACAACTCAACAGTCAGGCATGACATCTCAGGCATCGCGGTCAGCAAATCTCTATCCTCAATCTTCAAAGTTGTTACCTCCCAGGCCGCAACAGTTCCAACAAAATCGGCCCCAGCAGCCAGCTCGACCTACGACTTCTCAGAATCGAGGAGGACAGCAATTTAAACAACAACCTATGCAAGGAAAAGTATATGCGATTGCACCAACTGCTGAGCCAGAGGTGGACAACAATGTGGTGGAAGGTATGGCAAATGTTCGTGATAAATTTGTTACTATTCTTTTCGACTCTGGTGCTAGCTTATCTTTCATATCAACTACTGTAGTGGAACACTTAGGCCTTAAACCAGAACACCTTAGAAAAACAATCTCAGTTGAGACACCTATAGGAAAGGCAGTAGTCTTGAAACAAGTGTGTAGAGCATGTCAACTCAATATTGGTGGTGTACTTATGCCAGCAGATTTGATTGTGATGGACATGCCAGGGTATGATGTAATCCTAGGTATGGACTGGCTTACCTCGAATCGAGCTAAAATAGATTGTCATGATAAGTCAGTTACTTTTTCTATTCCTGGCAAAGAACCATTCCAAATGCAGGTCATAGAGAAGGGTAAAGAATTTATACATATCATGGTGCTAAAGGAAGGTGAGTCACAAGAGCAGACCTTGGATCAAATTCCGGTGGCGAGTGAGTATCCCGAGGTTTTTCAGGACATTCCTGGATTACCACCTCGACGGGACGTCGATTTCGGTATCGATCTCTTACCAGGTACTGCACCAATCTCTATTCAGCCATACCGAATGTCGACAATGGAATTAAAGGAGTTGAAAGATCAGCTGGGTGAATTAACAAAACAAGGTTTCATAAGACCTAGCACATCCCCGTGGGGTGCGCCAGTAATTTTTGTAAAGAAGAAGGATGGTAGTATGCGATTATGTATTGACTACCGTCGGCTGAATGAGGTGACCATCAAGAACAAATATCCATTACCTCGTATCGACGATTTATTCGATCAGTTGAAGGGTGCTTGTTATTTCTCTAAAATCGATTTAAGGTCGGGATATCATCAGCTACGAATTAAGGAAGCAGATATATACAAGACGGCGTTCCGAACACGATATGGGCATTATGAATTTTTGGTTATGCCTTTTGGGTTGACCAATGCCCCAGCCGTGTTTATGGATTTGATGAACAGAATATTCCAGCCATATCTAGATCAGTTCGTTATCGTATTTATCGATGATATATTAATTTACTCGAAGACTAGTAGAGAGCATGAGACGCATTTGAGGACAGCATTGCAAGTTCTGAAGGATAACCAACTGTATGCAAAATTTTCGAAGTGTGAATTCTGGGCAGAGAAAGTTCAATTCCTCGGCCATGTTATCTCCAGAGAAGGAGTAGCAGTGGACCCGGCAAAGATTGAAGCAGTAGTCAAATGGGAACAACCCACTAATGTGTCGGAAATACGAAGTTTCCTTGGTCTGGCTGGATATTACCGGAGATTCATTAAAGACTTCTCCAAAATTTCTGGCTCGTTAACCAGCTTGACTCGGAAGGGTGTACCTTTTATATGGACCGAAAGCTGTGAAGAAGCATTTCAGGAGTTGAAAAGACTTCTAACTACTGCCCCTGTTCTTACCCTTCCACAAGAGGGTGCGAAGTTTATACTCTATACCGATGCATCTATTCTAGGCCTAGGTTGCGTTTTAATGCAAGAAGGCAAGGTGATAGCATATGCGTCAAGGCAATTAAAGAATCATGAACGTAATTATCCTACACATGATTTGGAATTAGCCGCTATTGTATTCGCCTTAAAGATTTGGAGGCATTATTTGTATGGCGAGCGGTTTGATTTATTCACCGATCATAAAAGCCTACGATATTTGTTCTCTCAGAAGGAGCTAAATATGAGACAGCGAAGGTGGGTGGAATTTCTGAAAGATTACGATTTCGAATTATTATATCACCCTGGAAAGGCAAATTTAGTAGCAGACGCTCTCAGCAGGAAGCAATATAAGCAGCAAATCATGGCAAATCTCATGGTTCACGAATGGAAAATGCTTGATGATGCAAAGGAATTCGATGTAGAATTATTATTCCGTGATCATGAGTGTGTTCGATTGGGAAATCTCAGGATAAGACCAACCTTAGCTGACAGGATCATAGAAGCCCAAGGAAGTAGTGAATGGTTACAACAAGTGATAGTTAAACATCAAGGGAAAGAAGCTTCTGAATGGAAGATATGGGAAGACAAAGGTATTCGGTATCGTAATCGACTATGCGTACCGAATGTACCTGAATTAAAAGAAGAAATTCTGAAGACAGCTCACCGAACAAAGTTCACGATTCACCCTGGGAGTACAAAGATGTACCAAAACGTGAAGCAGCTGTATTGGTGGCCAAATTTGAAGAAGGATATCGCAGAATACGTGTCACGGTGTTTTATCTGTCAGCAGGTGAAGGCTGATCATCAAAATCCGTCCGGACTTCTTCAACCGTTGAAGATACCTGAATGGAAGTGGGATTGTATATCCATGGACTTTATAGTTGGGCTACCCGTGACTCAGAAGAAGCACGATTCGATTTGGGTGATTGTTGATCGATTAACGAAATCGGCTCATTTCATTCCCATTCGAATAAATTATTCGATGGATGTCTTAGCCAGACTATACATCAAAGAAGTCGTACGGTTGCATGGCGTACCAAGTTCCATTGTCTCAGATCGTGACCCTCGATTCACATCACGGTTCTGGACAAGTTTACAAGAAGCCATGGGTACGACTTTGGACTTTAGTACAGCTTATCATCCACAATCAAATGGGCAGACAGAAAGGGTGAACCAGATACTCGAAGACTTGTTACGTGCATGTGCTCTCGATTTCAAAGGCAGTTGGGACGATAATCTACATTTTGCTGAGTTCGCCTACAACAACAGCTATCAAGCTAGTATTTGTATGGCACCGTACGAAGCATTGTATGGGCGACCTTGCCGAGCACCTAATTGCTGGACAGAAGTGGGGGAGAAGAATTTGATCGGTCCCGACATTATTCAGGAAGCTTCAGTAAAGGTTGAACTCATTCGGAAGCGTCTATTAGCAGCTCAAAGCCGTCAAAAGAGTTATGCAGACAACAGAAGACGAGACTTACATTTTCAGGAAGGAGATCATGTTTTTCTCAAAGTTTCACCAATGAAGGGATTAATGCGATTCGGAAAGAAAGGCAAACTAGCTCCCCGTTTTATCGGTCCATTCCAGATTATAGAGCGAATAGGAGCTGCAGCGTACAAACTTGCGTTACCACCTCAACTTGCAAGTGTTCACAATGTATTTCATGTGTCTATGCTACGAAAGTATGAAAGAGATGCTTCGCATACTATGGATTGGCAAGACCTGGAACTTCAAGAAAACGTCTCTTATGTAGAAAAGCCGACTCGTATCTTGGACCGGAAGGAGCATGTACTACGAAACAAGACTGTGCTGTTAGTTAAAGTGCTGTGGAACCATCATGGAACAGAAGAAGCATCATGGGAGCAAGAGTCGGAAATTCGCGAAAAATATCCTCTGCTATTCGAATAAGAACCCAGGTAAATTTCGAGGACGAAATTTTTATTAGGGGGGTAGAATGTAACGACCCTAAAATTTCGGTAGGAAAAATTTTCTTTTAGGAGCAAAAATGGGTTTAGCTAAATAAATTTAAGATGATAAAGAAAAGAAAAGCATGGACTGATTGGTTAAAGCCCTCTTAAGCGAGAGGGAAGACCAGGTATCGAGTCCTATCACTAACAAGAATTTAATTTTCTTTTTTGCTTTAAATACGAATTTTGAAATTCAAAATTAATCTTATCTTATCTCAACCAACCCATCTTATCCGCAACAAATCTCCAACGAACGTCTCTTTAAAAAGAGAAAGAACGAGATGGTTTTCATCCATCGTAAAAGAAAGGAAAGGAAAGGAGAGAAGGAAGGAGGAATAGAGGGATCTTGCGGCTAGATCAAGTAGGTGTTCTTTTATTTTATTTAAGTAGGCCAGATCCAGCCAATGAACGGGTCGGATCGTCCGTCCGTTCATTGTACGGATCTAGGGACCTTATCTTTATCTTAACCCTTGAATAGGTGATCACGATTGATGGGGACCATTTGGGTGGGCCAGGAATCGATCTGGATGGGTCATAATGACCATATGGCCAAAATGTACATGGGCCTCAAAATTCAGATCGAATGGACCTTCAGATGGGCCACATCGATTGGATGAATAATAGCCTTTATAATTCTTTTATTATGGTTTTATTTCATTATTAAATCAACTATGATGAATGTATAGTGTTCCAAAATTTTATTGGGCCCACAATGAGGTGGCCGACCCAATGGTCGGACCAGATCTCTTGTAAACCATATATATAGCCTAAATAAATAATAATAATAATTATACTAAAAATAAAATAATATAAAAAAAAAAGAGAAAAGAAAAAGGAATTGCTGGAACGTCCAGCGTCTCTGACGCTGGAACGTCCAGCGTTATTCAAAGTTGAACGTGACGTGGGGGCCCCACTCATGGGACCCACCTTGATGTATTTTGTACATCCGCTCCATCCATTTATTTCTCCATCTTATTTTAGGACTAGTGTCCGAGTTTGGACTCAAACTAAGGTCCGAGTGGGCCACACCACCTGAAACAAATCAATGGTGAAAAAAATTATAAAATAAAAATGAAATTAAAAAGATAGAAATTCTGGGCGTGGACAATGGTCCACTCGTGGACCCCATTGTGATGAAATCGGTAGATCCAAGCCGACCATATGTTTTAGTATAATGTTTTACAGCTTGGGTCCAAAAATCAGATAAATCCGAATCACAGGTGGCCCACACCACTTAAAATATTAATGATAACAACACACATGGTTGAGGCAGTCCGATTTTGGATTGCTGTCCACTTTTGGGACCCATTTGATGACATTTTAAGAAATCTAATCCGTCCAATATTTTAATAAATAAGTTTTCTAGTTAAGGACCAAAAATGGCCCGTACAGGATATTCCAGTGGGCCATACCAAGATAAACAGTGGGGACAACACCTGTCCACTGGTTAGGAGCTTGTGGGCCCCACTGTGTAGTTTTTGAAAAATCCAATCCACCCAATCTCTGGAGTAATGAATTATTAGTCTTGTGAAAAAAAATCAGCCCAATCAGAGTTCCAGGTGGGCCATGCCAAGTGAAATAGTGGGGAGGTACGGTATGGATTATCATAAATTGACCATTTTAGGATATCCTACGACAAAATCCTTGCAAAATATAATCAATCATATTTGGTAGTGTACCATTGGGGAACTTGTGACCAAGTATAGGATGACCACCAGTCAAGTGGGCCGTACCATCAGAAAATTGTAAAAGGGGCCATTCCTTTTGGAAACGTGGGTCACAATAATCAAATCTGGACCGTCCATTAAGGAACCAAAACTCAATAAAGTATAATCCAAATTGAAAATAAGTATATTAAGGTTAGATTGGTGGTTTATAAATATAAATTACATTTATTGTAGATTCAGGACCGATTCTACTCAGGACGTGACACAATTAACAAAGTAATCGCCACTATCAACAGGTGAGTACATCCCAACACGTTTCCTAGTCATTTTAATTAAGTAAGTTGTGTGATGGATGCAATATGTGATATTGATTAATTTGTGCTTGTTTAAATATTATTTAAATAATTTCTATTTATAAATGTCATGAAAGATTGCCTCTCAAAATGAGAGATGAAATGTACGGACGTAAATTATTGCATGCATTATGAATTATTGTGCCTGGAGTTCGACTCTGGAAGACCGGTAGGTACTTAAGTACCCGGTTACCCAGGGACCATCCTGGAAGCCCACTAATATGTGGAAGTCCGCCCTACAAGGAAGGGGGAGCCGATTGATGGGATCCAATCGAAGCAAGTGGAAGACTGTATATATGCCCACTTGATGCATCATTTCATTCATTATTGCATTAATTATATGTTACCTATATTTGATGGCATGTGTTTATCCTGTTTAATTGAAATGCATGTGAACCGTATTGGGTTACTCACTGGGCTTTCCAGCTGACGTTGTGGATTAAAAATATACAGATGATGTAGACGTTGAACCTTCAGAGAATGCCCCTGATAATGAGATGGGACCACTAGAGGAACCGCAAGACTATTGGCCTAATTTAACCGAGGAAGAAGTGGCGGCCCTGAACCAAGACGTTTAGACTAGTTTCTTTTATTTTATTATTTTCAATAATTAGTAGACATTTAATAAAGTCCCAAATGGGTGGACTTAGTTTATAGTTGAATACTTCATGAATAAATGAGAACTTAGTATTTCATCATTTTATGCCTCTTAAAGTTGTTTAACGTTATAAATGCACTTAGTGCACCAGTTATACCCCGTAAACTGGGCCGGAGGGTGCACACTCTGAGTCCGGATTTCGGGGCGTGACAGTGAGCCTCTTGTATTTTTATCTTTTGACGACTTTCTCTTTCGAATGCACCACTTAATGATTCATACATATGCGTGGCCAATCAGATCTAACCATGTGTTATTGTGTATCGACCGCCTTTAACGTTGCATTAGGTTATGCATGCTCTTCTTCATTTGCCTAGCTTGTATCTTTTGGTCATGCGTCGCTAGGAGAATGGTCACCTTCAAGGTTTTGATTGTGCATACATCTTTGGTGTCGTAGCACTCTTGGTGTGACACGCATCTTTGGTGGCGGTGTGCTTTGGATCTTTACAATCTTTTACTGTGTTTCGTGTGTATCTTTTCCTAGCTCGCTTACCATGCAAATGTCTCAACATGTGGCAGCATTTTATTTGCTTGAATTGATTATGATATGTCGAGTGTAAACAATTTGGTAAATTAGATTCTATATGAATTGAAATCTAAATTTTTGTTATCAAGAAATTTATGTAAATTGGAATCTTTAGTTGTATTTAGTACCATGTAAATGGAATTCATATGAAAAAAAAATTACATTATGTACATTCCTCACATGCTTATAAGAGATTTTATGAATTCTCATACGTGAGCCATTGTGATGTTTATCCAAAATCTACCCAAACTACTAGGCATGTCACTCCATTTTAGTTGTAAGGCCCAATAATAATTGTGGTTTGTGATTAGGGTGGAACATATGATTGGAAATAATATACGGGATGTCCATCTCTCAATTGTTTCCTTTTGCATGACCCACCTAAATCATGAACTGGGATAATTTTTGGGCCTTAGAATTGAATTGGGGGTGATGCAACTAACGATGAGGATAAATTCGCTTAAATATTAGGCAGAGCCCACCAATTCACGGAGTCAAATTAGGTCGATTTTCATGTCAATGACCTAAAGATACAAGCGAGTAAAAAATTCTCATAAATGGCCTACCATGCTATTTGTATAAAATCCACCCAAATCACTAAGTACGTCATCCTAAGGCAGTCATAGACTCAAAATCAGCTTAATTTCTTATTCAAGTGAGTCATGTGAGGAAAATAATAATGCTCACCATCTAAACTATTTCCCACCTAAATCACAATGGGCCTGTATTCACATCAAAGCTTAAATTTTAGCTTAACATCTAATCATGGGAGTGGATTTCATATAATCATCATAATGTGCCCTAAAAATTTTAAAGGTATGTGTCCCTCTTTAGAGTCATTTCCCTTCGTATGGCCCAGGTGAATCACGGATCATGTTGGTTTTCGGACATTAATGCTAAAATGAAGTGCCCTACCTAGTGATCAAGGTGGATTCCATTTAAACATTATGGTGGGGCCCACTAATTATTAAAGTTAAATTGAGCTTATTTCCATGTTAACATCAATGGTGGGAGTTGAGTTTGAAATCACCCCCTCAACCCATAAACTATCCCAAACGCAACCTCTCGATTACCACCAAATCCATGCATACAAGAGTTACTTAAAATTGCATACCGGAGTGCAAGTGTATCAACCGTCACACTCTGTTAGAGTATCAATTAACTCCACTCAAAAAATTTCCAACATACAAAGATCACAACCGTTCTTTTGGAGATCCGTGGCGTCCAACTTGTTGTGTGGCCGTTAGATCAGCTTGTGAGATCATCCAACCAAGGCCACCACTTGTACCGACTTAGGCAACGGGGAGCTGTACGGATGTTCCCTGGATCAGAGATTTCACTACCGTACACGTGTTACATGCACTAGCATATGAACGGATGCGGATTTCCTGGGAAAGCCTTTCGCAGGAAGTTCCTGCCGAGGAATCTAGGTGGGGCCATCATTATGTTTGTAAGAAATCCACGCCGTCCATCCATTTTTTGAGCTCATTTTAGGACATGTGACAAAAAATAGCCGGATCAAAGACTTAAGTGGGCCAAAAAAGTGAGGATTGAACGTCCATAGTTGAAATATTTGTGTTTTCAGTTCATCCAGTAGAAATTCCCTACCCACCTTTCCCTTTAGTGCGGCCCATTTTAATCTTGGATTCTGCTCATTTTTCGTTGCACGTCCTAAAATGAGCTCACAAAACGGATGGACTGCGTCGATTTCTCACAAACATCACAGTGGACCCACCTAGATTCCCAGCACAGGAACTTCTTTTGCAGAAATCGGCGTCCCATATGAACTCTCCACCCGATATGACCCTGCATGGATGGACCAGATTGGAAACACAGTGAGGTGGTGTTGGGCGTTGTGGGGTCCACCCTAATGTTTATGTTTTATCCACGCTGTCCATTCATTTTAAGGCAAGAACCCACGAATGAATCAGATCAAAATCTCAAGTGGACCACACCACAAGAAACAGTGGTCACTGGAATGAATCAGATCAAAATCTCAAGAGGACCACGCCACAAGAAACAGTGGTCAATGGACCCCACCGTTAAAAACTTCTTGAGGGCTACAAAAGCTTTGGATCAAGCTGATGTGTGTGTGTTTTCTCTTCATCTAGGCCTGTGTGACCTTATCAACAGGTTCAACGGCAAATCATTACAATGGGCCTAGAAGGTCTCAACGGTGGATGTCATTATCCCCACTTTTTCTTGTAATGTGGTCCACTCTAGCTTTGGATCTGTTTCATTTTTGGGCTAGTGCCATCAAATGATCTGGCAAAAAAAATGGATGGAGTGGATATAAAACGCATACATCACGGTGGGCCCATAGAAGCCAACACCACCTAGTTTTGGTGGTGTTAGGGTCGCCACCCAATCCGGTTCCTATTTCATGTGTGATCTTCATAATGGTTACCACCTTTTACACGAATTGGATGCCCCACAACCGTTGGAATGGTGGGCCTCACTTTGGATGGCTGACACCCAGAAAATCACCCAAATTGGAATATTTCCTTACTTTGAGCAATATGGACAGCCCACCTGATCATCCTTTCGTGGGCCATTCATTGAAAGTTGTGGTCTCATTAAATTGATGGTTTGGATTGTCGATCCAAAGTCCACGTGTATGGAATCATGCGATTTCCACAAACCATATGTTAACTGCTGTGCGGGCCTTCACAAAGGAAGGCTGGTTAGTAACTTAGTATTAGTGAGGTAGGCCTTTGATCAGAATGAATTGCACAATCCTGCGAACAAACAGTTTGAAACGTGCAACTATGGGTGGCTAGGATTATAAGATTGGAACAATCTTCATTCCATGTACATCCACCGTGGATCCTATTTACACCAATTCTACTGTTGTAGTCTACCTAGCTCAATGAAATACTGCTACATGTCGATACACACATCTACGATCGAGACAAGCAAGACGCAGTGAGAAAAATACTTGACTATTACACGTGTGATCGAGCAACACATTGAATGAGCGGTACAAAGCCCTACTAATATTTCGCAATCTAAATACTCATAGAATCGATATTTTCACAGCGTCTACGAAGGATTAAGAAATGCATTCTTCTAGAGTTAGGAGTTCAAGGATTGCTCATGTCTTTCCTAGTAAAAATAGCACTCAACTTGGTGTGTGAGGAAACACCCCTACCAACACACAATCTCTCTCACCGTGTAATGTTGTCTGTTTGTTTAGCTCCATTGATGCAAGTCCAAAGTTCATCATAGCTTAAAGTCATTGTTGTTTAGTATCATCGTTGTAGTATGCCTTAATATCCATGTCTATCATTATTGGACCTCCAATCAATCGTGTCCATACTTGGAAGATCACACCAATCATATCCTACAATTGTACACTACAGTTGTCTAATTCACACAGGCACTCATAAGTAATTTTTTCTCTACTGATTTTATATTCTTGTTAATGATGTGGATCTTATTTCTAAATCAATAAAATTAGTGATCTGCCTTTTTTTTATTTTAATCCTTCATCATTAGTTGATTATAAAACTTGAGAATCCCGATCACCACTAAAAGAAAAATCCTTAGCTCATTAAAAAAAAATCTTATTAAAGTATAAACCCTTCCTTTTCAAATCGCTTTATTGTTGCAACATCGGTGGTTGGACAATTAAATCAACCTCCATCGGTATGATCTCATTGTTGATATGGCGCCTGCGGTCACAAGCATTCGATCGATCTTGAGTTGAGCATGACTTTAGTATGCCCACTACTATCTTAATTGCACACATTTGAGTAAATAAGGACTCTTCATTAACACATATGGCCTCGCCTCATCTTTGATCAGACAACAATAGGTCCCAAGTGAATGAATGGACCCAAACACAGGTACATGGACTTGGACATGAGTACAAAAACAAAATTCAAGTGGGCCACACGACAGAAAAAAAAAATTTGGTAGTAGATATAAAATGCATACATCACGGCAGGCCCACAGAAGCCAACAGCACCTTCCGCTTCCTATTTCATGTGTGATCTTCATAATGGTTACCACCTTTTACACGAATTGGATGCCCCACAACCGTTGGAATGGTGGGCCTCACCTTGGATGGCTGACACCCAGAAAATCACCCAAATTGGAATATTTCCTTACTTTGAGCAATATGGACAAGCCACCTGATCATCCTTTCGTGGGCCATTCATTGAAGGTTGTGGTCTCATTAAATTGATGGTTTGGATTGTCGATCCAAAGTCCACGTGTATGGAATCATGCGATTTCCACAAACCATATGTTAACTGCTATGCGGGCCTTCACAAAGGAAGGGTGGTTAGTATTAGTGAGGTAGGCCTTTGATCAGAATGAATTGCACAATCCCAAACAAACAGTTTGAAACATGCAACTATGGGTGGCTAGGATTGTAAGATTGGAACAATCTTCATTCCATGCACATCCACTGTGGATCCTATTTACACCAATTCTACTATTGTAGTCTACGTAGCTCAATGAAATGCTGCTACATGTTGATACACATATCTACGAACGAGACAAACGAGATACTGTGAGAAAAGCACATAATTATTGCACGAGTGATCGAGCAACACATTGAACGAGCTGTATAAAGCCCTATTGATATTTCGCAATCTAAATACTCACGCAATTGGTATTTTCACAGCGACTACGAAGGATTAAGAAATGAATTCTTCTAAAGTTGGAAGGAGATCAAGGAATGCTCATGTCTTTCCTAGTATAAATAGCACTCCACGTGGAGTTTGAGGTAACACCCTTGCCAACACACAATCTCTCTCACAGTGTAATATTGTCTATCTGTTCAGCTCCATTGATGCAAGTCCAAAGTTCATCATAGCTTAAATTCACTGTTGTTTAGTATCATCGTTGTAATACGCCTTAATATCCATGGCCATCATTATTGGACCTCCAATCAATTGTGTCCATACTTGGAATATCACACCAATAATGTCTTACAGATTGTACACTACGGTTGTCTAGTTCACACAGGCACTCATAGGTAATTTTTTCTCTACTGATTTTATATTCTTGTTAATGGTATATGGATCTTACTTCTAAAACAATAAAATTGGTGATTGGCCTTTTTATATTTTAATCATCCATCATTACATGATTTTAAAACTTGAGAATCACGCTCACTACTTGCTGAAAGAAAAGTCCTTAATTAATTAATTTTTTATTAAAGTATTAACCCTTACTTTTCAAATCACTTTATCGTTGCAACATCAGTTGTTGGACAATTAAATGAACCTCCATCAGTATGATCCTACCGTTGATATGGCGCCTGCAGTCACAAGCATTCAATTGATCTTGAGCCGAGCATGACTCTGGTATGCCCACCACTATCCTAATTGTACACATTTGAGTAAATAAGGACTCTTCATTAACACAAGTGAATGAATAATAGGTCCCAAGTGAATGAATGGACCCAAACACAGGTACGTGGGCCTTGGCAGTGGCACGTGCCACAACACAGAGTAACAAAATGGCTAGGTGGGCTTCTTATGATGTTTGGCAGAAATCCACACCGTCCATCCATTTTTTCAGCGCATGTTAGAACATGAGTACAAAAATTAGGTAAATCCAAAATTCAAGTGGGCCACACGACAGAAAAAAAAAATGATCTGAGACGGAAAAAAAAACTTTTTGGGGTTCATCGGGACATTTATGTGATATTTATATGACATCCAAACCATTCATTCATAGAGATTAATAGAAAACACAAAAATATGAGCCTGACCCAAAAATTCTGTGGCCTCACCAATGTCTCAACGGTGGACGTTCAGTCCCCACCGAAAACCAGAACGGTATGGTACACTTTTCCGCACCGAGCATTGTAACCCCAATGACAAATTCTTGTTCTCAGCAATTTCTCGATCTTGGAATTTCTCAGAAAATTTTCAATTTTTTTATTTTTTGTTTCTCACAATATGATGGCAAAAATATAATTTAAATAAAATATTGAAAATATTTATTATAAATGAGAAGGTCTCAAATCCAACCGATCCGATCGTCCCAACAAATAACTTCCAACTTATCAAGCGAGCCACACCATAGAAAATAACAACTATACTATTAATAAATAGCAAAATACAAGTATGGTCCACTCAATGAGTGGATCTGACTGATGTGTTGGCCAAACCTCATGTCGGGCCAATTAATTGGACGGATTGGATGGAGCAAACACGTTAAAGGTTGGAAGTTGAGACCGTCTTATTATAAATTAATAAATGATTTTTAAAATTTTAAACTCATGTATAAAATGAATTATTTTAACATTGAGAATAATTTTGGATAATTTCACAATAAAATATAATGCCATTATCAATGGCTAAGATTGTGTCCATCAGCATGCCCCACCACCTTAGCTAATATCACCATCATGTTGAAAAACTCTAACAAATTTTCATAAAAAATTTGATGAAATGACTTTGTCGCGATAATATCATGAGATTTTCAAAGACTCGGCAGTTTTAAATATTTCTTGTGAAATTATATCAATTTTAACAAAAAAAAAGAGGTTAAATAATATATTTTCTACCTATTTAAATAAAATTTTAATGATTTATTAATTTAAAATAATAAAAAATTAGTTTAATACTTTCAGCTGATTTTCCCTATAATATTGTCAGGAAAACCCCAAAATTTGAGAATATATGAAGGATGGCATTGGGCCGGACCTGGGCCCACATGATTTCCAGGCCTATTCTAGAGGAATCCTAAGGCCAGAAATTGCCCAGAGCAAGATCTGCCTCCATGTGGCCCACCAATTCTCCTGCTGACACGATCCTGTGTGGACCCCATGTCGCACGCAACAGCCCATTGAAATCGATCTTACACCTGCAGTCCTCTATCACACATGTGATGCACGTGTATGAGATCCGAGTCGTTTATCTGGTGGGCCCTACAACTGATTGCACTTGCACCGAAAATCACAATGTTTGGCTGGCCCCAGATGCTGATCGGAAGACTTATGTCAATTGAAACGTAGACTTATGTTGTAGTGTTGCGAATCGCATCTGGCCACGTGGACCTGACTATTTAATCGATCTGGGCCATCCATTAGGTCCATCGTGAAAATCTTAGTATACAGTTCAAAAGGAACACTGATCGGATGGTTCAGATTATTTTAGAACCTCATGCAGTCCAATTTGAGGCCCACCAGATGGATGAATCGAACTAATCAGTGAACTCAAATCGTAGATGGTTAGGATCATCCAATTGATGCTATGTTTTTATGGTTGTCCATGAAGGGTATGTTCAAGCTGTTATGGGGCCTACCGTTAATTTTCTGTGTCATCCAAACCGTCCATCGGAAGTGCCCGCTTATGTTACACCCAGAGCCAGAAAAATCAGTCCAATCCAAAACATATGTGGGCCACACCACAGAGCATGGGAAGTGGTGCCATAGAAGCTTCCAGATCGTCTGTGGGGCCCATCGTGATCTGTACGTGCATGATGCATATGATTGACGGTTTGGATGCGATGAACACATCACGGTAGGCCCCACTTAGCTTGAACATATGAGAACTCACGTGGGTCCGGATGCACCCGGGGACGTTACAGTGGAGCTGGAATAACCAGAATACTGTAGATCCAAATCTATACCGTACACGTGGCAGTGTGATCTGCAAATCGGGTCTGTCCATATGCAGGTCGATAGCACGGATGGTTTACTGCTAAAAAACAATACCTATTAGACAACCCTATTCACTAGGTCTGTGGCCATGAAGTGAACGGTCAATATGCAGAGAGATAAATTGTAGAAAAAGTAATGGTCGAGATTGTCTCTTGCATTTTATTTTTAAGACGTAAACCATCCGTTTCGTTGTCATATATCGGTGGACCCGATAGATCTATCACCCTGCCACGTGTACTGTAGATGATGGCACTACCATATTCCGGTTCTCAGGGCTCGGCCGTATCGTCTCCTTATCCGTCAATTTAAAGGACGGTCGAGTGATCAACGGTTCAGATTTACGTAAGATGATCGGCAATGTAATTCTCGGGATGATCGGCAATGTATGATCAGGGAACACACCCACTGAATTGTTACCCCGGTGTTGGTCTAGACTTGTTACCTCATGATTATGTGGTATGTGTGTCTAGACTTGTTACCTTAATGATCAGGGAACACACCCACTGTATGATTATCAAGGACTTTTGAAGGTGTAATTATGTGGTTGAGTGGAAACAAGTTAGAAAGAGATGTGGAAAAGCGAGACTTACCTGTAAAGTGGGATCACTAGTCCTGTTTTAGAGCAATGAGGTGCTTTGTGGAGCAGCGTGTTGATGAACAAAGACTAACTAATGCTGAAATTACAACCTATTGTCAACTCAGTATATAAGTGTAGGTGAACGATTCCTAAAGCTAAGGTCCTCATTTAAGTCGGGCATATAGGCGCAAACAAAAGGAAATATAAGCTACTATTAAGTCAGTTTAACGTAATCGCAGGAAGAAACTAAATTACTCTTAGAAGCTAATGATGAGCGCTTTAGAGGACTGAATAAATAGTATTGCGCTAGATTGAGTTGTAGTTTTTAGTTTAATTGATTGTTGATTCTTTTTCTTTATGTCTTATTCTACTATTTGTAGAGTTTCTGATGCAGTCATAGTAATACTTGTTACTTATGTGACGATTCCTTATATTGTTAATTATAAAGTAGTGGTTATCTTCATTTGATTGTGCTTGTTATTTATGAAATACGTTTTCATTCTTTTGAAAATCACAAGTCCTTCAATGTTAATGTAGCCTTAATAATTACAAGTTCTTATCTCTAAGGCACATGCTCAATACACTTATTTGAAAAAATTGTGAATTTTGAAATTGACATGGCTTTTGAGTCAATTACTAACACGACTTAGAGTAAATGATGGATGGAGTAGATGTCTCGATACCTCATGGTGGTCCCCATAGAGCTTTTTTCATTGATGCATGGTTGATGTGGATTGAGGCAGTGGGTGTCATTATCCCCGCTATTTCCTTTGGTGGGGTCCACTTGAGTTTTGGATCCGCTTCATTTTTTTGGCTCATGCGTTAAAATGAGCTGGCAAGGTAGACATCCTCTGGTGGGTCCACTTGAGCTTTGGGTCTGTCAGTGGGCCCACAGTGCCAACACCACTTAAGTGGGTGGGGTGGAGCTAGAGTCACCACCCAATCCCCACCCCCACCCGGTTGCCCGTCCACCTGGACATGGATTGGCTAGTGACCCCAACACCAAACCCGGGATGGTGTCAAAGCTGTGTGGGCCCCACCATGATGTATGTGTTTTATCGCAAGGCTTTCGCAGGAAATCAGCGCCCGGAAATTCCCGCCCTACATTTGATACGCTAAAATCCGTACAATCAGTAGCCTCCCACCAGAAGGATGTTGATCGATCTTGTCCTCTTGTTAGTGGAAGGAGAGTGTTCACAAGCATCCCTAGCTCCCACCATTCCCATGCATCGAGCTCATCGACCCCACATGTCGTGTATATAATACATCCTGACTTACAGATAAAAAACGGTGGGCCCCATCTTGACGGTTGACGGGCTAACAATCGGGCCGATCAATCCATCAGTGGGCCACACGTCTAAATTAAGTAAATCAATGGCCCACCTGATCAATGGATACGCCTCATTTTTTCACACAATAATCTTCAAAGTGGGACCCACCTACAGCAGCTCGAATGTATATTACATGGAACCCATTGTCCGTACACATTGAATAGAAACTACTTTATTAGATTTTGCAGCATTTTCATTTAATTAAGCCTTTTCATAATCGTTTCTGGAAATCAGCGCAGTTGTCTTGTTAGCTGCTCCACGAAGTTAAAATTAGCTGAACGGCTTAGATAAAAGTGCCAAAATTATTTTCATCCGTCCAGTTATTTAGTTGTTTTCGTTTTTTTTTCTCTCTGCTATTTATTTATTTTTTAAAGAATCAAATCAGTTTGATTCACCTGCTGGATGGATTGGATCTTATCTCGTGTGCCACGCTTGCACGTGCCAAAATTCGCATACATTTTAGGCACGCTCATTTCCTGCATTTGTGGCACGGTCCCAAAAACCATCCATAAGTTTTCCATCTCATTTTATGGCACAGTCCCAAAAAAATGAAGCAGGTCTAAATCTAAAGTGGACCACACCACAAAAAACAAAAACAAAAAAATTCTTGTGGGGCCACAAAAGTTTTGGATCAAGCAGGTATGTACAACCTTATTAATGCGTTAAATGGAAAATAAATATAACAGTGGGCCTGAGGAAGTTTTCAATGGTGGTGGTTTAATAAGTTTTGGTGATGTGGTCCTCAAGATTTGGAAGTGCTTCAAATTTTCAACCATATTGTGAAATGAGCTGAAAAGGTTGAGGGATAACGTGGACATACAACATGTACATGAAGTGGGCCTTATGATCAGGGAACACACCCACTGAATTGTTACCCCGGTGTTGGTCTAGATTGTTTACCTCATGGTTACGTGGTATGTGTGTGGGATTTGCAGCGTGCCATGTTTGATTGGTCCGATTCAAACCGAAACACTGACTTTTGGCATTGGGAAATAGAGTGATTGAATGACCAAAAGTAAGACCAACCATCTATTGAGGCAGTTGTCAAGTGAACCATCAAGTGATTTACGGAAGTTGGGATATTCCTCGAATGAATATTGTTTTGTCTTATAAAACTAAGGACTTTTGAAGGTGTACTCGTGTGGTTGAATAGAAACAAGTCGGAAAGGGATGTGGAAATGTGAGACTTACCAGTAAGGCGGGATCACCGACCTCTCTAAGAGCAGCGATGTACTTTGTGGAGTAGCGTGCTGATGAGTAATAACTGACTAATGCTGAAATTACAACCTATTGTTGACTTATGTATGAGTGTAGGTGAACGATTCCTAAAGCTAAGGTCATCTTTCAGGTCAAGCATGTAGGTACAGACAAAAGGGAATTAAAGCTACTACTAAGTCGATCTAACATAGTCGCATGGACGAACTAAATTACTCCTAGAAGTTAAGGATGAGCGTCTCGAATGACTGGATAAACAGTATTGTACTAGATTGAGTTATAGTTTCTAGTTTAATTGATTGTTGATTATTTCTCTATGTGTCCTCTTTTACTATTTATAGAGTTTCCTGATGCAATCATAATAATACTTGTCGCTTATATGGTGATCTTTTATGTTGTTAATTATAAAGTAATAGTTATCTTCATTTTATTGCATTTGTTCTTTATGAAATGCGTTTTCGTTCTTTTAAAAATCACACGTTCTTCGATGTTAACATAGCTCTAATGATTACAAGCTCTTATTTCTAAGTTACATGCTCAATACACTTCTTTGAAAAATTGTTCAACAATAAGTTATCATAGGTGTTATCTGCTCCCCATTTGTTAGGAGCTCGCACGAGATAAGGTATGTAGCTTACAGCAACGTGCATGTGACACCTGCTCCATGTGAAGGGTGTGTGAGACCAAAAATCAGACCGATCCAAAGCATACGTGGGCCATGCCACATGGAGCATTGGCGATGTGGACGGCTACAACTAAAAGCTTCTTGAGGTCACAATTGGTTCGTTAGTAGCTTCACCCTGGATGAACTCACCTTACGAATGGCTTTGATGGCATAGAAATATTATCGTTGGCATTTGGAAGGTTTCAATGGTGAAAAGCACCATTCTCACTGTCCCTTATGGTGTGGCCCACTTGAGTTTTACGATCGACATGCCTTTTGGGTCAATTACTAACATGACTTGGAGCAAATGATAGACTGGAGTAGATGTGGTCCACACAGAGCTTTTTTCATTGATGCTGGATGGTTGATGTGGATTGGGGCAGTGGGTGTCATTCTCGCCATTATTTCCTCAGGTAGGGTCCACTTGAGCTTGGGATCTGCTATATTTTTTGGACTCATGCCTTAAAATGAGCTGGCAAGGTGGACGCCCTCTGGTGGGGTCCACTTGAGCTTTGGATATGCTTCAATTTTGCACTCATGCCTTAAAATGAGCTGGCAGGATGGACGCCCAGGATATAAAACACATACATTTCAGTGGGCCCACAGTGCCAACACCACTTAAGTGGGTGGGGTGGTGCTGGTGTCACCACCCAATCCGCACCCAGCCGCCTGTCCAGCCACAGATTGGCTGTTGACCCCAACACCAGCCCCGGGCTGGTGTCAAAGCTGTGTGGGCCCCAACATGATGCATGTGTTTTACCCACGCTGTCCATCTATTTTCCACCTTATTTTAGGGCATGGGCAAAAAATGAGGCAGGTCCAATTCACAGGTGAACCACACCACAGGAAACAATGGGAATTGTATTCTCACCGTTGAAAACTTCTTGGAGGCCAAAGAAGTTTTGGATCAAGCTGATATTTGTGTTTTCACTTCATCCAGGTCGGTGTGACCTTATCAACAGGTTGGATGGAAAATAAAATCACGGTAGGCCCTGGGAAGTTTTTAATGGTGGACGTTCAATTAACACTGTTTTCCTGTGGTGTGGTCCACCTGAGATTTGGATCTGCCTCAGTTCTGGGACCACGAGCTAAAATGGGGTGGAAAAACGGGTGTACAGCGTGGATAAAACACATACATCATGGTGGGCCCACACAGCTTTAACACCAGCCCCAAGGCTGGTGTTGGGTCACTAGCCAATCCGCGTCCTGTCCAGCCAGGGCTATGGTAGGAAATTCCCGCCCTACATTTGATAGGCTGAAATCCGTACAATCAGTAGACTCCCACCAGAAGGATGTTGATCGATCTTGTCCTCTTGTTAGTGGAAGGAGAGTGTTCACAAACATCCCTGGCTCCCACCATTACCATGCATTGAGCTCATCGACCCCACGTGTCGTGTATATAATACATCCTGACTTACAGAAAAAAAAGGTGGGCCCCATCTTGACGGTTGACGGGCTAACAATCGGGCCGATCAATCCATCTGTGGGCCACAAGTCTAAATTAAGTAAATCAATGGCCCACCTTCAATAATCTTCAAAGTGGGACCCACCTTAAGCAGGTCGAATGTATTATACATGGGACCCATTGCCTTTACACATTGAATGGAAACTACTTTATTAGATTTTGCAGCCTTTTCATCTAAGCCGTCCAGTTTTAGGGCAGAGTGGGACCCACTATTTTAACGGTTTTTATTTTAACGCAGAATTTTCATTTGTGGTCTATAAGAGTGTGAACCACTATCTAACGGTTTGGATTTGAATAACTATAGTCCACGTGTACATAGTTTGTATGGTTGTGTATGGATGGTCGTACTCTGCCACGCATTTAAGTTTTTTCCTCTTCAACTAATGCCCACCTCTCGCCTCTTGAGAACTCCGTAATTCGGTAACGCAACACGCAGCCTTTCCACCCGTCACTCACACGCGCAGCACGTGCCAACATCTAACGAATATAGAGGCATCTAATGCATGAATAAAGTGGGCCACACATTTAGATGACATGGATCACCAATCAATATCATCCGCTCATCAATCGGTAGACATTTCGAACAATTCCTAGCGTCTAAATCCAATGGACAAGATTGGATTTTATAATTCGTATAATGGATCAAATTTCATTCAAAGTAATCTTCCCCATGATTCATATCTTATTAACGGACCAGATTTCTCACACATATTCCATGCTAGTATATGTCACGTGTGAAAATGTGCGCGTGGAGAAGGCGCGTGCGGGGCAACCAAACCCCAACAAATCCCATCTGCTACGGATAAGACAGGGCATTAGCATCACTGAGTTCTCTTTGCTCCGTCGCGGTACATGTTCACCAGCATACGTCTTCCCACCGGGGGCCACATCCTAAAATGATCCGATGATTTGAACCGTCCATTTTCTCGATCCTACTATATATATAAGTTATATTACCTAAATATATCTCCACTAATGATCCTGATCTTTGATTTTTGAATTCGAATACAAGCCATCAAAAATTAAACATGATGGTAATCAGAATCATCCATTCATCATAAAATTCCCACCATCGTATGGATTCCAATGAAATACGGTAAATAAACGGTCCCGATCATTTTACTTTATCATCAGGTGGGCCCGGATGGAAACCTCACGGGGTGGATCCCGAGTCGAGACAGAGCGAAAACGAGCTCGTGTCGGTCTCATCCCCAACCGTCTTTTCGAAAAGAAAACGCTTGTGTACGTCGCCTATGTACGTACCAGGGTTAGTTTCTCTTGCGTGTGTGAAATGACTTCGCATGCATGAAATCCAAACCGTCCATTAGGTTCGTTGCCTCTTATTTAGCCTCGATTAAAACATCAAGTTGATTAAAAACTCAGGTGGGCCCCTCAATGAAATTATATTGTATTCTCATATTAGGTACTATCCCTGGGCGTAGGCACAACACGACGGGATTTGAATTGACCACCGGCTGCTATCAAGATGGGGCCTGGTCAAGTGAGTAATCGACATAACAACTTTCAAACGGACTTTGATTGCATATAGTGTAATTCATTGCTTTGTGCTGTTGGAAATGCCTGTGGACCAACCATGATATTGGCATTTTATCTACCCTGTTCATCTATTTTTCCAGTTCATTTTAGAGCATGATCTTAAAAAAATGAGGTGTATTCAAATCTCAGGTGACCACACCATAGCAAACAACCATAAAAAAATATTCTTGAGGCTACAGAAGTTTTGGATATTAGCAAGTATGTTTGACCTAATTCAATAGGTGAGCCTTTGAAAGATTTTGATGGTGGGCGGTCAATCGCTATCGATTCTTGTGGTACGGTCCACCTCAGGTTTGAATCTGCCTAATGAAGGGATAGCATGGATAAAACATGCATATCATGGTGGGGCCACAAAGCATTTTCATCAACATGCTACCATCACAGCGCGCACTATATTCGGTCCCTTTCAAACCCGCTTTGAGGTGTTACCCTCGTAACAACTTAGTGGGTGTTACCCCTACCGTGGGGCCCACATTGATGATTTTATGTATATCTACACCATCTATCTGTTTCTATGGACCATTTTAGGATTGGGTACCAAAATTTATTCAGATCCAAATCTCAGGTGGACCACACCACAGGAAACAATGGTGATTGAGTGCATTACCATTAAAAATCCAAAGGACCCATCGTCTAGTTTTCTTAATGTTTATTTGCAATCCTAACCTGTTGATAATGTCAAAAAGATATGGTTGAAGGTAAATGAGAAATATCAGATTTATCAAAAACTTTTGTTACCCACAAAATGTTTTTAATGGTTATTCATTACTACTATTGGTATAGTCCACCTGAGATTTGGATCTTCTTATACTTTAGTATAGTGTCCTAAAATGAGATGGAAAAGCAGATGGAGGGTGTTGATATACAACAAATACATCAAGGTGGGCCCCACACGGTTAGGGTAACACCCACCAGTAACACTAATTCGCAATTGCAACCAACGGTCAAATCAAATCTTGCCGCATCATAGTTATACCAAACTCCATACAAACATAACACCATGGTGGGCACCAGATAAAACTAAAGTCCCCACGTGGAATTGATTCTGTCCATTCATTTGATTGAGAGCCAATCAAAAACTCATGTGGGCCCACCACAGAAATGCCCAGCCGTTATGTTTATATGTCATCCAACGGCTCATAAAGGTGCTTCCCACCAGGACAGAAGCAAAAACACAAAATCGCCCTGATCTGAATCTTCTATACGCCCTAAGAAGGTTTCAACGGTGGTCTTCAATCCCCACCGTTCCTCATGGTATAGCCAACTTCAGCCTCCTAACTGCCTCATAGGCTCTTAACATGATCTCCAAAAATGGACGGCGAAGGTTCATGTCCTAAAATGAGTGGAAGAAACGTATGGACGGAGTGGATGTTACACAAACATCTCGGTGGGGCCCACAGAGCTTTGGGCTACAGGGTAACCGTGTAGTCCGGGGGTACAGTGAATCACTTCCGCGCGATGTACGGCAGTGCGGTTCATTTCGAAATTCCTGCAGGGGTAGTTTCGTCAATACAGGAATCTAATACAAGAGAGAGATAGACAGAGAAGGAAAAAATCAAGAGAGAGATAGACACAGAGAGAGGAAAGAGAGAGAGAGAGAGAGACAGACAGAGAGAGAGAGAGAGACAGAGAGGAGAGAGAGTGAGAGAGAGGGGGGGATTTTTGACCGTTATATGGTGGTGTAGAGAGAGAGAGATGGCGTCGGACAAAGACATTGCAAACGGCGTTGCATCGCTCCTCCGTCAGTACGACCCAAACGCCGTTCCGTCACTGTCAGTTAACGGCGTCGTCCAGCAGCTGGAGGCGAAGCTCGGTCTCGACCTCTCCGACCGTGCTCCTTTCATACGCGAGCTCATCCTCCGTTTCCACCAAAAAGACCATTTTACCCTTCACCACCCTCCACAATTCCCAAACAGCCAGCCAAACCCTCTCCCTCATCCTCATCACCCTCACCACCCTCACCACCACCACCACAACCCTCCTCCTTCCATCCCTTCCAATCCCTTCCCTCCGTCCCCTCTCCACCACCACGAGCTCGCCTTCCGATGCCCGCCGCAGCAGCAGCAACCACAACCGCAACCGTCGCAGCCGCAGCAGCAGCAGCAGCAGCAGCAGCCGCAACCATCGCAGCAGCAAACGCAGCCCAGTGTCTCTGTCGCTGTCGCTGCGGCGGCAGCGCCAGCGGCATCTGTTCCCGAATCGCCGAAAGAAAGGTTGGGTTTTCTTTGAGTTTGTCTTATAATGATCGTTCTAGGTTTTTGTTTTTCTTGATTTTCTGCGTGAATTAGGGTTTCGGGACGGCAGGTTCCTGCTTCGGGTTGTGAATTTTGAGGCCAAGTTTCGATATTTGTTTCTTTTTGGACGTGAATTTGGAATGGGAGAGATTGGGGTTCGGGAATCTCCCACAGGGGAATCTCTATGCGCATCTGGGATGGGATTCTGTTGCCTTTTTCTTTTTTGGGGGAGATTCCGAAGCGCAATCTCTGGTGTTCCGATGGGAATTTTGGAGTTGGGTTCTGTTTTTTGGCGTGGTGTGGAGGGTGTGAGATAAGGAGGTTGTTTTGGTGGGTGGGGGGATCCCATTTTGGGAGAGGGTGGAAAATTCCCGTTTTGAACATGCACGGGGATTCCCACCTGCCACAGTTGGCCATTGCGAGATTTCGAAACACAATCTCCTGTTCTCCAATTGGATGACGGGAGGGGGTTCTCTTATTTTGCATCTGCCGGATGGTAGGATTGCGAGGGTGTTTTGGTGGGATCGAATGCACATAGGATTCACGCCTGCTATCAATCGAGGTATGCAAAAATGGTTACGAGATGGTAATGGTGGGCACCATTACGCATTACGGGCCATAATGGCCATTACAGAAAAATGGCCCGTAACGGCTAATGTGCTTTTTTTTTTCTTCAAAAAAAAGGCTGCTGTGGCCCGTATTGTAACGGTAATGGCTGCAGCTGTTATGGCCACCGTTAGAATAACTTGTTGCCAATGGATGGTGCGAGATTTTCTGAACACAACCTTTGTTTTTCCAATCTAAATGTAGGTATTGGGTTCTCTCATTTCTCATCTAGTGGCATACCGGATTTAAGGATGCTTTTGTATTATATTTTTTTGTTTTGGTGGTGTGACCTCCTCACTATTTAAAACTCAGCTAGAAGTCGAATGGAATGAACTGAAGCTTCCCCATGCACCGGAACCTTTTACGTGCTTCTTCTCCAATTGGCTTGCTTGGAAGGAAAAGCTAGTATCCCTCTCACATCCACTAGTTCAAATCCATACGGCCTGGTATAGACAGTCTGTAATGAAATCCAGCCACAGATAGCCTGATGTCATCACTACCAGAAGTGACTGGCCCTTTGCAGGTGATTTTTTTGAGTAGTGGTGCCTGTTGCATTTAGGGTGGGTCTTTCAGTGCCTTCAGTTGGGTCATTCCTTGGGGTGATGCTCTAGGCTAAATTGGCTAATGGCTGGAGTGGACTCTCTCATTGTCATCAGGTGGACCCAGTAGGCGTTTAACATTCCTTGGTTAGCTGGTAGCCTGATTGATGAGTTCTCGATGCAAGTAAGCTTGCCGAGAATCTTCAAAGTTAAACTACACAATTTTTATTTTTATTTTTTTAGGGTGGCTAAAGTTCAATGTTTGAGGCTCACATTGATATAGCCCTACCACAAGTAGTCTAGTACAGATATCATGTTTGATTCCTCTTAACTCATTACGCTTTTGATTCTTATTCTATCATTTGTGAACCTAGCCATTCTAAGTGTCGATAATCACAATAACTAAGTAAGCTAACTTCTATGGAAACTTATTGGAATAAAATGTTTTCAGCAAAAATTATTGGCAAAATTGGTATGGTGATTAGGGGTTGGCAGGTGGGTCCTTTACAGACAAGAAGCAAGGATGCGGATTGCGTCCAAACTGAGTATGAACGCAAAGTGTCCAAACCGAGCTGTGGAGGGGCCCACTATGATTTATCTGTTTATCCACTCTGTCCATTCCCCGTGTAAGATCAGGCTGACCACATGAGACCAAAATGAGGCAGATCCATGCTGAGGTCGGCCACACCAAAATACTGAGATCGGCTGCATTAAATGCACCAATCATTAAAGGTAGTTGCATTAAATGCAAGGGTCATCTCTGAGGCCGACCTTAGCGTTGGATCTTCCTCATTCTTGGTCTCATGCCTTAAAATGATCTTAGAAAAGGAATGGACGGAGTAGATAAACAGATACATCACGGTGGGCCCCTCCACAGCTTGGTTTGGACGCTTTGCTTCCATATTGAGTTTGGACACAATCCGAGAGATTATTGTATGGACAATGGTGATCACACGTGGGGTAGAGAGAGAGGGATGTGATTTTTTTTGTAACAGTAAGGTAAAATATAAGGAAAGCAATGGAGTTACTGTCACATTTTATTGGCTTTGGCCGAGGTGGAGTATCATGGCTATGCAACTGCTTCTATTTCATGGGGATTGAATGACCATGATGGATTTCAGAGGAAGGAAGAGGAAACCCAAGGGCATCTTTGATGATGCCCCAAAATAGTTGGTTTCCAGACAAGAAGCAATATTGCATGGACAATGGTGCTCACATATGTAGGGTTGAAAGAGAGGGATGGGAACATTTTTTTTTACAGTAAGGGAAAACATAAGGAAAGCAATGGAGTACCCCCACCTTTGCTAACGCCTATAGAATGTAATGGTACCTATTGGAGGTACCGTTACATTCTATAGGCGTTAGCAAAAGGGGGGTATCATGGTGCTATGCAACTGCCTCTATTTCATAGGGATTGAATGACCATGATAGATTTTGGAGAAAGGAGGATGATGTCCCAAAAATAGTTGGTTTTCATTTCCGCCCCCATTACTGACATTTAAGAAAAGAGATCTCCTGGTTTTGTTGCACATGTGATGGATCCAAACCATCCATAGGGACATCATGTGAAAGGGCCCTCCACTGAAATACAGGTTCACCAGATAAAGGGATGGGCCATAGCTGTGGACGCAATCTGATCTGTCAGTAGAAATTCTGATAGGTGCATGTTGGACAAAAACTCACCACAATGATTTATGGGTGTCGCCCAAATACTCCCCAAGCCGAAATGGTTCCTCCTGATGATTATGGAAGCTTGATTTTGATGGTAGCTCCTTGGGGGATTAATGGCCCGTTGGCACAGGTGTAGTTCTTATGGATAACAGCGGTATGATTAAAATGGCTTTTTGCAGCACTCTGAGGCTATTTTACACTAGTATGGGTATGGGATGGGAGACACGTCCTTTCCAGACAAGACGTAAGGCCAGATGGAAAATGGTGTTTGCAATTTTTTAGGGCCAGAAAGAGAGGGATGGACGAATTAGGAAAAACCTATGGAAATCATTAGATATACTATCAGACATTTTACTAATTCTAAAGGCTTTTTGCAAAGTTTTTTATATGAAAATTTTCTATATGCCTGTATGAATGTGGAGTTTTGTGGTCCAAGCGCAGCCACATCTTTTTCATACGGATTGAATAGCTATAATGGAGTTTGGAGAAAGGAAGACCATGAGTCTACTTGGCTCCTCGTGATCATTGGAAGATCAATTTTGATGGTAATTCCTTACGGCTTAAGGACCAATTGGTACGGTGGAGTTTTTACAAACAACAATGGTATGATTAGGATTTTACAAACAACAATGGTATGATTAGGGTTTCATTTTGCAACACATTGGGGTTATGTTACTCGAGTACAGGTACAGGTATTGAGCACAATAGGGATGGTATAGTAGATAATTGAATCCCAATGTGCAGGATAATAGATACTATCAGGATTAATTTCAAAGTATAAGTATAATCATATGAAATATTTCCCTAAAAAAATCACAAGTTCAGTTTATAGCCCAATAGGCACAACTCTATGACCACTTCAATTTTATAGGGATTTTTGACTGTTATATGGTGGTGTAGAGAGAAAGAGAGAGAGATGGTGTCGAACCAAGACATTGCAAACGGCGTGGCATCGCTCCTCCGTCAGTACGACCCTAACGCTGTTCCGTCACTGTCAGTTAACAGCGTCGTCCAGCAGCTGGAGGCAAAGCTCGGTCTCGACCTCTCCGACCGCGCTCCTTTCATCCGCGAGCTCATCCTCCGTTTCCACCAAAAAGACCATTTTACCCTCCATCACCCTCCACAATTCCCAAACAGCCATCCAAACCCTCGTCCTCACCACCACCACAACCCTCCTTCCATCCCTTCCAATCCCTTCCCTCCGCCCCCTCTCCACCTCCATGAGCTCGCATTCCAATGCCCGCCGCAGCAGCAACCGCAACCGCAACCGTCACAGTCGCAGCAGCAGCAGCAGCAACCACAACCATCGCAGCAGCAAACACAGCCCAGTGTCGCTGTCAGCATGGCGGCAGCGCCAGCGGCATCTGTTCCTGAATCGCCGAAAGAAAGGTTGGGTTTTGTTTGAATTTGCCTTATAATGATTGTTCTAGGTTTTTGTTTTTCTTGATTTTCTGCGTGAGTTAGGGTTTCTGGAGCAGCGGGTTCCTGCTTGGGGTGCTGAATTTTGAGGCCAAGTTTCAATTTGTGTTTCTTTTTTGATGTGAATTTGGAATGGGAGAGATTGGGGTTTGGGAATCTCCCACGGGAGAATCACTATGTGCATCTGGGATGGGATTCTGTTGCCTTTTTCTATTTTGGGGTAGATTCCGAAGCTCAATCTCTGGTGTTTCGATGGGAATTTTGGAGTTGGGTTCTGTTATTTGGTGTGGTGTGGAGGGTGTGATATAGGGAGGTTGTTTTGGTGGGTGGGGGGATCCCATTTTGGGAGAGGGTGGAGAATTCCCATTTTGAACATGTGGGGGGGGCGGCGCGGGGGGGTTCTCTTTTTTTGCATCTGCAGGATTGTAGGATTGCAAGGGTGTTTTGGTGGGATTGAATGTATGTAGGATCCATGCTTGCTGTCAATCAAGGTATGCAAAAATGGTTATGTGGTGGTAATGGTGGGCACCATTACGCATTGCAGGCCATAATGGCTGTTACGGATCAATGGCCTGTAATGACTGATGTAGGTTTTTTCTTTTTCTTCAAAAAACAGGCCGCTGTGGCCTGTATTGTAATGGTAATGGCTGCAGCTGTTATGGCCACCTTTCTAGGTATTGGGTTCTTTCATTTCTCATCTACTGGCATACCGGATTTAAGGGTGCTTTTGTATTATCTTTTTTTGTTTTGGTGGTGTGACCTCCTTACTATTTAAAACTCAGCTAGAAGTCGAGTGGAATGAACTGAAGCATTCCCATTCACAGGAACCTTTCATGTGCTTCTCCAAATGGTCGCATCCACTAGCTCAAATCCATACGGCCTGATATAGACAGTCTGTAATGAAATCCAGCCACAGACAGCCTGATGTCATCACTAACCGAAGAGACTGACTCTTTGCAGATGATTTCCTTGAGTGGTGGTGCCTGTTGCATTTAGGCTAGGTCTTTCAGCCCTCAGTTGGCTGATTCCTCGGGGTGATGCTTTAGGCTAAATTGGCTACTGGTTGGAGTAGATTCCCTTGATGTCATCAGGTGGGCCCAGTAGGCGTTTAACATTCCCTGGTTAGCTGGTAGCCTGATTGATGAGTTTTTTTTATGCGAGTAAGCTTGCCCGGAATCTTCAAAGTTAAACTACGCAATTTTTATAGGGTGGCTATGTTAGAAGCTCATATTGACATATGCCCTACTACAAGTAGTCTAGTTTAGATATCATGATTGATTCCTCTTAACTCGTTACGCTTTCTATTCTGATTTTATCATTTGTGAACCTAGCCATTCCAAGTGTCGATGAACACAATAACGAAGTAAACTAATTTCTATGGAAAGTTATTGTAAAAAAATGTTTTGAGCAAACATTATTGGCAAAATTGGTTGGGTGAAGGGTTGCCAGGTGGGTCCTTTCTAGACAAGAAGCAAGATTACATGGACGATGTTATTCATAGATGTGGGGTAGAAAGAGAGGGATGGGATTTTTTTTTAATTTTTTATTTTGTAATTATTATTACTGTAAGGTAAAATGTTGGGAAAGAAATGGAGGTACCGTCACCTTCTATGGGCTTTAGCAGAGGTGGAATCATGGTGCTATGCAACCGCTTCTATTTCATGGGAATGCTCATGATGGATTTCAGAGAAAGGAAGATGAAACCCAAGGGCATCTTTGATGATGCCCCAAAATAGTTGGTTTCCAGACAAGAAACAACAATACACGCACAATGGTGCTCGCATATGTAGGGTAGAAACTAGAAAGAGAGGGAGGGGAACATTTTTTTACAGTAAGGGTAAAACATAAGGAAAGCAGTGGAGGTACTGTCACATTCTATAGGCTTTAGCAGAGGTGGGATATCATGGTTCTATGCAACTGTTTCTATTTCATGGGGATTGAATGACCGTAATGGATTTTGGAGAAACGAAGATGTTGCCCCAAAAATGGTTGGTTTTCATTTCCATCCCCCACAACTGACATGTAAGAAAAGAGATCTCCTGGTTGTGTTGCGCGTGTGCTGGATCCAACCTATCCATATGGACATCACATGAAAGGGCCCTCCACTGAAATACAGGCTCATAAGATAAAGGGATGGGCCATAGCTGTGGATGCAATCTGAACTGTCAGTAGAAATTCTGATAGGTGCTGACACCCTCGGTTGTGCATGTTGGACAAAAACTCACCACAATGAGTTATGGGTGTCACCCAAATACGCCTCAAGCTGAAATGGTTCCTCCTGATGATTATGGAAGCTTGATTTTGATGGTAGCTCCTTGGGGGCTTAATGGCCTGTTTACATGGGTGTAGTTCTTATAGACAACAACGGTATGCTTAAGATGGCTTTTTGCAGCACTTTGAGGCTATTTTACACCAGTATGGGTACGAGGTGGGAGGCACGCCCTTTCCAGACAAGATATAAGGCCACATGGAGAATGACACTTGCAATTATTTAGAGAATGGATGAATTAGGAAAAACCTAGGGAAATCATTAGAGATACTATCGTACATTTTACTAATTCTAAAGGCTATTTGCGGGTTTTTTTTATTTATTTTTTGAATTACTTCTATGGGCCTTTGGGAAGATGGAGTTTTGTGGTCAGAGTGCAGCCACTTCAATTTCATACAGATTGAATAGTCATAATGGATTTTGGAGAAAGGAAGACCAAGCCTAAGTCTAAATGGCTCCTCATGATTATTGGAAGATCAATTTTGATGGCAATTCCTTAAGGCTCAAGGGCCAATTAGAATGGTGGAGTTTTTACAAACAACAATGGTATGATTAGGATTTCATTTTGCAACACATTGGGGTTATGTTACTACTCAAGTACAAGTATGGATATTGGGCACAATAAGGACGGTCTCGTAGATATTTAAATCCCAATGCACAGGATAATAGATACTATAATGATTAATTACAAATTATAAGTATAATCATTTGAAATATTTCCCAAAACAAATCACAAGTTCCATTTATAACTCAACGGGCACAACTCTCCGACTGCTCCAATTTCATAGGGATTGAAAGGCCATGATGGTTTTTGGAGAAAGGAAGACATAAGCATGGGTCTAAATGGCATCTCCTCCTAGTGATTATTGGAAGATCAATTTGATGGTAGCTCGTTTGGAAGTTAAGGGCCCGTTAGCAAAGGTGGAGTTCTTATGGATTACTAAGGTATGACTAAAGTAGTGTTTTGCAACACTTTGGGGTTATGTTACCTAAGGACGGGTGTGGGTATCGAGTACAATAAGGATGGGTATGTAATGCAAGGGCATTTTCACACCGGCTCGAGTGGGGCGGCCTGTGGACTTAGGAGCACACTCGGGGTGGGGTCGACTGTGGACTCAGGGGGACAGTGGATTCGGACCCACCCTTGGATTTAGAGCCCATGTAGGAGGATTCGACCGAGGGCCTAGGGTGACCCATGGATTCAGGGCCCTCTCGACTTGGGCTATGAGATAAAGGGATTGATTCACCACACTCTAACAGTTCGAGCTTTTAGAGCAAGTGGTTAGTTGTCAAGCATCAATATGACAGATAAATTTATTTATTTATTTGAAAGATGATGCACTTTATTAGGGCTACAGGTCAGGGAAAAAAAAGAAGAAAAAAGAAAAAAAGAAGGCAACAAAGGACACAAAAGAAAAAAGAAAAGAAAACACCAAAAGAAAAGTAGAAGCACAAACAACCCAGTCAAACCAAACTCCTGGTAAACACCCTCAGGGAGGCTCCCCTGATTTACAAATACACCCTATTACAAGTCCTCCACGCTGACCCTCTCAAGTTACAGAAACAACTATTGTTTCTTTCCAACTAGAGGGACCAAAGAATAGCCAGTAGCAGGATCCTCCATTTGGAATTTGCCTAAGAGGCCCCCTCCTCCATTGTGCCAAGATCGAAACAAACTCTTGATCGAACTAGGTATAAAATGTTGTCAAATCGCATAATCCATCAGCCTGCTTATGCCATCACATACTCGCATAAGCGCATAAGCAATCTCTCAGGTTGATGGCTTTTTTTTTAAAAAAAAAATAAAAAATTCAAAAAAATGGTAAAAGAAAACAAAAAAAAATCTAAAAAATTAAGACAAACTATGTATAATTATTGCAAAGTTATAAATATATGGGCCATCTATATCTTGAGTTATATTATATTATAAATAACAAAACAAATTTAAATAATTAACAAGTTACACTAAGAAAGAATTAATTATTGAAAACTACAAATATAGAAATTGTATTGATAACTTGAATCTTGATGAGTTGATGCATACAATACAAGTTACAAGTTACAAGTTACAACTTATTACAATCTACAAGAAACTTAGACTGTTGGCCATTATGACATGGCATACTTCCTGCATGGCATATGCGACCATGGCATAAGTGATATAAGCCATAGCATGCGATTATGCGATCACACATGACAACACTGGGTATAACTCAACTCACATTTGCGGATATGAGAGTGCCAGACCAAATTATTCTAAAGAAGGAGCAGTGGATGAACAGGTGGTCAACAGACTCCTTGGCTTTCAGACAAAGAGGGTAAGCATTCGGCAACACAAGTGACCTCTTGTGCAGGTTATCAATATTCAGGATGCTATTATGCCCTGCAAGCCACGTGAAGGCCACATTTTTCGGTGGAGCTCCATAGGACCACAGGAAAGCCATATAAGCATGAGCAACACCAGGCTCCGGACGAGACAGCACTGCATAGAATGACCTCACTGCGAAGACTCTATACTTGCTGAAGCGCCAAACTAGCATATCCTATAACCTCGACGCGGGCACAATCCCCTGCTAGCAAGACAACAAACCCACCAGATCAACGAATTCTAAATCATGTTACGGATTTAAATCTAAATCCCAACTCTTAGGATACAGGGATTGGTTACTAGTCATAAGTATAACCACGTTAAGATATCGTACTAAGGGCATGTTTGGGTGCCACTCAAAAACCATTTATCTCTCTCTTTTCCAACAAATTTGAGAGGAGTGTTAGTGTCTTCTAGAATTTCGGCCAATGCTTTGGATTTAGTCCACTACTGTGACCCAGCTGAACATTCGATGAGCAAAATATTGAAGAGGAGGTGCAGACATGATGGTGCTTCAATCGAAAAAGAGGTGATAAATTCGCCTGCCCCAAATGACTTTTACGCAACATTGCCAGAGACCCCTTTAACCACCATGTCGGTCCATTTTGGCAAAATTGAAAACAAATGAAAATGGATGCATCCAAGCAGCTCTAAGCAAATCATAAGTTGGGTTTATAGCTTGTTGTTACAACTCGCTAATCACTATAGACTTGATAGCTAAATGATATATTCTTTGCAGTTCAAGTCTGTGGGAAGTGGACCTTTATCCTTATCTGGGTCCCAGAGTACGCACTCCAAAATTTTTGAAGGAGCCAGGTGTTCATAGGTTTGGGGAGCTATCCAGTGAAGCATAATCAAGGGTTCATTGTTAAATAAAAATGGCATTTTTAGATGAATGAGTATATTTTGATTGCTTCATTCTGAGGTTTGATGAATAGTGTGGTGGTTGACACAATAAAGGAATTCAACAAGGTGATCCTGTATCACCATTTCCTTTCACAGTAGAGGTTGATAGTGAAAGTGGAAAATGAAGGACTATTGGAAGGCTTTAGTTTCAATAATGGGGGTTTTTGGTATCCATTTACAGTTTTCATGAACTCCTTGATTCTTTGCGATGCATCAATGAGGCATGTGTGGAACTTAAGGAGCTTATTAGGTTTTTTGTATGGGTCTAGGATTGACTTGCAAAAAGTACTATAATGGGCATTGTAGAGGAGGAAATGATAGTCTAGCAAGGAAATATAGTGTGGAAATTGCTTTCGGTGTAACATCAATGCCTCCCAAAGAGGTGACTCCAATCCCATCACAACAAATGTCATTATTTAAAATTTTGAGGAGTTCTCCATATGGAGAAGACATTATTTACCAATCTAGGGGTGAGTATCGTTAATTAATGGTACTTCATTGAAGCTTGAAAAATTGTGAAGGGATTTTCCTTGGGGGAAAAGGATTTACTCGTCACTTATCTTGGTCTTCAAATAGGGGTGAAAGACACCTCATGTTATCTAGGACTTGGTTATTGGTAGGGTTGAGATTCAAGTGGAAGCTTGGCTCTTAGAAATGAAGATGCCCAACCTTGGGGTCCATTTTGCTTGTAAAAAAATGCCATCGCCAATCACTCCACCTATTACAAGTCGCTACTTGGATTCCAACTGTTGTGGCAAAAAGTCTAGAGAAACTTCATAGAGACTTCCTGTGGGAAGGAAGAGAGAAACCACAAGTATCCCCTCACTAAATGGAGTGAGGTTCAAAAGAGCAAAAGGAGAGGTAGTGGATTGGGAGAATTAGGGAGAGAGATTGGAGCCTGCTTGGCAAGTGGTGGTGGAGATTTAGGGAAAGAGCAAAATACATTCTGGAAGTAATCATTGGCAAAAATGGGGAGGAAAATATAGGATGAGAGCCAGGGGTAAATCTTCAAGATCGGGGACATCCATGGAGGAGCAGGAATGACCCTTTGGGAGGGTATGAGATTCAAAGTGAATTCGAGTGATAAAGTGAGATTGTGGGAAGACACTTGAGCAGGCAAGGAATCTCTTAAAGAAACATCACTTTCAGAAGAAATATCATGGATTGAGAATGCAATATTTCCATCATGCTTATGGAGATGCCTGAAATGCCTTTCTCACTAGACCAAACTCAATCTACTCTCCAAGCTCTTTTTAAGTCTTCCTGTGGTCCTCCTTTCAAGTCGTTCAACCATGGTCAAAGCTTCCTGCCTTACCGGAGTTGTTCTGGTTTTGTTGCACATGATCGAAGTCGATCTACTCTCCATCATTTTTGTCCTGTTGGGACGTGGTGACTACTAGGCAGCTTTGCTGAACTCATTCTTAATTGTAAGTTTCCAAGTCTTCTCACTCATCTCTGCAACACATCCCTTTGCTCATGTTGCCTGCTAACAACCCAACCTTTGCATGTGGGGCAAAGCCAGTCAGATTCTGGCATTTTGTTGGCCAAACAACTGATAAGATTTTAATCATAGATCAACATAGAGAACACTGATTACTGAACATGTGTTTCATGTGCAAATTGGTGGTAGAAATTTTCATTCATTGTCATGCAGCAAGGAATTGAAGTCTGGTTTTCTCAGTTGATTTGGAATTTCATCGGTTTTTCGAGGAAAGCTAGCTGAGAGCATCAAGAGTTGAGGATGAGGGTGCAGTTTCAAGAAAGAGTTAGGATCGGAGAATCCTGCCATTCACTATTTTATGGAGCATTTGGGAAAAGAAAGCAAAAAGAAGAAAAAAATGATGGCATGGAGACTCATGTGGGGTAGATATCAGAGATTGCCTCTTTTTTTTTTTTTTTTTTAACGATGATGATTTTATTAAAAGGCCACAGCCAAAAAAAAAAAAAATACAGCCCAACTCAGCTAACTGGGAACGCCTCAAGCAACTTTGAAGCAAAGGCCCACTCTTTGATCAACAATTTCGCCTTTTGGAAGACCACCGAACCAGGCTTTTGCTTATTGTTAAAGCAATGATCGGATCATTTTGTAAAATGGGTAGTTATAAACGCCCATTTCATACCTTTATGGATATTAGTGAATTGAGGAGGGGTCTCTGTTGCCTTCAAGGTGTCCCAAAACGGTTACATATCGGCCGTATCGGCCAATACGTAACGATAACGGTCATAACCGTTACGCGTTATGGGGTCGAAATGGCCGTTACAGAAAAAATAGGCCATAATGGTCCTGTAACAGTTTTTTCAGAAAATAAAAAAGGGCCGTAACAGTAATAGTGGTGGCCGTTACGGCCACCGTTACCTTTATGGAACACCTTGGTCGCCTTCGTCTACAGCCTTAGGGATGGAAATGAGGTAGCAGAGAGATTGGTGAGGATGGGATCATATTTGCAGTCGCTTTTGATTGGAGATTCTTTATCTCTGTTGTAGTTCGCTGTTTTTTCTTTATAAAATTTCATGTTATTGTCTCTTTGGAGCATTAGATAAAATTGGAATGATACAGAAAATTTTCCTGTTATCCTTGAAAAAAGGGTGTCTATAAAAAACACAATTTCATAGGATTTCAGTGTTGGATTTTACAGCCATGTTGATTAGTGAATTAGAAAAGCTAAAGAGTATCAAGAGATGGACAAATCTTTGTGCCAAGTTTCGGAAATTGAATTCCTTTGTGCATCAAACACAAATCTGGATTCTCTCATCCTTTGGGTGGGGGAGTACTTCAAAACATTGCTATGAATGTGATTTTCTCTAGCACCATAATGTTATGATGGTACCAGTACCACTGGAGCATGCCCCTAAATAAATACTCTAGAAAAGAAACAACTGAAACTTTCAAAAAAAAAAAAGAAGAAGAAGAAAAGAAAAAAGAAAAAGAAAAAAGAAAAAAAGAAACAACTGAATAGTCTAACTACACTTGTATATCCTGCTTATGGGCTGTCATACTCAACAGTCAACAGCGTTCTCTACATATGGTCATACGTGGGGTATATAGTATCTTAAAATAGCAACTAGGATTCTGTCTTTCCATAAACTTCATATACATAATACCAAATGTGTGTGTGGGTGTCTATATATACAATGTATGTGTATATATATAGGCTTGTATTAATAGGACAGTTATAGACCAGCCATGCTTTACTGGACAGAATGTTGGGCAGTTAAGGAACAACATGGTCATAGGATGATTGCAGCAAAAAATGAGGATGTTGAGATGGACAAGCGGGAAGATGCGGAAGGATAGAATTAGAACTGAATGCATTTGGTGGATAATAGGAGTGGCACCAAGAGGTAATAAGATGAGGGAAAGTTGACTTAGATGGGTTGGTCATGTGCAATGGAGACCAAGAACTGTTCCAGTTAGACAAAATCAAAGGGTCAATCTCTGAGTGGGCTTCACAATCTCCAAAGTTAGACAGGATGTTAGCTGCCGACGTCAGCAATGAAGGATCCAGTCTCGTGGTGTAGTCTCAGGTTTTTGCTATTGTTACCCTGTCAGTACCCAAATCTGGTCACATTCTGTCCTTTTTTTTTCATCTTGTTTTCTTTATGCTTCATAATTTAGATTCTTGGATCTTTATCTAGGAATTTAATTTATCGTCTCAAAAGAAGAAGAAGAAGAACTCTGTCGGTTAGGAGTGGGGTGCAAGTTGAAGGCTCTAAAAGGGCGAGGGGAAGGCCCAAAGGACATGGATGGAGGTAGTAAAAAAAGACTTGATGACCTATGGTCTAACTTAAGCTATGTCCCTTGATAGAGTGGAATGGTGGAACAATATTCATGTAGCCGACCACAATTAATTGGGATAAGGCTTAGATGATGATGAAAATAGCAGTTTGAAAGATCACCTGAAACTTTTTTTTTTTTAATAACTATATAGGCTAAGCAAGCTTTATGTCCTTTGTTTGATAAATTCTAAAAAGGCCTTATAGGTCTAAAAAGAAGGCCTTATGTAAGCCGAGGTGATTGTAAACCATGAACCATTCTCCATTTCCCAAGAAGATTGGTATGGATGAAGCAGTAATTCTTCTCTATGTTGTCCGTGCATGGGCGTGATTCTCTGCCATAGTTCTTAGTCTGTGTAAAAGAGGAAGGTTAATGTCCAGTTGACAACTGATTGTAAAACTTTTCACAACCTACCATTTAAAAGCTGGTCCCAAATTGTTGGGAGAAAGGCTAAGATGATGTTGAGACAATGACCTTCGCCCCTTTGAGTTTGCTGTATCCTGAAAATCAGGCCGATCCAAAACACCTGTGGATCACATTGTAGGGAACAATCACAGACCAAGAACTGTGTCGGTTAGGAGTGAGTTGGTACAAGTTGAAGGCTCTAAAAGGGCAAGGGGAAGGCTCAAAAAGACATGGATGGAGGTAGTAAGAAAAAACTTGATCACCTTAGCTGGCCCCAATTAATTGGGATAAGGATTAGATGATGATGATGATGGGCTGTACAAAAGCTTTCTTTTCTAAGCTGAGATGATTGTGAAGCATAAACCACTCTCCATTTCCATAGAAGATCGGGATGGATGATGCAGTAATTCTTTCTCTATGTAGTTCATGCGCAAGCATGATTCTCTGCCATACTTCTAGAGCCTGTGTAAAAGAAGATTGGTACGGTCCGTCTGAAGTTATGACCTGTAAAAGAGTAGCATGGTGGAACAGGATTTGTGCAGCAGACCCCAATTCATTGGGATAAGGATTAGAAGACGACGACGGATGTATCTTTTGTAAGCCAAGGTGATTGTGAACCATGAACCAGTCTCCATTTCCAATGAAGATTGGTATGGGTGAAGCAGTAATTCTTTCTTTATGTTGTTTGTGCATGGGCACAATCCTCTGCCATAGTTCTAGAGCTTGTGTAAAAGAGGAAGGTTAATGTCCAGTTGGCAACTGATTATAAAACTTTTCCCAATCTACCATTTAAAGGCTAGTTCCAAATTATTGGGAGAAATGCCAAGATGGTGTTGAGACAATGAGGTTCGCCCCTTCGAGTTTGCTGTATACTGAAAATCAGGCTGATCCAAAACACGTGGCCCACATCATAGGGAACTGTTGGAGACCAAGAACCGCGTCAGTTAGGAGTGAGTTGGTACAAGTTGAAGGCTCTAAAAGGGCAAGGGGAAGGCCCAAAAGGACATGGATGGAGGTAGGAAGAAAAGACTTGATGACCTGTGGTCTGTCTGAAGTTATGACCCTCAATAGAGTAGCATGGTGGAACAGGATTCATGTAGCCAACCCCAATTAATTGGGATGAGTATTAGATCATGATGGCTGTACAAAAGACATATTTTGCTCACATGGTTTGTATGTCTCCGAAAGGGCTGTTCATTGGATCTGTGGACCACACGTCAATTGATGAATGGTGTAGGCCGATTAGATTTGCGGTTCCTACATTGACCTGCGCTAGTGACCATGGATCTGCTTTAGATGGGCCCCCCAAAAGAGATCCAGATCTACAACCTGGACAGTTGGATTTGTCAAATCTCACGTCACGACCCTCTGAATAGGCCTAATCTAGGCCTGCTATTCAATCTGATGGATCGATCTTTGATCAGTCAGCTTGTGGGATCATCAGATGCTCATCTGAGGGCGATTTGTGTTCCAGATGTATCAATTCTTTTGCCAAAATTCATGCATTGCAACTTCATATCTGCTACATTAAATTAAGCGGATAACATTGCATGATTTGATCCGTGATCTGACCTATTTGCTCAATTCTTTTGCAGCACTCAAAGTGGAGGTAAAAGAAGAGGTGGCCCGGGAGGTTTAAACAAAGTATGTGGTGTTTCACCGCAACTGCAGACCATCGTTGGTGCACCAACGATGCCAAGGACTGAGGTTTCATTTTCTGAATCAATAAATGCCATCTTTCAAAGCCTTATCCTGTTAATTTTCTTGATATTTCTAGAATACGCTAAATCCCTCGTGATTTTGTATTCAGATTGTGAAGCAGCTGTGGGCATATATACGGAAAAACAATCTCCAAGATCCGAGTAACAAGAGAAAGATAATCTGCGATGACCCTCTGCGTTTGGTGTTTGAGACAGATTGTACTGACATGTTCAAGATGAATAAGCTGTTAGCTAAGCATATCATACCGCTTGACCCAAGTATGTTTGCGACATAAATGTCTAGGATACAGAAATTCTTAATTCGTTATAACTCATATGAACTTGTATATGGTTTTGTGCTTGCAGAAGGGCCAGATGCTAAAAGGTTGAAGGCCACAGATGTGGAATCTGCCCCTCAACATACTGAACCTGGCCCATCTCCCATAGTAATCTCTGATATGCTTGCCAAATTTTTCGGCACTGGAGAAAGGGAGATGCTTCAGTCAGAGGCTGTGAGACGTGTTTGGGAATACATAAAAGTAAATCATTTGGAGGTTGGTAATCTGCTGCAATATCCATCGTTTCTTTGGGTTTTGTATTTGCATTGATATGGTAATTTAGCTTCTCTGTTAAGCGTTAGTGCATGCATGACATGCATCACCACAATGAGCACATTCATGCGAAAGGATTGAGAATCCTCTTGTCCAGTCCATTGATCGGAGGACCCCTCTGAAAATGACATGGCCCCAAACTAGGCAGTCTGCTCATCAGGCGCACTAAATGTCTATGATCGGATGGAGGATAATTAAAATAATTGACCAATGGTAAACATCCAGCATACACCCGATGAGCTTACTGTCCTGGTTTTTGGACTTGGGAACACTCAAGCAGTGCCCACCTTATGAACAGCCCAGGTCACGTAAGAAGAGGATTCTCGGTCCTCTTTTTACAAATATCCTTCGCATAGCTCCACAGAAATGTGTAGTCACCCAGTCCACATGATTTGATTAGGTTTGATTATCCCTCTTGATTCCTTATTTCTTGTTTCTGTTGCAATGTAATGGCGTGATTCTCATCAGCCTTGAGCCTTAAAAAAGTTAAGACCCTCCACATTGTTCAAGCATATAATATTACTGTTTTCTCTAATCATACTCTTAATTGCCACAACTTAGATTTCAACCTCCTCAAGTCTTTGTGGGTTTTGTGATGGGAGTTTCTCTTATATGATTTCTTATGACCATTTTTGTTACATTTTTGCCATGTTATAAACATATCTTGCAGTCCTTTAGTGGGTACGGTGCCATTTTAGTTTGTGATGATGACCAAACCCCCCATTTTCAATTCCTGCTTTGGTCTTTTACATCCTTTTGATGGTGAGCACGTTTCCCTGTGACTTGTTTCAGTTTCAGGACCCGATGAACATGAACGGAATGATAGTGCGGTGCGACATCAAGCTTCAAGGGCTGTTTGGGTGCGAAAGCCTCCCCGCCATGAGGATATCGGAGATGTTGATGCGCCACCACTTCTTCAGGCAGTCATGACCTCGTCGTATTGTGTTGACTGGTTAGTTTTTATGTACTTTCTCTGATTTGCAATTTCCCCTTTCTTTGTGCTTTTTTTTTTCTTCCTAAAATCTAAGTTAGGCAGGCTCTCTATCCAGTCTTATGTTTCCATTGATACACGGGGGGTTTGGGGGAGACGGTGACTCTCAGTGTATCAACTAACTGCTCCTGTGCAGTTCGCCTTTTGCCTGTAATTTATCCACTCTGTCAATCTCTTCTTAACCAGCTTTGCTTCCAAATGACTCGCCCATCAACACTTTTTTTTTTTTTTTTTTCCTTTTTTGTATGACCATGTACATACTATCATTTAGCAGTGCTTTGTAGCATCCACTTACGTCCGTCGAGTCGTTGTTTAGAGATCCCCCTGCTAACCAATGTTCTTCTCGGCTGGTGTTGCACCTATGATTAAAAAACTCAGATTGCCCGAGTCAATTCGATTCAACCAGATCTTGTCATTGTTTGAGAAAACTTGATTTGGTTAAGAATTCGAAGGAAAAAAAGAAGAAAAAAACAAAATCTTACTCATGGAATTCACTTGTCTATACTCATCTTTTTATATTTTAATTGCAAAACATTATTTATATATATTTATAAAAAGAAGTCAGGAAAACTCATCCGAGTTGCTCAACTCGGCAGACTTTCAACTCGCAGGTATTGCGCTCAATAGTTAAGAACTCAACTAGCCGAGTCTACTTGACTCAGAACAGATTTTGTCATGCTTCCAGAGATATAAAAGAAAAAAAAAAACCCTACTCAATGGAATTTGACTTATCAGAGGATGCGATCGGATCCTGCGATACCTTTCAGACATCTGGGCTGATCATTGGGTTCGTTTCGATGAACGGGTCAGCCCATCATGCCAATCCACTCAGCAAATGGGCTTGTAGCTGATGAGTGGACCATCCATGCGCTGCGCTAGGATGACTAGATTGCCTGCGAAAGCCTTTCCCTGTAACTTCCGTCGCACTTCCGACTACGGGACGCTAGGTGGGGCCCACCATGATGTTTTTGAGCTATCCACCCCAGCCATCCGTTTTTCCAGATCATGTTAGGACATGGGCCCAGGCGTTAGGCAGATACAAAACTCAAGTGGGCCTGCACGACAAGGAAAAGTGGACAGGGAAATCCCTACCGTTGAAACCTACCTGGGGTCCACCGTTACGTTTATATGCCATCAATACCGTTCTTGAGGTCATTCCTACTGGGACGAACCTGAAAACGCAGAAATGTTAGCCTGATCCAAAACTTGTCGCCCCACGAATCTTTCAACGGTTGACGTTCAATTCTCGTTGTTTCCTGTGGTGTGGATCTGCCTCATTTGTGGCCCATGTCTTTAACATGATCAGAGAAAACGGATGCACGGGCTGGATTTCTCAAAAAATAACGGTGGGCCCCACCTAGCTTCCTGTCGCAGGAAGTTCCTGCAAAATCATCCGCGTCCTATTAACGATGGGTCCCTGGATTTCGACGGTTCAGATTGTGCGAACGCATTCCACGTGCACAGTCACTGATTGCAAGCGGATGAACCGTCCATCAGTCTGCCAAACTTTTCCGCCCTCTTGCTTCTTCCCAAGATTTTCTTTTCTTGGCAGCGGGGCCCACTTCATCATTGGAAAGAACTCAAGACCACGCCCCTACATCTTCATGTAACTACCAAGATGCCACTGTAATGAGAGTGGAAGAGTACCGTTGGTACTCTGGTATATTGTCATGCATACGCAAGCACTAACATATTTCAAACGTGGCTACAAGTAATTTAATATAAACTGTCAAGATAGTGGGCCCAGTTTAGATGTATCGTGAACCTAAACGTATCTTTATTTGATTATGGATTTGTGAACACTCAGTCGGACGGTTAAGATTGAGAAATGTCCAACTGGTCATATTTGCACGAACAAGTGCCAATCAATCAAAGGATCAGGATTTTTCATGGATCTGGTCGATATTTGAGTTTTTCTTTGATCCTGATGGTTGGATAACCTTATGAACGGCTTAGATGGCATATAAACATCAGGGTGGACTAGAAATGCTTTCCTGTGGCATGGCCCACTCGAGCATTTACCTGCCTGATTTTTGGGATCAGGCCCTAAAATGAGCTTGCCAAACTGATGGATGGGGGATGTTATAGAGATTAAGGTGGGACCCACAGCTTTCTTTGTCCCGTCCAACAAGTGTTATATGTAATGAATTAGCGTCACCTGTTTTAGTGCCCGCTGCACCACCTGAATCGGTAGTTTTCCAAAATCTCTATGGTACGGATCACCTCACTTACGGATAGGATGCTGTTGGATATTGAACTGATCGAGCTAATCTTGACCATTCGATTGACAATGGACCGTGCGTTTAAAGGCCAATGGTTGGAAAGCCCGATTGTTCGGCTACAGTTCTTGTTCTGACGGTGGAGAAGACCCGATGAACGGTTGTACAAGTGTGGAGATTGGGGCAGGCCACTAACACAGTGGTCCCGCGGGCTACTAAAATCAATCGTCCAACGAGAGAGGGCATTTTGGTCATTTTACGAAAATTGTCGATGGGCGTTCCCGAGAAATCTGCACGCGCGCATTCCCCACAAAATACCGCGAGGTCATTTTTGTCTTTTACTCAAGGGGAAGTTATTTATTTGGTACTCTGGCAGCATATGACTCTTGATACACTGGCACTCAGAAATTGTATATGTAGTAGATACATTAACTCAATAAAACCGTTCAGATTGTGTGAATCTCCTAAATGAGATTTTTGATAAATATCAACCTCTGCTTTATGAACCATTGGAATTTTCATTTTCATCCGTCCAATATATGTAAACCAATCCGACAATCAGATGGTCAAACAAGTGTAATTTTTGGTTGATGATACATCTAAACTGATACCTTTGATTAGGACAGTTTAATTTGAGTTATTTATATGCCACGTGTGCTATTTCTAAGTGGCTGTGTATCAAGCATCACACTCTACGAGAGTATCAAAGTTTTCCTCTTACTCACGTGACTGCCGAAGAGAATCTGGACCGGTCACGTGAACCAGCCCACGTAAGGACGTACACCCAAGTTTCCTTATAAATCTCTCACTCAACACTGCATGCATGCATGCATGGTAGAAAATCTAATGCAAATGGCTAACGTTAACGTGGGTCTGGTGGTGCTGGTCCTGGTGCTGGCTATAGCCATGGAGGGTGGTGGGGCCATGAAGATATGTAACATGGACACAACCCAGCTGGCCGATTGCCTGCCAGTCGATCCGTGGCACGTCGCCATCGCCGCCATCGAACGGCTGTTGCAGCACCATACGTACTGCAGACTTGCACTGCCTCTGTGGCTACAAAAACTCGTACCTCCTCCCTTCTTTCGGGGTCGACCCGAAGCTCGCAATGCAACTGCCGGCGAAGTGTGGGCTCACTCCACCGCCCGAATGCCAGCGTACGTTTTCCGGTCATCGATAATTGGAGAATTTTATGCCAATGATTCTTGGGCCCAGTAATGGTCCCACCAATTATATCAATGGGCCCTATTTATTGTTTTGGGCCAATGGATTGTGGGGCCAGTAATAGTATAAGCTAATTATGTGGGCCCATAGATTGTGTGGCCAGAAATGCTACTAATTGGGCCATTAGTTGCTGTGGGCCTATAATGGAATAGGGTCCATTGGGCCCAATATGTTGGGCCAAGCAATGCTATAGTGGACCCATGTATTTTCGGGCCCATTAATGGTACAAGTGGGGCCGAAACATTTTCATGGGCCAGTAATTGTACAAGTGGGCCCATGCACTGTTGTGGGCCTGCATAAAATGTTGGGCATAGTAATGTTACGAACGGGCCCATGTATTGGTGCGGATGACATCGTGATAATGGACTGTGTCCATATGCAGAATATCATACCTAGCTTATTCAAATGGACAGTTCATAATACGATTGGACAGTGAATCTGTGATCTGATGGCTGAGATGACATTATACATCTGTAGACTTATTTTCTAACTAACATGTTTTTTTTTTTAATATTTGTATGCATTTCAGAGCCTTGAAATGCTTGCAGGTCCGCTCATTCCGAGCACACGTCGCATGGGTGCATAGGAACGTTTCGCCTCAATTTTGTATGAGAAATATCGGATATTATGTAATCTTTTTTTTCATTATAAATAAAATATTATGTTGCAAATATTTTTATTCCATGTGGACCGCTGCTGCATATACAGCCCACTGAACCTTTTGAAAGATTGGGCCAGTCTGGCCAATTTTCCTGGGTGGGCCCATCTAGCGGTCCAACATCATGTGGACGATATTAAATGGACAATCAATAAAATTTGGGCTTAGCTAGGAATGGAAAATTCGTAATGGGCTGGTGGCCCACCCAGTCCCGAACTGACTTTGGCCGTAACGGCCCAATAATGGTCATGTAGCCATTTTAAGTAAAAAAGAAGAAGAAGGAGGAGAAGAAGAAGAAGAGCCGTAACAGCCCGTATCGTAATGATAACAGTGGTGGCCGCTGCGACCACTGTTAGCAGACCCAACTGGGCTCAGTCCTTGGACCTAAAGTGTCTAGCCCAGCCAGGCCTAGCGGGACCCACCTAACCGGTCCATTTGTTTGTACCCTTGGGCTTGACCACTCAATCTGAAAACCAACTGCATAACCCAGACCCGAATAGACCTGATTATAAATTGGAGTCCAATTTTCTATACCCATTTAGTAGTCGGATTGGATTCAAGGTCCAACACTTTGGACCGGGTATAAATCGGGTCTGACCCGTTTCATGTGGTTCTGCCATCTTGTGCCCAGTTAAAATACGATCAGTATTAGGTTTAGCTCGGCAAAGGCTTACATAAGAGAGTCGGTTTTCTCACAGGCAAACCATCTTCACGCCATCACATCTACCAGCATGGCAGACGGATGCAACATCGAAGCCGTCCATTAGGTGTGTCCAAGTTGTAGAGATGTTTCTCACGAAAAATTTAGGCTGGCACAGTTACTGGGTAGGCCCAAGATGTTTCTGAACCGTAGATCTGTTTCATGAACGGTGACCGATCTGATTACTTCGCCGACCTAATTCTTGGAACGATGCATCAAAACAGTTGAAAGCCCATGATGGATGGAGTGGAATCATGTACCTATGGGCCATGCTTGCACGTGTGGTGGAACATACATGAGCTTCCTTTTACACGCGTGTGGGCATCCCTCTAGATTAAAAATGAGATGGATGCCTTCCCATGTCAAGAGGGGAATGAAAGATGCCTTGCTTCTCTTTAGCTACTTTTACACGCATGTATGTCACAGCCTATCTACACGCGGGCACACCCTATCAATTTTGCACTTGCGTGTGAGATCTAAGCCGTCCATCGTGTAATCCAAACTCCCTAGGTTCATTGTCCCAACAATCAAGCGATTCCACCAATCAGGTAATTCACATATGCAGATTGAATGCGGACCGTTAGATACTTTTTTTTCCTAACTTTCTGTTTCTTCTTTAACCCTGGACATATGATAACTGGATTTTCCTGATATGTGGCCCACCTGATGTTCCTGTTTTTAAGGCGAACTAGGTTTGAACCGGGCTACAATTATCGAGTACAGCAGACTGCATGCTAACTTAGCAAATCAGACCTATTTGATCCACCAGAGTGTCACTTGAGAAGGAAATCCGAGCCATGTAGATGGTGTACCTGACCATTAATACCATCCATATCAAAAATTATTCCGATCCACTAACTAAATGGGCCACAATTCCATGCTATATTTGGCCATTGGCTATTCAATGATTTTCGTTTTGTGGCCTGTCGGACCATCAGATCGTTCTGATTTTGGATTCCAGGAGATGTTCATGTTGGGCCCACCTTTCACACAGATCGGATCTTGTACACAACTGACGCGTCGGATGGAAAAAGGAGATGCATGGTAAGTTACCATACATCCAACTGTATCGATCGATTATCAATCAAGTATTGGAAAGGCTGGAACCTAAAGACACCATCCACAAAAACAAAATTAGGCCACCTGATGTGACGGCTCAGATCTGCCACGTGTGGAAGCGTGTAGATGGGCTGGAATCCTACACGCGTGTAGAACAAGCAAACCACTCCATAGAAGGAGAGTCCTCTTTGCATTTCTTGCATTGAATGAAGAAGCTCAAGTGCTTCTGTTTTCCTTCGACACACCATTTTTCTCGTCTATAGATATGGCTCTCTCCTCTTTCCAATTTTGCCCCCGTTTTAGCCCAAAATTACCAGCTTTAAAACGTACCAGCAATGGTAAATACTACTACCCCTCTCTAAATTTAGAGCACCTACATACATCGAGATTGCGTGTATCAGCTATCCCTTCATGTTTTCTCTATCGTAGTTACACCAACATCTCTGCCAGATTTAGAGGCCCATTACTTCCACCCCATGGCGTTGCTCCCTCTCATCAGATAGACCCATTTGATGATGGCCCACAAGCGATCGACACCGTTCATGATCTCTACTCTGCGATCAGAGGCGGAATCCGGGAGAATTCGCCAATCTGATCGCCAATGACTGCAAATGTACTTGCAATTTCACTCCCTTTAGTAATTTGTTTGAGGGGAAGGAGGTAATTAGTTTTTTTTTTCTTTCGATATGTACGAACATGGAACACGTGTGCAAGATCTGGACTGTTCATCGGGTGGCATTCGCTGTGGATGTATCCTGGACCAAAGATCAGGCCAATCCACCCGTTGGTTAGGCCACAGTGGCACCCACCTGATGATCGGACATGCTCATTTTTTGGCCAGGCCATGTTCACCAAATGGGCCACCCTCCTGGGTCTAGCACGTGTGTGCCACTGTGGCACGTGTGGGGCACTTGCAAGAGATGATATTGTTCTTTGCATGGTTTTTATGAAATTTGCAGCGTGTTATTGGTTTCCTTACTGCCCTGATTGGGTCCATGGGAAAATCAATGGTGATCAAGTTGGACACGTCATGCTATGGGGAAGGTGACACCGTTGGTGTTCTGTGGCACCTAGGTTCGTGTCTTCCCTTAAATCTTTCTCAAGTAAAATGTAGGGCCAGTTATTCTGAGATCCGGACCGTTTATCCGAAGCAAAACCACAATGGATGGGCGATGGTCGAAACATGTACCAGATCAGACGGTTCTAGCCGTTGGATTACTGGCTAACGAATAAATGGCTAGGAAGAAAACACAAGAACGGTTTGAAATAGTAGCCATTGATAGGATGGATAAGATCATCCATTCTATAAACTTTTCGTGATATTGTAAATTCAAGGCAGGGCCCATTATATCAACGGTCCGGATCAACGAAAACACATGCTCATCAAGGGCACGTGGGAATCAACTTTGAGATGGAATACCTCTTGGTGAGCCAGTACAAAATGTTTCTCAACCAGTGATCCCAGCCGTTGATTAATGATCTTTTCATGGAACATCATCGCCCATGGCCCTGCTGACAGATCAAATACAGGTGTTGAACGGACGGTTAGGATCACAGCATCACATAATAGGCCTGATATTGAGACTTGGGCCATTGGACAGTCTCTCTCTCTCTCTCATCCACAACCAATCACACGTGTCAAGATCCAAGCTTTCCATTTGGTGGGACATGGAATTTTACATCACACCCTCTAAAAATCAGGCTGATTGACTCTTAAGATGGCTAGAAATTTTTTTAGCCATCCATTTGTGTTATACATCGTGTCCTACTTGAGGAATGAAGTGACCCATTTTTTTGGACAAAAGATCTAAACAATGTGGCCCACCTGATGGAAGGTTCAGATTTCACGCACGTGTAGGCTTTACAAACTTCTAGTTTCAAGCGTGTAAAACTCATTATTCTTCCTGCAGAGTGGAGGGGAATGCATGTTCCCTTTGGGAAAGGCTGCACATTTCACACGTGCGAGAGCAGAGATGGCAAGATGCTTGTAAGGTAATTTGAATGGTTGCATCATATCATAATCCTTCACACGTGGGATGATCCTGGTTGTTAGATCTGGTCCGAGTAAAAATCGGACCATTGGTAGCCGTTCATCTCTGTTGGATTGTTAGGGTAATCTGATGGGTATCATACTGGTCCATGGCCAGTCCCATATTGGGGCCCACCAGATCAAAAGATTGAATCACCAAAAGGTGCCCCCCAAGTGGTTGATCCGAACCGTTCAAGTGGCCCCACTAGGAATAAGCCATTGAAGAAATTATGGGTTGCTTCGAACAACTCTAACCGTCAGATTAATATGCAGGTCAAAAGTCATAGATTAGTCAACGGTTTACGATCAAAGTCCATTTTTTTTGAATGGTGAAGATCATATTCATGGAAAAAAGAGTACTTTCAATGGTCCATCCGGCGTGGGCCTTACTCTCAAAGTGGTTCTTGCCTTGATCCCCATTCCGAAATCGATGGGCTACAATTTCACTTCAGTAGTCCGCAGACTACCTAAACTTTCCCTAATCTAGTGTTTGGTCATTCAACAGGGACATGGAGATTTTCATGGAATCGTTCGTAAAGCTGGGTTTTCTTCAACTGGTAAGGAAACAAACTGAATCATCGCCAGCAATGGGCTGGGTTGCGTGGCCCGAACCTAAAAGCCCACAGACTGGGCCACTCAACTCGGCTTGAGGGATGGGCTTGGGCAGGAGAAGCCCAACTTCCAAGCCCAGTAGACCCTCACCATGATGTATGTGTCTTATCCACACCGTCCATCCATTTTGCCTGCTCATTTTAGGACATCAGCCCAAAAACAAGGTGGGTCCAAATCTCAGGTGAAGCACACCACAGGAAACTATGGTGATTGAACGCTAATCATTAAAAACTTCTTAAAGCTCACTGTAATGTTTATTTGTCATCCAACCTGTTTATTAGGTCACACAAATCTAGATGAAATGAAAGCTTAAATATCATCTTGATCCAAAGCTTTTGTGGCCCTCAAGAAGTTTTTTAATAGTGGACATCAATCACCATTGTCTTTTATGGTGTGGTCCACCTGAGATTTCTATCTACCTCATTTTTGGGCTCATACTCTAAAATGATATGAAAAATTGGATGGACGGCATGGATAAAACACCTACATTATTATGATGGAGCTCACAGAGCTTTTTCCAACACTCAATGGACCCAGTTCGGCAATTGGGCTCCAAGATGAGGCCCATATCTAACCCTGGTCAGTTTAATAGATGGGCCTTTTATTTTTACGTGAACCCCCCATCAACATGTAAAGCATGTGCACACTTGTGTGAGATCTGGGCTCTCCATTTAATTGAAAGTAGATCTTCTGCCTAAAAAATCAGGTAGTTTCACTCCTTAGGTGGGCCGTGGGCCACAATGATGCATGTTGGGGCCCACCTAAGGTGTGGAATGGCATGCTGTGGTCCCACTGATGGGCAGATCCGATCTCATGCACCATCTGTACCTGCATGTAGATGGGCCAAACTGAAGATGCAACAAAATATTTGTGGGTCCCACTGTTCTTGGGCTGGGGGCCCAAAGTTCTCATAATGGCATTATTGTAATTTCTTCTCCTTGTCGGGTGTTGTTTTGTAGAGATTGATGGCATTGATGATGTTCATCTTCGACAAGTGCATCCATCTTGCAATGAAATTCCTGGATATGGAAACAACCATATGATTTTTGGTGGACCATATCTAGTGTATTAAAAATAAATCAGACGGTTAAGATCATTTGGTCAGTATGATTTATATGTTATGGTCCATTTATGTTGGGGCCCACAGCTTCAACGGAACCGATCAACATGAATGTGTCTCATACGTGCATTTTTAAGATCACTCAATTGGCACTTTTATCAGGCTTGCCTTTCAACTGGGCCATCTATCCCCACTCAATCATGATTATCGATTGCCAAAAAAGGGTCGGATTGTACGGCTTTTCTCTGCTTTGAGTGTTTTGCCACAGCTACATCCAACCATCCATTTGAAGACCATATGCTTGGACGGTTACGATTGTCTTTTCAGCTTGAGATTTGGTTTGTTGCCGGTCCATTGTCTTTTCACCAACACAATGGATAGCATTCTGCACCCATGCTGTGTATGTACCACTGCAGGGTTCACGAGATGGACGGTCCAGATCACTTGTCCATTCAACCATGTGGGCCCCAATTGAATTGCAGCATCAATTCCTGTCTGCTCATCATCACCCATATAGGTGGGCTAACCATTCTTTGATCCGGATTTTAGACTGGTTGTCTGGTGGGGCCTATCAAGAGTAAATTGTTTTGGGCCCACCGTGAATGTATATAGTTTATCCAGGCCGTCCATCCGTTTCCAAAGCTCATTTTAGGGGTTGAGCCAAAAATTGAATCATATCCAAAGATCAAGTGGACCATACCACAGGAAAAAGTGGGAATAATGATTTCCACCGTTGAAACCTTCCAAGGGCCCACAGTGATGTTTATTTGTCATCCAACCTGTTCATAAGATAACAAGGACATGGATGAAGTGAAAAAACAAATATCAGCTTGATCCAAAACTTATGTGCCCCTAATAATTTTTCAACGGTAGATGTTCAATTCACACTGTTTCATGTGGTGTGGTTCACTTGATCTTTGGATATACTTCATTTTTGGGCTCAAAATCTAAAATTAGGAGTGGATAAAATACATAATCACTATGGCCCCACAGAGTTTACTCAGTACGCAATCCTTATACATGGGTTTCACATGCCTACGTGGCTCCTTTGCGAGAGATCTGAGCCATTCATCAGGTGTGCCCATCGCGTGTGTGCCTGAACATCCCAATAGAAATAAATAAATAAGCCTTCATAATTGAAACGTGTGCATGCTGAGCCAAGATGTGAACCGGTCGTTATCATCCGTTTTTCTATGTCATTTTAGGGCACGGGGTGAAAAATGAAATCTCAAGTGGACTACACCACAGGAAACAGCGATCACTGAATGGCCACTATAAAAAAAAACCTTCCTATGTAGAAAGCAAATATCAGCTTGATCCAACCTCCAGGTCACACGGACTTGGACGAAGGGAAAAGGCAAATATCAACTTGATCCAAAACTTTTGTGGCCCACAAAGTTTTTAATAGTCAACCACCACCATTTACTATGGTGTGGTCCACCTGAGATTTGGATCTACTTCATTTTTGCCCTCATGCCATAAAATGAGCTGGAGAAAAACATATAGACAGCGTTGATGTGTAAAATATACATCTAGGTGGGCCCCATCGTCTCTCAACCCAATTGAATTTTGGCGGGATAATAGTTAAAAAAGCCTTGTTTTATGATGTCATTTGTGACATTGACCCCTTGTCAGACCTATTTATTTATATAGCCCGTTGGGCACTGTTTGAATTTTCACTGGACCGAAATGCCCCTCTGCTACACCATGCCACACTTTCTCTTATACAACAGTTTTTTTTGCAAAAATTGAGAGGGCCTCTTGAGAATTAGGTGGGAACACCGCAAAATCAATTGTTGGGGCCACCCCTCGGCCAATCTAATCAATTCACTTTAATCGAACATTCGTGAACCCCACACAAGGGTCATTTAAAAAAATATAGGGCTTTTCTGTCGCCCACACTTATGTTAATGTTGTGAGTTAATTTCAAACAGTTTCCTCCGGTGTGGTCTATCCGTGGTTATCTTTTCTCTCAAACTTGGATAGATGACATGAAATAAAAACCCCTTTCATGTGAACGGCTTGTATTTGCTCTAAGACTATCGTGTGGACCTCGCATAAAATGTAGGAATGAGTTCAATAGATGAGTCCCTTTCGCAGAAATGGCTATTTGACCGTTTTCTTTGTTTCTTCTTTTTTTTTCCCGGGAGGGGATCATTTAGCTATTAGGACCGTTACCACTTCCGTGGAATCCACTTCGGCGAGCTTCCGACTTGCATCTGGTGTCATTCCAGTGAGCTTCTAAGTATTTTTTTAGAGTTAAACTGTCATAATTCCACACGGGTTGTAGATCCCATGAAAATGAGGCTCACTTTTAGACAATCAAACGGTGTCTAAATGATGTGATTTCAAGGCCATTTGAAAGCCATCGAACTATCTTTCCAACAAGTACAAGATCACTAAAATTGGACATGTAACGAGTGAATTGTGACCATTTTCATCGCATATGTAAACAACAGAGTATCGATGAATAAGGGTGACTTTGGGCCCACTTTTGGACAATCAAGTAGTGTCAAAATGAGGTTATTCCAAAACCATTTGAAAGTTCATCAAATTAGCTTTCCAACAAGTATAAGATCACCTAAATCGAACATGTAACAAGGGAGTTATGAGCGTTTTCGCCGACAAACATTGACCATCGGCGATATTCACTAATCGTTGTCGATACTTACTATTCATTGTCAATACTCATTGTCCATCGTCGATAGTGCACTATCCATTGCCAATAGTGCCACTGTCCATCATCGATGTTGTACCATTCATCACCGATACTTCATTATCCATCCCCGATATTGCACTGTCCATCGTCGATACTCAATGTTTATCAACGTTGGTCAGTGTCTATCGGCGAAAACGGTTATAATTCCCTTGTTACATGTTCGATTTGGGTAATCTTATACTTGTTGGAAAGCTAATTTGATGAACTTTCAGATAGATTTAGAATCACCTCATTTAGAAACCACTTTATTGCCTAAAAGTGAGCCCAAAGTCATTGTCGTTTGTCAATACTTTATCATTCGTAGATTCAACAAAAACGATCATACCTCTCTCATTACATGTTCAATTTAGGTGATCTTGTACTTGTTGGAAATGTAATTTGATGAGATCTTCAAATGATATTGAAATCACCTCATTTGGATACCATTTGATTGCCTAAAAGTGGGCTCCGTTTTCATAGGATCTACAACTTACATGGAGTTATGACAATTAACTCAAAAAAAAAAAAAAAAAAAAAAACTTAGAAGCTCGCTAAAATGGAGGGAATGACGCCAGATGCAAGTCGAAAGCTCACCAAAGTCGGTTTTACAGAAGTGGCAACGGTCCTAACAGCCAAATGGTCCTCTTCCTAAAAAAAAAGAAGAAGAAACGAAGAAAACAACCAAATGACTTTTCCCGCTTAAGAGACCCATCTATTGAACCCATCCCCATGTCTTATGTGGGGTTCACACGATAATCTTAGAACAAATCCAAGCCGTCTACATGAAAGGGGTTTTAATTTCATACAATCTGTCCAAGTTTGAGGGCAAAAACTCGTCATGGATGGACCACATTGAAGGAAACAATTCGAAATTAACTCACAACGTTAATGTAGGCGTGGGCCACAGAAAGTTCCAATTTTGTTTAAATGTCCCTCCTATGGGTTCATGGATGTTCAATTAAAATAAATGAATTAAATCAGCCAAGGAATGGCCACAACAATTGATTTTGTGAGGCTTACACGCAGTTCTCAAAAGGCCCTTTCAATTTTTGCGAAAAGTTGCTGCTGTACGAGAAGAGGTGTTATAGGATGTGGCATAGAGGCATTTTGGTCCAGTGATAATCCAAACACTGCCCAGTGAGCTATATAAATAAATAGGTCTTAAAAGGGGTCAATGTCACAAATATTACCATACAGCAAGTCTTTTTTCAACTATTATCCCACTGTGGCGTTGTTTACATGCTTTCGAATGCACTTTAAGCTACCATGCATTCGAGCTGTGAGGGGCCCAAATGGATGTATATGTACAATCTAATCCGTCCATCGTATTTCTACCATACATCTTAGGACTAGATGTCAACACTCATCTTGATCCAGAAATCATGTAGGCAACACCAAAGGAAACGTGACCTCTACCATAGAAACGTCCATATAGAATATAGAGTCCACCGTGACTTATATATACAATCCAAACCATTAATCAGGTGAGGCAAATAAAGATCAAGAGAAAAATAAAAACTCAGTGCATTCAAAATCTCAAGTAGGCTACACCACACGAATATATAGGTTTTATCCGTGAACGTACCTTTTTCGTTTTGTTGTGTTCCAATTGAATTTGAATCGCGATTATTATTTATTATCTACAATTAGTAATGGTTGTATCACGATATTCACGGTTTGGATTCACATAAACACCACGGATGGGCCCCACACAGCTCGAACGCATGGTAGCTTAACTAGCATTCGAGCGCATGTGAAACCAACATCTGCACGACGAATAAAACAACGCAGGCTCCAAAAGAGTCATCTCCCTCTACAGCAAGAGAAGGAGAAGCAGAAGAGAAATCGAAGGATCCCCGCCCGATCCCATCCGTCTATCATCGTCATCATCAGCATCATCAATGGCGGAAGATCTGGTGCTGGACACTGCGATCAGAGACTGGGTCCTGATCCCACTGTCCGTCGTAATGGTCCTGATCGGCGTCCTTCGCTACTTTGTTTCAAAGCTCATGCGATCTTTCCAACCGCCGGATGCTAAAATCGTCAAAGAAGGGTACGCCCGTACCTCTCTTCTTCAAACCCTAACCCTAGATATCTGTCTTTCCTAGGGTTTTTAAGTCTGCAAATTTCCTTTTTTTTCCAGGCAAGTCATTATTCGCGCGAGGAACCTGCGGGCAGCTGCGAATTTTATCCCCGCCAAGTCGTTCCGTGCTCGCAGAGCTTATTATAGCAACGAGGTTTTTTTTTTTTTTTTTTCTTTTAATTTATTTAAATTTATTCGTTTATTATTTTAAATTTATTTCGATTTTATTATGTTAAGATTGATTTTTGAAGTGGAAATTTGAAAAGATTTTTATTTTTTTATCTGGTGCTCGTGGGGTGCACCGATGCTACTTGCATCGAGCTCTTATGAAAATTCAGCATGTTGCATGACGATTGGCGATCAAGACCGTTCATTACAGGATTGGCTCTGGTCGGGTTGGATTGCCTGAGGCCTCAACTCTATTGTTTTCAGTATTGGAATTGACTCATGAGATACGGAAACTTATTGGGTATTCCATGGGAAATATCAGCATGTATTGCTGTTTTTGGGAAACATTGGGAAATTGGTTGAATTTTTCAATGGAACTTCCAGATATGTTAAAAAAAAAAGACATTATTTATACACTTGCAACTCAAGATCACACACACACACACACACACACAAAAAAAAAAAAAGAAGAAAAAAAGTACACATAATTTGTTTCCTTTGTATAGGGACCTAAACTATGCCTTTTCTGACAAAAGTGATGCAATTATATTCAAAATCAGTTCATATATAATTTATAGATCATAGATGACATGTATGAAAGTTGAAAAATTGGAGGCCAAAATCCAAAATCAGATTTTCCCCAATTCCTCTCGATTTTCTCAAATTAAAGATTGAAGGCCAAAATCCATGATTGAGCATACAAAATCATGCAAATCCATGATTGACCTGGGGTTGGGTTGCGGATTTCCAGCCCGAGCCCCACCAACCAGAAATTTGGGTTGAGCTCGACTCAAGTTGCATCATTGTTCAGGTGCGCTGATGAAGTGGGCTTCACCTGCACATTGAATATGGACCGTTGGCAAGTTTCGTATAGGGGCTGGTAAAGCCGCTTTAACTATTTGGCGCACTGTGCATCGCTTGTGATTCTAACCAGTTAGTTTGTAAAACTGGATACTGGGCAGGATGTTTAGTGATCCAGATAGTTCATCAGGTCGGTCTAACTGTGGATTGTCTGTGTAGAAAAATCTCACTGGCCAGGCTGTTTGTTGGGTGTTTACCACTATGGTTGGCTATGATCGGGAAATGTTGCTTATTGAGCTGTTTGTTGGATGGATCCCACTGTTGGTTGGGTATGTAAAAAAAATCTCACTGGTTAGACCATACCAACTTGGAGTGCCTATGATTGTAAAATTCCACTGATCGGAGAATCCTATCAGTCCAAGCTGTGATCTATAACTGGATGGTGTGAAAGAGAAGGGTGAATATTGAATAGGGAAACATTCACCTATCTGATGGGTAGGATGTTTCAATCTGCGTTGTTAATAGACAATGGTTCATGCATAATGGCATGTTCCTTTCTGGCCCTTATTCTGAAGTCCAAGGTGTTGTTACTGTTAGCATGAAGGATTTCCAGCCTATCAGCCTCATTGGCAGCCCTTATAAAAATTTAGCTAAATTGCTAAGTTAGAGTCTGAGGGCAGTGCTCCCAAAGGTTATTTATTTGTTCTAGAGTGCGTTCATAGCTGGCCAACATATTTTGGATAGTGCTTTTATCGCTCATGAATGCTTGGATTCCTGCCACCATGCTGGTAGGCTTGTTATTCTTGTAAGCTCAATACGAAAAAAGCTTATGACTATGTTGACTGAAGTTTCCTGGATTATATGTTGGATAGAATGGGGTGTGGTGCCAAATGGAGGGGCTGGATTAAGACTTGTTTCTTCTGATAAGTTCCTTGTTCTGATTAATGGCTCCCCGTTTGGCTTTTCCAAAGCCTCAAGGGGCTTTCGACAAGGGATCCTCTCTCCCCTTTTCTGTTCCTAGTCATCTTCGAAGCCTAAAGTCATATGCTTGTCAAAGGTCAGTGTTTAGGTTTGTTCTAGGGCTACCAAGATGCAGGTATCCATCACCGGTTTGGTCACCTTTAGTTTGTGAATGATACTCTGATTTTTTGTGATGGTAGATTCTATGATTGATAATGTTAGGAAGATCCTCAGATGCTTCGAGGTAGTATCAGGTCTCAGAGTCAATCTGGAAAAAAGCAAGTTGTTGGGTATTTTCATTTGTCCCAAAATGAGGTCTCTCGGTTTGCCAGTATTTTCGGGTGTTGGGTGGGTTCTCTTCCTTCTTTCTACCTCGGCCCTCCTCTTTGTGTTGGGAAGCTAGCCAATCATTTGTGGGACAAGGTGATCAAGCATATGGCGAAGAAGCTCTCCCCCTAGAAGAGTAAATTTCTCTCTTAGGGGAAGATTACCATCATCAAGGCCTCTCTTTCCAACCTCCCTCTTTACTTTGTCTTTATCCATTGTCCCAATTTGGTTATTGCTAGGATCGATAAGTTCAAGAGGGGATTTTCTTGGGCAAGGTGGAGCGTCCTTGGGAATTTTCATTTGCTTAATTGGAAAGAGGTTTGTACTTCTTCTTCTGTTGGGGGGGCTAGGATTAAATGGTTGGATGAAGTTTATGTGGCGCTGCTGGGTAGGTGGGTATGGTGATTTTGGGGTTGAGGAAATTGCTTGTGGAGGTCCATTATTGCGGGTAAATACAACTTATCCCGTAAGGGTTGGTGGATAAAGGACTCCTCCCTTTATTGTGCCTCCCATATTTGGAAGGGTGTCGCCCAAATTGCCCCCAAAGTGGTTTCTGGCTTGGGCTTGGTCATTGGGGATGGGTCTCAGGTAAGTTTTTGGGCCGATGTCTGGTGCAAGGAGTCTTCCCTTAGATTAGTTTTCCTAATTTTAACTGGGATTTGTTCTGTCTCTAAAGTTTTGGTTGCTAGCTGTTTCTCAGGTTCTAGGGAAAGGGGAGTGTGGATCTCTCCTTGCCAACGTAACTTGTTAGATGCAGAATTGGAGGAGGTAGTTTCTCTCTTAGTCCTCCTCAAGGGGTATATGCCATCCCCTGGTGTTGCAGCTCCTCTAGTTTAGAGGTCTCATAAATCAGGGGTTCTCTCTGTGAGATCCTTCTATTCTCCAATCCTCCTCCTTCAATCTAGGTTTTGGACGCTCATATTGGTCCAATTTGGGATTGTGGTGCTCTTCCTAAACTTTTGACTTTTGCTTGGCTCACAGGTAGGAACCGGATTTTGATGGTTGGCAATTTATGCAAGAGGGCTATCGTGTGTACAAGAAGAGGCCTAGAGTGGGTCCGCTTGTGTCACACTTATGGCAAGCATCACTACCACACACTAGTTTTGAATTTTAGAAAGTTACATGCTATTAGAGGTCTCATTCTGGATTATTTCCCTTTATTTTTAAGGAAGTCCAACTGTAGTAAATATCTTTTCTTATCTGTTTTTTATTCCATGATACATTTTGATCTCCACTTACAGTTATTGCTTTGTCCCAACGACATACTTCACTAGAGCAAGCTGCTTCATTTCAGCTCACCAATGTGGAACTTCTCTAAGGCTCAACCTTTTCTTATTTACCTGTTTCATGATCATCTTTGCCAAAGATGGCGTCGGCAAGATTTTCATCAGCAGGTTTGTCAGTTTTAGATGAATCATGCAATGAGTCCCTTGCAACAACACCATTGGCATTGCCACCTTCCCTCTTATGGTTCTCTCTATGTCCCTTTTCAGAGGTGAATTGCCATTGTACCCACCTGAATTCCTTTGCCTCTTCAATGAACGTTGGTTCAAAAGCCATTCTCATTGCTTTCAACCTATGTCCTGTAACCACCTGCAGTGACTGTATCTTGTCTATATAATATGTGGAAGCCTGCTCACTTGTGTCATCAATCTTAGCATCGAGCTACAAAGTTGACTCGAAACACCATCCCATTGCTTTTAATGATGGCGAGAGTAGCATGAACATTTTTTCACAGAGTTTGGTTGATCAATTGAAACTTAATATAGAGAAACACACTAAGCTGTACAAGATTGCTTAGTGAATGATACTTCTGTTACAGTGATGCGGTGATATTTAATAAACTTCTCTTTGGACTAATACTAAGAGTCTTTGTGGTGTTAGATCACTCCAGTGAAGGTCACAGACATCCTCTTGTATTGATCATATTGACCTTTTTGTCACACAAACATGGTCAGTCCAAGAGTATGTATGCGACCTTCATTGGAATTAGGGCTGTCTATGGATATCTGTTTACCTGATTTTTTTATTTTTTTGGAAGATGAGATTTTATTAGCAGGAAAGAAAAAATACAGAGGAAAGAAAAAGGAACATAACAAAATAAAAAGAACAACAGTCACCGAAGAAAACCACAAACTCAGCACCCGATTATTTGTCATTCCCGATTTGAGAAAATCGAATATGGATATGGAATTTTTAGTTGATTCAATTTTTCTTTCTCTTGATAACCCGACTTCTAAGCAAGTCAAATATGGATATATCCATATCTGTATCCGCTTACCCTATTACCAGAGGGCATTGTCACAATTTACTCAACTAATAATATTTATGATTAAAATATTAAATAATAGTATATGATACATTAAATTCTATGGTGTTGCTTGAAATTGACATGGATGATGAGGTTGATATGGTGACCGTCGTTATTATCCACATTAACTTTTGTTAAAGTCAGTAAGTTTTTGTTTGAAGGCTTACGGATTTGTAGTTTGATACTTTGATATTAGCTAATTATGGATTTTTTCCTTCTATTTTTAGGTATGTTTGTTGATTTTTTATTAGGTATTTAACTTATTTTTTTAGTTGTCAATTAGATATACTTGATCTGTTAGTTCCATTGTTATTGTATTATTATATCATCATGTCATCATTTTAATTACAATTTGGATATCTTCAATATTGTTGAACTAAGGCAGCTGATTGTCTCTAGAGAATTGGTTTAGACTCGATCTTTCTATTGTCCTCCTTTCAAGCATTGTTAGATCTTCAAAATTTTTATGCATGTGGTGGACTTATTGATGTTCAAGAAATCTGTGCTGAAATTGTCCTTTTGTATTTATGTTCATGGTAGGAGAATGGGTTGCTTCACGTTCCTAAGGGGCAGGCACAAAATGCGCAAGCACAAATGTTTTCTGATCCAAACATGGCTATGGACATGATGAAGAAGAACCTCTCAATGATCATACCACAGGTATTGCAATATGTGTATTTTATCATGACTTTTCATCTTACTGTTCAAACATGACCACTCACTCTTCTATTTCCGTGTCTTTTTTCCTTCTTCAGACCCTTACTTTTGCGTGGGTGAACTTCTTCTTCTCTGGTTTTGTAGCAGGTGTGTTGCTTCACACTAATGTTAAAAATGCAATATTTGTCCCTTTTTTTTATTGAATGGTAATCAAACTCTTTAAAGGATCACATTAAAACGTGTTTCGGATAAAAAAAGGATCATATTAACTCTTCACTTCTACAAAAATGGAGTCATATTCCATGGTTAAAAAATCATTGGTCTATAGTGTGGAAACCAATTAGCCATAATCACTGCCAAGACGTTGCTTTTGATCTTGTTCCCCCTGATGTTGGGAGTCCAATATGCACCAAATCATCCCTTCTTGCGGGCCCCATGTGTGATTCACGACATTGGCCATGCAATTACATGCTATACCCATTCTAGATGGATAGGTCTATGGCAACAACTCACATCTACGGGATCTATGACCTATCTCAGTTGAATATATGAGATCTATTACTGATATTTGATTGAATTGTTCACAACATATCTCATTTAAACTGGGATTAATCGGACAGGATTCTCATGAACTCAGATTTGGAGATGGATTAAAGGCCTAATCCAATGGTCCATTCTGTTCCTTGATGATGGATTTGCATGATCTGGCCTATTTGCGAATATTGCAATCTGCATGGATAGGGCTGAACTAATTGTAAAATCCTTAAATGGCACATCAAATGGTATCAGATTGGCCCTAAAATTTTCAGGGTTATAGTTCATTCATGGACCAACCACAAAAAATTGGACTAAAACATTCATCACCAATCTAAAGTTATGACTGTTCGTGGAAGATAATTGTGACAGTTTTGTAATTTCATGCAAAACAAGAAATAATCAAGATCTGTCATGCTGGTCATATATATATATATATATATATATATATATATATATATATATATATATATATATATCATTAATAAAAGGCCACAGCCAAAATTACAAATATTTCTTAATAAAAGGTCATATATATATATATATATATATATATATATATATATATATCATTAATAAAAGGCCACAGCCAAAATTACAAATATTAACAATGACTGCCATGAATTCGGGAATTGGCTCATGAAATTCGACACCAAAGCCCATTCCGTAACATGGAATTTAGCCCTTCTAAAATCATCCGTGGCTTTCCCTTTTTGGTTTTTAAAACATTGGTCATTCCTTTCCCGCCATAGGCCCCATATCTCCACAAGCATACTCAACCTCAAGATTGTTGATCCCCCTTTTCCCTATTCCCCCACCATGTCATGATAAAAGAAAGTAGTCTATTGAGCATGGAAGCACTCATAGTACTCTGAAAAGCAAAAAAAAATTCATTCCATACTTCTCTGGTGAAAGAACAATGGATGAAGAAATGATCCACAAATTCTGCATTTTGATATCAAAGCAGACAAATGTTCAGGAGAATCAAATTCCTTTCAAAAACCGAATAATTGAAAAAAGATCCAGAAAAAAAAAATTATGATTCCCTCAATGTTCACAAAATTAAAACTGGAAATAGGGAAGTTCCAAGAACAGTAGTAAAATCCAATTTAGCCCAAATCATTCACTCTCTCTCTCCCAAACTTTTTTACAGATCAAAAGAAGACTTTAGTTTGAGAGATCATAGCGAATATGGACTCCATCAAAATAGGAAATCTGTCAAAAATAGGAATCCACTCAGAATTGGAATCTTCCTAATGATTGTTTCATTTTGTACAACTGGTGTCTATTGCAAGTCTGTTCCTAGGTTGATTTTGCCATGGACGTCTATTGCAAGTCTGTTAGACAACGTTTTATTTGCATGGTGACTCTGTACTTTGAATGTTAAGAAATGCGTTAATTTGTGTTTAGCATTCAGTGAGACTTGGTCATAACTGTTCTCTTTATGTCCAACTGGTGTCTATTGCAAGTTTGTTAGACAATATTTATTTGTTTGGTGGCTCTATCTTCATGAAGTCCATGTCAAATAGTTTGATGAATGCTAAGCTTATTTTTTCTCATAAAAAGGTCCCTGTGAATAGGAATTGATCAGATGACAATGCCATGATTGACATTAAGTTAATAAAAGAGGGGGAATTAGAAACTTCATGCCCTACCCTATCCATTTTGTACACCATGCTTTAAATCAAATATGACCAAAATGTCCTTTTTGTAAAGGGACGCTTATAGTGCATTGAATTTGGAGTTAATTCTTCTGGGAGTCAGCACATCTATGTTGTAATGGGAGCATTGTGCTGGCTGTTGATATGACATTAAGCTTATTGATGGCAACTTCATGAATGAATATATTTGTTGCTTCATCAAAGATCTAGTGTTAGTGATATGTTCATGGCATGTTTCAGAAGCAAACGGGTAGGCCCATCTATGCTCTCATGTTGGATGGATGAGGAAAGTATCTGTTAGATGCTTTTTCTTGACTATTTGATATAAGATAGGAATTGTGTTTTGATGGATAGGTCCTTGTTGATAAGAGGAATCCACAGTGTGGACATGGATAACTGTATTGTTTATGTTTTCCAGCACTGTTAACTGGTAGATACCCAAAAGGGTGGTTTGTTTGGATAGTAAGTGGAAATCCCATTTCCCATTCGGCAATTGTCACCTTATATCTTTGTGGAATCCATGGTTTTCTTTGCAATCCAAACAGCCGTAAACATTAACTCTTAAGGGAAAACCGATGGTTTTTGGAGCCTTGTATCAAACAGGCATATCTGAAAGGAGAAACTGAAACTTGATGGAAAGTGGTCTTTTCATGAATGGTTTTTTTTGATCTTCCCATGACTTCAGCATGGTATTAAAAAATGGTTGCATAAAGAAGGTAGTAGTGGGGTCCATTACGCTACAGGGCTGTAATGCTCGTTACTGAAAAAAGTGGCACGTTTCGTGCCACTAATGGGCCAATACATTTTCTTCCCTTAATTTTTTTTTCATCGTTACGAGCCATAACAGCCCGTATCAAATGGCCATAAAGCTGGCTGTTACAGCCACCGTTACAGTTATTGAATACCTTGCTCTTTAGTAATTCACAGTTAAAACAAAGATGTAACTTTCGAACAGAGTTTTAACTAAATCAGCTGCTATAACATCGCATAGATTGGTCCTAAATGTTTTGATGCCACGTGTACAAAGTGGATAGGGTAAAGAGAACTCAAGTCTGAGACTATGTTTGCCATTTCATAAGCTGATCAAAAGAGTTGAAGGGCTACTATTTCAGTGATCCTCTATAATAAAGTAGATATACGGAGTTTTTAGTGACAAGCTCATGATGAATGGTGAAAGAATGATATCGTGTCTGTGATAATACTATAGTCTGTGGTGGATTCACCTGAGGTTCCCACCAACACTTCCAAAGATGAGAATGCTAAGAACAATGCCATTCTTGTGATTAGATAGCGTGAGAATGTGAATCTCCAGCAGAATCAATGAGAAAAGTATTCTCCACGATGTCTAAAACTGTTTCATCTTCAAATGTGAAAGAATGTATAAAGGCAATGTGGTTTAAGATACATCCTTAGTTTTCTAACCAAGATTAGGAATCTATAAGACTTAATTCATTTTATCTGTTTGAATTGGGTCTAAAAGGGAAATCTGGTTCTGATGGAAATAATGAAATCTGTAAGGATCGAATTCTGACAAAAAGGTTAAACTCAGAAAAAAAAAAATCAATTATGAGAAAACCTTGCCGCTGGTAGCCGTGATGAAATCTATTTAGATTTTGTCGGCACGATTTGCAAACTTATATTTCATGATAATTCACATCATCTGCTAAAATGTTTCTGTAAATAAAGGACTCTTCGAAAAGTGAATTGGAAAAGAAGAAGAAGAAGAAGAAAAAGAAGGAAAAGAAAACCAAACCTTTTTTGTTTTGTTCCTAGAGGTCAATATCTCAAAGTGGGCGAGTTGTTGAAGTTGCCATATGGTTTATTGTGAATGTCTCAAGGTTGGATAATGTGTTTGGGAATGCATTCATATCCTTTAGTTTATTGTATTTGGAGGAACATTGTGTATGCGAAGTTTAGTGGGAACGACATTGTGTTAATAGTCTTGCATTTGATGACATGATTACTCATAGAATATTGCGTGGGAATGTTGTTGTTGACGAAAACTTTTTTGCAAAAGATTTTTTCTAGAAGACATTTTATTTTCTTGGGCGTTGACAATGGCTTATCTCATAGAATGCATGAAGGACCACAATGATCTTTTCGTATGTCCTAAGTATTAAATTACATAGAGACAGTTCCACTACGATCATTGGTTGTGTTAGTCCACGCAATAAGTGATTAGGACATCGGTGGTGCATCCTTTAGAGTGTACCAGAGGAGGAGGCGTCGCCGACAGACTACCGAAGCAGAGGAGTTGATGTGGATGGACGTCGAGTCCATCGGACCCATTTTCTAACGCACTACGAGTACGTGAGTGGCAGGACCGCAGGAGCAGCATGACTGCAGGACTATGGAGCGGATTCCACGCCTTGTTGCGCGGATGATTTAGTTTTTAGGCATTTTTCTGTTCTTTTTCTTGTTTTTAGACACTTTAGTGCACTTTATTATTTGGTGGCTTATATATACGCTGTGAGAAACCCTATTTTCGAATCAGTGAATGAATGAAAAAATGCATATTTTCTTCTTCTTTATCAAAGAGACTAGGGTTTCAGGATTGGCCCTTAGGTGTTGAGGATTCCACCTCGGATTTTGTGTTTTCTTCTTTTTAGATCTTCAAGGTGCATGAGAAGGTGAGGTTCATCTACTTTTGTTGGGAGATTCCGCGCTTCTTTTTGTCTTGAACCAATCTTTTTTTTTTTTTTTTTTTCCATCTCTTTCCTTCTCCCCGAATCTTCCCCTTTTGATATGAACGGTAGAAGAAGAATGACTAGTCACGAGAATCTGATTCAAACGTGAATGTGGACTGGTTTATGCTAGATTTGGGGATATCCTCATATCTCTAGGTCCTCCTTTTACTGTTTATGTGATTTTATGCTAAGGGGTATGATCTTAACGGATTGATCTCATTTCATTGTTGAGTTTTGCTTAATTCCTTTGATTGATAGTGGTTAGTTAGTTAATTTTATTGCCAGAATCTCTTCAATCTGATTATATGTGCATTTAGAGCTAAGTCATCACATGTCCCTGTATCAATTTTGGTATCAGCCCTAGGTCTAGCGTAGGTTAGTCTATCAAAAATCCCTCTTTGTGGTGAAAATTTACAAAGGAACCCAATAGCTTAAATCGTAAAAATCGTAGAGCTTTCGGGCGCTTCGCCTTGAACCCCGGATAAGGGCACGCTGCCGACTCACGTATCAACTCTGTGAATGGGCATATTTTGTTGAGTCTAGTTTGTCCTTTTCTAGATTTTGTTGAGTCCCCCTATAGTTCTAGACCATATAGGGTAGCTTGCATTGGATTGAATTAGGATAGTCAAAACTGTATTTAGATTTTCACATTTTTACACCTCTGTGCATCTAGATCTAGGGCCCTTCACATTTCATTCCTGGTGTTTGCCCATGGGCACTGGTCGTGGGTTTGGTCTCCATTATACCATGGACTCTGATCAATTTACCAAAGCTATGAAGGGTCTAACTAAGAGAATGGATCAATTTTCTCGGACCTTGAGGGATAAGATCGCGCAGCAGTTTGCGCATCAGGATGGTAGGTTCACACGTCTAGAGGAGAGAGTCACGTGCCTAGAGGTTGGTACTTCTGCCGCCACTTCAGATGGTGCCAGGTGACCTCCGACGCTGGGGCTGTCGATGAGTCTCAAGTTGTGGGCCCTGACCCGCCTAGGGATGGTTTGGGCACATGCCATATGACGGGGTGCATCCTCTGCCACCCCTACAGATTCATGATCTCGTTTTCTCCACCTAGTGGGAGGGCCATGGTGGGGTGCGATATCCGCGACCTTAGAGATACCATGAGCATGAGGACCCTGTCGCTAGGGTTATGAAGGGCATTAAGGTTGGCAGAGGATGCACCTTAATGCCCTTCATGACCCTGTCACAACCCACCATGGCCCTCTAGCTGTGCGGGGAAAATGGTATCTCAAATCTATGGGGGTGGGCAGAGGATGCACCCTGTCATGTCCATTGCTAGGCCCATGGGCTTGGCTTGCGCCCAAACCATCCCTAGGCGAATTAGGGCCCACAATTTGGGACTGATCGATAGCCCCAGTGTCGGGGGTCGCCAGGCACCATCTGAAGTAGCGGTCGAAGTACCAGCCTCTAGGCGCGTAACTCTCTCTTCTAGACGTGTGAACCTACCATCCTGATGTGTAAACCACTGCGCGATCTCATCCCCCAAGGTCCGAAACCGTTGATCCATTCTCTTAGTTAGACTCTCCATAGTTTTGGTAAATTGATAAGAGTTCATGATATAATGGAGACCAAACCCACGACCAGTGCGCGTGGGCATATACCATGAATGAAATGTGAATAGCCCTATATCTAGGTGCGTAGAGGTGTAAAAAGGTAAAAATCTAAACGCAGTTTTGACTATCCTAATTTAATGCAATGCAAGCTACCCTATATGATCTAGATCTATATGGGGACTCAACAAATATAGAAAAAGGCTAACTAGACTCAACAAAATATGCCCCTTCGCAGAGTCGGTACTCGGGTCGGCGGTGCACCCCCCGCTCGAGGTTCGGGGTGGAGCGCTCGAAAGCTCTACGATTTTTATGATTTGGGCTATTGGGTTCCTTTGTAAATTTTCATCACAAATAGGGATTTTTTGATAGACTGACCTATGCCAAACCTATCTCTGATACCAAAATTGATGTAGGGGCATGCGATGACTTAACTCTAAATGCACGTATAATCAGATTCAAGCAATAAAATTAATTAACTAACCACTATCAATCAAAGGGATTAAGCAAACCTCAACAATGAGATAAGATCAATCCGTTAGGATTATACCCCTTAGCATAAGATCACATAAACAGTAAAATGAGGATCTAGGAATATGAGGATATCCCTAAATCTAGCATAGACCAGGTCCACATTCACGTTTGAATCAAATTCTCTTGACTAGTCATCCCTCTTCTACCCTTTATGTCAAAAGGGGAAGATTCGAGAAAGAAGGAAATAGATGACAAGGAACAGAAGGGTTCAAGACTCTAAAGAGGGGGTAAGTGTGCCTTAAAGGCATGATTTAGTTCTTCCCAAAGTAGAATGGCTGTAGTTTGAAGCTGAAAAGCTGTTATTAAAGTCTATCCCAAGGCACTTTTGGACTGCATTGCAAGGTCTACTATATGCCACCTTGTGCAGTATATCAGTTGGCTACTTTCTCCATAGGGTACATTAGTAAGTTTAAGAGTAGTTTGGGACTAGAACATTAGACGACCATGAAGCACATCCTTGGTTATTTGAGGAGATTAGTGGACTGATATCTAGTATTTGTAGAATGAGCTCTGTTGTCAGATTGCCTGAAGAGAGTATGAGAAATGCTAGTAGTGCATATGAATATAGCACCAGTGATGTTGTGTTGAGACTACAATGATTCATTAACTCAAGGGTTATACACATTCTAGTGGGCATCACCCATTGACTGATGGATTAGCTAACGAGGATGTTGAGTGTGATAGTGGCTGAGGTCATAATGGAGTCCAAATGTCCGTGTGCTTCATAATCAAACAATCGATCAGGTATGCTTTGCCATAATGTTCAACTTTACAAACATAAGTTGATGGGACCATCTATGATGCGGACATCAGTGGTGCACCCTTTAGAGTGTACCAGAGGAGGCGACATCGCAGATCGAGTGTTGGAGCAGACAAGCTGATGTGGATGGACACCGGGCCCATTGGACCCATTTTCTGATGCATTACGAATACGCGAGCTGCAGGATCGTGCATGAGCATCATGACCGCTGGACTATGGAGCGGATTTACTTTTAGGCGTTTTTCTGTTTATTTCCTTGTTTCTAGGTGTTTTAGTGTCGTTATTTAGTTTAGGCTTTTTATGTTACTTTTTTTTTTTTGTTTTTAGGCACTTTAGTGCACTTTTTATTTTCGTAGCTTATATATACTGTGAGAAATCCTATTTCGAATTATTTGAATGAATACAAATTTCGGCTACTTTTCTTCCTCTTGTTTCAAGAGATTGAGGTTTTAGGATTGGCCCTTGGGTGTTGAAGATTCCACCTTGATTTCCATATTTTCTCGTCTCTATTTCTTTAAGGTGCAGGAAATGTACAATTTTCCTATTTTTATCATCTGTGTTATTCTTCATCTCGAACCTGTTCCTTCCCCATCACGTTCGTTCTTTCCCGAATCTATCCCGTTTGTTTCGATCGGAAAAAAGGGATACCTAACCCTGGGAACCGGATCCAAACCTGACTGTGGACTGGTCTATGCTAGATCTGGGATATCCTCATATCCCTAGATCCTCCCTATTTTACGGTTTACGTGATTCTTATGCTGAGGGGCATGATTCGGACGAACGGATCTCATCTCCGTGTTGATATTTGTTAGTTTTCTTTTGAGCGAAAATAGTTAGTTGTTAATTTTCTTACTTGAATATCTTCCAACTGAATATACGCGTATCTAGGGTTAGGTCATTGCATGCCCCTGCATCAATCTATCCATAGGATTTTTTACTGTTTGATGTGATTTGTTGCATCCCTCCCTAGTGTATGTATAATATTTATATTAAAACCATCCGGGAGTAAAGTACCTGACCTGCCCTGATGCTGCACTTTGCGATGGGTCTTTGCTAGCAATTTCTTGCTTCTGTTCTGTGCAGCAGCTTCTGCTTCTTTTGTATTCATGTTTATTCAGCTTCTAGATGCAGAGTGATGAGATGGTTGCTTGTCCTTTGAGGCCTTTGCCTTTGCTGGTGTTTTCATTTATGAAACTTCATTGTGGTTTGTTGAATTTTCACACTTCATTTCAGTTCTGTTGCCCATTTGAAGCAGCCTTAATTCGTTTGGAGCAGTTTGTCTTTTACAAGTTTTCTGATGTCTAGCATCAGGATAAATAATGTGCTATGTAACCATCTGTCTTTCCTATCTATACGTTTTGCTAAAGATACTCTATTAGATGTTATGATATGGATGCTTATTTCTTTACTGGCTTATGTTTCTTTTTTCCAGCCAAGATACCCTTTCCACTAACCCAGAGGTTCAGGTCAATGTTACAGAACGGGATCGACTTAAGCACTGTCGATGTTAGCTATGTTAGCAGTCGCTCATGGTAATTGACCTATTCAGTCGCATGCATTCCATGATCTTTTACCACTTTTACTTCCACTGAAGTACTCTTGGATTTGAGTCTAACTTTTAAGCACTGCAATTCATGCATGATCTTCAACCGTTTTTAATGATTTTTCATTATACTTCCATCAGGTATTTTCTGAATCTGTTTGGATTGAGGGGTCTATTCAGTCTCATTCTGGGAGAAGAAAATGGTCTGTACTGTCTTGTTTCCTTTCTGTTTTTAAGATTTGATGGTTCACATTTTAGATACACAAACGTTTTCTTTTAAAAATTCTTAAAGATGGTAGGGAACAGAAATGCTGAAAATAGGGTTTTCGACTCTATTGTTCATATTTATTGTTACTTTTGGGACTGATAGATGATTGGGTTGATGCAGCCACAGATGACACACAGCGGATGATGCAAATGGGTGGGTTTGGATTTGACTCTTCAAAGGTAGATTATATGTTGCCATCGAATTGAATTTTTTTTTTCATTGGTTGCTCATGCTGAAACCTATCCATTACGGTGCAACTTGGGTTCAGGTCAACCTGAAACTGATAATGTCCTTGGGAGGGCTTCAGCAGGTTGAGCAAATTTGGGGTTAGGTCAGGTTGGGAATAATCACATCTATTTGGGTTGGGCTGGCTTGAGTTCGAACCTGCCCTAAGTCACACATCTCCCATCAATCATTTCTCAACTGAAAGGGTTATGGTTTTGGAATTGTTTCATTACTGCAAGCAGTTGTTTACATGTTCTAGATGCAAAGTCACTTGGAAAGAAGAAGGAAGAGGTTGGACTTGCATTTTGAGTTCCCAAGTCACTTGTTGACAGCTTTTAAGTGGTAGATTGGCAAAAGTTTTACAATGAGCTGCCCACCAAGCAATCAACCTTCCACTTTTACCCAGACTCTGGAACTGGCCATGTCATAGGTTCACATACATAGTGCATATATTTTACATCAGAAATATAAAATTTCCGAGCATGTAAGTTTATGTAATACTGTTTTATTACCTAATCACATAGGTTAGTCCCACTTTTCGACCTCCCTCGCAATTTTTGTGTTTTTTTTTTCAAAATAAAACAGTAGTTTTTTGGGAAAAAGAGAGTTTAATTTGGTTTAATGAAAAAGAGGTGTTAGCCGATCTTTTGGAATGTGGAGTGTGCTCCAGTGGCTCCGGTACTGCCCTTAGCTTACAGTGGTAGCATGACATGCATGCATTATGTGGGCCCCACATCTGCTGGGTATCATTGGAGCGTGACCCTTCAAATGTTAATGGATTTGAAAATTTGAATTTTTGAAGTAAAATTGTCTTATGGCAGTAAGCCTTTTTTGATGATCCCAATCAGTTGGGATAAGTCTTAGATGATGATACTAGTAAAGTTTATAAATTTGTCCATTTTGCTAAGATTTTCTCTATCTGATTCTGTTGTGTTTTGGTTTGTGTTCCAGAGCTTGAGCGCAGAGAAAGACAGTCTCGACATATTACAGCACGACTGGGCCCTACCGAGATTCGAGCAGCGTGCTGAGGCGGTCTTGAGAAAGCTCGTCAATTGAAATCCGAGGTGCATCAAAATCTCCCGCTTTCTTAATTTTCCCACCTTCTTGCTTTCTTATTTTTGTACTGTCATCGATGCGATGCTAGAGATCATAGATAGCTGATTGAGTTTATTCACCATCCATCATGATGGAATGTAATGTAATATGCTTATGTCATTAGATTGATACAAGGGGTGGGACTGTGGGAGGAAAAGTCCTCTAAAATTGCAGAACTTGATGCGTACTTTGTAAGCTCACAGCCGTTTGATTCTGTTGGGAGTATTTCAGATTTGTTTTGAAGGCCAGATTAAATGTGAGACTCCTGGCATCCTGCAATGCTTGTAACTATTCCAAATCAACATTGAATGGGAAAGGGCCCCACATTTGGAGTTGAGGTACCCATTGCAAATAACGGGCCATTCTCTTCGCCTGTGAGCATTTTCTCCGAACCAACTTTTACCCGGGCACATGCCCTGAATCAGTGACTGGGAATGCATGTGGGTCCAGCATTCTAGTAAATGGGGCCCTTTTGCCAATGAACCCAGATCATCGTTCATGTAATTATAGCCCAACTGTAATTGGATGGTGGGCCAAGATTCTGCCCTTTGGACAATCCCAAGCATCCAATTTTAAGATTTCTACTTTGCAACCCCTTTCTTGGCAGCAGTTCAGTTACAAGGATACGTGACTGAATTATAAAGATCTATGCTAATTCACATGTTAGCACACATGCAAATATGGTAACACTTGTGAGATATATCTGATCTTTCCATCAGGTGGGCCGTGGGCCACTGTTTTGTATCTTCTGGTTAGTACTCAAAAAGCTTTTTTCTTCTTCTTTTGCTCAGGTGGCTACGCGTGGCAAATTGTTTCAGTCAGCCGTTTGTTTCATACACCATGGCCCACCGGAGGAGCGAAGCAGCCCGACTTTTAGGCCAAAACAGTGCTTTTCAAAATGCAGTGGATAAGATCATTTTTTTATCTCTTGTAAACTTGGAGCGTGGTGGTGTGGCGGGATGATTTATCAATTAGGTCTGTCCATTTATTTGGCCAGAAAATTTGAAGTTTTTTTTCTAATTTTATTTTTAATGTAGACCTTTTAGAAAATCCTATCCATCACGTTTCCTTTGAGCCTTAGTATTTTTGTTTTCTATCATTAATTTAAAAACTGTCTATTCATATAGTTAGAAATGTCCAATAAGTTTGGTTTATATATGAGTTCTCAAGTCTAATCAGTTGGACTATAATGTTGCTGTCCGCCAGCAGATAATTTCCATCCTTTCATGTGTGGCCCACATCTAACCTGCCAAATAGGTAGGCCCCATCACAATGTTCACCTTGTGCAAAATTCAGCCACATCCACTTGATTATTAGACCACATCTGTCTTTGGTAATTTATCCAGGATTAGACATTGTTTTCTATGGTGGGGCATGAGTAGATGGGGCTGATTTCTGCAATAGGTGATCCTCTGTTGGAAGTTATCAGCAGGGTAGGCTATGTAACTTGTGGCCCACCTGGTTGGGCTGGAGATCTCATCTTTACACACGTCCTATCCATCTCAGGGGCCCAGTATATGATCAGTTGGATTGATAAAGAAAGTATGCTATTTGCACAAACCAACAAAATGGATTTATGTGGCGGTCGCCGTCATCCGATCTCATGTGTGGCTTACCATTTTGTGTGTAACAGCCACTCCTTCCATCAGGTTTTCTTGTAGTGTATTATGATCCAATCCTCTGGTGGGCCACACTAGAGGGAACAATGTGATGCGTGAAAAAAACGCTAAAGGGCCTGTTTGGACGCACCACAAACGCTTAAAAAAGAAAGAACCCAAGTTTCTTTTATTCATAGAGAGCCTGAAGGTACTGTCCGGAGGCGCCACAAATGCTATTTTGAGCCGAATTCCATATTTTCTGTGAGTCCACGAAAAAGTCGTCCAAGAAAAAGGGATTTGTAGAAACCCCTTTTGTGGAGATGCATCCAAACAAATCCCCAAGTAAACCTTAAAACAGTAGGCTTTTCATACAACTATTCCAATGGTGGAAGGTGGTGAAGACAAAATGGCCTACTCCCTTTCTTTAAGTCATTCCTTGCATCTTTTAAATCCTTTATTTTCAAGTAATCCTTATATAATGGACCCTTTCTCTACTAAAATATTTAATCTTACACTCAACTCTTTCTAATCGATGGCGACAGTGGATCTCTGTCTTTTTTATGGCCCTCAAAAGCGTTCTTTTCTAATAAAGAAATATTTCTCGGGCCTGCCTAAAAATGATTTGACCTCATTTGGGGCGTTCAAGTGGTATCTGTGTTGTGAAGATGTGAGCCCATGTGATGTACAAAAGTGTCCATCAAACTCAAGTAGGCCACAACATAAGAACTAAGGAAACCTTAAAACAGTAAGCTTTTCATACAACTATTCAAATTGTGAAAGGAGGCTAAGACAAAATGGTCCACTACTTTTCTTTAAGTCATTCTTAGCATCTTTTAAATCCTTTATTTTCAAGTAATCCTTATATAATAACCCTTTTCTACTAAAATATTTCATCTTCTACTCGACCCTTTCAAATGGATGGCGACCATCGATCTCTGTCTTTTCGATGGCCCTCAAAAGTGTTCTTTTTTAATAAAGGAATGTTTTCCGGGCCTGCTTAAAAATGATTTGACCTCATTTAGAGCGTTCAAGTCAGTATTTACATTTTGTGAAGATGTGGGCTCATGTGATGTACAAAAACCATCCAACCTTTCCATCAAACTCAAGTAGGTCACAACATAAGAACTAAGGAAACCTTAAAACAGTGAGCATTTCATACAACTATGCCAACTGTGAAAGGTAGAGAAGACAAAATGGCCCACTCCTTTTCTTTAAGTCACTCTTCGCATATTTTAAATCCTTTATTTGCAAGTAATCCTTATATAATGACCTATCTCTACTAAAATAGTTCTTCTTCTACTCAACCCTTTCTAATGGATGGCAACCGTAGATCTTTGTCTTTTCGATGGCCCTCAAAAGTGTTCTTTTTAATGAAGGAATGTTTTTCGGGCCCGCCAAAAAATGATTTGACCTCATTTAGGGTGTTGAGTGGTATCTGTATTATGAAGATGTGGGCTCATGTAATGTATAAAAGTCATCTAACCTGTCCATCAAACTCAAGTAGGCTACAACACAAGAAATCAATAAACCTTAAAAATAATAGGCTTTTCATACAACTATTCCAATGGGGAAAGGTGGATGAAGACAAAATGGCCCACCCCGTTCCTTCTTAAAGTCATTCATTGAATCTCTTAAATCCTTTATTTTCAAGTAATCCTTATATAATGACCTGTCTCAACTAATATATTTCATCTTTAACTCAACTCCATCCAACGGATGGTGACCGTAGATCTCGGTCTTTTCGATGGCCCTCAAAAGTGTTCTTTTTTAATAAAGAAACGTTTTTCAGGCCCCGTTTGGTAGACGCCTAAAAATGATTTGACCTCATTTGTGGGCATTCGAATAATACCTGCATTGCAAAGATGTGGGGCCCACGTGATGCATGAAGGTCATCTCACATAGGAGCAATGTGAGATGGGATGCTCACCCTTGATTTACACAGGGGCCGACCTGAATTTCAAAGCAGTCTGTTTTTTGGGCTTAATCCTTCATCCAGACCAGATGAATGGTTCAGATGTCGGCCCTCCATGCAAATCAAGGGTGGGCATTACCTCCCATATTGTTCTCTGTGGTGTGGCCCACCTGATTTACGAATCAGCATGATTTTAGGGCCCAAGGGGTAATATGCACCAAGGAATACGAAGAACGGGTTGGATGTAATGCTTCCATCACGTGGACCCCACATCTGCCTGTTACCATTATAAGTTCATGTGAAGGATGATTAAGTAATCCATGGGCCACCCAGAGCGGGGCCCACCAGATGAACAGATTGTTTTGGCTAATATGGTGGCTGTTCCTGCAGACTACAATTTTCCGTAGCCTTCGTTGGCATCTTTCTATCATTTTTCCTTGTTTCTTCCTCCTCAGCCGTTTATAGATGTGGGGCCCACCACTTGAGCAAATTACATGGAGGGTTAGCTGTCTTTAGCCAATGGATGTGATTGAAACTTGGGGGGACGCTATTTTTATTTTTCAACCATCCATGTCATGGCTTCTAGTGGGAGCAAACATCTGGCCCTTGTTTTGGAAAATCACATGGATTACCTAACTCTTCTATAGTCCGGTGGATCCACGCATATGCATACGTCTACCACACATGCGGCATATTCATATTGCAATCCACACCGTTCAAATCATGGCCTTACGATGGTGGGGCATGCCCAGATGTTGCATTCAGTGGATGATCCTATCATCTAATCAGTAAGCATCAAATGGACGGTGGAAAATGAAACTGATCAATGCAAAAGATAGAGAAAACGAAATTTGAGGGTTGATATTATCTGATCAGCTTTATTTTAAAATGGGCCTTCATTTGGACGGCTTGATTGATATCGATGTTGAATGGACGGTGCATGTGTATAATATCTAATGTAATCCGCCAGAGTATGCTACAAGACGAATGGAATAAGAAATTCCAAATTTCGTTACTGCAATCATACTGAGATTTGGGCCGTTTGCGGAGTTTTCGCACACTGTGGGGCCCACCAAATTGACGGGTTATCATCCAAAAGCCACGTAGATCAAACACAGTAGCGAAAGCCTCACATTCAATGGGGCCAAAAGTCCATCCAATGGACAAGATCATCAGATCCGTTCGATTTGTGGACTATGGCCCACCATGGTGGGCCCACCTGATTGATTATCTGATTTCTATATGGGCCCAAAATGTGGAATCTGGCCAAATTGGCCCAATAAGGTTCGGCCATTGGCTGCAAGTTAGGCCCACTGGGCCAATTAATAGACGGTTTAGGCTCAATAGGTTTTCTACTAAGGCCCACCTGAGCTTTGGTCCATCTGTGGCTTCCATGGGCCGCTTATCAGCTACCAATATGAAAACCGTTTCGGCCCATTGTCAGTAGGCCCAGCCCAAATCAAGCCCGTCAACGGTCCAGATGAGAATCTGGTGCCGACAAACTGGAGAGAAATCCTGTCACGATAAAAAGTTGTGTAGAGTGTAAGTTTGGGAAAAGAAGAAGGAAAAAAATAATAATTAGTTGGCCGTTGATTTTGATGGCCCACCTCACATTAGCAAACTTTGTAGTTAGCACTTTCCCCAAAAGTAGCTGTTTTTGCACCTTAAGTAAAGCAAATCAACCCCACATTTTAGTGTCCACACCTCTTTATGTGCTGTCATGGTTGTACCTACTACCACCTTCACCAGCTATCTCATTATATAGTCCCCCCTCCCCATTGCTACACCCAACTTGCATTTTCCACCCTCCATTTGTATCTCTCTTCTAATCAGGTTGGTCTCCTTAGAACTCCACCTCCCATTTTTTATTTATTAGTATGTTGGGGTAGACTCTGGTTAGATATTTTTCGATCTCGACCGTTCGTTTAGTGGGCCTTGTCATCGATGAAGCGTAGCCTGGAAAATGGATTGATCGAACGATCGTGACCATCATGATGTCCTATCGGTCCGATTTTCAAGTTACGGTCCATTCATGGTAGGATGTGCTATTTGGACGGTCCAGATCGATGCACATTTGTGCCATATTTATGGTGGATGGATCACCACCGTTTACTGTTGCTTACAAAGAGATATTTACTTGCATTGTGTGTTTTGTTGCTTTTCTCTTAATTGGTTTCTAAATGGTGGTGATTCATTTGGAGGAATGATCACATGCTACACAGTTGTATGCTAAGCTTACTATGCTACACCGATTTTCCCGTCGGTGTGTCGCATGTGTAGGATATCCAAGCCGTTCAAAAGGTGGGCCCCATCATGAAGATCACTTGGTGTAAAAATGGGGCTGCTCCCCTCATCAAATGGGCCGTGCTTGTACACTCGGATGGATTACTGGCCGTCCATTGGTTTTGATGGTGGGGCCCATTTGATGATAGCTTGAAAATTGTGTTGTTTGGGGAATTGGGTTTTGTGTAAAAAGCTTGTTTACAAGGATTTTAACCCATACAAGCAAAATAAGATAGACCATTAACAGCATTATTGCAATTTATTTGAATTGCAGGTTATGTCAATAGGATTTTTCCAAGCGATTTTTCTTGGATTGAAATGACTAAGATCTAAATGATAGTTAGTTGATTTGATTCTTTCTGTTAATTTGGTTTCTTGGAGTGATGTTGTTTGGATTGAAATTGAAAAGATCTGGTTTTGGTGAGGTGTCTGTTCTTGCAGAGTTGTGTTCATGAATTTAAGGGCGCGTTTGGTTGCACCAAATATTATGAAATGTAATGAAATTTGGTGCAACCAAACACCCACCTTGAAAGACACGAAAAATAATTGGTTGGTACAAGGATCTGGCTGGAGTCATACAAATGAGATCCATGCGCATTTGTGCAAGATCTAGGCCGATCATCAGTCTGGCCTGGCCATGAACATTCAATGGCCCAAAATTTAGATCGTTACGTTCATCAAGTGGGCCACAAATGTGCATTGAATATGGCCAACTGTGTCAGTTTATTTTAACCATCTATTTATCGTATACGCATGTGGCCTGGCCCACCCGCTGAATGATCGGATCATACCTGGTTTTTCAGCTGAAACACATACACACCATGCCCCACTCGACAAACGGCCCGATCTTTCACATCATTTAGTAAAAAATTACATAAATGGAACTATTTCTACGAAAAAAAAGCCTTTGGGGTGTGTTTGGTTGCACCAAATATCATGAAATTTTGCAATCATGAAATATCACGATATTTGGTGCAACCAAACGTGCTTGTGATTGAAATGAGGGAGAGATCTACCTGCATTGATCAGTTCCTATTCTTGCAGAAACCACTACTCATCAATGGAGCTTCCCATGATACTCATGATCATCACAACACTAGTCCTACTGAATTCTCATTCCACCACCTCTCAACCTGTCGGATCTCCGGCTCCATCGCCGTCCCTGCCTCCCACACCGTCCCCGCCCCCCACACCGGCCCCCGCGCCGGGCCCCGACTTCGTCAACCTTGGAAATCTCCTCTCAGTAGCTGGCCCATTTCAAACCTTCCTCAACTATCTCCAATCAACCCAAGTCCTCAAAACACTACAAGATCAAGCAAACAACACCCAACAAGGAATTACTATCTTTATTCCAAAAGATGATGCCTTCTCATCTCTCAAAAAGCCTTCTCTCTCCAACCTCACTCAAGACCAGCTCAAATCTCTCCTCCTCTTCCATGCACTACCCCAGTACTACACTCTTTCTGATTTCAAAGATCTCAGCGGATCAGGTCCGGTCAGCACGCTCGCAGGCGGGTCCTACACGTTGAACTTCACCGACGTTACAGGCACAGTTCACATCAGCTCCGGATGGTCGAACACGAACGTTAGTAGTAGTGTCCATTCAACCGACCCGGTCGCATTGTATCAGGTCGATAAGGTTCTTCTACCTGAAGCGATCTTCGGCGCTCCCCCGCCCCCGTCGCCGGCCCCCGCCCCAGCTCCCGACATTGCGCCAGTCGGGCGATTCAGCTGTATCAGATGGTTCGGGAGATGGGTCTTCTTCCAAATCCTCTACGTCGGCTTCTTCTTATAGGATCGGACTCGGTGCACTGGATGGATTGGTTTTGGCAGTTTTGGCTGGATTTATGGTATGGTTATGAGAAAGATTTTTGATGAGTGTGGTCCTTAATTTATAGTAAGGGGGTGCTCTAATTTAAATTCAGATGATTGGTCATTGTTGAGGATTTGAATTCTGTTTTGAAGTTGTTCTTATTTGATCCATCCGTCCATCGAGGAATCATCGAAGAGATTTTTTTATTTTAATGAGATTGTGTTTGTTTGTTGAAATTTGTGGGCTTGATTTGGAATTTCTTGATGTTGTCTTTACAGCATTTTTTTTAATTAGGGTGTGTTTGGATGCTCCAATATCATGAGATTTGGTATAACCCAACCCGCCCTGAGCTAGAAGTTCAATTAGTCCCACGTTTGGATGTGTAATTGGATTGAATTGCGATCATCCAGTTCAGTTTCAAGAAAGTAAATGGCTACAGTGGACTGAGTCGCAACACCGAGTCGAGCTGCCGAGTCAGATTTGCTAGGCGGATCGAGTACGAGCCGGAGTCCTGAGTTTGCCAACCTGAATTCATAATGAGGGACTAGTTCTCAAATTGGAATTACTCTTGTTTCGAATCCAACTTGGGATTGCATGGAATTGCAATATGAATTGAAATGGTGCCACCTCATTAGTTCATTTCCCCTCTTGATGAATTGAGAGAATTGCAATTCAGTTCTAGGAATCCAACCTCGAGGCCACGTTTGGATGTTCAATCGAATTGGATCGCAATAACTCAATTCAATAAAGGTGGAATGACCATCCTCCAAATTGTAGTCACAATTGTTTCAATTCCAACTTGAAATGCTCAGAATTGGAATTACGGTTTCGGTTGTCGTTGTGAATCAAAATGGTGTTTGGCAATTTCACCTACAAGTAATAGAATGGATTGTGAATCAGTTCAGTTGAGCATCCAAACACCATCTAAGGCCGCCAGCCCCACCCTCCAAAAGTGAATAGATTGCAATTCAGTTCAATTGAACATCCAAACACACCCTAAGGCCACGTTTGGATGTTCAATTGAATAATTTGAATTGAATTGGGGTGATTCAACTCAATAAATATCATTGATTGACTACTTGTCCGACTCAACTCAGACTAGGTCAAGTCCAATCCACTCTGAGTCACCACGAGTTAGCATAAAAGAAAGGGTAACTCGGCCTAACTCAGCCGAGTCACAACTTGATTCAGTAAGGAGCGAGTCGGTCCGAATTGGAAGTCTTAAAACCATGATAAAGATGAGCGGCGGCCAACGTGTGGCCACAGCCCCTCCACTCGTGATGAACGACATGAAATGCTTGAAACTGCTATTATGGTTTGTCCAGCTTCAATAATTTCCTCGATGACAAAGTAGGCGGATCACAATTTGGTTAAATTGAGCATCCAAACACACTGCAAGGCTGCATTTAGATGTTCAGCCAAATTGAATTGCAGTGACTCAACTCAATAAAGATCATGGGTTGATGAATCATTCGAGTCGGATGTGACTCGACCGAGTCAACTCGGACTAGGACATCTTGAGTCCATTCAAGTTGAGGTGGGCCAAAGCTTGGCTTGACTCGTCCGTGCTCTCCTTGAGTTCAAGTTCAAGCTCGAGCTCACCCTCAAGCTTACCATTGGAGCTTGCCTTGTTTGCTAAAACTTTCGAAGTGAGCTCGAGACGAGCTAGTGGATCGAGTCGAGGCGAGCTTACCTCGAGTCGAGTCGAGCTTTCTCTCACCTCAATTTATTATATTTTTTCCTACAAAATACAAATTAAAAGTCAACAACATTAAGTTCAAGAAGTCACACATATATTAGGGGAGAATAATATTTCTACATGTGGGACCCCACCATTTAAATGGCCTAGCTTTGATTGGTTTTTTCATTGTCCAGTTCACACACGCATTGAATGCAGACCACTAGTAACATTTTCCAAACCATAGATTAACACAGTACATGCATAGCTCACCACATGAATGGATTGCCCTAATTATTGTGTTGACCATCTTCATGATGAGGACCAATTGATTCATGGATCAAATGCACCACCTCCCTCGTAAAATTGCAATCAATAGCTGCATATGGTGTTTGGTCTTACCATAGCCCCTGTTTTATAGATGTGTATGGTGTGTGGTCTCACCATAGCACATATTTTGTTCAGTGTGTAAAACACACAACCATTGTGTGCTCATCATGTATTTCTACTTGAAATTACTCAATCCATCAGGTATGCTCAACAAGGAATGTTCTTACCTGAACAAAATAGTAAGATTAAGAAACCCCCCAACGTGTGAGGGTTTTATATGTCCTAAGCTTAGACCCTAATGTGTGTGTGCGTGCGTGCGTGCGTGCGTGTGTGTGTGTGTGTGTGTGTGTGGGGGGGGGGGGGGGGGGGGGGGGGGGGGGAGCCAAGAAATAAGAAGATTATGGTTTTTTTTTTTTTTTTAATATGAAATGAGTCGAACTTGAATCAAGTTGAGTCAAGTTGAGTAACCCAGTGGTCTTACATGACTCGATTTCTGACTCGAGCTCCTAAATGAAGCTTGGCTTGATTTGTTCCACTGAGTCGAGGCGAGTTTTTTTCGAGTCGAGTTGATCGAGTTTCTCGAGCTGACTCAGCTCATGACCAGCCTAGCTTCAACGCCATGAGTCAACAAATGGGTGACTCGACCCGACTCAGGACCAAGCGACTTAGTCTTAAAGCCATGATAAAGATCAATGTCATCCACCAGAAATAGTACTGATTGTAAGTGTGTGGAACATCTGAACGGTGCAAAAGATGGCCCCTGCAATGAAGATTAATTACCATATACGAAAGTACGGTTGGGCCACTAATTAGGTGGGCCACACACTCATTTATGTTGGATGAGGACAGTTGGGTATTTTTAATCAAACAGTCCGTTCTTTACGTAGGGATTGCTAGCCTGATCTTTGCTTATGTCATCTTCAAAGTAGGGTCCACCTCATGCACCATATATACATCATGGACCGGATCGCACCCATACATCATGGTGGGCCCCATAGATCTCGAGCATACGGTAATTACCATAGGTTTAATGTATGTGATCGTTCCACTTTAGGAGGGGAAAAAAGATAAGAAAAAGTATCATTTCATGCATTGGCAGGTGGATCATAAGCGTGCATTCATTCCCTTATACACGTGGCATAAAACAAAATCCAAATCGTTCAAATTGTAGGCCCCACGGTAGGGAATAGGGCAAATAAATGCTAATTGGAGACTCTTGTTGTCCTCGATTTTTCGGTCACGCGTGTGAAGTGATTGCAGGCGTGACAGAATCAATTGCGCGACTCGATTCAAACCAAACAATAATGACCCCAAGCGCCAAGATAGGCATTTGATATCCGAAATGACATGGGACATAGGCATTCGATCTGCCAAAAGGATAGTCTTGTCCATATAAAGCTTGACTTGACCCTTAATGGTCCAAAACACACCAAAGGCAGTCCCCGCTGACACAATCTTTGCCTTTTAATCAAGGGTCATTGATCATTTAATGTAATTAAGGGCTTGTGCCAGATCACGACCTAGAATGTACAAGATCATAGAATATCTAGAAATAATAAATATTTTATTTACGCCTTGTCTCTTGTGTATTTGTTTGTATTGTTTGTGAATGCCTATGAATCCCCTGATTCCCCCAAATAAGCAAATACCAAACGAATTTCGCATTATCGTCGAAATTCAGTTTAAACATTCATGTCCCTCGAACATGATCCTAGTGTCGATTGTGCCCTTGAGATGCCTGGGAATTCATTTAACTGCATTCAAATACTCTTTTCCCAAATGTTGTATGCCTGCTAACTACGCTAATGCTTGTGAGATATTTGGCCTTGTGTAAACTATTGCATACATGAGACTTCCCACTGCACTCATGTACGACACCCGTGACATGTTTAAAATCTCATCTTCTGTGCTTGGACATTACCTAACTGACAACTTAAAGTGACTACTAGAAGTGTGCTAACTGACTTAATACCTTACATGTGAAACCTCTCAAGCACTTTTTGTACGTATCCGTTTTTAGACAGCCACAACTTTCCAGACTCTCTGTCTCTGTATATTTACATGCCTAAGATCTTCTTCGCAGTGCCTAGGTGCTTCATGTGTTACTCCTTGCTTAACAAAGACTTAAGCAATAGTATCTCCTTCTTGTCCTTTATAGCAATCAGCATATCATCAACGTATAACAGTAGTAGAATGTATGATTCGTCCCCAAGCACCCTGTAATACATGCAACAATCATACTCACATATGATATAGTCAATCTCTACCATGTAGGAATTGAACCGCTTTTACCACTGCCTTGGATTCTGCTTTCAGCCCATACAATGACTTCTTCAGCCAACACACGTAGCCTTCCTTACCAAGCTCATTGAATCATTCAAGCTACCTCGTGTAAATGACTTCCTCCAAGTTCCCACGCAAGAATGATGTTTTCACATCAAGCTGTTCCAATTCCAAACTGGATTCCACCACTATAGCCAATAACACCTTAATTGACATATGTTTCTTAATCGGAGAGAAAACTTCATTGTAATCTACTCATTCCATCCTTTTGTTATAAGCTGGGCCCTGTACTTGTCGCCCTTTTTTCTATTAATGCTTCATTCTTCCTAAAGACCTAATTACATCCTATAACCTTCTGAACTTTTAGAAGTTCCACTAATACCATGTTCGATTCCCTATGTAGAGATTTCATCTCCTCCGCCATGACCAACATCCATTTGTCACCATCATTTTCAGATTTAGCCTCTTGAAAAGTGGAGGGATCTTCACTCCTTGTAAACAATGCAACAGAAATCATATCCTTGAACCCATACCGAACCAGGACTCTAAAGGTTCTTTTCTCCATGTTCCTGGCTATACTCTCTTGGGTATCCTGCTGATAGATTTGGTCAGTTGCTTACTCATGTTGAATTTCTTATTCAGTAACCAGCTCAACTAGCTCCACCTGCACCAACAATCTCTCTGCATCATCCATTTGTTTCTGACTTCCTTACAATGTCCTTGTTGGCCTTCAATATAGATACTTCATCAATGATAACATCTCTGCTAGTGACCACCTTCTGAAAGTTTGCATCGCAAAGTTTATAGTCTTTAACACCTCTTGAAATTGCGTCTTTAGATAACACTTGAGACACTAAGCGTGCGAAAGCTTAGAGCGGAACTTGTAGAACTATGACTAAGTCCTAGAGGGGGGTGATTAAGACTGTTTTAAAATATTTTTAAAAACTTCTTGCCAAATCAAACTAATTAGCAATTATAAACTAATTAAAGCAAGTATACTTAGCTTCCAAACTTAAGTGGGTCCAATCACACAGGCTAGTAAAGATAAGCAATAAAATAACCTAGCCTTAGCATATAGCTTATAAAGATATAACAATTAAGCAACTAATCCATATGCATGTCTAGACTACAAAAGATATACTAAAACAAGCACCTAGTCTATAAGTGAAACTATAAAAAATATATAAGAATCTACTTATCAATGCATAGCATACATTCCATTCAAGCATTCATGTAATCAACAATTAAAAACAATCCATGAAAAGAAATGGCTCAAATGACAATCTCAAACACAAGCATGTATAGTGGTTCGACTACTTGTCTACTCCACTCCCGGCTCATCTACTCATCCCTTGAGCACATCGGATTTCACTATAACAGAGGTTTTAAATCAGGTTTATCTCTGAACCTTTACACAGGAGGTTTTGACACAAGTTCACCTCTCAACTTGAACGGAGATTTTCAAGGTTCATCTTTCAACCTAGGTGTTTGACAGGTTCCACACAATTTAGGAGTTTACAGGTTCCTCCCAACCTGCATGTACACACCTATGTTGGTGGCTCTCCTTGGAGACTTGTTTAGGCCAGTAAAAATGTGTCAAGGATTGTCAAACAACCCTACATGATTTTAAGTAGGATAACCATCAACCTTAACTTCACACTCAATCATCCCAAAAGGAATGAGTGTTGGGACTCCTAAAATGACAACTTGTCGGATTAAGCCCATTGTTCAGCCCCTTCATGTGTTGCTTGATCTCCGCTCTCCCGTGCTTCAATAAGCTCCTCGATGCTTCTCCCGATCGTGTTACTTGCTGCGTTGCCAATGCCACAGCTCCACCAATCAAGCACCTCGCATGTGATGCTCTTGAGATGCCCAAGATGATAGGAGATGATGTAAATTCTCTACAACTAGTAGGAGTTGGTTGCTTAGAGGAATTCCACCTAATAGGAACTTTAGGAAAGATTAGACAAATGATTTACCTATGGTCAATGTGCCTAAACATCTAAAGATCAAGAGAGTGCAAGCCCATCTTCATATGAGCTTTGAATGTTCTATCTTGTGATCAAACATAAGGAAGATGACTTGGAATGCTTAGGATTAGAGCCTAATGATATGGACAATGAGGGTGACTTCTAATGTACTAAAATCTCTATCATTATCCCTAAAATCGAGCCCAACCTTTATATAAAGAAAGCACCAACGACTATAAAACGGCTGCTAACGGCTCTCTACGGACTAGTTGACGATCGGTCGCATAGGGTCGTTGAGGGACAACCAGTCGAATTAAGGGCGTGGACAGGTGAAATGTTGCTGTCTAAATTTTACCCTCTGCCGACCAGGTCGGACAAACCATACTACCAATCGAACAACCGGTTGAATTAGCCCAGGGACAAGCTGAAATGATCAAATTGTTACCGTCCCATTTGGGGCCTCAGACAACTGGTCGGCAGATACATGAGTTGTGTTGTTTGTTTGGCTTGTTTTACAGTAACTCATGCAACCTCTTTAGCCATCCTTTAGGTGATCTCTTGGGACACTGAAGGCCAATTTAAGATGACTACAAGTATGCTTATTGGGTCAGGGTCATCTAGAGGTTTATGTTTTTATTTAGTTCAAGGTTCAAGGCTCACCAAGGCATCTCATTTACCTGTTTTTTCTTCTTTGATGCAGCAGGTCCGCTTGAGTCTTCGGTCTTCATCTTCTTTAAGCTCAATCGAAACATAGACTCAAGACCTACGTAATTGACAAATAAGGTGCACAAGTATGCCACAAAAAAAGTGCATTAACACATTTCTCATACCCAATAAAGATGTACTTCTTAGATTTGGAATCCAACTTCATCCTTTATCCACTCTGCATGTGGACGTGTGCTGGATACCCAAATATCCTCATCCTTAAGTAATCAAAGTTATTGCTTGTCTAGATTTTTCTTACAACTTTGGAGTCTAGCGTTGTAGATGGTGATCGATGGCATACCATAGTCACCACTTCTGCCCAAAAGCTTTTAGGCAGCCCCGCATGCAACTGCATACTTCTCGCCCTGTACATTAGAGTTTTGTTCATCATCTCTATCACCCTGTTCTGCTGTGGGGTTCCTCCAGTTGAGAAGTGCCTTGTGATGCCCTGATCCTTATAGAATTCTATGAATCACACCTCTCTATACTTTGTATCGTTGTCTGACCTAAGACATTTAATCGGTCTCCCAATTTGCTTTTTTACTTCCACATTTCATTCCTTGAACTTGACAAACACATCAAAGTTGTGCTTGAAGAAATATACCCAAACCTTCATCGAGTAATCGTCTATGAAACTCACGAAGTATTATACTCCTCCCTTAGACAGTACTGTTATTGGCCCCCAGACATCGAAATGTATGTAATCAAGCACATCGCTACTAATATGTGTAGCAGACTTGGGAAGCAATGCTCACAGAAATTCACCTTGCGCACTTTAACTCCCTTCAATAGTTTCCGTTTCTATCATGCTACTCTCGCTCATATGCCCTAGTCATATATGCCACAAATATGTGTCATTGTGCTCGTTTCTATGGGCCCACTATTATCCACACCGTCCATCCATTTTGCCAGCTCATTTTATGGCATGATACCAAAATTTGAAGCATATTCAAAGCTTAAGATCACAGGAAACAGTGGGGATTGAACGTGACCGTTAGGGCCGCAGAAGTTTTGGATCAAGCTGATATTTGTGTTTTCCCTTCAAGTAGGGCTGTGTGACCAATTTTGGGTGCATGCCCTAAAATGAGCTTGGAAAAAACAGATGGACGGCGTGGATAAAACACATACATCTCGGTGGCCCCACTGAGTCCTTACACCTGGAGTCACCCCGCACGTGGCTGCGTTGCCAGACCCTGAGTACGTGTAAATGCGTGCATGTGTATCAGCTGCCGTATCTTGCCAGAGAATTTCTGCATGATATATCCACGTGGAGCAGTCTATTGCTACTCGCAAGAATAGTCATCTAATACTACTCTCAGCACGAGATCCGGGATTCTCAGGTGGGCTCCACCGCGCATATGCCTTGGTATGGAATTCAGAGTAGTCCCCATAAAGTGGGCCACACTTCTTCATTGAGCGTTGGTATTTTTTCCTCTTTTCTGGCCGTACATGTAGTGAATCTGGGCCATTCATTTGTCAACTTCTCGGCCGTCCATTTCTTTCATGTACACGTAGCCCCGCCTCCTAATGACTGCACCAGCGTATTTTTGGGCATTAGTGAAAGCAACGAAACTTACACTCGATGAACGGATCCGATCTCTCACACACTTTCCGTGCTGGCACGTATAAGAGAGTAGGATTCAGAGAGGAAATGGCCAGCGCATTTCTTACACGCGATCTGGCGTCCAAACGTACACGGTCGAGTAACTGTAGTTTTACATGCTATTCGCGCGAATCGATATTGAAGGGGTGCTTCGCTGAAATACGTGCCGAAGTGGCATATGTGTGAAAAATCCTCACCGTTCTCCATCACGGGTATGCTTTCCCCAAAACTAGGATGGCCCAGTCATCGCACGGTCTAAATACGTGATAGATGTAGTCTTTATCTGTCCATTTTCCTCAATATCTATCAACGATTTGTGCGTTAACTTATTAGAGGGCATCTTCCTGGTGGGCCCCACGTGATGAATGGTGGGGATCTTGTAGAAATGTACCAAGTAGGCATTTTTTTTGAGATCTAAGACACGCAACAAGCGGCTTCCACCGTTGTGAATATTTCACAGCCCAAAAAAGGTAGTTATTTAGGGGCGCGGATGCCTGCGAAAGGTTTAAGGGCGCGGATTGCCTGCGAAAGCCTTTCGGAGGCGTCTCCTGCGCAAGGAATCTGGGTGGGGCCCACCGTGAGGTTCGTGAGAAATCTAGGCCGTCCAACTGTTTTGTGAGATCATTTTAGGCATTACGACCAGAATTGAACGGGATCCAAGACTTAAGTGGGCAAAAAACATGACGATTGAACTTCCACAGTTGAAATATTCATGGGGCCACAGAAGTTTCCAATCAGGATAATATTTGTGTTTTCTAGCAATGACATTATGAACAGTATGGATGACATATAAACATCACTGTGGACCTCAAGGAGGTTTCAACGGTAGTAATTTACATACCCACCTTTTCCTTAATTTCGGCCCACTTGAGTATTGGATTCGGTTCATTTTTGTTCTTACGTCTTAAAATGAGCTCCCAAAACGGATGAACGGGGTGGATTCATAAAAAACATCAATGTGCGCCCAAACATAATTCCAAGAGCAGGAAGTTTTCTGTTGCGCGGATTTCTTGCGCAGGAAGTTCCTCTAGCTCCACAAATATTTCAACTGTGGACGTTTAATCCTCACGTTTTCAGCCCACTTGAGTCTTGGATCCGGTTCATTTTTGTTCTCATGTTTTAAAATGAGCTCCCAAAACGGATGGACAGGGTGGATTCATAAACAAATCACTGTGACCCCACCTTGGTTCGCAGGAAGGCTTTCGCAGGAAATCCGCGCCCGTTATTTAGTTATTGGGCATGTCCCAATGCTCGCTTGAAACGCAGGCACTCAGAAAATTAGACACGTGGCAATCATTAACTCAAACTAAACCGACTATATAGTGGGGCCCACTGTCGGTTAGTCACAATCCAAAAATCATATTGGTTGCATGATCCTAACCTCTTATTCATGGACACTAGTGCCCTATTGTAGTGATGATGTCACTAGGTTTCGATATCTACTTGGTGTGGTGTACTTGAGCGTTGGATCTACCTCGTTTTTGAGCTCATATCCGGTCATGATCTTATAAAATGAATGAACAGAGTGGATAAACGGATACATCACGGTGGGCCCCTCCACAGGTCTGCCAGACAGTAATGGGGGCAGGACCACTTACTAGGTGGGCCACACGCATGAGAAACTCAGGAAGCAGATTGAGGTGTGACCCAATCCAAAGCTCAAGTGGACCACAAAACAGGGACAATGTGGGGATTGAATGCCCACCGTTGAAAACTTCTTTAGGTCATAGAAGTTTTGAATCAAGGTAATATTTATACTTTTCCTTTGTCCATGTTTGTGTGAGCTTGTGAAGAAGTTGGATGGCAAATAAGCATTATGATGAACCCTGGGAAGGACTCAACAATGGACATCATTGTCCCCATTATTTTATGTAGTGTGGTCCACTTAAGTAGTGGGTATGCTTATTTTTGGGCTCGTGCCCTAAAATTAGCTCGCAAAACACGATGAACGGTATGGATATAACGCACACATTACCATGGGCCCCACAGAATCCTGTCAGCAGGGATGTGGGTGGTGTTGGGGTCACCACCCAATCAGTTTCTTAAAACTCGACCCTAAGGAATCAATAATAAGTTAATAACCAAAACAATGGTCTATAGTTAACACACTCGTATGGCTCACCTGTCCCTTTGTTTTTGAGATGAACGGGGCTTGTGTACTAAATAACTTGTGGGGTCCACCATAATGTATGTGTCTCATCCACACTGTCCATCCATTTTATCAGCTCATTTTAGAGAATGAGCTCAAAATCAAACTGTATGCAAAGCTCAAGTGGACCACACCACAGGAAACAATGGGAATTGAACACCTACTATTGAAACTTTTTGAGAGCCACATGAGTTTTGGATCAAGCTGATATTTGTGTTTTGCTTTCAACTATATCCTTGTAACCTTATTAACAAGTTGGATGATAAATAAACATCATTGTGGGCCGTCGGAAGGTTTCAACAGTGGACCACGTTATCCCCATTATTTCATATGGTGTGGTCCACTTGAGCTTTGGTGATATATTTCAATTTTGGGCTAATGCCCTAAATTAAGGGAAGCGGTTTGACTCATGATCACCAACCAGCTAGCTGGTGTTAAAGCTATGTGGACCCATCATGATATATTTGTTTTATCAACATGGACCGGCCATTTTGCCAGCTCATTACGCCCTAAAATGAATTTTAAGCATGAGTCCAAAAAATGAGGTAGATCCAAATCTCAGGTGAACTACATAAAAAAAAAAAAAAACAATGGAGATTGAATGCTGACTGTTAAATCTTTCTGGGTTGACAAAAGTTTTGAATCAAGTCCCTTCATTTTGTGTTATCAATAGGTTGGAGGGTAAATAAACATTACAGTGGGCCTTAGCAAAATTTTAATGGTGGATATTTAGTTAACATTGTTTTCTTGTGGTGTGGTTCACCTGAAATTTGAATGTACCTTATTTTTGGGCTTATGCCCTAAAATGAACTTGGAAAAATGGATGGACGGCGTGGATAAAATAGATAGATTTTGGTAGGGCCCACAGAGCTTTGACACCAGGTACGCAGTGGGACCCTCTTGTGACGAGCGTCTCAACCCCTCACACGCGTGAGGATTGTAAACATGAACGGAATCACACACTTTAATCTCCTCCCGCGAATATCCCCCCTCCGACTATCGCTCTCCCTCTCTAGTCTCTGGGCCCCACAGAAATCTTCGCGGGTCTGAAGGGAAAGAAAAACCGTTTTTTGCTCTCTTTTGCCTTTTCCTTCTCTCTCGCTCTCAAAATCTGAGCAGAGAAAGAAACGAAAAGGATGCAATCATAGAAAGAACATTCAAAGCGCGAAAAGAAAGATAGAGAGAGAAGAAGAAAGGAGGGGCCCATCAAATCTCATTCAAGAAGAAGCTTTTTAATCTGAAACAGGTCTCTCTCTCTCTCTCTCTCTCTCTCTCTCTCTCTCTCTCTCTCTCTCTCTCTCTCTCTTGGATTCTCCTTTCTGGGTTTGAATATTTTTAGATTGGTTTTGCATCTCATGGATAAATAAATAGTAGAAAAGATAGATTTTTAAAAAAAAAATATTGCATTTTGGGTTTTAATTCCGGAATGAGAAGGATCAAGAGATTTGGATCTCTTGGAATTGCATTTTCTGAATTGGGTTTTGATCAGGAATGGAAATAACAAAACATTTGGAATCCGATTTCCTGAATTGGGTTCTGTCCAATGTCTCATTTCCTTCTTGTTTTATTGATTTTGCATTTTATGGAGCGAGAAATAGTAGAAAAGATAGTTTTTATAGATAATTTTCATTGCATTTTTGGGTTTTGATTCAAGAATGAGAAAGATCAAGAGATTTGGGATTGCAATTCATGAATTGGGCTCCTCTGATCTCTCATTTGCTTTCTGGATGTTTTTTTTTTATTGCTTTTGTTTTTTGCTAAGAATGATACCAGGAAAAAAAATGTTTTTGTATTGCGGTTTTTGTGTTTTGATCAGGAACGGTGAGAACAAACGATTTGTGATTAGATTTCTTGAACTGGGTTCTATCCAACTCTCATTTTCTTTCTGGGTTTTTATTGATACTGCATTTTGCTAAGAAAAATACTAGAAAATCAGTTTTTTTTTTAGTGTGTTTTTTGGGTTTTGAACAGGAAGGGGGAGAAGAAACGATCTGGAATCTGATTTCCTGAATCATATTCTCTCCAATTTCTCATTTCCTGTCTGTTTTTAGATTGATTTTGCGTTTCATTAAGAACAATAGCCGAATAACAAACAGATATTTTTGAACTTCTATTGCATATTTGGTTTTCATCAGGAATGGAAAGAACAAAAAGACTTGGTATCGCATTTACTGAATTGGGCTCTCTCCAATCTCTCAGTTCATTTCTGTGTTTGATGCTGTTGCATTTCATCAAGAAAAGTAGCATGAAATTTTGAATTTTTTTGTCTCCGATTCAGTTGCACTTTTTTCTTCTTCTTTTTTTCATTTTCATTAGATTTCTGGTTATTTTGGACAGAGACGAAAAAGTATAAGAGATTGAGAATCAATCTCAAGAGAATCACTCAAATGCATTTTACATGAATTGGGTTCTCTCCATTTCTTAATTGTATTTTGTGGTTTTGATTGCTATTTCATTCACCAAGTAGCAGAAGAAAGAGATCTTTTCACCAATTTTTTGTTTTTTTTTATCAGGGTTGTGTTGACTCTAATTTATAGAGATATAGCAAAAATTCAAAAATAATAAATCAAGAATAATAATAGGGGTAACTTGAGAGCTGAGTCACGTTACAGTCGCTGTCTTAAAGACAGATTTGCCCCCACAGGAAGACGTTCCCTAATGCACTGGGTCCCAGCAAGTCTGCTCCCAGGATGCAACAAGTCTCCTCTTCGATGAACGACTTAGATCTGGTGCACTCTCGATCACATCCAACGAACTCAAGAAACTTGAACTGATTTGCCCAAAAGAGAGTTGTAGAAGAAACTAGAAAGAAGAGAAGACAGATTTTTCCGGATTGATTTTCAAAATAGAGGAGATCCATTTATAAAGGAAAAGCAGGTAACCGTTGAGACTTGAGGCGCATGCGACTGCTATAATAAATGCACGTCGGCGCTTGCGGATCAATAATAATTATGAAGGCGTGTAATAGTTCTCTTGTCTTCACATGAAGAGAAAGATAAAACATGTGCAAAGAAAACCAAAAGTGTCCGATCATGGACACACCACACCACACCACACCGTGTAGCGCCGCGCCAAGTTCATGACCACAACGTGCGTGCGCGTGTGCAAGGTTGCTCCCATGGCATACCTTCTTTTTTTTTTCAATACAAAGGATTAGTGGGGTGTTTTTATATAAAGGCTTAGTTTTTCAAACACCTTTCCAATGTGAGGCTAAACTAAACCCAATTAAGGAAAGTGGTTTAATAAAGGCAAAAATCAATTTTTCAGATTTTTCAAATCTTTCTTTCAAAACCATTTTAAACCAACAATCCCCCACAATTTGAAAAATCAGGAATACGAATAGAAAGCTAGTTGGGCAAATCAACGAAACAAAGTGCATCAACAAAGGTATCTAGAAGATTTGAACCTTGCCTAGTGTAAATATGTTTGTTTTGTTGGGAGGAAGTAACATAAAGTTTTGAACTAACCGCCACAAGAACAACCCAAACACAACATTTCAATGCAACTTGAATTTCTAAAGCCAACATGTTATGGCCATGTACTTAATCCCAGTTTCATGAGTGCTCTAAAGAATGTTCCAATTCTCATAGGAAGCGGCCCTACTTCCACACTCATATAAGAGAGTCCATCAAGGATGTACCTGTAGCTAGACATTCCACTGTATCATAGTTATGAAACTCATTAAGGCCATAGTCTAACCTTCCTCGCTACAAGTCATCGCACTGCTACACCATGGGAATGAGGTTCTCAAATTTCATATGCAGTACCGGTATCAAATCACTCAAAGCAACTTGTTATTACCCATTGAACCTAGTTCTTGGGATCTCCAGTCATATAGGTTGGTTTCCCATTGCCGGTGATTTATGTAATTGGAACTTAACTCCATTCCCATCAATGTACTCATTACTAACTCTCTGGCTAGCGCTTTAGTTAGTAGATCAGCTAAATTCTCCTTGGACCTTACAAATTCAATTACAATTATCCCATCTTAGATTAATTGCTTCACTAAGTTACATCTCAGACGTAGATGTTTGGATTTTCCATATAGGTCCTGTTGTTTGCCTTAGCTATTGCAGCTTGGCTATCACAATGCAGTGCAATTACTGCTACTGTTTTACCCCAAATGGGTATATCTGAAAGTAGGTTTTTCAACCATTTGGCCTCTTCTCCTACAGTTGCAAGAGCAATAAACTTGGACTTCATCGTGGATCGAGATATACAAGTTTATTTTTTAGACTTCCAGGATACCGCGGCTCCTCCGAGAGTAAACACATAGACACTAGTAGAGTTTGATTCCATTGAATCTAATATCCAATTTGTATCATTGTATCCCTCTAGTACAACTGGATATCTGGTATACCTGAGATCATAATTATAAGTCTTTTTCAAGTACTATAGTAATGTATTTACGACATTTTAGTGATCTTCTCCAGGATTAGTGGTGTATCTACTCAGTTTACCAATTGCATATGTAATATCAGGTCTAATACAGTTCATTAAATACATTAAATGCCTAATAACACTAGAGTACTTAAGTCGTAATACACTATCACCTTCATTTTTACACAACTTCACATGAGGATTAAAGAAAGTGCTTGCAGGTGTACAATTTAAAAGGTTATATTTTTTTTCTTCAGAATTTTCTCTGCATGGTGTAATTGAGATAATGTGATTCCATTGGAGTCTTTTACAATTTTAATTCCAAGAATCACATACGCTTCTCCCAAATCCTTCGAATTGTGAACTAAGGAAGGACTTAGTATCATTCACCACATCAATGTTAGAATTAAAGATCAACATGTCATCCACACACAAACATATGATAATGCATACATTTTCAAACAACTTACTATACACATATTTATCTGATTCATTAATTTGAAAACCGTTTGACAACAATACTTTGCCAAAATTTTCACGTCATTGCTTTGGAGCTTGCTTAAGCCTATAAAGAGATTTAATCAATTTGCATACCTTATTCTCATGACCTTTTATCACAAATCCTTCGGGTTGATCCATGTAAATCTCTTCCTCTAATTCTCCATTTAGGAAGGCGGTTTTTACATCCGTTTAGTGGATCACTAGATTATGGATGGAAGCAATAGCTATCAATACACATATGGTTGTAATCTTTGTAACTGGTGAATATGTGTCAAACAAGTCAATACCTTCATTTTGCTTGTATCCTTTGGCTACAAGCCTAGCCTTAAATTCCTCAATAAACCCATATGGTCTAAGCTTAGTCTTAAAAACCCATTTACAACCTATGGGTTTGCAACCCGGAAGTAGGTCTACCAATTTCCAAGTGTTGTTGTGCAATATGGAGTCCATTTCACTAGTAATGACTTCCTTTCAAAAAGTTACATTAGGTGAGCTTATAGCTTCGGTGTGTGAGGATGGATCAACCTCTACAAGGAAGGTGTAAAATTCGGGTCCAAAGCTAGTCTCAACTCTGACCCTCTTACTTTTTCTAGGTCATAAAGGCTCTTCTATTGTTTCATTTTCCACATCAATCCTTATGGCCGAATCTGCTACTTCCACAGAAAAAGTAGCCTTAGATTTTGATGGAAATATATTTTTCAAAGAAGTCGACATCTAAGGACTCAATGATAGAATTGGCATCAATATGATTATGAGACCTCAAAACCAAGAATCTATAACCTTACTATTTTGCGCATAGCCTAAAAATGTACAATCAAGGGTTTTATCCCCTAATTTTGTTTTCTTGGGTAAAGGTAGCCCCACATTGGCTAGGCACCCCCACACTGGCTAGGCACCCCCACATTTTAAGATATCTCAGGTTTGGAGGTTTGTTCTTCCATAATTCATAGGGGATTTTATTGGAATGCTTATGAGGTGCACGGTTCAGTATATGATAAACAGTAAGAAGGGCATTTTCTCATAGGTTAAAGGGGAAACCAGAACTATTAAGTATAGCATTCATCATGTTCATCAAAGTTCTATTTTTCCTCTCAGCTATTACATTTTGTTGAAGTGAATATGGTGCATTTACCTCATGTATAATCCCTTTTGATTTACAGTATGATGTGAAGTCATGATAAAGATATTCTCCTCCTTGATCAGATCTAAGAACTTTCACTGTCATTTTTAATTGATTTTCTACTTTATTCACAAAAGCCATGATCTATCATTTGCTTCATCCCTACTCCTGATTAGATATACCTGGAGTAATATCTGAAGTAATTATCTATGAAAATTATAAAATATCTCTTTCCTCCACGAGTCATAATAATTTTAAGGTCCCATATATCACTGTAAGTCAAATTTAATACTTGGTTGTTCTTTTCAACTCTTTTAATTGGTTTTCTGAAATGCTTAGATTGTACGTATATTTCACATTTATTTTGGTTTACTCTTTTTACTCTAAGAATAAGCCTAATAGAAATCATGCTTTCAAGGGAATGATAATTCACATCCTAATCTAGCATGCCACATATTAAGAGACTCAATCAAGTAAGCATATCATTTCCCAACAAAAGTATCATTCTTAGTGATAACACATTTTCCAAACTCAAAAAATAACTTAAACCAATTTTTGTCAAGAGTAGAGCCAGAAATAAGATTCTTCCTAAGGTCTGGAACATGCAGCACATCCAAAAGAGTCATCACCTTTCCAGAGGAAAACTCCAGGCTCACTCTTCCCTTGCCAACGACCTTTGCCTTGGACGAACGCTCGGTGAATATGTCTTTAGCATCCTCTACCTTCTCGTAGGAGGAAAAGGCACCTCAATTGTAGCATAGGTGCTTGGCGGCACCTGAGTCAATCCACTACTCATTTGAGCTACAAGCAATGTTCGAATTGTCGATATCATTACAAGTTTCGCTGACCGGAGATAAAAATATAATATTGTTATTGCCGATAATATCGCCGATAACTGGAAATGCAGGGAAAACATAAGGAAAATTGTGGAATTTTTTAGTAAAACTTCAAGACATACCTAAATGCATATATTTGCATATTTAAGAATTAAAAAAATTGCAAAAAGAATGCATTAGATAATAAGTTTTCATTTAATGGGGCCTAAAAAGCATGCCTAGATACCATGCCATAAGAAATAGTGGTGATCGACCCACTAAAAACATTATGGTGGACCTTGGCAATTTTTTTTTAATGGTAGGCTTTCAATGACTATTGTTTCCTTATCTCATGGTCCACCTTAAATTTGTATCTGCTTCTTTTTTTCCATCCACTAATATAAGCTAGAAAAATTGTTTTCAGGTGGGTAGGACACTGACCATGGGCCCACAACCCACTCAATGTATGCATTGTATATCTACACGGTCCATCCTTTTTGCCAACTCATTTTAATGCATGAGCCCAAAAATGAAGCAGATCCAAATCTCAAGTGGACCACACCATGAGACACAATGGTTAATGAGTTGGCTCATCTCAAGTGGTCCATCCTTTTTTGCCAACTCACTAAGTTTTAGATCCACCTCATTTCCGGTCTCATGTCCTAAAATGAGTTGGCAAGACAAATGGACGGCGATTTATCACTAACATCATGGCGTGCCCCACCTACGCAACACGGGATTCATGCGGGCCCTTTCCTAAAGGCGCAGATTGGGTAGTGTAATGTTTATTTGACATCCACCACTAAAAACCTCGTAAGGCCCATTATAATGGTTACCTATTGATTAGGTCATACAAACCTGGATGGAGGGAAAAAACAAATATCAGCTTGAGACAACTTTTGTGGCCCCCAAGAAGTTTTTAATGATGTGCATTCAATCAATATTGTTTCCTATGATGTTGTCCAGTTGATATTTGGATGTAACTCATTTTTGCTCTCATATAATAAAATGATTTGGAAAAACGGCATGGACAAACCACATACATCATGGTGGGGCCCACAGAGCACCCACTAGTGACAGCGTCACTAGCCAAACCGCGTCCAGATTAGGGAAGTGGACTGCGTACTGTGTAACTCAGTACACTAAGCGTATTAAGTAAAGTCTGTGGGGCCCATCTTGACTTATATATTTTATCCAATCCATCCATCCATCCATTTAACCAGATAGTTTTAGGGCTTGATCCCAAAGATGAAGCATATCCAAAGCTCAAGTAGACCACACCACAGGAAACAATGTGAATTTAACATCTAACGTTGAAAAATTCTTAGGGGCTATAGAAGTTTTGGATCTATGTTATTTTTGTGTTTTACCTCCATCCATGTCTGTGCGATCTTATGAACAGATTGGATGACAAATAAACATCATCGTGGGCCCTAGGAAGGTTTCAATGGTGGAAATCTTTATTCTCACTGTTTCCTATGGTATGGTCAACTTGAGCTTTGGATACGCTTAAATTTTGTTCTTAACCCCTAAATTGAGCTAGAAAAATGGATGGACGGCGTGGATAAAGCACAAACATTCACAGTGAGCCCAAGAGAGTTTATACCGAGTTACTTCGTATGCATGCCGCTTCGACTTTCCTCTCTTAAAAAAAAAAACCTTCATTCATCTTTGCGAGGGTTTTCGTCGATATTTGGGGGGGTTTGAAAGAGGGTTTCAAAACCCAAAATCGCAACCAATTCGGGATGAAATCCTTCCAAAATCCTAGATTTGTCGCTGAATTCCATGAATCTTGCAACATTCATCTTCCAATAAAAAAAAAGGTGAATTTTTTAGATTTTTTCTTACCTCTATCAAAGACCAACGCTGTCGATGGATGATGCCCACGGGATTGTATTCTTTCGAGTTCCAATCAAACAGGTGCGAAAATCTCTCTCAAATCTCTTCAAAAATAGAAAGAAAAAAAAAATTCCCCTCTTTCCAATTTCTTATGATGCCAAAATGCATTTACAGCGACACTCTTTTATTGTGAAATACAGTTGACATTTTCAGCAATAACCCAAATTATCGAGGATATCGAAAATATCGTCGATATTTCGCCGATATTTTGTAAAGAAACGAATTCTTGTGGTCTTGGTGTCGGTAGTGCAGTGACACCAATAATATCAGCGATAATATCAACAATGCAAACACTGGCTACAAGTAGTGAGTGCTTCAGTGATGACCCCCACAAACTCCTCGGCTACATTAGCATTATCTTTCTCCATCTTATCACTTTTGCGGAATTTACATTGTTTTGCAAAGTGACCCTTCTTTCCACATGCATAGCACCCATTCTTCTTCTTTTTTTTTTTGTCAATTTTCTTGTTTCTTTGGCCATGTAGATGTTTTTTTTTTTGGTAGTCTAGACCTTCAGTTTTCTTAACCCTTTTAGTTATTCTCAACAAGATGGGCCTTAGTCACAGATTCTGATTCCAGAGAGTGTTTATCACGATTTCTTACCTCCTTTTTTATTAGTATGTGGATGATGAAATCATCCGGGCTCATATCCTTTCTTTTATACTTTAGAGAGTTTTTATAATCCTTCCATGTTGGAGGAAGTTTTTCGATTATTACAGCAACCTGGAAAGATTCATCAATCACCATACCTTCATAAGAGACTTCACGCGCTATCTTTTGTAAATCGTGCACCTGATCTATTACAGACTTGTCATCAGACATCTTAAAATCAATACAACGACTTACTACATACTTCCTCATTCCAGCATCCTCTGTTTTGAATTTCTTTCCGAGATGTTTCCACAGTTCCTTGATCATAGACAAAATGACAGTAGATGTCATAGTTGTCATTAGTCATTGGATTTAGAATGTGATTACGGCGTAAATAGTCATTATTCTTCCATTTCGATTATTCAATGGATGCCATTGGTTTATTCACCTCAAGTGATGGGGCAAATTCTTTAATAATGCACATCAGCTTGAGGGTAGTCAGATAGAACTCTATTTTCTGCTACCATCTCTTGAAGTTCTTCCCGTAAAAAATCTCGATTCTAAGAGTCCTAGAAATGGTAGCCATAGTACTGAGATTTTTTAGAAAGAAAATTGTCTTTAAATTGTTTACTCTAATTAATAGAGATATAGCAGAAATTTAAAAATAATAAACCAAGAATAATAACAGAGGTAACTAGAGAGATGAGGCATGTTACAGTCGCTATCTTAAAGACAGATTTGCCCCCACAGGAAGACGTTCCCTGATGCACTGGGTCCTTACAAGTCTACCCACAAGATACAACAGCTCTCCTCTTCGATGAACGGCTTAGATTTGGTGCACTCTCGATCACAGCCAACAAATTCAAGAAACTCGAACTGATTTCCCCAAAAGAGAGTTGTAGAAGAAACTAGAGAGAAGAGAAGATAGATTTTTTCGAATTGATTTTCAAGACTGAGGTAAAAGAAAAGCAGGCAACCATTGGGACACGAGGCGCATGCGATTGTTGTAATAAATGTACGTCGGCACATGCGGATCAACAATCATTATGAAGACGTGCAACGGTTCTCTTGCCTTCATGTGAAGAGAGAGACAAAATATGTGCAAAGAAAACCAAAAGTGTCCGGTCATAGACACACCACACCGCGCCGAGCCGCGCCGCATCCACAACCATGGCCACGACGCGCGCGCGTACGAGGTTGCTCCCGTGGTATACCTTTGTTTTCCAATACAAAGGATTAGTGATGGGTTTTAATATAAAGGCTTAGTTTTTCAAACACCTCTCCAATGTGGGACTATACTAAACCCAATTAAGGAAAGTGGTTTAACAAATGCAAAAACCAATTTTCCATATTTTTCAAATCTTTCTTTCAAAACCATTTTAAACCAATAGGTTGGAAAGAATGAGAGATGCCCCTCTCCATGTTTTACCCGATGCACGTGGTTTGTGGGTAATTAATTGCATGCGTCTATAGGGAATAGTCTTGTCTTAATAAGGGGCGAGGAAACCCTGTCATCATAAAAAAGAAAAGAAAAAAAAATGAAATATTGGCGATCCAATTTCCTTAATTGCATTCTATCCAATTTCCCATTTCATTTCTAGGTTTTGGTGACCTCTAAATTTCATCAAGAAATAATATAAAAAGGAGATTTTATTAGATGATTCACATTGTTTATTACGATTGGAAAGAATAATGCATTTGGAGATTCGTACATGCCAGACTACTCAATTTCATGTTTCCTAAATTTCCTGGGTTTTGGTTGCCTTGAAATTCCTCAAGAAAATGGTAGAAAAATAGATCTTTCAAATTTCTTATTAGAATGTTTTTTTTTTCTCTGAGGAATGAAATGAATAAGAAGTTGGATATCCACACTCGGAAAATCACTCTACCACATATTTCCTGAATTCGTTCTTTCCAGTCTCCCATTTTTTATTTCTATTTTCGGATTCTGTTGTTTTGCTGCTTTCCTTTACAAAAATAGTAAAGGTAGAGATTTTTTCTTTCTTTCTTTCAGATTTTACTAAAATTGTTTTGTTACTGTATTTGGGGAAATGTAACTATATGAGTTTGGAGATCCATGCATGTGAGAATCACTCCATGTGCATGTTTCTTGAATTTGGTTCTCTGATTTCATTTCTGGGTTTTGATTTATTATTTTTTATCTGAAAAGGTTATAGAAAATTGACTTTTCCCTCTCTTTTTTTGGTTTTTTTTTCAGGAATAAAATGAAGGAGAGATTGGAGAACCAGGCACATGCAAATCACTCAATTGCATGCTTCCCAAATTATGTTCTCCCCCATCTCCTAATCTCTTGTCGAGTTCCATTTTGAAATCATGTTGTTGATTTGGGTTTTGGTTATTGAGTTCTGAGCAGGGTTACTGTTATTGGTTTTTCTATTGGATTTTTATTGAGTGAATTTCAAGGAGAATATAGTGAAAAGCTTCCCTGACAGTGGCAACAATGTCAAGTTTCGTGGGAGTTATCGTCTCCGATCAATGGCTTCAGAGCCAATTTACTCAGGTTGAGCTTCGCAGCCTTAAATCAAATGTAAGTATTCAAGTAGCTTTCCATTCATGCCAATTTCTTTCACTCAAAGAATGCCAAAAAAAAAAAAGGAAGGAAAACATTAGTGAATTATCACAAATTGTTGAATACAGTTAGCATTGTAATTTGTGAATGCAAAATTCTCTTCTTTGTAATGTAAAAAAGAAAACAAAAAAACCTTAAAAGATTAGATGCTTTTTGTCCAAATAAATCGGTCACTATTATCTGGAAAAGTATTATTCCATGCCTCTTCACTTTCTAGTGTAAAAGAAGAAAAAAAGAAAAATCATGATCAATTCACCTTTTTCAAATTCAATAATGTCTTTTGATTTAGACGGCTTTGATTTCATGGGTTGAAGCAAATCGCACGACTCATGAATTGGTGTGCTTTGTTTAGTTTATTTCTATGAGGAGCCAGACGGGTCATGTTACCGTTGGAGATTTACCACCTGTAATGGCGAAACTTAAGGCTCTTAGAGAGAAAATTACCGAGGAAGAGATTGGAAATATCTTGGGTGAATCATATCCAAACACAACTGATGAGGTCGATTTTGAAGCCTTTCTTCGGGTGAGGTCTCATGGCTCTTTTTTTTTTTTTTTTTTTTAATTGGAGATAGTAGAGGATGAGTAGGACATGTGGATTAACTTATCTGAATGGACAGGCATATTTGAATCTGCAAGCCCGTGCAACTGCCAAATTGGGCGACTCGAAGAACTCATCAGCATTCTTGAAGGCCACAACAACCACCCTTCTGCACACAATCAGCGAATCAGAGAAGGCGTCTTATGTTGCCCATATCAACAGCTACCTCGGAGATGACCCCTTTCTAAAGAAATATCTTCCTTTAGATCCAGCTACAAATGATCTTTTTGAACTTGCAAAAGATGGAGTTCTTCTCTGGTACTAATGGAATCACATTATACAGTATCTTATCAGATTTGAATGTGGTATTTGAATGTTTGTTTTGTTTTTGCTGTTTTGGTGATTACAGCAAGTTAATCAATGTTGCCGTTCCTGGAACAATCGATGAAAGAGCAATCAACACCAAAAGCATGCTCAACCCATGGGAAAGGAATGAGAACCACACCCTTTGCCTCAACTCTGCAAAGGCAATCGGGTGCACTGTAGTTAACATCGGAACACAGGACTTGGTTGAAGGGAGGGTAAGTAGAACTGATTCCACTGCATCCATTTTGACACGTCTTGGATTTTCTGTGCCACATTGAATTGGTGTGCTTGAAAAAGGGAATGTTGGTATCTTTTCCCGACCTGTGCTTTTGAAAATGAACTTAGATTCCGTGTTCTTCAATTTCAAGCATGTTAGTTGGTTCGTTCAACTGAGACTTCAATCAATGTTTTCATTATGGGGTATACTCGGTACAACCATAAGCTACAGTGCTTTGGGTATGGGACAGATGAGGGGCCCACATGATGCATGAATAAAATTCCATGTTCTTCAATTTCAAGCAAGTCGGTGTGTTCAACCAGGACTTCTCATCAAGGTTTTCATTATTCATGAATAAAATCCAACCCCTACACATCAGATGCGTAATCACACTGTACTCCCAGGCTCTAAAATCAAGCTGATCCGTTAATCTGGTGGGTACATCACAGGAAACAAGTTGGGTGGGAACGTCCACCATTGATTTGGGTGGAGGGCCCACCATGTTGTATATATGAAGTCCAGTTCAGCACCTTCACCTGGTCGGGATGAAGGGGCAAACCGAAAATCAGGCTGTTTCTGAGTTGAGATGGGCTCCTGTGTAAATCAAGGGCAAGCCTCCCCTCTCACATTGTTCTGTGTTGTGATCCACTTTAGTGCTGGATCAGGATGACATTCGTCACCTGGAGGTAATATGATGTGACACATCTGATGGATGGATAGGATGGCCTTTAGACATCATGTGGGCCCCACATCCGCCCAGTACCACTGAAGCACGCTCCTTTTATTGCTAAAAGCTTTTGTTACCTTTCATTACAAGTAGTGCTGGTTGGCCACTGAAAGTACCTTACACTGTTTTGTTAAGCTGCTGTTTCTTGAGAAATCCACTAGGCTTCAGTAGCATGAAGCAGTTCATCAATCCACTGTGCAGCCAGCATTGCCAAACTAGTGTCAGAGACTTCTCGGGATATGAGATACTTGTCCTCTATGACAGGAAGGTTGAACGGTTGCTGTTACTTGAACTCGGTGACAAACTTTAGTGCATGAATGATGTGCTTGCTGAAGATATTCTTGATTGAGAGCTACAATCCGTTATGAATTCTTCGTACCTTTTTGGAGTGCATATTTATATATGCAGCCAAGTGGGCTGGTTATCAATGAAGATCATTCGATAGAAGGAACCAACCATAGATTGTGCTTGCACAGAAAAATAATCATGATTTGATAATCACAGCAATACAACTAAGGGCATGCAAAATGGAAGGTAAGATTGAACTTGGTCTTGCTGTCCATTTTGTAGGTCCTTATTCGAATGGATGTGATCATCTAATCAAGGTGACATTGAGGCCACATTCAATCCATGGTGGGCCCATTCCATCTAGGTTCGCCTGCTTGGGCTCAATAAGGTACAAGGAATTCATACTGGATCATGACTCTATTGACTAATTCGATGCTTAAGGTTGTAAAGATCTTGTAATACGAAAAGAAAATATGAAGTGTTATGGGGTTTTCATGTCACATGTACTTTTCCTAGTGTTTTTCCCTTTGCATTTTTTATGTCTACATCAAACACAATTTTTGCTTCGTCCGGTGATTTTCTCCAGTAGTCATAGCTTCAAATTATTGGACTGAATTTTGTAATTTCTTCTCTGCAGTCTCATTTGTTACTTGGGTTGATTTCTCAGATTATAAAGGTAACTGCGTGAACTTTTCCTTCTCTGCTATTTGCATACATACTTCTTTAGAATATAGGTGCAAAAACCTATCCTAAGAGGGATAAGGATCTCATATCATCACCAAAAACAACATGGCTCAGATCTGATGCATTTCAGAAAATAGTGCTTCCTAGGGCTCAATGCATCACTCTGCACATGTAGGGGTGGCAATGGATTGGGTTTGGGCTGGGGCCGTCTTTGCCCCGGCTCAGCCGTAGCCTGGCCCTACCCGACACTAAAGTCCCATGGTCTAAGCCCAAAAAAATTGGTTGGCCCAGGCTCAGCCCCGTCCAGTCTGACCCAAAAATTGATAAAAGTCCTATTTTCCACTTGAATTTTCCTAATCTATCTATTGATCAAGTGGACCACACATGCACAAAGAAATAGACATTTTGGAGGAATGAAACCAACAATCTACATTTAAGATGGATGGATTGCCTAACCAGGATTGGAATTCCATATTTGTGGGATATAACACGTGCACATATAAAGCGAGGTCAGGCTAAAATGACTTGAGACCAAGCCTGAGCCAGGAATTGATCGGACCATGCATGTGAGGCCCAAGCCCGTCCCACGGACAGAGCTAGTTGGTCCAAGCCTGGCCCAAAGCCAGGTCAGGCGGGCCACCTGGCCCATTGTCACCCTTATGCACATGTGGGACCCAAGGGTCAGGGATCCACGCCATTGATTGATGGCCCCTGCTATTGACAAGGGATGACCTAAATTTTCAAGATTCAAATATCCGCCTTTCAACAATGCTATAGAACTAGACTGTTTACGAAAATGGAAGAGTCGCCATTCAGCAGAAAATAGACCAAAGATGAAAAATAAAAAAATAAAAAAAAGGGGGTATGATCTTCCAATCTGGAATAGTTTTGGGGCATCCTCCATCCATGGAAGGATCCATCAAATCGACAGTGCAGATCACTGGATCATGGACCCCACCTGTATGGAATTGGAATCCTGCACCTCGTCAAGCTGTACATTTGCCAAGGCTGAGGGCCCTCTAATCCTTCTTCAGGTCTTTTTATTTGAATTTAAGTAGGTGCTCCCTTCTATTCGAAAGTAATACTTCCAGAAAATCTCTATACTCCACCATTGCATTTATGTATTGTGATACATCAGCTGCCTTCTTAATACCAGATACAACTGTTAGCGGATCTTAACTTAAAGAAGACACCTCAACTGGTTGAGTTGGTTGATGACAGCAAGGTCAAGATACGTTGATTGACTCTGGCTCCTCTTTTATTTCTTTTTCTTTTTCTTTTTTTTTTGTCGTAGTTTTAATGGGTAGGAATTTTTTTTGGATTTGGTCATGCACTGGTGTCGAATTCACAGGAGGTGGAGGAGCTCTTGGTTTTGTCTCCAGAAAAGATCTTGTTACGTTGGATGAATTTCCATCTCCAGAAAGCAGGCTACAAGAAAACCGTCACGAATTTTACTTCTGATGTGAAGGTAAGAATATAGCTTTTCTATTGAGTGGCCCTAAACCAGGTCCAGGCCAATTTACATTCATCATGGTTCGTGCTCGGATAGAATTTTAGTTCTGCAGACCAAGGCCTGGGCCTAATTTTAGGCCCCAAAAATAAATGGGCTGGTCTCATGCTTACTTAGTCCTGGGCCAAAGCCAGCCCAACAACATCCCTAGAAGGTGTTTTGATAATCGATCTTTCCACTTGAGAGACTGGTGTTTTTCCCATCAAATGCAGCATTTTTTATTTTTTATTTTTTTGTCATTTTTGCATTTGTATCTTTGTCATGGTTCAAAAACCCAAAAACTCGGCTCAGCTCGATGTCCCACTGGGTTGGGTTGACTCAGATACTTGACTTGACTATACTCAATATTCAAGTATTAAGTTAATAAGAATAAGTACTGATAGCTATCTCATATACTCAAATTCAAGTATAAGTACTGATAGCTATGTAATACTCATGAATATAAAAATTGACGAAATGGTGATGGATGGAACACATGGCTTGTTGGCAAAGTTGGTTGACTCTCTAATAGAGATCAGGGGTTCAAATTTCACACACACATTGTAAAGCAACCATCCAGGCTAGCGACTTGGGTTGAGTAGTACTGAATCGCGTCGAGTACCCCAAGTCAATGGGCCAACTCAATGAGTCCGGCGAAGCCTTGACCAAGTTGAAGTTACCAGCAAGTTTCACCGTGACTCAGCTTGAAATTGATCCGAGTTGACTAGGCTGAGTTTTGAGTTGAGTCACCAAGTTTTAGAACTGTCTTCCTTCTCATCAGGAGAAGCATTTATCTATGTGTAGCTTCCTATATATCTCATGACCTCATGCATTTTCAGGACGGAGAGGCTTATGCTTACCTGCTCAATGTTCTCGCGCCAGAACATTGTAGCCCATCTACACTGGACACTAAGGATCCTACTCAAAGGGCAAACCTAATACTTGAACATGCAGAGAGAATGGATTGCAAAAGATACATTACTCCAAAAGACATCGTCGAAGGCTCAGCAAATCTGAATCTGGCATTTGTTGCGCACATATTCCATCATAGGTAAGGATGCTCTTTTCCTTTTCCATTCGCTTCTTCAACAACCTTTTTTTTTTTAACCTCCCCTTTCTGAAAGTGCAGATTCTTTTGAAGTTGGTAGAACAAATCATGATAAAATAAATAAATAAAAATTGCATCTGTTAGTGGAGAAATGTGAAGGCGACTTGCTAGACTAGGATTTCAAATCTGGCTACATGTACCTAGGCCATTCATTAGGTGGGCCCCATCATGATGTTTCCAGATGATGTAACTATTTTTAGGAATTATCCAGATGCGTGGAAATCTCCACTTAAGTTCCATGGATGTTGAGTTCTAAGAAAGGGAGTTCCATGGATAGAGAAATCCTGGCATTTATTAAAGAACTAATCTTCTCTTACTTTAGGCCTTACTTGTGGAACTCGAGTTTTAACTGATAAGTTCCATGGGACATCCAAATACTTGAGCACTGGGGTCCAATCAAACTCAAATTTCTAAGTGGAGAGCCCCACACATCCAAAGATGACCCCTTTTTGTCATGTTGTTCCCACCAGACTTTTGGATTGAGCTGATTTTCAGGTCCTTTGGATAACCTGAGCGGACACATTCAATGGACAGGTTGGATGTGATATATACACCACGTGGGCCCCACTTATTCCCAATACAACCAGAACAAGCCTCCCATTAAAATGCATGCTTTTAACAGCATTAACTGCTGTAATATAGGATCCTTGAATTATTTTCTTGACAAAATTATGATCAGTTCTTGTAATATCTTTTGGGTTTTGACTCTATCATTATCTTTGTTTCTCTAACACATGGTCATGGGCTGTCATGCCTGACTCTCGGTTTTATAGAACCAGCTTCAGAATATTATGTCTAACAAGATGAGATCTACACTTGTATACCGTGCCGTGCATTGATGGGAGGCCCCTGCATATGAGGACTCCTCCTGTCTGTCGAAAAGGCATTATGTGAATGATTGCTTCATTTGGTTTGGTTGGCACTCACAAAACAAGCTTCTCACTTCGCCGAGGGGTTCAAATGATTTCTCCACAGTAATTTCAATTATTTTTGAAATCCATTTTATGATGTCATTAGAGTGACCATAGTACCTATTTGGATTGGTGGATCCTCTTCCTTTTTTTTACTGAGTACAGAAATCATTTTCCTAAAATGTAAGTATGCCGTTTGAAAAAAAAAAGAAAAAAAAGCAGCTGTGAAAATCAATTTCCATTTCCATGGTCTTTCTCAAAAAATGGTGAATTCCATTTCCTCAAAAAACAAAAAAAAATAAAAAATGGAGATTTGCATGTTTTCTAAGAGAGGACTCTTTAACTTTTTTGCCATTGACCTATCCACCCTTTCACGGAAATCATGAATGCGAAAACAAACAGGTTATTTAGGACTCTTCTCTAAAGATTTCCATTTCCACAAATTTCCTCAGATGGAACGTTTTCATTTCCAAATCTACTTTTTGGATTCCACCCATCCAAGCATGCCCTTGGATTAAAGGGTATTCCAATTACAGACCTTTTTTGGTGGCTCCAGCTATGTAAATTCGCCAGGGAAAATCGTGACTGTTTATCAGCAGTGGTCGTTTGGTTCTTTACATTCTCTTTTCTAATTTCATGGTAAGACCCTCGTGTTTGGAAAGTGTGAATGTTTACGTTTGGCATTTGATCTGTTCGTTTGCAGGAATGGTTTGTCAGTCGACACCAGCAAGATGTCCTTCGCTGAGATGATGACAGATGATGTGCAAGTGTCTAGAGAAGAGAGAGCCTTCCGATTATGGATCAACAGTCTCGGAATCGCTACATATATCAATAACGTGTTTGAGGATGTGAGGAATGGGTGAGCTAGAAACCACCATGCCTCGATGGTCTGGCTCCATTAGTGGAGGAATTATCTGATAATCAACCAATGATATATATAGTATCCTCGAACCATGGATTTGTTCAAGCAGGGCCCGTGATTGGGTGATCCAGGCCATTCATGAGATGGACCCACAGTGGGATGGACGATGTCCAGCTAATCAAAAACCAAGTTTAGAAGCAGTTCATCTGTGTTTGGATCCCGCAGATCAACTGTCTGGTCTCTAAACCATGGGCCCCACTTGTAGAGAAGCCAAGATATCCTGAAGACCACATAATTCCTATTTTTACTGATACAGCTAAATGGTGTGTTCTGTGCAGATGGGTCCTTTTGGAAGTGCTCGATAAAGCATCTCCTGGGTCAGTTAAATGGAAACAGGCAACAAAGCCTCCCATTAAGATGCCGTTTAGGAAAGTAGAAAATTGCAACCAGGTTATAAGGATCGGAAAAGAACTGAATTTCTCACTTGTTAATGTGGCTGGGAATGATATCGTACAAGGAAATAAGAAGCTCATACTCGGTAAATATTCACCCTTCCAAGTCAAGTGTCGGCTACCTTGCAGTTAGCTGTTTTAAGGCAGTATAGTGTTTTTTGTAGGATATATACAATGCATGGTTCATACGTGCTGGTGGGCTCCCAGCAGCTGGCATTCATCTTGCAAAAGACATTCCTATCTTACAATCATGGCCATCTGATCAGAATGAAAAATCGATGGTTAAGTGTTCCTATGAATAAAAAAAAAAAGTTCTCTGATTGGTGGCTGGGGTTGCTTGATTGAGTAGATTTTTGGTCCATTACTCTTCGACAGTGGGTCCCACTAGATGAGTAATCTGGGTTTGCTGAAAGGTTGGCCCTGCCTGCACGGGGGACCAAGCAAAAACATCCCTTAGCTCTTACCAAGCATTGTACACTACCTAATTGCTCTGGAGGATTATTCATTCTTTTAAACTGCATTTGATATTTTGGCTGTTGTTCAGCATTTCTATGGCAGTTGATGAGGTTCAATATACTTCAACTCCTGAAAAATTTGAGCTCATCTCATGGAAAAGAGATGACGGATGCTGACATCCTAAATTGGGCAAATACCAAAGTGAAGAGCGTAGGAAGAAAATCTCAAATGGAAAGTTTCAAGGTGAGCTCATCTTTGTTTTATTACCTGAAAAATGCTTTATCATGAGAGGGTTGTATCATCTGGGAGTGAAACCCGACCTGAATTCAACCCGAATTCCTCTATACTTGTTCCAACCTGACCCAAATGCATGTAATTGTTCCCAACCTGACCTAACCGAACCCAAATTTGCTCAACCCGAACCCGATCCAATGACCTTGACAACCTGAGGGTCAATCAATCGGAACCCAAGTCGCAGCCCTAGTATCATCCTCAAGTTGAGGACATGTGAGTTGTGTGCTAATTCATCTTGGGAAAGAACGAGTGAACAACGTCCCCACATGCAAATGTGTTCACGAACCAGGCACTTCAACTAATTTCTGAGGATTCTATTCACCACTTCTGTCTGATGTGGGGGCCACACGTGATCTCTTCTGTGTGAGTGTGCTTGATTGCATCAGCATGTATGGTGACATCAGGCACTGAGATCTTTTAGGTGTGAACCATGGTTTAGTGAGCCAGATCATTGAGCTAAACGGTTCCACCAAGACAAGATTGTGCCTCGATAATCTCCTGGATTGTAAGATTCTAGCCTTTCAATCAATGCCCTGCAGATAGATGGTTAAGAGAAACAGAAAATGTGCATATTTGATGGTTTAAGAAAAGGTTCAAATATCATATGGCTGCGACACTCCAATGACATGGTCAGTCCACTGTCCCATCCGTTAAATTGACAGCTAGGATCACTAAGCTATCGGCCAAAGTCGTATGGACCAGTGAACAAGGACACTAAGGGGGGGTGTTTGGATCGTAAGTTACTTTACGTAAGCTACTTATGCCTCAAGTAGCTTATCTAGGTTTCTACTTATTCAGCAGACAAGCAAGTTTGGTAAACAACAAACTTATCAGCCAAAAAGTAGAAAAGTATGTTTGGTTTCCATCATCACATTAGTACTTATCCCTCAAGTTTTTTCGCTCCACCCTTGATTTCCACTGTCCATCATGTGGGCCCAACCTTTGATGTGGACCGTTCATTATGTTGGACCCACCTTGGCCTTGTCTTCAATGTGAACTATCCATCATGTGGGGCCTACCTTCAATGTGGACAATCCACCTTCTGAGGCCCACCTTTGATTTGGGCTATCCATCATACAAGACCCACCTTGGATGTGGGCCGCCCATCATGTGGGCCCACCTTTAATGTGGACCGTCCATCATGCATGGCCCAATTCGAAGTGGGCCGTCCATCAAACGGGGCCCACCTTGGATGTGGGTCATTCATCATTAGGGGTAGACCTTCGATGTCAACTATCCTCATATGAGGTTCACCTTGATATGGGTCATCTATCATGTGGGGCCCACCATAAATGTTATTGTCCATCATGTGGGGCCTCTTTTGATATGGACCATCCATCACATAGAGAGAGAGAGAGAGAGAGAGAGAAGTAGAAAAGTTAAAAGTAGATGAGCAAAAAAAAAAAACTCATGGGGATAAGTAACTTTCATCACATAAATTACTTTAATAATGGTGCTTACCAAACTAACGTTAAAAAAGTTATTGGGTGGTATCCAAATGGGCCCTAAATGTACCCAGCCCACTATTATATAATCCCCATTGTTGTCATGATGCTTATGACATACATGCAATTTATTTTCCTCAGGATAAGAACCTATCGAACGGGATATTTTTCCTCGAGCTTCTTAGTGCTGTCGAGTCGAGGGTTGTCAACTGGAACCTTGTTACCAAGGGTGAAAGCGGTACATCTTCTCATCATCTGTTATTATCAGTTGTTCTTCCTCATATGCAAATTGGATCTTTTTAGACCTTTAGCTTTAGAAATGTGGTGCTCTCTAGTGGTACCAGGGGCCACCGTAAGCTTACGGTGGTACTGGGGAGATGTGAGGCCCACGTGATGTATGCAGGAGATCCAACCCGTGCATCAGATGCATGAGCTCATGCTAGCTCCATATGTCAAAATCAGCCCAATCCAACACTCAGGTTGTCCACTGCACGGGGAACATATGATGGGAGGGACTTCCCACCCTTGACTTGCAGCAGGGCCCACCTGATTTGCACAACAACCTGATTTTTGGGCCTGAACCTTCATCCGGGCCAGATAATGGTTATGAATGACCTGGATTGCAGATAAACTACACAGTGGGACCTCTATTCAAATCAACAGCAGGTATTCGCTCTCAACTTGTTTGCTGTGGTGTGGCTCATCTGAGTTTTTTATTGTGCTGAGATTTGTGATCCAGGATAACCTGAGGTCATGCATCTGATGGATGGGTTGGTTGTCATCAATACATCACGCAGGCCCCACTTCTGTCGGGGACATTCCACTGTAGCTTATGGTGGTACTGGTACCACATGAGCTCACCCCTTTAGAAATATGGCAGCTACTTGTGAGGGTATGATTCTGAATCATTGTATGTGCAAAATACAAGTGATTCATCTTGCGGGCCCCTGTGTATGTGGCATGGCCCAAAATGTCAGGCTGCACCAGTCATCTAGTAGGTCATATTTGTACAAAAATCGTGGTAGACTGACTAGCAGTCTATGTTCAACGTAGTCATTTGCCCACCCTGATTGGAGCAGGCTGTGGCACATGCATGCTGGGGCCACCCGATGAATGACCCAGATTTCATACACCTGTTGGCACATTTCAGCTACGGCTATGATTCAGCTGACTGTTTCATTTAATCTGCTTCTTATAACCACATCTCAGTCTTTATCTTTGTCGCAATGCAGACGATGAAAAGAAGCTGAATGCCACATACATAATAAGCGTTGCTCGGAAGCTCGGGTGTTCCATTTTCTTGTTGCCTGAGGACATCATGGAGGTAATGGTTCGGATCTGATTATATTGTTTCTTTCTTCCTTTCTTTTTTTTGGACCACATGTGGTCATTTTCCTGGATCAAAATCCAAAAGGATTTCATACGAAAAGGCCATTAATGGGTATTCACATAGTTCAAAAACCCAAAAACTCAACTCAATGTCCAGCCATGTCGGGTCAACTCAAAGACTCGACTCACCTCAATATTTAATTATTAAATTAATAGGAATATTTGTGTAATAATACCTATTTAATAGGTCTATGAATATAAAAATTGACGAAAATGATCATAGATGAAGTGCTTACCTTGGTTAGGGTCACTTCATTACCTGAAAGATCACGGGTTCGAATCTTACTCTTTGCATCTTGTTTTTCATTATTATGAAAAGCAATCACCCTTTGAGCGACTCAGTTTTGAGTTGTGTTGATACAACCGAGTCACTAGCCGACTTGGCTAATCCGGCTGAGTCTCAACCAAGTCGAGCTCGCCAGCGAGTATCATGGTGAGACTCGGCTTGCAATCTCGCCAAGTCGAGTTTACTCAACCGAGTCACTCAGATATATGTTCATGGAAACTGCAACTGATTCATCCGGTTTCTCAAATGAAGTTATTTATTGCAGTTTTCAGATGGGTGGTCTTTGATCACTGCATTAGATTGTCCATCCCTGGCAATTTTCTTTTAAGGATTGATTAAAAAACATTTGCATTCGTGCTGTCATTGACAGGTAAACCAGAAGATGATCCTGACTCTAACGGCCAGCATCATGTATTGGAGCCTTCAGCAACCAGTGGAAGAGTCGGAGTCATCCGCCAAAGCAACCACATCACCACAAAATGAACCCTCTGTGGATGGCGAGGATGGAAGTATTGCAGGCAGTGTTTCGAACCTGACACTTGATAAGGCTGCTTCAGACGCCTCTTCACAGGTTGAAAATGGGGATGCTTCTGTTGAGTAATGACTGTGAATTCCCCCTTTTTTTGTCCCTTCCATTTCATAGTATAGAAAGATAGTTTTGCTATTCTACGCACACATGCTGCATCAAAGCCACATATTGAGTGGGCCCACGGTGTACATGCTGTTGCTGAAAATCCGGTCAGTCCAATTATTAGGTGGCCATCAAATGTATTTTGAACACAACCATCCATTATCTCTGTACTCACATTGGCCACATGATGATTGGGCCACACTGATTTTTTGGGCCCGGTCATAAAAAGAATGGGGCACGGTCACCCAATGCACGGCTTGGATGTGGCACGCGTGCCAAGCTAGCATGTGAAGCGGGCCACATTGAGGTTGGCATGCAGGATTAGCAAGTGTTAGAAGAGGATGGAAAATGGCAGCAAAAGATATCAACAGTCTGGCAGTTTTATCGCTGTTAAGCAAGGAGAACTATGGCGGGCAACGGCTGTGATCATCTTAAAAATGCCCATCTCCAAATGAGAAATTTTGTAATCCATCAAACTTCTCATTTGAGAAAGATGTAGAGGCCTCAACAGATATCAGTACTCCGGGCTTTTCTTTTTGTAGATGTATTCTTTCTGACAATTCATTTGTTTTGATCATGTTGAACAATGCATGGAAATGAGGCCCACCCTTTCTTGGTATGTTTGCACAGTTGCGCGGCAATCTAGACTGTCGAAATTGCTGACCTGATTGTGGATGGAGCATAATTTGAAATTCACTAGGATCAGATGATGGTAACCATGCATTTTTTTCCCCATTCGAATTAACCATCCATTTGATAGCCAGCAATTGGATGGTTAGGATTGGTTGATCAGTGTGGTTTTGAGATGTAGAGTGCTAAATGGGCTGAGCCCGAGGTGGGACTCCCAGGGGCCAATCCATCAGTGTTGTACTCGTTTCACCTAAAAGGCAGCTGAACATCAACTGAGCAGTATTCTATCATGCTATTTCATCACAGGACATCAGTGACCTGGCCCACTTTTGTTTTTGTGGGCCAGCTTCTGTTGGAACGGCCAATCTGGATTTAAGAAAATGGGTCTTTAGGATGCCCCACCAGGCCCAGCCAATGGATGGTCCAATCAGTCGTGGTGGATCAGCAATGCATACAAATTACAGAATCATCATCGCATTGTTGGATCCTCAAACTCCAGGCCCTGCACAGACTGTGTTTTGATTTTCAGTTCTGGTGAGTGGGGCCCATAGCTCTTTAATATGTAGCAGCATCTCTTCTTCTCTAGAGGTGCCTCTGTAGGCCACGAATTGAATGGTTGGGATTGCCCTGCCCAGGAGATTTTAAGGGTGTGATGTCTGTGGTCCATCGATGGTGGAATGCTACAAACCAATGGTCTGAATTTACTCAATCATGGACCCCCCCACTTGTCCGGAATGAAAACCCAGGTATAGGGTGCATAATCCTGGGTTCAAGGATCACACAAATGCAAGCTTAGGGTCCCAACATTTCCTACAATAATAATTAACAGAAGTAAGAACTCCACTCATTGTTTTACTTTGGACATACATTTGATGACCATTGATTGGATGGTTGGGATCTCTAGATCAGTATGATTTTAGGACCAGATGAGCCGGCCCAAGTCGCTGTGAGAAAACCATACGTGCCCTGGCATGGCCAGTAACTTCCAGCGCTGCGTGCACAGAAAATAGGAAAAAGGTCATGTTTGGAAGCCAAAGCAGAGATTGAATTGCTAATGTTCAGTTTAATCAAAGGGCTAGATTCCTATGCTAGTTTTGCACATCTTAGAAAAGGGTGCTGACTCTTCAACTGTCCACCTGGCATAGTTGTCCTCCGTCAATCCAAACCATCTAAACTACTGACCGATCTGCGAATGGAGCATAATCTAATAATTTCACCAAGAAGATAATATTAGCCATCCGATTTTTTTCCCGATAATTAGATGGTTAAGATTGCTTGATCAGTGCGATTCTGGGTACATGCTTCATCCACAATTTGGATGGTCTGGATGGCTGTGCAGCAGTGGTAGATATGAGTACCTCCAACTTGAATGGCTGTGCAGCAGTGGCAGATATGAGTATCTCCAACTTGAAAGTAATTTAATTGCAATTTGCAGCCTAGTCCCTCTCATTATGAATGCTGAGGAAGGTAGCTACAATTTGATCATCTTTTAACTTAGGGCTTTGTTTAGTAGACACCTAAAAATAAATTCATCTAATTTTAGTTAATGGGTTTTGACATACACCCTCCCTTTTGGCTCAAAAACAAATCACACCCTACCTAATGCATTTTTCCAAATAACCTCTTTTGCATCTTCAGTAGAAAACCAGGTGGAAGAATGTGACAGAACCATATCTTCGCATTTATTATGATTGTTGACCACAGAAAAGGATTTTTCCTTTTATTTGGGAGGGGCAATATTGTTTATATTTTAAAAAAGATATGCTAACCTAACCATAGTTTGTTTTTCACAGGCTGTTTTTTTTTTTTTTTCCTTTTCTTTACCATACTTTGGAAAACAGGTATTAATTTGGGAAAATGCATAAGAAAGGGTCTTATTTGTCTTTGGGCCAAAAGGGAGGGTTTTGTATGTCAAAACCTCTTTAGTTATCATGATTAGGTATTAGAGATCATGATTGTTCGCTATGAAGATTATTAATGCTTACCAAAAAAAAAATGCTCTCTAACACATAATTATGATTAACGAAAATGAGATGGGACTCATTTTTTCAGGGATCTACCAAACGGTCCCTCATTAGACTCGTTATTGCAATTCAATTTGATAGTACATCCAAACACAAACCAAAGTTCTCTAATTTCTCCCAAACAATACAGTAGCTAAATTGTTATCATGTGATTATCCAATGTACACCAAATCACAAGATAAGCAAAACACTATTACGCTAAAAGGCTGTTTATTTTATAAATAAAAAAAAAATCTAATTACATTTTGTGGGGGTAACACATTACCAAAATGGTGTGTTTTTAGGTGTGGTGAGTATCGGTATTGGTATTTTCCCATTCTGCTGTGAGCATAAGCATCTCTAGCCGCTTGTCGAACAGCGCTGCGCTCTCATCTCTCTTGTCGAGCTCGGCTGCTTCCGCCTCGAGCCATTTCTCCCGCAAGTCATCGAGCAGGTTTCCCTGGTCAGCACTCACGCCAGCCCCAGGTGCGCTTGGAAGGGTGGTGCGTAGGGAGGAGTCTCCCGAGGGCGGTGGGAGCGTCAAAAGCATCGCTCGGAACTCACGTGTGTCAGCAAATGTTTCAAAATTACAAGCGATTACATCTAGACAGTATTCTCTTATCTTCAAAACACCATACCTGCAAACGCAAGCTCACAACATTAGCAGAACCCTGTTTATCTGTGCAACGCATAATACAAGAGTAAATTAACATTTTTCTAGAAAAATAATATATCACCATAAATGAACATTTTTTCTAGAAAAATAATATATCAGCATTTCCATGATCTTCAAGGAGCTTGATAAGCCCACACACACACCCCTCTGCCAGCGGAGGTATGCCCCAAAGTTCTATAACTTGATGACTCAACTCAAAATTTGCCCAACTCATACTCGACTTGGCAATATTTCAAATCGAGTCATTAAAAAACTTGGTTCTAAGAGTGACTTGGATTTAACTCGGGATGACTCATCGAGTTAAGTTGCTAACTCGGTTGACTTGATGTGGCTTTGGTGTCTCAAGCAGAGCCACTTGCCTTGTCAAACTCGTTTTGAGTACAATTAAAAACAAGTGGCAAAGTGGGATTCGGATGCACAACCTATGCAAGGGTAGCAGATGTTCTCAACCAATAAGCTATGCGGTAATTTGATGTCCATTTCTCATTTTATACTACTTATAGCAGATTAAAACTATTTAAATATTCCTTACTATCGCAAATATTTATTTTTTGTATTAAATATCAAGTTGGGTTGGGTTGACTCAAACCATATGAACATTGAGTTGAGTTGAGCTTGGAGTTTTTAAACTATGGTGTGCACCAAGGCCCACCTGATGAGTTCAGTGGATTGGTTTCTTAGCCAGGTCATCTATGCGGTGGGGACACCACCTGATGCACTTTCGGATATGCCACTTGTGAAGGTGCACATGCTCTTAGTAGAACTCCATCTTCTTGTAGTGTTTTATTGTTACACCCTCATTGTGGTAAAAACGTTTCTATGATCCTGTATACTATACAATCCAACCAACCGCAGGATGGGTATCCTGCATTACCATCAAAACCGACCATTCTAGAATACCCTACGCTATTTCCATCGACACTCACATGCCTTATCCGCAAGAAGGCCACATAAGGCATTTACCATTAGAAGATCATATCCATGCTCTTAAAATCTTTAAAAAAAAGATGGATCTTAGAATTCTAACACTTGTCTACTTATTAGTATTACTAATCTGGAGCTTATGAATACAGAACACGATGAAGAAAATACATACTGGGATGGCAGAAGTTTTTCTAGAGGCTGATGATGCATCTTGCTGCAACAATTAGGAGATGGCTACTTGTATGGGTTTGAGTTTGAATATCAAGGATGCTTTTGATATTGATAAGATGCATGGCAACATAGGAAAAGAAGGAAAACAAGGCACTGATATCAAACAGTTGAGCTTGTCACAAATTTGCAATACAGTTCGCTCTTCATATATCAGCAAATGGACAGAAATTTTTTTCCACATTTTTGACAAGAAATTCCCTTGAGAAATGCTGAGGCGAACTGAGCCAATACGATGAAGAGTTCCATGCATGAATCCAAAAACATGAGATTGTAGGTTGCTCACAAGAGCCAAAATAATGCATCCAAATGAAAGTATCATCAATAATGTATTTTATGTGCCTAACTATGGAGATGGGGTGAAAAAGAAAACAGAAAGTGTATATTTAAAAATAAAATAACCTTGTGAAATCCAAAGTCGAAAGGAAATGCCATTTCTTAAAGCAAAAGATTGTATCTGCACTGGACAGTTTTGTGTACGGAATCCAAAAAAGTGTCCATACGAGGAACTTGTATTAGATCGAGACCATTGATCAGGTAGGGCCTATAGAGGGTGGCCAATAGCTCAAAATCACAATGATTGCAGGATCACAAGCCTCCGAACAGAACACTTCTACCTGTTGAATGTGCACCCTTATTTTTATATTTCGTCTTCAGTGGTCATTTGTAGGCCATCAATCAGATGGTTGGGGATATCTGTCAGTGTGAAAAATTTTGAACTATGGACCCTCTGTGCCAGGAAGCACCTGATCAACAGTCCAGATTTCATCAACATGTCCTACTTGTACAAACTTCTAATGTTTCGAGCAGACAGAAATCACACAGGCTTTAAATATGGGGCAGTGAATTTAGAGAAGAAAGCAAAGACAAATAGGAGAGAACACCATACATGTCGGATAATATCAGCCAGTGGCACAGCTCTGAAGGAGAGACCATTTCCAGATGTGGTATCAGCACATCAGCTACAGCACGCTTAAGAGGAAACAACAAATATCTTGAAGCAGCATCAAAGATTTCCTCAGCCTGCCCAAATCCCAATCATTGTTCATCATAGTGCCATCGTAAGTACTTCAAGTACAATCGGGAAAAGGAGAAGAAAGAAGATCCATAACTTTCCATACATGATACCTGATTGGGATCTATGTCCTTCAGACCATCAGTGTACCTGAATTCAGAGGTCTCAGACGGAGAGTGCAGGAAGAAACGTCAAGAACATAATTTCAGGGGTTTTATTTACACCCACTAAAATTAATATTCCTACCCCTACAGGGATAAATTTGTCAGAACCATTTTCTTTTCTTTTTCATAATGCTTTTAATCATATCTGTAATGACCAGATTACCCTTGTGGGGGTGGAGAACTAACGGTTTTGGGGGATGAAATATAATTGGAATTTTTACTGCATAATTCCTCATGAACCAGGATTTTACCAAATAATGCCCCTGGGAATCGTAATTTCCCAGCTGTGCTTTTTGAGAAGAGCAATTACCAAAATGCCCTAGTTTTTTTTTTTGTTAAAGAGTGATAAAGTTGAAGATGGTGGAGCCCGCATGGTAAGTGTATACTATCCAACCCGTCCAACATATGAATCCCACCATGACAATCACAAAAGCCAACAATCCAGCCAATCAAATCATCAAATAGGAACCACATGAATTTGGATGCTTTTCGGTGATGTATATTGTTTTTTTTTTTCCCTTTTTCTTTTCTATGGTGTGGCCCACCTGAAGATTGGATACAACAGATTTTGTTTGTTTTATCATCATCATGGGGTGCATCTCTTGGATGGGTTGGATGTCATCCACATACGACATGAGCCCCACACTTCTTTCATTTCTCAAAGAAAAAAAGTAAACAAGGGCATTTTGGTAATTGCTCCCCGAAAAAGCACGACCCTGGGATTTTGATTCATTACAGCATCATTTGGTAAAATCAGAATTCCTCCCGAATTTTGCTGCAAAATTCCAATATAATTTCCCTAATTTTTATCACAAAAGTCAAACACTTACATGTACTCTATCAGCTTTTCAAATGCCTCAGTACTTAGATCATGTTCTTCAAGAATCGGAAGAGACTGACCAGGCATCCCGTCTCTACCTTCAAGAAAATCTGTCATACGGGATAGCCTTGCTTTGAAATACTCTGACCTGGACGCCAAAATCACTTGATGACAACGGAAAATTTTCTTGCCGACTCTTACGCAAACATCTGCCAGATCATGACCAGGTTCCCTCATCTGCATCTCATCAACAGCCCCTGCGCACTCAGCAAGCGAACTCTGAAGAATGCGGTACATGGCAGCAGGAAGCTGATCATGCTCTGGGAGAGACACCCCCTGTAAAATAAACCGTTTTTGAGAGCTATCGACATCCCTCAATGCCTTATAATCTGCATATTTTTGGTGAACTAGTTCTTTCCCAAGGACCTTCTGTAATTCTTCACACTTGCAGACTTTGCAAATCTCCACAAGATATTCCATGTCATCGATGGCAACCTCAAGCCTGTCAGAATAGAAGAAGTGGATGAGGCTGTACAAGGCAGGATAAGACAATTTTTCCCTTGCGAATCTCACTTCCTTGCGATTTTTCCATTTTTCTTCAAATCTCCTCTTGAAGAAGGGTGATCGAGCACTCAAGATAACTCGGTGTGATTCGATAGGTCTTCCTTGCACGTAAAATACAATATCTGGAGGAAAATGATCTGAAATGGATCCATTGTTTGACGAAGAATGGCCTGTTAAAATATGCCACAAGTCAGTTCACCGAATAGATTCTTTTCTTCTGCCTTTTTGGTACTAAATATAATCCATTCAAATGGTTTTCACATTTCAACAAAAAATGACCCCATGTGTACCACAGCATGAGAGCATCAATGGAGATTGAAAAAAGTATGGGTGCAAGTTGGTAGGTTATGTTGGTTGAGGGTCAACCTAAGCCCAGCCCAACCTCAAGAGGAGTCAGCCCAAGGCCCAACCCAACCCTCGACCCAACACAATGCAACCAACCCAACCCAACACAATCCAACCCAGGGTATTGAATACTCGACTCTGTCGAAATTCTGGTTGGGCTGGGTCAGTTAGATTGGGTTGGGTCGGATTAACACACGCAACTAGTAAACTAACACATAAAGATAAAACATCTAACCATCAAATAACATCAATGAAGTAACACATATTACAAACAAAATAGTACTAGCGAAATAAAGTATATAATCACCACTCATAAATAAATAAAATAAAGAAATGGACAAAGCAGATGTCACATATATGACATGATGAGCCCCACAAAGCTTGGGTGTTGTGTGGACTGCGTAAAATAGATTGTAGATGATTACAACCTTTCAGATAGAGTCATGACTCATGAATATCCAACGAAAAGCCCCCAATCTGAGGGCATGGAACACGTGCAAAAGATCCCAACAGAAGGCACACGTGTCAGAGATCTTCATTCATCAGGCAGTGATGAATGTGAACATGCTTGAACCAAAAATAATGGTAGTCTGATGTCTGCAGGTCAGACTTGCATGAACTCTATTTTCTATCTAGGCCTTGAATTTACATTTATATCATATATATTAGTCATAACCCACGTGTATATGTGCTGCATATAAGGTTGGGTCAGGCTGAGGCCTCAACCCAAACCTAACGCAACAACCCCCAACACAGCCCAAAGTTCGGGCTGGGCCAATTGAGTTTGGGTTGACCCAACCCAAGCTGCACCCCTAGAGAAAAGTAATGGCATTGTTTCTTGAAGCATCATGTTCATTCAGTTTCTAGTTTATGCCGCATGGGTTGTTTGATAGGACAATAACAGCCTCTACATCTATCCCTCATGTCGTAATCTTTGAAATTTTAAGTCTCGCTTGAAATCTTAAAATAGGTGAGACAAAAACATGTTCACTAAGTTTCCAATTTATGCAGCATGGCTCGTTTGATAGAAAAAGAGGACACCAACACCTTCCACATCTATGCCTAATGTCGTACCTTTGAAATTTTAAGTCTGCCATGAAATCTTAAAAAAAGTGAAAAGCACACATAAGCCATTTTGCATCAAGCTCAAATTCCTTCATGCATGCATGCAACATCAAGCTCAAACTTCCTTCTTGCATGAATGCTCCTTCAGAAGCACACAGCATACTAACATGTAAAGATTTATTAGTAGCACACTCAATCAAACAAGCATTTTCTTGCCTACTAGGCTACTACGAATTCCACACTAGCTCCCATGAACTCAAAATCCATAACCCCTGTTGCTATGGAAATACCATTTAGTTGATCTATGCCTGTTTGAACAACCTTGGTTAAACTTCTCTCTTATACAAATCGATATGGTCTCTATAAGGTTCCTCTTCCAAGTGAATTGAAATAGGATCGATAGAGACCATGTCTTCATCCATACAAATACGAATAACAACCCCAAGAGCCCCGGTCATTGTCTGTGTGCTTGTTGTTTGCAGTTGACATAATTTTGAAGACGAGATGATGGAGGGGGTAAAGGCAACACTATAACTATAGATGGATGATTCAGAATCTAAACATTTTAAAATTAGTGGGATGAGTATATGGATTGCAATTTTAGTAACAATAGGAGTGGAGAGGGCCCTGGAGTTTTATGTAACACAGCAAAACAATTAAACCAATGTTGTCAAATGGCATAAGCGATCCTGTGCGATCACTTATGCCTGATTGCTTATGCGATTGCACAATCACATAAGCGATCGCACAACTCTCTTCTTCTACTTTTTTTTTTTTTTTGAAAAAATAAAAAAATAAAAAAATCGAAAAAAATGAAAAGTATGCGATGGCATTTGCAATTATGCAAAATATGCAATGGCATAACATCCATATGGCATATGCAACCATCGCATATGCCATATGGATGGCATTATGCGATCGCTTTTTGACAACATTGAATTAAACTGAAAGGGAATGGCAGAACAGAATTCGTGTTGCCAACCCCAATTAGTTTGGGATAAGGCATAGATGGTGGTGGTGACACATGTGCGAGCTTACAAGTGCCACAAATTGTGCTTTATTGCAGTCAGCGAAGCAGCCAGAGTACCTAAAGGACAGAAGTGGCCACCGAGCTAGCAAATAAGAACTGGTTCCAATTGGACCAGACAAGATATATTCAGAAAAGAAAATTGACCAAATGGACCAGACCAGATATATTCAGAAAAGAAATTTGAATGGACCATTAATTGACTGAAAAATTAGAAGGAATAAAAGAATCAAATTACTATTGAAATTTTGAAATTGTAAGAATATTCTTATAATTAATCACTAAAATAGAAGGAAAAAGTAAAGATCAATAAATAAGGGTGACGTGATCAAGGTTCAAACTAGCCTAACATCTCCATAGCCATATGAGGTTACATGGTCAAATAAATTTATACAATTGATGGTTTCAAAGTGCTAAAAGGTCATCTTTTGAAGACCCGCCATCTTTCTCTATAAATCTAAAACATCGATCCGACTTCAATATATAGGAAGTGATAAGGGGAGCTGAACCAAAATGAGGAAAGAAAAAAGAAAAAGAAAAAAAGAATAACAGATGCCTTTCATGCATTGGCACTGAGCTTGATTAAACCAGTAACTAGGATCAAGTCTTCTCTTGCATGCAAGGTTTGTAACTTCTTCAAAAAGATAGAAAGAAAGGAAATACAAAACTGGCTGGTTAAAAATGGTTGAACCAGTCAACTATTCTAAGTACTCGATAGACCCCACCAGCCGGTTTGGTCCATTTCATAAAAAAATGGCATGTTCAACTTATTTTTATCCCTTTTCTGTAGGAAATCAGTTAGAACTCATGATGTTATCCTCTCCTTAAACTCACATATGGTTTTATCCACCTTTGGTTGGAAGAAAAATGTCCGGCACATTATGCAATCTTTGCCCTATTCCTATCAAGTAATTTCTTAACAAATTGCCTATCATAACTGCCTTAATTAAGAAGGCTGCATTTGCTTGAGCCAATATCATGAAATTTCATGATATTTGTTGTGACCAGATGCAGCCTAAAAGAATAAAAAATCAATAAGCTGAGCTCTTAAAAATCAATAAGCTGGACTCTTTTGCTACAATGTCCTTCAAGCAGATAGGAAGCGTCTTTACTCTTTAGGCAAAGAAAGGGAACAGACACTTGGTGATGATATTGGAAACAACCCACTGTGATAGCATGCTCATGGATCAGAGTAAAAGTAACATAACAATTGAACATGACGTATATCACATATCCAGGTCAGAACCTCTCACTGAGAGAAGTGATAACTGTGATATATGTCCAGGAAGTACAGAACCATGAGTTCGTGGAATACATTCAACGTGACTCCAACAGGTGAGCGGATCTTGGTGGTGCAATTAGCCTATAATGTTAAAAAAATATTTCAAATATCAGCGATATTGTCAATAATATCGCTGATATTATCGGTATTGCCAAGTCAGGGATACCAAAACTGTTGGCGTTTAACATTTTCCAAATATTGCCGATATTTTCAATAATATTGGTGATATTTGGCAATGTTATCGATAACAACAATATTTTGAGAAGATTCCTTACAAAAGTTCCTTGGTATCGACAATACCAGCAATAACATCTCAGATGCCAAGGAAACATCTGTAAATAGTAAAATTTGACGGAAAATTAGAAAGAAAAAAATCCCAGAAACCTGAAAACTCTCCTTTTTTGTAGGGTCTTTTTTTTTTTTTTTTTTTTTTTTTGTAATTTGCTTCTTGGGTGATTTCAATCACTCTTGATTCTTATTGAACCAAAGCTTAGATTTGGGAGAAAAATCTTGACTCAAAGCAGAGACGGGACCAAATTCAAAAGGTGACAGAAAATCCACAAAAACTACTTTTCCCCCCAAATATTAGCATGGATTGACCTTTCAAAAAAAAATGTTAGCATGGATTGCAATGGGAATCCATGAGTATGAATTATTATTTTCATGCGTTACATGGATTTGTAGTGAAAAATATTAACATTAAGTGGAAAATGGGGGAAATCCTAATTTCTCCATTTTATATAGGAAAATGTGTTCTTCACTATTCATTAATGTGGAAATTTTATATTTTGACGAGTGTTTTGTGATCTATTGATTGGCTACAAATTTTACATATTTATGTTTTATACTAGAATATTTGTTTTTCAACAATACATAGTTTAGACCTCTAAAAATGAAAACTATGCACAGTTAGTTTTTGCAATATTTTGATTCCCAAATGTGTAAACATGTGCCTTTTAACATCTCCTGGAGTTTGACTGAAAAATTCCACACTTTTTCCAATGTTTCCCTCAGATAATGATATTTTTCCGAGTATCAGCAATAATATAAAAATTACTGATAAATGTTTCCATACCCACAGTCATCAATACATGTAACGATATTAATACTCTGAATAGTGGATGTAAATAACCCATAGTGGTTCTATAAAACTCATTGTGTGTATACATTGCAAGAGTATGTTTTCTATGTGCGCATTAGTCCAAGCCATCATGTTTGGTGATTGACCACTTCCAATTCAATGAATTCAACCTAGCATACATATTTGAATTGAACAAATCAAATTTCCATTTTATTGGCTTCCAATGAAATGATTACTATACCACAAAGTGCATAGTGATTAACATAAAACAAACATTACTTAGTAGAAAGTAAAAAAAAAGAAATGCATGCCATGTTGATCATATGTTTTTTTAATCTTTTTTTTTTTCTTCTTCTTCTTCTTTTATGAATAACCCAAACATAAGATGAACACAAACCAATTTGAAAGCTCAATACCTTGACAATGGGCCCCAGTTTATCTACAATCACTCCCAATTCAGAACTAATGGATAAACAGCAAATAAAAGAATAAACACATGTAATCGCTACATGCGAACCCAATGGTGTCACGTCAGAGGGCTCACATCAACAGAGATTTGAATCCAATGCAAGAAACAAATACCTACACTAAAAAACCTCATTCATTTCATAATCTTTGTCGTTGTCTCTTCCAACCCAAACATATGGCTATATTTATAGCCCATTTACATGTTCCTATTTAATGCAAAAGGCCAAGAATAAAACCCTATAGGCCCACATAGAGTGACTTATTTCTGCTCAAAGTGCTAAGAAATAAGTGTTCTGAAGAAAGAAACTGAAACACAACAATGAAGGAATCCAATTGTCACTGGAACACTTTATAAACAAACTGGGTGAGGCTTTGTATAAAACCATAGGTAAGCTGCACGATTTGTATGCAAAGCACCAAAAACAATTCGTATGACACAAATACACACACATGCCCATCATTATATATGTATGCATGTGTGGATGTGTGTGCATATCAACATGATACATAAGTATGAATTTGCTAAGAATCTAACCAAGAAAGCCCTAGGACTGATGGAACGCATCAAGTTAGGCTATTAAACCCTTGGGATCATACCATTCCACCACACTCTGCAGCTGACGTCCACGGCAGCTCACTGTGGTGACACTCACTCTGGCCTCTTTTCTAGGTAGCCCTTTCCATGCATAGCAATTGCACTCTTGTTGTCCAGGTAGCCCTCTCCACTTATGGCAGTTGCACTCTAGTTGTTTAAGTAGCCATTTCCACATCATGGTGGCTTTCACTCTTGTCCAAGTTGCCCTTTCCACAGGTTGCCCCTTCCATGACTTGAACACAAGACGAGGTGTTGGCTCTAATAACAATTGTAAAGAACTTAACCAACACACCAAAAGCCCTAGGACTGATAGAACATGTCAAGTTGGGATATTAACCCCTTGGGGATCATAACAGAATTCAAAATGATTCTCAGAAATGCAGACATACATCTTTCCACCTAGACCTACATCTATACATGCATACATGCAAGCACAAGAGGAATTGTTCAGAATGCAATGGGTGAAATTATTATGGTCTCTTCAAGGCCAATTAGAGGTACCAAATTTAAGAAGCTAGTTCAGTTCCCTCATTATGCAGGCCCATGACCCACCATTTGTTGAATCTTTTTACTGTTTGTTGCTAATGTTTAGGGTTGAACTTCTAGATTCTAAAACTATAGCTCCTTTTCTTCAAGATTATGGTTGCTGGTTTTCTTTTATTCTTTGATGATCTTTGTGAGCCAATTTTCTAGATTTAAGCATACTATGGAGCCAATTTTCTGGATCGACAATTACTATTTTTAGGCAATGTTTTCAGTATCAACGACATCGGCTAATATAGCATGCATCACACCTGTGCAATATGAAATGGATGGGTAGTGTCTAAAATTTTTCATATCGTAAGATATATCGCATGATATCGAATACTATCGCGAGATATCGTGACCAGTTCTTTACAAAAAAATGCTTCGTATCAACGATATATGTTGATGTCAATGGATATCGCATGAATGCATGGGAAGTCTAGGTCTAAGGGCAGAAATCTTGAAGAACAAAAAAATCCAAACCACCTTTTTTTTTTAAATCAAACATGTATATAACCTAATCTAGTGATTCTTAGCAATTTGGAGATTTTTTTTTTTTTTTGGGGGGGGGGGGGGGAATTTAATTAAAAACGTTAAAAAATATTTTTAAAAAGATAAGTACCAATATTATGTTAGAGAGTATCTTCACCAATCATTCTACTCTGACCTAGGCATAGCATAGTCAGTTTGTAGAGCAGCAATAGTGCAGTACGATGCCAAGCCCCGTTGAGATGGAGATGGTAATTTGAGCCACAACGCAACTCTATGTGGGTCTGAGCCAAAGCCACACACATTATTCACGGGGATATTTCTAGTTTTCTACTTCTTTTGCTTTTGAATGTATTGCTTGCGTTTTCATACATGTCTTCTTACATTTATAAATTATATGAATTGACTTTGAATATACTTGCATCAGTTCAGTCAGACCGCGCATAAATTGGAACCCCATACAAAGAAAACCTTTTATGTGCACTCGTTTTTTTTTATGTTTTGATTTCTAAGTATGTATTGATGTCTTTTTTAATAATCCCTGAAGATTTATTGAAAAATTCGACCATTTTCCCAATGTTTCCCCATGTTTCCCAATAACAGTGATACATTACGCGATACAACCGATATATCCCATGCAATGACCTATATGTATACATATCCCAAGGGCGTGAATTGTGTAATACATTACGCAATAACAATATGGAAAACATTGTTTTTAGGTCAATTCTTTGATATTTTGGGGGTTGGTTTTATGGATCCACACATGCTATTTTTAAGCTATTACATTTAGACTAAACCTTTGTGTGTGTGTGTGTGTGTGTGTGTGTGTGTGTGTGTGTATTTTGGTACCTAGTATCCTATACTTCACAGACCTAATCACACCTTAAATAACACATTTGCTGATTCTAGTCATCATACATTATTGCCATTTTACATTAGAGGAATTTTGAGACTCTCAACCCAAGCTTATGCAGAGTCTACCCCGGTCCGTAGTTCATACAAGCAAAACCCATTGTTCAATGATAGGTCTATATCATATAGGCCCCACCGTGGATGGATCATGCCTCAAAATCTAGCAGATGGAAGATCCTATCCATCCACTCTTTTGGCCATTTTCAGTTGAATGTCAACTATTAACATATTTCTTTTCTTAACCATCTTTTCGTAGGTCTTTTCCAATCAAGTATGCTTCCTGGGTGTGGTCCATCCATTTTGTGGCACATCAGATCAACAATCTGGGCCGCCAAACCATGGACCCCACTGGTACAAACTAAAAATCTGAGGGTTCTAGAGTAAGTAGGCATATAATCAGGTTGACAATCATACAATTCCTCTTACTGTTAACCCTCTTTCTTTTTTCGGCAGGTAAGCTGGTCCCAAACCCCAGACGTCAATGTTCAAACAGACCCTGCCTGCCATTGAACTTTAGGCTCTAACCCTAGTTACCCTACCCATGTTGTCGTTGTTGTTGCTGTTTTTCTTTTTCTTTTTCTTGTTTACTTTTCTTTTCTTTTCTTTTTCTTTTTTTTTTTGAAAGGTGACGAAAATTTTTATTAGGAGGATCACCGAAAGGGCTCAAGGCAATGCAACAACTAAAGGCCATACAACGAGGATCAATCACTTTGATCATAGGCCTTAATACAAGAGACCCACCCTATTACATCTAATTTTGCATCTTATAGACTTCAAACTCCATCCCGCTTTTGTTTCTGCGTTGTTCCTCTCCCCCCAAATGGCCCAGATCACAGCCATTAAAACTAGCCTTCATGCCACTCTTTTTTTTTTCTAACCCCTCGTGCCATGCAAGGAAAAGACCTTTGATGGACCCCAAAATCACCCCATGACATCCTGAAGAAACTGAGAAATCTCTCCCACGCCTTCTTAGCGAACAGTTAATGGATAAACAAATGATATACCAACTCAGCATCCCATATACACATCATGCAACAGTTGGGAATCACCACCGATCTTTTTTAAAGAATATCAATTGTAAGCGCCCTATTCCTACCCACCAACCAAGCAAAAGCCACAACCTATCCCTTCTGCCAACGTTATTTCTTAGTGAGTCAGACAGCATTTGAATGTGGATAACATGCACTTATAAATTGAAACTACAACAAAAGGTTTTTTTTTATCTTACTCCTCTTTAAAATCATGAATTCTGCCATAATTGCAGTTTTTATCACTTTCAATCTAGACATCCTTGATGCTAAATTTTAACTGTACACAACCATTTAAAAAGGCTAAGGAAATTTAGCTATGAAAAAAGATTTCTAATTTATTTTATTTTTTTTTACTGTGATCATCACCATCACCATCAGCATCAAGTAAATAAAACCCAACCTGGAATTTGAATTCGACCATTGGACTGTTCAAGATAAACCCGGTTTGCAGCACATCCCAAGAACGTATCTCTCAAAGCCCCCTGCAGTGGGCCCAGTGGTGGCGGTCGGGCCTCGAATGCCTTCAGCAGCTTCCGCACCCTAAGATTCAAAGCTGCATAGTGGCAACGGTCCCCATCAAATGTGTGCTCGTCGCAAATCGCGCCGCTCTCAAGCAGCATCCGCGCGGCATCAAGGTGGCCCGCCAGGCAAGCATAGTAGAGCGCGACGGAGTCCCACCGATCCCGCAGGTTGACGTTTGCGCCCGACTCGATCAGGTACCGGAGACGGTCGACATCGCCGGCCCGAGAGGCCTCGAAAATGTCGCCGGCCGGGACCTTCTTCAAGGGGATGGAGGGGTGGAGGTCGTCAAGGTCGAGATCAAGGCCGTCGAGGTCGGATTCGAGCGTCCAGGACCCTTGATTTGACATTGAGTGGTTAGGATTTCATGAGATGGTTAGGGTTCTGGTAGTTTTTTTCTGTTGAGAGCATTTTCATTTGGGGTTTTTTTTCAGAGAAAAAGAGGCGGGAATGAAAATGTCCTGTGAAAGAGTGAGGATGTGAGGGCGTTTATAGGTAGGGCGGAAAGCAAGAGAAGAGAAAAATCATTGATACTCTGGTGGTGTCCGCTAGTTAATACTCATGCACTCAGAAATTGCACTCGTGTCTTGTCTTAAAATCAGATCAAGACCGTCCAAATAAGGTTTCCACTTTATAAAAATAGTTTGAATAAGATTTTACATATATAATGTAAAGTATAAATGGAATAGATGTGCCCATCAGCTATTAAAGTCGTTCAATCATTATAGTGCCCGGATTCGACCTGATTAAGGTGGGCCCCACAATTTGGACGGCTCTATTTGAGTTTTCATGGTCTCTGAGGCATGTGTATAAGCCATCGCCATTTCTAACAGAGTTTCACTTGCAGTTGTGATTATCCGTGCAAGGTAATTCTACAATTTTGTATGTGGAGCTAACATCCATTCCGTCCATAAGGTGGGGCCAGCTCAAGTTCATGCGTAGTCTTAAAATCAGACAGATCCAAAAGCTGAGTGGGCCACACCATTTTAGAACAATCGGGACAGCGATGCCCGCTATTAAAGCCTTTCCTATGTATTATGTATCCACGCCGTCCAACCATTTTTACAGATACTTTTAGGGGATTATACCAAAAACAAAACAGATCCAATCATCAGGTGGACCATAACATAAGAAACAGTGGTGATTGACCATTAATGAACCACAGAAGTTTTGGATGAAGCTTATATTTGGTTTTTAACAGTACGGGAACATGAAGGTCAGTCCTAAGAAGTTTTTAATGGTAGGATGGTCAATCACCACTGTTTCTTATGGTATGGTCCACCTGATAACTTTTTCTATTTCATTTTTGGTATATTGTCCTAATATAATCTTGAAAAACGGATGGACGGAGTGGATATATAATACATACATCAAGGTGGGCCCCACATTAACCCCAAGGTAAGTGAGCACAAATGCACAATCCATTAGATGTGAATGTGATGTGAACCACCAGGATGAATGGGAAGCGGATTGCGTAAAACTCTGTGGAGCCCACAGTGATTTTTGTATTTTATCTGCTCCGTCCATCCATCTTAACAGAAAATTTTAGGTATGTGGAAAAAAATGAAGCATATCAATATCTAAAGTGAACCACACCACTAGAAAAGTATGAATTGAATGTACACCATTGAAAAATTCTCAGAGGACACAGAAGTTTTGGATCAAGCTTATATTTATATTTTCATTTCATCCATATCCATGTGATCTTCTGAGCAGGTTGGATGACAAATAAACATCACTGTAGGGTCTGGGAAGGTTTCAACGGTGGAAATCATTATTCCCACTGTTTCCCGTGGCTTGGTCCACTTGAGATTTGGATATGCTTAAATGTTGGGCTCAACCACTAAAATGATCTGGAAAAACATATGGACGGAATAGATAAAGCACATACATTCTAGGTGGGCCCAACTTAGTTTACTCCACACGATAACTCCGCACGCAATCCGATTCCGGATGAATGGGCACGTAAAGAATAGAATACTCCAAAAACTCAGGTAGGCCCCACCAGGTGATTTTAGATGTTGTGCGGGCACCATCTTTCATTGTGTGGCCCCGCCTGAGCTTCAGACCAACGGCTGTAAGTTTCACCATCCACTGGATGTCGACCAATCGGGCTGGTGGTAGCATCGTATTTTCTGTAGAAGTAGATTACATGTACATGGTGAGGGGCTACGTGGGGTCTACGGAGATGTCTGTGAAAAATCCACTCCGTCCATCTGTTTTAAAATACCACAATATTAAAGTACTATAAAAATAAGGCAAATTGAATACTCAGGTGTGCCACACCAAGAAAACAGCGGGAACAGTAACGTCCGCCGTTGAAACCTTACCGGAGCTGACCATGATGTTTATATTCCATCCAAACCATTCATAGAATTATTACCAATCAGATAAACTGTAGGAATAAATATAACTTCTGTCATTGCCACTCGTTCAATCCCCATTGTTTCTTGTGGTATGGCCCATATTAGTTTTTGATACGCCTGATTTTATAATGCTGTTCTGTTGTGGTCTTTCAATACAGATGGATGGAGTGGATTTGTCATGGATATCTACGTAGCACCCACACAGCCCCAGGCACATTGCAATCTGCCCATGCTGTTTAGTCGGAGAAAAACGGTGTTCTGTCTGGCCGTGACCGTGGACCTACCTTGATGTTTTTGCTGCATATCCACGCTGTAAGTTTTGGCGGGTCGTTTTAAGGCATGGCATATCTTAATCTCAAGTAAACCACACGCAAAACAATGGTGACTGTCTATTAAAATAAGCTGCAACAAATTGAGATCAAGCAGATATTTGCATTTTCCCATTGTTCGAGCCCGTGAGATCATATCAATAGGTTGGAAAGAAAATAAGCAATATGTTGGATTCTATAGAATATTTGTTGAAGTTGTCTTCAATTTTGATATCAAGGGGCTTTGGGCGACCGACAAGATATGATTGAGCGTCCGAAATTGTCCCAAATATGACTTCTAGAATCTAGACACCGCTGCATCGAAAAGTGGGATTCTCAGTCGCCTAACAGAGTCAAGTTGGGCACCCAAAATTTTCTGCACAGGAACTGTGAACCTCGCTGAATAGATGTGGCCATTGTCGGTCGTCGATCATCAGACGATCGACGAACTGTATAGGCCGGTTGCCCAAGATTTGTTTCTAATTTCGATTTTATGCTATTTAAATTGGTGTAATGCAAAATTAAGGTAACACAATGAACCTTAAATGTGTTCAAGGGGTTGAGAGAGGTTTACTGTAAGAGAGAGAATTAGGGTTAGCTTGGGTTTCTTTTGTGGGGCTTGGACCCAGGTAAGCTTTCTTCATTCTCTTATAACTTTTGAATTCATAGTAATCGCTTTTGTGCTGTGGTTTTTTTACTACAAGGATTTTTCCACATAAAATTCGGATTGCCTTTTTGTGTGTTGATTTGCTTGACTGTTGTCGCTGTGTGGTTTATCTTGTTTGATTGTCGCTTTCGCAGGCGTTCTCCCAACAAGTGGTATTAGAGTGAACGTTGGGAGGTAAATATAATCTGAGATGAGGTATTAATGGCGTCGGGCATGAAATTCAACGTAGAGAGATATTCTAAATAATAATAAAAAAAAAAAAGCAGCTTTGAACTTTATAAGTTAGAGATGAGAGGTCTCCTGGTTTAGCAAGGATTGGAAGAAGTACTCCTTAAATAGCAATTAGAATCTATGAAAAAATAAGAGTGGAAGAAGATGAATAAAAAAGTCACAATCTAAATCCAGTTGTGCTTGACGGATGAGGTTTTATACAACGTCATGAGGGAAAAGACTACTGCTGATATGTGGGCAAAGTTGGAGAATATCAACGTGAATAAATTTCTGGAGAACCGTCTGTATTTTATGCTTTAGTTGTTCAATCTGAAGGTGATGGAGATGACCGATGTTGAGAGCCACTTTAGCAACTTCAATAGGCTTATTTGCAAGTTGTTAGATGCAGATGAATAGATAAATGACGAATATCAAGCATGCATCCCATTGAATTCTCTTTCGGATTCATATGAGTCATTTAAGGATTCGTTGTGCGCAGGTAGGGAGATCATTAGCGTTGAGACTGTTATCTCAGCCCTCAAGTCGAAAGCGATGAAAAAGAAAAGCAGTGACGTGGGTTCTTCTACCAAATATGCACTGATTATGAGGAGAAGAATTCACAAGTGGAATGGTGGATGCTCAGCAATCGAGATCTAAATCTAATGATAGAGGGAAGAGTAAAGTGAGGTGCTGGAATTGCGGGTATACAGGGCACATGAAGAAAGATTGTCGGAATCTCAAGATAAGACAAAAGAAGATTGAAGATTCTTCTAAGGGGGCTAATACACCGAAATCCACGGAGGATGAATGCGATGCTTACGATGTATTGACTATATCTGGATTGAAGTTACTTAGCGATGAGTGACTCCTAGATTCAAGTGCATCACATCACGTGTGTCTCGACTGGAGTTCATTTATGACATACAGTGAGTATGATGGTGGATTAATGTTATTGGGCAATGACTACGTCTGTAAGGTGGTGGGTATTGATACAGTGCACATTATGATGTTCAATGGGATTGAACGAGTCCTGAGAAATGCGAGGCATGTCCCTGGCTGAAAAATAATTTAATATCTCTTAGTGCACTCAAGGTGACGGGGTGCAGATTCACTGACTTCATTCGCAGTTTGTAAAGTGTCAAAGGGAGCACTCATGATGACGAAGGCATGGAGATGCCGCAATCTTTCCAAGTTGATCAAGAGCACTTCTTGTGGTGGAGTTGCGGGATCGACAATGGAATCAATGGTTGCTCGTGTGTGGAGCGCACGTAAGGGCCACATAAGTGAGCAGAGCATAAAGGTGCGAGTATAGAGTTGGTGAGGGCACAAAAAGTAGTGAAGCTATGAAGGAGACGGAGTACATGTGGAGAATGGAGCGACGAAGATTGAAGTTACGGTGTAAATTGTTGAGGAAGTCCCTGACGGGATATGATCGGACACTCGAATTGCCTAAGATATGGCTTTTGGAATCTTGATACTGTTGGATCAGAAAGTGCAATTATCAGTTGCCCGATAAGGTTGGGTTGGGTGTCCAAAATTTTTCGAACAAGAATTGTGAACTCTCTAGACAGATGTGACCATTGCACCTCGCCCCAAGGGGATTGGGTTGGTTGCATGGTTATGCGCAAAAAGGTTTTAATGGTGGGTATTCAATTAGCACTGTTTCCTATGGTGTGGTCCCCCAAAGTTTTGGATATGCTTCATTATTGGGATCATGCCCTAAATTATCTATAGAAAAAACGAATGATGTAGATACAAGGCACATAAATCAAGGTGGGCCCCACAGTCAGGGATTCGGACGCGGATTGGCTAGTGACCCCAACGGGGCTGGTGTCAAAGCTGTGTGGGCCCCACCATGATGTATGTATTTCATCCACGCTGTCCATCCATTTTTCACCTCATTTTAGGGCATGGGCCCAAAAATGTGGCAGATCCAAATCTCAAGAGACCACACCATAGGAAAACAGTGGGAATTGAATTATCACAGTTGAAAACTTCTTGGAGGACACAGAAGTTTTGGATCAAGCTTATATTTGTCTTTTCACTTCATCCAGGTCTGTGTGACCTTATCAACAGGTTAGATGGCAAATAAACATCACGGTGACCCTAGGAAGTTTTTAACGGTGGACGTCCAATCAACACTGTTTTCCTGTGGTGTGGTCCACCTGAGATTTGTATCTGCCTCATTTTTGTGCCCATTCCCTAAAATGAGGTGGAAAATGGATGGACAGCGTGATAAAACACATACACCATGGTGGGGCCCACACAGCTTTGACACCAGCCCCGGGGCTGGTGTTGGAGTCACTAGCCAATCCGCGTCCCAGGGATCCATCCCATCCGTGGAAACGGGATCCACCGAAGCCGCGCCCCCTGCGTGGACGATTCAGAGACAGATTTGTCTTCTGAGGAATGGGAATGCTGGAACCAGCGACTGCCGGGTTCCCCTGTAGAAAGGGACTTGTAATTTCAGATGTTGCTTTTATTCCAATGATCGAGAAAATCGAATTTTTCTAGTTCTCCTGACTGCTCGTAACTGAATTTCGGAGCTGAGGCTGAGTGATTGAGCGAAGGATGGATGAAGATGGGAACAACAACAACAGCAGCAGCAGCAGCAACAATCCAAATCCAAATCCAAAATCAGAGGGAAGGAGAAAACCTAGATTGATCGTTCGTCTCGGGATATTCCTCATCTCTCACAGCACCGTTGTTAGGTATTATTCATCATCATCATCTAACCACCCGTTCTCTCCTTCTCTTATTATGGTGCGTTTGGATGCACTTCAAATCACTATTGCTTTGATTTTTCATTTGGCAAAAGAGATTTCTGGATAACTCCGAAGACGGTATCCGACCTATTGTGGTTTTCTATTTTCTGCCCATCCCGAACGCCCAACATAGCTGTTCGGACGACTTGCAATTTGAGGTGCATCCAAACGCAGTCCTATTCTCGTCAGATGGATTAGAGCTGATTTTTTTTTTCTTTTTCTATGTGGGGTCGGGGAACAGTGTTTTGTGCTGTATTGCTGGGATTCTCACTCTCTTCTTCTTTCCCCTTCTCGCTAAAAACACGTACATTTCTGAAAATGCCCTCATGCCAGGTACTCTCTCTCTCTCTCTCTCTCTCTCTCTCTATTGTTAATCTCCTATACTTGGAGGTCATAGGCTTGTAGTTTTCATCTCCAAACTTACATTTTAGGGGCGGTTTGGTTTTACAAAAAATTGGAGCGTGGACTCTCTTGTGCAGGCTTACGGCGGTTAGGGAAGAAGTTGGGCATTTGTCGAGAGACATCATGGCTAGGATCTATCTGCCGATGTGTAGTGACATCCGATCGATCAATCACATTTGAATTGTTACTTGAGGGTTAGAAGAGCCCATTGTTGTAGTGATGTAGAACCCAAAGAAATGCAATAAAAAGAAGGAAAGAAGAAGAACTTTGTTGCTATAATTTGGAATGCGAATAAAAGGAGGAGATATCTTGAGGACTCACTCACCCAAGGGGTTGGGGAATCACTCACCCAACAAGAGAGGAATCACTTAACTCTCAATGGAGATAGCAAGGCTCTCACAAATACGAAACTTGTAGAAAACAACTCTAGAATGCCCTCTCTCATGGAATGACCACTACATATATAGAGAAAAACAAAAAAGAATAAATTCATTGCATTAAATGCACTTTGAATGCTGGAGAGCTTCTCCCTTGTGACTGTTGGTATCTTCAAAGCCACACTTGAGTATGATATGATGCTTCTCAATGTAACAAGGGCTGCATCAGTAGTGAAGCGTCAAGGAACCTAGTGCTATAGGGAATGGTCAAAGGACTTGGCTATGTTTAAGCCATGTATCTAGTTTTGAACCTTGTATTTTCGAAACTTATGGCATTTATGAAATGAAAGAAAACCATCTAACTCTACTCAGTGTTTGCATTATCTCCGATATTATCGAAATATCCCCGATATTATCTCTATTTCTAGCTTAGCGACACCGATAACACTGGTAGCGATACCGATAACACTGATAGTATAAAAAATTATTGATATCGGTGATGTATCACTAAATATTGCCAATGTATCGATATCGTCAATATTTTCAATTGTGTAAATTCCAGGCGTCCGTTTTTATTGTCAATACATTGATCCCATCGATGTATCGCCAATATTTTTTACTGTGTAAATTCCAAGTGTCGCTTGTATCGTCAATGTATCTGCAATATTTCGATAATATCGCCAATGTATCGATATGCCAAAAATCTATATATTTAAAAAATTCTCATTTCATATTTTTTTTATGGGTGCATGGTTGTATACAGCGTTCAATTTGTTAACGATAACATTGATAATATCATGATATTATCATTATCGCAACATGACAATAACGAGACCACAATCTTTAGTTTCTTTTTCAGTTGTTAACGATTTGTTTGGAAATTTCATGTGTTACCGATATTCTGAAATATCAATGGATGTTTGGATGGAAGTTCAGATTTTGGATGGATGAGATGATTGGACTGACTTCTTACGGTAACACATGCTTTTAGGCCCCCATTAAATAGAAACCTATTATGCATGCATTCTTTATGCAATTTTTTTATTCCTAAATATGCAAATATGTGTATTTTATCAACTCCTGAGGTTTCAATGAAAGTTCCACTGTTTTTCCCATTTTCCCCGCATTTTCGATTATCAACGATATTATCGGCGATATCGATATTGTTTCCGTATCCCCGGCTAGCGAAACTTGTAGCGATACCGAAACTTCGAACACTGACTCTACTTTCTTTCGTCTTATTACTGATTGGTGCTACTCCTAAGTTCCATCAGATGCATTCATTCCTAATTCCATACTTCCTTGTCTAGCAACTCATCCATCTCAACATCCTCACTCGTTAGATGGTTTGGCCATCTTTTTGGATATGTATGTTTAGATGAATTGCTTTGATATGCATCCATAATTTTCTCTAAGAATATTTGGAGTGCTATATACACCTATGCTTCTTCAAGTTCCGCAAATAAGTTTTACCTGAAGAGTTACTGTTTGTTGAAAAATTGTAATATATGGCTTTTCCTTGACAAATGGGTATTTTTCTAAAAATTGATTTTGCTAGTAACCATGTTAGATTTGCCATTCCTGATGCAGCTCCAACCCGGCAGTTTTATCTATTTTTATGTACTTGATTGTTTGGTACTTGCTAAACCCTGCTAATTGCTAATATGATTTTTTTCATCTGTTATTGTTTATTCTGCTCAAATACTTTCTATCTGGTCTGCTTTTGTTAACGCCCATTTTGTGTCTGCCAAGTCTGCTCATCTGCTTTCTTTGCACTTCCTCACACATTAGTCATGGTCTTTTTGATTGACTTCTTTCTTCTACCATGGATTGTTTTTAAGTGCTCGAAGTCGCCCATGTCGCATGAATCAATCGTGCCAGTATTTAGAGCTAAAATTCTACCATTCTGAAATCTTGTATTTCAATCTTCAACTAAGCAAACCGTTGTTATGTAGGTTCTGCCAACCCCATGTTCTCTTCTCAGGACACAATAGAAGCAAATAAATTGGTCAAGGATATACTTGGCTGGAAAGTTAGGCCTGCAGAGGCGGGAATGTATGTACCATCTCTACTCATAACTTATGCAGAACTTTTTGTCATCTGATTTTCTTTTTCTTTTTCTTTTTTTCTTTTTTTTGTGATATTAATTGGTAAACCTTGGTTCTTTTATCATTTACCATTTTCTGTTAAAGTTGGATGGAAATTTTGTCCACGTGTTTGTAGTTCATGTGGTTCTATGTTTTTGGTCAAAGGTTATAGACCAAATAACACTACAAACATACATACAAACATGCATACATATGCATGCATGGACACACATGCGTGTAGATTTCTATGTAATTATGTATGAGAATAATGACATGCAGTCATAACTACCACAGTTTGTGATAGTGTCAAGCAAAGTGGGCATCACTGTGATGTGGTTCAAACATCTAATCCATCCATCACTTGCCCCCCTCCCTCTATGCACAAAGCTCAAGAACTAGGCTAATAAACGACTTAGGTAGGTCACACCACAGAAATTGTTGACTTAGGTGTGCCGCCTGAACTGATCAAATTTCAGGCCATTCCGAAACTCGTGTTAGGTGGGCCAAGCTATGCGCTTTTAGAGGTTTTTATGCATAATTTTGCACCATTCCAAATGGTGTGGTCCACCTGAGTTCCAGATCTGGTTGATTTTTGCGGCGTTCCATTTTTTGGAGGGGACCAAGCAGATGCACGGTTCAGATGCCACATGCCCATTATGGTGCATCACACGCAAACTTGTGTGTAGGTACATTCTGGTATACCTGAATATTTCTTTTGTGTGTGTGCATGTGCGAGTGGACCTCACTCGTTTGCTTGCCATTTCAATCTAGAATGTTGATGATTGGTGATGGAAACTCGATCCTTTATGAGTCTTTCACTGTTAGGTCATTCTATCTGATTCTTAGAGATATGCTGGATGCCCTAGACCTCACTTGTTCGCTTGCCCTTTCAACCTAGAATGTTGATGGTTGGCGATGGAAACTTGATCCTTTAGGAGCCTGCACCGCTAGGCCACTCTATCAGATTCTTAGAGACGGACCTATGAGTGGCCTTAGGCCTAGTGTTTTAAATAGCTTAAGCTATGTAGCATCTAACTTACCTTACGTAGCATAGCTCAGCCTTAACGCTACATAACTCATGAAAATAGCTTAAGTTGCATGTAGCCTACACTGCACGCTAATTTACCTACACTACATGCTACATAGCCTACCCGACATGCTACAAATTATTTTTCACTAAAACAAAAATCAATTAATGTTTTCAATGATTTGTTACATTTTTCTATTTTTCAATAAAAATTAGTTAATCTTTCAGCAATTTTAGTTAAATAATAAAAGTAACAGTATTAAACCAGTTCTGTTGCTATTTCTTTATCTTTATAGTTAAACTTTGCCCTATTTTTCCTATTATTGTAGGTTGTGTTTGGTTGCACTAGATATCATGAAATTTCATTATTAGTTAGTCTAATTTGGTGCAAAATATCATGAAAATTTTTGACATTTGGTGCATCCAAGCTCAACCTTAATTAAAAGTGTGCGTGTGTGTGAAAAAAAAGTGCAACTTGAATTAAAATTCTAGAGGTAACGCGCAGCTTACACTACATGCTATGTAGCTCATGCCTTATGCTTCAGAGGAGTGAATGCTATGCTATATGCTATTCGCTATTTAAAACACTGATCTCTACATGGTAACTGAGCTATATTAATACAGACATGGACATAAGCTCTGCATGCTATTCCTTTTCTGAATACATCTTGAGCTTCAATCTTCATTGGAGTTTCAGCCACTACTGGACTTGTGTATTTTGTTAGGCGGCTGTTCTGGTTTATATAAGATCTTGTCTTCTTTGGTGAAAGATGATCTTTGTAGTAGTACGATGAGGTCATTGTTATATCTTGTGGATATGACGAACAGTGGAGTTAACCTCTCTCTCTCTCTCAAAAAGAAAAAAAAAAAGAAAGAGAGAGAGAACAGGGGAGTTATCCTACATCCATCGGATGAGCTGAGAAGCCATTTCAAAATTCGAGATGATCGACGGTTTTGTGCTATGCATGCATTTCAAAATTTGCAATGGTTTACGGTTTTGTGCTATGCATGCTATGTTCTCTTGATTGCACCATCTTTTGCTTCATGTTTGAGTTAGATGTGCATCTTTGTTTGTCCAACCAATACAGAGAAATCCCAAGATTGATAGCAAGGCACCTGGAAGATTTGGATGCTGAAGTTTATTACCACAAGTTCCATTCCCAAACCAATCTGTTTCATCCCTTGAACTTTTTCTCCGGTAGTCCCCATTCTAGATCGGCACGTGAAAACAGTAGCTGTAATTCAATTGGCATCAATTCTGTTGGTGTGATAAGAGCTCCACGTGGTGATGGCAAAGAAGCAATTGTGTTGGTGACGCCTTACAATTCGGGAAAGATTGAACTAAGTGACGCTTTATCATTAGTCCTTGCATACTCGGTTTTCTCTCTCCTTAGCAGAGTTACTTGGCTTGCCAAGGATATTGTGTGGTTGGCTGCAGATTCACGATATGGAGAGTACGCCTCAGTTGCTGCATGGCTAAAAGATTACCACAACCCTGTTTTTTTCAGTAGTTCAGAGAAATCAGAAGCTGATATGTGCCTTGCGAGCAGTATTCTGCATGAATGGAAAGATAACCAGCCTAAAGGGAGAATATCAGAGATTTCTAGACGTGCTGGAACTATGGCTGCTGCACTTGTCTTAAAGGTTGTGGATAGACAGGAAGAAACTGACAAAGATACTCTTAGTATATATGCAGAAGCATCTAATGGCCAGATGCCAAACCTAGATCTCATCAACATTGTGCATTATTTGGCAGTTCATAGGCAAGGTCTGCGTGTAAAGGTTGAGAAAGTATTTTCTTTACTTGACTCAATGTGGCTCAATATTTTTGGTGACATAATTGAGTGGCTAAGCAGAATGGCTGGAAGCCTAAATCCGCAATGGAGATTTGGAATCCCTGCGGCAGATTTTGTTGAAGGCACTGCTACACTTGCAAGTTCAATTTATTATCAGGTTAGCGCAGACAATTAGTCTTCTTGTTACCTCTGGTTGTTTCAAATTCAAGTGGATGATGCATCCCAATTGTCATTAATCTTACATGGGGATGTTTCTTTATTTATGCAAGGCACTAGGTGTACCCACAGGTTCCCATGGTGCTTTTCGTGACTATCAAGTAGATGCAATCACTCTGGAGATTTCACCCAAGATCTCTTTGAATAAGGAGTTTGGGCACTCTGCACTTCTTTTGAAGGGCGGCAGGTCAGTCTTCATTTACCTTTTTGTATTTCTTTTACAATTTGTCTTTGGTGATCAACTCATTGTTCAAAAACCAGGAACCTGGACTTGACTTGATTGCCCATCGAGTCAAGACTCGGACGAGACCCCTGTGATTCAGCCTAGTTCTATAAATTTTGACAAGCTCTAGTCATAATGATAAAAAGAGTAAGAGATCCATTATTTACACCTACTCTTCAAGGGACAATACAACGATTTTATCTACCTTGGGTGAAAATAGCCTAACTTTGTTCTATCGTAAGGCCAAAGGTAAAAAGTACAGGTGCATTTAAGCGATATGTGTGAGAGACAGATGAGGAAATCTCCTCTCTCTCTCTCTCTCTCTCTCTCTCTCTCTCTCTCTCGCGCGCGCGCGGCGCGCACAATAGATAAAAGATTAAAAAGAGTAGTAAAAACAAAAAAAAAAAAAAAGGAGAAAGAAAGAAAAAGAGGAAGCAATTTGCAACATGAGTGTCATATTGGCCCATTCATAAAGTAGGTCCCACTGGAAATGTACCTTGCTGCAAATTTTAGACCAGTCAATAGCCATGTGGTCCAGATGTGTATATTGAAAATGAACTGCTCCTCTTTTTCTAACTTCCCATTTTTCTCATACACGTCTCCCACCTAATTGAGTGCATTGGCCCTATTTGGTAAGGGTATCAATGAGTTGGGAGGGCCGCAATTGGTACCTGAGTCCAGCCTGGCACGGACTGATGTGTGCGCTAAATGGGCGTGGGTGTGGATTCAGGTGTTATCTTTGTGCCCTATTAATCATTGGGCTGGGGGTGGATATACCTCTGCCCATATTGGAACCGATTTATACATATTTGCTAGTGGGATGCTTGAAAAGATAGAAGGACAAACCATTGTTGGTGCAAGATCAAGTGACTCATCAGGTGGGCCTCACCATGAAAATTTCCTAGCAAAAAAGTACTTTGATCCACTTTTTTATTGCCGAGTTCTCTCATACACGTTGATTCCCATCTTATGAATTGTTATGATTTTTTTTCTTTTTCTTTTTTAAAGAAAAAACCATAGCTTTTTATTTTTTTAAGTTTTGCCATAAAATCTAATCTTTTGAGTTAGTGGTGGGATTTTTTCTTTTAATTTCAAATTAGAAATGGGCACTAATCGGTACCCTAATGCCAATGGGTGCCCAACCCCCGAATGGGTATGGTTATGGGTGCAGTACCCATTGGCGGTTATGGGTATGGTTATTCATGCGCTTGCCTTGAAATTGACCGATTGGCACCCCTAACTTGGGCCAAGGCATGGTAATGGTAATATGCACTTGAAGCCTGATTAACGCTTAGCCACAACATGTGTAGTGAGTCGCCTCTCCAATCTCTTGTGTGAGTTCTCATGAAACTTCTCATAAATTTTTTTTAAAATTATTTTAATAAGAGCATTGACCATCATTTTAGAATATTGGCAACTCATCTATTACATGGGTTGCTTGTATGCACATCATCCAGCCAACTGAAACTGTGAGACTCACTAACAAAAAAATCTTAACCATCTGGTTTCACTCACTGAATTTGGACCACCGACCATTTCATTTTCCTGTCGAATTGATAGCCACTAATTGGAATATATGGATCATGCAAGATGTGATTTTCAAGCAATGGCCCATCTAGAATGGGCCCTATGTTTTTTACAGTATGGTTAACATTTTTGCATGCCAACTATATGATGGATGAGATGTGGTGGTGGGCAATCATTTGTCCGTGAAGGTTAGTTACTTGACAAATTGAAACTTTTATCAAATTGTATATACTGTGCTTGTGGTCAGTAGTTTCTCACGATTGATTGTGGACTCAAATCTCAACATCGATTTGCCTAATACAAAACTCGACTGCGTCACGCCAAACTTGGTTGATCCTCTGAGTTTGTGCTAAATTAAAGTGAGTTTAGTTAAAACATCACTTGTTATGAGCTGGATGGTATAAAAAAGAAAGCTTGTTTCTTTGCTAATCTGTGTCAACTCAGACGATTTCGGTGTTGACTCACCATGTTTTAAACAATAGATGAACTTATGCAATTTATTATATCCAGAGTTAGTGTGAGAATGAATCATCTGGTCTTTGGTTTAGCCAATAGGAAAGCAATCCAGGCATGAATCAGTGGACTTCCTTCAAATACATCATGAAATATCTCAGGACTCTGCATTATATTCCCATTTATGGTAACAAGGACTTGTCAATCATCGGGCTCCACCAACTCGGACTTCCGAGCTGATTGGAATTCTAGATGATTGCCGAGTGGATACACATTCTTGATGTGGTGCTATCAGTTGGTGCAGCGTGAAGCAAAAAGTTTATTGAGAATTTCACCATGAAAGCTGAATGTGTAGCTGCAAGTGAAGTAGCTAATGAGATGTTTGGCTTAGGAAGTTCACTATGGAACTTCGGATTGTCCCAACGATTGATACCCACTTCCCATATATTGTGACAATAACAGTCTTGCAAAGTGCTAGGAGCCCCAGAATCATAGAGGGGCTAAGTGTCAAACAACCACTTTAGCTAAAAGCTCGAGCTGTTAGAGGATGGTGTATCAATGTATATCAAGGGACTTAACACTCCAACACTCCCCCGCATGCGTGGGGTGGAACTCCATTATTCAACAATTTTTTATATTATATTTGATTTCAACCATTAATTTTGATGACCATTGATTAGATGATTTGAATAGTGGAGTTCTAAGTGATTTGTAAGGACTTGAAAACTCTCTCCTGAAATGTACATTTGATTAGCCCAACCAAACAACAAATCTAGAAAATCACTAATTCGACAAGCAAAACCTCAAACAGCAAATTTACTAATTAATGAACTTCCAATTTCGTGAAGATGCCAGTTAGTGCACTTTCAAATAAATGAATTAATTAATTTCATGCATCCAAACAGCAAATATCGAACTGCAAAGTGTAATCTCGTACCCAAATGGATTGAACTCTCTCTCTCTCTCTCTCTCTCTCTCTCTCTCTCTCTCTAAAAATGTTATTGCTTGGCTTGCCAAAAGAGTTCAGTCTGTTGGAGGTAGGGTTTATGCAAATGATATAGATGTTCTGCTTTAAGGGTCTATTTATTCATGTTTCGAGAGAAGTGAACTCAATTGCCGATGTGCAAGAAAAATGTTGCTCTTTGAGTAGCCTGTCTATTGGGTCTCCATTGCCGATGCAAGAAAAAAGGGTTTGGTATGTTTTGTCCTTTTAGTAAAAGGCTATGTTATCTAGGAAAGACATATGGAAGAAAGAAAAGAACGAACAGCTTTTTTTAGGGATGTTTACTTCAAAAGTCAGGTAGGTCTTGGTTTTTTTAGGAATGGTGATATTAGTATATTACCCTGACTATCCTGAAACTGTTTCTGTTGGCTTTGCAATGCATGAGATCCTTATTGACTGATATTGATATAGGTACCTCATTACTTATTTGCTTCCATATTTTTAACTGTTTAACTGCAAGTAATTCCTGTGAGAGTTGGACTTCTCTACTTTTTACTTCAATTAGTACAAAAGAAGAAGAAGAAGAAGAAGAAGAAGAAGAAGAAGAAGAAGAAGAAAAGGAAAAAAGAAAAAAAAAAGCATCATGTTGTGGCATCAGCATGTCATGATTTATTAGATTCATAACTTTGGTGGTTCAAGCTTAAAATTTTTTAATGTCTGATGCAGGTTGATCGAAGGAGTCATACGGTCCGTAAATAACCTCCTTGAGAAGTTTCATCAGTCCTTTTTCCTCTATTTCCTTACCTCTCCGGGCAAGTTTGTGTCAGTTGGAGTCTACATGATTTCTTTTGTGCTGCTCATCATGCCCCTTCCAGTACTTGCAGCTGCTCTTTATTCTGGAAGCCAAACACCTAGCCATCACAAGGATATGGGATTTTCTGTTGGGTCATGGAGATGGCTTCATGCCGCAAAAGTGGTGTTCGTAGTTCACCTGTGGGGAGCCATGGTTTCGCTACTGCCGTATCTCATCTCCCAATTGCCTGAAAGAACTTCCACAAACAGCATGTTAATATGGGTTACACTTTCTGTTTTCATCCTCCTTATCTTTCACCGTATTTTGGGCTCCCCTTATTCATATTTCAGCAACGCTGCCGCACAAAGCCGGTCTCAGAATGTTGATTGGACCTTGTTGAAAGCTGTAATGATTGCAGCCGCTTCTATTGGTTTGGGTCTCATGTCAATCATTAATTTTGCAGCAGCGCAAATTGGAGCTATGCTCGTGGTTCCCATGTGCCTAATCGTACACCCTTTCAAATGCATGCACAGAACTGCGAGCTTGAGAGCAGCCCTTCTTACAAGTTGTAATCTAGCATTGGCAGTTATCGGGTTCCCTCCAGCCACACTGCTTATCTTGAAATCCTCAATGGAGGGGTTTGGCGGGGTCGGCGTCGGTGACTTTTGGGATTGGGCGGAATCTTTATGGGCATGGAATAGCGCAACTTACCTTTATTTGCTGCTAGTTCATCTTCCTTGCTGGGTGTTATGCATACACATTTTATTCCATCCCCTCTTAACTTTGGGTTGAGAGGAGAAACTGAAACAGATGCAGCAGAGATCATCACATTCCTCTCTGAAGTTGAAAAGGGTTGCTGTAGAGACGGCATACTGCATGCTTGTATTCAAGGAGAGGAGCAATGTAAGTCCATGCTGTGAAGATAATCCAGAGTTGTGTTATTGCGAGCAAATACATATACACTCTGGAATCTACATGCTGAAATGCCTGAGATGTATTGTTTTGATAGTGTAGGGATTCGGTATTTCTACTTGAAGCATTTATAGAGGAGATGAAGACCCTCTGATTTTATTTTAGTTTTTCTTTCTGCTCTGTCTCTCCGCGAGAAGTCGTCTGGATTGGTTTTTGTTCGCTGAAAGTTTTGCTGTAGAATACTTTTCAAATGCTATTTCCTGATGTAACTAGCTTTTTAGGACTTGGAAATCCACGGCCGATCTTCTTCTTCTCTTTTAATTGATGCTATTTCCAATGCTCAGCCCTAGAAGGTTTTCATTTTGTGCAAGTAGGGCCTGTGGTTCTCAGACCTTCCAAATTGTCAATCGTTAGTCACTGTTTTATTTAGAACATGCAGTCAAATAGCTGAACCTACTTAGATGGAAATTGAATTGTACGATCCTTGAGCCAATGATATGCTCAATATGCCCAGCCTCTAGTTTGTACAAGTAGGACCTATGATGCTTTAGTATTGTTGGGGTCCCAAAAGTTAGTACCCTCTAAAACACGTCAATTGGGTATGTGCTTCGAGGAAACTCTCTAAAATACCATCCGACGCACCCAAATACTCAGATTTGCAAAAGATCCAGTACTTAGCCATTTTCATCGGTGGGCCCCACGAATCACCGTGATCAAAACCCTCCAGAATCAATCAGACACCTTCTTTATAAATTATGATAAGCAGTACATGACGATTCGTTAAGAAGTGGGCCCCGCAAGCCCTTCGTTTCGCAAAATCCTATTTTGCAAAACACGAGTACGTCAAGCGCACCTATTTATTCAGCCCAACGCACCCTTAAATTCATGAAAATTCAAAAAGTATTTCGGAACGTATTTTACCTCTGACGCATCCAAAAAATAGCTTGACGCATCCATAAAATACCTTCGACGCGTCCGTAAATTCAGAAAATCCGGAATTGCAATTTCAGGGTGCATTGGACCTTGACGCATCCAGAAATGGTCCGACACGTCCGAAAATAACTCGACGTACCCATCAAATCACCCAGAACCAGCATAATATTTTTTGGATGCATTGGACTCCCACGCACCCAAAAAATAGCTCGACGCACCCATAAAATCAGCATATTTCAGAATATCATTTTGGGGTGCATCGGAGCCCCCATGCGCCTATTTGGGGGTGCGTCGAAGGCTTTATAGGATGCGTCACACGTGGCAGCCTCTTATTGGTTGTTGTCCGGTATTTTTGGGTATAAATATCCCATCCCACTGTTCATTTGTATAAATTAAGAGAGAGAGAGAGCCATTATCCCCTGAGTATTTGGGATTTACCGCCGGAAACCCTCGTCGGAATCCTTTTCCGACCGTCGGAAAACTTTTCCGGTCACCGGAATCCCTTTCCGATCACCGTTATCATTCGCCGGAAGATCACTCCGACCAATACCACCGCAGGTCCGGATTATAAAAAAAAAAAATCATAAGTGTGGGCACGCACCCGAAAATTCAATATAATTCGGACTTGTATTTTCAGGGTGCATTGGACTCCCACGCACCCGAAAATTCAACATAATTCGTACTTGTATTTTCAGGGTGTATTGGACTCCAACGCATCCGAAAATTGTCCCACGCATCTGTAAATTCAACAAAAATCGACCGTTTAATTTAAAGGTGCGTTGGAGCTCACGCACCCATAAATTAAGTCCCACGCACCAAAAAAATCAGCCAATTACAGAACATGTTTACGGCTGTACCGGACTCAATTTTAAGTGTTTTCAAATTTCGCTTGAACTTATTTTGGGTATTTTGAGCGTTCCGGATGCAATGGAACGGTCAAATAGATGTTCCGGGATCTCTAAATGAGCAGAATTGCGCATCTTCGAGGTTCGATCCGATTCGACGCGTTGAATGAAATGACTTCTCGGAAAGACGCCGCCAGCATCCAGAACTACGCAAATATGTCATCATTTATACCTACTGTAAAGATGTGATCCGATTTGGGTCGAAAACTAGGCAAACGGGATTATGGTCACCACGATAAACCATGTCAAAGAGTTTCAATTCTCTACAAAGCAATTGTTATGAATTGCCACAACACAACAGTCGATGCCCTACCCATTCAAACGGTATCCGTCGGTTGGGCTACGCAGGTACACACAACTGTAGAGTGGACTTCCCGAGGTCACATGTCCATACATTAACAGCCGCGGGCACAGATTCGTCCTTGTCAGTCATAAACCCTGATAGTCTCCGCTCGGATCTCCGATCAAAACATGGGACATAGACATCTGGCTAATACAAAGATGGTTCAGTACATAACAAAACAAATACAGGTCTCTAAGACCACAAACTCTAAGACCATAGTCCCTGCTGACTAGTCTTTTGCCTTTTAATCAAGGGTTATCGATCATTCGATGTAATTAAGGGCTCGTGCCAGATCACAGCCTGGAATGTAAAAGATTTCAGGATCTCTAGAATAAAATTCGCCTTGCGATATCTCTTCTTGTGTGCCTTTTGTGAATGCTTGTGATTGTCTATGAACGTTTCTATTACTTAGAACCCCATAGCAACAAAACAAATACAATATTCAGGAAATGTCCTTGTAGTCTATTTTCTAGTTCTAACAAGTATGATGGCCTCTGATATGATATCGATGGTTGGAAGATTGTAGTCATTAATCCAAACCTAGGCTTGCTCATGTTGAATGTGGACCATTGATCTATTGTCTTAGAAACATTTAGTCTGGAGCACACCTATCAGAGCGGCTAGAATTGATTAGCTGGAGGGAATATTGGGGAATCCTGCAGTGGGACCTATTAAAACAACAGTCTAGATAACTGAGCCATGGTTGGGAGGGACGAGGGAGGGGATCCTCCTACAGTGGGACCTATTAAAACAACAGTCTAGATCACTGAGCCACGGGTGGGTGAGGGAGGAGATCCTGAATGTACGAATGGTCACCCATTTCAATGTAGGGCAGCATCCCAAAATGTCATCTATTGGGCCCTTTCAATCATTAGCCAGAGGTTGAAAATGGGTGCAAACAGTATTGAGATTTTTTTTATTTGTTTATTTTTTCCTTTTAGAGAGTGATGCGGGGCATCTTAGTGCGATTCCAAGGATGCACCATATATTCGCATTGGGGATGGGGTGGCCCACGAGGTGGGGCATGTGAGATGCAGGATGGCCATGAGGTGGGATCCATTATGGGATCGGGCGATTTGGGGACCCGTGCAACATAGGGATTGCCCAAGGGAGGACTTGCTTGGGTTTGCTTGGGAGAGCCAAAATATAGGGATAAATTGGTGTTCCCTTAACAGGCTTAGAGCTTTTGGTGCGTTGGCCGGTTGTCTACTATCAAAGTGGTATTAGAGCGAGAGCCCCAGGATCGAGTCTCCTCACTTGTGTGGGACAGCCAATAGCTCTGAAGCTTTTGGCGCGTTGGCCGGTATACAATGCTCTACTAGAGCAATTTAGTCGCAATTAGGGTTGTCGTTGGGTGATCCAAACCACTATGTGATGGGCCCACATTTTTTATTTTTATTTTGAAAGAAAGGAACATTGAACATTGACACAGAGATGGTTGAGCCAATAAAATGTCAATACAAACTACAACTGTTCGAAAATTCAATATAAAGCCCTGATTTAAATGAATGGCCAAAATGACATCAACTATAATGGCATTACTTTTATTCGATATCTTCCCAGGTGCTTCTTAGTTTTCCGTAGCCATCGAAGTCTTCCTTGACCATCATCTTGGCTCTCTTTACTGCATATCTGTTGATGTGATAAGCTGGAAATACAAAATTGAGTATGTGACAAGTCTGTATAGGAGATTCCTCAAAAGAATGTTTTGATTTTGGCGATTTTGGCATTTCGATTGTAGATCCAATTGTCCATCTACTGGGTCTTGTTAATGAATGGCCTGCATTGAAAATCACACCAAATGAAGACAAGTTGATTTGGAAAAGCTGATGGCTAGGATGATCCTGTTAATGTGATTTTAACCCAAGGGTCACGATGGATGGCCTGGATCCGACTACTGACCTATCAAATACATGGTATTGGCTGAAAGGTTGGTCTTGGAAGAATGACATGTATTGTGTTGTAACCCAAAAATTCGGGTAGGTACGTTTGAAATTGAAAACATGGAAGAACCACAGTCAATCAAGAAATTGTATAGGTCCATTTGAAATTGAAAACGTGGAAGAACTACAACCATTCAATCACTTGTAATTATCCTATTAATTACAGTTATACCTTATTAATTTTATAATACTTGATTTTATGAGAAAGGCTCCATTAATCTCTTTAGAGCACTATAAGTTATGGTGCTCCTAGTTGCATTGGAACACTTAGACGGTCCAATTCATTGATTTCATTAGGTCAAAAACACATTTCATGGACTATAATGCAAGCACAAATATGAACCATTTGATCAATGGCCTTTAATATGGGTGGTCAAGATTATTTACACAAAAAATAGGTACAATCAGTAATTTGATACATTTATTGTTTTAGAATGTTTATGATTTCAAAGAATCACTTTTCTTAGGAACTCATAACCATGCTATCCATGACTTGGATAAAAAGGGTCAAATCAAGGATACATTAGATCATTCCATCAGTCAATGTTTGCATGAGAGTGCATGAAATGTGTTCTAGACTTAATGAATGGTTCAGATCAGACCAAAATACCTTTTTAATAAATCTAGCTTATTCCTTAACAACCTTGGTTTTACAAGCCAAAGCTACTAAAGTTGTGCATGTTATTAGATGGGATTAGGTGGTATGGACTTGCATTTGGCCATGCAAAATCACCCGGTGTTTGATGACAACAGTAATGATTGGATTAATCTCCATATCATGTATTTCATTGACAATGGTGTATAGGATTTTCCATGGATTTCGAAATTAACTATAGTTGTGAGCCCACATTGATGCATGTGTTTTATCCACACCATCCATTCATACACACCTTTTACACATGACATTCAAGCTGCACATGCTCACTGGTGACCAAACTTACATGTGAAATGTGGTCTGTTGATTACAATTCCATGGTTGACCAAACGCACCCTCCACATAATTCAGTGTATTTGTGAAGGGATGAAGTTATCCCAAACACCGGGTTGAACGGTGACAATGACAACACGTGTATTTCCATTTAATTCCATCTCATACAATTACATCCCATTTAATACTGCTGTCCAAACAGGCCCTAAATGTGTAGTGTATATATTACATCCCATCTGTTACTCTGACATGGCCCATGGCTCATGAGGATGAAGGGACGGTCAGAAAATTATGTCATAAAAACAGTCAAAAGTGCCTCCTAATGTTGTGGTCCATATAAGACTTAAATTGAAATGAATTCAAGATCAATGGTGAAAATGTGACAGTGCACAAGATGGACGGATGGATCTGATAAATTTTCATACCATGTGGCACACAGGCAGCACTATCAATGTAATAGTCCAAGACATTCAATACATCCATAAGATGTGACCCTCAAAGCTCAGCCCTGCAAGCAAAAACCAATACGATGTGTAAGTGTGACCTCAAAGCTCAGCCTGCAAGCAAAAATCAATAGGATCTATAACTCAGTTAGGCCATGGGATGCCATCCATAGATTTCTATGTGGGGCCATAATGATGTGCATAATTCATCAGACCCCTTCATCAGGTGTGGCACACTGGGATGAATGGAATGCGCAAAAATCAGCTAGATTTAAAACTCGGATAGGCCATACATTGTGAACTTAGATATTTTAGCCATAATTTTACATTGTTTGCAGCCATGTGGTCCATCTGATTTTTTTTTTTTTTGTTATCTAGCATATCTTTTAGATGTACGGTGGACATAAGGTTTATCAGATGATGAACGTATTGGATATATTACATAAAACATATTGGGTGCAAAGTGCTGTAGTATGTGTGGCGTTGTAAAGAATTTGGGAGAGAATGGGAGAGACAATTTCATGGTTTTATTAAAAAGAGTATTTCTAGTTGTCCATCTGAGTGGACTACGGAGAGCATTTCCAGTTGCGAGTGCAGAGGGACATTTGGGGGTATCCACTATATCCACTATATGACTGGGCTAATTAAATAATATCTTGGAGTCAGTTTGTTCCCTCATACTCTAATCAGCCACAGTCGATGTTCATCACTGTACCTATATCTTAGTATACTTGTATAATTTGAGAAGAATAACTATTAAAAGACACCTAAGAGAGTACCTCCATTGATACTGAGTAGCTAATAAACTAGGCATAGTATTTTAATGGCAAAGAGGATGACTTTGAGCCAGATCGTAACCCATGGGATATGAGGATGGCTAAGATATGTAATTTTTTTTTAGTTCATTTACTCTTGGTAATTGTTTAGTACTTTCATTTATAATTTTAGTTACTATTACACTAGGAAAATGTATGGTCCAAATTAATTATGTTAAGAAAGGTTTGCTCATTGATCTGGACCATCTATGATGTTGGTTCAACTCCTATTTGACTATAACCCTCGATGAGCAATTAAATAATGTGATTCTAGCCATCCATCAATGGTTAGGAAAATGGATGATCCAAAATACTTATATTAGAAATGATTGATCATTGATTTGAATGGTCTATCATGAAATCCCCCACTTAGTTGAGAACTACCTTTAGGAACCACTTTAACTGGGTGATCCTAACCATTCAATCAATGGCCAAGAAAACAGATGGTCTGAATTGATTAAAATTAAAAAGATAGTTGATTTAGATTATCTATAATGTATAACCCACCTTTCATAGACCATAACTCTCAAGAACCACTTTGATTGGATGACTCTAATCAATTAATGGCCAAGAAAATGGATAGTCCAGATTGATTATGCTAAAAAAAGGTCTAATCATTGATCTTGAAGGTTTATCCTATGGACTCAAACTTCGACTGAATAATAACTTTCAAAAATTACTTTGATTAGGTGGTTCTAACCATCTAATCGATGGCTAGGAAAATGGAAGGTTTGGATTGACTACACTTGAAAAGGTTCGATGATTGATCTGTACCATCTATCACCTAGCCACTTCATTTATATATATATATATATATATTACCATTTTCAGTTTCCTTTAATATCTTAATCAACTTTAAAATATCTCAAATTAAAAAAATACAAAGAAAAGCTTAAAAATGGTATCTCAAGATTAAATAAATAGTATATGTTACCTTTTTCGGTTTCCTCTAATATCTTAGTTAACTTTAAAATATCTCGACTTGCATGTCCTACAAAACGCGCACACACACACACGAAAATCCAAACATGTAAATGATATTGGTAGAAGAATTTAAAATACCATAATTATTTATAAACTATCTTCAAATTATTAAATTGTAAATTTTAGTAAAATTGATTTCAGTAGCGCACAAATGAAATATAGTGAAAATTTTCTAAAAGTAGATAATATTGAAAAACAATTACTCAACTTGATTCTTCTTCTTCTTTTTCATAAGATTTATACAATTCTTAATTGCATTTAGTCAGTTTGATATCTTTATATGCAAAAATTAAGTTTTAAGTTTCCTTAACTTATTTATAGAGTTTAGATATAGCATGGGGTAAAAGAATCATGGAGTGTCTAAATGAATGATTAAGATTCTTTTGATCTTGGTAGTATTAGGTAAAGAAAGTTAGGGAAAGCACTCAAGACGCATGATTTTTTATTTGTTATTTTTATACCACTCCACATAGACCCTGGAACCTATGACCTCAGTGTTGAAATGCTGCGCGTCTACTACTGAGCCAGGCAGTGAGACTCCAAAGTATGTGATTATTTTGTCTATGGTGTAAGTTACTTTTGTTAGTTATATAAGGTCATATTAAATGTTCAAAATGGATAAAAAATATTCTATGCAAGTTACTTTTATATATGCACATAAACTTACTTTTAAAAATTCATATGATTGCTTTTTTTTTTTGTTCTTCTTTTTCCAAATGATAAATAACAGCTTGAAAGCCATGTTGGTAGGTTAATTAGTACTTTAGTAGAGGAGAGATGATGGGCTTAGATTGATTTACATGTGATGACCATAGATCCACTTAATGAATAAACTAGCAGTGAACTAGTAACAGTCTGACTGGAGGACGACGGTCAAGCGAGTGATCCCAACATCAGCCAGGTAGCCGGTGTCAAACCTCTGTGGGCCCCCCCATGATGTATCTGTTTTATCTACGCTGTCCATCCATTTTTCTAGCTCATTTTAGGAAGTGAGCCCCAAAACTAGCCAAATCTAAATCTCAGTGGACCGCACCACAGGAAAACAGTTTTGATTGAACGTCAACCATTAAAAACTTCCTAGGGCCCACTGTAATGTTTATTTTCCATCCAACCTGTTGATAAGGTCACATAGACTTGGATGAAGGGAAAACACAAATATGATCAGCTTGATCCAAAAATTCTATGGCCCCCAAAAAGTTTTCAATGGTAAGTGTTCAAACTTCCAATGGGGTGGTCCACTTGAGATTTGGATCAACCTCATTTTTGGGGTCATCGTGTAAAATGATCTGGAAAAAAATAGATGGACAGCATGGATAAAACATATACATCACAGTGAAGCCTATAGAGCTTTGACACCAACTAGCTGGCGGATGTTGGGTCACTAGCCAAGCCGCGTCCATCACTAGTGGTCATCAAATGGACAATTAAAAATAAAGCTTATCATTGATCTTAATCTAACCATAACTTCATAGGGTTATCATTGTTTGAAAAATGAGAAGCTAAGATTCATCTTTGCAAGTTATATTTTTAGTAGCTTATTTTGTAGTTTCAATGATAGATGCCTAAGAAATAACAATTTTTTTTTTTTAATCTTTACAGGTGACTGATCAACCGGATTTTTAGCCAGACCCGAATCCATGGACCCAGATCCGACGGATGATAGTTAATAGTGCCTACCACTATTTCTAATCTTTAAATAGTAGTAAAACGCAGGTGCAACTGCACGTGAGAGGTACTTCACTTTGTACATGGGGCCCGCATGATTAGCAAACGTCTGTTAACCCCTTTTTATCTTATGGTTAGGATTATAAAAGTCCTTGATGATTAGGGTTGTGTTAGGATATATAGAGCTTGATCATTAGAGATGTATAGTTCATCCAGCCAACACTTTGGCAGGAACTAGGGCTGTAAATGGGTTAATGGACTTGATGGTATACCCAGACTTGACCCATTTAAATAGACCTAACCAAGAACCAACCTGTTTGTTAAATGGTATAGGTCTGGGTCTAAGAACAGACCCATTTGCTAAACGGGTCTAAATTCAGTTTCCTTTATATTAGGTTTGACCTGATGTGACCTGAACCCATTTAGTAAATGGGTGACTTTGGACTGTGCTGCAAGGGACCCATCTAGACCTGAACCTGTCCATACCCGATTTTAAACTTGTTAAAAATGCTTGCATACTAGATCTAGATCGATTAGACCTAACTATTTTATAAACGGGTCTGGGTGGATCTCCCTCTACTGGACTCAGGCCCATTTATAAGTGGGTTTGATGGGGTTAATCCAAACCCACCCATTTAGTAAAAGGGTTTGAGCCTAAAATTTGAACCAGACTCATTTAGTAAACTCACCCCAAACTCGACCATTTACAGCCCTAGCAGGAGCTCGCTGGAGTTGCAAGGGAACAACACTCCCTTGCTTAGGGTACGAGGGATTAAAAAACTCTAGTACAAGGGCAGGTATTGAAAACCATTTTGGAGAAGGTACGGAATGTAAAAACCTAATTACTGAGGTAGTAATTTGTAAAATTTTCAAAGTAAATGTATAGCATTCCGAGTAAGGTAATTTATTTTTGGAAGATAAGAGCACCTTTTATTTTCTAAAAGGGCACACAACCCAAAAAACAAATAAGTGGACCTACACACTAAATTAGGAAAAAGAAAAGCAGAAAAAACAAGGCCCAGGCCAAGAAAAAGAAAAGAAAAGAAAAGAAAAATCAAAGGGCCTATGCCTGAGATTTTTATCATAAGCCGTCTATGATATGGTCCACTAAATGGACGGCCGATTGATAACATCAGTATTCAAGTACTGAAAAAGTTCAAAATGGGTGTGTCAAATCCAGACCATTCAATAAGTGGATGCGGATCCCACCACAATGATCAGACGATCCACAAAATTTACAACGACCAAATCACAGTGGGCGCGGATTGTGGACTTTGAGTAACTCAGTACGCTGTAAACTCTGTGGGGGCCAAGGTCATGTATGTGTCTCATCCACACCGTCCATCCGTTTTATCAGCTCATTTCAAGAAATGAGCCCAAATTTGAAGTATATACAAAGCTCAGGTGGACCACACCAAAGGAAAGAGTGGGGATAATGACATCCACACAGTGATATTTATCTGCCGTTGAACCTGTTCATAAGGTCACGAAAACGTGAATGAAGGGAAAATACAAATATAAGCTTGATCCAAAACTTCTAGCGTACCCCAGAAATTTTCAACCATAGCCCCTCAATTCCCTCTGTTTCTTTTGGTGTGGTCTACTTGAGTTTTTAGATATGCTTCAATTTTGCACTCATGCCCTAAAATGAGCCGGAAAAATTGGATGGATGGATGGCGTGGATAAGACTCATACATCATGGTGGGCCCCACAGAGTTTAATTAGTACGCAATAGGGTCCAATAATAGGGTTGGTAACAGACAAATTTGGAGAATTTCGAATGGCGGATATTATTTTTTATGCCGTGGCCCACCTGGCCTGATTTTTTTACTGTCCAATTACCATGGTAGGGTTCACCTATTGAACGAGTCGGATTTCACACCCGCACTAGAATGATCCAACGGTCCTCTCGTTGATACTGACTTTTAATAGTTGTATTTTGATGATTCCCATAGATTGGCAAGGGTATGTATGGTGTGACACATCTTGTTTAATATGGACTCGATTGAGCAGTGTGGAACACAGTACTGAGATCGGTACCACGTTGATGCAGCAAAACTGTGGGCCCCATCATCGTATATGTGTTATACCTACACCGTCCGTCTGTTTTTCCCGTCATGAGCCAAAAATGAGTTAGTTGCAAAGCTCAAGTGGACCCCACCACAGTAAATAGTAGGGATTGAAGGCGTACCATTGAAAACTTATCAAGGGCCACAGAAGTTTCAGATCAAGTTGATAATTGTGTTTTCCCTCCATCCATGTCTGTTTGACCTTATGGCCAAGTTGGATGGCAAATAAACATCATGGTGGCAGTAAGAAGGTTTTATCAGTGGGCATTGTTGTCCCCACTGGTTTCTGTGGTGTGGTCCATTTGAACTTTGGATATACTTCATTTTTAGCTCATGCCCTAATACCCCCAAAAAAAAATAAAAAAATGGATAGATGGTGTGAATCATGGTGGGACCATAAAACTTTGCCATATTAACACAATAGCACCCTCGGTGCTCAGCTCTACTGGTGTGTTTGAATGATAGTAAATGAAGGTAAATGAGAGTACATATGCATGTGAATGAAATCCTCTCTTCAAGAGAGGATTTTGAAGTAATTTTGGGGGGGGGGGGGGGGGGGGGGGGGGGGGGGGGTTTCTGTTTGCACATGTACGTCGTACATGTGTCATGTTAATGATACTCCCCAACGATCCAAATATCAGCTACTTCACTAAAAGCACATGCACCAAAAGAATTATCTAAATCATCCAAAGGATGACAATCTAAATAGATGGTTAAAAACATTTGCAAGTTGCTTACTTGTGATCCTTATACTTGTGGCATGCCCGAGGCTCAAAATTTCTTCATTTTTTGTTGAAGTATATATTTCAATGGGCTTATTACAATCATTCTATTAAATATTACATATATACACTAAGTTGGATATTAAAGTTGATTTGGATATTAATATATTCTTGTGAATGTATTGAATATATTAAAAAATTCAAATTCATTCAAATTCCTCCCTTCTAAAGAAAATATTTTAATTTCAAATGCATTTCATTTACTTTCATCCAAACACAACTATGTAAAAACATGTATTCTCAATTCATTTACCTCCAAATTTATTTTCCATTTACAAGCTCCCAATCGAGCCCTCACTTACCATCATTTACTCTTTGTCCAAATAGCCTAGATAACAAACAAATCATGAATATGTGGCCTGCCTTATGTTTTAAGCCCAGACCTATCAAAACGTAAAGACGTGACAAATCATGAATGATAGCTATTTTACGTACTATTGGGCCAAAGAAACGAGGCAGACTATGTGGGCCCCATGTGATGTATCCATGCTGTCCACTCATCTTTTTAGATCATTTTAAGGCCTGAGCGTAAAAATGAGATAGATCCAAAGATCAAGTGTACTATATCATAGGACACAATGGGAATAATGAAGCCACCATTGAAACCATAGTTTTCTTTGGTGTGGTTCACTTGAGCTTTGGCTTTGCCCCCATTTTTAGGCTAACATGCTAAATCGATATGAAAAAAATTAATGGGCAAAGTGGATATAACACATTCATCATGTGGGGCCCACAGAGGTGCCATTGGTGGTTGCATTGTGTGATTAACCGTGTGGATGTGTTGCGCAACTAACAGTGAGGTGCATGGCCCAAGCGGCCCCGCCAAAAATCTTTCTTTATTTATTCTTTGCTCTATTGTCTTTCTCATGCATGTATGGGTTCCCACGTGCAAAAAGTTGTGGACCCATTTATGGATGTAACACATGCAAAAAGTCATGCACAATGAAATACGTGAGTGAGACGTCAGCTTTGCTTATGGTAGTAAATAATGCTTGGATCTTCTTTACTAAAAATCAGACAATTTCACACTCTAGGTGGGCCACAGTCAACAAAGTAAATTAATTGTTTCTTTTCCCAGGCCTTCATTTATCTTATATTATTTGCATATGAAATGGGCTATTTTTATGGGGGCGCTGTCTGGGTATGCAGGGTCTACAGTGAGAAATATATATATATATATATATATATATATATATATATATATATATATATATATATATATATATATCTCATGCTGTCCATCTACTTTGATATATCATTTTAGGACATGAGCCAAAAAAAGAATGCAGATTGAAGGCTCAAGTGGACCACACCACACGGAGTAGTAGGGATTGAAAGCTTACTATTGAAAATTCTGATATTTATGTTTTCCCTTAGCACAGGTCTATGCCAGGTTATCAACAGGTTGGACGGCAAATAAACAACATAGTCAACTCTAATGGTAAGAATTCAATCATCGCTGCTTCATGTGATGTAATCCACTTGAGCCTCCAATCTATCTCTTTTTGGGTCTCTTGCTTTAAAATGATAGGTAAAAATAGATGGACAGCATAGTTAAAATATATACCTCACGGTGGGCCCTGCAGATTTCCCGAGAAGGACATTCGTCTTAGGCCTTGTGGGGTAGAACCCGATCAGGGCCCATTTTTATGCTAAAAGATCTAAACAGTACTGTATCTCACCTGGTGGAAAGTCCAAATCTTGGATGTCATATTTGCACATGTCAAAGCAATTGAATGGGTATGGCTCTGACATGGGTGCCTGAGTTATCAAATCTCCTAGAAATCAAATGTAGACATTCCATTGCAGGACATGTCATAGATTATGCCTGACTTTGTCCGAATGTGACCTTTATCTATGCTATTTGGTCCGTCAATGGACCAGGTTGGCTTGACGGGCTTTCAGGACTGGCCTGCCTTGGGCCGGGCTTGGACTAGAGTATCAGGTCCGTGGGTTGGGTTCAAGCCTAAACTATAAGCCCATTTTTTAAACGGGCTGGACTTGGATTGGGATGTTAAAAACCCATCAGCCCAACTTGACCTGAAGATACTTTTTTAAATTTAAAATTTAAATTAAAATATTTCTCCCTTTTAAAATTTAAATTTTATACAAATTTTCTTCAAACATCCATCTCCCTCCTAGAGCTCCTTTTATTCTCTGTCGTGTGATGAATTTTTTCATATATGGAAAAGTATAAGATTAAATGACAGTTTCTATCTCTATGTGAAAGGCCGGGCTTCGGTTGGGTTAGGCTTCGAGCTAGACCATGCATTTGCATCTTGGGCTGGGCTTGGGTTACAGTCCTAATTTGGCCCAGTCATAGGGCCGGGCTAGGTTTGGGCATACGTTGGGGGAGGCGGGCCGGGTTTGGATGGAGCTTGGCCCGGCCCTAACCCGGTCCATTGACACCCTGTAATGTCTATGTACAAAAAAAAAAAAATGTGTCCATATACTATTGATTTTGTCCGTCACAATCCCAGCATTGCTTGCATTTGCAGATGGTCATGTGATGTCCCCATTAAAGTCACTGGTAGGTGAATTGGGCAGGCCCATTATATTATGCCCGAATGATATGAGAATGATGATGGTCATTTGATTTTGGGGAACGAATGTAAGCTATCCAAAATATTAGGCTTAGTCCCTTTTAATTAAAGCTGTACATAACATGAGTGAGATCTTTAATCAACCACCAGATGATATAAACCTCCATGGTTGGAGGGCTGCAAATATCATATAAATAACTGTTGCAGTAATATTTCATTCATTTTATTTTTGAGAATTTGATTATTTTGCACTGCCAATTTCAATTTTATAAATTTTTAATGTTATTTAAGATAAATTACTTAATTCTTTAGGGCTTGTTTGGATGGAAGGAATGCACGGTAATGTAGTATGGTTTACAGTAAATGGATAATGATTATCACTACCACGGTAATCTAAAGTAATAGCCGTATGTAATACCAATAGTATTCTAGTAGCTTTAATTTTTTTTTTTTTTGATATGCATGTAATGTCCTCATATGATTAGATACATGTGGATATAACTTACTTAGTATGTGTTATATTCACAGCGTCCATCCATTTTGCAATATCATTTTAGGGCATAACTCCAATTATCAGCTTCATCCAACACTTTTATGGGCTGTAGGAAGTTTTTAATGGAAGGCATTCAATCCCAATTACTGCTTCCGTGGTGTGGTCAATTTTCATTTTGGATGTGGCTCAGTTTTTTTTTTTTTCTTTTCATAAAATGATCTCGCAAGATGTATGAACGGTGTGGATATAACACATACATTACTGGTGGGCCCACAAATCTATGCCACATTAATGCAACTCCACCCACTGTATTCCCACATATTCCTATGATTTGACTACTTGGTTTATCCAATCGGCTATAAGGAGTAATAATGAAAATTTTACAGTGCATTATCATGGAAATCGATAATTGAGCCCTTAATAAGAGCATTTGCATAACATATAGACACGCGGATTACTATTGCCCCTTTGGTGAACCAAATTCAGTTATACATATAGATGGTTAGAACCAACCATTAAGATTACTTCTTATCTTGCTTGATCCAGAGTATCACCTAAACTATAAGAGTTGTGATGGTCCAACCATCTCTTCATGTGGACTGCTAGTGGGGCTATAAATGCCATTGATCTTGAGATGTAATATAAGCAGAGAGAATTGATGGGGTGTTCCTCCTCATGAGGAGAGGAGAGAGTCCGGCTCGGGGGTCAATGGGCGCCTGTTATTCTGGGTCGGGTGACCGAAATTACCCTGGATGAGACGATTGATGGACTGTTTTGGATATTTTCAGGCGACCGAGGCCCCAGTCGGGCACCTGAAAGTGTAAAATCAGGCGATTGAAAGTGCATGATTTTTCTCGGATTACTCTCTGGACGTTTTTTGGTGTCTTCGAGCGCCTGACCGAGTCGAGTCGGGTCGAGGGATTGATGACGGCACGCAGGCTGCTTACGCAGTTTCCTAATCAGGCCTATTTCTCACGAAGTGTTATATAAACACTTTCAAATTGAGATTAGAGCGTCCTAATAGGTGTTCTACATGTCCAAGGGGAGAGAGAGAGAGAGAGAGAGAGAGAGAGAGAGAGAGAGAGATGAAGCTTGTAGAGAAGAGTTTTTCTGCATGTGACGCTACATCCACGCTGCAATCAACATCTCAGTTCTTCTACATCTGGTTCTCTTTGATTGTAATCCACCCTTCGGGTGAAGATTGATTGGATTTAAGCGAAGCGTGCTTGTGATCGCAGTGTAAACGTCTCTTTTCATAGTGGATTAGTTGATCTGGACGAGGTTTCGTGGTTTCTACCTCTATTTGAGGGTTTTCCACGTAAAAACTCTTTCGTGTTCGTCTGATTGATTGTTGATTGTGTTTCCGCATTATCATATTCCATAATTCAAGTTGGAGTGCGAGATCCTGAAGTTTTGTGCATCGTTCCCAATAAAAGTGGTATTAGAGCGTCCAGGTTGTGTAAACGGACAGTGAGATCATTTTGAATTATGGACGGTGGCTCATCAAGGATGATCAGTCTTAATAGGTCTAACTGGCTCATATGGAAGTCTAAGATGGAGGATCTACTTTATTGTAGAGACGTATATGCTCCAATCACAAAGGAATATCGACCAGGCCAAAGGATATGTCTGATGAAAATTAGAAGTTGGACAGAAAGGCGGTAGGGGTTTGTTAGACAATGGCTGGATGATATGGTGTTCCACTATGTGTCCCCCTTTGACTTAGTGTTAAGCCTCGAATTGTGTATATTAATTTAACCTCAATTCCACGCTTTAATCACATAAAACGATGCGCTTAAAGATTGACTTTAATGTGTTTTTGTAATTATAGGAATAAATGAGAGATGTGAATGAAATGAGCTCAATAGGGAACAAATGGACAACAAGTAATGGACTACACATCATGTAGCAGTAGCAGCCTAAAGGTAAACCCCAATTACGTACATCAGCAAGTGAGGAGGTCTCACAACTCCAGAGAATATAGTAGCTGGTGTGCAGCCCAAAAGGGAGCTCTCTATGTAACATCCACACGTGCAACAATAAGCTGATGAGCATCTCATCGTCCAGCTAAGTTTGGAGTTATCTCCACCATTCATTTCCATGTCCAATAATCACACTCAGCAGCTATAAGTATCAGCTTTCCAAAGGTCCGCTTCAATCAACGCCCAAGACCAGCAAGCATCATGAGCACTTCTGTTGCTAGCCCGTTTGTCGTGCAGCCCCATCTTTAGCTTCCATCAAGTCAAGAAGATGCGGACCCCACCTTCTCTGGACATTCCAATAAGTCAAAATAGAAAATAGAAAGAAAAAATAGAAACAAAACATGTTTCCGTTCTTGAGTTTCAACAAAAAAAATATAAAAAGAGCAAAGCTACTCCCGTTTTGCACTTTTCGAGCCCATTTGCCGGATCAAAACTTGATGATTTGTGGAAATCCGTTTAGTCTATGTCGAAGATTAGCTCAACATTGAAAAAATTCAAGAAGTTTCACGTCGATCGAAACTACGAATTGACCGTGACAGCTAAAACAAAATAAATTGTTTAGAAGTTCCCTAATTTTCGCTCACTCAACTTAAAATCGGTCTAGGTGGCCCAATACTAATTATATAAAAAATCAAAGATGAATAAATTCTAGAGAATATGTATAATTGCAAAACTATAAATTTCATATAAAATGGATGTGTGGATTGATCATACAAGTTGAAGGAAGATAGACAATCCTGAAAGATTCCAACTGCACAGATTCTGAAAAACGTCCTAAATGTTCTGATCTTTGGACCAAATTATGGAATAATTTTGGACAATATAAACCATCTATAATGTAAAGGAGGATGTTTTCTATCAATTTTGCAAATTTGAGATCAATCCGACCTCTGTACACTTCGTACCGTTTATCGCGAGGTGACTGGTTCTGCATGTATCTGAATTGCGTGATTTGAAGAGGCGGTCACTATTCTGATTCGTTGACCCACTTAAGGGATAAATTGAGAAATCTAAATCATTCGTGAGGAAATACATATACCAGGGAAGCTACAGCTCAAATTTCAAGGCAATCCGATCGTCGGTTGCCCCGTATCAAGCGAAACAAAATCTACTATATTGTTGTCTTCTTGTCTGTATTATAAATATGTGATTTTCTTTGCTTCTAGCAGCCAAGGACGTGAGGAGTAAGGAGATTAAGAGCAAGGAGGCTCCAAGCCTCTCATTTTCTAGTTTTTCTTCCTTTTCTAGTTCTTATTTTTCATATTTTCTTAAGCTAAGCTAGAGTTGAGAAGTGATACTTTTAGTTTATTAGTGATGTTCTAATTCTCTTGATTTCAAATTTTAAGATTTAATGATGAACATATATGGTTTGATTCTAGTTTGAATAAAACTCTAGTTCTAGTTCTTCTTTGATCTTTTGATGACTCTAGGCTCATTGGATGCTTAGAGGATTTAAATCTAGTTACTTACTTATTTTGCATTATTTAGACCTATAAAGTTCATTGATCTACCATAGACTACGGGCATGATAGATACTTTGAATTTCATGTGTTCTTAAACATGGTTCTTAATGTGGGAATTGTTTCAAACAGAAATTCTAATCTTTTGTATGAATCTGAGATGGATGTTTTGATTATTGATGGTAGTTTGATTCAAGTTCAAATCATAGTTCTAATCAAGTCTAGTGATAGGATTTGAGGAAGACTATAATTATAATCTTAACTTTTTTTTTTGTTAAAGGATTGGCCTGTACAATTGAGTACGCCCAATGCCTCAGCCTTATTGAGGAAATTGTATCAATGAACAATAATCTATCTATCCTAAATATGTCTTGATGATTTAACCACTCCATATTTCGATTAGATAGGATGAAACTTCGAATCTAGTTGAGTAACTAATTGAATCATATGAATTAGACATTGTTAATAACTAGAAGTGGATCCTTAATGCTCTAGTTATAGTTTTTATTAATTTTCCTTTTTAATTAAACTTATCTATTCTCAAATCAATTTCAATTTAGTTTAATTAGTTAGTTTCAGATCCTAGATGGCCTTAGAGTGGTTGAACCTAAATTTTTTCTCGTGGATTGATCTTGATCTCACTAAGATTATTACTATATTGCAACCTTACACTTGGAGTTGTAAATACTTAGCTATAGTTTTATAAGCTCCGTAAGCTTCCGCACGTTTAGCGTTTACAAATGTGAGCAATATATGTAATTTCAAAATTTTCTCCCTTTATAGGTCTCGCCACGATGTATATGTTTTATCCATTACGTCCATCTATTTTTCAAGATCATTTTTGTGCATGAGCCCAAAATGAGGCAAATGCAAATCTCATGTGAACCACACCACACAAAACAATGGTGATTGAATGCCCACCATAAAAAACTAATTGGGAACCACAAAAGTTTTGGATGAAACTGATATTTGTGTTTTCAGTTCATTCAGGTCTCTGTGACCTAATCAATAGGTTGGATGGCAAATAAATATTACAATGGGCCCTAGTAAGTTTTTAATGGTAGGCATTGAATTACCATTGCTTTCTTGTAGTGTGGCCCACTTGAGATTTGGATATGTCTATTTTTTGCTCATACCCTAAAATGATCCACATAAAAATAGATGGAAGGCCTATATAAAACAAATTACCATGGCAAGCCCAGCACCAGAGATGTGGTGCCATCCGGATAGTAGGGCCCACCTTAGTGCATTCATTGTATATCCACAATGTCCATATGTTTTTCCACCTTATTTTAGGGCTTCATCCAAAAAATAAAGTTAATATAAATTTTAGATGGACCATACCACAGGAAGCAGTGGTTATTGACCATTAAAAAAACTTTTGTGGGCCAGGAAAGTTTTTGGATCAAGCTAATATTAGTTTTTCACTTTAATCCGGTTCCATTTGACCTGATGGGTGTACATCCACCACTATTTCCTTATGGTGTGGTCCACTTAAAATTATTATCTTCTTCATTTTTGGGACCACACATTAAAATAAGCTGTAAAAACATATGGACAGCGTAGATATACAATGCATCCATCCAGGTGGGCCCTTGGGTCAGGGTTGTACCCACATCACTGGTTCCTCGTTGCAGCCAAGACCCACTCCCAAGGACCGGCTGCCAAGGAAGCTTAGGTGAGACCTCAATGATGCTTGTGAGAAATTCATCCGATGTGGGATAACCTTGCTCTGATACCAATTTTGTGTCACAACCAAAATGTTAACCGACTAGGTGGAGTGACCCCAGAGTATATGAAGCTCCTTCATCATCCCCTTTAGCTGATGTGGGACTAACCCAACATGCGCAATAGGAAAAAAGTGGGTAAGGAAGTGCCCTCCATTGAAACCTTCCTGGGTCCACTTTATTTGATGCCCCCACAGAATTGGCAGGCTGGCATGTTTTGTGAAGTTGCACATGGGACAATGAAAACCACCAACGAAATTACCCTTGTTATCCAAGGTACAGCTAACTAAAGTGGGTGATAGGCAAAAAAAAAAAAAAACCTAGGGCTTTCCAACTCCCTCCCATGTGAATGCCCGTGCTTCAAATGCAATGCCCGTGCTTCACATGCAATGCCCAAACGTCTATATAACAAGACCCAAAACCTAGGGCTTTCCAACTCCCTCCCTCCCTCCCTCTCTCTCTCTCTCTCTCTCAAAATGGTTTCCTCAGACTATCCTGACTACATGATCTTTCGCCCTGAGAAAGCAGGAGTGCTTAAAATACTTAGGCTCTGTCTCTTCAAGAGAAGGCTATCAGATTGCAACTTCATAGAAACCTCTGATGCAACCAAGCTCGAGCTTGAGAATGTTAGATGTGATTGGTTTCTTATTGGACTTTCCTTACTCCTCCAAAAGTTCTTGTCGTTGATTGAAAAGCCCTTAGCTTCTTTTGGTGGAGTCCTTGAGTTCACATTGAACTTGTTCGCGTTCAACGGCGGAGTCTTTCGCCTCATTGTTCATCATCTTACAGGTTATGCATAACATTACATTTTCTTTCAAAAAAAAAAAAAAAGTCAACTTAGTGCATATACCATTGTCCCACTTCCGTGGGATATTTGGGAGAGGGAGGATCTGAGGGCATGTATGGTGATCGATAATTCAGATATTGCTGGCGGGCCACACATGTGAATTGAACATGGACGTTGGGAAAGCTTTGGTGCATTTTTTTTTCACTTGTGTAGCCCACCTGATGACTGGGCCAAGCTGCTTTTCAAGTCAAAACATATACACCGGTCACCCAGCTGATGAACGCCCGATGTTGCACCCAAGTGGGTGGGATTCTTATTGTATCCATTGAATTTCAGTTGGTGTAGTTGTTTATCTTTTTTTTATTTTTTTTCATTTTTTTTTTCTTTTTTAAGGTGAGAGAACAACACCTATAACTTCGTTAATTGAGAGTGTAGTTGTTAATCTAGGGTGCATTTATATATGTACACACACGTACTCGCACACGCACATAAAGAGAGAGAGAGAGGGGATTGGGTGGTGACCCAACACCATGAAGTGTTGTGAGGCCCACCTTGATGTGTGTGTGTTTTATATCCATGGCGCCCTTCATCCATTTTGGCAACTCATTATAGGATATATAATTAGCCCAAAAATGAAGCAGATCCGAAGCTCAAGTGGGCCCCACAGGAAGAGGGGGGATAATGACCAGAAGCGATCAAGAGGCCCACAGGAAGAAGTGGGGATAATGATACTACCATTGAAACCTTTCTAGGGCCCACCGTAATGTTTATTTGCCATCCAACCTCTTGATAAGGTCATGCGGAACTGTATGAAGGGAAAGTACAATTATCAGCTTGATCCAAAAATTTTGTAGCCCCCAATAAGTTTTTAACGGTGGGTGTTCAATCACCACTGTTTCCTGTAGTGTGCTCCACTAAGAGCTTTTAATCTGCTTCATTTTTTGGCTCATGCCCAGCCTTAAAATGAGTTGGCAATCCGGATGGACGGCATGGATATAAAATAATGGGCCCCAAAATGCCAACACCACCTGGGGTGGGCCCACATCTGAAGCAGATCCAAAAATCAGGTGGACCACACCACCACAGGAAATAGTGGTGATTGCATGCCTACGAGAGAGAGTCTGCATGACTTAATTCATTCTATGGTTGATTGATATTTCATCCAATCAATGCACCTCAAGACTCATTTTTCATCCATACCCCAAGAAACCTTAGATCGGAGGCTATGAATACAAACCCTAGATTTCATATTGAGGATATTTCTTGGTCATGGCCCATCGATGTGGGACCATCAGATCACTAGTCTCATCACAGAATCAGGGCCCCACATGTATCAAAACTCGAAGTCGAGTATGGTCTTCATATCCTCGGTCGAGAATCTCCTAAATCCACCAGACCCGGAATTTCGAAGAGCTTGAATTCAGAAGGAATGTGGGGCTTAAGATTCGGTGATCCAGACCGTTGATCTGACTCTGGGAAACCCCATCCAAGTGGGTCCCATGCGATCAAAAATTTTGATCACCATATCATAGGCCTCATAGATGCAGTATATTGCAAGAGCATCAAACACCCCCTGATGGCTAACATCTTCCAATCTATTAGTTTTGGGGGATGCTATCCATCCATGGTGTGATGCAACATACCAACGGTCAGGATTACGAAACCATGAACCCCATTTGTCAGAACTGAAAACCGGTGTACCTGGCAAAGAATAGAGAACCACGAGTAGTGCACGTGGGAATCATTCTACGCGCCTATCTTTTATGTGGTGGGCCCTTGTAAATCTATACAGTAAGCAAGATCATAAAGCCGGCTCAAGCGTGGCAGGAGAGACGCTGGATCCCGATCGTCCATTTAATGGGTCCTATGGTAGTTGGAAAATCCTGACCATCTCTTTGTGGACCACCGTTCATTTGGAGGCTAGAAGTGGGAAAGAGGGATCGCTATGTTATTTTTTAACCATGGGCAATCAATCGTAGTCTCCATGGGGTGAACGGCTCTGATCAGCTGTCCCTCCTGCCACGTGCACGGTAGATAGGGTCCTCTGTCACCATTATAAGGTAGTTACATGGGTCACTGATCATCACTTATCTGGACCAGCCATTAGGTGCAGTCTACTTTTCTTCCATCACTGAGAAAAAAAAATCTCAATGGGGTGGTACTAAACATCCACAACCGAACCTATCTTCTTAGACTAATCTGGTCCATCCATTTTTTCACGCCACTTGATGCACTGTTTTAATCACTTAATCAGTATGATTTTTATCCTATGAAGAGCAACTTAGGCAAGATGGACAGTCTAGATCGATGATAAGGATTGCTATAGTCCAACTTCATCAAAGTGCATGAATTTTTTTTTATTTCTTAAAAGGTAAGGAAAACACTCTTATTTCTCTAAGAAGGATAAGCAATCCAGAGAATATAATACAGAAGGGGCCCAAACCTTGGCGGGGAGAAAAAAATCTCAATATATTACGTCCATTTGATCAATCATACATTGAAAGAAATTTCCCTCTCTTCTAAAAATTTATACATCCCTTATTAGTGTGTGGACAATTATCTCTTGATGGAGTGTTAAGGTCCTTGATATACATTGATACGATATCTTCTAAAGGCTCTAACTTTAGAAGAAAGTGGTGATTTGACATGGTATCATAGCAGAATATCTCGTGTTCGAATTCTAAAAGCACTAAATATGTTATCAAAATATATTCTTATACATGGTCGTTTATGGTGTGAGTTGTGAGTGTCTCTCCACTTGAGTCATGTGAGTTGTGTATCCCTCTACCCTTGTCTAGTAGGTTTCTGTACAGATCAAGCTTTACTATGCCTACCACTCCTGTTGAGAGTAGAAAAATCATGATCAGAATAGTAGAAGGAGCACACCACTGTTCCTACTGTTGTTATGGGTGCCAATCCCTACTATTTTTTCAAACATCATTTCTCAATCATCTCTATGATTTCAAAGTCCATCTTCTACCAAGGGTGTGAACGTAAATTAATTTAGCTACAGTGGTTCATATGTTTTTATTATATGCATGCATGGTGCATGTCATGTATGCATGTGAGAAAGAGAGACCATGCATACATATTTTGATAACGAATGTGCCATGTACATGAGAGGAATGACAGTATAACACACATATTGTGGATATGTGTCTATTAGATAGATTATCTGCAAATAGATTCTTAATTTGTAATTCATCTTGCAATTAATTAGATTGTGTATTAGTTTTTTAAATTAGGTTTATATTATTTTTGGGCGTATACTATCTTTAATTATATATAAGAATGTTTCTCCATTTCAATGATGACATGAACATACACATGAAGATGGGCATACATGATGGAACATGCAGTTGTTTTCGGTGTCTGGATCCTCTGCTCGAGCTGAGCAGCTAGAGAACCCTTGCTGCTGTCAACCTGATTGGTCCACGTCAGTGCGCTGCAGTGCTAACACTGCCAGGCTGATGTGGACTAACCAAAGAGGCGCAAAGGTAGGGTTTCTCTGCTCGGCTCAAGCAGAGGATCCGGGTTCTTGTTTTTGTGTTTTACTGTTGTTTTATTATAAATCATGACATGGGTTTTCATGAGTCATTAGTTTCTCCCAACAGGATCTGTTGTGATTCCCAAAAAGGACTCAGCAGATTACAGATCAGCCATCAGCCACATTGATGAACGGTTGGATTTGTACAAAAACTCCTCCTCACTCAGTTATGTACCTCATATGGGTCCCATGGACAGTGCCGACGATAACAAGCTCTTGGATCTTTGCATGATGGCTTCTAAGGTAGTCTACGAGAATGAGGCCTACGTCAAGAATGCTGTCACCAACCACTGGAAGGTAATTATGTCCAATCCTTAATGGCATTTTTGTCTTTTTAATGTAAAATTAAGATCAGCTAGCCATAATCATCCGTGGCATAGGCCAAAGTCCAGCTTGCCATTTTTGTGAAACATCTGGTCTATTAATTCCCTTGAAGCTAGTTGACTCGATTGTCCGCTTGGATGATAATCCGTCCAGGCAATAGCTTTGTGGAGCCCACTATGATGTATGGGTCTTATCTACTTTGTCCATCTATTTTTTCAAACCATTTTTGGATATGAGCCCAAAAGTAAGGTAGATCCAAAGCTAAGTAGACCACACCACAGGAAGTAACCGTGACAATGACACCCTATTGTTGAAACCTTCCTAGGGGTCGCCGTGCAGTTTATTTGCCATCCAACCTCTTCGCAAGGTCATATGTAGTCCTTAAAGAAGGGGAAAACACAAATACCAGCTTGATCCACATCTTTTGCGGCTTCAAGAAGTTTTTAATTGTGGGTGCCAATCCCTACTATGTTGTCCGCTTGAGCCTTGGATCTGCTTCATTTTTTTTGTTCATACCATAGAAGTGACATGGTAAAATGGATAGATACAATTCATTCATCTTGGTGGGCCCCAGCCTTGCCCCGACATGGATAAAAAGAAAAAAGAAAAAATCATTTTACACATACTCATACACTCACACCACATGGTCACTCAAACTTGCATGACCTCAATGTCAAAATGCACTTTTGTCCACCAGGTCATGGGTTGGAATCCTAACACGGCCTAATCCATGTTGAGTAGACCATGTGGTTGTGAGAATTCTTTAATCAGTACAAATTGACTTATTATCCTCTTGAATATGAAACTAAAGATGCTCATATCTTGCAATATTACTAACTCCTCAACTCGAGTTTCATCCAAGTGAGTAGGGAGGGACGGTAGCGGCTAAATCTTCTATTGGTACATAGACAACTATATGGACTTGATAGCCTTGAATTCTTAAAATATATTAAAAAGAAAAAAAAAAAGAAAAAAAGCAAAAAAAAGAAGCTCATTTCAAAAGTTAGTCAATGATAACCATCCATAGATTTACATATGTAAGCCCTAGCTTTCTTTTCTTTTTGGTTAGTCATGCAACGCACCCACACGGTTAGCCACACATGCACCCAAACATGTACACCAGTGGGGTTGGTGTGTCTTCTTAGCATTTCGAACCTAAGACCTTCTATTGAAACGCTCAGGTGTTTTCCAGCTGGTGGCAGGCGAGACACATGTATAAGCCGTAGCTAAATCTACAAAAATAAAAGCTTGAATCCTATTTGTGAATAATTCAAGGAGCATACAAGTATATGAACCATTGAAGGTACTAAAGAAACAAGAAAAAGCACTTAAGGCATGTTTGGTTGGATGTAATTAAGGGAATGTTTGTTTTCTTATTTACATACGCAATTGCAAGGTAAATAGGTAATGGTTATTTACCCATGTAATTACCGCATTAATTTAGAGGTTGATGCTGACCATTAGCTAGTTTGTTAAGCTTCTCATTTCACAAAATTGAAATTGAACAATTTCTAGGTATAAAAGTTGTGGGGTCCACCATGATATTTGTATCTTATCCACGTCGTTTGTCTGTTCAACCAACTTATTTTAGGGCTTGAGCCAAAAATTAAGGCTAGATTTAAAGCTTAAGTGGACCACACTATAGGAAATGTTGGGAATGGTAGACGTCATCAACTCTCTTGTTTTCTATGATGTGTCCCACTTGAGCTTCTAATTTGCCTCTTTTTTACTGCATGCCTTATTATGAAATGATAAAATGGATGGACGCCATAGAACACATAAATACATCAGTGTGGGACTCATAAATTTTGACAATGCCTAAGCTTGATAAATTATATGCTTCTGTTGGGATAGAAGCCGGCAGCGGAAGCAGAAACGCCGAACACGTGAAGTAATGCGAAATCAAACGAGTAACTAAGATTCAATCAATCACACACAATCACACCACAAGAGACTCCGAATTTTACGTGGAAAAACCCCAAAACGGGTGAAAAAAACCACGGCACAAACGATCCACTATGAATATCAGAAGATTACAGAGATTGACAGCCCACAAAGCAAGGAAACATAGAAAAAACCCAAGTTTTCTCTCACACACACCTCTCCCCTCTTCCTAGTACGAATAGGAAACCTTGGACACCTTAGGATCCCTCTCTAGGTCGGATTACAACACCTTAAATAGGAAGAAATTCGAAAATAGAAACACCTTGCGCAGTACTGCGGACTGCGGACTGCGCAAGAAATTCGCTCGCACAGACGACCGGTCGTACGACCAATCGCACCTTGCACAGAGACCGATCCAGGGAGATTTCACACGTCTCTGCCTCGCAGTCCCCTCCAGACCGGTCGCACGACCGGTCTAAGGCAACACAGGGGCAGTCTTCAGTCTTCACGTGCACAGGGCTAAACAGCTAGACCGGTCGTTAGACCGGTCGCCCAACCGGTCGCAGGCACCCTGTCCAGCACAGTTTGAAGACTCCCCAACAAACTCCTACCGAGGCTTCAAACGACACATCCTTGCAATGTCATCTCATCTTCAATCATAGCTTCACCGCTTCTCGTGCCACCATCGACCCTATCCTTGCAAATTCACTCACTTTTCCGCTCTTCTCATGTGGCCCTTGGGCACTTGCCACATATGAGCAACCGTGGATCTCACTGCCGTTCCTGTAACTCCACCGTGAATTGTGCTCCCGATCAACATGTAAAGATGGCTACACCTCCATGCCTTCATGCACACGAGTGCCCCCTTCATCACTTCACAACAACGATCGCGGCCGATAAACGCGCACCCTTTCGCCTCAAGTGCACCAAGAGAAATAACATTCATCTTCATCTTGAGAACGTGCTTCACATCTTTCAGAACTCGTTCGACTCCATCGAACATCCTGATGCGCACAGTACCAACACCCGCAACCTTATGAGCGACTCCATCGCCCACAAACACCGATTCTCCACCATACTCCTTGTATGTCGTGAATGAACTCCGGTCAGGACAAACGTGACATGAAGCCCCTGAATCAAGGATCCACTCACTACCGTGAGATCCCTTGCCAGATACAGTCAGAACATCACAACCGTCACCACCGTCCTCTATGGTATTGGTTCCTTCCCCATAAGAATTTCCATACCCCTCTTGCCTCAACCTGGGATTCTGACAATCCCCTCTCATGTGGCCCTCCTGGCCACAATGAGAGCACTTCACCTTAGACTTACCTTTGCACTTGGCCCTCAATCCCGATTTCAAATATCCTTCCATACTCAAAACTTCTTTCCCTCATAACCAGTGCCTCTGAGAAATAACGGGAAGCCACGTCACCACTCTTCTTTCTCATCGCCTTCGACTGGAGGGCTGAGATAACGGTCTCGACGCTTATGGTTTCTCCTCCCTACGCACACAGAGTCCCTGAACGACTCATATGAATCTGGAAGAGAGTTCAATAGAATGCATGCTTGATACTCATCCTTCATCGGCTCATCGATCTCCACCAACTTGCAAACCAGCCTGTTGAACGTGCTCAGGTGGTCCTCCACCTCAGTTCCCTCGCCATCCTCAAGGTGAACAACTGCATCAACACGTACATGCGATTCTCTAGAGATTTCTTGGCATAAACCTTCTCTAGCTTCGCCATCGTTTCGGCCGCAGTCTTCTCCTTCATGACATGATAGAGAACATCATCCGTAAGGTTTAACAGGATTGAGGTCATTGCCTTCTTGCCGAGCCTCGTCCACTCATCATCTTTCATAGCATCGGGTCGTTTTCCAAGAGCTCCATCAAGCCCTTGCTGAACCAGGAAGGATTCAATCTTCACCTTCCATAGCTCAAAGTTATTTTTCCCAGGAGAACTTCTCTATATCGAACCTTGCGCTCGATCCCATCTTCTCGTCTCAGATTCGAATCTACTTCACCCCAACTTTAGCTTTGATACCACTTGTTGGGATAGAAGTCGGCAGCGGAAGCGGAAACGCCGAACACTGTAAAGTAATGTGAAATCAAACGAGTAACAAGATTCAATCAATCACACACAAGCACACCACAAGAGACTCCGAATTTTACGTGTAAAAGCCCTACAACGGGTAAAAAATCATGGCATAAAGCGATCCACTATGAATATTAGAAGATTACAGAGATTGACAGCCTACAAAGCAAGGAAACACAGAAAAAATTCAAGTTTTCTCTCACACACACCTCTCCCCTCTTCCTAGTACGAATAGGAAACCTTGGACACCTTAGGATCCCTCTCTAGGTCGGATTACAACACCTTAAATAGGAAGAAGTCCGAAAATAGAAACACCTTGCGCAGTACTGCGGACTGCGCAAGAAATCCGCGCGCACAGACGACCGGTCGTATGACCGGTCGCACCTTGCACAGAGACCGATCCAGGGAGATTTCACACGTCTCTGCCTCACAGCCAACCGGTCGTACGACTGGTCGCAGCCCCCTCCAGACCGGTCGCACGACCGGTCTAAGGCAACACAGGGGCAGTCTTCAGTCTTCACGTGCACAGGGGCAAACGGCCAGACTGATCGCCCAACCGGTCGCAACACCCTGTCCAGCACAGTTTGAAGACTCCCCAACATCTTCAGTGGTGTTGTTTTCGAGGTGTGTGTATGTTTCACTCTTAAACAAACACCTTTTAAAACTACTTATTAGCTATTTACGCATGTTTACATGTATAAACATCCCCCAGCGTGGTTTCATGCAATTCCTCTCCAATCAGCAATAATTACGTACATTGTGGCGTATGAAAGTGCGTTCGAAAGTGTAGAGGATCTCCGAGTGTAAATTTTCATGACTGGGTGTGTACTTCAAAGCCAAAACTTTGTGGGGCCCACCATGATATGTGTGTTATATCCACACCATTCATTCATTAGTATAGATCATTTTAGGGGATGAGCACAAAAATGAGGTAGATTCAAAGCTTAAGTGCACCACACTATAGAAAACAATGTAGATTGAACATTGACCATTTAAATGCTCTTCCAATGGTGCGGTCCACTTCAGTTTTGGAGGCATACCTTAGAATGATCTGGTCAAATGAATGAACAGCCTCTGTCATGCTCATACAGCGTCCCTCCATCACAAATTCCATGGTAAGTAATTAACGTTAAAAAGTGTAAGATGTACATTAAAATGCAATTGAAATACAGTTCGACCGAACAGACCCTTAATACGTCTGATGAGCGTACGATTTCTGAGTGAACGAGTATGAACCATCATACACTGCCAGAGTATCTTAGTTTTTCCTTTTAGTCCTCGTGATGTGCCTAAATTACCCTTTTGTACCGTTGCAGATGGAATTCGTGGGATTCTACAGTTGCTGGAATGGTAAGATTCATCAACGAACTAAAATACCCTTGGCTTTTCAAATGACGAAAATACCCTCGTTTGACTCGAATTGCTCCCTTCCTTCCCGGTGGGACTAGCATAAGGTGTGGTTTCAAATCTCAGTTGGCCCCACCATTATATATGTATTTTATCCACGCCGTCCATCCATTTCTCCATCTGATTTTAAGGAACGAACCCAAAAATCAGATAGATCAAAATCTCAGGTGGACCACACCAAAGGAAAACAGTGGTCATTAAATTCCTCCTGTTTCTTCTTGTGTGGCCCACTTGAGTTTTGTATCCATCCCAGTTTTGGTCACATGCCCTAAAATAAGCTTACAAAACATATGGATGGGATGGATTTCTTACAAACATCATAATGGAACCCATGCAAAAGGCTTTTCACACTGCATTCCTCACCACTAAGCCATGAGCTGGAACCCAATCATCATCTTGTCTACCTTATTTTTGGACCATACCACATTTTTGTAGTGTATCCTGCCAGGCCATCTGTTCAGATCTTGTATGCACCTACGACAGCTCATGACTCACTGAGTTGACTCAGAAATTCTTTGAACTCACTCCAATCCCACTAATAAAACCACGCCTTGCAGTGTTCCAAAGGGTCAAAGGCACCCAAGCCTTCATCTTCTGCGACCGGCCGGAGGACGCCAACATGATCGTCGTCGCCTTTCGCGGCACCGAGCCGTTCAACGCCAAGGACTGGTCGACCGATGCCGAACTTTCATGGATCTCCATGGGTAAAATGGGAAAAGCCCACCTAGGCTTCATGAAATCCATGGGCCTCCAAGATGAGAAAGACTACCAATTCGGGTGGCCCAAGGACCCCCAAGTGGAGAAAGACAAGCCCTTAGCCTATTACATCATAAGGAACACACTCAAGTCATTGCTCCAAAAGCATAAGAATGCTAAGATAGTGGTAACAGGGCATAGCTTAGGTGGTGCACTTGCTGCTATCTTTCCCTCTATATTAATTTTACATGAGGAGACTACCATTTTGAATAGCCTGTGGTGTACCATAACCTATGGGCAACCTAGGGTTGGAGATGAGACCTTTGCTTACTACGTGGAAACACAGCTAAATCCAAGGTTGTGTTATAGGGTGGTGTACAGGTATGATGTGGTCCCTCGAGTGCCCTTTGATAATCTGGCCTTTGAATACAAGCACTTTGGATGGTGCATCTACTTCAACGGCTGGTATGATGGAAAGGTAAGATCTCCTTTTTATTTTCTAAATCAACGGTTAGATTAAGAGGAAATGTACTTTTTGTGGTCGGATTCTATGTGGGGCCCACATAGATGCCAGTGACAAGTCCACTCCATCCATCAGTTTCTCAAGATGACAATAGGACTGAAGGCCAAAAATCAGGCAGATCCAAAAATCAGGTGGGCCACACCACAGGAAACAGTTAGAATAGAAATGTCTACTATCCAAACTTTCTTGGAGCCGACCATGATGTTTATATGCCATCCCAACCGTCCATAGCGTTATTATCACTCAGATAAACTACTTCTGTGCCCCCCCCCCCCCCCCCCCCCCCCCCCAACAAAGTTTCCAATGGTGGGCATTCAATCCCTGCTATTTCATGTGGTGTGGTCCGCCTAAGTTTTGGATCTGCCTGATTTTTCGAATCCTTTATTATTATGGTCTTGAGAAACTGATGGACGGAGTGGATTTGTCACTGGCGTCTCTGTGGGCCTCACATAGCTTCCAACCATAGGAACTTCACAAGTAGCTTCCATGGGCTGGGCCCCCCACAAATCTCCTCCATTGGATGATCTTAACGACTCAACTGGGACCGTTATACGGCTACCACTGATTCTAAGGTGTCCATTTTCATTAGTGATGGAAATGGGCTTGGGCCCACACGCATTGGACCAGATCAATTGTTCAAACTTCAAAGTTTGGGCCCGATCAAACCCAGGCCAGGGTTTTTGTGGGTTCCACCCAGATGCGGTTCAGATGTCTAACCTATCAAGTATGTATCCTTCCTGGATGTGGGCCCCACCAAATTTCAGGCTATCCCAAAACTTAGGTGGGCCCTACAAACCTAGGCCGGGTTGCATGTATGGATCCCCACTGCATCAATGGCTCAGGTTGCTTGAAGGTGGGCCCCAACTGTACTGCATGTGGTATTCTGCAATGGAGTTATATGGTGAAATATAGAAGTGGTGTGATCACTCGAGCAATTGGTAACTGATCAATTGGATGGCCAAGATTTTTTACATAAAAGTAGGTCCATCCAACTAACCACTTGAGCCATTTAATTAGTGGGGCCCATCATGGATCGCCTATAGTTCTAAAGAATCACTTTGATTAAGCAATCCTAACCATCCCATCCATGGCAAGGAACATGTGTGGCTATAATAAAAAAAAAGGATAACTTACAAATGGACTGCACCGTCCAATGGGCATGATTTGTGGATGGTAGACAATGAAATATGTGCTGGATTTGATGGACAGTCCAGATCAAGAGATGGGACTGTTCAAGTGTCCGGATGCAACTCTGATAACACTTCATCTGTATTGATGTGTATTCATTTGTGTCCAACCACAGGTGGTAAGGGAAGCGCCCAACAAGAACTACCTCAATCCCATATACATTCTGTCAAAGTACTGCCATGCAGGGTCAGATCTGATCAAGTCCCTCTTCTTGGCCAAAACAGAGGGTTCATATTTCAAGGAAAGTGGGGCTTCAACAGCTTACAGGGTGTTGTTCCTGATCTTTCCTGGCCTTGCCTCCCACAGCCCAAGGGACTATGTAAATGCTGTAAGGCTTGGAAAAGCAATCATGCCTGGAGGTGGGCAACGATCTGGGCTGGGCCGAGTTAGCCCTAGTTTGGGTTTGGCTCATTTTTGTGTCACCCCGGTTTTTGGATCAGCTCGATTTGGGTTTCGGGCTAGCCCATATGGCCCGAGTTTGGTTTGCTCGAAAAGAATTTGATTCAGGTCAGGATTGGTTAGGTCGAAAATTTCGAATCGGGCCGGGTTGAGTTTGAACAAGTGGCGGCTCTTTTTTCGTTGTTTGTTTAAATAGAAAAGAATTAAAAAAGTTAAAAATAAGGTTACACACACACACACACACACACAAAAGTATCTTACTACATAATGTTTAACATCCTTCAAAGGAAGAGTACAACTTCAAAATAGACATGAGAGAGAGAGAGAGAGAGAGAGAGAGAGACGCGATGTTGTTTGGGGTTTTTTTTTTTTTTTCCTAGTATTCTATGGGTCAGGTTGGGCCAGTCCAAACTAGGCCGAGCTAAGTTTCGGGCCGATGCTACAAGAGATTGGGTTTGGCCCATTTATTAAATGGGTCATGTTAAGGTGGCTTGTCGCTAGCTTAAACTCCACTTTGATCTGGGCCAAACCGAGCTTTTTCGATATGAGCTGGGCCGGACTTCCGAGCTGGGCCAATTTGTGCCAACTCTATTCATGTTAGAGGAAATGGTTTGAGGTGTGAGTGTATTACTGTCCTTTTAGTAGGACGCCTAGTGGCTTTTTTTCTCTCCTTTTTTAAAAGGCTAGTGGCTCTTGCATGGTCTCCTTTTCCTATAAAATAAAATATGCTATTGTGAATCTCTCAACTATTTTATGAAATTTTGAAGATCCATTTTCTAAGGGTGTATTTGTTTTTTCACTTTCCTTTGTAATATAAAGTAAATGAGTCATCGTTGTTATTTTACAATGTTTGTTTAAAAAATAATTATGGTACATAAATCAAGAGTCCAATGAATTATAATAAGAGACAAGGAAATTATAGTCATTACAATTCGACATCATAAAGCTAACATCTTTACAATAATACTTGGGTAAAACTGTCACGCCCTGAAAATCAGTGATCGAGTAAACAAATGACCCATGTTTATTCGAGTGTCACTTTTAATGTGGAAGCATAATTTGATAGTATAAATCAGATGACATCATATAAAAAACATGGGATTAAAACAAATAGTGTTCGTATCATGAAAGTAAAGTATAGCATACATACAACCATCGCAAAAATAATCATAGGGTCCACATGGTTGGGGACCCAATATATAAATGTCCAAAAATACACAATAACTATTGTCCAAAAGTCAAGTTGAAGAAACAAGCATGACAGCTTAAAGTTGTTTGTTAACGAATTGGAAGAAAGACTCGACAAAGATAGGGTTGAAATAGTCCTCGTTTGCCACCAGCGCACTTATTATCCCTACGCCACGCCAAAAGCAGTTGGTTGGTGTTTTAAAACACCGTTCCAGGTGGGAGTGAGTAATCAACTCAATGTTACCATTTTTTAAGTTACACATGTTATCAACATAATTGGGTACAAGTAATGAAAAAACAATATAGCAAATAATTTCCTACTCTAATTAATTAAGTGCATGTATGATGTGCTATGCGAATGCAGGTCTCGAGAAAGAACCGACAATGATATGGCTCGTCACCAAAATCATTCACAAAATCATATAATCAACAGTAATATGGCCCATCACCAATATTACCCGCAATGCGCATAGAACCGACAGTAATGTGGCTCGTTACCAACATTACCTGCAAATGTCATGATATGCATGCCTTAACCAACCAAGTCTTTATTAATTCTATATTCAACCAGCAATATTGGCGAAGCCAAAACAACACAATTACATTGCAAGTCAAGTAAGTAGGATCCATGCGGCTCGTCACCAGAGTCCTTAATTTCATCAGGGTTCGTCACCCGAAGTCTATAAGTCATCAAATAATAGGTATAGGCATTGCCCTAGACATTGAAACAATAAGGTAATGGGTCGTCACCCAAGATCAACGTAAAGATGACAAGCACGTGAATCCTCCATATGTGCTCAAGGCCAACTGTGGGGATCATCACTCGACATAGGCCAAAGACATCACAGACAAAATGTCTCATACCACCGTGTATGGCTCATGAGCTGTAACAAGTAAGCTGTCAAAAAAACAGACACCTAATGATGGTGACTGTATAGTAATGAGAATTGTGGTATCTTGGATTTCATAAATTATTCGACAACAATAACAGCATATTGATTTTCCTAGAATGGACTAATCTGGTAGAGTCGAATGAATGACTGCGAAATCAACTTAACTAGGGTCAGTCAACCGTGTTCCACCAAAATCGAACGAATGAGTCTGTTACAGCCTAACCTAAGGTAGGCAATCCACTTATTAACAGCTTTTCAGGTACTAATTACATACAAAGCAATTATATAATCTTCTAAACATGTTAATAAATACAAATTCATAAAAAGACATGAAATTCATCACTTAGGCATTTTATTAAATACATGATGTGCGAAACACATCAACTTACATATTTCACAAAATCAATTCAAATAAGAAATGAATTCATACATCATAATAAGCATGTTGTCAAATCAACAAATAAGACACATAAATCATTCAAATAATCAATTTTAAATGAATTCTACACAAAACATTAAATTTTACTATCCGAAACCATCGCGGGCTGATAATTGCTAACTTAAGAGAATAGCCTTCGCCTAAGTACTAACACATGTTAGCGGCATCTAGAGTGAAGAATCGAGAGAAACCTAGATTTCTCACCTAATTTCAACAAAAAGGAAAATTAGAACTAATGAACCCTAAATTGGTTTCTAATCTTCACAGTAGAAGGTATATTTACCTTCAATTGGCGCTAGGCATCGATCAATTGAGAGAAACGACGGTCGAATCCAAGCAAAACTCCAATTTTTCAAACTCTAGAATGAGGAAATTTTGATTTTATAAACTATTTGAAATGAAATTTCTCATATATAGCCTCATTTGGTCAACAACTAAGGTGAGTCACACAACTCACACTCCTAGGTCTCGATCTAAGTTGTGCAATTCTAATAATGGTCTTGGACATCTGATTCAAGTGAAATGTCAAGCCCACTAAGACAAACGTAATCCCTTACTTTCATAATCGTTAGTCCACCAACGAACAATCTAGAGCTCTTTTGAGCGTTTCAACAACATTTAAGGTCATTTCGAGAACAATATTTCGTTGGTTTATATAATAGAGTTGTAATGGCCAGGATTAGGCACACACACGGCATAACGAGGTGCATTTATTCACATCCAGGTTCCTATCATTAATATTTGTGTATTCACTCAGGTTGAATATAATCAAATCTAATGATTGTTACAAAAAGAAACAAAGGCAACAATATCATTATTACAGTCATAAGTTGCTAATATCATTAGACAAGTAAATCATTTTATAATTAGTACTCATTGTGTCATTATTGTAATCAAAAGCAGCTAATGTCACTAGACCAGTACAGCATTTTATAATTATTATTCATTTTCAGTAAGTTATTTGTGTTATTGGAAAAATGATTTCCAATCATTTAATTCATTATGCCATCATTGCAATCAAAAGTAGCATAGCATTTTGTAATTATTACTCATTTTCAGTCATTTACAAGTATAATTGGAAAAATGGGCTAATGTCACTTAGACAAGCAAAGCATTTTGTAATTATTGCTCATTTTCAGTCATTTACTAGTGTAATTATTAGTAAAGCATTTTTTAATTATTACTTATTTTCAGTCATTTCCAGTTATTCTTCTTGCACCCCTCACCTCCAAAATTGAGATGAGCTTACCCATTTGGTTGTGTTTCTTCTTATTACTCGGGATCCATACACATCATGGATTTTCGCCCGCAGTGCATGTTTCTTAACTAGGGTTCACTGGTTTTCATATCTCTACATCCAAACTGTCTACACAACCATTTGTTGTAGGACTTAGGATCTAGTGCCATATTTCTATAATCCAAATCATTTATATGACGGCCTCACCTTGGGTGGGGGATATCCGGAGAACAATAACCCTTAAATTGCAATATTTAACCACATGATCATTTAACTCTTTCTTCGAATATGGACAGACACTTTAATCTTTGAATAAGGAAAGGTTAACTAAAAGCACTCTTTAACATATCCCACTCAAGGTGGGCCATCTTTTAAACAGTTTGGATCATTGCAAAGCACCTTTATCCAGCGGCCAACTGATTGAACTAATGCAATTTTCGGACGGGTTGATCAGCCATACTTTTGGCTCATGCGAATATATTGGACGGGTTGGATGTCATATAGATAGCACATAGGCCCATGATTCTTGACTTACCACTTTTTTAAAGAAAAAAAAATGATGCATTTTAGTAATTTTTCTTCTTCAAGAGCATTGCTCCATACTTTCAATTGCTCAAAGCATCATTTAATGAAATTCAGATTCTCCTGAGTAATTTCACATTAAAATTCCCTATAAAAAGCCTGATGTTATTTTATAAAAAGGGAGAGAGAGAGAGAGAGAGAGAGAGAGAGAGAGAGAGAGAGAGGATGAAGAAGAAGAGGCTACAACTGAATAAAATAACAGCCATTATTCAACATGAAATTTTTAATCACATAACAACACATTGTTCAAAAGTGATGTAATCAAGGGCTCGCACTATATTATGGCATGGAATGTAAAAATCATATCAAAAGATAGCCATTTTTTTTAAATAAATAAGGTGTTATAATCCATCCTCATGTAAACCGTCTGTTGATGTCACATTCTTTGAGGGCACACATTAATTTTCAGATGTAAGTCGTTCCAGTCCGATAAAATACCCACTTTACCAATAGTGCCTGAAATCCACACCACATTGAGCATGTAACTATCCAAAAATCAGGTCCACAATAAAAAGCTCATTCCAAGTGATCCAAGCATGATACTAGAGCTCCTTCAACTATGTCTTCCACTAATCATCCATTGCCGTCTAAAAATCAAAGTCTTATCTATTCTCTTCAGCACCTAATGATGTTGAGCTACCTATCCCTCTTTACAGGGCTAAATGCACTTATACTCAACATCTCATTTCTCATTTTCTCTTGATGGGAAATCTTCTTCCTTCTATAAGTTTGCCTTGTACCAAACTTCTGTTTTTGTTCCTCATTCTTTCCAAGATGTTCTTAATCATGACAGATGGAAATGGGTTACAGAAGAAGAAATAATTGCTCCTCATCAAAATCCAACTTGAACTTTTAACTGAGTTATCTGCTAGAAAACATGTGATTGGGTGTAAGTGTGTACCGTTAACTACAAGCCTAATGGCTCAGTGAAATGTCCTAAAGGATTATCATTTCTGTTGGATTGGCCCTTGTGTTAGCTTATGGTGAAAAAAATGTGTTTCTACATGGGAATCATATTAAGTGTACATAGAGCAACTTCCTGCGTCCGTTGCTCAGGGAGGTCAACACGGTGTCACCTTAAGAAGTTAATTTATAGTTTGAAACAATCTCCGTGAGCTTGGTTTAATAAATTTAGCAGAGTGGTGTGCAGATGGTAACCACTCCACTTTTGTTAAGCAGAGTGAGGCAGGTATCATGGAGCTTGTTATGTGTATAGATGATATTGTTGCCAGTAAGAATCTATGGTAGAACTTTCATACAAAAGACTTGGGTCGTCTTCAATACTTCTTGGGTATTGAAGTGTCGAGATCTAATGTGGGAATTAACTGGTTGCCACAACAGTACAACAAGGTCTGGCCAAATCAGTCAAAACTCCTATGGATCCAAATTAGAAGTAAGCCATAAATCAAGGCAACTAGATTGATGATCCACGAAGATATCTTGTTGAAACAATTTCTCTATTTGATGATCACTTGACCAAACATCACTTTCCCTGTGACTATGGTTGGTTAGTTTATGCAGACTCATGGTATTTCTCATATGGAAGCCGTAATATGTATACAAAGATACTTTGAAAGGAGCTTCTAATAGTGGAATTTTGTACAAAAACAATGGTCATCTTCAAATTAAAGGTTATTAAGACACTGACTTAGCTGGCTCTCCAGTTAGTTGGCGATTTAAGACTAAGTTATTGCATCTTTGTGGGAGGTAACTTGGTCAACTGGTGAAGTATAAAGCAAAGTGTGGTAACTCAACCAAGCATTGGAGTCCATGGCAATGGCTCATACTGCGTGTGAGCTTATGTTGTTAGAAACAACGACAACTGAGTTGGGGTTTAAGGTTAAGGGATCCATTAGGCTACATTGTGATAATCAACCTATTTATCACATTGATAATAATACAATTTATCATAAAAGAACCAAGCATACAGAAGTCGATTGTCACTTCTTTAGAGAAAAAGTTGATGCCAATGAAATATGCACACTTGTTATCAGATTGCATGATCAATTGACCAATATGCTTACTAAAGCTCTTGAGTAAACTCATCTAATCGTCTCTCCACCAAGTTGGGTATTCATGATATCTATGCTCCAACTTCGAGGGAGAGTGTTGATGACCTATAATGGATGATGATGATCATGTATGGCCCACCTTGTTAGCAGACAGTTATGAGATGGTTATGAGCTGTCCACGTCTTTTCTCTTTTAGCCTTGAGTCTCTGTGGGTTGTAATTAAAGTTAGTTGTCATACTCTTTTGGTTTTATGTGCTCACCCAAGTGAGAGGGTATACTTGTAATCTCTCATCATGTAACGGAAGCCCAAGCCCTAATACTAATATAGAGAGGAAGGTGGGCAACACCACCTATTGCTCTGTTTCTTTTTTCTCTCTACTCAAAACTCGTTTTGACTTTTTTTTCTCTCTTTCAACATCTACATGAACATATTGTAGTTTGTCAGATCATAATTTCATTCAGTTTGTTAGTGCATCCAAAAGTACCCTAAACATCCCATTTTCTGTGGTGAAAAGATCTAGTCCGGGCATTTTCATCAATGAGCACCAGTGTGGAACACTAACAAAAGCTTCTCCTATGGTCTCAATAACATTAAGCCATCCCATTATACAATAAGTCAGAATGGTAAGAAGGAGAGATAAATAAACAATATAAAAAAAGAGCTAACATTCATTGATAATTATTAGTATGATATTTCCAGGCTTCAGGTTGTACCCTGACTGCCATTAGCAGATCGAGCTTCAGCTTCCATCCTCATCGTCCGACAGTAAGCAATCTTTTATTTGTTCCCTGAATAAAGACTCACTGCACCTCAGAACCAATAGAAGAACGTATTTTTCCATCTTTTTATCGAAATTTGAAAATTCATCAAATAATTTAAATAAGAAAATTAAAAAGAAAATAATAATGATCATGCAAGAAAATATAATCACCTTAGCCAATTCGGGCCTGCTCCAGTTTCATCCTCAACTCTTTCGGTCATAACTTTGGGTAGGAGAGAATGGAAATGATCTAGTGATGATGGATCCTTCGGGATGATCTGAAACCAGCAGCTTGAGCAGCAATTAGTTGCAAATATCTCACCTCTTGTTTGGGAATTCCCAAGATTGCATCCCAAATTCTGCAAGAATGATTTGCTGAGGGGGCTGCCACAGATTGGGCAGAGAACGTCCACCGGAATAGATTCATCAGGTTTGAAATTCTGCAACTTCTGAAATCGACGGGTGGACAAATTGTCGTGGGAGTCAGTTTCAGGTAGCTTGTTGAAAGAAAATGGGCTCAGCTTTTCTGCTGTTCGCAATATGGTGCGCTCTCGGGAAGGATTTTCTTCCTGCAGCAAGCTTATATTTTATCAGCTTAGGAATTTCTGCAGTGGCAACAATAGAAATGCTAGCTAGGTGACTGTTTGTGTAAATGGAAATGGAAGTCCCTTCCAATCCCAACACAATCTGACATGATGGACTAATGTGGAGGCATGGGGCCCTCTTTTCAGATTGAGGCAAAATCGATAAGCGGGACTGTCAATGGGTCAGGTTCAGTTCGGGTCCTATAGCACCCACACCTGGGCTAACCGGGTTTAGGTCTTGCCAGGTCTGGGTCCAGATCTAGATCTTGGAGACCCAGAACCGATCAGGTTCAGGTACCCATTGGGTCTTTGGATCTAGGTTTCAAAATGGGTTCAGGACAATTAAGGGCACTTACATGATTGCGCTTGACACACACCTGGTGTGTAAACGGGTTCTCTTACATGTGTGTGGCTTAGGAAACCTCATTTCTTTTACTAGAATAATCAATGCACATTAAACATATATAATTTTACTATTAGAACTACCTGGACCCAGACCTGACCTGAATTTAACTGGTTGATCACATGGACCTGACCCGAAAACAATCAGGCCTGATTTTTAACCAGGCCCAAAAGGTAAGACCCAAACCCGACCCAATTTCTTAACAGGTCCGATAAATGGGACCCGGACCCATCAGGTTGGGTTCATCGGGTAACCATTGGGTCCATGTACCCATTGACAGCCCTATCAATAAGGACATTTATCCAATCAGACCAAAAATAACTGTGCAGAGTTCCAGGTCTCCTTGGGTTATAATGACAGGTTCTAATCTCCCAGACAAACTCTTCACCAATTACTGGTAGAAAAAGGTTGCACAAAATGACGAATGTCATACCTGCAAGAGTTTAACAAATGATGAGACTAAACCATTAATGCCAGAGCGATGGTCATCAAGCAGCTCCAGGGACTTCAAACTGCACTGCCAATGAGAACTGCCCATTCAAACAATGATGGAACTTGACAGAAAAATGAAGTATATTCCAAGAGATCTTTTACCTATCAAGATTACAGAGCATGGTGAGCTCCTGTGCAAGACAGTCTCGAAGAGGTAGAACTACTGGGATTTCCCATCTTGCATCCACATATTGTATATCTGCAGGTAAAGAGTAACCTTGACCCTGAAGAGTGAGCAAAAGTAGCAATAAGAGTTCAAAAGTAATTTTTTTTCTCAGAGACATTTGCATGCGGTGTGGCTATATTACGTTAGCTCACATAGTCATTACGGCAAACTCCAGTTGATGAATTTCACTCCAACACTTCGCTAGTTTTGTGGCATGATATCCCTATCAAATGCTTTAACAGCCAAGTTTCACTTTCATTTCTTTTCTTTTCTTTTCTTTTCTTTTTCAGGAGTTATATTTTAACTGCCAAGTACTGTACCTTTAAATATTTATCTCAATGTTATATTGATTATTTTTCCCTTTTAAGTCGCAGGAATTACTCACATCCGTTTTTCAGAGCCAAGACATGTTCTCAACATTTCGATCCAAAGTAATTCTGTGAAAACAAAAACAATAATTGAGTATGATACTTCTTCTAAAACCAGGCCTTTAGGTGCAGGAACCTTCTATTCAGGTGCTGCTCCTGCTTCAAACTTGCACTCTCACTCCTGTTTGCAAACACCTGCATGCTTGTGCACATGTTGATATGAAGCTTCCCCACTCCCAAACCTCAATCTTCTGTGGTTTCCGACAGCCTTCATGCAACTAAGATTGAGAATAAAGTAACACAACCTAACTTAAAGATCGTGATTTCTTGCTTAGAGTTTGAAGGATGCAGTTATCCCATGATCTCTCTGCAATCCAAAAGTTCAAGCGGACTGGCTAGTGAACTTGAATCTCTGCACAAGTGAATAATCCTTCAACATCCTATTATCTGCACTTAGCTAGAATTGCAGTTACATGTATAGGAGGGAGGACTGCTTTGCACATAAGCTAATGACCATCATCTGCTTATAGAATTTTTATTTTTTTAAAGAAATTTCCTCTTTATTGGACGCAAGGCAATTCTTTTGAATCATAAGTATTCTGCCCATCAATTTTTAGTCTTTTGTAATTAATCTGCAGCTAGTTGCTGTAAACAATGTCCTTCTACTGTAGATTTTAGCACTTTTAAATTTTCAGTCATTTAGTTGCTCTGTGTTTGAATTTGTTCAATGGTGTCAGAAGATTCAAAACACATAAATTATCAGGAGTTTCACTCTAACAAAGAGAAAGTAGCTTACTGATCATTGCTTAATTAAGTCTATAACATGAAGTTGGTGAAAAACCTTCGCAGTTGCTGAAATAACATGGCAAGCAATCCTTGATGTGCATGTCCCTAAGACCAGTTTGCTATATCCATTTTCAAAAGCAATCTGCATTGAATAAAAACGACAGCAAATTGAGAAAACTCTAACCACCTTTCCTTGCCCAATACTATAAAATGATCAAGTAAAACAAAACCTTCTGTAAACAAAGCATACGGAGATGCTGCAAAAGGTCTTCTTTCCCAGTGACATCATCAACGGTATGTAATAACTCATTCAATCTGCTTCTCCTTTCACTGGAATCCAGAGAAAAGATGCTTTCAATGGGTGTGATATGTAACTCTTTGGCTGGGGGAGCTAAACTTGACACTATAAATTTAATTTCTTCAAATGCTTTGTTAACTTTATGAGAGGGGATGTCAGAAATAGCACTCTCGTCAATAAAAGCAACTCCAACACCAAAGACTGGTAACGATCTGTCTCTGCTTGCATCAAAATTCCTCTGTGCCTTGCATTGTAGCTCATGTATGAATTGTAGTGCCACCCTACAACAGATATGACTTTAATCAGGAAACAAATTCAAGGAAGAAAAATTATAAAATGATTATAGGCTTAAAGATGCTCAGAAACAGGCCTTGAATTCAGTGAAACCACCATTTGATAATCAAAAGCGAGTTAGACAATAGTGCTGTTAAGAAATACTGATGTAATTTCTACAAGGGCGTTCTTGTAATTTCTATGTACCAACTACTATGAAGTATCCTTGTCTTTCAGATAGGCTTGGGCAGATTAGGATCTCTCTAGATAAGCTTGAGAAGATTTCAAGAATTTTTCTAGATAGTGATGCAGGATAACTAACCGTTAGCTCTAAAAGCTCGAACTGTTAGAGCATGGCGAATAAATTCCTTTATCTCATAACCCATGCCCCAAGTCCATGGGTTAGATCATCGGCCAAACCCTCCTTTATGGGCCCCAAGTCCATGGGTACGCATCACGCGGGTCACCGGAGTCCGCGGGTGGGGCCCGAATCTACTAGCCACCCGCGCGGGTGAGGCACCCGCTTGAGTCCATGAGCCACCCACCTCACACGGGCCGCCCACCCCAAGTGTGTCCCCGCCTCCACAGGCTACCCCACTCGAGCCTGATGTGACAATGCCGCCGCATTAATCACCCCAGGTGCGGAGTCTCGAACATGAGACCTCCCACTCTGATACCAATTTTATGCAGGACGACTAACCACTTGCTCTAAAAGCTCGAACTGATAGAGCGTGGCGAATCAATTCATTTATCTCATAGCTCAGGCCCCAAGTCCATGAGTTAGGTCCTCGGCGGAACCATCCTCCATGGGCCCCAAGTTCATGGGTACGCATCACACGAGCTACCCAAGTCCACGAGTAGGGCCCGAGTCCACGAGCCACCCACCTCACATGGGCCGCCCACCCCGAGTGTGTCCCCACCTCCATAGGCTACCCCACTCGAGTTCGGTGTGACAATGCCCCCGCATTAATCATCCCCGGTGAAGAGTCTCGAACACGAAACCTCCCGCTCTTATACCAATTTGATGCAGGACGGCTAACCACTTGCTCTAAAAGCTCAAACCGATAGAGCGTGGCAAATCAATTCATTTATCTTATAGCCCAAGCCCTAAATCCATGAGTTAAGTCCTCGGCCAAACCCTCTTTTGTGGGCCTCAAGTCCATGGGTACACATCACACGAGCCACCTGAGTCCACAGGTGGGGCTCGAATCCATGAGCCACCCGCACGAGTGGGGCCCGAGTCCACGAGCCACCCACCTCACACAAGCCGCCCACCCCGAGTGTGTCCTTGCCTCCACAAGCTACCCCACTCGAGGCTGGTGTGACAATGCCCCCGCATTAAATAGATTTGAGAAGCTTACGAATACAATACCTTTATATTCATTCTTATTCATTCAATACCAAAAACAACACCTATACGTCAAGATTCTTTTCATGATATCTCTACTTCATTCGTGTGGCCCACCAATCTAATCCTCTCCATCCTCTAGAAGTCACAATCTGTCAATCTCTGATCACACAGCCTATTAGTACCATCCCGATAGTTCTTTTTTTCTGCTTAGTTTTTCTTCAAAACATCTGCTTCCCCCATCTCTTTTTTTCACAGTCCTTTTATTTCCATTCAAAAGCTCAATTTCTTCCGTTACAATCAAATTCATATTCTTGTCTTATAAGCTTCATTTGCAATAACACCTTCATTTGCAATGTTGATGCCTCTCAAGTTGATAACTCGAGTTATCCGAAGTTTTGAAGCTGTCCAACACTAAAGATTATCATTCACAAAGGTGAGACTTTGGGTGTCAAATTGGGTTCCAAGGAAGTCGCGTGACATAGAAGTGTTTGTGTGAAAAGTTAGAGGCCTTCATTCTTCTTACCTTGGCCTCCCAGTGCTGATAGGCCTATGAAGCATCTGTGGGATAAGGTCATTAAGAGGTTTGAGAGGAAGTTTTCTAGCTGGAAGGGTAGATATTTATCCCTGTGCAGGAGAATTACATTAACAAAGGCAGCATTCCCAACATGCCTATACTCTTGATGTCACTATTTCAATGTCCAGCAAGTGTCATTTGCAGATTGGGAAAGATTCGCTAGGACTACTTGTGGACGGGTTTGGAGGAGAAGACAAATTCCGCCTAATGGAGTGGAACAAAGTGTGCAAACCAGCTAGCAAAGAGAGAGTTGTTATTAGAGATTGAAAACAATGAATTTTGTGCTTTTGGGCAAGTGGTTTCGGGGGTTTGGCATGGAAGAATAGTCACTAGAAACAAGTTGTTAACAATGAGTACAGGGTACCATGGGTGGTTAGTTCTCAATGGCTACCTCTCAATATGGAGTGTTGAGTGCTTATAAAGCAATCTTCAGAATCCAAGAGCTTTTCAAGAAGGAAACTGTTTTCAGGGTGGGCAAAGGTGCTCGCATTCAGTTTTGGAAGGATTTTTGTTGTACATATCAACATCTCCAACTTGTGCTCCATAAGCTAGCTAGTATTGCATTTGAGAGAAATGTGATTTGTCCCTCAATGTTTTTCCATTCTAGGAAACAATGAAGTTTATTTTCCTCCATGTCACAAGAATCTTCACAAGGAGGTGGGGATTTAGTGAATCCCCTGGACTTTTCTAGTGATGGGCTCTGCATCAGCTTGTGAGGGATTATTGGGGTGGATATGAGAGAGATCAAGTTGTTTCTCTTCCAAATCCTTCTACGTAGCTTTACGATTTTCCTCTCGGGAGAATTTTAACACAACAGAGCTTATTTGATCCTATAAAGGCCTACCTAGGATTGAGGCATTTGGTTGGCTGGTGAATAAAAACAAAGTGCTTTAGTTGATAATCTCCAAAAGGCACATGATAATTGTAAATGTTTGCATCTTGTGTCTTCAGGATGCGAAATCGATGAACCACCTCTTTTTACATTGTGCCTATGCAAGGCCCATTCCTTCGAGATGTTTCAATGTTGTTGGGTAATGCTAGGACAATTCAATCTTTTTTGTTCAGAATGGCAAGGAGGAAAGCTTGGCTCTAACAAGAGAGTTCTTTTGTACAAGCATCAGCTCTAACACAATCGTATACATCGGCTCTAACACAATCATATACATGCCATCCCATGATGCGCCCCTGAGCCCAACATTTTATTTTATTTTATTTTGAAAGAGAAGAAATTTTATTAAAGAGGAAGGCCGAAACCACCCGAAAGCTACAACCTAAAACTAAAACTTACAAACAAAAAAAAAAAAGGGAAAAAGGAGAAAAGGAGAAAGAAAAAGAAAAAAGGAAAGAGGGAACGGGGCTAGAAGGAAACACCCTGCTCCACAGAGTCAGAAACTGAGAAATCAAGGAGCCAAGTCTTTGAACAGCACCAACACTTTTTGAGAAAACTGCTACAGTGGAGCTTTTCTGGTTCCTGGACATTACACTAGCTAAACTTGAGAATAAGCCAAATCTCATAGGTCGATAATGAAAAAAGGCCATATAATCACAGACTTATCCCTCTAAGTGATCACCAATCTTCTGGGCCCCGCTCGATGCTACTCGCCTAAGCGGCAGGCATATTGCTGCCCATGCTGTGGACATGACACACACAAAAGGTTTAGTAATCCCTTTAACAGCTAAAGCTCATTTACGTAGCATGCACCATGCATCATGCACTACATTACAACTCATTGAGCTTTGCTTTAGAATCAAGGATTATTCCCCTAGAATGTAATTAAAGGTTGTGCTAGACCACAACCTGGAATACAAATGAATCCAAAGAAATAAAAATAACACTTAAATCTACTTGTGCCTTCTCTTGTATATTTGTGAATATTTGTAAGGGATCCCGAACAAAGACAACACCACGTGTGTATCCCAAAACGCATCAACAACGGCAAAACATTATGTGATACATCTGATATTTCCCATGTGATAACTAATATGTTTCCATATCCCAAGGGTGCGATACAAGCGTCGATACCGATATTGAAAACATTGGTCATGGGTGATAGGAAAGCTAAAATATGGGTCAAGTGGAAAGGGTGCAACTTGGGTGGGCAGGTCCAATTGAGGGTGAACCTAAGCCCAACCTGACGTCAAAGTGGGTCAACCTGTGGCCAACGAGAGACCCAAGTCGAGCTCTCCAACCCAAGCTCAACACAATTCATCAAATCTTCAATCGTAACCCATCTTGGGTCGGGTTTGTTGGGTTGAGTCGTGAGTGGGATTGGTTGGGTCCATTTGGAACTACTGTTAGTTTTTAAGTGCCCTATAAATCATCCTTCACACTACCAAAATATTAAAGCTTTACTCATGGGCTCATATCATAAATAAGTAATTAGTGCAAATGCATAATACATAATCAATGAAAAAGGATTTTATAATGAACAAAAATGTCTTTGCATCAGTCCATTTCATTGGATATCTCCAAAAGGATTTGAAAGTGTTTTGATAGTGTTAGCTCTGTCACAACTTCTTGGTAACTTAAAGATCATTTCTCTCGTATAACTGCTTAAAATGCTTGCCAACCTCCTAAAGTGTGGAAATGCATTGTCAGCATTGTGTCAAATGAAATAATTCAAGGTCACTACCCAGAACTAACACCAGACATCCTGGCAGATTTGGAAAAAGAATAACTTTTAACCCCGGTCCAATTCCCCAATTTGAGAATTCTATGTTTTGGATTAATTAACCTTCACATGTGGACGAAGTGTAAACCATAACCAACACTCAATAGTGAAGGTACTCATTGATCAGGGCCATCCATTCCTTTGGCCACCTCTTGAATAGGCGACACCCAAAACCTAGATTGATTGGATGACCCAAGTCATGCACAAAGTAACCTACAATGGTCATTAATTGATGGTCAGATAACGGAAAATGTAGGTGACTTTTCTCATAGTTCTCACCATCCAATCAATATGATTCTTGGGCTGTGAACATTCCAAGATGTGGCCACTCTAACACACACCTTTGGCACTGATGAAAGTTGCATGCTGCACCCTCGCTGTTAAAAGATTAACAAATCCTTGATTTTTTTTAAGAGAGATGTGATATCTGTTATTGAAAACTCTGAATTGTGCAGTAATGTGATAATTTGGAGATTTTGCTTATTTGCTGACTTCGGAAATTCAGAATATTTGGGACTTGGTGATTCCGTGATTTCAGGAAAAGATGATGAGATTTTTTTTTTTTCTTTAGGAAATCAGATTTTGGACTCAATCTTGGAAGAAGAAAAACTTAGAATCGATCAATTTTAGTAGAGAATTTTAGGAAAAGATTTTCTCAGATAAAATCTTTGAAGAGAATGATTTTGAACTTTGAAGAAGGATCTAGAAGGGGAGAGAGAGAGAGAGAGAGAGAGAGAGAGATACCCTTCGTAAGGGAGAAGCAAATCATTTCATTCATTTTGGTCAGATGTCGCTCTAGTACCAGGAAATGCGTTAAAGAAATTTGTTGCGAGGCTCAAACCATAGAGCCCAGTTTTGAAACAAACCCTGTCGGGCTCAAACCCTCAATGGAAGAATCAATATAGTATATGCTGTGCTATATATAGACCTCTGAAGCCACATATAGGAAGATTCTAGAAAACCTGAGGGATTCCTAAGATCTTGATAAATCAGATATTTACACTTACACCACTACAATATATTAACAATCATTCCACTGTAGCATATTAAGAATCATGGCACAAGTTATCCCCTAACTTTAACTTGAATATCTGGTTGATAATTTTAGTCACGCGTCGAAAAATGAAATCAAAGGGAGCAAAATCAGTATATGGTTGATAATTTTAGTCATCCTCCCTCCCTCCCTCCCTCCCTCCCTCCCTCTCAATTCAGGGGTATGGTTGGGTTGTCTAAGGTTATTGTTTGGTGATGGGTTAAGTCCCTTCTCCTATTTATGTAGCTGTTGTATGGCTTTTTGAAATTATGGGAATGAAAAATCAAACTAGGAGGCATGATTTCCATTGAAGAAGTCGAAGGTGGACGATCACTTCACCCACCCAAGCGATCACTCTTCTTTCCTACTCTTTCTTCTTTAATACCTTCTATTATACTTTCTGTTCTCTATTAATTCAAAGGACCAACGAATCTTCCCTTGTTGTGATCATTGGGGGTCGTAGCATAATTGAAGTCGATGGCCTATTAGAACTTTCAAGACCCATATAACCGTATTGAATTTCTTACTGGATTTGATTTGTGACATGTTTTGCAGTGAAATTCTCATTTCTTTTAGTGTATTTGTTGCATTGGGCCGAGCAAATTGCTTGACGGGGCATTGTATTTCCTCCTTTTTCAAGGACACCCAAGTGTAGGAAGGGCCAATAGAGTGAATTTGAAACTCTCTGCTGACTGAAAGATAGATGGGTGATGACGATCGTCCAGTCCAGAGCTGAGATAGTGCTTTTATTCATTAAAAAGAAGAAGAAGAAGAAGAAGAAGAAGCGTAATACTCTATTGGAATTGAAGATTTTACTCAAAACTCAAATGCATGAATTGATGTGTTTAGAGAGAGAGAGAAACCTGGAGGAAGGACCTCCGGAGAAGGCGACAAGGACGGAGTCGGTCGGGGAAATCATACCGTGGGAGGTGACAGCGAGCTTGAACTTTCCGAAGATATATGAACGGAAACAATCGAGGCAGAGGTTGCTTTCGCTGTGGTAGGTAGGCAGTGTGGGTAGGAGGGATTGGTTTTCCTTCTTGCACTTTGAGCAGACAAGAAGATTGGAATGCTCGGTACCGTCGACTGCTGTGTTGTTGCTGATGCAGGTTCTTCTTCCTTTCTCACGCACATCTGCTGCTTCTTCCTCGTCTGCCTTGCAGGAGTTGGACTGACATCCTGTCGCCGCGCACGCCATCTTCCCTCTCTCCCTCTCTCCCTCGACCTGCTTAAAATTGATGCTTGGCTCGAGTCTTAGGTATAGCTCAGACACAGTTCGACTCGCCTTGACTCGACGGAAAACCCTCTCTTTTTTTTTTCCTTTCATAAAGCTCATCTTAGGCATGAACAAAAAAAATGAACTAGCGCCGAATTCTAAAAGGACCATATTACAGGAAATAGCGGTGATTGACCATTAGGAACTCCTCGTGGGACACAAAAGCTTCGGATCAAGATGATATTTGTGCGGCCTCTTCATCTAAGTGTTTGTGACCTTATCAACAAGCGGGATGACAAATAAACATTCCATTGGAATCCATGAATTTTTAATGGTGGGAATTCAATCACGGCTATTTTTTATGGTGTGGTCCACCTAAGATTTTAATCACCTTCATTTTTTGGGATCATGCCCTAAAAATGAGCTTTCAATATGGATGGATGGCATGGATGTTGGAGAGCCTTCAAAAGAATGCACGGTTTGAGTGCTCGAACCGGTCTGCACGTTATGGCCTAAATGCACAGAAGGCGTTGGACTGTTTTCTCTCACCCTAGACCTATCTGGCGACAGGTCTGCAGAGGGCTTAGACCGGTCGCCAAACAGGTCTAAGGTGGGCTTAGACCGGTCAAGCGATAGGTCTAGGATGAGGCTGAGTCAGTGTATTTCCTCTGGACTGTTTTTGTGCAAGGTGCGATCGGTCGGGCGACCGGTTGACTGTGCACGCGGTTTCTTGCGCATTATGCTGTAGTGCGTAAGATACTTCTATTTTCAAAATTCTTGCTCTATATATTGCATGTATCCAGACTTAGATGGTATCCTAATGTGTCCAAGGTTTTCTAATCGTATTAGGAAGATGGGAGAGTGTTGTGAGAGAGAGAGAGCTTGGGATTTTCTCTATTTTTCCTTGCTCGTGGGCTGTCAATCTCTGTAATCTTCTGTTAATCATAGTGGATCGCTTTTGTGTCGTGGTTTTTTACCCATTGAGGGGTTTTTCCACATAAATTCGGATTCTCTTATAGTGAATGCTTGTGTGTGGCTTGATTGTATCGTATTTTCTCGTTTGATCTTCCATTATTCTGTGCATTCGGCTTCCGCTTTCGCTGTCGGTTTTCCCAACAAGTGGTATCAGAGCTATCGTTGGGGTGGAGTAGAATTCGGATCTGAGATGAGAATATGGGATCAAGCACAAGGTTTAAGGTAGATAAGTTCTCCGAGAAAAATAACTTTGAGCCATGGAAGGTGAACGTTAAATCCTTCATAGTTCAGCAAGGGCTTGATGAAGCTCTTGGAAAGTGACCCGAGGTTATGAAAGATGATGAGTAGATGAGGCTCGACAAGAAGACTAAAACCTCAATCCTGTTAAACCTTACGTATGATTTTCTCTATCATGTCATGAAGGAGAAGATTGCGGCTGAAACGATATCGAAGCTAGAGAAGGTTTATGCCAAGAAGTCTCTAGAGAATTGCATGTACGCGTTAATGCAATTGTTCACCTTGAGGATGGCTGAGGGAACGGAAGTGGAGGACCACTTGAGTACGCTCAATAGGCTAGTTTGCAAGTTGGTAGAGCTCGATGAACCGATGAAGGATAAATATAAAGCATACTTCCTGTTAAATTCTCTTCCAGATTCATAAAAGTCGTTCAAGGACTCTGTGTCCGCGGGGAGGAAAACCATAAACGTCGAGACCGTTATCTCAGCCCTCCAATCGAAGATGATGAGAAAGAAAAGCGGTGGTGTGACTTCCCGTTATTCCTCAAAAGCGCTGGTTATGGGGGAAAGAAGTTATGAGCATGAAACGTATTCGAAATTAAGATCTAAGGCCAAGGGCAAAGGGAATGCTAAGGTAAAGTGTTGAAATTGTAGTCAAGAGGGCCACATAAGAGGAAATTGTCAAAATCTCATGTTGAAGCAAGAGAGGTATGTAAATTTTTCTAGAGAGGGAGCCAATACTGTTGAGGACAGTGGTGATCTTTGTGAAGTTCTGATTCTATCTGATAAAAGATCTCATAGTAGTGAGTGGATCTTAGATTCAGGGGCTTTATGTCACGTCTGTCTTGACCGGAGTTCATTCACGGCATCAAGGAGTATGGTGGTGAATCGGTGTTAGTACAGTGCGCATCAGGATGTTCGATGGGATAGAACGAGTCGTGGAAGATGTGAGGCATGTCCCCAAGATGAAGATGATTTCTCTTGGTGCACTCGAGGCGAAAGGGTGTGTGTTCATCAGCCGCGATCGTTGTTGTGAAGTGTTTAAGGGAGCACTCATGTGTATAAAGGCATGGAGGTGTGACCATCTTTACAAGTTAATCGGGAACACAATTCATGGTGGAGCTACGGGATCGGCAGCGAGATCCATGGTTGCTCGTATGTGGTAAGTGCCCAAGGGCCACATGAAAAGAGCGGAAAAGGGCGTGAAAGTGAAAGGTTAGGGTTGACGGTGGCACGAGAAGCGGTGGAGCTATAATGAAGATGAGATGACGAAGCAATGATAGTTTTGATTCGACAGTTCGAAGCTTTGATGGAGATTGTTGGAGAGCTTTCAAACGATGCACGGTTTGGGTGCTTAGACCAATCGGGCAACCGGTCTGGGCGTTATGGCTCAGATGCACAGAAGGCGCTGAACTGTTTTCTCTCACCCTAGACTTGTCTGGCGACAGGTCTGTAGGGAGCTTAGACCGGTCCCCAGACAAGTCTAAGGTGGCTTAAATCGGTCGGGCGACAAGTCTAAGGTAAGGCTGAGTCGGTGTATTTCCTCTGGACTGTTTTTGTGCAAGGTGCAATCGATCGACTATGCACGTGGTTTCTTGCGCATTACGCAGTAGTGCGTAAGATGCTTCTATTTTCGGAATTCTTCCTATATATATGGCCCGAACTTAGATGGTATCCTAAGGTGTCAAATGTTGCATAATCGTGTTAGGAAGGGGGGAGAGTGTTGTGAGAGGGAGAGAGCTTGGGGTTTTCTCTGTTTTTCTTTGCTTGTGGGCTGTCAATCTCTGTAATATTTTGTTAATCATAGTGGATCGCTTTGTGCCATGATTTTTTTTACCTATTGAAAGGTTTTTCCATGTAAATTCGGATTCTCTTGTCGTGAATACTTGCGTGTGGCTTGAGTGCATCGTGTTTTCTCGTCTGATCTCGCATTACTCTGAGCGTTCGGCTTCCGCTTTCGTTGTCAGTTTTCCCAACAATGGATGGATGGCATTGATGTAGCCAGATACATCATTGTGAGCCCCGCACCCAAGAGTCCCACCCACCTCGGTGGATCCAAGGTCTCGCCTAATCCACTCCTAGGTCTTAGGTGGACCATACTATAATAAACAGTGGAGATAAATGCCCTGCCATTGAAAAATTCCCAAGGCTCACTGCAATATTTATATAGTGTTTATTTGCCATCCAATCTATTGATAATGTTGCATTGACCTGGATGAGAGGGAAAAATAAATATGAACTTTACCTAAAACTTTTGTAGTCCATTAATGGTCAATCATTACTATTTCCTATGATATGGTCCACTTGAGAATTTGAACTACTTCATTTTGGGGGCTCAAGCCTGTTTGGATTCACAAAAAAGCATGAGAAATGAAATAGTTTATGTTGAGAACCGTATTCTGAATAAAAATGTGGAAAGGAAATATTGTTTTTCTTGCTTGTTTTTATTTTATCAAGATTCTGGTAGAATTTTACAATCCATTTTCAAGTTTGTTGCTTGGCAAAACAAAAGCTTTCTCTTAAAAAGGCTGATAAAAAGATTTAGGCAGTCACCGACTCACTAGGATGTGCTTAGATTATCACACGTGACACATGTGGTGCATATGATATGCTTGAAGATGAATAATGGAACACGTGGCATGCACGGTATATGTGGGCACTTAAAAGTTGAATTGTGGAATGTGTGGTACATGTGAGGTGTTTGAAGTCACACCATGGCACATGGCAAAAGAAATGCATTGGCACATTTAACATGTGGACACTGAGGTTAGATGATGACACCTGTGCGCATTGGCACCATTTGCATGTGGCATATTTGGAAAATGAAGTACCTACTCGTGGCCTATTGATAAGCTCACAAGAGTTTCAACATTAAAGTCATGGGCTCGAGTACCCATTGTGGTGCATGTGGGGTGCCCTGCACATGTGGGTATAAGTACAATGAATGGTGGTGCATGTGGCACAATGGCACATGTGGGGTGCAAGAAAAGATGGATGGTGACATATGTGGCACATTAATTAGCACATTGGGAGCTCTTCACACATGCTGAGCATAAGATAAGATGGATGGAGGCACATGTAGTATAGTATCACACATGGGACATGATTGAAGATGAACAATGTCCCATTAGACACATGTGGTACATGCGAGTTGATTGAATGTATAGTGTCACATTTGGGCTTTAACCCTTGAGAAATTCATTTTCTTTATACCGTGGAAAAATACATTTTTTAGGAGTAAAGGTGAGAAAATAAGTTCATTTATTTTCTTACAAAGAAAGTTGAAAATGATATATTGTGCAATTTCCTACAAAGAAAGGCTTATCAAACAACTTAATGTGGGTTTTATGGGAAATTTTATTTAATTTCCTATACTTTTCATGAATCCAAACAGACCATAAAATGATACGACAAAACAAATGAACAACATGGATGTAGAATACATGTATCAAGGTGGGCCTTGTGGTAAGGGTTGCACTATCTTAGAGTGAGGGCGGGGCTGCTTTGAATTTTCTCTCTAGTTTTTAATGATGGACATTCAATTACTACTATTTTAGCATGGTGTGGGCCTCCTGAGAATTCGATTTGCCTCATTTTTTGGGCTCATGCCCCCAAATGAAATAGAAAAATGAACCAACAACTTGGATAAAACACACATTATGGTAAGGCTCACAATGTCATTATACAATTTGCATCCATTTGGACCTGGACTTGGACAAAAAATAAAGCAAGCTCAACACCTAGCAGCCTGAACCACAGGGATCAGTAATTTTTATTTATTTTTGGTTTGTACACACACCCCACTCTTAGTCGCACTATAATGTTAGCCACCCCCCACTTGAAAATCAATACCCAAACCTCACCGTTGAAACGACCACATGGATCAGTTGAGGTCGAAAGTCTCATTGTTAAAATCATCCAAATCATGTCTAGGGCCCACCATGGCGTTTATATGCCATCCAATCCACTCATCATGCCTCACTGGCCTGAATGAATTCCAAAAACCAAAACATTAAAAGACCACGCCACTCAAACTAGCGAGTTTTTAGCCATGATTTTACGTTCTTTCTCATGGTGGTGCACCATCCATGTGAGGAGGATTTAAGATTTGGATCTATCTAGTTGTTTTAATAATACCTTAAAATGAGCCGGAAAAGTAGATGAACAACATGAAAAAAAACACATACATCATGGCCAAACTCAGAGAGATGGAAGTGGATTGCTTGCTGTGCAACCTCTATGGTGGGTTGACCTAATCAAATTTTGTGGGCCCCTCATGATGTATGTGCTATATCCACACCGCCCATACATCTGGTGAGATCTTTTGAGGTCAGGAACCAAAAAATGAGACAGGTCAAAATTCCAAGTGGACTACACGACAGAAAGCAATCGAGACAATGATTCTTGGTTGAAATCTTCACAGGCCCACCATGATGTTTCTTTGTCATCAAACTTGTTCATCAGGCCTCAAGAATTTCAATGGTAGACGTTCAATTACCTAGTGTGGCCCACTTGAGCTTCAGATCTGCCTCATTTTTTAACCCATGCCCTAAAATGATATTATAAAATGGATTGAGGGTGTGGATATGGTGGGACCCACAGAACTTAGTAACGTGAACACAACACGCAATCCGTTCCCCAAGTAGCCACACGGGCCGCACCTCAGTACCAGAGGGGTCAGGCGAGTTATTTGATACTCTGGCTACGTACGACGCTCCATACGCAAGAATCTAGAAGTGGTACACGTGGCTTGTATTAGCACAGTTCAAACAAATTAAATTAAGTTGCGGTCCAAAACTGAAATTGGTTGAATTTAATCTCTGATTCTTAGACACTTATAAGACCATTGGATATTTAATTCCTAACCGTCCAATAAATGTCCATTTATTCGATAATCAGATAATTAAATTAATATAATTTATAATTAGAGATGCATGTAAACTCATAAACATAATCCGGCGATTCTGAGTAATTTCTAAGAGCTTCGGTGTATCATGGATCACACTCCGACAGAGTATCCAAGTTTCTCAAAGCTTGGCTCGTTTGGAATCATCCAAGCCGTTCATATAATGGACCACAATATGGATGGTTTAGGAAAGAGAAAAATCCTCACATTGTATTATCTTAGTACTTAGATCATTTAATTATTTTCCTATATTTCGAGATATTGAGTTGTATGATAATACAATCTTAAAAAATTTGATAAAGGCATTATATTATGTTTATCTTGTCATATCAACAGTTCAGATAATCAAACGTTACGCAGATCCAACGGTTACGGGAGCAGATTGCCTGTGATCGCGGCCGCAGAGATATTTCTGTGCCTGAGGCTGTTTGGGGTCCACAAAGATGGACGTTATAAATCACTCCGCCCATATATTTTTAAAGGCCACAGTAGAAAAGAATTCTAAAAATCAGACAGACCCAAAACTCATGTGGACCACACCAACAAAATAGTGGGAACCATTCCTCAAGCTGACCATGATATTTATATGCAATCCAAGCTGTTCATATATTTATTGCCACTCAGTTAAACTGTAGGAACAAATATCATCCTGGTAAAAAACTCCTATCATCTCCAAGCGTTGAATCTCCACTGTTTGTAGTGTTATGGCCTACTTGAGTTTTTGCATCTTCCTCATTTTTAGAATCCTACCCAGTTATAGTCTTTCAAAGACATTTACTGAGTCGGTTTGTAACAAACATCTCCATGAACCCCACACATATCCGGGTATAGAGATATCTCTAGAACTTAGGTGGGGCCAGAGAGTAATGTTCTTGAGAAATCCACCCATCACATCTATCTTGTAAGATCATTTGAGGGCATGATTCTAAAAATGAGCCGGACCCAAGACTCAAGTGGGCGAAAATATGAGTACTGAATGCCCACAGTTGAAAAATTCATAGGGCCACAGAAGTTTTGAATCAAGCGACGGTGTGAATGGCATAGGAACATCACTGCAGACTTAGGGAGGTTCCACGGTAGGAATTTCCCTACCTACCTTTTCCTTTAGTGCAGCCCACTTGAATCTTGGATTCAGTTCATTTTTGTTCACATGTCCTAAATTGATCTCATAAAACGGATGAACGGAGAGGATTTCTCAAAAAATTCACGGTGGGCCCCACACAGGTTCCTAACAGCAACCTCCTGAAATGCCTTGCGCAAAAATCCGCGTCCCCCAATTTCCGAGGAGTTAAATAATTCGTTGGTCGCATCTTTCAATGTTATACACGAGTTCTTAGCCCATGGTTCTATAATCCAGACCGTTGATCCGTTTAATCAGACTGTAAATGTAGAATATTTATAAATATTTTGAATAAAAAAAATGTTTCAACAACCACTATTAGAACCCTTTTCAGTTGAATGCGGACCTTTGTATATTTCTCTCTTCGACGGTCTATTTTTAATCCAAAATCAAATGGATAAAATTCTATATCGAGTGTTTTTAAAATGGCATTCAATATTCGGAGGGGGAAAACACACCAACGGTCTGGATTTCCTAACTAGGCCCCCACTCGCAAATATGATGCAACTCTTCCGAACTTGGTGGATCTTTATGTACGACATAGCCTGTGAATTTCGGAAGCGAATTGCGTGGTGTGCCGCACACCACCGACCTTGGTGGTGTGTCGACGTTGCCGAGTTCTGTGGGCCCTCCATTATGTTATTTGTTACATCCACACTGTCCATTCAATTTTAGAGATCATTTTAGAAAATGGGCCCAAAATTTAGGGAGACAATGATCTCAATTGGACCACGCAGTGAGGACAATGATGGCCACGGTTGAAACATTCCTAAGGCCATCACATGTTTATTTGCCATCCAACCGGTTAAAAAGGTCACACAGACCAGGAGCAGGGAAAATACAAATATCAGCTTGATCCAAAACTTCTGTAGCCTAGGAAGTTTTGTTTTCATTGTAGGTGTTCAATCCCACTACTTTCTATGGTGTGGTCCACTTGAGGTTTCGATCTAGCTCATTTCTGACTCTTGCCCTAAAACCATCTCGCAAAATGGATGGACGGTATGGATATAAAGCCTACATCATAGTGGGGCTACAGAACTTTGCCACGTCAACACATCACCGATGCGGGCGGTGTGTGGCAGACCACGCAATCCGCTTCAGTGAATTTCACCTGCAATCCTCGATGTGCCAGTCGTATATAACATCCTGTCCATCCAAAATGTGGGCTGCACGATAAAGATCACCACACTTTAAAGTTTAAACGGCTCAGATCTCATAGAAAGTGAAAATCGAACGGGAAAGAATGAATTTTATATGAAAACTCTAGTACACCTACGCTGTGTGGGAACCTATCTTATTCTACTCTACTCCGTGTTCGTCAGCACCATTTTGAAAATAGTGGTAACTCGTCCTCAGGTAGAAAGTAACTCAGTACACTGCTGGGTCCACCGTGATTTATGCACTTTATCCACTCCGTTCATCCATTTTAAAAGATAATATTATATCTTTAGACAAAAAAAAATGAAGCAGGTAGAAATCTTAAGTAGACCACACTATAGGAAACAATGTGAATTGAACTGGTATGGTTGAAAATTTTTTAGGGGCCATGGAATATTTAGATCAAGCTGATATTTGTTTTTTACCTTCATCAATGTCAGTGTGATCTTGTGTACAGGTTGGATGACAAATAAACATCACTGCAGGCCCTAGAAAGATTTCAACGGTGGAAATCATTATACCTACTTTTTCCTGTGGTATGGTCGACCTGAGTTTTGGATATGCTTCAATTTTGGTTTCAACCCCTTAAATGAGCTGGAAAAATGGATGGATGGTGTAGATAAACTACATTTACAGTGGGCCTGGTTGAGTTTACTGAGTGCGATCAGAGCGTACTGAGTAACTCAGGACGCAATCCGATTTCCTCGTCCTCCCACAGAGCGAATTAAGTCCAGAACCTGGCCTCACCCCGGTCCTTATCGTGGGGCCCACCTTGATGTATGTATTCTATATCCACGCCGTCCATCTGTTATTTCCAGATTTAAGGAATGATATAAAAAATGAAGAAGATCCAAATTTAAGGTGGACCCTACTTTAAAAAAACAGTGCTGATGGAACGACCTGCCATTAAAAATAAATATCTGCTTGATCCAAAGCTCATGTGTCCATTCACAGTTAATCACATTTTTTTTCCTATGATGTGGTCCACCTGAGAATTGAATCTACTTCATTTTTTGGCTTCAGCCCTAAAATAATCTGTTAAATCTGATGGACGGAGTGGATATAGAATAATTACATCAAGGTGGGCCCCATGGTAAGGGCTGCACCGTGTTGGGTGAAGCAGTGGCTGCACCTAATCTGCTCCACTACAACTATCTAGACCATCCTGGATGGATCATATTTCCAAAAGGACTCTGATCAAGCAATATAACCATCCAATTAATTAAAAGAAAAAAGAAGATGTTTGGCATTATCTTGTCAGTGGATTTTTCGGTCATGCTCCATCAACAGTTGAATAAGAGTTTTGGACGGTCTAGATTGCAGTAAAACTACTCCATGTGTATCGTTGTAGAGTCACCACCATGTTCAAAATGGTGCTGAACTAACACAGGAGTCCCTCCGATCTCCATTTGTTCCTTCCCTCTCTCTCTAAAGAAGCAGCCACAGAAACGCCGATTCTTCAAATGCCGATTTTTCGTCAGGTAAGAAAAAGAAAATACTTTATTTTTTCAAAAATTCAAGAATTTCAGATTGAAAGGGTTTGGGGTTTTTCCTTCTGTCGGTTTATTTTTCCCCAATTCTTATAGATTTTTCTGGTAATATATTTTTTTTTTTGCATTTTATGGTTATTATTCGCTTATTTTTTTCATATGAAAGATTAGGTTTTGATCATTTTCAGTTAGTTTTTTTTGTGTGGAAATTTCAGCTATTTCATAGAAATCAAATTCTTTTTTTCTTCTTCTTTAAAACATGGTTAGAAAACGGTGTTTTCATGTAGGGAAAGGAATCTACTACAGGAAATATGATACGGATCATGTTTTCATGCTCTCAGAATATTTTTTTTCCACTTTCGCCCCTGAAAATAACACATATTATCAAGGGAAGAATGCTTGGGTTTTGCTGAGTTTCAATTAATTTTTCGGAAATTTCAGCTCTTTCATAGATATTAATTTTTTTTTTTTGGAAATATGGTTAGAAAATGTTGTTTCCATGTAGAGGAATGATCCCCTACAATCCTACAGGAAGTATGGTATGACCCATGTTTGCATGCTCTCAGAATCTTTTGTTTCCACTTTTGCTTATTCTCAAGGGAAGAATGCTTGTAGGAAAGATTAGGTTTTGATAATTTTCAATTAATTTCTTGGAATTTCAACTCTTTTAGAGCAAATTAAAAAAAATAAATATAGAATTTGGTTTAAAATTGGTGTTTTTATTTAGAGAAATGATGGGCAGCAATTGCCTACAACACCCGTTTTATGTTCTAATGACCAAGCTGTGTGGGGTCCACCATGTTGTACATATAAAATCCACTGCGTCTATCGGTTGGGAACCATTAGTTGGACAGTACATACATAAGATAAGCCTGACTAAAAGCTGGTATGGGCCACATCATTGGGAACAATGTGAAATTGCTCTCAAAACTACTAAGTTCACACGGTGTAGCCTGCCCGATGTTTTTATCAGGTTGATTTTTGTATCTTCTTGGCATCCTGGCGAGTCACACCTGATTAACGTGTTTGATGAATGATACACACCATGGCAGCCCCACCACACAAAGCTATAGTTGGCATCTCATCCTCATTGTTTCATGTGGTGTGGCACATCTGAGTTGTGGGTCTAGCTGATTTTTGGCCTTAGGGCCTAATATTGAGGATAGAACCTGATAGACAGAATGGATTTTACATATACAACATGGTGGGCCCCATAGAGCCGGGTTTTTACACAGTGTAAAACAGACTGTTGTAGAGGATTCAAGTCCACAATGATCACCTACAACAGAAAGGTACGATCCATGTTTTCGGGACTTCAGAATATTTTTATTGTTTCCCTCTTTTGTTCTTCAAGGCAAAAAGGAATCGGGTTTTGAACATTGTTGATTATGGAATTCAGCTCTTTCAGAGTAAATATATTCTTTTCTTTTCTTTTCCTTTGTCTTTTAAAAAAAGCAGAACATGATTTCATTTATTTGATAACTGACTTCTTTGTAATTTTCTTATTAGGTGGTGGGGTAAGACATAAGAGCCAAAAGGAATACAATATAGAAATTGGCTGGTCTTTTTGTGCCTCAGCTTTGTATAAAGTATGGAATCTTCAGACGATGAGGGAGTGGCTATCCCAGAAGCGGTCACGAATTACCACTTTGTAGATGATAAGGATGAACTCGTTCCATTTTCTGTTTTACCGATTCAATGGGGTGAGGACGAGAGCCCGGAATCCACAGAAAAGCAGGTTTTCTTGCACGGGACAGCCGATGATGGTCTTCAGAAAATCTACAAACAGGTCACTGCATGGAAGCTGGACCTTTCAGAGGAGCAGCCTGAGGTTTCGGTGCTTTCCAAGGAGAATAGTTGGATAAAGCTTCAGAAACCAAGGAAGAGCTTTGACGATACAATCAGGACGATCTTAATCACCATCCATTGCCTTCATTTTGCAAGGGTGAATCCGGAAGCCTCAGAAAAGGCCCACTGGGACCACTTGCGGAAAGTTTTCAGGTTTGACAACCTTCATTGTTATTTGAATTTCTCAAAATTTTTATGCTAGTGAGCAGGTCTCACTGACTTAGTATAAAATTGCAGCTTGTATGAAGTCAGACCATCTGAGAATGATCTTTTTGATCATGTACCTTTGATTAGAGACATGGTTAAGAGAGATGAAGAGCTAGCGAAATCCAAGGTTTGTGTAGCCCTTTTTCTCCTCAACAATTTCCTGATTATGAAAGTGGCAAATACTGTCTTCATGTTCTTATGTCTTACTCTACAGGCCATAAATGGTAGGTTTGTTGGAAATAATAACTTCTATGGACACATTTTTAACCATTTTTTTTTAATATATAAATTGGTGATAGCGATCATGTAAAAAATAGTATCTTTCAAAAAAAAAAAAAAGGACCAACAATCATGATCTAAATACTGGTAGTATAGGACCATGCCACAAATTTGTCTGCCATTCTCAAGCCTCTAACAATTCTTTTGTAAAACTCAAGCAAATGCTTTCCTAGCTTAGCATAAGAATTAGGATGTAATAATCTGGAAGAATCTTGTCCTCTCATTACCATTGAGGAATCTGCAAATGAACCAAAGCACTGTGATTGAAATTGGATTTGATGTTTGCTACTTGAACGAGGAACTAAAGAAACACCAGTCTTTAAATGGTCATATGCATGTTGCCAATTTGGAGCTAAAATATGGAGCCCACCAACATTATTCTTTAGATATACCTTCAAGCTTATTGTTTTTCTTAGATTGCAAAATATCATGTTTTGTATAGTTTTTTCTTCAGTTCAAAATACTTTTGTATATTTTGTATATTTTGGTAGTGCTTACACGTGCTAGTCCCTCTTTTATCGAGATGCCTCGTGGACAACTGCGTCTCAAAAATTTACCAAGCTAATGTGAGGATGAATCATCTTAATCAAAATAGGACATTCCTTGGAACTGGCGTGCCATGATTTGTAAACCTGGTTGTGGTGTTAAGCGAGCAAGTTTGTGCTAGGGCATTCCTTGGAAGTGGCGTGCCATAATTTACATGCTTGGTTGCGGTAGAAAGTGCAAGGGTGTGTTTTTCCATAAGTGATCCGTTGCAACAAATCTTTGTTGCTGTGGTTGTGGAAAGTAGGTAAGGGTTCCCCTGGTCGGATGGGTGCGGAAGCAAGTCCATATGGTGAAATTCACTTGCCACTTGAAATGTGGGAACTGCATCAGATAGGAGTGGAGTTGGCCAAACAATCAGAGAATGGCTAGTTTAGCATTTTTGCAAGAGACAATGGAAAAGAGCAAAAGCCAAAGAGATTGGAAATGGCTACAAATGGTTGTATATGGAAAAGGATAATGCTAAAATGGGGTAGGGATACCCTTAGATAAAGACTGGAATGATACAGTTGCGGAGGTCAAGAGAATGGTGATAGACTTACGTCAATCAAATTGATTGATTTCGAGCGAGGAGAATTGATATTGTTAGTGTCTGATAGAACAAGAAGAAAGTAGTAAATGACAGTTTGGGAAGCATTGGATGAGCTCATGTAAGGATCACCATATGAAGGGCATGATAGGTGGAGACTTAAATGGATGTGTGCAGAAGGATATTGGTTTGCATAGGGACATGGGTTTGGGGAAAGAAATGAGTTTGGAGATGCAATCCTTGAGTAATCGCATATGATTTGGCAATAGAGAATAATTATTATAGAGGTGAGCAGTTGGTGAGATTTGGGTCAAAGGAAGAAAATCTCAGAAGTAAACCGTTGCATGCAACTATGAGAAAAAGGAGGGAGGTTGACTTCCACTAGTGTCTTCTTAATATAGTTTTTGGGGGTTTAGAAGGCTGTATTGCAAGGGATTGGGAATTTTTTTTATTATTAAGGGGTGGTGTTTGAGGTTTGTGGTTAACATAAATTCCTACCTACCTTTCTTCTACAACCATGATTAACCTTGCACCAATTTCACCTTAAATCAGAAACTAGAACCACCTTTAGGGCATTGTCTGTCCTACCGTAGTTGATGAGCAACATTTTGGTATTATCCTTCAAAACATTTGGACTTTTCTATATCATCTGACTCCCAAGCTATTGCTCTTGAAAGGCCGTTTTTGGAGGAAGAAGTGAAAGCAACAGTAGGTTCGCTTGGTAGGGACAGGGCCTCGGGCTCGGATGGTTTTCCGATGGCCTTCTTTCAGTTTTTTTGGAATGAAGTGAAGAATGACGTTGCTGGCTTTGCTAAGGAATTCTTCGAGAGGGGGGGAGGCTGTTGAGGGATTTGGGGGCTTCCTTTATTGCGATTATTCCAAAAGTTGAAGGTACAGAAAATTTGAAAGACTTTAGGTTGATTAGTCTCTTGGGGGGGGTCTGTATAAGATCCTTGTGAAGATCCTTGTTTCCAGATTTCAAGATGTTCTGGCTTCCATCATTTCAGACAACCAAAGTGCTTTTGTGGCAGGGAAGATAGATATTGGACTGTGCATTGCTTGCATGTGAATGTATTGATTCTAAATTCAAAGGTGGCAAGGCTGAGGTGGTTTGCAAGCTTGACATAGAGAAGGCTTAGGATCATGTCGATTGGGACTCCTTAATTATATGTTGGGTCGGTTAGGATGTGGCCGGAAATGTAGATCTTGGATTCAGGAATGTGTTGAGTTTAGTTTAGCCTCCTCTTCGATCCTTGTTAATGGATCCCAAAAGGGTATTTCAGGGCCTCAAGAGGGTTACATCAAGGTGATCCCCTATCCCCCTTTTTGTATGTGGTGGTCGCCAAGGCTCTTAGTAAAGTGTTTTTTAAAAGGCCAGGAAGTGGGCCTAATATGGATCCCAAATAGGGCCTCAAGAGGGTTACATCAAGGTGATCCCCTATCCCCCTTTTTGTATATGGTGGTCGCCAAGGCTCTTAGTAAAGTGTTTTTAAAAGGCCAGGAAGTGGGCCTAATATGGGGCTTCAAGATGTCAACGATAGGTCTAATGATATCCCATCTTCAGTTTGCATACTATCTTGTTTTGCGAGGCGGGTGATGCTATGGTTGACAATCTGCGGAAAATCATTACATGCTTTGAACTTGTCTCAAGCTTGAAGGTGAATTCCTCGAATGTGAAATGCTTGGTGTTTGCATGTCGGGGGAGGAAGTTTGTCGGTATGCAGAGTGGGATCTTTCCCTTTTTCTTATCTTGGGCTGCTGCTGTGCACAAAAAAGCTAATGAGACACCTTCGAGACAAAGTTGTTAAAAGAATTGAAAGGAACCTTTCTTATTGGAAGAGTTGGCATTTGTCCTTGGGAGGCCACTTAACCTTGATTAAAGCGGCCTTTTCCAATATGTGTGTCTACTTTATGTCCTTGTTTAGATGCCCCGGTTAGTGTTAGTGAAGCTTGAAAAGCTCAGGCACGATTTTCTTTGGAACGGCGCAGAGTTGAGGAATTTTTTTTTTCTTTTGAAGTGGGAGGAAGTGTGCAAGCCTCTTTCTAAAGGGGAGGGGGGTTGGGTTGTGGAATTTGGATCATATGAACCAAGCTTTATTGGGAAAGTGGTTGTGGTGGTTCGCCACAGAGGATGGTAGACTAATGAGGGATATGACGGCTGGGAAGTATGGTACCGGTCTAGGGGGATGGTGGATTAAAGACTCATCATGGTATAGAGCTTTGGGTTTATGGAAAGCGATTTTCTTGATTGCCTTGAAGTTAAAAGAAGGCATCCTTTGCATTAGGGGTTGACAGTCGTATCCCCCTATGGGAGTATCTATGGCTAGGTGATTGCTTGCTCGAGGAGGATTTTCCCAGTTTATCCCTCTTAGCGCCAAAGAAAAATATTTTAGTTGCTCGCTGTTTTTCCAGATTGGGAGAAGAAGTAGGTTAGGGCGGCTTCCTGTTGTAGAGGTTTTTCAGATGAGGAAGTGGTGGCATTCATCAGTCTACTGGAGAAGTTGAAGATTTTTTCGCATGTGGAGTCAATGGAGGGTTTGATGGTTTGGAAGGGTCATAGTTCGGGGAGGTTTATGTCCGGTTCTTTTACAGGCTTCTCACCATTTCCCCCTCTTCACCTTGTCACAACTTTCGGTTATGGAAGTATGGGGCTCCTTCGAAGGTGGCAACTTTTGTTTGGTTGGCATGTTGGAATAGGGTGCTAACCGTGGATAATCTGTGTAAGAGAGGGTTGTTGCTCTCGAATATATGTATCATGTATATGATGGATGTTGAGTCGGTGGACCATTTATTCCTTCATTGCCCTTTTGTGAGGAGGATTTGTGATTTCTTTATTTTGGATCTCAATATTAGTTGGGTTATGTTGGGCTCGATCTCGGCTTAATTGGTGATTGCTTGCTCGAGGAGGATTTTTTCCAGTTTAGCCCTCTTAGCGTCAAAGAAAAATATTTTAGTTGCTCGTTGTTTTTCCAGATCGGGAGAAGTGGTGGTTAGGGTGGCTTCCTGTTGTAGAGGTCTTTCAAATGGGGAAGTGGTGGCATTCATCAGTCGTCTTGAGAAGTTGAAGAGTTTTTCGCATGTGGAGTCAATGGAGGGTTTGGTGGTTTGGAAGGGTCATAGTTCGGGGAGGTATTTGTTCGGTTCTTTTACACGCTTCTCACCATTTCCCCCCTTCTCCTTGTCACAACTCTCGGTTATGGAAGTATGGGGCTTCTCTGAAGGTGGCAACTTTTGTTCGGTTGGCGGGTAGGAATAGGGTGCTAACCGTGTATAATCTGTGTAAGAGAGGGTTGTTGCTCTCGAATATATGTATCATGTGTATGAGGGATGTCGAGTTGGTGGACCATTTATTCCTTCATTGCCCTTTTATGAGGAAGATTTGGGATTTCTTTATTTTGAATCTCAATATTAGTTGGGTTATGTTGGGCTCGATCTCAGCTTTTTTGGCGGGTGTGGCACGAAGGTGATGTTGGTAAAGATAGGAAGGTGGTGTGGCGGTTGGTGGCTATAGCAATCCTTTGGGCCATCCGGGTAGAGAGGAATAGGCAGTGCTTTGAGAATAGATCAGTACTGAAAGTGTGGTTATTTGTAACATTGTCTCTTGGGTGGTCGATTGGGCTTACATATTTAAGGACCTGGACGCTTGTGTCCTTGTTATTGATGCAGGATGACCTAATTATGATGCATGCTTAAGAACATGAATAATCCAGCGGAATAACAAAAGCAATAATATTAAAATATTTAGCATTCACCATCATAATCTAAGAAAATCAAAAGGACACATGCAATAATGTGGGCCATCATCACAACCATGTAGTATGGGGTTTAAGTATTGCGTGGAATAGATCCAGCGAGGGACGAAACCTCCCGATCTTGCATGGTTATGATCCAATCGTGCAATGAGATTCACTAGTCCGGGAGATTGAAGGATTTTTTGGGTTAGGGAATCGAAAATCTGAGAGATTAGGGTTTTCAATCAAATCTTAAATTTAGGTTGTAGAGAATGTGAGGGAATGGGTTAAAAGAAAGAGGGAAGAATGGAATTACCTTTGAAGAATGTTGGAGGAAGGAAGAAGAAAAGAGAAGATTGGAGAAGAAGAAGATGAAGATCCACAAGAGAGAGAGAGATGAGGCAACTAAAGGTTTTATTCAATAATCAATCAATAACTTGTGTTTAGGGCTTAATCCCTTAAATAAGCATCAACTAAGAAAGGAAAAGATAAAATGATGCGGGCGTCAGTGGTGCACTCTTTAGAGTGTACCCAGAGGAGGCGACGTCACAGATCGAGTGTTGGAGCTGATGTGGATGGATGCCGGGCCCATTGGACCCATTTTCTGACGTGTTACAAGTACGCGAGCTGCAGGATCGCGCAGGAGCATCATGACCGCTGGACCATGGAGCGGATTTACTTTTAGGCGCTTTTCTGTTTATTTCCTTGTTTGTAGGCGTTTTAGTGTCGTTATTTAGTTTAGGCGCTTTTGTGTTTTTTTTTTTTTGTTTTCAGGCACTTTAGTGCACTTTTTATTTTCGTGGCTTATATATACTGTGAGAAACCCTATTTCGAAATTTATTGAATGAATACAAATTTCGGCTGCATTTCTTTCTCTTGTTTCAAGAGATTAGGGTTTCAGGATTAGCCCTCGGGGGTTGAAGATTTCACCCCGGTTTTCATATTTTTCTCGTCTCTATTTCTTGAAGGTGCAGGAAAGGTATAATTTTTTATTTTTATCACCTGTGTTATCCTTCATCTCGAGCCTGTTCCTTTCCCATCACATTCGTTCTTTTTCGAATCTATCCCTTTTGTTTCGATAAGAAAAGAGGGATACTTAGCCATAGGAACCGGATTCAAACTTGATTGTGGACTGGTCTATGCTAGATCTGGGATATCCTCATATTCCTAGATCCTCCTTATTTTACGATTTACGTGATTCTTATGCTGAGGGGCATGATCCGGATGGACGAATCTCATCTCCGTGTTGATATTTGTTAGTTTCCTTTTGAGCGAAAATAGTTGTTAATTTGTTTACTTGAATATCTTCCAACTGAATATACATGCATCTGAGGTTAGGTCATCGCATGCCCCTGCATCACAAAACTACCCTTAATACTTAAGTAAAGCGGAGCTAAAAAAAAAACAATTCGCTTGGGCGTCGAGTGCCCGATGGGGGCCAAAACAGTCCAGTGACTAAACTAAAAAAAAGATGAATTTTGGGTGCCAGATCGGGCTCCTGATGACTCATGGTCGGGTGCCCGAAGACAGTGAAAATTGTTCAGAGAGTATATCTTTGAAACGGGTGAATTTCGGGTGCCCGCCATCACATTCGTTCTTTTTCGAATCTATCCCTTTTGTTTCGATAAGAAAAGAGGGATACCTAGCCATAGGAACCGGATTCAAACTTGATTGTGGACTGGTCTATGCTAGATCTGGGATATCCTCATATTCTTAGATCCTCCTTATTTTACGATTTACGTGATTCTTATGCTGAGGGGCATGATCCGGATGGACGAATCTCATCTCCGTGTTGATATTTGTTAGTTTCCTTTTGAGCGAAAATAGTTGTTAATTTGTTTACTTGAATATCTTCCAACTGAATATACATGCATCTGAGGTTAGGTCATCGCATGCCCCTACATCACAAAACTACCCCTAATACTTAAGTAAAGCGGAGCTAAAAAAAAAACGATTCGCTCGGGCGTCGAGTGCCCGATGGGGGCCAAAACAGTCCAGTGACTAAACTAAAAAAAAGATGAATTTTGGGCGCCAGATCGGGCTCCCGATGACTCATGGTCGGGTGCCCGAAGACAGTGAAAATTGTTCAAAGAGTATATCTTTGACACGGGTGAATTTCGGGTGCCCGACGACCTCCTGTCGAGTCTCCTTTGATCCTACACACGTGTTTTTCCAATGTGGGGTCTTCTACGTGTCAAATCATATGTGTAGGGTCTTCAGTGCTCCTCAATAGTCATCTAGCCACAAGGAAGATGCTTGAGGCGCTCGCTTTCTTCGTTGATATACCTTGAATGATTTGATGTCCTCATCAGTTGCCCTGCTGGGGTTGTAATTTTTCTTTTGTTTGTTTTGTATTCTTTCCCATCTTTTGATGCGGCTTTATGTTGTTACCTTTCAAAAAGAAAAAAAAAACATTGATGGGAGATGGGATACATATTTTTATTTTTTTGAAATTGTAGTGCACTTTCTAGAGAGGGTTAGACTTGTGCAGAATAGTGTTGAGCTTTGGAATATTCTAGAGTTCTCTAATGGACAGTTGTAGAAGAGGGTTGTGTAGAATTATCTAAAAGGTTTCTAGAGAATTCTTGGCTGTTGTATGGTCGCCACATGGCATCAACATATCCATCCATATAAGGTAGCTAGAATATTCTTAGGTCTATATAAAGAGGGGTCCTCGTTTGTTAAGGAATGGGTCCCTTATGTATGTGCAGCTATGGCTGCCTCTTCTTTATCCTTTTTGTCTTTTGGGGGGGGGGGGGTGGTTTGCAACTCACCTCAGAATGTTGTAAGCTTTGGAGCTCTTGAGTGATACGGGCATTCTTCACTTCCATTGTCTCTTGTGTGCTCTCTTATCCTTGAAGTGAGCTTGGCCGACACTTGGGTGTTAGGCTGACTAGTCCACATAATGTAGCTAGAACGTTCTTAGGTCTATATTAGGAGGGGTCCTCATTTGTGACTCACCTCAGAAAGTTGTAAGCTTTGGAGTTTTTGAGTGGTAGAAGCATTCTTCACTTCCATTGTCTTGTGTGCTCTCTTATCCTCGAAGTTAGCTTGGCTAACAATTGGGTGGTAGGCTCACTCATCCACAAAGGGATTGTGAGTTGATTGCTGCATGGTCTACTATGCTTGGGGAATGGGGAAGCACTCAAGCCATGACACAAAGCTTCAAGACATGATTGCATCACTGTAATTTATGTTGCTGTTTTCTCTATGTTTAGCAGACTCTTTCTCACTTATATTAACAATTGTCATTACTACTACTAATGGTGATGGATTGGGATCTCGATAGCTAAAATCTAGATACTACTCATGGATGTCAACAGACCTGGTTATGTTGCTGTTTTCTCTATGTTTAGCAGACTCTTTCTCACTTATATTAACTATTGTCATTACTACTACTAATGGTGATGGATTGGGATCTCGATAGCTAAGCCTAAAATCTAGATACTACTCATGGATGTCAACAGACCTGGTTAACAATTCTACTTGCTACTGTACTTCTGTGCTGTTCGTGTTACTAACATTCCTGTCATAGTGAAAATGTCCTTTTGGTTGACATAGCTTTAGCATACCATTACTTCAGTTCTTTTTCAACTTGGAACTTTTCCTGTTTCAGTGCATTTAGCCATCCGATGTATGCTTATTTTTCTGACAATCTCCTGAACAGTTTATTCTTGCATTTCTTGAGAGACCCAGGAAAAGGAAAGCGTCTGATGAGGTTGGTATTGCTATATTATTCTCTTGGTTGCATGCTACTCCTAATGCTTGTCTTTCTCAAGTTGCTTGAGGTCATCATTTTGTTTTATACTTTGAAGTTGAATCCTTTACTAAAGGGGTGCTTTAGCAGGATATTCATAGTCTAGATGCAAAAAAATCTAAATTTATAGTCGATGATAATGAAGATATCGATGAGGAAATAGAGGATGCTGATGCAGATGACTCTGATGGAGAGCCAGACCTGTTTGATTCTGTTTGCGCCATTTGTGACAATGGCGGAGAACTTTTGTGGTATGCTTTTTTATCTCTTAGTTTTTCGCTTTCATCATCCCTTCATTCTCTGTGGCTTGTTTCTATACCAAATTTTGCCTAGAAATGTGTTATTTGTACTCGACTTTGTTAAGCGTGAATGTGTGGCAAATAAAGCTCATGTACATGCTACACATGTGTGAGCATCACGCATAAGTGCGAGATCTAATCCATCCATCAGGTTGGTCTGACCTTGTATGTTGTTTTCCCAAAACAAATCTCGTCCACTCAGCATGTGGGCCCAAGGTTGGAACAGGTGGATGGATTAGAAACTTCAACCAAGTTCTGCAAGATGTATGTTTGTTTTGCAAACTGTGGCTGACCTGACCAGTGGATCAACCTTATTCTTGGGCTTGGGCATCAATAACTTGGTGGCTTTCTGATGCGTGGATTGTTTATCGGAAGTCAGACCTATCGTGCCATGTTGGCACATATGTGGCGTGTACATGAGCTTTATTGCACGCGTGTGTGGGTTTAGTAAAGCTGTTTGTAGTAGATCATGCTTAGTATATGTAACGCAGTCTTGTATAGTATACTGGTTCTCTCTTTGCTTTGTTAAATAGGTTAGCCTTAATGTAATAGGGGCACCTTTTTTCAAGAATCCTATGCTAGACAACATATTGCACTGCTATTGAGGCAAACTTTTCATGCTTCTCTTTTCTTATTTTAAGGTTTGATGACTTCATGCACATATTTGTGGATAACTTATACCTTCTCTACATCTTATACTCGGTAAATCAGAATTTACATAGCAGTAGTTTCTTCTTATTATCTTTGATTCTACTGACGTGTTTGCCTTTTTGAGTTTTGATTTTTTAATGATCCTGAGGTCTGAAATCCCCTGCCCATTCTATTGTGAATGCATGTGCTCATCTCTGAGTCCCTCATCTCTAACTCCCTATCTTGTTGACTAGAAAATTCGGAGATGATGCTAATCATGCATTTTTTCTCTCCTTTATTGGCAATGGTTATCAGATGTATCTTCATTGTCTTTAATTTTTGTTTTCTGCTCTTCATGTAACCATTGTGATTTTTCTCTCTTGTCCCTTGTCATGTTCTTGCTGGTATTTTTATGATAAATAGGATTGCTTAGTGATATTTATTTATTTATTATTATTATTATTATTTTTAAATAATGTAAGATTTTCTCAAAGAGAAAAAGTAGGAAAAATACTAAAGAAGGGACAGTCAGGAGCCAATGAAGAGCTTACTCAAATTCTTGTTTTTTGTTTTGTTTTGTTTTTTTGTTTTTTTTTAATTCTTACTGTTAGAATGCATGTGTATTATGAAAGTGTATGCATAGCTTTGATATATGGATGCATGGCAATTGAATGTGTGGCATGTATGCATGGAAATCTAGACCATCTAAATTTTAAACCTCATCCTTGGTGCATCATAACCTAACACTCTCACTAATTGGATGAACTAAAACATAGAATTTGCCCATGAAATTTGAACCCTTGACCATTTTATTCTTAACTATCATTTTGATACCCATTTGATAGATGAGTAAGATTATTCGATTAGTGTGATGTTTGTGCTATCCGCCATACTAGAAAAGAATAGTACACCATCGTCTTTGTCATCCCCAGGCTGAAGCAAAACCAAACTCATTCATGCCTATTTTAGAACCAGTAGGGTGCCCAGCCTAAAATTTTAAACCATTAAGTGGTAACTGTCCCAACCTTTTGACAGTCCAAGTCATGCACCTGGGAAAACAGCAACCAAGTCTGTTATCTCACTGAGCAGCCCCATCTATCCAGTATGGATGGGCCAACCAATTGCTCAACACTAATTAAATATGATGCCTTTGCATAAGACCAGAGGAGCTTTATGTTAGCTGCACAATGTTACTAGCTTTATGCTTAGTGGTCATCAAACGGGCGATAAAAGTAAACGTACTCTGAAATGGGGAATTTGATAGTAACCAAGGCTGTTATCTCACCATGCAGCAACATGGATCCACTATGGATGGGCAACCAAGGTTACCCAAACACTAATAAAGATGATGCCTTTGCATTAGACCAGAAGAGTTTTCATGTTAGCTGCGCAACATTGCTAGCTTTATGCTTAGTGGCCATCAAATGGGTGATTAAAATAAAAATCCTCTGACTTCAGTAGATCATAAAACAAGATGGCTAAGGTCATTTCATCATGTGCCTTTAGACCAATACCCAATCACAATGGGACCATTATCTAGACGAGCCAGATTGAAGTCCATGATGCGACATGAACAATGAGCAAGCTGTCACAATTTAGCGAGCCTATCACAATTGCATGATTTTGTCCATCTCAAACAGTCAAGAATCCTCTACAACAGTTGTTTTGGGCAGTGTGAAAAACACTCTTTTAAGTCTGTGAGGTCACCATGCTGTAAATGTAAAATCCAATGTCTGTCAAGTACTGTCCTCGATTTAGGCCCGGAGAACAAAAATCAGATAGATCCACAACTAAGATGGGCACACGACATTCCACAATGGGGATGGGATGCAACCTTTAGGTTTGTGTGTGAGGCCACCATGGTGTGTATCTTTCATCAAACCTGTTAATCAGTTGTAACTCACCGGGATGAAGAGAAGATGCACAATCAGCCTGATAAAAAACTTAGGCGGGTACAACATGTGAACTTAGCAATTCTGGGAGCAATTTGACATCATTCCCATTGGTTTGGCCAATTTGAGTTTTTAATCAGATCTATCCTTTTTATGTTCTGTGGGTCCACCATGTTGTATATGTAAACTCCACTCTGTCATTAGGTGAGACACCTTATCTGAATCATACATACAAAAGCTCAGCCAGATTAAAAAACTCCTATGGCCGACACCAATGGGAATGATTACCCACCAAATATGTATCATAAATTTCATGAATTTACCTTTGAAGTTGGTTTTACATATTTATGGCATGTGCACCTGGAGTAGATTTATCCTGATATGGAGCTTTTCTAAGCCCGCATGCATGTGCAATAAAGCTCATCTACATGCAACTCATGCTACCATGGCATGATAGGCCTGAGATCCAATCCATCCATTAGAAGGCTCCACTATATTGATGCTATATCCCGAGAATTCGGTTGATCCACTGGTCAGGTGGGCCACAGTTTGCAAAATAAATGCATGGCTTTGAAAAGCTTGGCTGAAGTTACTCAGCTATCTATTTTCAATATCGGGGCCCATATGCTAGGCACCCCAGTTTTATTTTTGGGAAAAGATGAAGGTCGGACCAACCTGATGGAGGGATAGGGATTGGATCTCACACCTGTGCCATGCTAGCACATGTGTGGTGTACATGAGCTTTACTGCACGCATGCTTGTGCTTGGCAAAGCTCCAAAATTTGTTAGGTAGGAGTCTGACTTTGTATGGTGAGCAAAATCCTCTACAATACCTGTTTCATAGATTGTGTAAAACACCCAACCTCTGTGGAGGCCATCGTGTTCTCTATGTGAAATTCAATTCATCCATCAGGTGTGTTCTCTATGTGAAATTCAATTCGTCCATCAGGTGAGAACCTCTATGGTTAATTGGTCACCGCACACACCAAGGATCAACTTGATAAACACACACACACACACACACACACACACACACACACACTCAGAGCCCACAACAAATAGAATGTTGTAAAATTGCATCTAAATTCACTAAGTTCATGTGGTTGGCCCACCTGAGTTATGAATTAAGATATATTATTTTTAATTTTAATTTTTTATTATTGATCTTCCCTTCATTCTGGTGAGCCACACCTGCTGGAGGGGTTTGATGAAAGATACAGACCATGGTGGTCCCACACAAAACCCATTGTTGGCATCTCATCTCCCTTGTTCCATGTAGTTTAGCCCCAACTAAGTTGTGAGCAAGGATGGTTTTGGGCCCTTGGGCCTAGCATTGAGGAACGCATCTAATCAACGGAGTGGATTTGACATACAGAACATTTGGGCCCTGCAAGCTTGGGTGTTTTATGCGTTGCGTGAAATAGGTGTTGCAGAGGATTTTGGTTCCTCACATTGCACCTGGTTGATCGAACTGGAATCCTCCATAATTACCACAACTTCTGTTTTACACATTGCATGAAACACCCGACGTCTTTGGGGCCCACTTTGTGAAATCTACTCACTCCATCAGGTGATAACCCCAATGCTAATCCATGGGGCAAAAAATTAGCCAGATCTCCAACTCAGATGAGCAACACCACATGGAACAATGGGATTGAATACCAACTATAGGTTTGCGTGGGGCCACAATGTTGTTTATCTTTCATCAAACTCGTTTGTTAATTTAGTAGTAACTCACTTGGATTGCCTCTTGAGTTTGCGTTCCTCCGGCACAATAGCACATTCTTCAGCAAAAAGGATATCCATGAGGTGTCATCCAAATGCAAAACATCATCGTCCACGGACACCCCTGTTCACACACCCAGATGCAAAACATGGATGTTAACGTCCAGGTAGACATGGACATCCTTATCTCAAGAGAATTGCCCATGCATCCCAGTGGCCCCATATCAAATCTAAAAGTTATCAAATTAATAGCATTCTTTAGATAGCCAATGAAAATTTCCACTTGCAATAGAAAGATAATGCTGTATCTGTAAAGACGTTTTTTAATAGCATTTTTTCTGTTTACAGTAGTTTCTATTGATTATCATGGATATCTTCCCAAAGATATTTTGGCAATTAATCTGTGATTATAGATTATCTATTTGAGGTCCATATCATCTTTCTGACACCTGAGCTTCATTAATATTTATTCAGCAGGTATTTTACTGTCTATGGTGATTGGTAAATCAAAAGTTAATGGCAAAATACTAAAATGTTCTTTTAAATCACAATCATTGCACAACCTTTATGCCTTGATGAATCGAGAATTTTGTTTTGAAGAATCTTGACAGTTTACCCTCATTCTTTATCTATAACTAATTTGTTGATGGGACATGATATCTTTTTTTTTTTTTTTTGGTTTTGTTTATTGGTATTAGGCCAATTTTGTGCTCAAGGCTTGATATTCAGTCAAGTCAGCATTAAACATCGCTTGATGCTTCTTTATTTCTTTCATTCTTTCCTTTTTTTTTTTTGTCTCTCCATGATTGAATGACACATGCATTTCACTCTATGTTTTATACAGTTGTGAAGGGAGGTGTTTGAGGTCCTTCCATGCAACTAAAGATGCTGGTGCTGACTCAGCCTGTAAATCTCTTGGCATGTCTAAGGCTCAAGTGAAAGTATGCACACTCATGAAACCATCTTTTGTTTTTACTGTATTTCATGTTTTTGTTCATCTTGCTTCCAAAAGTTTGGGGCATTCACCTTCACATTGTTGGTTTGGCACAGGCAATTCAAAACTTCTTGTGTGCAAATTGCCAATACAAACGGCATCAGTGTTTTGTTTGTGGCAAGTTGGGTTCTTCTGATAAATCCAGCGTCGCTGAGGTTTGTTATATTCTAGCAGAATTTTCAAGTCCTTGAAAAAAAATTAATTTGATCTTTTCTTGTCTGAATGATTATTTATTTTATTTATTTTTTTGTGAAGGATAAGATTACGAATTTCACTGGTAAAAGAAAGAGATAACAACATTTCGTCTCATATTTATAGTAGATGCGGAAAACTGAACTGAAATTAGCCTATTATGTAAAAATTTAATCATGGTCATGGGAAGCACTTTTCCTTTAGGGACATGCAAGCTTCCTTTTGCTTTCCATGTAAAAGATACTTAAATGTTGTTGATCTAGATCACATTCCTTGCTAGCGGTGATTGAGAATAACAATTTCAGTTGGATTATGTTGTGGTTTCATCATCAAATTAAATGTTACCTCATAATAAAATCCATACTATCAATTAAATAAATGAAGAGTGTATTTCTGTATGAACACTAGTCTATCAATTTTTATGTCATTCGATGGATCCATCAGCTTGAATTTGATTTTGTATACTCATAACGAGCAATTGCTTTTGTCATAAGAATGAAAGCTGTAATGTTCCTAACCATATATTTGTGAAAGCATAGTTGATGAGACAAATCGGAAGAGCAGCTCTTATACTTACAGACAAAAATTACGCGCGCGCGCACACACACACACAATACACATACTGTGGAGATTGTGCTCTGGATTTGAAGCACTGGGTAAGAAATGTTTCGGAGGAACTGGAGTCACCAGCAGCTAATTTCAAGTGCAGTTGGTGTGGAGAGCTAGAAACCACACGATTCCAGTGAAATCGACTCTCAAAAGTGGTCTCAACCAGAAATGTGGACAGAACCATGGTAACGAAGAGAGGAAAGTTTTAGGCACCTCTTTTTACCTGCTATCATGGTTTTTACTAGGAGGCATAATGAATTCGGTTCAAAATGGAAAAATCTCTTGCATAGTTGCATAACTTGCTTTCAATTAAAATCAATTCATACACCTGAATAATCCTTAAAAAAAAGTTAGAAATACAAGTAAGTAAAGATCTCAGCAGTATGAATCCTAAAAAGAGAAAATGCAGAAATGCAATGAAATTAACAAAACTAATCCTAAAAACAGGGGCAGTGTACTACTACAAAGGAATCTAAAAAATTGCAGTAAAATGGACTTATATATCCACTTTTGATGTGATATGGATGGCCTTGATCAGCTGCCTTCACTGCTTTTGATGAGATGTGGGATCAACTGCCTTCGAATGTCTTGCAAGAAATGAGTTAGTGCCATTTATCAAGCCTGGATAGTCAAGTTGTACTCCTTTTCTCCCAATCTTCAGCTCCATGGCTCTCGGTATTCTCCTTGATCTCTTTTCCTTCTCTTGCTGAGGTCTTCTATAGTTGCTTGAAGAAGAAACAGAGAACCAAGACTTGGAGATTTTGAAAGATCGAAGGCCCTTTCTCAAGAGAATGGGTATTATAGATGCAATGGATGGCATTCCTGCAATTTCAATGAATTTCATGAATTATTTATTTGAAGGGTAGATGCAAAATACAGGTGTAAGAAAGATTCATTGATTTAAGGGCACGATCGTAATTGCATGAGGAGAGAAATTTGTTACAACTTACAAAGAATTATTCTCTTTTTAAAATGCACAATCTGGGACCAAAATAGTAATTTCACCTGCTAAAATCAATTTCAATAGCACGTGATATGATTACAAGATGATTAAAACTCAGTTAACAAGATTCACTACAAATCTGATGGAAAGTGACTCGGGTGAATTTTCAGCTGGAGGGGCATTTTGGGAATTTGCAAGAATAGCATTCAAATGAGGGAATCTCAAAAAGTAACCATTGAATTAAATTGATTTTGCTTCCATATTAAAGTTCTACACAACCAATGGAAAAATTATTGGGATATAACATCATGCGATTTCCAAAAATTATGCAAAAATCTGTCAAAATGGGCAGAAAGCGGTTACACTTTAGCTGCTATTCAGCAGAGCTGGTTAGACAATCTGTCTTAAATGAGTAGATCAAATTTCTTCTTCAGAAGGCGGTTAAATTTTAACTGCTTTTTCTAAAAGGTGGGTAAACTTAAACTGCTTTTTCCCCAACCTCGCACAAGAAAAAAAAACTCTGGGCCCTCACAAACGCGTGTGAAACCCACACCCCAGAATCATTGTTCATCACAACCGTTAAGGATTTGATCACGTCTCATGCCATCGACTCCACATTTTGATCAATCTACACTGTTGATTATGATCAATGTCTCCAATCCAGGGCCCCCCCCCCCCCCCCCCCCCCCAAAAAAAAAAAAAAAAAGGATCTGAATTCATTTTAGAATTTGAGAACTTTTTTGGAAGCCTCTGTACTTTCTAGACATAGTCACCATTAGGGTATGAATGAGCTAAAAAGTACAAAAAAGTTAGTGACAAGACTCCAGATTCCTTTTCAACCAGTGGCAAACTTATCAATGCTCAAAGAAGAAAATGCATTAAGCTAAAGAGCGGTGACTGCTAATGATATAAAGATCAATTCTAGCAATCCCATTCTTTTCAAGGTTCTCTTGCAAGTTGTTTGTATAACAAGGAATATGAAAAAGGAGATACATCAACCCCTCTGATTATTCAAGAAGATCGATCACACAGAATTGATAAGAGTCAAGAAATTAGTCATAAGAACACAGTCGTATTACAATTAAAACTCGAGCCAGTATTGCCGTCTCAAAATGTTTTTGGTACTCAAGATATGCCAATGGAGCACCATTGTGTGAGAACAGGGCCATTCATCTGGTGTAACCACCTTGTACGTGCCATGGCCTAAAGGAGGCCAGTCTGCTCAGCAGATGGGTCACATGTATTTAAAAACTTGGACAATTAAGAAGTGCTGTCAAATAATTCACACTATGTGCACATTTGGCTCACAAAGCAGCTGACATGATTCTTGGGCCGTGGTGCACACATAACAGATCCTGCCCCTATCTGTCACACGTGTCACAATAACATGTTGTGAATAGGATTTGGAATCCTACTCCAGTGCGTGCCTTAGCAGTTGCTTCTTTCGGTAAGGCTGGCATTAAATACATTCTCTTTAGTGATGGTATGTCTAGTTGTGTACATTCAATTTTCCTTCATTCTAGCTTTATAATGGGTGTAGTTTAGACATTTTTAGGTCCATAGCTCAAACTTCTATGTCCTTAATGCTTCAAACTTTCTGATGAAGATCCTCTTTCATTGTGGCTTATTGGCTTTCAGGTTTTCCCCTGTGTTTCTGCAACCTGTGGCCATTTCTATCATCCAGAATGCGTTGCAAAATTACTTCATCCAGGAAATGATGAAGAAGCGGAAGAGCATAAAAAAGCAATTGCTGCTGGAGAACCATTTACTTGCCCTGTTCATAAATGCCTCATATGTAAACAAGGAGAAAACAAGGAGGTTGTGGACTTGCAGTTTGCTCTCTGTAGACGCTGTCCGAAAGCGTACCACCGAAAGTGCTTGCCCAGGTACCTTCTAATTGTTTGCAGCATTTCTTGTCCGACATACGGCTATGCAGTGTTCATGATATTGCCAATATTATCAATAATATTGGCGGTATTACCGCTATCGCTGGGTCAGTGGCACATACTGGGGTGAAAAATGAAATTTGCAAGATATTATTGATAATATCGATAATATCACCGACATTATCACATATATCGATGATATCGCGAGATGTCGGTAACATCCCTTTGAAAAAAATACACTGCATTGTTGATATCATGCGATATTTTTGTCAACAATGCCAGTGTTAATTCCTTTAGAATTCCAGAAAATGAAAAAAAATAAAAAACTCAAATCTTTTATATATTTTTTGGGGATTGCTCCCAGGGATGTTTTAAGTAAGTGCATTTTATGTGTGGAATTATTGCATTATTTCTTAAAAAATTGTGCATAAGCATCATATATATTAATTAAATATTTTGGTCCGACAATGCATTATTTGGGCCCTTAGACAACGGAAACCTATTGTGCATAAGCATTAATTCCTTTAGAATTCCGGAAAATGAAAAAAATAAAAAACCCAATCTTTTATTTTTATTTTTTGGGGGATCGCTCCCAGGGGTGTTTTAAGTCAGTGCATTTTATGTGTGGAATTATTGCATTATTTCTTAAAAATTTGTGCATAAGCATCATATATATAATATATTAATTAAATATTTTGGTCCGACAATGCATTAGTTGGGCCCTTAGACAATGGAAACCTATTATGTGTGTGTGTCAGTGCATTTTTTTTTACCTTAAAAAAAAATAAAATTATGCGCGCATGTGTGTCTATATATATATATTTGTAATATTTTGGGTTCTAAGTGGGTAATCATGTATCTTAACATCTCTTGAAGTTCCAATTAAAAATTCCACCATTTCCATAATTTTCCCAATATTTCCCTCAACATCAACATTTTACCTGATATCTGTGTTATTATTGCTGATATTGATACATGTTTCTGTATCCCACGTCATTGAAACACGTAACAATACCAATACTTTGAACAGTGCAGCCATGTAGAGATCGTCTAAGCCATATCCCAACTAGTTGGGGTCAGCTACATGCATTTATATGTATTTGCATACAAATTGCAAATACATTTATATGTCATCGTCATCTAAGCCATATCCCAACTAGTTGGGGTCAGCTACATGCATTTATATGTATTTGCATACAAATTGCTGACGTTGGAGTTGCTTGAATCAGGAAGATATCTTTTGAAGATTCAGAGGATGAGGGTATTGTACAGAGGGCTTGGGATGATCTAATTCCAAACCGTATCTTGATCTACTGCTTGTAAGTTCTTAGTTGAGCCTCACTCCTGTCTTCAGGAAAATGTGTCCATAATCTCCCGCTGTCCAATGGCGGTGAGCAGCGACCCTTTGCATATTCAAAATGGATTCCTTACCTTCCACAAAAGATTGGCAGGAATCTCATTTTCAGATGCACATTCAGATTCTTCATTGCCAGTGGACGGGGGGAAGGCATTTTCATTTTTTAACACAATCTCCTGTGTTCCAATGGAAAACACAATTTCACAAAAGGTTGGCAGGAATCTCATTATTGTTTCCTTCAGCATATCTCCTGTTATTTCATGTTAATGGTTGTTTTTTATATCATGATATTTGACCAGGAAGCATAAGATTGAAGAAGATATTGGGACACCAATAAGAAACCATATAATATTCCACGACACTGCAGAGAAGAAAAAAGCACGTCCTTCAGATTCACAATGGGGCAAAGAAAAGGTTCCTGTAAAGAAGAAAGATTCAGTCTCTGAAGACATTCCAAAAGAGAGGTTGGCCACAAAGACAGTAACAAAGTTAGGGAAAGGGTCTTTCCCCATAAAAGAAAGTGATTCTACAATAAATAGTGAGAAGCGGCTTTCCCGACAAGGATCTGATCTGCCAAAGAAATCCACAATGCTTGATGCCTTCAGAAAGCCTTTGAAGGATGGTACCAAGGCAGTCTCAATGAAATTGGACAAGTCAACTTTAGCAGAGGAAAGCAAGGCATTTTTGAGAGAGGAGAAATCAGCCGTTAATTATAAGGCAAAAGACATGTCTAGCAGTAAACTTGAAAGGATTGTGTCCCCTACTGGCATTAAGAAATCAAGTAGTCCACTGCCTGTAGCAGATGCTGAAACAGAAAAGAAGTAAATGCCCTGACACATATTCATCTTTTACTTTAGTTTTGGTTCTTTCTATAGAATTTAATACGCCGATGCTTCTATCTGGTAGCAAAATATGTCTACCTTGAGAAAGGTGATGGCTACTTGCTAGATTAGGATTCAGTATCCTATTATCTTGTTCCACCTCATTCATCTATGGGCCATACCTAGTATGTGGTTTTGTTCAGTCACTATACAGGCCATGTTTGTATGTGAGAAATGGATGGTTGCAAAGCATTGAACATTGGTCATATTCAGCATACTCATGTAACCCATCTGATGAGTGGATCAAACATGATTTTGGGCCATTGTGCATACATGGTGGCACAGGCATGGACCTAATCAATGCACTGGATCTTACAAGTGGGATTTCCTACTGTCATGGATACTTAGCAGGGCTCCTTATAGATTCTAAATTTTTTATTCATATGCTCCTGGCTTCGAGGTATGATATGTTCTGAATCTGCTCCTGATTTGTAGGATAATGGCTTTGATAAGGAAGTCAGCATCGTCACTATCATTGGAAGACATCACGGCAAAGCACAAGCTGCCTTCTACACATTCATACTCCTCGAGAAACGTGGACAAGACAATTACCCAGGGAAAGGTGGAGCGTTTTGTTGAGGTATATCCTACATCGGACGCGTGCAGTGTAGCTGATATATCATTCATTAAAAAGCTTGGATTTGTTATTCATTCATGTGTATGCTAATGTTTATATTTGCAGGCTGTCCGAACAGCTTTGCAGAAGTTAGAAGGTGGTGGTAGCATTGAGGATGCGAAAGCTGTTTGTGAACCTGAGATCCTAACCCAGATAATTAAATGGAAGGTGTTTTCATGCAGCTTGAACTTCTAGGAACAGTGATGTATACGTACTGATTTAGATATTAATTCTTCCTGCAATTTGCCACACAATTGATAAGAAGGTCCAAATAAAAGATTGTTGGTTGATACCAAAGAAAGCCAAACTGTTGGTTGATACCAAAGAAAGCCAAATTATTGGTAGATGACAAACAACCTACCCGGAAACTAGTACTCAAGCACTGCATGCTCACAATATGGAAGAAAAACTCAAAGCGAACATTTATTCAGTCAATGCTCAAGAGTATATGCTTTTACATATTGCTTTATGCCTTTATTTAGTCTACAGAACTTTTGAATATTCTACGAGGACTTCTCTAGGACTTTTGACTTAAATCTCAGTGGTCCACATATCACTTGTCTAATTCTACTCGTACTTGCTACAAATTGCTAATAAAGAAAATCACTGAGGAACTCTGAATGTGTATCAGCCTTTTAGGTCTTTGTATACAATTGAATGTGCTGTACTTGCTGTAGGGTATAGTGAACCTCAAATTAAGCAACCGGTTGATATATCGGGGTTTAACACCATCAAATAAGACTTGGGGGCCCCATAGTTCAATTGGATTCCGTATAATAGTGGACAGTCACATGGTGGGTTCTAAAAATTGGTTTCGGTGGATGTAGGCTCAATATCAATATGGTATATGCCATATCAGACCATATCAGCAAGATATTTTTGGTCAAAAAATGTAGAAAAATATCATCAAGGGAAAAATGGAAACGAAAGAAGGCATCTTTTTCTTTTTGTGTCTTTGACATGTATTCAATGTTGTAATGGGCCATTCTTTGGTAAGAATGCATTCTGTCAGCTGGACCTATCGAAAGTTGAATTCAGGTGTCTTTTGACTTCCAAATTTTGGTGTTAAAGCTTATGGAAATTAGAAATTCTTTGGTTTATCATTATGTTTTTACTGTATTGGTTTTAACATATTTTTTTGGAGGATACCATCATTTTATTGCAGCAAAAAAGGATGACAAGGCATCATCAAATACAAAAGAAAAGACACCCAAACCCCTAAAAAAATTCCCATAGAATTCCCAAATATATTGGCTGGACAGGCCCATTCAATGACAAGACGCTTAGCTTGAAGGAAAACTGCCTCAGAGTTACATATCTTGCCTCAGAAGACTTAATTGTCAAGTTCTACCCAAACAACCCAAAACACTGAGCATAAAGAGTAAAGATGATTGTCAAATAGTCTTCCTTTTCTTGCAGCCCTTCTTGCCATCATGCCAGGCCCTTAAGAAGACAATACTATCATGCTGTAACCAAACATCATAGGAATCACCAGAAATGAATTGGAATTAAAATATCTTTTATTACGATACAAATATTGTGAGTGCAATATAATGAACAACATAACATTATAAGTAATTTTAAGCTCATTATCCCAACTTCATCTAAGACCAAGATTGCCAGGTCAGGTGTTGTGCCTCCGAAGTGTATTACTGTGTAAAATTGCAATATTCTGTTTAATATGCACAACTGTAATTGATAAATTGTCATATGATAGAAGAAAAAAAAAATTGGTGGATCAATTTCGGAGTACGTGGTGATTTGGTCTTACATTTGAAATTGTTATGCTGCCCCTCTTGTAATTAGGAAAAAAGAAGAAGCTGTGACACACATCCTATGATGTTCTAGATTTTGTTGGAAGTGGATCAATGATAATATGTAAGCAGACATTTCCCATTAGGATTTCTCTGTTTCATGAGCCGTGGAAGAAGTTGGAGAAGAGTATGCTGTTCGGTGCTTTGAGGAGCTGGACCATGATGCATGTTTTGAATTTTCTGGTAATTTTCTATGGTGTGGGTTTCATGAGAGATTGTCACATGGCACAGGATAAGATGAACGCAGCCTCCTGAGGGTTCACTTTTGCAAATTATGGCATAGGAGTCAGGAGAAGCAAATAAGGCAATCAGTCTTTTCAATGAGCAGTTGGTGATCAGAAGATCTGGGTAAATATAGCCCAGTATCGACTGGGTTCCCGTTGAGGGAGGGGAGCACCTACTGGTACTACAGTTCATGCCAGCAACTTGAATGGCTCCACAGAGATGGTGGTGGAGCAACTGAGGCACAATGAGATCGATAGGAAGACGTCTTACAAGATGGTAGTTGAAGAAAGGAGGAATCAATCTTAGAATAGTGGTTCAGGTGGGATCGCTCTAAGGGTCTGAAAACGGTTTGGCTTGGGTAGAAGCGAGAACACTTGTCCGAGAAGAGCCTTTTAGGTGGTCCACCTGAGCTTTGGGATGGCTTGGTTTTAGTTGTCCCTTCATCTTGGTGGGGTGCACATGATGAACTGGTTGGATGGCATATACACACCTTGGGAGCCCCACACACAAATCTATGTTTGACGTCCCCTTTCCATTGTTTCTTGTGGTGTGCCCCACTTGAGTTTTGGATTGAGCTGATTCTTGGGTTCAGGGCCAAACTTTGGAAGGCGTACCTGATGGACAAGTGGATGTTACACACGTTATGGTGGGCCCCCATACAACTTGACTGTATGGGAACTTCCTGTACAATAGACTGTATTGGATCATTGCCATAGGCATGCATGTTTGTGTGTGTATGTATGTATATATGAGAATGGAGAAATGCTCATGTCCAACCAGTTGGTTGATAAGTTACTCTCCAACTGGCAGATAAATTCCAACCCACCATGTGCAAGATCCTATCCGTCTAATATGTCGGCCCTAGCATGAGGACCACCTAGTGCAAAATCAACTGGATCATCTCATCAGGTGAACAAAGCCATTGGAAACGATGCACATAGTTGACCGGAAACCCAGGTACTGTTGATATGAGAATCTAGAGCGGGCAAGACCGGGTCGAAGCTTCTGATATAACAAAACAATACAGGTGCGGCCCGCATGATGAGTGTATCGGCTGATATCATATTAGGTGATCCTCAAGGTGCGGCCAACCCGTTGGACAGGTTGGATGTTGCACACATATGATAGGATGGAAATTATCCACAGATTGGTTGGAAAATTAGCGGTCCAACCTGTTGCACACAGGCATCTTTGTGTGTACGCGCTCCCGTGTGTGTGGGTGTGCACGCGTGTAATTTGTGACATTGAAGCACGAGTTAATGACTGTTTCTTTGGGTATCTTTAGGTTTACTCAACGCTGATATTTGTTTATTGTGTTTTCAACATTTGGTGTTTAATTTCAAGAACATGATTGCATGCAGCAGTTCCATTTATCTTGCAACAAATTCTGTTCTAGTACGTATTGTGCATATAATTTTCTCACATCTTTTGAAAGGGAAAAGAAGCCTGAGAACCCTTACAGGTACTGAACTTTTTTTTTTTTGTTTTGTTTATATTGCTTCAGAACAAGCTCAAAGTTTACCTTGCACCATTTCTCCATGGCATGCGCTATACATCTTTTGGTCGCCATTTCACGAAAGTGGACAAGCTTAAGGAGGTATGGTAGTTGCTATATCTAAAAATGATTTCATATGAAATAGAACTAAGCTGTACTTTTTGAAGGATAATTGCAGTTTTCTATTATCTGCATTTTGATTTTGAAAGCAATGCATTGTCGACAGTTACTCTAGGTTAACTTATGGCCCAGTTTTTGCAAATTAAATTAAAGAAATTGCCTGCTTTCTGACTTTATCTACAATCACTGAGGCATGCTCTTCTCCATGATAAGACGTTCGTTGGATTATGAAAAATAATGAAGTAAAAAAATGAAGGAAATTACAAAAATCTTATTGATTGGGTTCCCAGCCTGTTTCTGCTCTTCGGTCTCAATTTCCATGCCAAAAACGAGATTTCTTCCAGAATAACTCAAAAGGAGTTGCCTAAATATAGTTTAGAAGAGACCCCACCAAAAAAAAAAACCTGGAAAAACGATTTCTTTTGAGTTATTTCTTTTATTCTTTTATTCTTTTTTTTTTTTGAAAGGCAACACTTTTATTCTGTTAGTCATGCAACGCACCCACCCTATTAGTGGCACAACGCACCCGCCCAATCCTGTTAGTATGTCTCGAACCTGAGACCTGCTGTTTGAAATGCACGGGCGTCAACCAGCTAGGCTAACAGGCACTTGACCTTTTTAAATTTCTAAGGGAAGCTTTCGCTGTATCGTCGATACATAATGCATGCATTGACAAAAAAGTGGAGTTCTATAACTGAGGCTGGACGATATTTTGGGATATGTCATCATTCTCGCGATATATCACGTAATGTCAATGATATATTGCACAGTACCAGGGAGTACTCCCTGGATGTTTCGTTTTGCTGAGGTGCAGTACTGATAATATTGGCAGACACTCTCGATACTGTAATCAATGTTCATAATTATTTAAGGAACTGGTAATTGTTATTTTTAAACTAAACAGATCAGTCTTGAGTTTAATCTATGAACTTTGATCCAACAACTTGATTGAATAAGGGCACTGGCTGAACTACCATGATCAATTGTGCTTCATGTATGCCAGTCTATTAACTTAAGCAGTTTACAGGCATCATTTTGTCATGTAACCAGAGGAGAAGGAATTGCACAAAACAACTTAACTGTGCTTATTAAATCATCTCATAAGTGAAACCAAACAAAGCCAAATCTAAGCTCCAATTTCAACTGTTGATCCAACTCAAAAGTCTCAAACCTAGTGACTCTTAGTCTAGGCAATGTACATTTTATCATGCCCAAATTACCTTAAAAACACCAATGAATTCTGGGCTGTAATTCAATTTCCGAAATGGTGGATCACAAAATTTACTGAATTAACTGTAGCAAATCTCAAAAAGACCTTCGGATGAGCAATAGGGTCACTCAAAATGGATTCCTTGGCAGCAAGCTATTATTTCTGGAGGTCTGCATATAAGATCCATATGGAATTATATTTGGGCTCTTTTTTCAGCTCCCAACCAGTCCATTTCTTTCCCAAGAAGAGCTTTGTTTTTTTTTTTTCAAGCCTGATTTTGTGTCTGCATCCGACATCTATGGGTGAGGATTGCAGAGTGTGAACAACTACTAGAAGGCATCAACAATTTTTACCTCCAGATGCAACTGACAAATCCCTCCCCACACCACTGACTCTTCCCTACGGAGTCTCTGACATCGGTTGTTTAGATTCCCCCCATTCGATGTTTAAAAGCATCTGCAGATATAACTGATGGGCTGTTGCATTTTTTTTTTTTTTTTTGATATCCCATTTGATGAAGGTGAGAAGAAGTGATTTGTAGTTTGTCGTTTGTGGAGGATTTTGTCTGGCTAGGTTTATAGGATTCACCCACGAGGCTGTACAGAATGGAACTGAGCAACTGACAGTCCATGTTATTGTTAGCCATATTCCATTTGCTTGTTTGCTTGATTTTTGAACTATTGACTAATAATAATACATGGTATATGACATTCCCTTTAAACACAAGGTCCTAGATTGAGTATAGTTAGAAATGACTAGACGTCTGCTGTGAATGTCATCTTTTTACTTGCGATGCTTAGATACTATTGTGGCAAGTAATAATGCATTATATCTGACATGCTCATGAATATCCAAACGCTGTATGCTTGCCACGTCTGGTATCATATGACTTGATAAAAGTTGCTGCTGCATTATTATACATGCTATTGCTGTTGCTGTTGTTAGAGGCCAAGAGACTCTTTGTAAGAAAGGCGAAATTCCAATTTGGCATGGAGGCCATGCATTTCGTGCTCATCGTTTAGTCATGCAGACCATCTGTTGGGCCCCAAGGTGGATGGGAGATGCCCCGAAAAATCTTATATATCAGATCTTAACCATCCAATCCCTTTGGCCCTTTTTCATTGCATGGGCCGCTGGTGTATTTGTTTTTTGTCCAAAACCTTCTATTTTTTCAGGCCATCAACTGAAAAGATCATGTGCGACCAGGGAGATTTTTGGGTAGTGGACAATGGAGTGGGCCAAGCATATTCATATTTTGAATTAGCCCAGCTTGATCATTTCAAATCCCTGCCCAGACTGAGCCCCAGTTGGGGATGACTTTATTGAGAAGGGATAGATTCCTAGTCCTATTGTAGTTTTGTACCATTAGAGACTGGTGGTGACTCATCCTATATGTGGCCCTGACATACAGCTATCCAGACCATCCAAATAATGGGTCCCATTGTGGATGGAACATATATCTAAAATTACACTGATCCGTCAATTGTAACCATCCAATAAATGGTACCAAATGGATTGTTAAAAAATAAAATAGTGAGTGGTTCAAAGTGGAAGGGAAAAAACAGATGATTAATATTGTCTTCCCAATGCAAAATTACAATTATGGTTGATTTAGAGTTAGGTGATGGTCTGGACTGCCATACACCTATGGCATGTATGCTACAGTTTGAAGAGTCAGACATTTTAAAATTGTTTCACAACTAACATTGGAGTCTAGCTAGTCATCCCCTATGTGGTGCTTGCTTACCGAAAGTTACCCTGCCCACATACCTATGCGAGTAATTCTAGCATTTTCGATTCTGTATTAGAGCACTTTGCCTGTTACTGTTATTGTTATTGTTATTCCTTTTGCTACTAGTATCATTCTCATTATCATTATGTTTTGTTATTATTGTCGTTGTGATCATCCTAGTCATTGTTGTAATCATCATCATTGTCTTTTGTGTACACTGAGCACATGTTTCCAGATAATATGAATGCTACTAGACTGATTTCTGTTGTGCAGATTGTTGACAAGCTCCATTGGTATGTCCAAAATGGCGACACGGTAACAACTGCTTACTCATTCTTGTTGCTTATTTCTCTTTTCTCAACCATGCTTTATTTTGTCTTTGCATTTAAAAACATGAATAGTGTGCTGGACTTGCAAAAACCCTACTATGTGTTTTCCTACTTGTTGGCTAGTTGTCATATTTTTGCCCCACTCTGACTGATTAGTGCATCCATCCTTCACACCTTTGGCAATGCTATAGTAAAAAGTAACCCAACCTTCACATCAGAATAATTGCAAAATGAGCAGTTTTGAAATAGGTAATGCACAATACTTTTGTTCCTCTTTTAGCTAGTTTCGTTCCATGTTCTTTTGCTTCCTCGTTCCTTTTTTGGCAGCCTTGCTGTTTTCTTAATAAAATGCTCATCTTTAAAAAAAAAAAAAAAAAAGGATGTCATGGACTTTTTCCAAGAATTTAGTGAGAGAGGTAAGCTTACTGAGGGGATGGGGATGCTAAGTCGATGTGATTTGCTTTTGATGGGTGGGGTTGAATCTAGTGTTGAAGATCCAAGTCAAGTACTTGAATGCTTGAGAGTTGGCTTAATCAAGTTTTTGGTTCAATTAGCTATAAAAAATTGAGGGGACTTTCTCTAATAATCTTAAAAATGCCTTTAGATTTATTGACTTAAATGAGAGTTTTTACAAACATGATCTAGTCTCTCGATACATATATATGATATAACTACATACATATATGCATATGGGAGTGAGGAAGCATTTGTTTGAAAATGTTAGCAAGTAGCAGGGAAGCAGGTGTGGGAGCGTGAGAAGCAAGAGCACACCTAGTCAATGATCGTGAATGTCTTTAGTCTCAATTTTGATGTTTGATTTGGTCATGACTCAAACACAGTTGATTCTCGAGTCTATGTACTAGGACTTGAGTCGTATTCATCGTTAACATCATCATCTAAGCCTCATCCCAATTAATTGGGGTTGGATACATTAATCCTATTCCGCCATTTCACTCTATCGAGGGTTGTACAACAAGCCTTTCCTTAATACCTCCATCCACATCCTTTTCTGACTTCCCCTTGCCTTTTTAGAGCCTTCAACTTGTACCGATTCACATCTAACTGGCGCGGTTCCTAGTCATTGGTACACATGAGCAAATCATCTAAATCTACTTTCGCTCATCTTGTTATCTATTAGTGTTACTCCTAAGTTCCCTCAAATGCATTCGTTTCTAATTCTACCTTGCCTTGCCCCTCGTCCATTTCAACATCCTCATTTCACATACACTCATCCTATGAACAGTTGTTCCTTAACTGTCTAATATTCTGTCCTATAAAGCATGGCTGGTTTTATAGCTACTTATAAAAGTTCCCTTTCGATTTGTGGTAGACAAAGATCATATAAACCTCCAGAGGCACATCTTCATTTCTTCCACCTAGTTTAAATTCTATGGCAACATCCTCAATCTCTCCACTTATGAATTATTGACCTAAGGTATTGAAAGTGGTCATTTTTTGAAACTTCTTGGTTAGCAGTCTTAACTATTTTTTTTTTCACTCCTATTGTTACTAAAATTGCACTCTATCTACTTTGTTTTAGTCCAGCTAGTTTTAAATCATTTAGATTCTAAAGCATCCCTCCATTAATCTAGTTTTGTGTTTATGGCCGTCCTCATCTTGTTAATTAAATTATTTCTTCTGCGAACAACACACGCCTTGGGATCTCTTCTTGCAAATTCTTCATTAATTTTTTTTGAAAGGCAAATTCCTCATTAATTTGTTCATAATCAATGCCAAAAGGTACAATCTCAAAGTTGAGCCTCGGTGTAGCCTGCAGTAATTGGGAATTTACTTCTCTCTCCACTAGTGGTGCTTACATTTGTTACTGTTCCTTCATGCATATCCTTAATTACGTCAACATATCCCCTTGAAACTCCTTTCATTTCCAACACCCACCAAATTAACTCTCTAGGGACCATATTGTGTACTTTCTCTAAGTAAACAAAGGCCATATGTAGATCCTTCCTCCTCGCGCTATATTTTTCCGTCGATTGTTCAAGTAAGAAAATAGCTTCGGCACATGATATGCCGTAAAGGCTGTTACGTAAAGTAATAGTGGCAACCGCTACACGTTATGGGGTCGTAAAGGCCGTAACATCCATTACTTGCAGCCCCCGTAATGGCCCGTTACCCCCCCTGTAAAGGCCGTAACGGTCCATTATGGGGCCGATATAATTTTTTTTTGTTGCATTTTTTAATAAAAAAAGAGACCGTAACGGCCGTTAAGGCCCCTGAAATGACTGTTACAGTTCGTATTGTAAAGGTAACGACGGTGGTTGTTACGGCCACCGTTATTGTTACAGAATACCTTATTTCAGCATCATGTGCCGTTACAGCCATTATGTAGTGACCGCTCACCCCCAGTAGCCATTATGTAGTGATAATAGTGACATCCATAAAAAAATAGCTTCAGCATGGTATGCTGTAATGACCATTATTCAATATTAATGGTGGCATCCATTACGCATTATGGGGTCATAACGGTGGTTACGGAAAATTGACCATTATGGGAGGTCTTTCAAAAAAGAAAAAGAAAAAGAAAAAAAAACACAACCATTGTGGAAAATTAATCCGTAATGGTCTGTTATGGAACCGATACAGGCCGTAATGGCCCTTACGGACACTGTCATTACTGTCAGGAATGCCCTAAGCTTCAGTGGTAGACATCTCAGGCATGAATCTAAATCGATTTTTCGATACATTCATCTCATGCCAGAGTCTATGCTCCATCACTCTCTCCCAAAGTTTCATAGTATGGCTCATAAGTTAAATCCCATGATAGTTAGTTCAGCTCTGTATTTTCTCCTTTATTCTTATAAATAGGTACCAAGGCACTTCTGTTCTTTTGGCATTTTCTTCGATCTGACAATCTTGTTAAAGAAAATAACCCGATGTCTCCATACATGTCCAGACCTTTATTAGCATACCATCTGGTCCGAAGGCCTTTCCTATTTTCATCTTCTCAATGCTTCTTTCACTTCAAATATCCTAATCCTATGAGAGTATCTAACTCTAATGTCTTTGAGTTTATGGTTCTTTCTTTCTCTATGCTCTTTGAGTGGTTGCCATTTAACAGTGCACGAAATCACAATTAAGCTGCAATTCAATTCATCATCGTCATAGACTTTTCATAGCTTTTTTTAGGTCGTGTTTCCAGTGTCAATTGTGTTGGTTTGTTCCTCTCTTGGGGCTCTTAATAAAATTCTTTGCTATCGATAAAGAAAAAGTTACCATGTTGATTTGAATAAACTAAAAGAGTGATGATAGCTTCTCTCATCCAATATTCCATAAAAAAAGAATAATATTGTGTATATCTTTTTGTTGAAATTTTATATTCTCCTACACTAGCATGCTGGATTAAAAAACAGAAAGTAGAAATTGTATATTCTCCCCTCTATACCCCTACACTTGCATGCTGGATAAGATTAATTACAAAATGTGATATTGACTACGATTTGTACCACTTAATTTTGTCACTAATGAACTGGCCCTAGCCAATAGTAAGCCCTGAAAAGAAGCCCACTTGTTGGAACCTTATTTCCAAAATAAAACCCACTGAGTGGCTGGAAAAATGGGCGAGCAGGATGCTTTTACCACCTTATTAATATCATTAATATCCACTTCAGTAGAACTGGAAAGTAACCAATATTGTTTTGGGTGGAAAAGGAGGATTAAAATCATATCCTACATTGTGGTTATGGTTTTGCATACTGCCCGAGTGCCCCATGGAAACATGCCAATCTGTTATGCTAAAATAGTTGTTCCACTGATTTGTGGTAGATCCAACTTCACCCAAACATTCACACATACACATACATGTATACTATGTATGCATATCTCTACTATATATAAAGTGAATAGGATTTGGCCAATTTTACCCTGCAATTAGTCAAATGAGCGTGTAAAATTTCAATTCAAATGGAAAGATGGCATGTCTGGCCCTTCATTTGAGGACATTTTTGTCATTTCAATCCTTTCATGTGAGTAGCCCACTCACTTTCCTCCTATTTGCACGTATTCCACTCAAACGGTGTCCTATCAGGGAGCCGTGCAACAAAGGCTTTGTGGGGGCCCACTGTGATGACTTGGTGGCATCCCACTCGTGCATCTGTTGTGCCTACATCAGCCCAGAAACAAGGCAGGTCTAGAAGTCTAATAGGCCAGAGAATCAGAAAAAGTGGGGGTGGGTCATCCACCATTGAAAGCATTGTAGGCGCCCTTCCCTCTTTTTTGTGTAGCCACAACCTCTCTCTCTCCACATGCTTTGCATGTGCCATACCTTTTATTTATTTTTGGTCAGTCATGCAACCCACCCACCCAGTCGATCGCGCAACACACCCACCCAGTCAGTCATGCAACGCACCCACTGGTGCTGTCAGCAGCGTGGATATTTCACCACTGATGGGTTTCGAAACTGAGACCCCTTGTTGAAACTCTGCAGAGTCTACCAATGATGGGTTTTGCACGTGACATACCTCATTGCACATATAATATAGAAGTGTGAATTGAAGAATTTGGATGTGGAGATCCATTGACTTTTGTGAAACCTGTTGACTATCATGTTTCGGCATTTTTACACATCTTTTCTCTTTAAGGAGTTCTGAGTTCTGCCCGATCCCTTTTGCCAGATTGTCGACTTCTGCTGTGGTGCTAATGATTTCAGTCTTTTAATGAGAGACAAGCTTCAGGAATCTGGGAAACAGTGCTCGTTCAAAAATTTTGATGTTATTCAACCAAAGGTAGCACTTAACCTTTCTAGTAATAGTTTCTCATATTACAGAGCACTGTCATTTAATGAGCTCTTCCACACCTTTATTCGGTTTTTAAGAATCTATATGGTAGCTTTGCATGTTATGGTGACTGTTTATTTCTTTTGGAGGAACTATATCCTGCTCGACCTGAGAGTACATCAGGAATCATTGGGCCCTAAATCAGTACAAGTGGCAACCATGGATCGGTGATCCAGACCATTTATCTGATGGGCACTTCAAGTGGATGGACTATATCCAAAGATCTCCCATCTGGGATGATCCTAGGCATCTAATTTTTGGCCTTTTTCTGTTGAATGTGGAAGTTGCAGCTTTTCAGGCTAGTGATTAAAGAGTTAGCACTGTGTTGTCAAGGAGATTTTTGGAGACCATCTAGGGTGCTCCTGTGACTCCTGTCTGATCAATGGTCTGAATCTCCAAACTTTTGGCCCTACTTGTAGAGACCAAGGCCCTAGGTATACCATACAATATGCGTATCTTCAGGCTATGTTGCCTGGGAATGACATCAGGTACATCATTTTCACTTATTGAAGTCCATGTTTCTGACATAAGCAAGGCATCCATTTCGAAGTGCCTGGTTAACATAGGCCTCGGGTCGAGGACCATATAGTTCCTCATTCATCCAAACTTTAGTAACGTATTGATATTGAAGCACTGCATGTTGTTTTCATCAGTTTCTCGGCTCCATGTATAATTAGTGCATGCTTTTGATGCTACCTGGCCATTAGCTGCTATCTTGGATGCTTAATTGATGCTTTTCTTCTTCTTCTTCTTATTTTCTGTAGAATGATTTTAGTTTTGAAAAGAGAGATTGGATGACAGTCCGCCCAAGGGAATTGCCTACTGGGTCTCAATTGGTACTAATCTTTTCTCACTTGAACATGCATTATTCATTCTGCGAGCAGCATGTCTGGATTGTGATCATGTTTCTGTTATTGCTGATTTTTTGAGTAGATAATGGGTCTGAACCCTCCTTTTGGAGTCAAAGCGGGCCTTGCAAACAAGTTCATAGACAAGGCTCTCGAGTTCAAACCAAAGCTTCTCATTCTAATTGTTCCAAAAGAAACAGAAAGGTAATGTCTTTGGCAAGGTTTTATTATTCTAGGTGCATGTAGATCCAGGCCTTCTGGCCATATATTATGCACATGGGAGATCCAAGATGTCTATTAGGTTGTCCCATTGTTTTCTTGGCCCCGACCCGAGAATCAGGCATTCATCAGGTGGGCCACACATGTATGTTCGATTTGGACCATTAGCCAAAACGTCCTTTCGTCCATCCTTTTGTACACTGGCCTACCTGGTGAGTGGACCTGCCTGATCTTTGGGTGATGTCACCCTGCACTCACAAACATCAACACCCTTTTCTCCTCTCTCTAAGATCGATTGAGGGCTGGGATCTTGAAGCATGCAGAACTATGGGCTGGATGAGAAGCCCCTCCTCTCTCTCTCTCTCTCTCTCTCTCTCTCTCATTTGGATGTTTCTCTCTCATTTGGATGTTTCTCTCTCATTTGGATGTTCCTTTACCAGGCTAGATGAGAAGCAATCACCATATGATCTTCTTTGGGAGGATGGCGAAAAACTCTCTGGCAAGGTAAAACATGTTCATTTTATACTCACTGATGATTTCATCAAGCGGAAGTATTCCGCCAATAGCCCTCCCCCATCTGATGATCATAGCTGCCTGATTTTCCTCCACTAAATTTTCGCTATTGGTTGCAATTGTCCATTTCTTTTTGGACCAAACTGATCATCTGATATGGGAAATATTATTGGGCCCACGATATTATTGAGCATCACATAACCCCTCTCTGAAGTAAATCTCCGCAACATTTCCTTGGTGTGGCTAACACCCACGTGCTCCTCTTTTACAGTCTTTCTACTTGCCAGGATCTGTCGATGTGAATGACAAGCAAATGGATCAATGGAACTTGAAACCACCATTGCTCTATCTTTGGAGCCGCCCTGACTGGACTGAGCGGCACAAGGCCATCGGCATCAAGCAAGCACACATATCTAAGGAACAGGAGGCAGCGCCCGTTGAAGAAAGTCACAAAGAGACACCAGCTTCAGAACAGGCAGCGGAGGACCATGATTTCTACGGTAGTCTCTCCAAGATCATAAACGATATGCCAATTCTCAACGATCAAGCAGAGGTGGTGCCCGAACAAGCAGGAGTTGTTTCCTTTGAGGAAGATATGGAAATCTCTCCATCCCGGTCCCCAAAATACAATGGCCTAGATGGCCTGAGGAGACAAGAAGACGAAGGCAATGGGGGCGTCCATGAGAAAAATGGGCACGGGAGGGAAATGTCCCATGAAAATCCAAAGGGGAGGCGGGGGACGTAAAGGGAAGCGCTCGAGGGAGAAGTCTAGGAACATCAGTAGAACAAACTTCTCCGAGGATCAGCTCGCCGCCCAAAAGAACTGATTCTAGAAGCAACTTGGAAGGTCGGCCGTTGGAACCATTCCAGAATCCCTTGGAAAGAGCTGGCAGTGAAGAAGGCTTCCGGCATTTCGACGTTGGCCTTTCAGGTTCTGGCTCGGAGTTTGGAATCGGGTATGGATTGCAGACGAGCATTCCCAGTGATGACCTCAAGGACATCGAGAGGCGGTACAGCTCAAACCGAGATGACCAGTTTGCGAGTGGGTCCCACAAATGGACGACAAGTAATAGTACCCTCGGTCTCAACAGTGGTGGGATTCAGGGAATTGAGGAAACCCTTCCAGGGTACATCAGAGATAGAAATGTTGACGCTTTCAGTCGTAATCCTTATACTGATGATCTCATCATGGCCGAGAAGTATGGACGGACTACAGACCTGCGGCGGCATATCCACTCATATGGTCAGCAAGGCTACCATGATGATTTGGCTCAAAGGAACCACCAGTATCCATTGGATCGGAGCTCAGGACCGAGCCAGCTGGGTTCGCTTTCTTCGAGTCCCGGAATTGGCCAACTGAATTCGCTTTCTTCGAGCTCCGGACTCGGTCAGTCGGGATTGCTTCCTTTGCCATTCAGCTTCTCCAGTCTGCCGGCTGAGTCTTCGAGGATGGGTTCGTCGGTGACGCAGCGGTATGCCCCGCGCCTTGATGAGATGAACTACGCAAGGTCGAGGAGCCCGTTCACGCCCGAGGCGCCCTTGGCACCTGGCATGGGCAGCATTTTCGACACAGCCCCCCCTGGGTCTCGGTCCGGCTTCCATGCAGACCCGCGGGGCTTTGCGGCGGGCCCTCACCGACCTTTCCAGCACCAGGGATCATCTGGTTGGCTTGATGAGTGACTGTAGTTTGTAGCCATTCATCCTCACATGCTGGTTTTCTCTTTGAAAATGCCATTCATACCACACCTGCTTGTTTTCGTTGTACTTAGTATAGATGGAACTCCTGATTTTGATTTCTAACAGGAATAGCTTGTTATAGGGCTTGTATTCTTATGTTCATAGTGGGGCCCATGGTCAGGGGATCAAGAATTTGATCTGGTGGTTTGTGCATGGACCACGCTGGAGGAATGGCCCGGATTGAAAGGTCAAAGACTTCCAGTTTACTTAGCTACAATGATTCTTGAAGGGGCTCCCTTCAGTTTTACTACCGGGCTGATGTGGGACCTGCGTGAATGCGTGATACCTGTCCATCAGATGCTTTACCTGAGTTTATCCCTAGGCTCCAAAGATAAGCCCAAACTAAAAAGCTCAGGTGGGTCAGATCACAGGACAAGTTCAGAGGCGACGACCACTGTTGATTTGTGTGTGTGGGGGGCCAACTGTGTTGTGTATGCGAAATCCAGGCTGTCCAGATCATCTGCCCGGGATGAAGACTCAGGATAAAAATCAGGCTGTTCTGTGGCTCAGGTGGGCCCCTGGTGAAAATCAGGGGACTCAAAAGTGGGCCCTGGTGAAAATCAGGAGGCGTCCCCTTCCAACATGTTCCTCTGCTATGGCCCGCCTGAGCTTTTAGATTGAGCTGATTTTCAGACTTTGGGGTTAACCCAAGGGAACGTATATGATAATACGGCTTTGAGCTCGGAAGTGATACATGGACCGCGTGGGGCCCACTTCTGCCCGTGCCACTGGAGCGAGGGGACCTATCCGTAGTTCATTTATGTTTCAGGCTTTCCACCTACTGAATGGGGAAGAGATTATTTTATTTTTTGAACTGCCCCATCACCAGTGTTCTGATGAGTTTTTGGGCTGGGCCCATCTGAAGTGGGACCTGATATTTGGATGGTCTGGATTTGATGATTGCATTGCTGCATGTGTGGTAAAGATTGTTGCTGAATATGTCCCGAGTTGATGTTAACCTCATTCACAGATGAATGATCCAATGTATTCTGATGCTGGAATTTCGGTTACAAAGTCCTTGGCAACATCTGACACCTCATCTGAGTATATGCAGTCTGCTTGGGTTTTTAGTTTGCCAAGTGGGGCACACCACAGACAACAGGGCCCATTGAAATCTTCAAGATCGTTTATAATGTCCCACTGAGATGTGTTTTAGAAATCCAGCCCATCCATTGTGTGTGTCCCTCTTGGATGAAGGGTCACACCAAGTTTCAGCCGTATCCAAAACTTAGGGTGGGCCCCAGCGAGAGCTTTTAGATGTTTAAGGCATGATTTCACACTGTTTCATATGGTGTGGTGTGGCCCACTTGAGTTCCAGATACGGCTGATTTTTGGGATATTGACCCACCAAATGCATGGGTTGGATGTCTGATACAATTCTCGGTGGGGCCCACACAGCTGGACCTCATAGTACCATTTCCCTTGTTCCTCTTGGATAACCATCACTCTGGTCTACCATACCCATTACACGTGTAGGAGATCAAGACTGTTAATCTGGTGGACACTAGTCTGGATGGCCTGTATGCCCAATAAGACCTCTGCAGGTCAAACAATAACCACTGATTAAGGGACATATGGGGACAACAAATGGACAGACAGGATGAGGTCTTCCTCCAAGACTGGATGGACCAGTGGTCCACATCCATTCAGAAGCTGTCCTATCACCAATTGAGATGTTGGTGGGGGCCCACTATTCAATACAGCAATAGGGGCCCAATTGTGGCCCCCACAATGAGATTTCGTCCGATGCACTTTTCTACAGACCTGCATCATTAAACAGTGCAGCCACTCATGAAAACTGTTTTCATTTTCATGAGTTCTCTTTAAAAAGGTGTTTTTCTTTTGCTATAAGAAACATGATAACCTATCTTAAAACACTTTTCGGGAGACAAATGTCACTTTCCAACCAATCGGCAATTTCACCTTTCCCTTCAAATCATTAAAAATAAATAATAAATTTTTTTATTATATAAATTTCATTATCCAGGATTTTCTAAATTTCATTTAGTCTCATGTAAATTCAATACAGCATTTGGGAAGCATGAGATCAATTCAGGTATCATATCATCCAGTCCCAATAAAACTTACTGCTTGATGTTTGGTGGATTTTGAAATTCATTACAGCTGTGAGCCCTGCCGTAAGGCCCCAATTTCACCTTGCATGAGACAAACGTCACTTCTCAACGAATCTTCAATTTCACCTTTCCCTTTGAATCATTGATTTATATATATATATATATATATATATATATATATATATATATATATATATATATATATATATATAAAGTTTCATCATCCACGATTTTTTAAATTTCATTTGGTCTAAATGTAAATTCCATCCTGCATTTGGAAACGATGGGATCAATCCTGGTATCATATCATTCCCAAGGAAGAGATACAGCATAATTACTGGTGAATTTTGAAATCTATTACATGTGGGCCCATGTTGATGCATGTGTTTTATTCATGCCCTCCATCCATATGTGCCCTTTACCCATGATAATTTAGTTGCATATACATATAAATGGTCAGCATCGATTATGAAATCTAGTCTGTTGATTATAATTCCATGGTCCACCAAATGTGTAGGTTTCACTTAATACAATGTTTTTCCAAATAAAGAATTTGATCCCAAACATGGGATTAGGACAGTCAAAATACCAGTCGCATTTCTGACATATAATCCTTGTGTAATAATGGTGTTAATTCCACCTAATGCAATTCAATACCATTTAATTCCAGGTTCCAAACAGGCCCTTAAGGGATGGATTGTTTGCTGGGAGTGGATTAGGTGCGGCCGGGCATCACTCAAGACAATGTGGTCCTTACAGTGGGGCCCAACTTGATGTGTCGTCCATCTGTTTTTCCAGATCCTTTTATGGTGTGAGCCAAAAAATGAAGTAGATCCAAATCTCAGGTGGACCACACTAGGTAACAGTGGTGCTTGAATGCCCCGCCATTAAAAACTTCCTAGCCCCCCACCAAAATGTTTATTAGCCATCCAACCTGTTGATAAGGTCACACAAGCCTGGATGATGGGGGAAAACAAATATAAATATCAACTTGATCAAATTTTTGTGTGGCCCACAAGAAGTCTTTAATGGTCATTCACCTCTGTTTCCTATGGTAAGGTCCACCTGAGATTTGGATCTGCTTCATTTTTGGGCTTATGCCCTAAAATGATACGGTGAAACGGATGGATGTAGAATACATACATCAAGGTGGGCCCCACGGTAAGTGCCACATCATCTTGGGTGAGGCCGGGGGCCTCAGCTAATCCTCAAAGAACCATTAAAAGAACTACGAAAAATTCCTTAGATGAAGGGTCACACCAAGTTTCAGCCGTATCGAAAACTTAGGTGGGCCCCAACAAGAGCTTTTAGATGTTTAAGGCATGATTTCACACTGTTTCACATGGTGTGGTGTGGCCCACTTGAGTTCCAGATACGGCTGATTTTTGGGATATGGACCCACCAAATGAATGGGTTGGATGTCTGATACAATTCTCGGTGGGGCCCACACAGCTGGACCTCATAGTACCATTTCCCTTGTTCCTCTTAGATAACCATCGCTCTGGTCTACCATACCCATTACACGTGTAGGAGATCAAGACTGTTAATCTGGCGGACACTAGTCTGGATGGCCTGTATGCCCAATAAGACCTCTGCAGGTCAAACAATAACGACTGATTTAGAGACATATGAGGACAACAAATGGACAGACAGGATGAGGTATTCCTCCAAGACTAGATGGACCAGTAGTCCACATTCAGTCAGAAGCTGTCCTATCACCAATTGAGATGTTGGTGGGGGCCACTATTCAATACAACAATAGGGTCCCAATTGTGGCCCCCACAATGAGATTTCGTCCGATACACTTTTCTATAGACCTGCAACATTAAACAGTGCAGCCACTCTTGAAAACTGTTTTCATTTTGATGATTCTCTTTAAAAAGGTGTTTTTCTTTTGCTATAAGAAACGTGATAACCTTTCTTTCCACACTTTTCGTGAGACAGATATCACTTTTCATTAAAAATAAATAATAATTTTATTTTTATATAAATTTCATTATACAGGAATTTCTAAATTTCATCTGGTCTCATGTAAATTCCACACAGCATTTGGGAAGCGTGGATTAATCGAGGTATCAGATCATCCAGTCCCAATAAAAAATATAGCCCAGACTTGTTGTGAATTTTGAAATTTATTACATCTGTGAGCCCTGCCCTAACGGCCCCAATTTCACCTTCCATGAGACAAACGTCACTTCTCAACGAATCTTCAATTTCACCTTTCCCTTTTGACTCATTGAAATTTTTTATTTTATTTTATTTTATTTATAAATTTCATCATCCATGATTTTTTAAATTTCATTTGGTCTAAATGTAAATTCCATCCAGCATTTGGAAACGATGGGATCAATGCAGGTATTATATCATTCCCAGGAAGAGATGCAGCATAATTTCTGATGAATTTTGAAATCCATAACATGTGGGCCCCACGTTAATGCATGTATTTTATTCATGCCATCAGTCCGATATGTGCCCTTTACACATGATAATCTAGTTGCATATACATATAGATCGTCGGCATTGATTATGAAATCTAGTCTATTGATTATAATTCCATGGTCTACCAAATGTAGGTTCCCAAACATGGTATTGGACAGTCAAAACACTGGTATTTCTGGACATATAATCCTTGTGTAATAATGGTGTTAATTCCACCTAATGGCAATTCAATACCATTTAATTCCGGGTTCCAAACAGGCCCTTAGGGGATGGATTGTTTGCAGGGAGTGGATTAGGTGTGGCCCAGGCGTCACTCAAGACGATGTGGTACTTACAGTGTGGCCCAACTTGATGTATGTATTCTACATACACGTCGTCCATCTGTTTTAATAGATCATTTTAGGGCGTGAGCCCAAAAATGAAGCAGATCCAAATCTCAGGTGGACCACACTAGGTAACAGTGGTGCTTGAATGCCCCGCCATTAAAAACTTCCTAGCTCCCCACCAAAATGTTTATTAGCCATCCAACCTGTTGATAAGGTCACACAAACCTAGATGAAGGGGGCAAAACAAATATAATTATCAACTTGATCAAATTTTTTTGTGGCCCACAAGAAGTTTTTAATGGTCGTTCACCTCTGTTTCATATGGTATGGTCCACCTGAGATTTGGATCTGCTTGACATAAAATGATATGGCGAAACGGATGGATGTAGAATACATACATCAAGGTGTGGGCCCCACGGTAAGTGCCACATCATCTTGGGTGAGGCCGGTGGCCTCAACTAATCCTCAAAGAACCATTTAAAGAACAAAGAAAAATTCCTTACCGTCGCCGATAATCAAATCATGGGATGAATTCAAATTTCCAAGTTCAACAATTGAATAGATTGTCGACAGAAATGAATTTAAAAGCAATTGGGTGAATGTTAACACACCTAATAACAAGTGGTCAAAGATCCATCACAACCCAAGTTACAATCCACAGGATGAACTGTATAATTAATCACATTTAGGAAACATATCTGGACCATTCATCTGCTGGGGTACTATGTACCACAAAAATCGCACCCTTTCGGATGATCCTAGCCACTTATAGGGGACTTTGATGATTACAAATTGAGGGTGAGAATAAAACGATCCAGCTAACTGTTAATGTTCAATGGGCGAAACTCTTAACAGAAGCTAGGATCACCCAGCTGCTATGATTTATGATTTTTGAGGTATGGCCCATCTACAGTAAGACCCAAAAGATGAACAGTCCAGATCCTGTCCACATGTGCCATGTAGACAAGAGATTGATCGATGACATGGACATATTACCAACTTTCAACAATTTACCCATCACAGATTAAACGGTTGGGATTGACTGAAATCTCAGGCAGCATATCCAAGTGAGGTAGTTACATAAGGGATTCATTTGTTGTCCATTTTTGAACAATTGAGCCGTCTCTGCCTTTGATCAAGCTCTGCCATGACCGCCGGTTCCTGTTTCTTCCTTTGTTTGGTGATGGCATTGGTTGTCATGGAACCGATCTTATCGAAAGCCACCTGCAAGTTGTGATATAATGAACGATTAGATTGAGCTTTTTATCCCCCCATTTCTTGAGTAGTAATAATACATGGGTCCAGATCATCCTTCCCCCCCCCCCCCCCCCCCCTGATGGGCCATGGCCTGAAGGTTGCACATGGTCAGAAGATCTTAAATAGCGGAGTTTGACAGTTTTACTTGTTGAATGTGGGCCATTTAAGAAATTTATACTTTGGAGGTCATTGATGAAGATGGTTAGAACCACTCGATTGGTGCAAGTTTTAGGTTGCGGCCCATCCTTGGCGGGGCCTTTCAATTCACGGATCCTGATAGGCGAAGTTTGTTGCACACTTATAATAGGGAGGTCAAAATAGTATAACAGTCTACTAGAGACTATGGTTTGAAGATTCGGCGACTCAACCCGACTCATTCGGCCCTCAGTTGAGTTGGGGGCAACTTGTGGCATGGAACCGGATCTGGTTGACCAAGTCTGAGTTGACTCATACGAGTCGCATCAGACTTGTCTGAGTCTTAAGACCATACGAGAGACCACTACAATCCCCATGTAAAAAGGCTATATTGAGCTTATGTCCCCGACTTGCTCAGTGCATGGGTGGAAACCTTGACAAGGAATCCTCCCATTTCTGTGCAATCCAAATAGTGGATATTTAAAATGATTGGGATATTCTTGTTCTTTGACCGATATTTCCTCAATCTGGGGGCGGTCCCACCAAGCACGGATCCAATGGAATGGATGCAATATCCAAACACCCATTTCCATGCAATCCAAACAGTGGACATTTTAAATGGTTACGAAATTCTTTTCTTTGACCCAGACCCCAATATTCCCAATCTAGGTGGCTCACTTTGCGGTCACCAGGCGAAGATCACATGGAATGATGTGATCTAAGCCAAATGAGTGTTGCTACAGTTGTATAGAGAAAAGAGTAGGCTTGAGATAATTGACTTACCGTCAGCAATTCGTCGGGATCGAATAGATGATGAGAGGTATCATGAGCGAAGATCACATGGAATGATGTGATCTAAGCCAAATGAGTGTTGCTACAGTTGTATAGAGAAAAGAGTAGGCTTGAGATAATTGACTTACCGTCAGCAATTCGTCGGGATCAAATAGATGATGAGAGGTATCATGCAAGATACTGACCACATCCCCAATTTGATGGGCAGATAGCAACTCCTCTTCCTTCATCTGCACTTACTATGAGAGCTTAGACAACCCGTTCTCTTGCTGGGCTTTTAAAGATTCATCAGTAATTTTCATTCAGTTATTTGAGCACGTTCATCAGGTGGCCGGCATGTGTATGTCAGTCCATTTTCTAATACATGTATGGACCATCTGATGATCAGACCAGCGTAATCACGTGGGGCCTACCTGATGAAACATCTTAGATCTCCGTCCTAACTTCCGCTACAATATTCAAGGAATAAAATTTAAATATAGATAAAGGCAAATGGTGAGAAGGGTATATGGAGAATGTAACGGTTACCTTGAAGATTGCCAATGCCGCATGAAATAAGACCTTTGCCCCTTCGTTGAAGAGAATGTCCCAAACCCTAAGAGTCGTCTGAAAATGAGTTTGATGGTGGAAGAATTAGTATCATCATCAGAAGAAACTAAAGTAAATGACAAATGGACATTTCTATTTTCAAATAACAAGCGGGCCATCTTCAAGTGACAAACACAAAAAGCGGTACATCTGCCACTGTGGCACATGTGTGGGATCTGAAACGTTCATAGTGTGGTCCCCATGGTGCAAGTGCCCTATCCTAAAAATCAAGCTGGCCCACTCATCTGAGCAACACATGCATGTTGAACATTGACCATTGGTTTTCATTTTTCCAGCCTCTTTATCAGCACAGCATGCCTAATAACCAGATGGATTTTTGGCTAAGGAAACATTCATTGTGGGGCCCACCCCATCAACATCCTGAATCACCTGCATGTGCCGCATTGGCAAGTGTGCATGTTTGTGTTTGACGCTTGCAGAAAGTGTGAAATGAAGTGGCAGCATATTCGGGCGTAGGAGCAGGTAATTGAGGAAAAGTGTCTATTTCAAAATGTCAGCAAGTACAAAAAGATAGGAAGTGGGAGCGCAACTCCGAAGCACGATTTGAAGCAACAGCGGCACCTGGTTAGACGGACCAGGGTTGCAACTTGGGTTTGGGTCAACCCAATCCTGATTGACCCAACTCGAGTTTTGGTTGGGTTCGGTCAGGTCATCAAGGTCCTCAGGTCAGGTTCACATTGGAAACAACAACCCAATTTGAAATTGGGTTGGGTTTGGGTTGAGCAAATTTCGGACAGGTTGGGAATAATCACATGTATTTGGGTCGGTTGGGTCGAGTATAGATGAATTTAAGTTGGGTTCGTCTTGGGCACCTCAGGTTGGAATTTGTGTTGGGTCCTGAGGTGAAGTCAGGCTTGGGTTGACTCTCAACCTGACCCAACCCGACTGAGTTGGACCCCTAAAGAAAGATCAGGTAACTAAAGATGAATCATGAGCATCGGAGCCATGTGACCGCCACTTGTTGAAGATCAACACATCAAGTGCACAGGCCTATACTTGTGTGGTCCGTCATTTGGAAGTTCCCAAGCCCCATCAATCACTATTCGGCCCACATTCAACCGCTGATGGCTAAAAGAAGAAAGGGAGTTCTAACCTCTGAAGGCAAGCTCTTGGAGAAGAGGCACAAGAACCATTCTGTCGTTACAAGGGAGACATCAAACTCCATAGCTTCCAAATGAGCAGCAATCCTGCATTTTTTTTCATTTTCAGATGTGAGAAAATTCAAGCAATGCAAGAGGAATTGTATGATCCGTTGTGGCCCAATGGCCCGTCAAATCCAGACAATTGGTTTGTTGAGCCCCACCGGGGGTAGAGAACACCCCCAAAAATCCCCGGATCAGATGATGGCAGCGACCAATATTAGGACCTTTTAAAGTTGAATGTAGACCATTGTGACAGAAGAGCGGGGACTTTTTTACCACAATTTCTTGGGAGTTGTCATTTTACCAAATGTCATCTCTGCTAATCGAAATTATGGAGAGGTCCTTATTGAGGAGAGAAACTACCAAAATACCCTCAATCATTTTTGTTTCTCTTTAAAAAGGTGGTAAAGTTGAGAATTGTGCAGCCCATGTGGCATGTGTATGACATCCAACCTGTCCAACATATGCATTCTTCCATGATGATCAGAAAAACCAAAAATATGACCAATCAAATCATCAATCAAATCATCAGATGGGTTACATGTGAATCTGAATATGTTGGGTTGTGTGCATTGTTTTTCATGGTGTGGACCACCTTATGATTGGATCATCCAAATTTCTGGTTCATCTGATTAACATGGTGGGTGGCATTTGTTGGCCTTGTTGGATGTGATGCACATACCATGTGGCCCCCACAATTCTCAACTTTAACACCTTTTAAAGAGAAAAATAAATAGGGCATTTGGTCATTTCATCCATCAGAAACCACCTCCCAGAATCTCACAAGATGAGGCACTATCTGGTAAAATCAGAATCATGGAGGAATTTTGAGGTAAGCCCCAAGTGCAGGCCTTGTGTCTCGCCTGCTAGCCCTGCTGGAAGATGCCTAGACGTTTCAACAGCAGGTCTCAGGGTGGGTGCATCGTGTGACTAACCAAGTGGGTGCATTGCCTAGCTAACAGGGTGGGTGCATTGCATGACTAACTTGAAAAAAAGAAGAAGAAGCCCCAAGTGCATATATATATATATATATATATATATATATATATATATATATATATATATATATATATATATATATTCCATTAACAGGCTGAGGCCAAAATATACAAATGAACATTACCTTGGGCACTTTTTAGCTAGCAAATCCTTGAACACCCTTTGCTCAACGTGGCATCCGGATAAGTTGCTGGTGTAGCAATTGTTCACTAACACGTTTTCCAGGAGGACCGCAAGCATCCAAAACGCATCTTCCTCTGTTTTCATCACCAGCAACAACAATGCGGCCACGTAATTTAAACCCTGCACCATCACAGAAGAACTCAATCCGTAATCAAAACAATCAGAATTTAAATATCATCAAGGATCTGGGCCATTCATCAGGTGGGCCCTGCCATGAATTGGCAATGGCCTTAAATTAGGCCTTTCTGGTTATTTGCGCGGAAAATATGGACACCCACATGTGGCTCAACAGATGACGGACAGATCTGATGATCTGGCCATGGCACATATACGGTGCGGTTCACCTCATGAATAGCCTGGATCTGTCAAATATTCCAAATTGACATGTTTGGGGAGATCTGAATTCAGTATCAGAGCTCAAAAGGTTTAAATTGCAATGACAACGAACAAAGTCGACTCACCTGACAATACCCGACATCAGAATCCCGAAAGGAATACCCAACAAGGACACGCCGCAGAGATGCATGACCCTCTGGTGTGTCTAGCCAAGGATGACCAGGGAATGTTCGTGGCAGATCCTGCACACATTCCGAGAAAGAATTGAAACGCGTCAAGGGCAGTGAAAGACACAAGGAAGTATCAACTTTTTAGAAAAAAAGAAAAGAAAAGATAGTAATGCAACCCAAACCATTGATCTGATGGCGCTCACTGTAGATGCTCCTGAAACCATCCATATTGGACAATCCCAACACTTCTATGTGTGGCCAACATATAGGTGGTTATGAGGCAATATACAACAATTGTCCATAATCAATGAAAAAGAAACCAAGCATTAAAAGGTTATGATCTTCCAATCTGGGAAATTTCTGTCCCAGCTCTCATCCAAGGTGTGTCCTAAAAGACCAACAATTTGGATTGTCCAATCTTTGGCTAAACTTGTAAGGGATCCTGTGTGTCAGAAAACTGTATGTTTGTTGATGTGCGGGGTCCTACAATTCCTCTTTTCCTTGATACATGTTTGTCTTGTTGACATATATGCTTATGACCCAGGTTTGTATGCACAGCGAGAGGCATGCTTGGTCTAATTCATCTTGTTGGTTTTTATGGTGTTGTCTAGGGTGCAAATCGGGCTGGTTGGGTCAGGTTCAGCATCAACCTGAACCCAATCCAACCTCAAGAGGACCCAACCCACAACCCGATCCAACCCAACCTGAATGCCAACCCAAGTGCCCAATCCAAATTCCTCTATACCTGACCCAACCCAACCCAGTGTTTTAAATAGCGAATAGCGTGTAGCATAGTGTTCACCCCTTTGAAGCGTGAGGCGTAAGCTACATAGCATGTAGCGTAAGCTACACGCCGCTACTAGTTTTTTAATCAAGATGCTTGGTTGCACCAATGTCATGATATTCTGTACCAAATTAGACCGATTCATAATGAAAGTTAACAAAATTTCATTGTTTTTGGTGCAACAAAATGGAACCTAAAGTAATAGGAAAAAGGCAATGATCAAGTATAAAGGTAAAGAAAGAGCAATGAAACTGATTTAATATTGTTTTTTTATATCAATTTACTAAAATCATTAAAAAGGTTAACTAATTTTTATTGGAAATGAAAAAATCTAACAAATCATTGAAAACATCATGTGAGCTACATAGCGTGTAGCGTAATTACTTAGTGTGTAGCGTATGCAATTTACGATGTAGCGTAGGCTACATGCAACTTAAGCTATTTTCATGAGCTAGATAGCGTTAAGGCCATGCTACGCTACTTAGCGTAAGCTAAATGGTACATAGCGTAGCTATTTAAAACACTGACCCAACCCAAATATATGTAATTATTCTCCACCTGACGTAAACCGACCAGAATTTGCTCAACCTGAACCCAACCTGATTTCAAACAGGTTGGGTTAGTATGGTTTAGTGACCCAAACCCAAGTTGCAGTCCTAGTATTGTTGTCAAATTGCCACTCAACTAAGCCTCTGAGATTTAAGTTAGTGGTGAATCTCAAGAGAAGAAAAGCTTGCTGCCTTTTAGAGGTTTTATGAATGTTGTAGAGAATGACCTTGGAGTTCTCCAATGTTGTGAGCTACTTGGGTCCTATGAAGCTATGATATGCAACTACAACAAGGGTGTGGGAAGATATGACGTGAGAACTTTAGTTGCAGAAACCTTATACACAAGTGCCGCTCCCTCTTCAAATCATGGTTTGGACTCATGGTCTTGGTCCCGCTTAATACACATTTATGCTTGTTAACTTTTTGAGACAGACACTGCCCCCCTTCCACTTCCCCGCTATAATGAGGATGACTTTACACTCAAAACGAAGTTTGGATTTGTTACTTGTGATGAAGTATCCGGAGTATTATAGAGAAAAAGATGGATCCTAGATTAGAGTTCTAAGGTTCCATATTTCGAAGGTTGTTCTCTTGGTTACTTAATTGCATATTTCCCAAGTATTAGCATTTGTTTTTTTTGAAAGATACGTAATAGCATTTGTTGGAGAAAGCTTATTGTTACTCCCTGATGAAAGCTAGAGATAGGCCACAAAATATCAAACTTTTTTACACCACAAGATTCATAAGGCTTTCTACACTTCTGGTTAGAAAGAAACAATCGAGCTTTCAAGAACAATTGCGAGAGAGCGAGATATGTCTTTAGGAGGGTGAAACTTTTTGTTTTAGAATGGGTATTGGTATCGGATACCTCTTTTCTTTTCCCGATGGGGTGGAAGTAGGCTGTTTATACAAATTTTTTTTTTAATATTTCCTTCTATTCTTTTGTATTTATTGGCTTTGGCCTCTTAATGAAATTATCTTCTTTCAAAAAAAAAAAAAAAGGGCTTTATACACTCACCATACTTTAAGAGACATTACACACTAAACTTTAGGAGAAATACTACACTAGAGTCTTGTGAGACTCACTAGAAGACACCTCACCTCACTCTCATAACTCTCGTATGTTTTGGGCTATTCTACAAACTCTCTAAAATCCCTTTTAAATGCACTGCTGCTAGTCACCACATAAAACATTTCTAGAACCCAACTTAGGCACAGACTTAAAGAAGCAACTTCTAGTTTCTAGGGCATTCATGATAAACACTACTGGATTCACATATTCCAACTTATTTTAACCTCTTTCCAAGCTAAGAAGTGCCCAGGGTATCTTGACATAGCACAGACAATCATATGGGCAATATGAAAGGGATGTTCGTTGAATTGAAAGAGTCAGCACACAGGAAGTCACTTTCGGACATTCTTAAAAAATTCTAGTAGAAAGGCAATGGTAAAATTACGATCCAAACGAAAAGGGAGAACATAATTACATTCCGACATCTACTATCTTTCAGCCATGAAGAACAACATCTCAAGTCTTGGCAACTTCTTGAAAAAGGGTAAAAAAGTTGGAATATGCAAACCCAATAGGGTTTATCATGAATGCCCCAGAATTAGAAGCCGTTCCTAGAAGTCGGTACTAAGTTGGCTATTATAGATAATTTTAGGCAATGACTAGAAGCAATGTATTTAAAGGCATGTTAGAGAGTTTGTTGTTGGTGGATGGTCCCTTATAACTAGGTGATGTTGGGTGGGGCATAAGATAAGTCCAAAATGTGTAAGAGTAGTAAGAGTGAGGTGAAGTGTCTTCTAGTGAGAGTCTAGCAAGATTCTAGTGTAATGTTTCGCTTTAAGTGTAGTGAATTTAGTGTGTAGTGTCTCTAAAGTGTGGTGACTGCATAACAGTCTATTACATGGCCGATTTTTTTTTTTTAAAAATAAAAAAGGTCGTAATGGCCGCTAACGTAATGGTAGTGGCAATTCTAGCCAATGTTACCGTTATGGAATACCTTAGAAGTGATATTTGCTTCAAGAAGAAACTCTTCTTGTAGGAAACAAAATATAAGAGTCTAACAATGGATGCAAAGATGTGAAGAACATGGATTGAAATAGCTGTTTCATAGCACGAGTTGCCTGGAGACCAAAACCTGTACAACTAGCTATGCCAGCGAAAAGAATCAAAGAAGCATTTGACTCCATCACACTGAAACCAAGATGATTGGCCTAGTTGACTCAGTTTCAAACAATATTTAGAGCAATGGTGGAGAATTGCAATGAAGTGTTATTTCCTGATATAAGTGGAAAGTAAGATGCGGTGTTTCATAAATAAACAAGGGATCTCAAAATTGCCAATGATTCCAATCAACCAATCTAAAAAATTATCATTATTCATGAAATTAGGGTGAGTTTGAAAATAAATAGAATTTCAAATATTGAGATCCAACAAGGTGGAAATGAATCATCGCAATATTTTTTAGGCTAAAGGCTGTGTTTGGATATATAATGGACTTTTGATTGTGATAATTAAGGTTCAACAAAGTAGAAATGAATAATTCCAATACTTACATATTCATCGTCTCCAATATCATTGCAATTGTTTTGGTTATAGGTCCAACTTAAAACAGAAATAAGACTCCGAATTCCCTATATATTTTGAATAGGGAATTTCCAAGTTCAAAATTTAGTTTGTAGATGTGGGGCCCATGGATGGTTACCCAAGCCATCGATCTGACAACCCCCATCATGGATGTACCATTCCCTGAAATCTCCTGAATTGGAAAATCCTAACCATTGAATCTTTGGTCTTTTCTCCACTGAGCCTGGTTTCTTTGTGCATTTCTTTTTAACCTGTATTTGCATGCCAACAACAGGAAGGTTAAACTGAGAGATATTCTAGGAATGGTCCATCCATGATGGGGGCCGTTAGATCAACGGCTTGGATAGACCAATCATGGGCTCCACTTCCACAAACTAAGTTCCGAGCAGCAAAGTTCCTGGCTCAGAACGAATAGAGAACTCAGCCTCCAGAAATAATCAAAGTTGATTCTTCACTTAAAAAACAATGGGAATGTTGACGTTCAATCTCGTCAATGGATGTTGATCGTAGATCAACTAGTTGATCAGGGACCAACTTGAATTCTTCGCCATCTGATCTTCAGATGAGGATGAATGATGTAGATCGAGGGACCTGCAATCACTGAGAAAGGTTAGGACCGCCACCGGTTGGCCCGGCTTACGGCCCTCCGATGCCCAAGTTAGTACGGAGAGTTTTAATGGCGGTGTATTGCATATGATATTGCCTACCTGGAGTGTATGCGGAGGGCCTTTTTATAGATAATTATTGAAGAGATTTCATAGATCTCAGCCCGAATCTACCAATAACAGGGAACATGGCTTTAACTAGCATTATCGTATGACTCACCAGGAGCCTGGGACAGATACAACTGGCCTGACTTGTTCCATTTTTGGCAGGTCACTTGTTTAGTTGCCCACCAAAACTAAGTCGACTCGGCTGATTCAACTGAGTTTCAGATGATATTCAGAATCATAAACGGAAACAATCCAGCTTTGGGCATTTCACTTTGTTGCTGCTTAATTATTGCAATCTAATGCGATTTTATATCCAAACACAGAATCACATAACAAAAGTCAGCATAGAATCACAAGAAAGGCGGCATTCATCGCATTGATTCTCCAGAAAATGCGAAGAATGAATCAAGAAAAAGACAAAGGCCATTATCCCAAAAGAACTGAAACCCAATTCTCCAATTGCTATAACAATCTCAATATAATCAGAAACAGGATACTGAGAAACTCACATGATCAATCTGCCGCGTTGCAGGCGTGACCTTCCCCTCCACGGCCTGGGTCAAATCATCATAATAGCTATCAGGCACTGTTGACCGCTTCCTCACAGCACCCGAAACAGAGAGCCACACCTTGGGCCTCAGCACGGGCGGGATCCCCTTCCGTATAAGTTTCTTTAACGCAATCGTGTTGGTGACGATGGATGGCCTGAGCGAAGACACAGCGATCGCTTCTGATAGGGAAGAGATCTGTGGTTGCAGGTACCAGTTGGCGCCTTTGCTGGCCTCAAGGGCCCACCATACCCGGCCCTGCTGCCGCACCCTCTCCGTCACCTCATTCAAGACGTTCACATCGTCGACGTTTCCTTCAACAGGGAAACCGTACAGGTCCTCGAAGTTCACCAAAATACTTGCCTTCTTGGGGGCGTTGGTGGCTTTGTAATGAGGCTTTTGGGGTTGGAATTCATGAGAGATTTCTCTTTGGGCATGGGTTCCTAACATCTCCTTAGGAGTATAAGATTGGAAGGGGAGATAATTCAGAAGATTTTGATTGGGTTTTCACAATTGAAGGAAAGGTTGGATTCAAGAGCAGGATAGCTTAGAAAAAACCTACGTCTTCGAAAAGCCATGGAATGGCATTTTGTTGAAGCATTTTAGCTTGAAATCAGATGAGAGAAGATAGGTAAAGATAAAAAAAAAAAGAAAAAAAAGAAAGAAAGAAAGAAAGAGGAGGAGACTTTTGAAATGGGCTCTTTTTATAGCAAGATGTGGTTTGATTCACCAGCAGATTATGTTAGCAAAAACCCATGAGAGCTTGAAATCTGATGAGAAGGGAAAAACAGGCTCCTCTTTTTTTTTTTTTTTTAATGAGTTTTCTAAAGCAAGATGTGGTCAAATTCACCAACAGAGCGTGTCAGCAAAAACCCAAGATTTTTTAAGCCATGAAAGGCCTTTTTGAGAGATAAGAGCTTGAAATCTGATGATTTTTCTAAGGAAAGATGTGGTTAAATTCACCAACAGAGCACGTAGGCAAAAACCCAAGATATTTTGAAGCTATGGAAGGCCTTTTTGAGACGGAAGAGCTTGAAATCTTAAGGCTTTTCTAAAGCAAGGTGTGGCTGAATTCACCAGCAGAGCATGTTAGCAAAAAACCCATGTTTTTTATAACCTTCCAAGGCCTTTCTTTTTGAGTCATAAAAGCGTGAAATCTGATGAGAAAAAAACCAAGAAGAAAAAACAAGGTGTGGTAAATTCACCAGCTGAGTATGTTAGCTAAAACCCAACATATTTGAAGCCATGAAAGGCCTTTTGTTTTTAAGCACTAGAGCTTGATATCTAAAGAGAGGAGAGAGACATAAAAAAGATAAAAAAGAAAAAGAAAAAAAATTTGAAGATGGGTTTTGTGAAGCAAGATGTGGTTACATGAACCAGAATTTCCAAAGCAATTTCAAGGCCTTTTATTTGAATGGAAGTGAAAAAATGTGGTTTTTTGAAATGGGTTTTCCAAAAAATCAGTGAATTTTGGATTTCATGAGCATTTTTTTCAGAAAAAGCAATTTTTGGGCCAAAAGACATCGAAAGAAGGAGGATAAGAGGCCCAAAGACTGATTTTAAAGCTTTTATTTATTTATTTTATCCTTGAGAAGATGCCAGATTAGAAAAAAGACAAGACCTTTCAACACATGAAAGATTGAGAGGTGGGTGTTTGGTACGAAAGAAAACCCCCTCCTTTTGCAGTCAGTGGTACATTTCTGAAATGAGCATTTTTATTTATTTATTTTTATTTTTTATGGAGAATGTATTGGAGTTGGTGAGATAAAAGTAAAATTGGGATTCCAAATGGTCATTTTGAGAAATGTGTAGTCACACTGGAACAGGTAGGTCAACAACACCTATTTTACACAGCGCCCAAGTTATGTGGGGCCCACTATATTGTATTTGTATATCTACCTCATCCATCAGGTAAGAAATACTATTTTAACCGTACATACAAAACATCATCTCTGATAGACTATAAGAATGGGAACAAAGTAAATTTTTTCTTAAAAGCAATAAGATAACGTGGTGTAACTAGCATGAACTTTAAATGAGGCTGAATTTTTTTTTTTTTTTTTTTACATTCACTTCATCCTGGGGATTTACACCTGATTAACGGGTTTGATGAAATAAATATATCATGATGGCCCCACGTACAAACCTACGGTTGGAATTCTATCCCCATTGTTCCCTTCCCTGTAGCTCGATTGGGTTGTCAATCTAGATGTTATCTAATGTTCAATAGCCCAGAATGAAACCTGATGAACGGATTGGATTTCAGAAATACAAATGGTTGGCCCCACCAGCTGTCGGTGTTTTATGCGCTAAAACAGGTGTTGTAGTGTTTTCCGTCCGTCGCACTGAGTGTGGAAGAAAGATGGGTGGTGGAGCATGTACGGTTTTAATTTTTAAATAAATGTGTTGAGCTTAAGACCACACGCGCGTGGAGTCTTCTTATTTACACGCAGTCACACGTGCATAAATTAATACGTATGAACAATCTGATCTTTCATTAGTATTTTAAATAATATTTATATCTTATTACTATATAAATAGGAAGTTTTAATCATCAGATGATCCACAATATACAAATTAAACTTTCTTTCACCACAACCGTCCGTTTGATTCCTGAGCTGAGGGTCATATGAGGTACAAAATAGCTGAGTTTCAGTCAAGTGGATCCAAAAATCGGATCCAACCTAATGGATGGATCTGATAAAATAAATGTATTACAATTCCACACGTGTGATTGCACGTGGTTGGGGAGCGCCACTGCGCGTGTGGAATTAGCAGAACATATGTGTGGAGCGGAGCGGAACGGAAAATCGGGACAAAATTACGAAAATGCCACTGCCCTTGCGGTGGGGAATGAAGGGACGCGGATTGCCTGTGAAAGGAAGCCTTTCGCTAGCATCTCCTGCGCTCGGAATCTAGGTGGGACCCACCGTGATATTTGTGAGAAATCTACGCCGTCCAACCGTGTCTTGAGATCATTTTAATCGTTTCTAAAAAATATGAACGGGATCCAAGACTCAAGTGGGCCGAAAAGGTGACGATTGAATTTCCACAGTTGAAATATTTGCGAGGCACCAGAAGTTTTGAATCAGGATAATATTTGTGTTTTCAGTTAATCTCATTAGTAATGACATTATGAACGGTATGGATGGCATATAAACATCACTTTGGACCCCATAGAGGTTTCAACGGTAGGAATTTCCCTACCCACCTTTTTCTATATTTCGGCCCACTTGAGATTTGAATCCCATTTAATTTTGGTCCCAACGCCTAAAATAATCTCTCAAAACGGTTGGACGGTGTAGATTTATCACAAACATCACCGTGGGCCCCACATAGATTCCGAGTGCAGGAGATGCCAGCGAAAGGCTTTGCAGGCAATCCGCGTTCTTAATTATTGACTTCCGTACCGGGTTTTGTGATATTCCGGAATTGCCCATGGGTGTTTAAATGCGGAGATAAAACGGTGGAGCACGGAGAATATGGTAAATTCATCTCTCAACCGTACACTTGGCATTTTGATGTATCGATCAAGTCCATTCATCTTATGGGGCCTACCATTGATGGATTATTTCATAAAAATAACACATTTTATACATTTATATCCATCTGAACGGTGGTGATTGAGTCAACGACAGGAAATGAAAATAGCTAACGGCATAATATTCACCACGTCATTCACAATGCATGCGCCGGACATGGCTGTCGTGTCCAATGGCCTTAGTGGCACATGTAGAATTTCTATATCCCGTGATCCTTACCGTCTGATACGTAGCCATCAAGATGGATGGTGGGAAATTTTTTTAGCGGTCCAGGTTCAGTGAGGAAATTGGATGGTTAAGATCAACGGTTGGATGGCTATAATAGCATTGTAGAAACTGTAGGCCGGAGCGAATGCTAAGTGCACTCGCAGACGGTCACAGCACACGCGTGTGAGATCAGAGCCGCTCTGAAGGCGATCCCAACAATGGGGACGCTGCATTTGAGAAAAGAGGCCAACAGGACCGTCAAATGGGCCACACATGCAAAATCCAAATGAACGGCTAAGATACATGGAGCAGAGACTTCGACGCCAGTTAAGCTCCTTTGATCGAATCTAGGTGGGGCCTACATGATGTCTGTGAGAAATCCACCACATCCATCTATTTTGCTAGCTCATGTGCCAAAAGTAGATGCTAATATAAAACTCAACTGAGCCGCACAACATGAAGGAATCGGAATTGAATGCCCACCGTTGAAACATTCTGTCTGGGCAGTGGCATCCGGTAGGATGGAACGGTATTAGAGAGGATTAGAGCATTTATTGCACATTTATTTAATGTCTGCCAATGCCAATGAGATTAACCTAACTCATTCTCATGTTTGAGATCAAATCCTTCCCTGAGCAAATATAATGTATCACCTATATGTTTGATGTATCACCTATATGTTTGGTGGACTATGGAATTATAATCAATGGACCACATTTCACCATTGATTTTGGTCACCCGTGCACATATGCAGCTTGAATGACTATCATAAAAGGCATGTGGGGGATGAACTGCGTTGATAAACTACACATATCAATGTGGGGGCCACAACACTGGTAGATTTGAAATCCATAAAAAATTTAGCTGAATCCACCTATTGACATTGGAATATGTGACTCTAAGATTAATCCTAACCTTCTTCTGGTTATTAATAAAGGATGGAATTAGCACGGGACCAAATGCAATTCCATGCCACCTAATCCCATCTATTACTGCTGCCCAAACAGGCCCACTGAAAATGACCTTATGAATGGTCAGATGGCATGTGAACATCATGGTGGACTTGAGCGGGTAGGCATTTCCCTCCTTGCATTTTCCTGTCATGTGGCCTACTTAATTCTTGGATCTACCTCATTTTTGGGCCTGTCTCCTAATATGAATCAGGCAAAATGGATAGTCCGGATGGATTTCTCACAAACATTATGATGGGCCGCCTAGCTTCCATGAACTTCTTGTCGGCTACCTCTGGTAGTAAAAGAATCTTTTTACAAAAAAAAAACTATAAAATTAATTTAGAATTTACATTTCCATATCACTTTCAAAAGCCCACCTCGTTCATTGATAGAATCGTCCTTCTACTGTATTTGCTGCATTTATTTGCCGGCCAGTTTGGCGGTCATGCAAGCAAATGCGTTTACTGCTTGGATGGGCCCCACTGAGATGTTTATGTTAAATCCATCTGGCCGTCGAGTGCATCACCTTGTATTAGGTCAAGGGTCGAAAAATCACCTTTATTAGTGATTAAGGTGGACTACATGATTGGAAATAGTGTATAGAGCAATAATCACCCTCGAAACTATTTTCATCGGTATGGCCCACGTAAATCATTAATAGGCCTGATTTTTAGACCCCAAGCTTAAACTTTTGTGTGGCATTTAATGGTTTGAGTGGAATTCATATAATAATAATAATCATGGTGGGTGGTATAAAAATCAAGGGTGAATGTCTCTATCGTAATTGCTTTCTTACTGTGACTCCAAAGGGCCCGTTGGACCGTGAGTTGTTTGAAATAAGTTACTTATGCCACATGTAACTTATTTTAGCTTCTACTTGTTAAAAAAATAAGTATGTTTGGTAAACAACATACTTATTAGCTTTTCCTCTCTTTCATCTCTTTAAAAAAAAGTTAAAAAGTTAAAAGAATTAGCTAAAGTGATTATGAACTTTAAAGTAAAAAAATTACACAAGTTAGCTTAAATTGGAGCTACACATCTAATGATTGGAGTGGATTTTGCATAGTATGATGGTGGGTCTTGTCAAAAATTGAAGTGCAGGTCTTCCTCTCCCAACTGCACATAGAGCTTATTTAACAATAAAAAAAAAAAAAAAATTGTATGACTGCACTCCTTACTGTAACGGGCCCACCACAACCACAATCTTTATGTAAGAGTCATCTTCACCATTAGATATTTAGCCCAAAGACAAACTATTAGGTTGACTTGTGATTCTAGTGGGCTACACCAAAGAAAATAATTGAGAGAGGGTGGTCCACCCTTGATTTTTATCGGCCCACTTTATAATTTCATGAAATCCATTCCAACCATTGGATTTCAAACCGATGGAAACAATTTGAAAGCCAAGTGTTGCCCTATTCACAGTTTCGAACCATGTGGTCCGCCGGAATCATAGATGGAGCAAACTTTTTGAGTCTTCGGCCCAACGAAGTTGGTGACAACGCGCATTAGAATGATAATTATACCCATGGTGAGATAACTTTTTGCAAAACTTAGCCAAAAAGATATCAAAATGTAAATTTTATATTAATTATATATATATATTTTTTTGAGAAAGATCCTAAAATGAAATGCTAAGTTTTTGCCTCCTCCAAATGATAAATGCACCCATTTTCTTGTTTTAGCAATACAAATAGTTCTTTTTTACCCTTTTATTACTAGAATTAGAAATGACAAGTGCAGTTGTAAGCTAGAGCGGTTGCCATTGACGCAGATTGGACAGTGAAACTTAGACCAATCGTAAATCAGAGTGGGTGGGGCCCACTTTGATGTATGTTTCTTATATCCACGCTCTTCTATTTTGAAAACTCATTTTAAGGCATGGTCCGAGAGCTGAAGCAGATCCAACTCTCATGTGAACAATAATACAGAAACAGTGGTAATTGACCATTAAAAACTTCCTGTGGGCTACATAAGTTTTTTTTTTTATCAAGTTGATATTTGTGTGATCTCTTCATCCAAGGGAGCCGATTTAGGTGAGACCTTGGATCCATGAGGTGGGTGGGACCCCTGACGGGCTCATAGTGATGTATGTGCCTTAAATCCACACCATCCAACGGCTTTCAAAGCTCTTTTTAGGGCGTGATCCTAAAATTGAAGCCGACTCAACCCTTAGGTGGATTGCACAACATAAAACAGTCGTGATTGAATCCCTGCCATTAAAAATTTTGTGGATTTAACTGGAATGTTTATTTGCTATCAAAACTGTTGATAAGGTCACAAATAACTAGATGAAGCGACCACACAAATATTTATCTTGATCCAAAGCTTTTGTGGCCCAGGGGAAGTTTTTAATGGTGAATCACTACTGTTTCCTATCCTATTGTCCATCTGGGACTTGTAACTGCTTCATTTTTTGGATCATGCTCTAAATGAGCTTTCAATACGGATGGACGGTGTGGATGAAGTAAGATACATCAAAGTGGGCGGATTCGGGGTCTCACCTAATCCGCTCCCTTCATCTAGGCCTTTGTGACCTTATTAACAGGTTAGATGGCAAGTAAACATTCCGGTGCCTTATGAAGTTTTTTAATGGTGGGGATTCAATCACGACTTTTCCTGTGGTATGGTCTACCTAAGATTTGGATCTACTTCTTTTTGGGACATGTCTTAAAATAAGCTTTCAAAATGGATGAACGGTGCAGATGTAAGGAAAATACATTATAGTGGGCTCCTCATGGATCCACCCAAATTGCGCCAGAGCAGGTGCCATCCATATGAATTGAATAGGGAAAGCCCGACTACCTCTTGGAGCGGTGAAGGGCAATGAATTAGGTACTACCCGTGCTTGTCCCGAGCTCAGGACAAGCCCTACATAGCACTGACATGCTACATTTGTATCGGTGCAGGGCACATTGTCAGAGGTGACCTACCACGCCAGTGAGCCTGACACAGTAATGTCATGCCTCTTTTCCTGTGCCCAAACGCCACGTACTAGCCTGTCTTGAGCTTAGACAGGCCTATAGAAGTACCTAATCCGCTTGCACGGTGAACTGATGCAGGGAAATTTAATTGACTCCCTACGATGTAAAGCAGTTTTTTTTTTTGTTTTTTTTTTTTTGTTGTTTTTTTCTAAAGCCTTTTGCCTTCCAAAAACTAAGCAGTGCTCCAATCAAATTTTGCCACGGCATTTTGTTAGTGCAGAGATGCAATTTGGATGTCAGATCCTTATGAGCCCTCCCATAATGTATGTGTTGTATCCTCAGCGTCCATCTATTTTGCCATATCATTTTAGGACTTGAGCCTAAAATGAGGTAGGTCCAAACCTCAGGTGGACCACACCACAGGAGCAGTGGGGCCTGAGCGCTTACCATTGGAAATTTCTTAGAAGCACGGTAGGTTTGGATTAAGCTGGTACTTGCATGTGGCTTTATTAACCGAATGGATGGCAAATTAGTCTTAGAATTTTTGTAACGGTGATCATTCAATCAATACTTTTTCCTGTGGTGTGGTCTACCTGAGATTTGTATCTGCCTCATTTTTGGTCTCATGCCATCAAATGAAAGGGAAAAATGGATGGTCGGCGTGGATCAAACACATACATCATGGTAGGGTCCACAGAGCTTTGACACTAGCTAGCTGGCTGGTGTTCGGGTCACCGGCCCAACCGCGTTCCCGCTGGAGGTGGTCTGGGTTTCACCACCGAATCCGCGTCCTGCCAACAGCAGATCCAAGTCAAAGAAGAGAAAGAGGACGGAATGTCCAATTTATGTCCCACCCATCATCTCCGTACAAGTACAGCAATGCTCTATAATCCAGACCGTCCATGTGGAGAGAATGACTTTCCCTATTGACAAGAATTACACTATTTTAATATCCTATTCGTTCATCCTGCAAATGGGCCATCAGAAGTAAGAAAACCTTTTTTGATGACGATCCATTTGCAATATACTAATCTGATTATTAAAATTACCTAATCGATATAAAAAGATTTTACTATCATCCATATGAAGTTTGGATATACGAATGGACGGTCAGGATCGCCAAATTGTTTTCAAATGGGTCCGTGGTCGCAAGAAGGTACACGGTTTTGTGTGTGCCGCACAGACACTCAAATGTGTGCTGTCGACTCTTGCCCTTAAAATGCTGGAGGGGTATTTCTGTCAATTCACAACGACTAAAACGCGTTTTGGTTGGTCGACTAGCAATGTCAATCATGTGATTAAATCAAACAACAGAGGCATTTCCATTTGAATGAGGCTGTTATATGGTACTCAGACAGCGTATGAGACCTGATACGCAGGCACTCATTATTTGTACGCGTGGCATACTTTAGCTCGAGTTAAACCGACTGAATTGTGGGGCCCACTGCATCTATGTTAAAATCTCAAAATCAGATCGTTTGAATGATCTCAACCTTTGATTCCGAACACTTGTTTCTTCTGTTAAAATTTACCCAAGTCCTTACATGATCCTCGACCGTAGGATAAATCCTGGACGTTTAATAAATAGAAGCTATGATCCAAACATCAAGATGTTGCTAGTGGACCCCACTTTGTATGGCGCAAGATGGGACAATCTCAACCCTAAATTGGCAATCTACAAAATCTGGCAACAGTTGACTTCAATGGAAGAAAGCCGGAAGATTTGATGGCTAGGATCTCCCGATCTAGGAGATTTAGGGGGTGTAGCTAATCCATGGTGGGGTCCATTATATCAACGGAGTAGATCATCACTTGGATGAGCTCAGGGGCCAATATGACACACATCCGTATTGTAGCCGGTAGGAAGATCTGATGGATGGTGTGAACCATGGATTAGATGGTCCAAATTGAGTGACAAAAGGGGTCCACTAAATGATCACATAGAGGTCTTTCCTGCCAATGTGTCACTTGTTTGGAACATCTAAGCCGTCCAAAAGGCGAGCCGCAATGCGAAGATCACATGTGGTGAAAATCAAGCGGATCCCTTTACTGGGTGGGCCACGGCTACCAGATAGTTAAGATCATCCAATCAGGGTCCATGATTTCTGAGGTCCAAAGTGATTTGATGACGTGTAAAAATGGATGTTTTTGTTGTGTATTTCATATTGGACCACATCACTAGGTGGGGCCCAAAAATGATCCAACCATGTGCACAAAAGGTTCGAACCATGCTGATTTTAATATTTTGGTGGGCCAAAAACTGACATATGGCACGTGCAAACACGTGCGCCCGTCACCACACTTGAAATGAAATGGTAGGTATGATGAGAAGGGCCCATGCATGCATGGAATGTTTCAGGTGCATGATGGTGGAGTGAGGGGGATGGATAATGCTGTGGAGGGATTGATTAGTATTGATTTAACACTCGGGCAACGTGTTCCACTCAATACACGGTCATTCAGAAGTCGTAGACGTGGCATCCATTAGGCTTCTTAAATAATCCTAACTTAAACCTCTGATTCGTGGATAGTTGCTCGTTGAATAGGACCCTTGGATACTTTTAATCTTAGCCGTCCAAGAAATGTCCACCTATCAGACATTCAGATAATCAACTATTCTAAATTTTTAGGCCCAAAGCAGCCCAAAACTCATTTATATCTCCCACTTATTTTTATATATGTAGTTACACCTCTGATTTCCTCGCTCACTTCCTTATGTGGGGCTACAAAACATACATTTTCATAAGTCAGTTGAGTTAAGCCAACTTGGAGCTGAGCAAAATCAAGCTTAGCTTGGCTTGGTTTGAACCCAACCTTCAAATCAATTCGAGCTGAATTGAGCGAGCCAACTGGGCTAGCTTGGCTCGGGCATAGCTCTATTAATAACTATCACACTAGTCGAGCGGTTGTATGCCTACCTAAGGCATCCATTTACATGCCATCACATATGCCACTGTTGAAAATATTTGAAATATCCAAGCCGTCCATCAGATCGAATCCATTATTTCAATTCTCTGATACAAAAATCAGGGGGTTCAAGTAATCAGGTGGACCACAATTTATAAAGGAAATGAACGTGTAAAACTACTTTGGACAAGTTTTTCTAAGCCGCCCAACTCATTATGACATGGGTCAGACTAATTTATTGGTCATAATTTAATCTAAATAGTAGAGCATCATGATGTACGGCTTGGATCTCATGCTGGTGCTACAATGGCAGATGTGGTGGCTGGTGCATGAACTGCGATGTACACGCGTGTGGGCTTGGCAAATCTCTTCAGCGGTTGAACCCCGGCCCGCAGCTCCTCCGCTCAATGAATATTCGATATCTGCGGGGTCCACTGTGATTTATGTATTTCATCCACTCCGTTAATCCATTTTAAAAGATAATTTTATATCTTGAGAAAAAAAATGAAGCATATGAAAATCTTAAGTGGACCACACCACAGGAAATAATGTGAATTGAACCTATACCATTGAAAAATTCTTGGAGGCCGAGGAAGTTTTGGATCAAGCTGGTATTTGTTTTCTCCCTTCATCAATGTCTGTGATCTTGTGAACGGGTTGGATGATAAATAAACATCACTGCAGGCCCTAGAAAGGTTTCAACGGTGGAAATCATTATACTCACTGTTTCTTGTTGTATGGTCCACCTGAGTTTTGGATATGCTTCAATTTTGGTTTCAACCCCTTATATGATCTGGAAATGGGGATGAAGTGTAGAGAAACTACATACATTTATGGTTGGCCCATCTGAGTTTACTAAGTACGATAGGAGCCTACCGAGTAACTCAGGACGCAAGCCGATTTTATTTTTTCACATGTTTTGTCATCCGTTTGACTCCCATGTTAGTTTTGCACAATTTAAGAAATGGTGGTGTCTCATCTACTCACATGATGTAGTACTGATGTGCAGCTATCCATACCATTTGATTGCGCATGTCCCGTTGTGGATAGAATATATGTCTAAAATCACGCTGATTAAGCAATCCTAACCATCTAATTAATGGCTATCAAATAAATGGTTAAAAGTAAAATAGTGAACAGTCAAAATATGAAGGGGAGAAGAAATGAATGACAAGCCTGGATAGGTGGGCCCACAGGATTTAATGATACCTAGAGTATTTACATGATCTTAAAAACTTTCATACAAAGCCAAAGATAGACAAGCTATGTTGAGAGATCCAAAGATTCGCTTGGATTAATGCTTTTATGGAGGGAATGCCTATCATTATAAAGGGAGAAGGTTGAAAACATTACTCATTTGTATGGACGTGGATTAACTACTCATTTGTGTGCCTAAGAAGTTGTTAATCAAATCCCGATTGTTTTTTGTATGGCAGGGGTTCACTTGAGCTTTGGATCTGCATCATTCTTTGGCTCACGTCCTAAAATAATTTCTTCAAATGTATGTGTGGTGTGGATACAGTGCGTACATCATGGTAGGGCCTATCGAACGTGGTGACATCACTTCAGGTGTGGATTCAGTCCGCACATCATGGTAGGGCGTATAGAACATGGTGACATCACTTTAGTAGCAAGACTTAGTACTACTGTTGTCGGGTTCAATAGCTAATCCGTGTCCCATTTGTATCTCATCCTCTCTTATTTTAATCTTTCCTCTTGAGTTTAAATTTTGAGATAAAAGAGTTGAATAAGGGATATCTAATTAGGAATATTATGAGTTTTAATTATGTAGGACCTGCATACTAATGATTGCCCATAAGTAGGCCCTATGGACTTATATCCAACTATCAGATAATTTATTTATCTCATTGCAATTTTTTGTTTGTGCTCCATCTAAAGTTGAGTCAACCATTAGGACATTTTTTATTGATACAACTCTACCATGTCGGCAGTTGAAGAATGTTGGCCATTTTTTAAATGGTGCAAAACTAACCCATGAGTCTAGCCTCTTTCTCCCAAAGACATTCAAATGTTATTTTGTTGATAGAAAATGAAGTTGGTGAATCACCTGAGCTACTTATGGTGGGTGTTGGGGACACAACATCAATGGCTTGATTTAGACCCTTGATCAGCCCACGGTGGGTGGCTTTCCAAGGACTATGAAATAATTGAATACCTAACCTATCTAAGTGGGCTTGATGCAACATTAGACTGATTCAGTTATCAGGTGGGCCAAACAATGATACAAAGCAACTACAATCTGATCAATGGATCCATCTGGTTTTTATAGCAGACGTTCTTCACGATGGAACCAACCTTTTGGACGGTAGGATGTTCTATACACATGATATGTAGGCAATTATGTGGTAACTCTTTGTGAGACATCTTCTCTCTTTGAAATCTCTCGTCCCAAAGTTTCTCATTTTCTATTTTCACGTGACCAACGTGGGAGTCATAATTGGTAGGGGTCACTTTGAAGGATGTTTTCTTCACAGAAAATATATAAGGGTGTGTTTGGTTGCACAAAAATCACAAAATTTCATAATAGATATCATGAAATTTCATGATGTTTGGTGCAATGAATCCCACGGTTAATTACCATATTTTCTATAAAGGAAATGCTTCTCAATGCTACTCAAAAATCGCTTTGATAAAATGATCATAATCATCTGATCAATTGCTAGGAAAATGGACGGTTCATATTGGTATACTAAAAATAGTGTGGTCATCGATATGAAGGGTTCATCATGTGGGGGCCCCTTAATTTCCTAACCATCTCAAAAAAATCTTTTAGATTAGATGATTCTAACGATAAAGTCAATGCACTAAGAAAATGGCTAGTTTATATTAGTTATACCAGAAAGGTCACCATCAATTACACAAGACCCATCAGCCTTGCCAATCCCTCTAAAAAATTACTTAGGCGATCAGCTAATCCCAACCGTTTGGAAATGGCCACGATGATGGATGATTCCTATTTATCGTATTAGAAAATGTCATCATCAATCTCGCAAGACCCACCTTTGTTGCCAATCCCTCTCAAAAATCACTTAGATTAGATGAACCTAACCATCTAGTTAGAGCTGTCAACGGGCCAGGTTCGGGCCATCCAAGGTCTGTCCAAGCCCGGCTTAGTCCTTGGGCCTAGAGTTTCTACCTAAGCCTGCATGAAGCTGGCTTGGCCTGAGGTGTAATGGGCCAGCTTGACCCATTGACAGCCCTACATCTGGTCAATGGCTAGGAAGATGGATGGTTCATGCCGATTATACTAAAAAAAGATCGCCATGAATCATACATGCTCCACGTTTGTTGCCCATCCTGGCCTCTCAAAAATCACTTTGATTGAATGATCCTTACCATCTCATCAATAGCTTAAAAGATGGACGGTCCAGATTGAAATATATTAAATCAGGTCAAATATTTTACATGGAATAAGAGAAAGTTTTGGTTGGGCCCACTTACATGTGAGGTTGAGACTGAAGTTCTTGAGAATTTCCGCTGAAAATCGGAATCCATGGCCGGAGTATCCTCCAAATATGTAATTTTGTCCCTTATGCGGAACTTTCAACAATTATTTTATTTAGAGAATGATTTAGTGGGCTAAGTGTATGGAAAACCATGCACATAGTTGCATTTGGAATCTGACAATCAATATCATCGATCTGGACTGTCCATTTGGCCCAGTCAACTCTTCATTGGACGCCCAGAAAAAAATTCGCACTGATCGGATGACGAAAACTGTCCAGTTAATAGCAAGCAAATATGGACGAACAGGATCATTAATAGAAGATGGATTGAGTTGAGGATGTTTAGGACCTGATTGACGTGATTTTTGCATGGTAACGAAAAACGTGTGGACTTGAGCTAATGGGCGGTCCAGATAGGTGATGTGAATGGCAAGAATCCACGTGCAAGTAGGTGCATGGGTATGTTTCCGTACTTTTTTGGGCCACTAGATCTGATCGTTTCTTTGTATTTTTTATTTATCAGATTAGGTGTTGTTGTAATCTCTCTTGCCGTTTGATCATTTCTCTCTCTCTCTCTCTCTCTCTCTCTCTCTCTCATTAGAGTGGAATCTGAAAAGAGAAACAAATGAAAAGAACAGGACAATTAAGCCGGCACACATGTACGTGATTTCTACTCAGTATGGTTTTAAGACTCGGCCGAGTCTGGTGCAACTCGTATAAGTCACCCCTACTAGCTAAAAGGGTGTAGGTGTGGTTGTTTATTATTATTATTATTATTATTATTATTATTATTATTATTATTTAACTGGTTGATAATTGGACTGAGTGTAGATACAAGGTTGCACCCATGACATACTTTTGGTTCCTGATGCAAATGATGTGCATGTTACTTTCTTTTCTCATTTCCTTTAATACATGGGACTAAAAATTAATACTAAAACTAAAAAGAAATAACCAATTATATAAGATAAAAATAAGAAAAATAACAACTAACTTTTCCCTTTTTTAAATCCTTATTTTTTCTAACACTTGTTACATAATGCATGCATACATTACATACAAACTATATCACAGGTATGAATTACGATGTGTAAATTTTAGTAAACAGTTCCTTGTATGAGTGGATTTGGTGAGATATGCTACCCGGATCTCATAAAAGAATGATTCTACCCATGTTGTCATAGGAGTTATGTTAACATCACGCTAATAGGTTTGGTTTGGGTCACTAATAAGTGTGCATGGCCACAAATGCCCAAGTTATAGCCATGTAATCATATTTTCATATATCTATGTTATCCAGATAGATCTAAGTTCCCCATCCATTGGGTTAAGTGTGGTTTTTTTTTTTTTTTTTTTAAAAATAAATAAATTATAATGGGTGCTCTATTATCTCCGATCAATGCAACTTCCCTACTAGTGCTGCGAGGAGCGAGTTAATGCTTTGTGGCCCCAACATGAAGTATGTGTTTAATTTATCCATGCCATCCATCCATTTCGCCTTAATATTTTAAGGCATGAGCACAAAAATGAGGCATTTCAAAATCTCACACTACAAGAAAAAAAAAATGGTGATTAAACATCTACGGTTAAACAAACTTATTAAGAGCCACAAAGGTTTTGGATCAATCTAATAATAATGATAATAATAACTGTTTTTTTTGGATTAGTACATAACATTCCACCGCTAGTACACACACCCACATTGTTAGTCACACTTCAATGTGAGCCACCCCTACGTTGGAGATCATACTGAGACCTCATTGTTGAGACAAGGTTATCTTCACTCAATCCCAAACATTAGGGTGGGCATTGGGAAGTTTTTAAAGGTGGGCGTTAAATGGCATCCGTTTTCTTGTGATGTGGTTCACCTGAGATTTGAATTTGTCTCATTTTTGTGCTCATGCCCTGAAATAATAATCCAAAATGGATGAATACATGGATAAAACACATACATCATAATAGGGCTCATCATTACGCAATCCGCGTCCATCATCTTCAGGGCCAAGTACAACTTCCCCACACGTGCCAATGTGGTACATGCATGTGATATCCGACGGTTAAGATGGTTCCAAAGGTGAATATTCCTTGGTCCAAAAATTCTGCTGGCCTTTATATAAGGTGGACCACACATGCAGGAAGAAATGGACAGTAAAATCTGATAACTAAGATCTTATCGTCCATGTTGGACGTGCCTGCATAGCTCCTTGATGAGTGGACCATCCTATGCACTTTGGAGGTAATTCATCCAATGAGCATTCCTCTTACAGGAGACAGAATCATAAGGTCCAGATGCATCCATTTCTTACAACTGAGGCCATGGTTCATTGATCTAAACCGTTGTTTCAATGTGTCCCGCCATGGATGGAGTAATTCCCCAATATTGTCCAGATTGAATAATCATATGTATCTTATCTATAACTATTATTTTGGACCGTTGCTGCATATTTTCTGGGGCCACTTTTTATCTAGTCTACAGTTCGAAGGTTAGAATCATCTCATGTGGAAGATTTGTTAGGCATCGACCATCCAATGTAGGTCCCTTCTGATCAACGTTAGTGATCCCTGAATGGTGGGCCCTACATGTACAAACTGGCGAATGGTACTACGGTCCATCTTCTGGTGCATTAGTACGGCAGATTCCTCAATTTGGTAAAAATGAAAAATCCAAACTTAATTGATTTTGAGGTGATCTAATATGGTATGTGCGGTCCACATAAAGCTTGCACTGGATCCAACCCGTCCATTAGATGCCCTCTTTGATGTTAGAAAATTGGGCAGAAATTCATTTTGAAAAGAAACTGAGGTGGTGCACACAACAAGGAAATGTTGGGAGGGGGTGCACAACCAATAAAACTTCCCTACTGTTTTAGGGGCCCATCGTGTTGTGTATATGGAATCTAATCCATTCGTCGGGCATTACCTACTGGGAAAAAGGGACACACAAAAAATTCAGGCCATTGAAAAAACCAGGTGGGCCACATCATATGGATTTTGAAATCTAAGGCCTGATTTTGCATTGTTCCTTCAGTAGCAGCTCACCTAAGTTCTGTAATCTTCCAGATTTTTGTTTTTGGTTTCTACGGTGAGCATGAGGGGGAGAACATGATGGACCGTGTGGATCGAATTCAAGGTTGAAGTAGCCCCCAGCAGCCCGGTACCATATGAGCGCACCTTATTCACTACAAACGCTTCTACTTTACGTTTAATGTGCAAATCTACGAGTGGGGCCCACTGTGATGTTTCAACAAAATCCAATCCGTCCATCAATTTCGCTTAATTTTCTCCTTGAAGCCAAAAACCAGGACGATCTGAAACTCCAGGTGGGCCACGCTATGGGGAAGATTTGGAATGGGAATGCCCACAATAAAAACCTTACAGATTTCATGGTCCCCAAGTTTTTCATATTCGATCTAATCCATTGAGAATAAGCATCTGGTTAGGATGAATGGATACCCAAAATATAAGTCCATTCCAAAACTAAGGTGGACCACAACACATGATTTTAGAGATTTTAGGTGCGATGTTATATAGTGTGGTCCACCTGAGTTTTGGAAGCGGAGGAGATCTGGAGAGGCTGCACATGATGAACGGATTGGATGTCATTGAAACGTAATGATAGGCCCCAGTTGTGGATTTGTACATTAAACTCAAGGTAGAAACGTTTGTACGTACCGGATCCGGCCCCTTGGATGACATGAACAAGAATTCCCAAGGAAAGGTTTTATTCCAATTTCAGACAGAGGCGGATCTTTGCCGGCTAGTGGTCCGTATAAATTGGGCCGGCAAAGCTCGACTCAGTATCTGCAGTCAGGTGTTCTACATTCACTGAGTCGTGACTCGTTCTGGTGCCACTCTAGGGTCATTCAAAAGTAACCAGAGTCACCTTGTACCTAGTCTTTTGATAGTGTGGTCGGGTTGGATGTGACGTAGGTGGACCCCACAGATGACTGATCGACGGATGCTTCGTACTTGAATCTTTTGACAGTTCAAGCATATATATATATACGGTGGCTGCAACTGAGTTTGTTGTTATATCATCATCATCAAAGCATTATCCCAATTAATTGGGGTCTACTGCATGAGTCTTGATACACCATTCTAGCCAATAGCAGGTTATATCCTGAGTCAGGTCCTTTCTTACTACCTTCACCCATTTTCTTTTAGGCATTTTATTTACTTTTTTCTTGGGTATGTTGTCACAGGGTGGGATAAATCATGGTTGAACGAATTGGTGACTTGGACTGATTCATTAGGTCTTGAGTACTGAAGTTGGGACTTGCTCAAATTGGGTTTAACTCTTGGAATCGAGTTAGATTTGGTGCTACTGAGTCCGAGTCGACTCGAACAAGTTGGGTTAGTGAATGAAACATTTCTGATCTTCATAGTTCTAAAAGAAGGTAATGGGGTTTGGATGACAGTCCTAAAATGATTACTCTGAAACTTCGATAACTTGTAAACCAGAACGAAAAGCTTGTCATCGACGAAAGCCTTGAATTTTCTAACAAGGTTGCATTTTCTTTCTGGCCCACAAAATCCACACCACACACCAAAAGCGACAATAGAAGATTACAATATATGAACAAGAAAGGTCAATGAATAGAAAGGAGAAGTAATAAGGAAAAAGGAGAAAAGAAGTGAAAGAAAATGGAGGATGAGCTTAGGAATCTCTTAAGGGCATTGTCTCTAGTCACAACATCTTTGAGCTATTGCTATTTGATAGTGGCCAAATTGCCCAAAGGGAAAGCAAGGCTATTCTCTCTCTTCCCCATCTTTTATCTATTCTACACCATCCCTTGGATCTTCTCATCAGTGACTTTGAGGGCAATCACAGCCTTCTATTTCACATGGGTGTCCAACTTCAAGCTCCTCATGCTCTCCTTTGATAAGGGCCCACTCTCAGCTCATGACAATTCCATGTTCAGTTTCATCACCATAGCAGCATTCCCCGTCCAAATCAAAGAAGGCCCACCTCCCCAACACCATAAAACACCACCAAAATCATCTCTAAATCTAAAACCTCTACTACCCGTTGCACTAAAAGGGCTGTTCTCAGTTGGGCTAGTGATACTCTTCCCACACATGAGAAAGGCCTACCCCAACTTCATACTGGTGCTCTATTGCATGCACATGTTCTTAGTGATTGACCTTGTGGTCGTGGGCTCGGCCAACCTGGCTCGAACCATGGTGGGCCGAGAGTTCGAGCCTCAGTTCGACAAGCCGCACCTATCTACATCTTTACAGAACTTCTGGGGGAGGAGATGGAACCTCATCGCAACATACATTCTGCGGCCAACCGTGTACAATCCAATCCTATGCACACTCACCCGTTTCGTTGATGTGTTGCCAGCCAAAATGGTCGCGGTCCCAACCACGTTCTTGGTATCAGGCCTCATTCATGAGCTCATATTGTACTACATGACAGATGGAAAAGAACCCTCTTGGGAAATCACATGCTTCTTCTTGTTGCATGGGTTTTGCACGGCGATGGAAATATTGGTGAAGGAGGTGGTCGGGGAGAAGTATCGGTGGCGGCCGGTTATTTCTGCGCCGTTGACGCTTGGGTTTGTGGTGGCGACGGCTATGTGGCTGTTTATCCCTCCATTTTTGAGGAGTGGTATAGATAAGAAGGGGATCGAAGATTACACAATGTTTTTGATGTTCTTGGCAAAGAAGCAAGAAGCATTGCAACTTGTGCTGAAGAAAAATGTATACTTGTTGTAGACTGTATTGGAAAGAGGTGAAGGTGTGCAACCCATGGATTTTGCAAATTTGAAATATTATCAGTGTAGCGTTTTTGCATGTGTATAAGAAAATCTATTATAGCTTCCGTACTCAAGAACTTTAATAAATTCGTAGTGAAATGGACCCATAAGGGGTTCTTTTTGTGGTCCCTCGTGCATCTATCCAGCATGTTACCACCTAACCTTAGGTTGCAAGACATCTTACTCTGAGCTTCTTGGTGGGGATTTATTGATTGATGTTACCATCACACCTAGATTGAAGGTGTAACGCCCCGAAATTTCGGCTCTCGTGAACAACACAATGGGCTGAGTTTTCGGGTGTTATTTGGAATGTGTTAAGGATATATTTCCACACATTCATCTTTATTTCCTGCATTCATGCCATTCATAGCAAAATGACGGAATTTAAGGTTCTTATTCGAAGTTTTTCTACTCTATGTTATCAAGATAATGTCCTTAAATCATACAAATCACATAATATTCTACTTTCTAGTCTCAATAAGAGGCTTATTACAAGTTACATGAAAATAAATCTACTCTACAAAGATAATAAATGTAATCCATCTTCAAGCCGCGTCGGTTTCATCGTCCGTCACTTGCTGCCACGAGCCTTTGAGCACCTCGTCGTAGTGTCGATCCTCTTACTGGATCTTCACCTGCATTATCTGAGATGTGGTTGAATAGCATTAAACGCTATCATAGTGGAGAATATCCCTTTAAGACAATCATGATAATAATGACACAGAGTAAACGCAAGCAGGATATCATTATTTAATCAAATCAAAACAATTCAGTAAAAGATCTTTGTTAATGCGATGCATGACATGCATGCTCTGGCTAAGGCACCCTGACCAAATGAGATGGGATCAGTCCACTCTTCTCACCAGCCACTAGTCACCAGAGGTTCTAGCTAGGACGGGATCACTCCACTCTTCCCATGCACCAAAACCCAACCAGTGAAACGGGCCCACGCACACTTTCACTAGATAGCGAGAGAGAAACGGGCCTATGCACACTTTCTCTAACGCCCGAGGGGCTGACCCACCAAGACAGGTTCAGTGAATGCATGATTAGTTTCACCTTTAATTAAATAAGTTTAGCATTCAGCCCATTAAATGATGTTCATGACTAATGATCACTCCTTACCCCAATCAGTTCAAGAGTCTTCATATTCATCAATTCCATTCTTCCATGGATCCATCACAGGTAACGAATCAATAAGGATCCTTTGACACATATCCAACAATGTGCACACGGTAGTGTCAAACTTAACATCATGGCATATGCAACTAACAACACATATACAGTAATGCCAATATTTAATTCTCAACGTCAAGGCACATTCATTCAATAAGACACATGGTAATGCTGACTTTCTCAATAAAGTATATTCATAAAAAAAATCTCCACACGGTAATGCCAACGTAATAAGGCCTCGCACATGCTTCGTCTCTTTACATCAACGGTTATATCAGTATGGGGCTAAGGAGTTTTTAATAACGTAATATCCATATGCAATATCTCATAGCAAACAATACATCAATCATCATAAGCATGTGACAACGTAAATCGAGTATGGTTTTCATATGAGCATGTACATCATAACAATTCCTTTTCCAACTACTTAAGCATAGTTCATACATCAAAATTCAACACACACAACAAGGAACATCATACAATTCATATTTACATGGAAAGATTTCAACAAGCACGGTTTCAAGAAGTCACGTAACAAAATTCTAATTTTCGAGCATAAAATCAACATACAATTTAATATTATCATAGATGGACTTAAAGAAAATCCCCACCTCTTAAAGTTGGATGATTTGTATCGTTGCTAAGGCCGTGTACTTCTCCTTAGATCCAAACCTAACCTGTTTAACGAGATTCGAGCGGTTAGAGTGTAATATAACTGAGTTTTACGGGTAAGATCAATTTAGGGTTGAATCTAAACATAGGGTTATGATTAAGGATAGATCTAGGAAAGAAAACAATGGTTAGATGGGTTCTTACCTCCCCCTAAAGTGACATAACTCGGAGCACAGTTGGGTCGACTCGGCTTGCCTCGCTCCATTGCCTTCTCTCTCTTTCCTTCTTTCCTTTCCTCTTCTTTCTTCTTTTGGATGAGAACAAATCTTCACAGTAGCTGGGACCAGCAGCAGGAGCATCAGAGAGGGCATGCTCACTCTCTCTCTTCTCTCTCTCTCTCTCTCTCTCAAGACGTTCTCTCTCTCTATCTATCTCTCTCTCTTTCTCAAGACGTTCTCTCTCTCTATCTATCTCTCTCTCTCTCTCTCTCTCTCTCTCTCTCTCAAGACGTTCTCTCTCTCTCTCTCAGGTTTTTGTGATGAAGAGATGACGTGGAGGAGTTTTCCAACTCACAAGGTCGGTGGAGTGGAGGCGTGCACGTGGACGGGCGCGAAACCGTTCGTAGAGTTGGAGAGGGAGTTGGATTTCCTCATTAGTAACCCACGCCGTGTGGGAGCCGTTAGGATGTTAGATGGGGTCCACATGATGCTCTCAAAGCGAACCATGCATGCCCATGTAAAGGCAATCTCTGGATCTAAGCAATATATAGATTGGACGGTGATTTGGAGCGGTGTAAACAGTCAATGAACGGGCTCGAGATTTGGGCAAGCCAGGTTTGGGTGGGGTGCGACCAAGATGGACGGAGTGGATTTGATCAAGGGGGCCCACTTAGGAAATGGTGTGGACCGCCAAAGACGGCAGCGGTAACGCTGTAACAGCAAGGAAGAAAACTCGTAATTGAAAAGGGAACTTTCTTTCTTAGATAACGTGCATCGCACGTACACGGCTAATTTTTAGCTTCCCTCACAAGTGGGGTCCATTACAAGTAGATCGGGATAACTTGATCCGTCCAATAGGTCGGCATCATCATTTTAGCCATTGAAAACAAAGTTGAGGCAGTGGGCTACTTATGGACCGATTTCTGATTAGAGCATTTGTAGGATGATCGGAGGGTTGAAATTCGACGTGTACGGTTAAAATGTGTCCAAAAGCTCATATACAAAGTTTTGTGTGAAAGTGATCGTCAGAAATGATAGTACTTCAAAATGATGCGTTAACTTAAATTTAACTAATGGCATTTTTGTAATTAACTAAAAGCAGTGAGATTTTCAAAATCCGATCTTTCTATGATGTTTATGGGATCATTTTGAGCAACTTTTGTAAAGGGTCCCTTATCGAATCTCCTACAGATGGTCCGTTGTTTTCAAAACAAGATAAACATATGATATTTAATTAAAATAAAATATTAAAAAATCTTTAAATAATTTCAAAAATTCTGGGGTGTTACAGAAGGTGGGAGTATATCACCTGTAACTTTGTTGATTAAAAAGGCTATACAAGTCTTCAAGTGGGCACCACAGAATTAACGAGCCTTACCTATGTTGGGAAAACCGGCAGCGGAAGCCGAAACACGTGGAGCAATGAGATCAGACAAGAAAAAAGATGCAATCAAACCACACACAAGCATTCACCACAAGAGATTGAATTTACATGGAAAACCCCCTCAACGGGTAAAAAACTACGGCACAAAGCGATCCACTATGAATAACAGAAGATTACAGAGATTGACAGCCCACAAGCAAGGAATAAACAGAGAATACCCCAAGTTCTCTCTCTCTCTCACACACACCTCTCCCTTCTTCTTAATACGATTAGGAAACCTTGGACACCTTAGGATACTACCTAAATCCTGATTACAACTCCTTAAATAAGGAAACTTCTGAAAATAGAAACGTCTTGCGAGCTATTGTAAGCTGCGCAAGAAACCTGCGCGCACCTCTGACAGGTCGGGTGGCTAGTACACAAAACAGTTCAGGGAGAAAAAACGTCTTTGCTGCCTGATCATCGACCGGTCGCCCGACTGGTCGGAGCCCTCTACAGATCGGTCGGCCGACCGGTCTAGGGCACATGAAATCTGTCTAGGGGGGGTCTCCACTGCATCTGGGTTACACCGCCCAACCGATCGCTCGACCGGTCTGAGCACCCAATCCGTGCATAACTTGAAGACTACCCCAACAATCTCCACCGAGGCTTTAAATCACGAATCATCACCATCCTCGCAACGTCATCTCATCTTCAATCATAGCTCCATCGCTTCTCGTGCCACCATCGACTCTAACCTTGAAAATTCACACCCTTTACCGCTCTTGTCATGTGGCTCTTGGGCACTTGCCACACACGAGCAACCGTGGATCTCGCTGCCGTTCCCGCAGCTCCACCGTGAATTGTGCTCCCGATCAACATGTAAAGATGGCCACACCTCCGTGCCTTCATACACACGAGTGTCCCCTTCAACACTTCACAACAACGATCGCGGCAGATAAACACGCATCCTTTCGCCTCGAGTGCTCTAAGAGAAATCACATTCATCTTCATCTTGGGAACGTGCTTCACGTCTTTCAGGACTCGTTCGACCCCATCGAACATCCTGATGAGCACAATACCAATACATACAACCTTATAAGCGACTCCATCGCCCACAAATACCGATTCTCCACCATACTCCCTGTATGTCGTGAATAAACTCCAGTCAGGACATACGTGACATGAAACCCCTGAATTTAGGATCCACTCACTACCATGAGATCCCTTACCAGATACAATCAGAACTTCACAAAAATCGCCATTGTCCTTTACGATACTGGCTCCCTCTCCAGAAGAATTTTCATACCTCTCTTGCCTCAACCTGGGATTCTGACAATCCCTTTTCATGTGGCTCTCATGACCACAATTCCAGCACTTTACCTTAGCCTTCCCTTTGCCCTTGGCCTTAGATCCCGATTTTGAATATCTTCCATGTTCATAACTTCTTCCTCTCATAACTAGTGCCTCTGAGGAATAACGGGAAGCCATGTCACCACTCTTCTTTCTCATCGCCTTCGACTGGAGGGCTGTGATAACGGTCTCGACGCTTATGGTTTCCCTCCCTGTGCACACAAAGTCCCTGAACGAGAATCATATGAATTTGAAAGAGAATTCAACAGCATGCATGCTTGATATTCATCCTTCATCGGTTCATCGATCTTCACCAACTTGCAAACCAGCTTATTGAATGTGCTCAGGTGGTCCTTCACCTCCGTTCCGTCAGTCATCCTCAAGATGAACAACTGCATCAACACGTACATGCGATTCTCTAGAGATTTCTTGGCATAAACCTTCTTTACTTCGCCATCGTTTCAGCTGCAGTCTTCTCCTTCATGACATAATAAAGAACATCATTTGTAAGGTTTAACATTATTGAGGTTCTAGCCTTCTTGTCGAGCTTCGTCCACTCATCCTCTTTTATAGCCTCGGGTCAATTTCCAAGAGCTTCATCAAGCCCTTATTGAACTAGGAAGGATTCAACCTTCACCTTCCATAGCTCAAAATTATTTTTCCTGGAGAACTTTTTTACCTCGAACCTTACGTCCGATCTCATCTTCTTGTCTCAAATCCAAATCTACTCCACCCCAACTTTAGCTCTGATACCACTTGTTAGGAAAATCGGTAGTGGAAGCGAAAGCCGAAATGCGTGGAGCAATGCGAGATCAAACAAATAAACAAGATGTAATCAAACCACACACAAGCATTCAGCACAAGAGACTTTGAATTTACGTGGAAAAACCCCTCAACGGGTAAAAAGCCATGGCACAAAGCGATCCACTATGAATAACAGAAGATTACAGAGATTGACAGCCCACAAGCAAGGAATAAACAAAGAAAACCCCAAGTTCTCTCTCACACACACCTCTCCCCTCTTCCTAATATGATTAGGAAACCTTGGACACCTTAGGATACTACCTAAACATAGATTACAACTCCTTAAATAAGCAAACTTTCGAAAATAGAAACATCTTGCGCGCTACTGCAAGCTGCGCAAGAAACTTGAGCGCACATCCAACCGGTCGGTCGACCGGCCGGCCAGTACACAAAACACTCTAGGGAGAAAAATGTCTTTGTTGCCTTACCACCGACCGGTCGGAGTCCTCTGCAGACCGGTCGGTCTGGGGCACACAAAATCTGTCCAAGGGGCGGGGGGATCTCCATTGCATCTGGGTTACACCGCTCGACCGGTCTGAGCACCCAATCCGTGCATAGTTTGAAGACTACCCCAACAACCTATTGTATAAAGCGGCCTACCTCATCTGAGGAGCTGATCTGGCACAAGAGCTAGGCTACACCACAAGAAAGACTGAGCAAACAAAGACTCCATACTACCAGCCAGGAGGCCTGAAACTGTTCAAACTGAAGATACTCTACTGGGCTTCTACTCTCACCAGTGATGCATGCAACAATTGATAGCAGAACCAGCACCTCCACGCAACAGCTGGGACAATCATTGGGAGCTAGATCACTACCTGAAGCAGCTACTTTCTAAAAAATCCTCCAAATTCAACATCACAACACTTGATTTCTCAACTCCTTGGTGCCCAACACTTAACTTATTATTGAATTTTCCATTTGAATTGACTACATCAATAAGTGCATCTGCTAAAACAGAGAACCATCCAACCTCGTGCTCTTGGAATTAGTGAATCACATAGACATCACATACCATCTGCACTGGAACTGCACTCAGCCCAACCTCTGGTGCTTCATACATACCATGTAGCGACATATCCATACAAGACGCAGCCCCATGGGATGAGACAGCTACAAAACAGCTTCGACAAACATACCCCTAGAAAACTTCACTGTCAGCCGTATAAACAACCATGCTCGCCAGCCACCCAATACACCACTCTATAGCAAACAATCACATAACAATCCTCCATGGAGCAAACATACTTCCCAGTCTAAAACCATCTGTTACCATAGCATGGATGGGAGGTCTACCAATGGGCGAGATGATTATCACCAGACTTCTTCAACGGTCCAATTCCTCCTAAAGCCCTCAGGAACCACCACCAGCTGATATTGACTGAAACCAGCTAGAAAGTTGCACTGCCTGATGGAGGAAGGGTTGAATTAACTGAACCACCCACTACTCCAGCTGAATGCAGCCATCACACCAACTGAACTCCACCTCAGTAGACCCAGAACTCCAAGCCAGATTCGCACACGAAACCAGGACAGCAGGCTGAAATATAGCAAGACTTGTGACGACTGGAGCCAGCAGACTCCTGAATTAGGCTGAACTTTTTTTTTTTTTTATGATTCGCCAAAACTGTACAATCTTTCAGGCTGGAACCACCAAAAACCAGGCCTTGCCTATCATGTAATACAACGAAACAACACATAGCAAAATTAATTACACAAAACCTGCTTGGCCTGCAACCAGCAGAAACTCCAACAACCTGTAGAAATCCCAACAGTCTGAAACGGTTGACAGAGCAGATGATGCGAGCTGAATCTTCTCAGCAACAACGAGTAACTTAGAACTGTTGCAGGCACAGAAGACAACAGCCAAACAAGGCTGCAGCTAAATCCACAGGAAGGCAGCAGGAGACGAAAACAATACAGCAGTCCTCTATCTGATGGGGTTTGCCTCCTCAAGTGTAGAGGAGAGATTGGTGGCAGCCCGGGGGTGGTCGGGCATCCGGCCGGTTTGGGTCAGGCGACTGAAATTCGCCCCGGAAGGTCAAGAAGTCTCTGGATAGTTTTGGCGATGGTCGGGTGCCCTATGGAATGTTGATCGGACGACCGGAGCCCTGATCGGGTGCCCTAAATTCAGATGTTTTTTTCTTCTTTAAATTCACTAGGCAATTTTGGCTTTGGTCAGGCGTTGACCATATATGGTCAAGTGCCCTACCACGCGTGGACAACAATTCCGTAGTTTTTTGTTTTGGGTCTAACTCTCGCATAAAGCTATAATTGGCTTCCAATTCGATACCTAAGCATCATAATAGGAGGTTTACACATCCAAGGAGAGAGAGAGAGAAAAAAAAAGAGAAGAAGAGAGAGAGAGAGAAAAGAGAGGAAGCTTGTAGGAGGGAGGTTTCTGCTTGTTAGAGGAGATTCATTGCACAGTCGACATCTCGGCACTTTTACGTCCTTGTGCTCGGTGAGATCTCTTAGTTTTTGAATTCTCTTATTATTTATCCACTCGTGCGTGAGTGAAGAATGTTTGATCCAAGCGGGTTGTGCTTGTGATCGGTTGTAACAGTTCTCTTTCATAGTGGATTGTTGATCTGGACTAGGTCCCATGATTTTTACCTCTTCGAGGGTTTTCCATGTAAGAATTCTCTCATGTCGTGTGATTGGTGATTTGCTTTAGTTCAATTTATTATCATGTCCCATAATTCAAGTAGTTTGGGGGGCAAGATCTTAACGTTTTGTGAAACGCACCCAACACTATCATCAGGACTGTAGATTCCAAACTAGTTCAACAAAGTCTGAGTGACGCAGGGAGGACATGGTGAGGTTGATCACCGTCTTCCTCACATGACAACCACCTTGAATCCACAAGGCTCCCTGGACTCCTCAATAGGGCTTCCTCGAATCCACGAGGGAAAATCTCGAATCCACGAGAGAAAATTGGTAAAAACTAAATTTTTATTGAATAATAATATGAAAGTTAACATTAAAAATGAATTTAACATCTTTAAATATCGCTAACTAAACCTTAATTCGTACTTACTAAAAATAATAAGTTTCCCGAAATAGAAAGTTTCTAAAAATAGTAAAATCATAATTAAACACTACTATTAAGTAGATTCTTTCTAAAACTCATTGCTTAAAAAAAAATAGAAACTCCTAAAAAAAGAAAGAAACATGCTAAAAATCGAAATTACTAAAATTAGCAGGTTTTCTCATAAAATTTCATTTTTCTGCTGTAACTATGTATTTTCTGGAGAAACGGACAAATGCGACCCACAATAATGGGTCGGTTCACCTCGAAATGAAATTTCAGTAGGAATTCATATACTATACGTCCCGTAACTCCTCCTGAATAAAAAGTTATAGCTGATTTACGGTCCACCTTCTTTTAGTCCATCCATGCGAAAATTGACGTTTTTACTAACTTTTCCTTTATCGCTTTTCGATCCATGTGTGATAAGAATATGGGTGATCTTCACCATTAATAAGGGGGTTCTTGTCTTACATCACTGAGCCAACTAGAGCAGTCTCATTTCCCTTTCTCGAGCTATTTTGAGCCGTTTTGGAAAATATGTGCTGGTTTGGGATTACTTACATTATTCATCTTGAGGTTTGCTAATTCCTTAATAGGACACCTAGTACCTGTTGGCTGTTTGGTTTGATTACTTTAAGGTAACATCGCACTTAGACTAATGTTACTTGAGATTTGCTGATTCTCTAAGTGCTTGGGAGCCATGCCTATCCACATACAGGAATGTGTGCCCATGTGGATGCATGATTGGACCTTTGTATCAGGTGGGTCACAATATTGTTGAGATATTTTGACCTAGGATGCTGGAATATCACCAATCCCGTAGAAATAAAAAAAGGATTTTCTTTGATGTGATAGTTTGGGATATGTAGATAACAAAGAAAAGGGTAGATTCAAAGGTAATTATTAATTATTTTTTTTATAGTTAAGATTTTTGGCATAAGAAACTATGTTACTGTTCTGTAATGAATATGAAAATCCACTTGTTATCCAAATTCATTATATAGCTGTTACTTTTCTTTTCTTTTTTCATAGATTAATTATCTTTTAACATGCCCTAAAGCTTAGTCTATTTTACGCCTTATATAGGCCACATCATACAAATACTCAAGGTTAGAGAAAATGTTTTTGTAGATAGATAATAGGATCTTAGGGTCTCCAATTTTTTAATAAAAAATTTATTCACAGTAAACAAGGCTGTACAATTGGGGTAGGGGCCCATTCGGGCTACTCTAGGCCTAAAATTACATAGGGCGGCCTATCATATATTTTACAGACAAATCAAACCACAAAACAGGAGAAGATCATTCTCTAATCTGGCCCAACCCCAAACGATCTAAAAACAGTTCACCACGGGCTGAAGGCAGGAGCTCAAGGACTCTGTTGAAGATCCTCCTGGACTAGGATTCACTTCCCAGCTTGGCTAAAGTGTCTGTTGCTCTGTTTGCTTCCCTAGGGGTGAAGAGAAAACTTACATTCCTGCCTCTATACAGATTGATGATCCTGGCCCACCAGTACCACATCTTTTAGTTGGGGGTTCTTCCCTCGTCGAATATGTCTACCATTATCTTTGAGTCACTTTCCACCACTATATTCGAGTAACCGTGCTCTAACCCTAACGAAAGCCCTTCCAGAATTGCCCAAGTCTCCGCCTTAACATTTGATCCAATCCCAAAACAGCAAGAGAAAGCAAAAAAGAATTCTCTTCTAGATCCTCTGCAGACCCCCTCCTCTGAGAGTCCCAGGTTGCATCCTGAAGATCCATCTACGTTTATCTTAACCCACCCGACTTCAAGCCGTTTCCACTTCAGAATTTCCATTCTCCTACCTTCCTTGGGCTTGAAATGCAACCTCGTTGCAATGAGGTTTAACCACCCACCCACATGGGAGATGGTGTCAGCCGCATTCACTCTAATGTCTTCAAATCTCTGTGTTTCTAGTATTCCAAATTTCCCATACAATTAAACCAGGAAGGAGACCTTTTAAGACACCCAACCCTCTTCTAAAGAAGCCGCACTCCACTATTACATCGCACGCTCAAACACTGATTGGCCGTCGATAAGGGTCACATCTAAGAGGGCACAAAATCTTCCCTAAACCTTAGACACTAATTCTTTCGTTGCAAAGAGGTGGTCGAATGTCTGCTCTTTTGGACCATTATCTATGACACATCACTCACACTTTTACACCATGACGATTCCTTTGGATTGGACTCTACCATCCATTGGGACCACTCTGCGCAAGACTTTCCTTAAGAAAACAATGATCTTTGGTGACATTTTCGCATGCCACACCCATTTTGTCCAGCTTTTGCACTCTCTCATTGATCTACAAACATTCTAAGCCGAGGAAACACTGAACTCACCCATTGGGACCTTTGTCCAAATGCATCTATCCTCAGCCTGAGACGTGCAAAAGGGTTGGGTTGTGATCTATCCTCCTGTTATATGTGATCAGTAACTTCGTGCAGTAGAAAACAAAGGGTTGGCGATCCTTTTATGATGCCTTGGGGACCTAGCAAGACTTTAACCTAGAGACGCTGAACATCAGGTGGAAGTTGGTTGACGAACCAGAAGCTCAATGGACCTAGCCCTGTCTAGTATTCCCTCCACAGGTTGGACCCACCACAACCCATTAGCCTATTTAGTGTGCTCCTGTAGCAAGGGGAGGAGCTTGAGGACCCCTTTCCAAAAAGGCGATTGATCTTGGAGAAGGTTGAGTTGATAGCTAGGTTCCCTTCATTACTAAGTCACTTAGTTGCTAAGTTATTTGGTTAATAAGTCACTTGGTTGCTAAGTTACTTAATTGCTAAGATTGTTTCCTTTATAAATAAACTTTTTTTTTTTTTTTGGTTTACATGAATATAAAAAAACTTAAGGAGAATTCTCCATCATCTATAGCATTTTTTTGTGTTAACATGAGGTTGGGGTAGCATCCTTAGAGAGGTCCCCCTTGTACTTGCTTCTTATGAAATTCGACCAAAGGCTTTGATTGTGTGAGTACTTCACCACCTAGCCCAACTTTACCCTCAGGCTTTTCATGACATCCTTTAGACATCTAATGCCGAGTTCACCATCCTCAGATGGACATGCAATCTTCTTCCAACTCATCCAGTGCATTTTCTTCCTTCCATCCCCATTGCCCTAGAAAAAATTAAGAAATTTCTTTCTCTAATAGAGATAGGATCCTGACTGGGACATCGGGTGCAGCCAACAAGTGGATGGGCATGCTGCTTAATAGCTGCTTGATTAGCAACGACTTACCTACTTGGGTGACGCAAGGAGGACGTGGGAGGTCGATCACCGTCTTCCTCACCGATGGTTCTTGAATCCACGAGAAGAAATAAAAGGATAAACAAGGAAATAATTCCTAGAAAATTCATAATAATTGATTGAATAATTATAAAATCATCTCTATACTGCTTTAAATAATAAACTAAACCCTCGGAAGGAGTATTAGACTCCAACTATAACTAAAACTCTTAGATAAAGAAAAACTAAACAAACTAAAATTCGAAATTATTAAAAATAGCATGTTTTTCCTAAAATTCCGTTTTTCTGTTGTAACCGCACGTTTTCTTGCAAAACAGACGGCGTGGCCCACTTTCGTGGGTCGGTTCACCCCAAAATGAAATTTCAGTTAGAATCCATATGCTATGCGTCCCGTACCTACTCTCGAATCAAAAGTTATGGCCGATTTACTGTCCGCCTTATTTTAGTCTATGCATGTGAAAATTGTCAATTTTATCGATTTTTCCTTGATCTTTGTCTGGTCCATGTGTAGGGGTGTAAATGAACTGAACCGAACTGAATACCATCGTGTTTGGTTTGAGTTTGATAACCAAAACTCAAGCTTGAGTTTGGGTTTGGTTAATTTGTTTACTAATCAAACGAACTCAAACGAGCTTTAATTGAACCGAACTCAAACCGTTCACGAATAGTTTGGTTCATTAACCACCCCTATATGCAACATTTTGATCAATGCCTGTGTAAATGAGATGTTGCACCTTCGGAATTCATTGTAGGTTGGACGGCGTGGTATGGTCCACTTGAGCTTTGGATAGGCTTATTATGGGGCCCACTTTGCAACATATATTCCATATCCAAAAAAGTCAAGATGGTGAGGCTCTTACTGTGGGGCCCACCTTGATGCATATATTCCATATCCAAAAAAGTCAAGATGGTGAGGCTCTTATTGTGGGCCCACCTTGATGCATATATTCCATATCCACTCCGTTCATACATTTCATCAAATCATTTCATGGTAGGAGCTAAAAAAAGAAGCAGATCTAAATCTTAGGTGGACCATATCATAGGAAACAATGCTTTTTTAGCGATAAACGAGCCTTATCGAGCCTAACTGAACCGAACTCATGCCTGTTTGAGTTTGGTTTGATTACTAATCGAACCTAAAAACAAGGTTTGAGTTTGGTTTGTTTACTAATCAAAAGAACTCGAATGAGCTGTAATCGAACCGAACTCAAACCGTTCATTAATAGTTTGGCTCATTAACCATCCCTATCCATGTGTGATAGGAATGTATTTAATCCACACCCTTCATCAGGGGGTTCTTGTCTCTAGGAATGTGCTCTGATACCATTGACGCAGGGAGGATGTGGGAGGTCGATCACCGTCTTCCTCACCAGCGGTTCTCGAATCAACGAGAAGAAATAAAAGGATAAACAAGGAAATAATTCCTAGAAAATTCATAATAATTGATTGAATAATTATAAAATCATCCCTACACTGCTTTAAATAATAAACTAAACCCTAGGAAGGAGTATTAGACTCCAACTACAACTAAAACTCTTAGATAAAGAAAAACTAAACAAATTAAAATTCGAAATTACTAAAAATAGCAGGTTTTTCCTAAAATTTCATTTTTCTGTTGTAACTGCGCGTTTTCTGGCAAAACAGTCACGCCAAAATGAAATTTCAGTTGTAATCCATATGCTATACGTCTTGCAATTCCTCTCGGATCAAAAGTTATGGCCGATTTACGGTCCGCCTTCTTTTAGTCCATGCATGAAAAAAATTGTCGATTTTTATCAACTTTTCCTTGATCTTTGTCCGGTCCATGTGTGATAGGAATGCGCTTGATCCACGCCCTTCATCAGGGGGTTCTCGTCCTACATCATTGGGTAAGGCATTGATTTAGCCTGCCGGTCTGCAATCTCGGATCAGATTCAGTCCAGCAGAAGAAGGAAATAGGAGCAATAAGTCCACCACTTGAAGATAGGAATACCTAGGTAGGAGAATGACGTTAAGGCTTTGACGATTCCCACCCTTCTCTCAATTGCTTTGATTCTAAGTGCAGACAACTTCTCAGAAGTGAAGAAATTGCTTTTACTCCTGTTGATCCTTTGCCTTGAAATCAATTGATATTTGTACAGGAAATCATCAACAATCTTCAATGATTTGCGACTGCCGTTAATAAAGAGGATTGTATCATCTACGAATAGTATAGCATATGGGAGATAGTGATGCTTCCCCTTTGAACTTATACGGATGACAGAAGCCTCTCTCGAACAACCTCTTGAATCTCAGACAAAATGCTTCTACAGCAACGATGAAGAGGTAGGAAGATAGGATCTCCTTGGCACAATCCCCTAGTTAAGCTGAAGTAACCACACGCCTCTTCATTGACAAGCACTCAGAGCCAATTGTTACTCCAACATTTTTCCAATAGGTTGATCCATTCCTGGTTGAACCCAAACTTGTTGAGTACCTCAATAAGAAAGGGCCAATCAACTTTGTCGTAAGCCTTCTCCAAATCGATCTTAACAATCACATTGTTGCCTCTGACCTTCCTGTCTATATCTCTAAACAACTCTCTAGCCAGCGCTATAAACTCCACCACGTATCTTCCATGGATGAAAGCCCCTTGCTCCATCGAGATAATCTCAGGGTCTTACTTTGATACCATGTAAAGAGCTAAGCTAACCTTCAATATTTACTTGTATTTTGTAGCCTACTGCAGGAGTGAAACCACTTAATTTGCTTGGTAGAAGATCCCAGCATTATTTCCAACTAGATGGGAAACTAGTTGGGCTAGTCATCTCATTGATGCAGAGCAGCTGATGATGCATTGACAGTGGGGCCCAATGGCTGCCGGGCCCAATGTTCACATCAAAGTATGGCCCAGCATGATGGGACATGCACATCAAGTGGGTCTTATTTAATGGGCCGTCCACATCAAAGGTGGGACCCACATGATGGATGATGGTCATTGAAGGTGGGCACACATGATGGTCGGTTGACATTATAGGTGGGCCCACATGATGAATGACCCATATTGAATGTAGGGCCCCACACAATGAATGGTCCGCATCAATGAAAGTGTGGCCCCTCATAATGGTTGATTCACATCAAGTGGGCCCCACCTAATGGATGGTCCACATCCAAGGTCTTGCATAATGGGTGACCCATATCCAAAGTGAGCCATATGATGGATGATCCACATAGAAGGTGTGCCCCACACGATGAATGGTGGATGTCAAAAGTGGGCCCCACATGATGGACAATCCACTTCGAAGGTAGGGCCCACACTATGGACACATCAAATGTGGCCTCCACATGATGGGTGATGAGTGGTAGACAATGAAGGGCCCTACATAAAGGACAATTAGCATGGATGGTGGGCCCCACATGATGGATGGCCTACATCAAGGTGGGCCCCTAATGATGAATGGTCCACATCCAAGGTGGGCCTTGTATGATGGACGACCCATTTTGAAGGTTCGGCTCACACAATGGATGATCCACATCAAAGGTGGGTTCCATCTGATGGTTGATCCACATCTAATATACGAGATAATGGATGACCCAAATGTCTTAAGATAGGAAGATTGTAGTATTCATTATTTTGTCATTTGGGCCATGATCCATTTATATGATGAGATCCACCAAAACAACAATTTGGATATCTCTTATAAGAGAGTTGTTGTAATCTTTAAAAATAAGGCTCTTATTTGAAGGTTTTACCAAACATAGTTATTTTGAATATGAGTTTTTTTTTTGTTTTTTTTAAAGTTGAAAATGTAATTTTACCAAAAGCTAAAACAAAAAGAATTTATTGGATAACTCTTGTTGAAAAAAAGTCTTATTAAATTAGAGTAGAGATGTTATAAGAGTCCCTAGTTTAAAAGTAAGATATTTCAGTTCTTGTCTATGTTTAAATTCAATTTTAAGCAAACCCCTTTGTTGACGTTAGATTCTGGTAACAGGTCTCTTCCAAGCTTATTGTAACGCCCCGGATTTTCACTAACTTGGAAATTGGAAGTCTTGGGCATTACCTTCGGTGTGTCGGTTATAGGGCGTACCCGCACGTGTGTTCACATGTATTGGGGACTAAAATGAATGTTTTTACCAAAGAAATGATGGAATTAGTTTAGGAGTTGGAAGATCACATGGTTCGGAAGAGTTTTCCGACGATTGGGTTGACTCGGGTATGTCGCTGTCTGTAGAGACTAAGTAAAGAACCCTAAATTATTAATCCACTCGTAGATCGACGAGACCATCATGAACATTTTACCGGACCTTGGTGTTTTAGCCTATTTGAGGTATTTCAAATTTTTTGAACGGTTTAGATTTGGCAAAAACCTTCTCATTTAAAAGGCGCTATGTTTTGGAAATACGAAAAAGTTGCGATTTGTACTTGGAAGGGAAAATCAAAATCTTTATTATTGGGATTTCAATTTTCTAGTATTTTTTATTGAATCCAAATGGGGGGTACTTCCTTATTTACATAAATAACTTAAAGTAAATGGAAACATAAATTAAAATATGACATTTACTTAAACGTTATTTTGTAAATAAGGCTGACAAGTAGCCTGGACTGTGTGGGAACTCACTGTGCAGTGTGGGAATCCTGAAATTTCAGAGAAAACGGTTAAGGGACGACCGGCCGACCGGATCTGCGACCGGCCAACCGGTCGCGGCTGGACGGTTATAAAATGGGGTTTGCAAACCCCATTCGAACCATCTCTCTCTCATTTCTCTCCTCCACTCTCTTCTCCCCTTTGCTCCTAAGCCCTCCTAGCTCTTTTTCTCCCTTCTCAAGCCTCCTTTCTTCCTCAAATCCTCTGCCATGCCTGTGGAAATCTCAGATTTTCGAACTCTCTCCGGCCTCCACCTCCGTTCTCGCGTTTCTCCGGCCAAAATCCGGTGGCTTTGGGTCGTATTCTCCTCCTCATGCTAGGTAAGATGTTCCTCTACCTCTTCTTCTATCTCTTCTTTCCATTATCTTCCTTTTTAGGCCATTAGGGTTAGAAACCCTCGTTTGATTCGTCCAAACCCTAACTTAGGATTTGCTCATGTTGGGGCTTGGGGTCCCGGCTGTTGTATTGGTGCGGCCTGTGCGTTGTGGAAGCCGTGATCGGGCAAGGCCCCATGTGGATGCCGTCATGCTCCAACTCCGGCCCGATTCACCGAATTGATTTGGGATTTTTCCAAATCCGAGATACCAAAACCTTAAACCCTAATTAAACACTTAATTAGATTAAACCTCAATTGATTAACACTAGATTGTGATTCATTGTAGGTAATTGAGGTATTCCCTAATTTCCGGCGTTCGGACCATATTTGGATCGCTCCGGCCTCATCAGAATCGAGTAATTTCGATTCCAAGGTGAAGATTTACCCTAAAGCTTACTCTCAACAAATCCTAATTAATGAATACTTGAGTTTATATGTTAATTGTTGATGTGTGCATAACATGTTCGATGAAATGCCTTTATGGTTGTTTGATTCATAACATGCTCGATGAAATGCCTGAATGATGTAAATTTACAATATTGTAATATATTTATGATTGTGGATGTATGTGGCGCCCTGTGTCATCCGGGCTATGTCATCCGGGTCCTTTGGATCGGTCGGGCTAGTCGGTCGGGCCAGGTGCTTAGATATGTTTATGATTAGGTATTTAATAACCTAAATTGCTATTATAATAAGGTATCCGTTGCTTTGGATTAAGCTCTGAAAACCGTTGATATAGTGTACTGCCTGCCACTAGGTTGGCAGTCAGGGACTTATTCGATCGACCAAGCGGGACACGGTCAACCGATAGTGGCCATTGTTGGTTTGTCGTCGTCCACTTGGGTCCATCGAATAAGCCCAGCTCAGAGTTAATCATTCTTGTATTTCATTCTTGAATCACATCCTATGGAATCTAGAATACCATCGTTCCCACTGTGAATAGTCCACTTAAAACCATATTGCGACTCGATCCACCAAGTCTCATGAGCCAGGCATGGTGGTATGGGACACCGTGTGTGAGCTGTCGGCCTACGCTGGGGTGGTGCCTCCCCGTAGTGACCAGTGAGCATTGACAGGGGTGACCGATTGATGTTCGAATGGGCCTTCTGACAAATGTGATCTTGGCCGATGTTTGCGTGCTTGTGCACCATTCGAACGACCCGGGCGTGCATTGGGATAATTCCGAGTGAAACGCCCACACCTCTGAATAAATTAATCGTATTTGATATTTGGGATATGAGACCTTTCGTTTGATTTGGTCGTGGCTGACGAGTCACGGTCGAACCAGGCTTTCATGGTAGGATAACTCAACTTTGGATCGAGGGGTTTTTGGCGATGATTGGTTACGCATCACAGGGAGCCAGATAGTCCTGGTTAGACTTTACGATACGATGTGGTATTCTGGCTTCACCAATTTGCTGAATGAATTGGACTAATAAATACTTTAATAAATCATGCATACATGACATTGCATTTGAGGGGGGCTCGTGTAGCCTGGTTGCTTGATGTGGCGTCAGCGCTATCTTGAGCACTTCATGTCATTTCTCTGTGTCATCCGGGCTGTGTACTTAGTCATGACTTACGACCTGCTAGACAGGTGGCCTGTGGATTCTGATACCAGTTGGTCGGGCCAGGGCTTGCCCGGGACATGCATTATGTGCGGAATCATGACATCCATGCATTTAATCAACTAGCCTAGGATGATGTATGATTTGTATGTGGATATTACCCTAACTTGATTGATTTGACAACATGCTTAAGAATGATACACTTATATAAACCTGTTTATAATTTAAATATCCCGAGTCTAACCTTGGGGTTATTTCTTTACTATGTTGGCGTTTTGACGCCTTCTATTTGACATATGCAGATGTCTCAAGAATAGGACCAGTTGGTGGCGCGCACGGGCGCTTTAGTAGTCTTCTAGCTTCGTCCCTCTTGGTAGTTGTATTTTTCCTTCCTATTACATTGATTGTGATTCGTATAATTCTCATATGGGCTTACACTGCGATTGAATTGTTCATCTAGGGTGTTAGCCCTATATTTTTAGATTTAGTTACCTCCGCTTTGCTTATGATCCGCTAATTGAAATGCGTTACTCTGATTATTTGTGAATGGAATGAATATAAATCTGATTGAGGACACACGTGGGTGTATTTTCCACGTGTGGCATTCCTAAAATAGCATTTTATTTAGTTAATACTCGGGAACTCGGGATCAGAGTCTCCGTACTCGGGTGCCAAAATTTCGGGTTGTTACACTTATGCCCTTCTTAAAGTGAGCTCCCCTCCAAACCTGAAAGCCAAAGAAGAAAACTAAGGGTGACTGGCTCTTGGCCGTTGGCCCTCCGAAGCTTAACTCAGAGATGACTTGATGGTAAGATCAAGTGTGAAACGTATGCTTAGAGATTGTGTACCTTTATCATCTGTGGGGCCATCTATTTATACAGATCCGGGTGATCCAGTTTGTTACGCAAGCCGTTAAGATCACTGCTGATTTTAGGAGATAAGGTGCTTATCCCATTAATCCTTAGATAAGGGGATAGCTTAACCATTCTACACGTCTAGATGATTACGTCTCTTGATGGAGATCCCCTATGGTTTGAAGCTATGAGTAGAAAAAGCCAAAACCGGCCTATACGGGTTGTTGGTACTATACGACGACAAAAAATATTCCCCGCGAACAAACAACCAATGAGTAGGAGCTGCTTGGGCCCGGAGATGGCCTTATTTAACGACTACGAGCCAAGTTGCTCGCATTTGGAGATGACCTTGTTTAACGACCACGAGCCGAGCTACTCGCATATGTATAGGTGGTCGGAGGTCTGAGGTAATGTATGAGATATGAGTTGGGAGGCTTGATAATCAAATGTTCTGGTCGCGACTTTATAGAAAGGCGCTCGCTGATCACATATTATTCTACAGCACCCTTTATAAGATGGATACACTTTCACAACACCCTTTTGGTCCCTTAGAGCAATTAAATAGCCATTAAAAAGCCCCCTGATGTACTCCCGTTTTTTTGAAAAAAAACCATAAAAAAAAAAAAAAAAACATTCAGTGAACGAGGCGTTATGAATTATTTTTATTTAAAACTCTCTTTTTGTAGAAGTTGCATCCAAATGGCAAATCTTTTAAAATGAAAAGAACCAGATCTTATTTTCCGAAACGTCACATGTGGGGCCCACTAGGGGTGTGTGCATGACATTCAACCTTTCCAAAGACACCCAAAAAATAAGATTAACTCAACCTTTCATGTGCGCCCACAAGTTTGAATTTTGAATTTTGAATTTTTGGGCTGCTGTCCATTGTTTTCTATGGATCAGTGGGACAACCACCCAAGAGCCCACTAGTGGTGGCTCAGATGATCGTTGGATCATCTGATTTCTAAGGCGTCTCGATTTTCCTGTGGGGCGACTCTTGTGGACCGTCAGATGCCATGGAAATATCAGTGGGCCCCCCGTGCAAGATTTGAAGAATGATCTTATTCCAGCCTCAAATGTCAAAGAAAAAAAAAAAAAGGCCATTCAATTTCCATGCCTCGAAATAATAAAAATACATCATGGGTGCGCATTACGCACCCAGGCGTATTCCGGACGCCAACCCAATCCCGGACGCCAGATCCCGCCCTTTCTCCTCCAAGAAGCCCGCCAAGATCGCGTACTCGCCAATCACCACCGCGTCCGTACCGTGCCGTACGATCTGCGGGAAGAACAGCCAGAAGCCGGTCACCGCAACGAACCCCAGCGCCATCGGTCCGTACACCGCGCGCGGCAAAGCCGGGCACCTGTCGGTCAACGCCCTCCGCACGCCCACCTCCGCCGCCGTGCACGCTCCGTGGAGCACGAAGAACCACGTGACCTCCCACGTGGGGCCCACCTCAGTAATGTAATAGAAAATCAGCTCGTGCATGAGGCCTGACACAACGAACGTGGCCACAACGGCAACTGGTGTGGCCCACCTGGGCCCCACCGTACGCGTACACATACTCCGTACGGGGAGGTATACGGTCGGGCGTAGAATACTCGTGACCATGAGATTCCACCTCCTACCCCAGAAATCCTGCAACGAGCTGGACAGGTACGGCGCCTCGAACTGCCGTTCGATCTCAAGGCCCATGGCCCCAGCAGCGGCTGCACCAACGGCTAGGACGAGTTCCAAGGCCAGATACAGATGGATGCAATACATAGCCAGCAAGACATAATGGTTGAAGTGTTCCTTGTATGTGTACACTTTTATCAGTGCAGCTAGAAGTAGGACCCTGATAGCTGTGATGGTGGGCCACCTTTTGAGGAGATGGGGGGCGTGGGGCCCACCTGGGGGTTTTTGGGGAGGTGGGTCGTCTTTGGGTTTGATGGGGAGGGAGGCTGTGGTGATGAAAATGAGATAGGAGTTTTGGAGGGGTGGAAGTGGGCCCGTGTTGAATGAGAAGAGGAGGAGCTTGAAGATGCCCAGCCATGTGAGGAAGAAGGCTGAGATGCCTCTGAAATGGATGGATGAGAATGACAAAGGGAGGGTGATGAAGAGGTAGAAGATGGGTAGAAGAGAGAGGAGCCTTGGTGGGCCTTTAGGGATCTTGGTCACTATCAAATAGCAATAGCTTAGAGAAATCAGGACTGAAATCCATACCTTGATTAGGCTCTTGATCTCTCCCTCCATCGCAATCCCTCCCTCTCTCCCCACCCCCCCTTTCTCTCTCTCTTGGGTGACTTCCCTTTTGTTGTGAAGAGTTGTTTGATACTCCTGCTGCATATGATGGTTGATACACGGGCACTCGGAAATGGTATATAAACCATCTATTGACTTAGTTTGAACCGACTAGATTGTGGAAGATTACTGTTTATGATTTGAATGCGAAAATTAGATTAGTTGAACTATGGTGATCTCTGATTTTGTTGACAATTATTAGTTGAAGCAGGACCATTGGATATTTGTCAGTTTAACTGTCCAATAAAAGACCACTAATCCGATAGTCAGAGAACCAAATAAGAGTAATTTTTGGTTCATGATGAATCCAAACTGGGACCATAATCTGAACGGTTTAATTTAGATTAAATTTATTCCATATATTCAAATTCTAAGTAGTTTCTAAGTGCCTGCGTATCATCCATCACACTCAGCCAGAGTATAATTTTGTTTTTTGCCTTTTTTTGTTTTGCTGTAAAAAGTCGGTAGCGAATTAGGTGTTACCCACACGGAACAGCTTAGTGGGTGTTACCCCTACAGTGTGGCCCACATGGATGATATTTTGTATATCCAGACCGTCCATCCGTTTATAAAGAACATTTAAGATGTGGTTCCAAAATTTATGCACATAAAAATCTCATGTGGACCACACCACAGGAAAAATTATGATTGACAGTCTCACCATTAAAAATTCCAAAGCACCCATCGTAAGGTTTCCGTAACGTTTCTTTGCAATCCAACCTGTTGATAATGTCAAGAATATCTGGATGAAAAGAATGTAAAATATCATCTTGATCCAAAGCTTTTTTGGCTCACACAAAGTCTTTAATGATCATTCATCACTTTTTCTAGTGGTATGGTCCACCTGAGATTTTGATCTTATTAGGGTTTGGTTTCACGTACTAAATTGATATGGAAAAATAGATGGACGGTGTGGATCTATAAAAAATACTTCAAGATGGGCCCACACGGTTAGGGTAACACTCACTAAGCTACTCCCCGGGTAACAGCTAATCCGCTCTCTTAAAAGTCGCTTTAGATCAGACCAGAATCATCTATTACACCAGTTTTACGCAAAAACCCAAGCTCTGTGGAGCCAACACTGTGTATGTGTGACATCTACTCTGTCTTGGATTAGGATATTTTGTTTCTGGATTTTCCATTAATCCTAGTGACACCTGATGAACGGTTTTGATGAATTGTACATACCGTGGTGTCTCCATACACAAGCCTATGGTTGGTATTCCATACTCATTGCTCCCTATCATGTATCCCACCTGAGTTTTGGATCCGTTTGATGTTTTCCACCGGGGCATAGCATCGCAGGGCGCACCTGATAGACGGAGTAGATTTTCCAAAGACAACAGTTGGTGGGCCCACAGAACTTTTTGGGGGCCACCAAAAATTTGAATCGGATGTCTTTATCTCAACTGTTTCCTGTGATGTGGTCCACTTGAGCTTCAGATCTGCTTCATTTTTGGTTTCTACGACTGAAATGAACTGGAAACACGGATGGACGGTGTGGATATAAAATAAATACTCCAATTTGGTGCTCAAAGCGCCCAACACATCAACACCCCTAGGCACATGGTGTGTTGTCGGCAGCACCACCTAATCCGCATCCTTAGATCTCACTTGAGAAACGGGGGGAAGCGGATTGCCTGCTGACCCTGACACATGCGATATGCCTGCTGGCAGTCTCTGTGGGGCCCACTTTGTAATGTATATGTTTTATCCACGCCATCCATCCGTTTTTAAATACCATTTTATGTGATAAAAGAAAGAATGAATCTTATCCAAAGCTCAAGTGAACCACACCACAGGAAACATTGGTGATTGACCTCCTATCATTAAAACTTTCTTGGGGGCCACACAAGCTTTGGATCAATCTGATATTTGGATTTTCCCTTCATCCATGTCCTTGTGACGTTATGAACAGTTGGATACCAAATAAACATCACGGTGGGCCCCAGGAAGGTTTCAAGGGTAGGGGTCACTATCCCCACTGTTTCCTGTGGTGTGGTCTACTTGAGCCTTCGATGTTCTTCATTTATTAGATCATGCCCAAAATGAGCTGAAAAAACGAGTGGGGTTCTAGATGGCGAAGATTCACATGTGAGTTCATCTCCACTTTGAAATGGTGGCCACTCATCTTTTTCACACGTGCCAATCATGTAGGCCTATCCGGGCCACTGGATTTATGGGGGAGCATATCTCTAGAATCAGGCTGGTTAAACAAATGGATGGTTAGAAGTAGAATGTTAAGTGGTCCAGCAGAGGGCTGCTATCATCTTCTCACCATTTTATAGGTTATGCCCCATCTCGGTAGAGCTGAGCACGAGCCAAGCCAGCTCGGTTAGCTGGCTCAACTCAACTTGAACCAACTCAATTCGGCTTGATTTGAAGGCTACATTCGAACTCAGTTGGGCCATTCTTGGAAGCTCGAAATGATTTGCAAGCTGAGCTCTAACTAACCCAAGTTCAATTCGGCTCGATTGAAGCTTGATTCAGCTCGGCTCGACTAACTCACTTGTAAAAAAACTAAAAAAAATATTTTTTAGTCCCACATTCAAAGTAAAGAGAGAAATAAGAGATGAAACTTCCTATAAAAGTAAGTGGGGGTGTCAATGGGCTTTAGGCTGCCTTTAGGTCCAGTTTTAAACAGCTTTAAGCTTGACTTTTGGGCTGGGCCTACTAGGCTAGAACTTGGCTCAAATTGGACTTGAACTCTCTCAAAAGCTGGGTCAAGCTAACTCGAACATTTCAGTCCAGTTCAAAGGCCGAGTTGAGCTAAACACAAGCTAGGGTGGTCATTGAGCGAGCCTAGCTCGAATAGGGCTCAGCTCGGCTCGTGCTCACCATGTAATCGGCTCAGAGATTTGGACGGTTTAGATTATTTTTCAAATCTGCCATGTCATGGTTGAAAAGGATCGGACCACCATTTTTAAGATATATAGTGGTGTTGACTATCAGAATAGTATACTTTCCCCCTTTAATTAGGAGGAATTGTACCGTACAATCAAAGAGTAGGGTAAATCACATGCTTTCAAATGTTTGTGATGATGTGGCAGGTCCGTACATCGATCATAGCCATCCAAATTATGGGACCCAGTGTTGATGGGCTTAGCCCAAAATTATCATGGAACTGATGATACCAAATGCCTACTCCGAGGCATCAAAGGGATGCGCACAAAAAAAAGAAGAAGAAGAAAGTTCCGAGGAGGTTTGAATTTTATGGTTACCACTACTGGTTTCATTATTTTAATTCATACGGTCCATTTCTTAGCCATTGAGTAGATATTTTAATATCATCCCCTTGAAGGGATTCTTGAAAGATATGGGTAATCTAATGTGGGATCCACATGTTAATTGTGCCTGCACAATTCAATCAAACACCAAGATAAGCATGTTAATGAAGGCTGGTATTTGGATACTGGGTTAATGTGTGCAATTAGTACAGTGTGGGCATACTAAATCATACTTTACTTGAGTTCTATTAACATTGGTGTCACCAACATATTGAGATAGACTAGTTAAGACGAATTCAAGGGATCGACCACCTCTACTACTGATGGTTGTGGCAATGAGGTGATTTTAGAATGATAAGAGTTAGTCATTCTTAATGTATTCGTTTTGCCTTGTGTGAAGGGCTTTTCTTTCACCAGTGATAACGAACTTTGTATTTTTCAATAGAATAATAATGAAAAGATTATTCATATGAACAAGGAAGATTGGGAGAGAGTGAGGTTCACATATAGGCAATTATTAGGGCTAGCTGGCTCTCTTTATGGTCTGCCTTGACGGTTCCCTCTCCAATTTGCCGTCATCTATATATCATTCGTATAGGAGCCCTGCGGGTGCCCCGTTCAGGTGCCGCCGGGATGGTCGCCCCAGGCCCTCATCTGCATGTACCCCATAACGCACCCTTCCTGGTATGGTCACAAAAAGGGTTCCAAACCTAGGTGCACCCCGACCAAAACTAAAAATTAAAAAAATGCTGATTTTAGTGATATGTATTTGAAGTCAAGTGCAATCAACTGATAAACAAAATCAATAAAATAATAAGCAAAAGATAATTACCCGCAATCATCTGTGTGGACAAACAATCGAGACAGATGGATTAGTAGCATGTGATCGATGGTTTGCTATTCAAGTAAGGACTTGGTTGATCTGAAATTTAAGGATGGTAGATCGTGCACACACACACACACACACACACACACACACACACACACACACACACACACACTCCTAAGCATACTGTAGTGATGACGCTAGATAATAGCAATCTATACTAATCCAAACTTCAAATATTAATTTTGTAGTGTGCATGACTAGATAAAAGTGGAAGAATTAATATAAGATAAGCAGTATTACGTTGTGTATGAGATATTATGTTTGGTGTAAGCCTAGAGCTCTTTGTCGTGTGCTCCTTATATAGGATCTGGGAGGGCAAACACTTATTGGGTTTTTTTTGTTGGTCTAGGATCCTTGGCAGTCACGGTGCTTAGTTATTCTCTGATCATTCCAACTTAGCCAAGAAGATCTTCGAAGGTCACAAACCATTTTTAGATCTCTTACAACGTGGTCATAGAGATTCGTAGTCATTACGAGATCAATCTCATTGGACCCAGATCCATCACGACATCCTTGGTGCTCACCACCCATGAGAAGAATCTGCTTCTCGAATCTTTGTAATCACCACGAAAGTATTGATAGTCTTTGAGAGGATCTCCCATTTTAGAAGGACTCTACGAGATAACCTTATCAGGCATATCTAGATTTGTGATAAGATCTCTATTTTGGTAGGTCTTTATACACTTTTCGGTCACACATGCCAGTTGTATTAGGACTACAGGTCACTCATCTCAATCCCTTTTCACAGACGTGTGTACAATTCTATGTTGTTATACTTTGAGGCGTCTCTAAATGAGGTGGGGCAAAAGATATGCTTAGGGTGTGAGTAAGATTTCGTCCATCATTAAGCATGTGGTGCCTAAGATTTCATCCATCATTAAGTGTGTAGTGTTGACACATAGAGGCATCTCATTGATCCATGTGGATGCATCAAAATAAGTGTAAACAATGCTACCACAGCCCTTCACATCAGGAGATGTAATAGGATATATAATGTTTTAAATTCGGTAGTGGCTCCATGACCCATGGCGGCATTGGGTTCATGCTCGTTCAACGTGGACATTAATGCTGCGTTGGAAATCTCCTGTCTTAAATGTTATGATATGAGCTTCGGCAGTAGTCACTGTTTATAAATAAGGCTCATCACCATTAATGTTGATCAACCTCGATGCGCTGGAAGAACGCAGAGACGTGGCTGAAGCTAGCGTCATGGCCTATCAGCAATGTGTCACGAGGTATTATAACTCGCGAGTAAAGCAGCGAAGATTCAGTGATGGGGGTGTGCGCCTATCTCTGTGTTGGAAGAGCACAGAGACATGGAAGAGCGCAGAGACGCAATTCAAGACATGGACGTGCGTCTATGAGCAATGTGGAAGAGCGCAAAGATGTGGCTCAAGCCACAACCGTAGCCTATCAGCAGCGCATTGGGAAGTATTACAACTTACGAGTAAAGCACCAAAGCTTCAAGGTTAGGGACCACCTCCTCAGAAAAATCAATAAAAGGACAAAGGAAGCAACGTGCATGTTGATAAGGTGTCCCTACCGTGAAGATGACCGTACCAAAAAAGGCTGATCCATCCACTAGGCGGACCGTGTACTTCGAGCATGGAAGCGTGGACCACTGGCTAGTTTTTAAAATCGTCCATTTTTTTTAGTGGTGGCCCACTTGAGGAGTATACGATCATGGTATTTGCATGTAGTTCTCTTTCGACCGAACACCCACCTTATCCACCGGTCCAGATGTCCCACAAAATTGCGAGGTTGACACGTGTGTTGAGTGTAAACGTGCATCGAGAGGGTGGAGGAACTATAGGATGCTCGGCCGAGGACATGCAAAACTTGTTTGGGTGTTTGGTTTGTAAACGTGGGACCTAAACTTACAAGACTGATGCATTTGGCTGTAATCCCTAAGTGTGGGACCCACTGTGATGTATGTTCCTTACATCCACACAGTCCATCCGTTTTGAAAAACTTATTTTAAACCCAAAAATGAAGCAAATCCAAATCTTAAGTTGACCACACCACAGGAAACAGCCGTGATTGAATTCCCACTATTGAAAACTTCGTGGGGGCCACCAGAATGGCTATTTTCCATCTATCCTGTTGGTAAGATCACAAAGACCATGGAAGAAGAGACCACACAAATATCAGCTTGATACAAAACTTTTATGTCCCATGAGAAGTTTTTAATGGTCGATTACCACTTTTTCTTATATTATGGTCCACCTGAGATTTGGATCTGCTTCATTTTTTTTGGTTCATGCCCGAAAATAAGTTTTGAAAATGGATGAACGGTGTGGATATAAGGAATATACATCACGGTGGAGCACCCGTTGATGGGCTGTCCCATAACTCTCACAGGTTGGAAGATCCTTGCCACACATGTTGAGTCACACGTGTCAACACTTCAAAACATGCTTATAAGAGTGCCCAAAAAAGAGAAAAAAAAAAACTTCGATACTCTGGCGGAGTGTGAGGAATGATACGCAGGCACTTAAATGGTCTAATTAAATTGTCGAAATTTTGATTCCCAGTGAGTGTGGATCGTGAACCAAGAATTAAAGCTTATTTAATTATCTGAATGTTGGATTATTGGACATTTATTGGACAGTTAAAATTGAAAAATATCCAACGGTCCTATTTACACAAACAAGTGCCTAAGAATCAAAGGTTAGGATTGTTCATCCAATCTGATATTGGGATTTTGAGTTGGAGACATTGGGCTGTACAATCTAATCCGTTTTATTTGAGTTAATATACGGCCTGTGTACAATTTCTGAGTAGCTGCGTATCAAGCCTCACTCACGCCCTGAGCATTATACAACTCCCCTAATAGGTGTCCGTTCATCTATGGACCCACATCTTGTCTGATTCAAATTCAGAAGGCGTTCTTGTCTTTTGGATGTTCCAAATCCAAATGCGCCAGGGGGACTACAATCCTCTGCAACACCTGTAATAGTGAGGCCCACCACATTGATAGGTTAGATTGAGTATACTTAATTTGGTGGCCTAACACATAAGCCTATGATTCGTATCCCCTCTCCATTGTTCCCTTGTGGTGTGGCCCACCTAAGTTGTGGATTGTACTGATCTTTTGCTTGTTGGGTATGTCTGATATTGGACGGTCTAGATGCCACACAACCGTTGCTTGATATTGGGCTTGGAGAGGATTCCAATAAATGAAATTAAAGCAGGAAAGAAAATGCAAAAGGGTGTGTTTGGATTAATTATTAAAATGGGATGAAAGCTCTCTGTTGGACCGACACTGATCTATGATGCTTTAAACCATGGCGTGGATGTCATTTATTTTTCATTGATCATAAAGGGTTTGGAGATGAAATCCTTATTTTGATCTAAAACCTCTCATGCTGCATGTTTAGATGAATCTCCAAATCTCTATTTGGGACCCTCAATGCACTTTTGTTTCACTAGAAGCCAGTTAGACTGGTGTATGGTGAATTGATGATTTTGAGTATCCTTTTGCGGTTGATAATTGGCATTCATCCAAAGGGCCCTAAATATGTAGGAAGAGAAAGGGTTTGGAAATGAATTTTTGTTACATTAAAAAATAGTCAGATTGGTTTTGGTGAAGTGACAATTGTAAGTACCCTTTTAAGGTCAACAAATGACATTTGTGCAAATGGGCCCTAAATATATAGTAGTTGGAAGGCTTTAAGTTGTAAATGGTTAAATGATTTACAGCCTCTTTTGTTTAATTGTAGGTTGTAAATGATTTATAGGTAAATAATTGTATGTGTTTGGGTAACCTACAAATTGTTTAAGTCTTGTAGACGAGTCAATCTTTCCATTTATGGCTGTTAAGCTAGAAATAGAGCGTTTGTAAATGAAATCACAGTTTTTGCTCCAAAATTAAATTAGGCCAAAAGCTGTCATTTATGTGCATTTTCAGAATTCAGACATATCTACTGTAAACCATTTACAAATAGTTCCATTTACGGGCATCCAAATGACTCCTTAAGGTGAGATCCTTACTTTGATCTGCAACCCTTACTTCAATCTAAAACCCTCTTCTACAACATGTTTAGATCGCATTCCAAAATCACTGTTTGGGACCTTCAACGAATATTTTTTTACTGCAAGCCAATCAAATTGGTTTTTGGTGAAATGATGATTATGGGGGCCTTTGGGATTGACAAGTGACATTTGTCCAAACTGGTCCAATCTAAAACCATCTTTTTCAGCATGTTCAGAATGCACCCCAAATCATTTCTCAGGACTCATAATGAATTTTTGTTTCACTAAAAGCCAATCAAATTGGTTTTGGTCAATGGACGATTGCGCCTATTGTTGATGCCAAAAATTGGCTAACAGCTGTCGGTCAGGGATCACTTTTGATTCTTTATCGTCTGATCTCCACTCAGAGATGAGTGGTGTAGATTGAGGGTCCTGCAACCACTAACAAGGGTTAGGACCGCCGCCGGTTGGCCCGGCTTACGGCCCTCCGATGGCAAAGTCAGTATGGATATTGAAAGAGAAGGCTATTAGAGGTTTAATGGCGGTGGATTGCTTACCTCGAGAGAGGGAGTGGGAGTCCTCTTTATAGATAATTATTGGAGAGATTTAAGTTGGGATAATCCTTATCCTTATCTGGATCAGTGGTTATCCTTATCCTTATCTGGATCAATGGTTATCCTTATCTTATCAAGAGGGATAAGCTTTATTCAAACCAAGGCAGATGAGGCCAGGTCTCTTGCCAAGATGAGGGCCAGATGTTGAGCTGAGGTGGGCCAAGGTCGAGAAGGCTGAATGCCGAGCCCGAGTGGGCCGAGGCCTGACTTAACTTCCTCTCTTAAATAATCGGTCCATGACCATTGTAGATGAGCCCCAGTGGGAAGCTTTCCATATTCGAGCTCAGCCCTAATTTACCCATAACAGAAGCCCCCCTACTCTCGAGCCTGACTTGCTCGGCTTGAGAGTAAAGAGAAATGGATGAGCTGACATTTGAATTTGGCCAACTGCATGAGGTCGGCATAATAGGGTGGCCCGTAGGCTCTGCCAATTATACGAGTCGACATATAGAGGTGACTTCTGGACACTTCGTGTTTTGATCCGACTCTTTCGTCCATTCCGACTGCCCAGGTCGGTCTTTCGACTCTTGGTCTAGGGCTCTTCCGACTACCCAGGTCAGTCTTTCGACTCTTGGTCTAGGGCTCTTTCGACTGCCCAGGTCAGTCTTTCGACTCTTTGTCTAGGGCACTTAGGCGATTGATCCCGTCGTGGTCAGTCTTGCTGACCTGGAGATTTGCCGTGTTTCTTGGAGGAGAGATTTCGCCGTGCTATATAGTTGCGGGGATGACCCTTATGGGCCTGTGTCTTGATTTCATCTTTTTTCTTAAGGATGAGGCCTCACGAATGAATGCCCGAAATCGTGGCCTGAGGCATGGGTGAGGCAAAGCGATGAGACCGAAGCGAATAAATACATTTCAATACTCGGATCACAACCGTACTCGCATCCGGATTATGCGGAGGTCGTCTGTCGAAGCCTTCAGGACGATGCCAAGGACGTCTACCAAATACCTGAGGTGAGCGTTGATCCGAGGGCGATGGGCGCCAAATGATGAGCCGAGTAGGCCGAGCCGAGTGATAAGGCCAACAAAGCCGAGGCTTGTTGCCGAGCCTGGACGAGTGAGCCGAGGCGATGGAATCGAGCCCCTGTGTGTAGCTTTCTGAATAGCGAACAAATACATTTCAATACGTGGACTATGATCGTACTCGCATCTGAATTATGCAGAGGTTGTCTGTTGCAGCCTTCAGGACGTCTGCTAGATACCTGAGGCGAGTGGGCCGAGTAGGCCGAATTTCCAAGGTTGGGCCGAGGGCGAGTACCCAAGGCCATGCCAATCTGACAAGGCTGAATAGGCCAAGCGCCAAGTAGGCCGAGTGAATCGAGGCCATAGTCGGTACATGTCTATACTCACCTTCAAGATGAAGCCTTTGGGATGAGGCCGAGTGTCCAAGGCCGAGTGTCGAACGTGTGGGAAGGAGTATGGTCAGCACGTGTGGGAGAGTGTTTGATGGCTGAGAGGCATCCAGCCCTGTAGTTGTTGCACGTTGCTATAGAACTTTAAAATTGGATGCTTCGCTATCATGCTTGAAGCAGTAGGAAAACCCACTTTGCCCGAGTGCTTTTCAATATTTTCATCCTTAGGAGCGTTGGGACCTAGATTGCCTTGGTCCATCCGTCCCATGCCAAAAGAAGATGAGCTCAAAGGAACTGACAATTGAGTCTCGTGCGACTAATTAGCCATGTGAGTAACTGTTTCCTATCTTTGAGAAGCCACCAAAGATAAACTGCTACTTTGCTGCCTTGTTGAATGACGATTGTCATGCCATTGGATTCTGCAGCAACTTTGAATGGCCTGTCAAATGAAAAATAGGTCCACCGAGCAGCCTCTTGGGGAATTCATTGCATTTTGTTGTTCATACTTGGACATGTTCATTATGCTCATGGGCTGAGTAGCCCCAGGTTGAGTTGAACCCATGCCTTGGAGATGTGAGACCTTCCCCATTTGTCAATCTTGATTTTGGGTTTTAATAGAAGTTGCAGAAGACGGGCTCTAGGGCCAGATTTGAAGCTGATGATTGGCCGATTTCAGTGATCAACGGCCCAGAAAACATCTTCTTCTGAGTATAGCTTCAAGAGCTTTACTTCTTGTGATGATTCTTCATCATCAGATAGATTGACCATATGGGATCTGGATTGGATGAAGATGTAACCAAAGATCCTTGGAGATTCATGGAGTCTGTATACATCACGACTAATATTGGATTTGATGATGACGTCCACCATTTGCACAATGCCGCTGAAGGCATCCCAGTTTGAAGTCTCCATTCATCTGTTGATGGACATAGGGCATCTAGTTGTACGGCTGGAAGATTGAGTGGCCCAACTGATGTACAAGATGGATGGCGAAGCAGGATCATAATGTGATGGCTGGATGGACGTCCTGGTTGAACGTCCGAGAACTGGACAGAGATCACAAGCTGCTGGCTTGTGTTGGGTATGGATGATTGTCCATCAGCTATTGGTGAGGCCGACTGGATGGATTGAATGGACGGCTAGCACGAACTCCACTTGTGACGGACGTAGAGATATGCGTTGTTGGATTGCTAGACAACGGATGGTTTTGAAGGGCCGACCGGTTGGACGGCTGCATTATCTAGACCGTTTGCAAGCTGGAGCTGAAGGCCACCCTACCATGGCTGTCCTGAATGTCTCAGCTATGTTGAATGGACGGCGAAGGACAATTGGAACGTTAAGATGGTGGGGCCCATTGCACGTCAGATGCAAGTCTGTTGAGAGGGAGCTCAAGGCTGGCCCTTTGATGGTTGTTATGGACGTTTGGATGGAGCAGCAGTAGTGCTGTTTGTACGCACAAGGTCTGGACAGTGAAGATGATGGTGGACGGTAGGCGACACCCAAGGCTACTGGATGTTGCAGATGGAGAGGGACCTCCTAGGAGGTGGAGCTCACACGTGATGGTGAATGAGTCCAACTTGCCGGATGAACGTCCCTTGTTGGGGGGTGATGCTGCTGTTGAAGTTGGGGATAAACAGGTGCTGACTGTCCGCCTGGTTGGGCATATCCAGGTGCAGGTGCAGGAACTGAATTTGGTTGAGCATACCCATCATTAGCGACCGGTGCCGACCCATATGGATACGACTGCTGCGGTGGCCCACTTGACACGTAAGGGTATGGCGCCGAGCTGGACCAGTTGGCCCTTGCGTGTGAGATGATTGGATTGGCCCCTGATATGGCACATCTCCTGGTTGACTGGTCCTTAGTTGCCCATACGATTGCGGTGGCGGGCCCTACATTCCGTAAGCTGGCTTACTGTATGACTGTTGCATATAGCCAGAATCAGTGCCAACTTGTTGTGGATAAGGTCCTCCTGGTTGAGAATTCCCATGTCCTCCATAGGCATGCTGAGTTGGGGCTTGATTTTCGTATTTTGCGTTGTCATATCCATGCCCATAGATCTGTTGGGGTGGTGCCTCTACCTTCTCAGCTTGTTGATCAAGGTCTGCAACAGAGCCGTTGAGTTCTTCCTCGATACGCAATCGCTTCACATCCGGGGAAGAATTCGAGATCTCCTCCTCTTTCTGGTTGCCGTTTTCAGCAGTGTCAGTGATCACATCATCGGTCGGCTCAGCTGGGGTTTCGGTAGACGGAGGAGGGCTTGTATCAGCTGTGGCTGCTGAGATCATAGCCTTCAAGCAGAGAATCATCAAAACTTGGTCGTGATTGCATTGAGGCTGTAGAAGGAGATTGAATAGGCGTTGTTCCCGTCCTTGTGGAATTCTTCCATTGAGGAGACTAGTTGGGACTGCTGCCTTGGATAAGAGCTTGAGGGAAAACAGAGACGGCACTTGGGAACTTGCCCGCTGCAGAATGCGGCATCCGATCTGGGTAGACAGTGGCATTGTTAGTCGCAGCTGGTTTTGTTCGAGATGCAGCTTGCTGATGCTGTTGCTGATGCTGATGCTGATGCCTTCCCTGCCATTGTCTTCTTGTCCTCTTCACCAGAGGCATTTGAGTAGATTGAATCATTAACAGTCCTCCCATCTTCAACATTCTGGTGGCTCTTTTTCTGTACAATTTGAGGTGCCGACGTGGCTGCAGCCATCTGGTATCCATGCCTCGCTGCTTCCGGGAGGCTTTGAAAGACTGGATGGCTGTGCGCCATATATGAGAAATCCAAACCCGGACCAGCAGCAGTGCCACTGAAGGAGGCAAAGGACATGGCAAATGCTTGAGATGGGGTGAGCTCCATTCCCCCTTTCACAGTCTGATGATGATGCTGAGAATGGCCCATCCGTGATGATTGAGCTGAAGTTAACGGTGCACATTGACGGTGAAGACGTAATAACTATAACGAACGGTTGGGATTTGATGAAGTGCACGTGAGATTTGACCCGGCTACTTGGGATTTCACTTTGGACGTTGTCCACAAGTAGACTATGGATTGTCCAGACATTGGTGAGAATGGATGGATGGTTGTGATAAAGCTGGTACATGAGACGCCCATCTGATGGTTGCTGATAATGGCTGGAGAAGATCCAGCCCTTGGGCTTTGCTGGGCGTGTGAAGCTTGAAGGAGGGAGTTTCCTTGGCAAGTGTAGAGGTTGGAGAGATCCACCTTTGCTCGACTTGTGCCAGCATGATAAAGCTGCCCACGTGCAGATGGAATCTCCATCTTTGGCTCGTGGATGATAGCTAAAGGCGGTATTCTTGGACGGTTGGAATGTCTGCACATGATATTGGCCATTGATGAAGTGAAGAACGATTGAATGACGAAGAAAAGATCAAGTGAAAGATCTAGTCGTTCCCACAGACGGCGCCAATCTGTTGATGCCAAAAATTGGCTAACAGCTGTCGGTCAGGGACCACCTTTGATTCTTCATCGTCTGATCTCCACTCAGAGATGAGTGGTGTAGATTGAGGGACCTGCAACCACTAACAAGGGTTAGGACCGCCGCCGGTTGGCCCGGCTTACGGCCCTCCGATGGCAAAGTCAGTATGGATATTGAAAGAGAAGGCTATAAGAGGTTTAATGGCGGTGGATTGCTTACCTCGAGAGAGGGAGTGGGAGTCCTCTTTATAGATAATTATTGGAGAGATTTAAGTTGGGATAATCCTTATCCTTATCTGGATCAGTGGTTATCCTTATCCTTATCTGGATCAATGGTTATCCTTATCCTTATCTGGATCAATGGTTATCCTTATCTTATCAAGAGGGATAAGCTTTATTCAAACCAAGGCAGATGAGGCCAGGTCTCTTGCCAAGATGAGGGCCAGATGTTGAGCTGAGGTGGGCCAAGGTCGAGAAGGCTAAATGCCGAGCTCGAGTGGGCCGAGGCCTGACTTAACTTCCTCTCTTAAATAATCGGTCCATGAACATTGTAGATGAGCCCCAGTGGGAAGCTTTCCATATTTGAACTCAGCCCGAATTTACCCATAACACCTATCCTTCTGAGGGTCGAGGAAATGCCTCTCTCTCTCAAATTAGCAAGGGAATTGACCATTTGTCACACACATGTTCATATGTTCTGTGTTTTAAAATCCAAAACGTTCGTCAAAATTCAGTATCACAGTAAACCCATTATATTGAAATTTCAGGCCTATTGGACACCTAAGTACACCACAATCTAGCCATTGGTATGTTTCCAACATGCGCTGACACTATCAACAACCCTAGTTTGGTTAGCTCACATCCGTAGAAAAAAATGTGATAAAATTCTTTGTCAGATGCACCCAAACATGTCCTAACATTGTAAGTATTCTCAAAATCGAGAGAGAGAGAGAGAGAGAGAGAGAGAGAGTTGAGAAAAACAAAGAGCAGAAGCAAGAGAGTTGGGTACGATAGGTGTGCAGAAGCAAGAGAGTTGGGTACGATAGGTGTACGTAATTACCTACAGTAGCTATGGTATGTCCCCTCTACAGTCAAATAATTTGGAGTCATGTTAGGTGATCCGAACGGCTGCTTCAGGTCCCGTTTGGTTAATACATAAAAATGAGTTCACCTTATTTCTACTGTACATATGACGCTAATATTTATGAACATTTTTCTCTCACAATTAATCTTCACAACATTGGTTAGGAAGGAAGCCAATTGTTATCTGCCAGCCCATCATGATTAATGGGTTTCATCTATGCTGTACATCTATTTTTCAGATTATTTTAGGGTATGAGCCCAAATATAAGGTAGATCCAAAGCTCAAGTGGACCTCAGCACAAGAAGCGGTAGTGATAATGACACCCTCTCCATCGAAACCTTCCAAAGGGCTGCTGTTTTTTATCCCCACTGTAGTCTACTTGAGCCTTGGATCTGCCTCATTTTTAGGTCTATACCCTAAAATGATATGGCAAAATGGATGGACAGCTTGGATATAACCCATACATCACGGTGGGCCCCAAAGAGCCCTGCATGGACGGATTATGGTCCAGGCCAAGGCAGGAAGCAATCAGCTTCTAGTTATAAAAGGGTAAATTCATTGTAAAACTGTGGCTGCTTGGCAATGAATGGTTGAGATTTTACCACTGAAGAAACAGCTTAGATTCAACCCACTTGCTTAACTTCTTTTAATGAGTGTAGACTAAGAGGACCATCTGAAACTCAGTGGAGTCCATTATACTATATATGTAAAGTCCACTCAGTTCAGTGAATTATATATAACATAATCCCCGTTGAAAACTTGCATGGTCATTCCAATGCAAGTAATGTAAAATTGCTACCAAAACTGTTAGGTTCACATGTTGTGGCCCATCTGAGTTTTTTATTAGGCTAATTTTTGGATCTTCTCTTCATCTTGGTGAGATAGACCTGATTAACGGATTTGATGAAAGAAACTGCACATGATGGCCCTCACAAAAAAAACCTATGGTCACCATCCCATTCTTACTTTTCCTTGTGGTATGGGCCATCTAAGTTATATATCTAGCTGCTTCTTAACCTCAGGACCTAACATTAAGTTTAGAAGCTGATGGACGAAGTGGATTTACATATCCTGCCTCTCCCCAATTTTCTCTCCCCTATGAAACTCTCACCCTCTTCTGTCTCTAATACATGAGAAATGCTCCATTGCTCTTGGACCCATTTAAATTCTAGTAGTGGGCCAAGTTGCACTGGCACACTTAGTCTAATCCACTGATCTAGACTGTTCATTAGGTCCATTGCATATTTTATGGGCTACCATGCAAAACTCACACCAAGCTTACAAATACTAACCATTCTATCAATTGCCTTTAATATGAATGTTCAAGATCATTTACACAAAATAAGTCACTGTAAACAATCTGATCCATCTATTTGTTAGGGACTATCATGGATTGCTTATGATTCTAAAGAATCCCTTTTGTTAGGCAATCGTATCCATCCTATCCATGGCTTGGAAAAAGGATGCCTATAAAAATAAGGCCAAAACAAGGAAGGATCGGATCATCCAATCCATGAAATATCTGAGTGGAAGAATGACTATTGTGTGTTTGACATGATGGACCGTTTAGAGTATTGGATAGGACCATCTGAGTGAAACGATGTAACAAGGAGCATTATAACTTAAAAGTGCTCCAAGTGCAATGGATCATTTCTCCTCATACATGATTATTGTTAACTAAAACGAGATTAAATCATTTTTAAGCGGTTAAGATTGATAGATCTTGACCTTTCAAAGGATTACCCAAAAAAACAAGGGCTAAAGAGTTGGTCAATGTTTTAAAGGAAAAGGTTGAATGGTCAAATGGTCCAAATTTTCCAATATGAGAGCCCTGTTATTTTATTTTGTTTTCGTTTTTTTTTTTTAATCGCACACCTATGCTGAGGATCCATCAAATAAACGGTTTGGATCATTGCAACTTGATGTATTTGGACGGACCTGTGCCAAAGCTTAAGAAGCAAAACCCAATTAGGAAGGTTTCTTTGCAACTGTTTTAGATGAGAGTCATCCACACCTAGTGTGTGGGGCCCACTGTAGTGTTTATATGACATTCAAACCATCTACCAGAATATTTACACCATGAAAAAGGGAAAAAAAAACGAATAACGAGGACAATCCAATTATCAGATGGGCCACACCATAGAAAACACTGGATAACGACCCAGAAACATCCAAAATCAGATGGCGGCCTACTGATAATTGGATCTGCTGATTTTTGGTACGCCCTATTGCCTTGGTAAGGTGACCTTGATGGACGGGTTGGATAGCATAAACACGTCATGGTGGCCCCATACACAACTAATTGTAGATTAAGCTCATCTATAACCGTTACAATGGCATTTCACAGCGTATGGTCGACTTATCCAGACCATTGATAGGTAGCAATCATCCCTGGGTGGAAGATCCCAGCCAACGATTAAGGGCCTTTTCCAGTTGAATGTTTTCTCCTGACCGTCCATTGGCAGCATTAAAGTGTAAACCCAGAATTGTCCTATCAAGAAGATTTCTGAGAAAGTGATCCATCCACAAGGTGGCCCCACAGATCAATGGTCTGGATCACTGAACCATGACCACACTTATAAAGTAATACAAAGGTGAGTACATTATGCATTTTACTTGGATCGAGGATCAATGGTTGTCATTTAAATAGGTTCTATATGATCCTCAGGCCCATGATTCAATGATCCAGATCATTCATGTTATAGGACCTAATGTGGAAGGACTGCATGGTAAAAACGCCTCTAATGAGTAAAGATACAGTGGCTCTCAGGCTTTTTTTAGGAGATGGACCTTACATCCAGGGTGGGGTCCATGACTTCAACGGTCTGGATCACCAAAAAATGGGGCATACTTTAATAATGTATTGACCCGAGGACACCATCCATAACAGCTAGACCGAGGATCAGAACATTCCCCTCGTTTGAAAAAGAGCCGAGAGCCACGTGGGTGGAACTTTCATGAAATCCACCCCGTCCATCACGTACGCTGCATCCCGTTCATATCGGAATCCAAAGATCATGACCATCCAAAATTCAGGTAGGCCATACCTTAGGAAAAGGTTGGGATATGGACGCCCATGATTAGCTGTGCAGTGCTCACCGTGCTGTTTATATGGCATCCATTCCGTTCATCTAATTTCCCTCATCAAGATAAAAGAATTACCCAAAAAGCACGGCATTGTAAGACTCAGGTGGACCATACCGCGTGAATTTGAAGGTTTTTAGGTATGATCTAATGGGGGCCCACCTGATTTTTAAATGAGTCTGATTTTTTGGATTAGGATTGAACAAGGGGTGGCTCACATGATGGACGGGGTGGATTTAATGCACGTTGAGTCTTTTCCCCCATGCAAGCGTTTTCCTTTTGAAAAGGGTAGAAAAAGGGGTATGCCATGCAAAGTCAACTACTGACCTTTGATCACCTCCTTCTCTCTCGGGCGCAATGCCAGCCGTATATTTTTGAAAAAACAAAGAGCATCTGACACAGTCTACAAAAACAAAAGGAAGACAAAACCCTAAGAAAAAGGCCCCCACTTTCTACGGTCTAAGATATCATTTTTCAAGGCACCTGACTAACTTTGGTCATAAAAGTCCACCCCTTTCACACCTAACTTCAGAACCCAAGAATCCAATGGCCCACCAAATTATAGATTACTATTAATAACGGTCAGTTATAAATGTGAAATGGTCTAGTGTATGGCCCATATGTCGTCCAAAAAGCCTGCGTGAATCCGGGTAATCACGTGGAGGTGTGACTATCCACTGGCGCCAATGGAGGACTTCATGTGGATGAGATCCACCCCGTCCATCAGCTGCCCCACCTTGTGTTTTTACTAGGATACAAAAATCAGGCTTATTCAAGACTCAGGTGGGCTACACCATGGGGAACAGTTGAGATGGAAATTTACATGGTTAAATAGTCCAGATTGTGTGTGGGTTCCATCTTAGTATATACATGACATCCAATCTATTAATCTTACACATCACACCATGATGAATGGATCTACAAAAAATTACAATATTCCAAGACTCATGTAGGCCACACCACAGGAACTGTGGGTTTTAGGCATGATTTTAGACCGTTCCTTAGGTTGTGGCCCACTTAAGTCTTGGATTGGACTGATATTTACAGTACATGGTAAAAAATTGAGGCAATGCCACTGATGGACGGGGTGGATCTGATGCATATTCTCCCTCAGGTGGTGGTCACGCAGTTTGTTGTAGGCATGCCCTACCAATGGCTACAGGCAATCAGGCAAGCCCCGTCCAAAGATAGTGGCCAGTGTATAGAACATAGATTAATTAGAAACTCAAAAAAAAAAAAAAAAAAAAAAAATTCCATTCAAGATCAATGGTCCAGTAAAATTCCTAGGTGGAGCCCGTGTGTGATCGCAGTGGACCACTAAATGTGAGGGATCAAAATGTATTTCACATCAACGTGGACCACAAGACGTGAAGGATTATTATGCATTTCAAACCAACGTCAGATCAAGGACATGCAAGTAGACATGAAGGAGCGTTGCCAATTTCGTGGTGGCCCCAAAATCAACATGATCGGATGATCATCACCGTCTTGCAAATCAGACCGTAAGAAAATTTATAACCTCACAGACCATATTGAGTTGGGATAGCTTTGATCATGAAACCATTGCAATGTTGAGCCATGCGCGTGGATCACATCGGTGGCCCCCACAAGGAATTTGAACTGAAACACAGTATATAAAGAATTCTTACCGGATCATCTCTTATGATGAAACTATGTACCATTTAAGCTAATTTACATTGAAAATCAAAATGTATGAACCACAGAGAGAGAGAGAGAGAGAGACCAGGAAAACCAATCAAATCTTATTGCTTTTGGCTTCAATCGGCCTTAAAATTCAAAGGGCATAGATAGTTCTAATAGTATTTCTAACTCCAGTACTACCCCAACAAAACTCAATTTGCCAAAATTAAAATTAAGAGACACAAAGGAAAGAACAAATGTTTAGAAAGAGAAACAAGTGAGAAAGAAGATAGTATATGTAGAGAGATCACAGAGAGAGAAAGAGAAAGATGCCTGGCTTTCCCATGTACGCCGCGTTGCATTCGATGAAGTCGTCATCGAAACCTCATTACGTCAACCGGTGGTCTGAATAGATACATCTAACAGGATGGGCGAATGTTGAAGCTCTGATGAGTTTTCTTGTAGAAGTTTCTTGTAGAAAAGGTTCTGCTTCATGTTCATGTTGTTGCTTCTTGGTGTAATAGAAAGGGAAGTGAAGAAAGAGTGAAGGGTCTTGATATTTTTGAGAGAGAGATAAGTGAATAAAAGAGAATAGAAGGGTCTTGATTTTTGTAAAGAGAGACGGGGTGTGGGAAGAAAATGGCCTTGTGAGAGAGAGAGAGAGAGAGAGAGAGTTAAGTGAATAAAAGGGTCCTGATCTTTTTAGAGAGAGGGGCGGTGGTCTTAAGGTTTTGGGAGGGAGAGAGAGAGAGAGAGAGAGAGAGAGAGAGAGAGATGTAAGTGAATAAACGAGAATAAAATTCAATGCTTGTGCGTGTGGGAGAGAGAAAGATAGAGATGTTGAGAAGAAAACCTAACTTTATAGCTGTAATAGTTTATAAGAGCATTTATATAAAGGAAGATGTCGTGAAAAAAGATAGCTAAAAGTTCAATAGACCACTGTGATGTATTGGTTATTTAATATATATCCACTCCGTTCGTATGTTTTGCCAACTCATTTTAGGGCACGAGCCCAAACATGAAGCAGATGCAGAGCTCAAGTGAACCAAACTGTAGAAAGAACAGAGGGGAATAAATCTCACCATTAGAAACTTTTCAGGGGCTAGATAAGTTTTGGATCAACCTGATATTTTTATTTTCCTTTTATCTAGGTTCAAATCACCTTTTGAATGGGTTGGATGGAAAATAAACATTTTGGTGGACCCTAGAATTGTTTCAACGGTGGCAACATTTCCCCACCGTTTTGGTTATTTTTTATTTTTTAATTTTCTTTTTCAGAAACAAAAGGAAATTTATTAAAAGAGGTTAGGAAGCTATACATTCGAGCAGGCCCACGGAAAGAAAAAATCACCCGAGTCTAATTCACCTAATTAGGCGAACACAAGGAGGAGAACCCCCCCGGATGGCCAAGGGGGAGGTTGGGCCAACCCCTAGCCAGCCGTAAATAGCCATACCTATCCACATGCTGCTAGTAAACAATTACCAGGGGAAAAAAATTGTAGGTCACTGTCAGCATGCAAAAGGGATCCTAAGATTGGATGGTTACAATTGATGAAGGTGGGAGGTTTTGATCATAGCCATGGATAGCGTGGTTTACCAAATAGATCTTGATCACGATAACATGAGCCGCAACTGTACTGAAGTCAGGTCCTCCATGTGAAAACACGGTGGATTTCGGTCTATCAATTTAGACGTTACGCTCAATTAGTTCGGTATTGGTTTCCTTCGCCTCGAGCTGAATTTTTAAGCAAGAATTCAAATCAACAAATCATGGTGGCAATGACAGGCCCAACTGATGAGCTTGGCCCAGCTTTGGACTAGGCTTTGGTCTACTAGTTTGTGTTGGGTTTGTCCCACATCGGCTAGGTTGGATGATGAAAGGAGCTTCATATATCCTGGGGTCACTTCACCTATTCGGTTAACCTCACTACGCCAAAATCGCATTTTTGCGACGGACCAAGTTCGTCGCAAATCTGTATTAGCGACGGACTTGGTCCGTCGCATGGGCCGTCGCAGTTTACTATGTGGCAAATTTTAAACGACGGATTATGTCCGTCGCTTTTAAACGACGAATTACGTCCGTCGCTAAATTATGTAAAGCGACGGATTTAGCGACGGACAGCCGTCCGTCGTACAAAATTGTTGCGACGGACATCGGTCCGTCGTACAAAATTGTTGCCACGTAAATTGGTCCGTCGTTAAATTTATGGGCGACATTTATTTAGGAATTTTAGCGACGGGTTAGGTCCGTCGCTAAATTTTCTGAACACACCTATTACATTTGAATTTATTTTTGAATCTATTGCACCTGATAGTCATCCAAATTATTTAAAACAAAAAAAAAAATAAAACCTAACAAATCATAATTATATCATATATGAAACTTAAAGTCCTTACATTTCTAGTGAAAAATAATATTAATATTTGTTACAAATCTACACATTGAAGTGAACCATTCTCCATAGAATGAGCAACTAGGCTTTATTTTGTTCCCAATATTGAAACCAATCTCTTGACCATACGTGAAGCTAGCCTTCATTTCTAATCTTTCCTTTGTAGCTACTTCCACCTCATACGTTAGCAAATCCATCAACTGGTCCACCTGCAAAATCCAGAATATAAAACATAAAGAGTATCAGTATTATAATGTAAGAATAAAAGTTATATGAAACATACATAATGTTTTCTTCACATATGTGATTAAGAATCAAAATCTTAATCGGGCTGGTTATGATTTCTAGGTTCAAATAAATACCAATCTGCAGCCTTCATATGAATATAATTATAAGAAATACAGTGTTTGGCCCGAGTTATTGGCGTTTCTGTTTGCGCAGCACCCTGTACAGGTGAGGCTGACCTACCACTTATCCACACTGTTCATTTGGTCACCCTCACAATGCACGACAGATCCTTGCCATCCATTAATTGGCCTGAAAATGGATGGCTAACAATCTATATACAACTGCAAAGTCCACTCATCAGATGGCTGGATTGTCTGATTGAACTGTAAGTGTTGCAGCGTGGTTTGCATCTTGTAGCATGTTTTTAGTTTAGATTCCACTTCTTTAGGCTTTCATGGGGAAAACAAAATCACTTTCTTCTTTCTTTCTTTTTTTCTTATTGTTAATTTTTTTTTTTTTTTTTTGAATTTTCATGAACTAGCTGCTAAATTTGCTATTTTTTGGGTGATGGCAACAAATACTCAAATATAGATATGTTTTGTTTTAGTTTTGAAAATGCATCATTAAGTGGGTGCTTTTGAAGTTTGAATCCAAACCAATACAAGCATCCGAACCAACCCGTGCTAAGTGGGTGGAAGCACCCTTAAATGTGGGGCTATGTCCCACAGTTTCTTGATGTAGAAATTGTTTCGTCTGTGTTTGTGTGGGTGGACAGGTGTGTGTGTGGGTACAGGTGTGGGTGGGTGGGTGGGAGCTTGCGTGCATGCATGGTGACCCTCGTCTAAAGGTTCACACTCATAATGTATTTACAGTTTATGTATGGCCTGCATTATTGAAATGGATCACAACTGGGTTGATTGGTGGTGTAGATTTTATTTTATTTTATTTTCTCATCCATGATTTCAGCCTGTGGATTTGGACTGTTTCAAGGTTGAATTATAGAAAATAAATTTATTTTGTTCACACTCAAAGTGTGGGTTTTGGTTGTATGGTTTCTGTGGGTTTCAGGCTTGGTGGCCATCCAGTTATCTTGGCCATATTACATACTTCGGTAATGGAATTGAATTTTTTACATCCATGTGATGGACAGCTTGGATGTCCGAGGGCCGTGTGGGATTAGCAGACTTCTCTCATACATAAGTATTGTAATTCAGTTGGAGTGGTGGTGTGAGTTGCTAAGTAAGGTTTTGGAACAAAAACATGTAAATTGATTGAAATGTTATGATGAGAAGTGTTTTGTTTTTTCTCCTTCACTCTGTCACTCTCTCATGCACGTGACCACATCCACACGTGATGCACAAACTATCATGTATGTCTTGCATGAAATGAAAGTGATTATGCTCCAATAAAACTCAGATGGAAGAAGTTGAAAACAAAAGGTAGAGATGAATGGGAAGTGGGGTTGCAGCTGGGCTGGTTTTCTTTTGGCCCACTAAAAAAATCCAATTGGGCATAGGCCTTTGCTCTGCCTGCTTCCCTAAACAGTCTGCAGTCAGTACGGTTCGTCGCAGCTCAGTGAACATCTATGTAAACCTTGATCACATCATGACCTATTTTTTGGACTGATGATACTGATTGGGCCCACCCTCAATGTCTACTCATATTAAATAATGAGCTTTGCTAAGCCTACATGTGTGTCCAAGTCTGCTAAAGCACATGCCGCCAAATTTGCCAACGTAGCAGACGGGTGCGATATCCAACCATCTATCAGAAGTGTACCACTATGTACAATTAACTGTACAAATGTAAAGGTTGTGAAAAAATTGGCCAAGTTCCATTTATGCTAATATCATTGTAGATGGGCCCACCTTTATCTTTTGGTAAAGAGAAAGAGAGGTCCAGATGATATATGGGTGGGATATTCTGCATGTGTGCCGCACTAGCAAAAGTGGTGGTGTGTGCATTAGCTTACTTGCACGCATGTGACTAGGCTTAGCAAAGCTCAAAATAATTAAAGGAATATATAAGCAGTGTACCTCTTGCACAATGACTGGGTAATTTGCTTTACATGTAAATGGCATGGCCCAGCCCTCACGGCCTGTCTACTCCATTCGTCACAATGTCAAAGTGGCATTCTCATACCTCCAGATTTTGAACCATGATGTTTCAAAACCTGAACCAGACAATCTGGTCAGACCAATTTGGACCAGATTATTACATTCTAAGCAAGCCATCTCATCATATGACCTGATCAGTCAAGCAGATAATTTATTTCCAAGGGCCTGTTTGATAACGAGGAAACAAATAAAAAGAGACTAAAATTTGGATTCCAAGAATTGCTTGTAGTTTGATTTGTAAGAAAATTTGATTTAAAATCTTATATTTAGACTATAATTTTCTTGAATCTTGTGTTCAAGTAAATGTAGATAAGGCTAATGATGACTCTATGAAATCCATGCATTTCCTTGCGAATCAAATAGAAGAAAATGTCAAATCAAGACAACAACCAAAAAAAAAAAAAAAAAAAAAAAAAACAGAGAGAAAAAAAAAGAAAAAGAAAAAGAAAAAAGAAGGACATGGCCCTGTGGTAGGAAACAGAAAATATTAATTCTATTTCAGCTATTGATTCTCTTTGTTTTCAGTTATATTAGAATCAACAAAGTTTCAAGCCAAAACAAGCCAAGAAGTCTTGACAAATTGGACTAGTGGCTTGATCAAATTGCTAAAAAGAAATTGTGTACTCCAATACTCTTATCTAGTTCTTCCAGTAGCATTACAGTGTTACTTTCCTTAAGAAAGCATTTGCCCTTAGCAGTTAATCCGGCTAACTAGCAATTTGTCCCTAAAATCCAATGCCTGGTTATGATTTCTAGGTTCAAATAAATACCAATCTGCAGCCTTCATATGAATATAATTATAAGAAATACAGTGTTTGGCCCGAGTTATTGGCGTTTCTGTTTGCGCAGCACCCTGTACAGGTGAGGCTGACCTACCACTTATCCACACTGTTCATTTGGTCACCCTCACAATGCACGACAGATCCTTGCCATCCATTAATTGGCCTGAAAATGGATGGCTAACAGTCTATATACAACTGCAAAGTCCACTCATCAGATGGCTGGATTGTCTGATTGAGATGATTTTTGGTCAACTGTTCATCTGCTGCAGGACCCACTAGACGAAAGATCTAGATCACTGAAAAATGGGCCCAACATATATGAAATGAATGATTCAAATGGAAAGGGCAGTAATTTGGGACGAGCATGGCAAAAGACCTCATTAGCTTATTACTTCAGAAAGGTGGCCTGTTTGATGATCATGAAAATTCTCAGGATGATGAATCTCAAAGGTAAACTAAGGCCCTGTTTGGTTGATCCTTACCAAAATATCTAGTTCTTCATAAGATCTAAGCATCATTACGAATCTTACAAAAATGCTGTATCTCACTCCCCTCTGACAGCCTTTGAATGTATACGGCTCTTCGTATGTGGAATTAGCAAACTGTGTGGACGACTAATTTATTATTCTAGCTACATTGAAAACGCAAGCATGCACACAAATGCACACATTTTTAGCTACATTGAAAACACAAGAAAATATAATGAAAAATGTAAATTCCAATGAGACAGGATCGGACTCACAAGTTTGTCATGCTCTCAAGCTTTTGGAATGCACGTGGAATGGTTCCATTCAGTCTATTCCCATACACATTGCTGCAACCAAACTCATGTTAAAATGATGATTGCTGCAACCAAACCCATGCTATATCATCCCCTCTGTTGTTACACTGCAAGATGAGAAAAAGAAAGAAAAAAAATGTGGCTGCACCGATACAGACTAGTTCGAACGGCTGCCTACGTACCCAAAAAAGTGATTTGGGATCAAGCCACTACGTAGTTCTTTTAATATTCAAATCAGAACATTTTACTGAGTCAATAGATAAGCCATCTAAAGTCTTCAAAGGTCCAGTCAAATAGTTCATACCGTCGTTGAATCAAACATTTATATTGTAAGAATAAGAAGAAGATCTGAAGAAAATAAAATACCAAAAGAAATCAACAAGTCGGAATGGAAAAAGCTAACTTATTTTACCTTTTAATAGGACTCGATGAGTGTCTTTTCCTTTGTATATCTTTCGAAAACAACTTTGAATGAAGATTCACACTGCAAGAAGTTAAAGAAAAGTATTTCGTGTTGCACCATACAGTCTAGTACAAACGACTACATACCAAAAATCACTAAAATAATCCAAAATAAGTCACCATCCAAAAGCATTAAAATAATCCAACATTAAGTTTTAGTCAAACAATCCAAAATAATATCAAGTTTGCCACAATTCCTCCAAAATAAACTAGCTTGTTTAGGAATTAGGAAGGGTTTAACATGGCCTCGTCAAGACTCTGGGCCAAATAAGAACTTCACCCAGATCGCAATCCCCCAATGTTCTGTCACCAACTTCATCAAAGACATCCGCACTAGGATCATCGACCGCATCTAAAATGATCTTCACGCATTCTGAAGGGATATTGGTCTCATAATCTGTAATTATCCGTCCACGCCCAACAACTCGACGACGCATATTTGTTAATGAATAAATTTGTTCCATACGCTGAGTAGGGGCTGAGTCTCCTCGAAGACTCGAAGCCTCGCCGGATCGAAGATTGGCCTACAATAAATAATTTTATCATTTTCGTGGAGTAACTAATGATGTTACATTTATCTTAAATAACGAATAAATGATGCAAATTTGTCACAAAAATTGCAGTACCTGCGATGCTGCAGTCCCAAAGGAGCATTGCATTGTCAATGGAGCATTGCTAAGAATTTGCTGCTTAAGTTCAATGATCTGTTGTTCCATGTTTTTATACATGTTCTTATTCTCGTTCCGTTGCTCTGCCATCTCCTTTTTCAATTCAGTCATTGATGCTTTAACGTCATCAATTTCATTCTTCTTGGCTCGAATTTCTTCCACGTAGGGGGTTGAAGCAATAATAGTGGTTTTTGAAATATTGCCCAACCCCCTCACACGTCCCTTTCTATCACGACCACAAACCTAGATGATAATCCATCATGAATTGTGATGCATGTATATTAGTAAGAGAAAGGATATAAAAAATTGTGTATGTAAAGGTGATGAAGATGAGGGAAAAACCTGTGCAACTGGGTCATTATTTAAATCCATCCTTATACTAGCCGGGTCGCTCGCAATTATCTCTCTCAATTTTCCAGTTGCGTCACTCAGCTCTTGTGTGGGGTAAGACCCATCGGATCTAGTATGTGTGGCCAGAAACAAGTCTGTTCTAGTGATAACAGCATTTGGATTTTCATTTCGCTGTAATTTGAGAAGGCAAATCATGTTAACGTGATTATAAAGAAAATTGATTTTAAATTGATTTTAAAGACAATGAATCTATGTTACAAATTACCATCAACTCTTCTGTCCTGGCAGATCCCCGTCTACCAGACAGTTGAGGGTACTTTAACTCTTTTCTGGAATACTTTCCCTTTTGACGACGATTCTTTGCATCTACTGTAGATTCCGAATCAACGAATTTGTCCCATTCTTCTTGTTTCACACCATTGGGACAATTTCTTTTTCTTTCTCCATCCTGATCAAACTTATCATAAGTCTTTCGCAATTCATGCTTCCAATCCCTCCACATTCCATTTACTCTCTTTATTATATCTTTTTTGTGCTTACTGTCAATGTCATATGTGCCCTATATATTTCATTATCGACAACAGATCAATGGTAAGTACATTATAAAAATTAAAAAGTAACCTTCAAATATTTCAATGCTTACCACAATGATAGACCAAACATTCTCCTTAATTGTATCAGGTACAGCACGCCAATCATTATATGTAATTGGACAATGTGTCCTGGTCACATTCCCTAAAAATGAGGAGAAAGAAGTTCCGTTTGGTCCAATAGATTGCCCAGCATAAATGATTTCGACATGCTTCCTTGCGTTGCTTCCTGGGGCAGAAGTTGAAGAAGTTCCTGCATGCGACATGATTCCTACAAAAAAAATTCAAAATATTAGTCATTTAAGCTGTTGCTATATAGTATACGAATTTTAATAATGAAAGGTTAATATGTGTTATTGTTTGCAAAATAATATTAGCGCCCACTTGCTAGTTGAATTACATTTTTTTTTTTTTTTTGGAAAAACATGTACAAAGTGGACTAAATTGATTGATGGATTAGATATCATGCAGCACACTTGGATGTACAAGAGTGTTATTGCACCCGTGACTTCAGTACTAAGTTCGAAAGCATGCTTTTGTAAATATGAAAGCTAAAAGTAAAAAAGTAAAAAGATCACAATCTCATATAATAAATGGAATTCACATTACTTCCAACCTGACACTTAAAATAATATATGAAACTGATTAATTTCTTCTCCGCTTTCGATGACGTGAGGTACTTGCTTCATTTTCTACATATGACCCTTCTTGTATATCTTCATCTTCTTCATTTAAATCGTCTGTTAATGAAGTGCTTGAAGAACCTGCCATTAACCTAGCCTCAAATACTAGCGGATCTTCAAATGCATATGCATCCTTGGTCAGCCGCTTTGGAACATCTAAAACAACATGCCAGTCATCTCTTGTTAGATCCTTGCAGTAGAAGACCTGAGCTGCCTGAGATGCATGAATAAACGGCTCATCATCTTCCTTGATGTTCCTTCTGAACCTTCCTAAATTGACGAATATCAAATTCGTCTCGGGATCTACATAACATCCATTTGTTTTATCTTCAATATGCACCCAATCACAGTAGAATAATGTTACCTTGAATTCAAAATAGTCTAATTCGAGAATTTGTCTAAGGATGCCATAGTAGGTGGCTTCCTGTTCTACAATGTTCCTATCCCTGGCACTCGACCTGAACCTAGTCAATGCTTTCATAGAGACCCCCGCTGTTTTGTGTTGTAGAGTTCTTTTCGGAGTCTATTGTGCTAAAAACATATCCATTTACTGAGTATGTACTATACGATGTGGCTTTAAAGCTAGGACCAATAGCTATTCTCTTAAATTGTGACATTTCTTCATTCTCTAGTTGATCCCTTAACCACGTGTTATAGTCCATTTGTTTTTCTGCTGACGGATTGCCCCTCCGATTTTGTCCCCTACGTGCTTGAGACTGAAGGTATGCATTGTACTTCCTACAAGTCACATACCAAAGAATATAAATAATTTTATTATTTACATTAAGCCATTTTAAAAAACATTAAGGATAGAAGAAAACAATTTCATTAACTTACCCCTCCCACTGAGCATTTTCAGCGTGATGTTGTAAAACCCACCTGCGTGCTTGTTGATACTGCACCGTAGTAAGAAGATGGATTTTTGCTTTCTTGTTGATTTGAAAGTTATCGACATTCTCATCACCCTCATCATAGAATATCCTTCGTACTTGCTTATGGCTTCCTAGCTTCTTCTCGGGCATGTAGTCCATACAGTACATCATAGATTCCTCTAGTATATAGCGTTCCGCAATACAACCCTCTGGATAAGTTTGATTCATCACATACTTTTTGTATGTTCTCATCATCCTGATAAGTGTTAAAATAAGATATCGATAGAAAAAGGCTATTGTAACAAAATTTAATTCAATGCTGATAGTTTATGTTACCTCTCAAAAGGGTACATCCACCTATATCGAACGGGTCCACAAAGTTGTGCCTCCTCCGCCAGGTGCACAACTAGATGTGTCATGGGAACAAAAAAAGATGGAGGAAAGTATTTTTCGAATACACATAATGTTACCACTATTTTGTCTTTCATATATTGAAGCTCCTCACGATTAATAACTTTCGAACATATGACGTTGAAGAATCTTGACAATTCGCAAATGGCGGAGCGCAGTGGTTTATCTTTCCCTAAAAACGAGTGCATCAACAATACCGGTAGCAATTGCTGCATCACAATGTGATAATCATGCGACTTAAGGGCCTTAAGTTGGTTATCCTCCATACTGACACGATGTGTCCAATTTGCACTATACCCTTTCGGAACTTTCAAATCGATCAAGGTTCGACAGAATAAGTCTCTTTCAGATCGGGACAAAGTGAAACGAGCTTTGGGTAAGAACACCCTGCCGTTCCTTTCTTTAGGCCACAATGACCTTCTTATATTCATAGCCTGAAGATCCTTGCGGGCTTGTAAACCATCCTTGGTCTTATCCTTTGTGTCCATGATCGTTGCGATGAGATTCTCAGTGACGTTTTTCTCAACATGCATCACATCCAGATTGTGGCGAATGGGTAAATGCTCCCAGTATGGCAAATAAAAAAGGATTGATCTCTTCGACCAAGCAGTAATGTTGTGCTCATCATCCTTGGACTTCTTCCTACTCTTTCCCACTTGCTTTCCGAACTCTTTTTTAATATTATTCATTTTACGTAGTACATCAGAACCTTTCATACGCTTTGGAATCTTCCTTGTGTCCTCCTTCCCATTGAATTCAGTTGTTTTCGTCCTGAAGTCATGATTAAGTGGCAGGAATCTTCTATGTCCCATATAAGCGAACTTCTTTCCATGTTCAAGCCAAACTGAGTCTGTCTCCTCACTACAAACAGGGCATGCATACTTTCCTCCTGTCCTACAACCAGAAAGATGTCCATATGCCGGAAAATCGTGTATTGCCCATAACAAAATTGCCCTCATTGTGAACCTGTTCTTGCTATGCGAGTCATATGTTACAGATCCATTCCACAATTCAATCAACTCTGCAATCAACGGCTGCAAGTAGACGTCAATGTCATGTCCTGGACCTTTTTTTCCGGGGATCAAAAGTGTTAACATTGTAAACTCCTTCCGCATGCATAAATGAGGTGGAAGATTGTACGTAACAATCATAACAGGCCAGCAACTATGTGAGTTGCTCAAATTCCCAAAAGGATTGAATCCATCCGTTGCAAGCCCCAACCGAACGTTACGTGGCTCCGCAGCAAAATCATCGAACTTTCCATCTACATTCTTCCACATAGATGAATCAACAGGATGTAATGAGCTCAAGTGATGAAGAAGAGGAGAGCACATGCACGAAGGAACTCAGGACACTTGATGAAGGTGGAAGGCAAAAGTCATGGAAAACAGAAACAATGGTAAAAATCACGAAAAAATCTAACAGCTATGGAGTTCTTTTCTTAAGTCCATGAGTTACCAACAAAAAGTGTATCTACTGATTGAAAGAACTGTGTGCTTTCTAAAATCTAATAGTGAGACGATTAACTGCATACTTTTTCTGTAGTGATCACTGCTTGTGTTAACCTCATTCAAGAAAATATCTAAAGGAACCAAGATCTTTCATATCAAACTCGGTGAATATTGAGCAGCATCTGGATGGATCGTCTGTTTGTCTTTAGTAGGATTTTTCTGTTTGCCTATGACTAATTGGTCCACCTCAACTTTGATTTTGTCAGCACTGCTGCATTTAATGTAGTGAGTGCTGACGTGAGTTGAGCTGTACCAAATTCCTGTTAAAGATTAGCAGACAGTCCAGATTCATTTTATAAATGAGTCTGGATCCTCTGTTTGCTGGCCATGTGATAACATGGACCAGTCAAAAAGTTGCAAACAGTAATTTCCCTTTTTGCAGAAAACAGAGGATACAGAGGATCAGGGCTCTTTGTAAATGAATTGGATTAGGGTTGGATCAATCCTTTCTATGGCCCTGTTTGATCCCGAACGAAACTGTAGCTCTCAACGGTTGGGTCCTACTATTCCCAGACTGGGTTTTGCCTTGACCGGCTCTCAACGGTTGGGTCCTACTATTCCTGAAATGTCCAATCTCATGAACTTCAGCCGTGATTCATGAAGGATGATGCCGATCAGATGGACCATTCAAATCACCAAAACATGCAACCATGTGGCCCCTAACCATCTCATGAGTCTTGTGGTTTTTTTTTTTTTTTTCATGCCAAATGAATCTGTCAAGAGCATTAACAGCCAAACACAAAACAGAGTGACACAAAATGGGCAGGGCTAGGCTTTGGTCATTTCTTCTATACTGAATTATACTCTTGTGCAATTCAGTTCAATTGATCATCCAAACACACCACCCTCAAGTGCCAAATCCCAATGCCAACCCCTAATAGGAAATCATGATTCATGAATGGCAAGCTACATCAGCCCCACCTGACTACTTTTATCCTACACCTCTTGGCAAGAGGGTGGCGAATGCAAGAGTGCTAGCACACAAATCAAAGTACGGCTGTAAAATTTTATTGTGAGAGGAGTCGGAGGGTTTGGATCTACTGGAATCTGAATGCCCACCTGATTTTCTGGATTACTGTCATTGGGCTAAGCTTTTTCTTCTTTCTTTGATCTTTTTTCACTGTTGAATGTTAGAACTTAGCTGGAAGAAGACTTTTGTCGAATGGTTTGTAGGCGGAGTTGTTACCATCTCTAGCTGAATATTATGATACAATTTGAGTGTTTTGACCCTGTTTTGATAGGATCAAGCACAAGCCAACGTACCTTCATCAATAAAGACCAGCAAAAAAAAAAAAAAAAACCATGATGACATGAGACGTAGACGAGCATCAATGTAGCCCATAGCTCAGTAAAACAGGGGTGTTTCATCCATGCATATATGCAAGTATCCATTACAACAAAAGGCATCGAAAAAAGAAACTACCAATAGCAATACGAATTAGGATCCGATACCTTCAAATCTAAATGATAGGAAACTAGAATAGATTTTGAAAAATCCACTCCGACAGATCTGCAATATTCAATTCTAGGAAAATATCGTGAAAATCAAGGATTACAGCTATCGAAACAACCAGCAAAGCTCCCAAAACACCCAACACAATTGCCAGATTTGCAACAACACCCTTCTTCCTGACAAATTGGAAGACGAAGAAGGAGAGAGAGAGAGAGAGAGAGAGAGAGAGAGAGAGAGAGAGAGAGAGCTGACCTCCTTGACTCCTTGAGCTACAATTTCAGCGGCGGGATAGATGGTGGGAATCGATTGATGAGGAGAGAGAGAGAGAGAGAGAGAGAGAGAGAGAGAGAGAGAGAGAGGGAGAGGGGGATTAGGGTTGGGGAGAGATGACAGAGGGAGAGGGATTTGGGCACGAGGTAATTTGGGGAAAGGGATTTGGCGCCTTTTGTTTTCGGGAACCAATTGAGGGAATCGATCCGCACGCCGCACGCTCTTATCGTGCGGAGTAAACTCAGTTGGGCCCACCTAGAATGTATGTGCTTTATCTATTCCGTCCATATATTTTTTCAGCTCATTTTAGTGGTTGATCCCAAAATTTAAGCATATCCAAATCTCAAGTGGACCATGCCACGGGAAACAGTGGGAATAATGATTTCCACCGTTGAAACCTTTCCAGGCCCCACATTGATGTTTATTTGTCATCCAACCTGTTCATAAGATCACATGAACATGGATGAAGGGAAAAACACAAATATCAGCTTGATCCAAAATTTCTGTGTCCCCCTATAATTTTTCAATGGTATACATTCAGTTCACACTTTCCCTGTGGTGTGGCCCACTTTAGATTTTGATATGCTTCGTTTTTTGGCACCATACCTAAAATTATCTGTTAAGATGGATGAACAGAGTGGATAAAATACATAAATCACGGTGGGCCCCACAGAGTCTACTCCGCACGTGCTTGAGTACTGACGCAATCTGCGCCAGAGGCGTACTGCGCCAGAGGCGTGAATTAGGTGTTACCCGAAAACAGCTGAGTGGGTGTTACCCCCACCGTATGGCCCACATGGATGATATTTTGTATATCCATGCCGTCCATCTGTTTCTACAGCCCATTTTAGGACGACTTTCCAAAAATTATAAAATTATGTAGATCCAAATTTCAAGTGGACCATAACACTAGAAATAGTGTGATTGAGTGCCCCACCATTAAAAATTCCAAAGAGCCCATCGTAAGGTTTTTGTAATGTTTATTTGCAATCCAAGCTCTTGATAATGTCAATAAAGTCTTGATGAAGGGAAAATATAAAGATCAGATTGATATAAAACTTTTGTGGCCTACAAAACGTTTTTAATGGTTATACATCACTGTTTCTAGTGATATGGTCCACCTAAGATTTGGATCTTCTTGGGATTTTGGATCACATCCTAAAATGATATGAAAAAAGAGATAGACGGTGTTGATATATAAAAACTACAACAAGATGGGCCCCACACGGTTAGGGTAACACCCACTAAGCTGTTCCTGGGGTAACACCTAATTCACACCCCTTGGCTATGGGGCCACTGGCCGGTGCTTTGTGGGCCCCTCCATGATGTATGTGTTTTATCCACGCTGTCAAGCCATTTCTGAAGATTGTTTTAGTGCTTGATCCAATAAATGAGTCAAATCTAAATCTCAGGTGGACCACACCACAGGAAAATAGTATTGATTGAATGTCCACCATTACAAACCTCGTAGGGCCCACTATATTAATTATTTGACATCCAACCTCTTAATTAGGTCATACAGACCTGCATGTAGGTAAAAAACAAATATCAGCTTGTTCCAAAACTTCCGTGGCCCTCAATAAGTTTTAACAGTGGGTGTTCAATTAAAATTGTTTCTTGTGATGTGGTCCACTTGAGATTTGGATCTACCTCAAATTTGGGCTCATACCATAAAATGATCTACGAAAATGTATGGATAGAGTGGATGAAACACATTCATCATGGTGGGGCCCATAGAGCACCGATCACTTGGCATTGACTGGTGACCCTGTCACTAACCAATCCATCTGATATATTTTATGTATATCTAATCCATCCATCTGTTCTTTTATATCATTTTAAGATGCAATAGAAAATATTAGAAAAGATCAAATTCTCAATGACTAGATTAGAGTTTGGGGTCCAATGACTATACATTTATTAGGTTTTCATGAGGTCAACAAGTTACAGCGCAATTTGGACCTAAAAATTTGGCCTAATTTGGAAATCTAATCCATTCACTCTATTATATTCATCAATAACTTTGATTTGACTGGTCACTTGCCCTGATCAAGTTTAAGATGAGAAAGATACTAAATAAATAAAATTGATCAATGATGGGCCATATCTTGTAACCTAACCATTAGATTTGAGTGAAATTTAATCTAAACATCTAAAGTCATTTACTTTTCAATTTGGACCAATCAGATTGTCCAAAATTTGTCTAGCTCTAGACAAATTGATTGTACACATTTAAAGAGTATTTTATACGGATATGATTCGGGCTTAATTTTGTTTTCAATAATAATTACCACGTTCTAAACATATCTGACCATTCAGATCAAGTTTAGGATGACTTGATCATAGAATTTGATCAATCTCATCATTATAAATTTTCCTTGCAATTAATTAACATCATTATATTAGGGCCTTCATTTTTTGCACCAATGAACATGTATGTATGCATAAACCAATCTGATAACCAGTTAACTGAATGAGTGTAATTTTTCATTTTCAACTATCCAATAAATGTCCACCAATAAATTTGGCCCACTCATTTCAAATTTCTCGCTTTTATTTAAACCACAATTTTTTTCCAACATTTTTTTTCAAAACCGGTAAAATTTCTTTTTTTTTTTTTTATCAAATATTTCAACTTTTATTTCTTTTGAAAATATCATTTTTTTAATCAAACTTCTTAATTTTTTCGAAATACAAAATCTTAATTTCTTTATAAAAATTTCAATTTTTTTACGAACTTATCAATTTTATTCGAACTTCTCAACTTTTTTCAAATGGTCATTTTTTTTTTTAAATCTCAATTTTTTGAATCTTATTATTTTTCTAAATCTTATCAATTTTAATTTATTTTCAAAACTCTCAACTTTTTTTGTTTGAAAATCACAAATTTCTTTTTTAACTTCACAATTTTCTTTTTCAAAATATTTAATTTTGTGAAAATTTGAAAAGAAATTTCAAACATATTAATTTTATTCAAATTTCTCAATTTTGTTTTTAAAATCTCTTAACATTTTCTTTCAAATTACTAAATCTGTTATTTTAAATATCAAATTTTTTAATTTTTAAAAAATATCAGTTTTTTTCAATATCTCATTTTTCTTAAATTTTATTTTCCGACGGACCTTATTTGGGGGGCATCTTTTCGGGCTAGGATTAGCGACGGGCCAAATCCGTCGTTAAATAGCGACGGACTAAGTCCGTCGGAAATTAAAATTTTGCGACGGACTATGTCCGTCGGTAAATCCCGCGACGAAATCCCGCCTTAATTTCGCAAAAGCGACGGAATATTTTCAAATACGACGGATCCGGTCCGTCGTTAAACCAAGCAATTTTTGCGACGGTCAATGTCCGTCGCAAAATCCGTCGCAAAAATGCTATTTTGGCGTAGTGCCTTTTGGGTGTGACACAATTGGTATTAGAGTTGGGTTATCCATCAAGGCCCATGGCGAGGGGGTGTGACCAGTCGAATTTCTACCCCGGGAGACTACTGCACGCTGGACTGTTTCCAGTCCTTGTAGGACAGGTCGTTTTATGGTTTTTTTTTTTTTTTTTTTTCAGAGTTGCTCACTGGACAGTTTGGGTCGTCCACGACCAGTCAGCCACCCTTGGTGACCAATCGGTAGTGCACACGGACTGCTATATGCAGTTTTCTATTACGGCTAGAATTCTTGCGCAAAGCTATATATGAGTTTCTAATATGAAATTAGGGCATCCAATTCGGATGTTTACACATCCGAGAGAGAGAGAGAGAGAGAGAGAGAGAGAGAGAGAGAGAGAGAGAGAGCTTGTTGGAAGATGAGATCTTTGCTTGTGAACGTGTGTTAACGTCAGATTTTGTAACTGGATCCTCCGGACGTTCACCTTCTCTCCAATAGATACCTTCCTCCGCCGGACCTGAAAGAAGACAGAAAGCAACTAAGGGTGGCTGGCGTCCAGCCGTTAGCACTCCGATGCTTAAGTCAGGCCGAAGCAAGAAGAAGATTAACCAGACAAAAACAGGCCAGGGATTGAATATTGTGTACCTTTCTCTTAATAGAGTCATCCTTTTATATAGATCTGAAGCGATCAAATCTGTTACGTAAGATATCGAAATCCTGCTGATTTCGTGGACGATACGAGATCCTGCTGATTTCGTGGGATAAGATCCTTATCCTTAGACGAGAGATTTAACCCATTTACTTATTTCGGCAATCACGTTCCTTGATAGCAATCCCTTGAGATTCGGAACCACGCCCAAAATCAACCTATACGGGCTGCTGGTAGGCGTAATAATAGCGCTGATTGCTCATGTTGAGCTGGAAGCCGTAGTTGGAGTCATAGTCGGCGAAAAGGAAGGAGACGCCGAAAGGGCGGAGACCGCAGCGCTGGGTGTAGCCCTGCTTGGAGTCGCAGAGGGATTTGGACAAGCTGCTCGATGGGAATCGGGTGCTGGAACTACGAAGACCGTCCAAACAAAAAACAAAGACTCATGATTGCTCTGATTCGGGAGCTGCTCGTGTCAGGAATGCTCGCATTCAGGAGATGCGACCCCTTCTGACGAGCACGAGCCGAGCTACTCGCATCAGGGAGATGCGACCCCTTCTGACGAGCACGAGCCGAGCTACTCGCATCCGGGAGATGCGACCCCTTATCGCGACCACGAACTGAGCTGCTCGCATCCCAGATGCGCGACCCCTTCTGACGAGCACGAGCCGAGCTACTCGCATTCATTATGTCCGCGATCCTTCACTTCTCGCCATACTATATTTGCCTACAACAGATGCCCCCCAAACCCTTGGTATTGAGGAACTATGCCAAGGGTTTGTTAGTGCTGACAGCTAGGTGCTGGGAGAAAATCGCGCATGATTCACTTAACGTGCTTTCGCATTTATGATGGCTAGCTTTCGCGCATCTTTTTCTGCCGCCAGAAATGAGGCGTCGGGTGCCATGTGTTTCCGTATTTAATGCCAGCGCCCGTTCGTCTGGCGTGCCGGATAAGAAGCTGCCGCGTGTCCATCAAATCAACCCAGATGATTGCATATAAATATCAGACTTAGCCGAAAATCCTCCATTTCGAATTCCTTTTGCTGCGAGGTTTCCTTCTTCTTGCTTCTCTATTCCGGAGTAAAAAACCTCTTTAAAGAGGTATCCTTCTTTTCTTTCTTCTTATTCATTTCTTCCTCCCATCTCTCTTTTGTAATGGCGGAAATCTCTGACGAAGAGATTGTTCCTTTGGGAGATGAAACCCCTGATTCCTCCGAATCCAATAACGCCAGAGTACCGGCTGAGAGATATTCCACCTCCGGTACTCTTCCATCTTGACGGAGGAAAGACTCTCTAACCTTAGAGAGGTATATAGGGTCCCAGACTCTGTTTCGTTCAGATTGCCTGGGAGAGGGGAGACAGCCGATGCACCACCACCTGGGTGTGTGGCTGTTTATGAATATTTTTTCAAAGTGGGCGTACGTCTTCCCCTCCACCCCTTCATACGAAACTTCCTCCGTCTCTACAAGATTGCCCCGGGCCAGCTTATAGTTAACGACTGGCGGGTTCTTCTCAGTGCTTTCGTCCTTTGGAAACAGGCGGGTAACGAGGAGTTAACCGCTGAGGAATTTTTGAGGTTATTCCAGCTGAAGAAGGCGCCAGCTAGCGAGGGTTGGTACTACCTCTGCTTCTGGCACCGGAATAACTTCATTTTGGGGAACCCTTCTTCCAACTGCCCGGGATGGAGAAAGAAGTGGTTTTACGTTTCTGGCAACTGAGAGTCCGAATTGGGCTCCGACCCCAAAAGCCATAACGTTAATTGTCATATTGGCGAATGTGGGTTAAGTATTCGTTTTATCTGTTCGAAAGAGAAAAAAAACCTTTGCTCCATTGAAGTTTTAATGTGCGTTCTTTTTTGTTCGCAGGAATCCCAACTGGTGTGAAGCCGAACCTGCGGGGAGGATTCAATGAGAAATTAGTTAGAGTCTACAAGCTTCCTGCGACTTCACGCCACGTCAACGTCGCATTAGAGTCTCGTCATCTCTGTGCAGCGGGCCTCATCTCCAGAGAAGAAATGACGAACGTTGGCGATAAAAGAGGTGCACTAGGGGTACTTTCCCGTTTGAAGGGCACGGCCTCGAAGAGGCAAAAGAAAAACGGGGGTCCCTCAAATGCACCTGCTCCCGCTGATGGGTCTGCTCGCGGTCAGCAACCGCGAGGGGTCGGTTTGGGAGGGGTCGCTACGACTTCTCGTACGACCACGACCCCTCTATCCGCCATGCCCCCTCCGGCTACTGCGACTCCACCGTCAGGTGCTCGCGGTCAGCCAGTGATCGAAGTCGCCGAAAATTCGTCGAAAGGCGATCGGAGGGAGGGAGGCCTCCCTCCTAAGGATATGAGATGCGAGCATACTGGTGCTCGCGAGTCTGCGACACCTTCCGTGGGTGTCGTGGGTGCTCGCAAGACGGGCTCAAGCGAGATGGTAGTGGCCCAACCTTCCGGGTCGGGGGTTTTTGTTATCCCCCCGCACTTGCATCCTATATGCAAGTTTATGTTTGATAACATCCCTCCCAACGCCTTCGGGGGTTTGCCTGAGCCAAGCCCAGAAGCTCTCTCCACTGATATTGGAGTGAGATTGGTTCAGGTAGCAACCTTTTTCCTCTTTTTTTTTTTTTACCAATCTCTTCGGGATTTAATAAGATGACTAGCAATCTAATCCTTCTCTCTTTATTTATATCAGAGCCTGGATCTCACGCTCCGTGTTAGGCGGGATGTCGAAGCAGCTCGCCGCAGCGTGGAGGATGTGGAGAAGAAGAAAAAGACGATGGAAACAGAGGTCCAAGGGCGGGACCGCTTGGTGAAAGCTCTGGAAGTGCAGATTGCCAAGCTGGATGAAGAGAAGAAAATTCTCCTTGTCAAAATCCAATCCCTGACTGAGCGCTTCCAGTCAACGGATCTCCAACTCGCTAAGCTTCAGGAGCTCCATACCAAGAGCGAGAAGGAGAAGGAAATCTTCCGCCAGGACAAGATCCAGCTTGAAGGGTGGCTCAAGGATGCGCGGACCAAGCTCGAGGAGACCCAGAAGAAGCTCGAAGAGGCCCAGCAACGACTTCATCAGTTGAAGGATGACTCCATCCACTGGGAAGAAGAGCGAGTGGCCCTTGTTCAAATGGTATCTGATGAGGGTCCTCGCGCAGTCCAGAAGTTCCGGACTTCTCAACTTTACGATGAGGAGCGATATGAAGCATATATCGCTGGTCGCGATTTTGCGGTCAGAGTTATGCAGCAGATCGCTCTAACTTTTAACGTTGAGGAGTTCGACAGAGTGGCTTTCGAGGTTGCAGCTAGAGAACGGGCTGCTGCTGAGAACGAAGTCACTGGGGCAACAGATGCCGCTCCTGCTCCTGAGGCTGGTCCTGAAGCTGAGAGCCGCAAGCCCGCGCACGATGAGGATGACCAACCTTGACCTCGGCACCTTCCTATGTCATGTGTATATATATATATATATATATATATATATACATATATATATATATATATATATATATATTTTTTACTTTTGAGAAGAAATTTGTAATTGTCTTGACCTTTTGGTCATCATTTTAATGAACATTTATTTCTTCAGTGTTGTGTATTCTCATCTTTCATTTCTGCTTTGTGTTGATCCCATCCGACTCATCAGAGGATGCGATCCCTTATTCGAGCAGGAGCTGAGCTGCTCGCACTAGGAGTAAGACCCCTTAATTCGAGCACGAGCTGTGCTGCTCGTAGTGGGGTTACGAACTGCGCTACCTTAATTCGAGCACGAGTTGCTCTACTCGCATTCTGGAAGTGCGATCTCTTTCACCAGCGCAAGCATCTAATTCATGAAAAGATGAATTAGACTCAATCCAGAAGTCGTGTGACCGTGTCCGCGTTGAGATAGACTGATCCATCGATTGAGATTTTGATTCCACCAAGGGCAGAAGATTGGTCAAGAGAGCACGTATGCTCTCTTCGGGGCTGTTTTTAATCCATAAAATGGAGAAGCAACCAATTAATGACAACTTCAATCCTACCAAGGGTAGGCAATTGGCCAAGAGGATGTGTATATTCTCTTTGGAGCTATTCGAGTCCAAATAAATGGGATAGCGGCCAAAAAGGTGGTTTTAGCCCTACCAAAGGTAGGCAATTGGTCAAGAGATGGTAAGCACTCTCTTCAGGGCTATTCAGGTCCAAATAAATGGAATAGCGACCAAAAGATATCTTCATCCTTATTCATAAAATGTTGTTATGAACTACATCAAATCCAGGGGAAGTATTGTAGCAAATGCTCCACGTGCCAAGGGCGACGCACGGGTCTACCCTGCATGTCTTCAAGATAATAGGTACCGGGTCGCACAATCCTAATAACCCGATAAGGGCCTTCCCAATTTGGATCCAGCGAACGAGAAGGGACTCCGAGTTTTTGTCTTAGGACCAAATCTCCAGGCTGGAAGGATCTAGGCCGAACCTTCGTATTTCGATAACGAGCAATACGTTGTTGATATGCTGCCGCTCGTACTTGGGAGGCGTTTCTACGTTCTTCCAAGAGATCGAGATGAAGGCGAAGGTCTTCCTGATTACTCGCGGGGTCATATTGCTCGATCCGATACGAGGGCACTTGAATTTTCACTGGTACTACTGCGTCGACACCAAATGCTAAGGAAAAAGGGGTCTCACCCGTTGACGTACGAGTTGTAGTCCTTTATGCCAATAATACTTCTGGTAGAAGTTCTGGCCATTCACCTTTGCATTCACCAAGCTTGGTTTTTAAATGGTGCTTAATAATTTTGTTCACTGCCTCGACCTGCCCATTCGCCTGAGGATGATATGGAGAAGTGCGGAGATTACGTATCTTCCATTTGTCACAAAATTCATCAAAGGCCGCGTTGTCGAACTGCGTTCCGTTATCGGTAATTATGGTGTGAGGGAGTCCGAAACGGCATATGATATTTCTCCATGTTGGGGTCCCAAAAGTCAGGATCCTTAAAACAGGGATCACAAGTGTACAATCTGCCCCATCACTGGATTTAGGGGCAGTGCATCAGAAATCTCGGCAAAAATCGCAACACATATCAGACTTAACCAAAAAAATGAGAAATTGGGCTAGTGGTGGACCCCGCCGGTCATCATGACCAAAACTGTCCAAAATTGGGGGGATACCTCAATTATGAAGAAATAGGAGCAGTGCATCGGTATTCATCGCGAGGCGGACCCCGCAAATCCCCCAATTTGCAAAACCCAAGTTTGTAGGACACGAATACGTCCAGCGCATCCAAAAAATGAATTTAAGGGCGCACTGCCTCCAGCGTATCTAAAAAATGAATTTAAGGGCGCACTGCACCCAGCGCATCCAAAAAATGAATTTAAGGGCGCACTGCGTCCAGCGGATCCAAAAAATGAATTTAAGGGCGCACTGCCTCCAGCGCATCCAAAAAATGAATTTAAGGGCGCACTGCACCCAGCGCATCCAAAAAATGAATTTAAGGGCGCACTGCACCCAGTGCATCCAAAAAATGAATTTAAGGGCGCACTGCGTCCAGCGCATCCAAAAAATGAATTTAAGGGCGCACTGCCTCCAGCGCATCCAAAAAATGAATTTAAGGGCGCACTGCACCCAGCGCATCCAAAAAATGAATTTAAGGGCGCACTGCGTCCAGCGCATCCAAAAAATGAATTTAAGGACGCACTGCCTCCAGCGCATCCAAAAAATGAATTTAAGGGCGCACTGCCTCCAGCGCATCCAAAAAATGAATTTAAGGGCGCACTGCGCCCAGCGCATCCAAAAATTCACCCAGCGCATCCAAAAAATCAGTTAATTTCAGGATGCGCTGGCAGCTGGCGCGTCCTGCAAACCAACTTCTGGACTCCGATCATTTCGCGACGCGCCGAGCGCATTTATCGACGCGCCGACTCATTTTCTCGACGCGCTACACGTGTCGACCGCTTATTGGACGACGACACCTATAAATACCCCGCCCACCACCTCATTTGCATCATTCAGCAAGAGAGAGAGAGGACCTCGTCGCCGGAAAACCTTTGCCGATCGCCGGAATCCTTCTCCGACCGCCGGATCCCCTCGCCGAAAATCGCACCTCCGATCATACCAGGTCTGGAGGAATGGCTAAGTCATCTTTTTTCGATGCGCTGGTCCCAGCGCATCATAAAAGTGACCCAGCGCATCAGGGAAATTCTCGGCGGATTACATGAACCATCAATCGTGGCATTTTAAGGACGCACTGGCCCCAGCGCGTCGCAAAATAGCCCAACGGATCAGAAAAATACAAGTTTTAGAGTGAAAGCTATTTTATGGACGCACTGGCCCCAGCGCGTCATAAAATTACCCAGCGCATCAGGAAATTACAATTTAAGGACGCACTGGCCCCAGCGCGTCGCAAAATAGCCCAGCGGATCGAAAAATTAGATTTTAAGGACGCACTGGCCGCAACGCGTCATAAAATTACCCGGCGCATCATGAAAATCATTTATGGACGCACTGGCCCCAGCGCATCAATAAAATCAGGCCAGCGGATCGCAAAAATCAGCACTTTGCGCATTCATTCCAGCACCTTTAAATCCTCATTTCATAACATTTTTAAGCCTCGTTTGAGCCTATTTTGGGTATTTCGAGCGTTCCGGACACGATGGAGCAGTCAAACGACCCATCCGGGATACCCAATGAGCAGAACGCAAGCCTTCGGAGTCTGATCCGACCCAACGAGCTGAATGGAACAATTCTCCCGAAAAGAGGCCGCCGGTGCCCAGAATCATACTGATGCATCATCATTACGTGTACTATCATAATATGACCCGAATCCAGGTCTGGACTAAGCAAAGGGGACTATGATTAACACGATAAACCACACCAGGAGAGTTCTGAACTATCACACACAATCTGTTAAAAAAAACTGATATTCCAAGAACAGTCGATGCCCTACCCATCCAAACAGCATCCGCTGGTTGAGCTGCGCAGGTACACACAACTGTAGAATGGACTTCCCGAGGTCACCTGTCCCTACATTGACAGGCGCGGGCCCAGAGTCGTCCATCTCAGCCATAAACCCTGACAGTCTCAGCCCGGATCTCCTGTCAAAACATGGGACATAGACATCCGACTCGTACAAAGGTGGATCAGTCTATAACAAATACAGGTCTCCGCGACCATACAAATACAGGTCTCCACGACCATACAAACACAGGTCTCCGCGACCATACAAATACAGGTCTCCGCGACCACCAAAACACAGGTCTCCGTGACCAATGAACTCTGAGACCATAGTCCCCGCTGACTAGTCTTTTGCCTTTTAATCAAGGGTCATCGATCATTCGATGTAATTAAGGGCTCGTGCTAGATCACGGCCTGGAATGTACAAGATCTCAGAATCTCTGGAATAAAATTCGCCTTGCGATATCTCTTCTTTTGTGTATTTTATGAATGCCTGTGATTGTTTACGAATGTTTCTATATTCAGAACCCCAGATCAGCAAAACACCACATTTCGGGGAATGTTCATTCTCTAGTTCTAACACTCCATATGAACTTGGTAGTTTGTTTCTCAGTAATCTTGGTTAATGGTTCTGCCTCGGCCCATTTGGTGAAGTAATCAACTGCCACAATTGCGAACTTATTTTGTCCCTTTCCCATGATATCGACCCCCCACCGAGCGAAAGGCCAAGGGCTATCAACTGGAGTCATCCGTTCGGAAGGTACATGGGATATAGGTGAATATCGCTGGCACTTGTCACATTTTTTAGAAAATTCAATTGCATCTGCTTTCATAGTGGGCCAACAATATCCTTGCCGCATCGCCTTATATGCTAGGGATCGCCCCCTGGGGTGATTACCACATGCCCCCTGGTGTACTTCGTCTAGAACATGACTTCTAGATGAAGACACCGTAAATAAGGCAGGGAGAAAATTTTTCGCAACAATATTCCGTCTTGCAAGGTGTACTTGGCAGCTCGAAGCCGAATTTGTCTTGCAGCTTTCTTGTCATCTGGTAGGTATCCGTCTCTGAGATAAAGGATGATGGGATCCATCCAGCATGGAGACGATTGTACCGATATTACTTGCTCAAGAGCCGATTGGTCGATACTTAGGTTCTGACGATGCTCGATGGGGATCGAATGTGCTAGCTCAGATTCTGGTGCAGAAGCGAGCTTAGCCAATGAGTCGGCAAGTTGGTTCTGCTTGCGAGGAATATGAATTATTTCATAAGTCTTTAGTTTTGCGAGCAGGATGAGGACACGAGACTTGTATAAGGCCATCCTTTCTTCTTTGGCTTCGAATTCACCAAGAACTTGGTTGACAATGAGCTGGGAGTCGCTATGAATTAACAGATTTTGAATTGCAAGGACAATGGCCAGTTCGAGGCCAACGATCAGGGCCTCATATTCTGCTTCATTATTTGAGACGCGAGAATCGAAACGTAGAGTATATTGGAAATGCGACCCGTCGGGAGCCACTAAAATCAGGCCCGCTCCACTGCCAGTGGCCCGTGACGACCCGTCCACGAAGAGTGACCAAGGAGGCTGGTCGCTGGTCGTGGTATTATTATCGGAAGAGTATGTAAATTCGGCGATAAAGTCAGCCACGGCCTGGCCCTTGACGGCGGTCCTAGGACAGAATGAGATATCGTGTTCGCTGATCTCGACTGCCCATTTAGTCAAGCGTCCGGAAGCCTCAGGTCTCTGAAGGACTTGCCGTAGTGGATGATTTGTTGGTACTAGAATAGCGTGGGCTTGAAAGTATGGTTGCAGTTTTCGAGCTGCCGTGACTAAGGCCAGGGTCAGCTTTTCCATATCAGAATACCGAGTTTCTGCATCAACCATTGCTCGACTAACATAATAAACGGGCCTTTGCACCCCGGAATCTTCTCTTATTAAAGCGGCGCTAACGGCCGTAGCGGACACAGATAAATATAGAAAGAGTTGCTCGTGTGCTATAGGTTTAAATAAAATGGGGGGTGTGCTCATGTATAGCTTCAATTGTTGAAAAGCCTCTTCACACTGTGGTGTCCATTTCCAATCAGACTTGGCCGTTGCACGAAGGAGTTTGAAGAATGGTAAGCACTTGTCAGATGCTCGCGAGATGAACCTGTTCAATGATGCGATGCGACCAGCCAGACGCTGGACGTCCTTCAGAGTGGTGGGGGATTTTATCTCTATCAATGCTCTTATCTTTTCAGGATTTGCCTCGATTCCGCGTTGGCCGACTATGAACCCAAGAAACTTTCCTGCAGACACTCCAAACGCACATTTTTCTGGGTTCAATTTCATTTGATACTTCCTCATTAGGTCGAAGGCTTCTCGAAGATCAGAAATATGATCATCTTCTACGGTGCTTTTCACGAGCATATCATCAACATAAACTTCCATATTCCTACCGATTTGAGCAGCGAATATTTTGTTGACGAGACGTTGATAAGTGGCCCCTGCATTTTTAAGACCGAACGGCATTACCTGGTAACAATATAGTCCTCGATCCGTGATGAAGGCAGTATGCTGGCCATCAGGTGGATGCATCATAATCTGGTTGTAACCAGAGTAAGCATCCATAAAACTGAGCAGAGCGTGTCCAGCTGTTGAATCGACCAGCTGGTCTATCCGTGGTGTTGGAAAACTATCTTTGGGGCATGCTTTGTTCAGATCTAAATAATCGATGCACATTCTCCATTTGCCATTAGCTTTTCGGACGAGAACTACGTTCGCGACCCACTCTGGGTAGTCAACTTCTTTTATGAAATTGACCGTAAGTAGCTTCTCGACTTCAGCTTTGATCGCCATTTGCCTTTCTGCAGTGAAGGCACGTCGACGCTGGTGTACGGGTTTATACTTTGGGTCGATATTGAGACGATGTGCGATGACATTGGGGTCGATGCCTGGCATATCTTTATGAGACCAAGCGAACACGTCCTGATATTCGGTAAAAAAAGGACCAAATCTTCACGATGGACACTGGTTAAAGAGGATCCAATGTATACGACCCTGGACAGGTCGTCTTTGGCTAAGTGAATCGCCACTGTATCTTCCCCTGGAGTTCCCGATTTAAGAGCATTTTCTCTCGGATCCAACGAGGTGTTGGAGGGAAAGTTGGGTGGATCTTGTGCTATCTCCATAACGGGTATTGCTTGAGCCTTCTTTCGATCTTGGAGGGCTATCTGGTAGCAAGACCGTGCCTCCTGTTGACTTCCTCGCACGACCCCGATACCATTTGGGGTAGGAAATTTGACACACAGATACGAAGGGTGCAAGGCTGCCCCGAGCTTAGTAAGAGACGGCCGCCCCAAAATGGCGTTATATGCTGATTTTCGGTCTACCACGAGGAAGTTTATGAAGACGGTGGTCTTCGCTGGACTTTCTCCAAAAGTAACTAGGAGATCGATGCTTCCTTCAGGCGTTACTACCTCACCTCCGAAGCCGACGAGGGGGGTCGATACTGGCTTGAGAAGGCTTCTGGCAAGTGCCATTTTGTTGAAAGCCTCCAAGTATAGAATATCGGCTGAGCTACCTGTATCCACCATAATTCGATGTGTCAGATAATTTGATACCTTCAATGTGACTACGATGGAGTCTTCGTGAGGGAAGTGAATTCCCTTCGCATCTTCGAGAGTGAAGGAAATTGGAGGATGGCTGGTCTTTGATGAGCTAGACGTCTGTTCCAGCCAATAGATTTGCTGGGGTTCTTTGGATGCCTTTCGAGCGTATGCCTTTTTTGAAGCTTGAGAATCGCCCCGCAAGCTGGTCCTCCGGCGATGGTGCGGATTTCTCCCGTGGGCTCAGCGTCCTCTTGGTCAGTTTGATGATGAGGCGGTTCCTTTTGGCGAGATGAGGTCTTCGCCCTTTCTGGTGATTGATTTTTACGAGCAACATAATCCTGGAGATGGCCTTTTCGAATGAGGGCTTCGATATGGTCTCGTAGAGAGATGCAGTCCTAGGTTCTATGCCCGTGATCTTTGTGGAAGTAACAGAACTTGCTCTTGTCTCTCTTCTCGGGATCGGATTTGATCTTTGCAGGCCACTTTACATATGGCTTCTGTTTAATCTCCATTAGAACCTTTTCATGAGACCGATTAAGAGGAGTGTAGTTATGATATTTACCGGAGTAAGGCTTCTTGGGAGAACGATCGCGTTGACCACGACGATATTTTTTATCTGCAGAAGAGGTTCCCTCTGGCTTGCGTTTCTTACCCTGTGCCCCATGACGTGTCAATGCGACTTCTTCTGCATTGATGTACTTCTGAGCTTTGGCTTGGAATTCTGCCATAGTTTTCGGTGGGCTTTTATCCAAGGCAAACCTGAATTTCTCGCTCGTTATTCCTGCTATGAGGGCTGCGAGCCCTTTTTCTTCAGTATAACCTTCAGTTTGAACGGCTTCAGTGGTGAACCGTACTGTGAACTCCTTTATTATCTCTCCATGCTGCTGTTTTAAATTCATCAGATGGGAGGTTGGCTTCTTAATGCGAATGCTTCCCATGAATTGAGAAAGGAATATCTCCGATAACTGGGAAAAGGAACTGATGGAACGAGGCTTTAACCCCCGAAACCATGTACGAGCTGCTTCCTTCAATGTTAGGGGAAAAGCCCTACACATGATTTCTGAACCATGTCCCTCCAACTCCATGAGGGACCTATATGTTTTCAGGTGTTCAAGAGGATCACCAATACCTATATACGGGGTGATAACGGGCGTTCGATACTTTCTGGGTAACGGGGCTTCCATAACCTCGCTGGTGAAGGGGGACTCGGATTGATGTATCGCCGCCATAACGGTAGATGGCTGATTTGCCTGGTACTGCTGTTCCATGACGTCAAAATGATCATGGATTCTTTTGAGATCTCCTTCCTACGGCAGGGTATAGCCTGATGTTTCGGCGGTGGAGCCCTGAGGTTAAGGTTATCGAGACGAACTAGAATGTATAGAATGTAGAGACGGCACAGGGATATGGCTGCCAAGTGGTGGGACCTGTGGTTCGTCCATAGAATGTCTGGATGCCACTGGTATAGGCTGCGGTGGTAACCTTTCGGAGGCTTGTCTCTGCGGTTCGGGGAAATGCTGATCAAGCCGATTCGACAGGGCCTGAACTCCGGCATTTAAAGTTAGGAGAGTGTTTCCGAGGAAATGTAGGACATCATCTTGATTTCCAGAAGCTTCCAATAATGGGTTTGCTGATGGCACATTTAGGGCTCCTTGAGGGATGTTCATCGAGGCAGGTGGAAGGGTAGGTACGGATTCCGTCTCATCGGGCGGAGGTGGTGCCTGCCTTGAAGTCGAAGGATGAACAGCCTTTTTAGGAGGCATCGCCGAAGGATTTTTATCGGTGGTTAGAATGATTTATTTTGACGATCAAGTCGCTTCCCACAGACGACGCCAAAACTGTTAACGTCAGATTTTGTAACTGGATCCTCCGGACGTTCACATTCTCTCCAATAGATACCTTCCTCCGCCGGACCTGAAAGAAGACAGAAAGCAACTAAGGGTGGTTGGCGTCCAGCCGTTAGCCCTCCGATGCTTAAGTCAGGCCGAAGCAAGAAGAAGAATAACCAGGCAAAAACAGGCCAGGGATTGAATATTGTGTACCTTTCTCTTAATAGAGTCATCCTTTTATATAGATCTGAAGCGATCAAATCCCGCTGATTTCGTGTACGATACGAGATTCTGCTGATTTCGTGGGATAAGATCCTTATCCTTAGAGGAGAGATCTAACCCATTTACTTATTTCGGCAATCACGTTCCTTGATAGCAATCCCTTGAGATTCGGAACCATGCCCAAAATCAACCTATACGGGCTGCTGGTAGGCGTAATAATAGCGCTGATTGCTCATGTTGAGCTGGAAGCCGTAGTTGGAGTCATAGTCGGCGAAAAGGAAGGAGACGCTGAAAGGGCGGAGACCGCAGCGCTGGGTGTAGCCCTGCTTGGAGTCGCAGAGGGATTTGGACAAGCTGCTCGACGGGAATCGGGTGCTGGAACTACGAAGACCGTCCAAACCAAAAACAAAGACTCATGATTGCTCTGATTCGGGAGCTGCTCGTGTCAGGAATGCTCGCATTCAGGAGATGCGACCCCTTCTGACGAGCACGAGCCGAGCTACTCGCATCAGGGAGATGCGACCCCTTCTGACGAGCACGAGCCGAGTTACTCGCATCCGGGAGATGCGACCCCTTATCGCGACCACGAACTGAGCTGCTCACATCCCAGATGCGCGACCCCTTCTGACGAGCACGAGCCGAGCTGCTCACATTCATTATGTCCGCGATCCTTCACTTCTCGCCAGACTATATTTGCCTACAACAACGTGATTCACAGTACAATCGTCGTCTCGGCTCTTTTACGTCCTCGTGCTCGGTGAGATCTCTTAGTTTCTAATCTTTTTATTGTTTATCATCCTGCATGAGTGAAGAAGGTTAGATTCAAGCGAGTTGTGTTTGTGATTAGATGTTGTAAACAATTTACTTCATAGTGGATTGTTTCTCTGAACGAGGTCTCATGGTTTTTACCTCTTTGAGGGTTTTCCATGTAAAAATCTCTTGTGTTCGTATGGTTAATGATTTAATCTTGTTTGTTGCATTATCATATCACATAATTCATATAGTTGGAGGCGAGATCTTAAGATTTTGTGCAATGCACCGAACAGTTTGACCCGTAGACTTAGTTGAGGCTAAGCTTGTAGAGCCGGATCAACTTTCACCTCAAGCCTTAACTTAATATGTACAGGTGTCATGTCCTACAAACATGGCATTCCAATCCTCAGCTGGATAAACACCTGGAATCTTGAAGGTAGACCGTCGGTTTCATTCTTAAACAATGTCTATTTCTTTGTGTGCGGCTAACTTGATCAATGGATAGATTAGAGCATTTAAGTAAAAAAAAAAAATTATGGATTTTATTAATTTTCTGGCGAGGCCAGGTCAGTCCATCCGCAACCAGTTTCAGGCTCAGGCTTGGGTATAATGTGCTAGACTTCTGTTGGGCGTGGGTCTTTTACATGGTCGCCTGTGTAATGTGTGCTGACCTAATGGGTAGCCTAGGGTCGTACGTCCATTGCACCTAACGGCCAGCACATGGTATTGGTGTAATGACCTAAAAGGCCAGGCTTAGGCTAGAATCTTAAATTTTATGTTCATTAATTTACCAATCAGTCATGCACAGGCTCCGTCCAAGCCTAGGCCAGCCTGGTCTATTATTGGTTTAGAGGCATTTTTGTCACATATCATGTATGATGGGTGCACCTGATGAACAGTTTAGATCTTACACCAAGTAAAGCTAAATTTCTTAAATTAATCCATTCTGCATCCAAAGTGCTCTTTTTTTTTTTTTTTCGTGCAGCCGGTGGATTAGAGAAAGGTGGACCTTTTAGATAGCAAGTGAAAATTTCATTTCTCATTACTATCTTATTTTAAGAAATAGTTACCTTGTATCTTATGTTAATTATAAATAAGTATAATAATTATCCTAAGAAATCCATGATTTTCTTTGCAATATTCTAAAGAGCTACAAATGTCAAATCCAAGAATAATGATTTTTTTCTTGTGAATTTGGTGTATCCTAACATACTTAATACTCAAGAGTAATGCTGATTTTATAAACAAGACGTTCCAAATTTTTTCTTAAAAAAAAAGAAAGAAAGAAAAAGGAAAAGAGAAAGATATCAAACTATAATCACTTTCATACCTCGACTCACTCATTCCATTTGGGTCCTGAGTCAAGTTGGGACTCGTCCCAGTCTGGGGTGATGATATGTATAGGCCGGTTTGACACGGTTCTGTCAATGTTCATAAACCATACAAGGCCCATGTCGGCCGATGCAGCTCACTTAGAGGGTGATCAATACCACATACATAAACAATATGTAAGCATAAAGCATGCTTAGCCTTCACAAGTTCCACATCACAATGGAGACAATCTGCCTCTTGTTCTTTTCTTCTACCAACCTTACATCACAGAGCTTTAGAATTGGGTTTAGGTGCCTCTTTTACTTCCTCTTTTTGAGTGCCACCCTGTAACGACCTAAGAAATTTTTGTTGTTTAAAAATTTTATAATGCTAAAAAATAGGATTAAATGAATTAATTTTTCATTAATAAACAAAAAGAAAACATGGACTAGTTGGTTAAAGCTCTTTTGAGCAAGAGGAAAGATTAGGGATCAAGTCTTATCACTTATAAGGATATAATTTTTCTTTTTGCTCTAAAGACGAATTTTGAAATTCAAACTTATCTTATCTCAATCAACCCTATTTTGCGGCTAAATCAAGGGAGAAAAGGAGAGAAATAAGGAGGAATGGAAGGATCTTGCGGCTAAATCAAGTAGGCAGTCATTTCCTTCTATTTCATTTAAGTGGGCCAGGCCCAACCAATGAACGGGTTGGATCAGCACGGAAGCTGATCAGCACCTGCCACGGAAGCTGATCAGCACCTGCTCCTTCGAGAGATGGAACAAGCATATAACGTGAATCTGGCAGTGGACATTTCCCCATATTTCAAGAAGGCTCAACAGAAGCAGGACATCAACACCCCAGATGCAGAATACTCTGCACCGCTACCTAGAGCGCAGGGTGAGCAGGAAACGGAAACGCCATCAGAAAATGCTGAAGCAGTCAGGGAAATAGAGGACGGTAGGAGACACGTTCAGTCAGATTTAATGCAGGCTATGCAAACGCCATCAGAAACTGTCCAACCAGTCAGGCAAACAGAGGAAGATTGGGGACAAGCTCAGAAAGAATCGAAGCAACAGGCTGTCCACAAGAGACTTCGGAAGAAATATATCCCAGAGAGAGGTCAGCAAGACTGGACAGACAGGCTAAGAAGAATCAATAGAAGGGCTGTGAACTCCGGGTGTGTCACGGATGGATAGTCTGCTTGTGTGGAATGCCCGGGGGGTGGGTAACGCGGCGACTCGAAGAACAATTCAGAGAAATATTAAAAACTTCAGGCTGTGTTTAGTGGCGATTCTGGAGCCAATGCTCATAGATGGCAAGAGGGTGCGGACATGTCTCAAGCTGGGATTCCACTCCTCTTTCTCCAATGCTGATCAAGGAGGGAAGATCTGGGTCTTCTTTAAAAGCCCGCTGACAGTTACGCTTCACTCAGCTTCGGATCAAATGCTCTCCTTACAGGTCTCGACGCAGGGAGGAAGGGAAAACTTTCTCCTATCTGTTGTGTATGCTAAATGTTCGACAGTTTTGAGAAGGAATCTGTGGGCAGACATGATCGGCATAGCCTCCTCCTTAAGTGGGCCTTGGTGTGTGTGTGGGGATTTCAACGAAATCCTGATGGGATCTGAGAGAATTGGTAGGAACCATAGAATTCTGCCAACCTCAATGGCAGATTTCCAAAGTGTGGTTCAGCAATCGGCCCTTAGAGATGCAGGATTCAGAGGAAATTCTTTTACCTGGAGTAACAATCAGTCAGGTATGTCTCGGGTCTGGGCGAGGCTGGACAGGGCTTTAGGAAACAATGAATGGTTCAGGTTGTTTCCTTCTTTCCAGGTAACCCACCTCCCAAGGGTGGACTCCGACCACTCCCCTCTCCTGCTTTCTTTCCCAAATCGTCTTATGGCAGGCCCGAAGCCTTTCCGCTTCCAACGGATGTGGTTGCGGCATGCAACTTTCCTCCCCATGGTGAAAGTAGCGTGGCAGTCCGTGTTAGCAGAGGCTCATGGTGATCCGATGTCCATCCTCATCAGCAGAATGAAAGCGACCAAGGTTGCTATGCAAACCTGGAATAAGGAGACATTTGGGAATATCTTCAGCCAGATCAAGACACAGGAGGAAGAGATTATGCGAGTAGAGTGCAATTTACAAACAGACCCGGATTCGCATAGTGCGAGCAGGTTGCCAGAGGCCAGGGAGAACCTGGCGCAGCTGAAGCTGATGGAAGAGGTTTTCTGGAAACAGAAATCTCGTAACAGCTGGCTGAAGGAGGGGGATAGAAATACAGCCTACTTCTTCAACTCGGTTAATGAAAGGAATCGAAGGCTCTATATCAAAGATATTGTTCTCAGCAATGGCATCAGATCGTCAGACCCAAGGGAGATAAAGGCGGAGGTGGTGAGTTTCTTCTCCTCTCTTCTTGCAGCAGACTCATGCGAGGTTGATGAGGATCTCCTTCAACCTATCCCTTCCTCTATGTCCACGGAGGACAATGCAGCTCTTCTTGGAGTCCCCTCGCCTGAGGAGGTTAGGGAGGCAGCGGCAGCTCTTCCCCAGGATGGTGCTCCAGGTCCGGATGGTTTTTCAGGTGCATTTTTTGCGGCATGCTGGGAGGTGATCGGTATGGATATTCATAAAGCTATAACCTTCATATTCCAAGGAGGGGAGCTCCCCAGGGTGGTTAATTCATCCATCATCTGTCTGATTCCAAAAGTGGAATCGCCGGATAGGTTTTCGGATTTCAGACAGATCAGCCTGTGCAACTGCCTCTACAAGATCTTCTCCAAGGTCTTAGCCAACAGGTTAGCCCTCCTCCTCCCTACTCTCATTTCCACTGAGCAAGGGGCCTTTGTCCAAGGGCGCTCAATGTCGGAACATATAGCGGTGGCCAAGGAGTTGTTCGCAGAATTGAACAGGAAAGTCAGGGGAGGTAACGTCATTCTCAAGCTAGACCTGGAGAAAGCTTATGATAGAATCGAATGGCCTTTTCTCATTGCGGTCCTCAAGAAATTCGGATTCAGCCAAGGGAGTATTTCCCTCCTAGAGAAGTGTTGGAAAGGCAATTGGTTCTCGGTGTTGGTGAATGGTGAGTCGTGCGGTTTTTTCTCCTCAACCAAGGGCCTGCGTCAAGGGGATCCGATCTCCCCCTACTTGTTCATCCTGGCAGCGGAGGTTTTCAACAGGGGTTTTAAGAGGCTATGCGAGAGGGGTTATTGCTCATCCTACAAAGTGCGTAGAGGCTGCGTCAACACCTCTCACCTGCTATACGCAGACGATACTCTGCTGTTTGTTAACGGAAGCAGCAGATCTCTTCAAGCAGTCGATGCTTTCCTTATCAAATTCCAGGTAGCTTCGGGCCAACGGATCAATAGGAGTAAGAGCAACGTCTATACCTCCGAGAGAATAGCCGCGTCGAGGATAAGGAAGATAGAAAGCATTTTGGAAATCAGGAAATCTTCCAGCCACCTCTGTCATTTGGGCGTCCCCATCTCCAGAGGTAGATTGAGCGGGACGTTGTTAGCCCCCCTTCTAAGTCGGATCAGGTCTTCTATTTCTGGATGGCAGTCCAAATGCCTCTCCCAAGCAGGCAGGCTCCAGCTGGTCAAGCACGTCTTGAGCAGCGTTCCCATCCACCTTCTGGCGGCAGCAGATATCCCAAGCAGTTGTATCCACTTGCTGGAAAAAGACATGGCAGATTTTATTTGGGGCAGCAAAGAGGCTAAAAAGAAAATGCATTGGATAAGCTGGAGCAAGGTAGCTAAGCCGTTAATCGAAGGCGGGCTAGGCATAAGACGCCTGAAAGACGTTCTGAAGAGCTTGAGGCTCAAGTTGGGCTGGAGGATCAAGCACGCTCAAATCCAAAACCCATGGGCAGATTACGTCAGAAGTAGATACGGGGAGGACCTGAAGGGCGAGTCGGCCGCGGCTTCTTCTGCTCAGAGATCGTCGTTCTGGAAGGGTATTGTCAGGTTGTTTCCAAAGCTGGAGGCGAACGTAGCTTGGCTGATAGGGAGGGGGGAGATAAACCTTTGGGAAGAAAACTGGTCCGGTCTTGGCCCCCTCGCTTCCAAATGTATCCTCCCTCTGTCACAGCAGTTGAAGCAGCTGCAAGTCAAAGATCTGATTGGCACAGAAGGTATCAGGAGCAACTCTACGGCCCTGCTGGTGCTGTCGCAGCAAGTTATCAACTTCATTCGGCAACAGGGCGTCTGCACGTCTCAATCTCCAGACTCCTGCATCTAGACCAGATCCCCTGCAGGGAACTTCACCACGTCCTCAGCGTGGAATCTGTGCAGGCAAGCAGGGGTGCGGAGGAGTTGGTCTGGGTGGGTGTGGCATGCGAAAAATCCGCCAAGAATGGCAGTCTTCATGTGGAAGCTGATCCACAAAGCCATCCCTGTGGACGACAGAGTTCAAGCGAAAGGTATTCCCCTAGCCTCAAGATGTAGTTGCTGTGGCCCTCCAAGGAACCCCAGCGTGGAGACTCTGGAGCACCTCTTTGTGGACGGCAGAATAGCCTCCACCATCTGGAGTTATTTCAGTCCTCTTATGGAGTTGTCCATCATTAGAGGTCAATCGCCGCTGGAAAGGGCATCGCAATGGTGGAGTGGGGCGTCCGCCAAGGATAGTTGGGGTATTATTACAGGAATTCTGCCGTCCATCATCATGTGGGAGATCTGGAAGGAAAGAAACGAGATCAAATACGAGGGGGTAGAGGCTGGTGCGGATAAGGTGATACTCAGGATTAAATTCTGGCTGTCGCTCATTGCCAAGGATCTCCCTCATCCGAAGTCGGCAAGTCGAGCGAAGATAGAGGCCATCCAGGATCTGGGGCTCATGTTTCTAGCCGAGCGCTATAGGAGTTCTAGCGCTGTCAAATGGGTGACGCCTGTTGAGAGTTGGATCAAGATCAACGTCGATGGATCGTCCATAGGTAATCCGGGCCTGTCAGGGGGAGGCGGGGTTGGAAGAGACTCGAAAGGTGCTTTCCTATTTGCTTTTTCCAGTGGGTATGGGATAGGCTCCAATGGCATAGCGGAGCTGCGTGCTATCCAGGAAGGGCTTTGCCTAGGGGTGGAGCGGGGATTCATGAGAATAGTCATTGAAAGCGACTCCAAAAGCATGGTCGACGCGCTTGCCAAGAATAGGATCCCTTCTTGGAAAATGTGGTACTGGTGGGCTAGAATTCAAAATCTGAGTAAAGATAGGATCATCAGCTTCTCTTTCACTCCGAGAGAGGCAAATGTAGTGGCTGATTCACTTGCCAAGGAGGGAAGCGGATCTCAAGCTAGCAGGTTCTTTGCGGAAGCCGCTCTTCTCTGTGGGCCTGGGCGGAAGGTCCGTGGTGAGCTGTTTATGGACCGTGTGGGCCTGGGCAACATTAGGACTATTTTTTTGTAGCTTTTTGTAGATGCTTGTATAGCCTACAGGATAGGTGGCTCGAGCTGGTTTTGTGGTCTCGGGCTGCCCGAAGTCGAGCAGGCTATGTTGCCGGCTTGTTGCTTGGTCTTTGAATATATAGTCTTTTAAAAAAAAAAATGAACGGGTTGGATCGTCTGTCCATTCATTGTACGGATCTAGAGACCCTATTTTTATTTTAACCCTTGAATATACGATCTTGATTGGTGGGGACCATTTGGGTGGGCCAAAATCGATCTGAATGAGTCATAATGACCATAAGGCCAAAATGTACACAGGCCACGTAATTCAGATCGATTGGACCTACAGATGGGACACATCAATTGGATAAATGATAACCTTTAAATTCTTTTTATTATTCCTTTATTTTATTATTAAGGTAATTGTGGTGAATTTGTTATATTCCAAATTTTAGTGGGCCCACAAAGAGGTGGTCGACCCAATGGTCAGACCAGATCTCTAATAGATCCCACATGTTAGGCTAAATAATAATAATAATAATAATAATAATAATAATAATAATAATAAAGAAAAGAAAAGAAAATCCCTTGTTGGACGTCCAGCGTTAGAGACGCTGGAACGTCCAGCGTTGGAGGCAATTGACGTTAATGTGGGGGCCCCACTCATGGAATCCACCTTAATGTATTTAATACATCCACTCCATCCAATTGATTCTCCATCTAATTTTAGGACTGATGTCCAAATTCGAACCTAGACAAAGGTTCGAGTGGGCTTCACTAGACAGATCAGTGACCACCGTTCAAACCATTCTAGGCCGCTGAAAGCTTTTGATTTTAATCCCTTCATAATAACAGATTTAGAGCCATGCATCTGTGAATCTATAACTGTCATTTCATGGTCCAAATAATCATCCATGTATATAAGTGATGGATGTCCATCTGAACCTATACCAGAACTACTTGTGAAGTCTAAATAATTGTCCAGAGTAGAAACTAGAATGAGAGAACCAACGCCCTGTGACGTTAAAATTATCCTAGGGCCATAAAAAGATAGAGTAGGGCCCACTAAATTTCAAATCATGATCTGAACTGTCCTTCCAATTAAAAGCATTATTTTAAGATGCAGGGCAAAATATGAACCAGATAGAATACTCTGGTGGGCCACACTAATAACATTAAATGTAACTTTTAAGACGCCCTAGGATGAGAGATATGTCTTATGCCATTTTAGTTGTTTTTTATAAAATTTTAGAATACCATCATCTCACTTCATTTAAACCATTCACTTGATGGACCATTCTATTTTAAGACATGAATTCAAAGATGAGGGAAGACCATTGAATAAGTGGACCACACTACATAGATCAAACAGGCCATTGGAATCATTTTTAGTGTCATTTACGTGGTTACCATGCATAAGGTGTTGGTTTGGAAAAGACTTTTACACCATTATTCTTTTTATAATGCCTCTTGTACTATTTAACTTTATAACCATAATTTTCATTGTATTTACATTTATGACATTCTCCCATTAAAAGACACAAATCAAATTGAATTTATTTGTAATCAGTGGAGATTATGGATTATTGTACGACTAGGTTATGTATTTAAACTGTTTGTGGGTAATTATATACACGGGCTGTTTTGTAAATAGTCATGTACCTAGACTACTTTACAGATAGTTATGTCTATGGTCTATTTTACAAATAGTTATACTAAATGTATGTTTTTGCGATTAATCAAACTAATGACTGATGGTAAATAGTTGTCATAAGGATGTTCATAAGAAATTATGAGTGTGAATTAGTTCGAATAATCAATATAGGAATACTCCCGAACCCAACATACCTTGAACAACTCATTAAACTATAAATAATTTCCTGAAACCATTAGAAAACTTAATCCATTCTGAACTATCGTATTAGTCTAGATTGTTTCTATTTCGTGGAATTGAGACTAACCACACATGAGTCATTTTGAGCTATGGACGAATGTTTGAGTTGTCGCAAACCAAACACAAAATAATACCCATTTACAATAGTCAAATTAATTAAACCTTGTTTACGCACAGGGATTTGTTAGTAGGTTGGAGGTAATGTAACTTTTGGATTTCACATCACCCAACAAAAGGTGAGTACATCCCAACACGTTTCCTAGTCATTTTAAATAAGTAGGTTATGTGATGAATATAATATGTGATGTTGATTGATACTCGTTTAAATATTATTCAAATAATTGCCAATTATAATAAATTTCATAAAATGTTGCCTCTCAAAAGGAGAGATGAAATGTACGGATGTGAATTATTGTACGAATGTGAATTATTGCACGCATTCATGAGTTATTGTTCTTGGAGTTCGACTCTGGAAGACCGGTAGGTACTTAAGTACCCGGTTACCCAGGGACCATCCTGGAAGCCCACTAATATGTGGAAGTCCGCCTTTTAAGGAAGGGGGAGCCGATTGATGAGATCCAATCGAAGCAAGTGAAAGATTGATTATATGCCCACTTGATGCATCGTTTCATATTAAATTCATTCTTGCATTAATTATGTGTTACCTATATTTGATGGCATGTGTTTATCTTGCTTAATTGAAATGCATGTGAACCGTATTGGGTTACTAACTGGACTTCCCTGCTGACGGAAGTAAATATATACAGATGGTACATATGATATATATGTGCAGGAACCTGAACAAGTAGATGAACCACCAAGTATCTTAACGAAGGAAGAAGTGACTGCTACGAATCAAGACATTTAGATTATTTCTATCATTTTTCTGTTTTATTTTCATTTAATGACATTATTAATAAGTCCCAAATGAGTAGACCATTGTGTATGGATTGTATTTTTATTTAATTGTTGTCAAATGATAATTTGAACTTAGTACATATATGATCCCATGCCTCTATAACAGTTTGACTTTTGAATTACATGCTTTTGTGCACGAGTCATACCCCATAACCTGGGCCTGAGGGTGTACACTCTGTGTCCAGATTTTGGGGCGTGACAGCAGCATAAAAAAGCTCTAGAATCACGTCGTCCTTCACTGCCGCCTCTTGTGCTTGCACTTGTGGGGGCACTTCACGTATGGGATCCACTTCACAACTTCCTAATGTTCATTCTCGGGGTTGTTCATGAGCATGCTAACAACTCCCACTTCTTGAGCAATATCTGGCCTTGTGCTAACCATAGCATACATGAGGCTCCCTATAGTTGATGCATAAGGGACTTTAGCCATGTAGTCCCATTCTTCCTGTGTCTTAGCTCATTGCTCCTTAAAAAGCTTGAAGTGGTTGGCTAATGGAGTGCTAACCGGCTTAGCACCTCTCATGCTGAATCGATCAAGTACTTTGGCTATGTACTCTGCCTGTGACAAAACTAGCTTCTTCTTTTCTCTGTCACGCTTTATCCTTATGCCTAGGATTTGTTTTGTAGCTCCTAAATCCTTCATGGCAAACTCTCTAGACGGTTGTCTTTTGAGATCTGAGATGTCCTTCATGCTTGATCCGGCCACAAGCATATCATCAACATACAGAAGAAGAATGATGTACGGCGTATCAAACTTCTTCAACTAACAACAGTGGTCTGCGTCACATCTCCTGTACCCATTTCCTGACATGAAACTGTCGAACTTCTTGTACCATTGCCTTGGGGCCGGCTTCAGGCCATATAGACTCTTCTTCAGTCTACACACCTTGTTCTCCTTTCCTGGTGCTATGTATCCTGTCGGCTGATGCATATATATCTCTTCTTCAAGGTCTCCATAAAGAAAGGCTGTCTTAACATCTAGCTGCTCTAGATGTAAGTCCTTTATAGCCACTATACTCAAGACATGCGAATCATAGACATCTTCACCACTGGTGAAAATATTTCAGTGAAGTCGATACTTGCCTTTTGTTGGAACCCTTTCACAACCAATCTAGCCTTGTACCATTTCGAACCATCGTGTTCCTCCTTCAATCTGTAAACCTACTTGTTATGAAGAGCTTTCTTACCCTTAGGTAGAGTGACTAGCTCCCATGTACGATTAGACTAAAGAGAGTCCATCTCATCATCCATGGTTTGCTCCCACTTAACCCGCATATCTGACCGTAACGCCTCTTCAAAACACTCTGGCTCACTATTATCTGTTAGTAGTAGATAATGTAAGGAGGGTGAGTATTGGACTTTGGGTCTCCTCTTCCGAGTAGACCTCCTCACAACCTGTGTGTGCTGCTCTGCCTCATCATGCTCCTGTGCATGCTCATCCTTTGGCACAGTAACACCTGCGTCCGGTAACTCTTCCAATTCTACAAATCAGTCTTATTCTGCTTTTGCTGCAAACTGTCTTTATCCATCACTTTTTCATTGAAGAATACGTACTTGCTTCTGATAATTTTTCAGTTCTCTGTGTCCCAAAACCGATAGCCAAAATCATTTTGCTCGTAGCCTATAAACGTGCACATTCTGGATTTCGCATCCAGCTTGTTTTTGTGCTCTGCATCAATGTGAACATAAGAAGTGCAACCAAACACTCTGAGATGTGCAAAGTTCACCTCTTTTTTAGTCTATGTTTCTTCTGGTAGCCTACCATCCAATGGTGCTGAGGGACATCTATTGATGAGATATATGACAGTATTCACAACATCTACCCAAAAGGTCTTCGGCAACCCTACATGTAGCCTCATGTTCCTAGTGTGCTCAAGAATGGTCCTGTTAACACGCTCGGCCACATCGTTCTACTGCGGTGTCCCTGGAATCATTTTCTGATGTTTGATCCCATTTGCTGCACAATACTCCTCAAACCTCTTATCACAGTACTCTCCCCCATTATTCGATCTGAGACACTTCACAATTTTACCTGTCTCATTTTCTACCATAACCTTCAACTTCTCAAATACATCAAATACACCAGACTTGTGCTTTAAGAAATAAACCCACAGCTTTCTACTAGCATTATCAATGAAAGAAACAAAATAACGTTAACCACCAAGAGATGATACCTGTGCCGGTCCCCACACATCAGTGTGTACAAGCTCCAACAGATGCGTCTTTGGAGCGCGTCCTGTCTTCTTGAAACTTATCCTCTTCTGCTTGTTTTGCACGCTGTCCACGCAGAATTTTAGATCGATTACTTTCAACCCTGGTAGCTTTCCCTTTGACAATAACACTTTCATCCATTTCTCACTCATATGTCCCAACCTCTGATGCCAAACTGCCCATTCACTCTAGTTGATGCGACTGCGAGTAAACTATATGATCCGGAAGTCACGTATAAGGTACATTCCTTCTTGCCTCGAGATGTTACTAAGGCACCTTTTGTGACCTTCCATGCATTGCTCGTGAATGTCGTCACATATCCGGTATTGGCTAACTGCCCCATTGAGATCAAATTCCGTCTCAAACTCGGTACATGTCTGACATCCTTCAACTTCAAGACCGTTCTGTCTTTCTGACTTAAGTGAACGTCTCTCTTGCAAACAATACTTGTAGACACCCCACCTTCGGCTACACTGTTGGTAGAGATAGCTGGTTGAACGGAGGACCATACCCCCAAATCCCAAGTCCAAACTCAGCCAAACTCACCCTTGTAAGCCCCATTCCATAGCCCAGTTCAAGCCTGAACCCAGTCAACCCAGTCCTAAACACCACCCTGAAAAACCCCCCATAAAAAAGGCCAGTCAAAAAATCCCAAAAAAGTCAAACTCACTGAGTCAACTCGCTGAGTTAACCCGCTGAGTCAACCCGTCGAGTCAACCCGTCGAGTCAAACCACCGAGTCGACCCGCTGAGTCAACTCACTGAGTCGACCAGCGAGTCCAACAGCAGCCCCGAGGGAGCGACCGTACTCGCTGGAAACCGAGGAGCGGCCGTACGGGCGGCCCATGGCAGGCCGCCCGGAAAAAATTACGAGAGTGCCCCTCTCTGCTGCTATAAATACCCCCCTCCCCTTCTCATTTCAACAATCCCTTCAAGTCCAGCCAGTCCGGGTGCGATCCGAGTCCCCTTTCCCCTTTAGCCCATTTTTCCACCAAGGAGAGCCCGAGTGAGGAGAGTCTAGCCCTGGTCCAGCCCAGCCTGACCACTGGTCCAAGCCTCCCAAGCCATCCAAGTCTTGATCCAGCCACTCGAAGCCAACCCTTGCGACACCTCCGTCCACTCAGCTACTCTTTTCCAGCATCATCTCATTTGCATCTAGCATAAGTGCAACATTTACTTTTCTTCCAACCCCCTGCTTCACTACAAGCACCTTGATTATTCAAGCACACCGCATATGTCTTAAATTAAGCACCTGTCAGTTCGAGCGTATGCTCTGGGCTTGCCCGTTGTTGGAACCTGCCCATCAGAAACTCTTACTGTTCAGACCTGCATTCACGCTTCACCATAAAACACCTTGATCATTCAAGCACACGGCATACGTTTTACATTAAGCACCTGTCAGTTCGAGCGTACGCTCTGGGCTTGCCCGTTGTTGGAACCTGCCCATCAGAAACTCTTACTGTTCAGACCCGCATTCATGCATCATGTCATCCATGAGAATATACGAGGATTAAACTAGACTTTCAAGTATTCGATCGATTCTGTGAAGTAGAGACCGTACTTCGGTACGGGCAGTGTGTGGGGTGCTTAACCTCTTCCCACCCTGTAACCGTGATCCCTTACCTTGAATCTCTGACCGCAGATCAACAGGAGTCATTTTAGAGGAAGGAATCTTCGGATTCTCTTCTCTAACGTTTCTACAGGGTCTAGCCGACTGTAGATTCGAAGTAATTGGCTAGTGGCGACTCTGGTCTCATATAAACTCACTCAAACACATCCAGCTTAACACGATAACCAAACAAAGCCCTCGAGAACGAGACAAGACAGTGGCACAAACGGCGATTTCGCACTCACGCATCCTCCTCTCCTTCTTTTCCCGAAAGGGGAAGGGGCGAGAACAACGTCCTGTGGGAGTGCAGAAAATCGGTGAGGGTCCACAATACTACATGACTCATCATCACCCAGGTAGACTCTTCCGAAGTCACCTGACACATAATCACGATGAACTTCTTTTGACGAAGTGGCATGCAACAAAACACTCGAGTTTATAACCCAAGACTCATTCCGCTCATCAAGAGATAAGATCAACGCCTCTGTGTCACTCTCCTCAGATGAATCCTTCCCACATTGAGAGTTTCCTTCTTGTTTCTTAAGCGCACTGCAATCACGCTTCATATGACCCTTCTTCCTGCAATGCCAATACCCGTTCTTGTCTTTCGGTTCTTTGGACTTATTCCTTGACTTAGAACGACTGTGTTTATTGCCTCCTTTATTCGAAGATCTTCATCTTCCTTTAACATTTAGAGCATTCCCTGAATCTCCTAAAGCTCCCGATGCCTTCGTTCTAGATTCTTTGCTTAGAATTAGACCGGCACATCATCGAATTTTAACTTCGTAGACCTTGAGGAATTGCTCACGGCAATCACCAAACCATCCCAACTGTCTGGCAAACTGGACAAGATCAATAGTGCCCTGACCTCATCATCAAAAGTGATGCCAACAGATTCTAATTGGCTCGTGACTGTATTGAACTCGTTTAGATGTTCAGCCACGCCCCCACCATCTAATATCTTCATGTTGAATAGCCGTTTCATAAGATGAACCTTATTGGACGCCGAGGGTTTCTCATACATCGTAGCCAAAGTCTGCATTAATTCTTTTGTAGTCTTTACTTTCAATATATTGAAAGTGACGCTCTTAGACAAAGAGAGTCAAATCGTTCCTAAAGCCTTCCGATCCATTAAAGCCCATTCATCATCTGTCATCTTCTCTGGTTTCTTCTCTTTTCCTTCTAGAGGAATATAGAGGTTCTTCTGATACAGATAGTCCTCCATCTGCTTTTTTTAGAAGACAAAGTTTGAACCATCAAACTTCTCAATTCTAGTTTTCCCTTCTTCCGTCATCGCTCCCACTTAAACTAAACCAATAGCTCTGATACTAGTTGTTGCGCAGCACATCAACAACGCCAGTGAACCGAGATCCAATCTTCGGTCTCACTCACAAATGATAAACAGGAAGAAATAATAACTAGAAGAGGAATCGAAACAAACCAATAATCCACAAGACAGATTTTACGTGGAAAAATCCCAAATAAGGGTAAAAAACCACGGTGCAAAACTCCACTATAAAGAAAAACAAAGTTACAAGCAATACACTTACCTTCTCCTATGCTTCTATGCACAGAGATGACCCCTTTGCTAATCCTCTCGCCTGTTTCTCACCTTGGACGTATAGAAACCCTAATTCCATAGCCTAATCCCAGATTATACCCTTTTATATAGTAAAACTCGAAATTACAACTCAAAATAGGAAACCCCGCACTTTAGTTCGCGGCCGGTCGGGCGCCCGGTTAAACTCGGTTGGGCGCTCGCCTAATGCAACATATGTCCAGCGAGGTACAGGCCAAAACATACTATTATCAGGTGCCCGATTAGTTTGACCTTCGGGCACCTAACTGTTCACAGAACAGTCCAGAGACATATGTCTCACAAACTAATCGGGCACCTAACTGTTCACAGAACAGTCCAGAGACATATGTCTCAAACACGTGAATATCAGGCGCCCGACCTAGAGACTGTCCGAGCGCCTGACCACATACTGATGTGATTGGATCCACATCTCAACACAATCAACATGAATAGTCCTATCTAACCAGACTCCAAATAACCAGATTGATCAGACGCCCATGGGCCATGACCATAAGCATCACATTCGTGGCTTAAAGAAACCAAGGGTCATAAAAAAGACACCCATGCTTGAAAGGTTAGTATTCTCCAATCAATGAGCTTTTCATGGTAGCCCATGAAAATCAATGAGCTTTTCATGGTAGCCCATGAAAAGAGGGGTGAACCCAATAGGTAGTTCAGATCAATATTTGGACTGCCCACATGTCTAAAAGCACCGGAGTGCACCAACAGCCTCATTGTAACCCCAAGAGCAAATGAGACAAAATAAATAACTAAATAAAACTCCAAGCATTAACATGGAAACATTGGACAACTTGGATGTCAAAAACCAAGAGGCAACTGAAGATGCAGCAAACGGATGTATGGAAAGAGATCCCAAATATCGCAAAGGCTGGAAGCCTACGCTCAAGATAATTACCTTCCAAGAGGCACGGCTTTGCCTATACTTTTTGCACATTTCATCATCAGGCCTCAAAATATAGCCTGGAAACTAATAACAAAAAAGGGCCAATCCGGTGGTACCAGGCAGATATGGGTGGGGCCCACATGATGTATTCACATCATCCAACCCGTCTGATTCAGATGCATAACCTCACAAACCTCTAGCACTCGAAACTCAGCCCAATCCAAAACTAAGGTAGGTAACAGCTAAGGGAACGATCTAGTAGGGAACATCCACCCTCTAAATTCATAGGGGGGCACCTGAGTTGCAAAACAGCCTGAACATTGGCCTCGCCCTTCATCCATACTAGATGAAGAGTTCAAACGGCCTTGATTATATATACGCAACATAGCAGGTCCCTCAACGCAATCAACAGGTGAGCATTCTCTCCCAGCTCGTTCCCTTTTCTTTGGGCCACCCTGGTTTTAGATCGGAATTTGAGTTTTCTGAGGTGCCGCATCTGATAGATGGATTGTATGGTGTGGTTAGATCATGTGGGCCTGTTCTTCTCCTTTGTTGCTTTTCTTTTCTGTATTTGTTCTTTTTGTTTTTGCTGTTGTAGCTTTTGTTGCTTTTCTTTTCTTTGGGTTTCGCCATTCTAATAATATCCTTTATCTTTCAAAAAGATTAAAAACAAAAAAAAAACAAAAAAAACTGGATCGCACCCCTAAAAGACAGTGATAAACTTCGGAATCATTTTGGGGTTTTACATCTTTTTTTAATTGGCCATGGGTTAGTATGGATTTTGAGTTAGGTTAGTTATGGGGTCCTTAATTATTTTTTGGCATGTTATGAAAGGTCCCAGAAAGTACTAGAAAATGTTTCTGAATTAGATCAGCAACAGGATATAAGTGTTGGGTCAGAGTTTTGAATCAAGAAAGCCAAAAAAGACCGTGCATGAGTGGGATTTTCCACAAAATACATGCAGAGGCTGGATCATCAGCCCTATTCGATCTTTTAACGAATTATTTTGAGTTTTCATTAGTGAAGTTGCCGATTTTCTGCTCGTTCTAGATAAACTGCACCTAGTTGCTTGTTTTGTTGGAAGTAGCAAACCAAAAGGCAGCTGTTACAGAAACCTTTGGTTTCTCAGCAGTTGCATCATCAATTTCCCATCAGTTTCAGAAAATTACAGCAAGCAATGGCCCAGCAGTTTTTCAGCAACCTTTGATATTCTCAAGGGTCTCATTGAAAGAATTGTAACATGTGACCTTTAGGAGAATGAAGAGTCTTGTAACAGCCCATGAGTTATGTTTATCTAAGAGTCTATAAATAGGTGAAATGTGTAGTCATTTGCACAACTCAATCAAAAATTAAGCAATAGAGCAATAGAGTACTTTGTTTTTTTTTTTTTCTTCCTACTTGTTTTAGAATTTCTCCCAAGGCTTTGTAAAGCCAACAAAGTGGTATCAGAGACACCGGTCCTAGGTGCCAATTCCATAGTCTAGTGAAGATGGCCACCACTATTCAACCCCAAATTCCGAGGTTGTCAAAAGACAACTATGAGAATTGGTGCATCCCGATGAAAGCACTGTTCGGGTCACAAGATCTATGGGAGATCGTTACCGATGGATATGTAGAACCCACTATGGAGCAAGAAGCCATCTACACTGCTGATCAAAGAGCGGTCATCAAAGATCAAAGAAAGAAGGACAAGAAGGCTTTGTTTCTTGTCTATCAAGGGTTGGATGAGTCCACCTTTGAACGGATGGCTGAAGCGACGACATGCAAGCAAGCATGGGAGATTCTTAGCACCATCTTCAAAGGAGTTGATCGTGTGAAGAAGGTTCGTCTCCAAACCTTTAGGGCCGAGTTCGAGACCTCTCACATGAAGGAAGGTGAGTCCATTTCAGATTATTTTTCAAAGTTGCTTGTCATTGTTAACAACTTGAAAAGAAATGGCGAAAAGATTGAGGATGTAAGGGTGGTCGAAAAAATACTGCGATCCCTTACACCCAAATTTGAGCATGTGGTTGTGGCCATAGAAGAATCAAAGGACTTGGAAAAACTGTCCATTGAAGAACTGATGGGATCGTTGCAAGTGCATGAGCAACGAATGCAAAAAAATGTTGAACCGATGCTTGAACATGCCTTGGAGTCCAAGTTGACTCTAAATGAACAAAAGAATGGCCATACACAAAGAGGGGGCCATGGCACTAGCAATCGTGCAAGAGGCAGAGGGCGTGGATATCATCCAAGTCATCAACAAAATCAACAGAAGTTTACCAATTTCCGTGGAAGAGGAAATGGTAGAGGCCGATCCATGCGTGGTCGTGGAAATACAAAAAATATTCAATGTTACAACTGCAACAAGTTCGGCCATTATGCTTCAGACTGCTGGAGCAAACCAGTAGATCAAGATGAGCATTCTAATTATGCAGAAGCATCAAATCATGAAAAGGAAGACTCCATACTTCTTCTTGCACAAGAAGACACATGTGATCAACATGACGTGTGGTATCTCGACTCTGGTGCGAGTAACCACATGTGTGGAAAGAAAGAGCTGTTCGTGGAACTGGTAGAAGATGCTCGTGGCAACGTGAGTCTAGGAGATTCATCAAAAGTTCCCGTGAAAGGTAAAGAAAAAGTTAAAATCTATCAGAAGAATGGTGTGCCAAATTTTATCTCCAATGTGTATTATGTACCAAACATGAAAAGTAATATCCTCAGTATCGGCCAACTCCTTGAGAAGGGGTATGTCATACACATGGAAAACTATTCTCTCTCTATAAGAGATGCACACGGGAGACTTGTGGCTCAAGTCCAAATGGCGAAGAATCGCATGTTTCCACTCCAAATCAACACAAAAATCGAGAAGTGCCTCTATGGAACCGTGAAAAATGATTCATGGAGATGGCATCTTCGCTTTGGGCATCTCCATTTTAGGGGCTTAAAGCTATTGTCTTCATCAAGCATGGTACAGGGCTTGCCCGCTATTGAAGCTCCAGAACATGTGTGTGAGGCGTGCACACTCGGCAAGCAACAAAGGAACTCCTTTTCAAGTGGAGTGTCCAGAAGAGCAAAGGAACCACTTCAATTGGTTCATACTGATATTTGTGGACCACTTGAAACACCCTCTCTTGGAGGTAATAAATACTTTATTACCTTCATTGATGATTTCAGCAGAAGACTTTTTGGGTGTATTGTATTAAAGAAAAATCTTCCGCTTTCTCTATCTTTAAAATTTTCAAAGCTCGTGTTGAAGTTGAAAGTGGTCACAAAATTGAAGTACTCAGATCTGACAAAGGTGGATAGTACACCTCAAATGCATTTCGAGATTATTGCAGGGAACAAGGCATCAAGCAGCAGCACACTGCAGCGTACACGCCACAGCAGAATGGCATTGCGGAACGAAAGAACCGCACCATCCTCGACATGACGAGAACGATGCTAAAAGAGAAAGGCCTACCTAAGAGCTTCTGGGCAGAGGCAGTTGCATGTACTGCCTACTTGCTTAATCGGTGTCCAACCAAGAGCGTAAAAAATATGACACCACAGGAGGCATGGAGTGGCTACAAACCAAGCGTGGCGCACCTAAGAATCTTTGGGTGTGTCGCCTACGCTCAAGTTCCAGAGGCAAGAAGAAGGAAGCTTGATGATAGTGGTGAGAAGTGCATCTTCATCGGCTATAGTGAAGAATCTAAAGCCTACAAGTTCTACAATCCACTAACCAATAAAGTAGTGGTGAGTAGAGATGTGGTCTTTAATGAGGAAGAAGCCTGGAAATGGAATGATGAAGAATCAACTAAAGATATTCAAGTCGAAACAGAAGAACATGAAGAAAGGCATGATCGTCAAGAGCAAACGCCCACAACACCTTCTTCGGTTGCATCATTAGTTCACAGAAGCCCTGAAAGTACTCCATCAAATCAAAATTCAGTCAGCTCGTCCTCACCCATGGCACCCATCAAAATGAGAAGCTTAAGCGACATCTATGAGCAAACTGAAGAAGTTAATCTTTTCTGCCTGTATGCAGATCATGAGCCTCTGACGTTCCAGGAGGCCATAAAAGAAGAATGTTGGAGAATAGCTATGAAAGAAGAAATTCATGCCATTGAAAGAATGATACATGGGAGCTGACTATGCTTCCTAATGGCCAGAAAGCTATCGGCGTCAAATGGGTGTACAAGATCAAGCGAAATGCTGATGGTGAGATAGATCGCTACAAGGCAAGGCTCGTAGTAAAAGGATACAAACAGAAGTACGGGGTAGACTATGAAGAAGTCTTCGCTCCTGTTGCTCGCCTTAACACTGTGAGGATGATTATCTCCCTTGCAGCACATCACAGTTGGATGATCTACCAACTTGATGTGAAATCTGCATTCCTAAATGGAATTCTGGAAGAAGAGGTCTATGTTGACCAACCTGAAGGGTTTGTTATGCAAGGGGAGGAACACAAGGTGTATCGGCTGAAGAAAGCCCTCTATGGGTTGAAGCAAGCTCCACGTGCTTGGAATGCACGTATCGACAACTATCTTCAAGAGAACGGCTTCGCCTAATGTCTATATGAGCATGCAGTTTACATCAAGAAAAATGCTCATGGCGATATGCTCATAGCATGCCTGTATGTTGATGATTTGCTGTTTACAGGAAACAGCCAGCCAATGTTTGATGAATTCAAAAAGGCCATGTTTAAGGAGTTTGAGATGACGGATGGAGGTCTGATGTCTTTTTTTCTAGGCATTGAAGTGAAGCAACAACATGGTGGCATCTATATATATCAGAAAAAGTATGCCAAGGAATTACTTGAAAAGTTCAAGATGGCCAATTGCAATGCCGTGAACACACCTATAGCAACAGGCCTGAAGTTGACAAAAGAAGGAGAAGGAAGAAGCGTGGACTCGACTCTGTTCAAGAGTCTGATTGGAAGCCTAAGGTATCTCACAATCACAAGGTCGGATATCGTCTACAGTGTTGGGCTTCTAAGCAGATACATGGAAGCGCCAAAAGAATCACATTGGCTAGCTGCAAAAAGAATCCTCAGGTACATCAAATGAACAATGGAATTCGGTCTTTTCTATCCATACGATGATGAAGCGATGCTGTATGGATACTCAGATAGTGATTGGGGAGGTGACCAAGATGAAAGAAAGAGCACCACTGGGTATATATTCTATCTCGGAATGACTGCCTTCACATGGAACTCAAAGAAGCAAAGTGTGGTTGCTTTGTCCACATGTGAAGCAGAGTACGTGGCAGCATCATCTACAGTCTGTGAAGCGATTTGGTTGAGAAATCTACTAAAGGAACTGAAGCATCCGCAAGAAGGATCCACAGTCTTATATGTGGATAACAAGTCAGCAATCGAGCTCTCTAAAAATCCGGTACAACATGGAAGGAGCAAGCACATCGATACTCGATACCATTTTCTTAGAGATCAAGTGAAGCAGAAAGTGATAAAATTGGAATACTGTCACACTACTGAACAGGTCGCGGACATATTCACCAAGGCATTACCGACTGATACATTCAGACGACTAAGGTCCATACTTGGAATGAAGTCAATTTTGGTTTGAAGGGGAGTGTTGGAAGTAGCAAACCAAAAGGCAGCTGTTACAGAAACCTTTGGTTTCTCAACAGTTGCATCATCAATTTCCCATCAGTTTCAGAAAATTACAGCAAGCAATGGCCCAGCAGTTTTTCAGCAACCTTTGATATTCTCAAGGGTCTCATTGAAAGAATTGTAAGATGTGACCTTTAGGAGAATGAAGAGTCTTGTAACAGCCCATGAGTTATGTTTATCTAAGAGTCTATAAATAGGTGACATGTGTAGTCATTTGCACAACTCAATCAAAAATTAAGCAATAGAGCAATAGAGTACTTTGTTTTTTTTTTTTTTTTTTCTTCCTACTTGTTTTAGAATTTCTCCCAAGGCTTTGTAAAGCCAACATGTTTCCCATTGTTCCCACTGTATTTTACACAATTGCCATGATTCACGTTGATTTTGAAATATGAACTATTTTGAGGCTCACAGATTGCATTGAATAAGTTACTGAGTACAATTAGCGATACAGTTTTTTTTTTTTTTTTGGGTGGAGATTAGCATTACTCTATTATGAAGCAAAGAGTGAACAATGAAAAAAATGGAGAGAGAAAGATACTCTTGCAGAGTCTGATGGATGAAACGCAGACACTTGGAAGTCACTTAGAAAATGCATAAGTGGCATACAAGACAAATCAAACTGTCCAAATTATGGTTCCCAGCTTTAGATGGATCCACTTACTTTATGACCTAACTAGCCGATTGGTGGCGGACACTCATTGGACTGTTAAAAATGGAAACTATCCAATGGTCCTATTCCCACAAACAAGTGTTCACGAATAAGAGGTTAGGATTGTTTAACAAATCTATTCCTAAGATTGTGACTTGGTAAGTGCATTATGCAATTTAGTCGGTTTAGCTTGAGTTAATAATAAAAAAAAAAAAAAAAAAAAAAAAACAAGGACTCAACGAGTCAATCGCAACTCCAAACTCATGAATTCCACAAACTAGCAGCCAATCAGGCTTATCATAAAACTGCAACCACGAACATGCAATCTTTGTCAAAATGTCTCATTAGTTTGCAATGAGCAGTTATCAATGGACAAAAGATTGGCAATAGCGGAAACAGAGCTTGGGCAATTTTTGAGGTAATACCGTTAGAGATAGTGGCATACAAAACCATCCGTGCCCTTATCCACTAGCCACATGGATGTGATTGGGCGGATCTTAGCCATTGGTCGTGGTGACCATGCGTCCTAGTTTGAACATGCGATATGCCTTGGAAAAATTTCGTGTTGCTCTCATTCATTAGGTTGGTCGAAGAGTGATTTATTGAGAACTTAAGATTGGACATGACAATCACTGACGTACGAGAGTCGTGGTCCATGGATCTCAATACCCTATTAGACCAGTAATGATCATATCCCATGCCAGTCAAAAGTGGACTATTAGATATGGGCTATCAAGTTATCATCAAGTGTTATCAAAGAAATTTTAACGGTTAAAATAAAACTTTGATGGTTAAAAACCTTTGAAAAGCTGATTAAAACATTTAGATTGATGTGCTCAATGGAAAAACCACTTGGTAAGTCCCTGATCTATTCAGATCAAAGCCATAAACATGTTGCTAGGCAAACCAGTGGATCTCTTGTTGGCTCGTGTAAGAATCAACGACTTTTAATGGAAGTACCCAGCAATGTCAACTTTATTGGCCCTTGCATGAACCTCGTAGGAAGAGCCAAAGTTGACTAGTCAAGATCACGAAGTTTACATGTCCTTAGGTTTAAGGATTAAACCATCTTTCATGCATCATCAAGTCCTAATCTTATTATTATAGTCTTAAGCTAATGGGCCCTCATACTGTTGATTTGATCTTGATCTACCAATGTGAGTGACCAAACGTCCGAACTTAGATCCTCTATTCATGTCGCACTAACACACTTATGCATGGTAAGGGCAAGGTATGATCTTTACTATTTATATTTATTGTTGTATTCTACAAATTTGATGTTATTGCAAACGGGAATTCTTGGAATGGATCCTATAATCAAATTGTATTGTCTATATTCTGTTGCGTTTGTATGTTAGACCCAACAAATACTGTCAAAGAGCATAATAGTATCAATTGATCTGTTTAAAAAGTAGGCAAATCAGCAAAGAACTAAGAGACAGATGCCAAAAATACCCAGCATCTTACCTCTCCGCTTGACCTCCACCGAGGGCTCTGCCATGGCCGGCCTCATCAGCTCCGACACCCCTTTAAAATTCTTATGCCTCAGCTCCATCTCTGCCCACTCACACCACACGCTCGCCAAATGATCCACCGTTTTATAATCAACCTGAACAGCCTTCTCAAAAATCACTCTCGCATTGGCCACATCATTGTGATTCTCGTACAACCGCGCAAATGCAACCCACAATGTATGGGGCTTCCCCACAGCCTTCATTGGGTTATGGTCCTCACTGCCTCGGTAAATGTCAAAATCTACCGTGATGTATTGCCCTCAAACAGTTTCACCCTCCTGTGCCATTGCTCCACATTGTGTGGATTCTGCCGAAGCAATACGCTGTTCACAAGCTCAGGCCGTCAATTCATGAGATGATCCAGCTTTGCCAACCTCAAATCCAAATCATTATCGTCATTCAGCCAAAATCCATGCAAAATTCGTTTCCCAAGCTTCTCAACAGACAGGCTCAAATCTAACCATACATCGAACGAGCCATCTTCTTCCTGGCCATCCTCGTCATCATCACTGTCCTCCATCGTCTCCATCTTGGCATTTGTTGCACTCTCTTCGAACATAGTATAGCAGTCAAAAATCACGCTGAAGTCCCACACAGTGACGACTGTTGTCAGGCCCTCTTCGAATATAGTAATCAGCAAGCGACATCCAGAGGCAGCCCACCTCATCATTGAACTTCCTGATCCCACCGCAGATGATCGCATCCACATTCATCCTAGACACCTCGTTCATTTGGCGGGTCAGGAGATCGCAGAGCTCCAGCCAGAGCTGGTGCTTGGTCTTGCTCTTGATCGAGTAGAACCCGTCATCATTGAGGATGCCAGTCAAGCGCTCAGCGGCCTCCTGCCAGATTTTGGAATTGACGACGAACTCAATGAAGTACTCGATGTGGGTGGGGTCAAATTTATGGTACTGGCGGTAGACACGGAGCGAGGTCTCAATGAGCAAGCCCTGCTGGCTGACTAATGCGAGGTATGAGCCCCAAACGTGGTTGTGCTGGGTGACGGGCAGGGCACGAAGGGCATGGTCAAAGGTGCGGCGGGTGTGGGTGAGGAGCCGCTGGTGGGTCAGGGATTGGAGATACATGGTCTAGATGCAGGGCATCTTGTGCATGGTGACCAGAGCCCGCTTGAAGGTGTTGTTGAGGGAGGATTAGTCGGGATGGGTGAAGGGGAGGGAACGGACGAATTCGAGGCGCTCGTGGAGGTAGGCGTGCCATAGCTTGTAGCTGCCGGGAAGTGAACGGAGGGCCCACTCATAGAGAACGGAGCGGGCTGCAAAGGGGGCAGTGGAACGGGCAATTAGGTAACGCCACCAGAGCTTGACGCTGAAGGGATTGCGGAGGATCTCCTCCTCGTAGGGGAGGTCTGCATCGGTGGGGTAGAGATCGGGGGAGATAGACGGATGGGATTTTGCTTCTGATGATGCCGTCGACATGGGGCCCGGCTTGAGGTTGAGGAAAAACCCTAGCTTTTGTTTTCCTTTAGATGGGTTAGATCAGATGGTGAAAGAAGCAAGTTGTTGAATCGGATGGGTGAGATGAAGGAGACAAGTTGGGTGGGGTAGAGATCAGGGGCAATGCACGGTGGGGATCACATGAGATTAGGCTAGGGTTTGGTGTTTTTACCCCTTTTTTTGGGGGAGAGAGATGTCTGTTCTTGGAGGATGGAAGACGGAGCGAGTTGTTGACTCGGCCGAGTAGGGTGGACTGAGTTGACGAGTTGTGGATCGGAGAGACGCAGAGCCTATTGGGGATCGGAGAGAAGGATAGCCGCGTGAAAGAGCAAATAAGAGACGAAGGCGTTTAGGGGCGTTTCGCATCTCTACAAATAAGAGCTTATTAGCTTATTTCTAAAAGGAAAGCTTTTAGGTTGTTTGGTAAAAAGTACTTATTTTTTTAGAAAGTAGTAAATAAGCTCTAATTTAATAAGTTGGCCAGGTTACTTTTTGAAACGGAGCTTATTTGGCTTAAGCAAGTAGACATTTTGGATTAATTTTTTGACATGTTTTTCTTAAAAGTTTTTAAGTAATTCTCATCTTACCCTCTTCTCTTCTCTTTACCATTTCTTCAAGGTAGGCCCACATCAAATGTGGGCCTACATAATGCACGGTCACATCAAAGGTGAGCCCCACATTATAGATGGCCTACTTCAAAGTGTGGCACCACATGATGAACGATTCACATCAAGCAGGCCCTACCTGATGATGGTCCACATCAAAGGTGGGACCCACATAATGGATGGTGGACATTGAATATGGGACCACATGATGGAAGGTTGACATTAAAGGTGGGCCCACATGATGAATGACCAATATTGAAGGTTGGGCCCCACATGATGGACGATCCATAGCAAAGGTGGGACCCACATGATGGATGGTCCACATCAAAGGTAGGACCCATGTGATGGATGGGGGATATTGAATGTGGGACTACATGAAGGAAGGTTGACATTAAGGTGGGCCTACATGATGAATGACCCATATTGAAGGTTGGGCCCCACATGATGGACGGTCCACAGCCAAGGTGGGACCTACATGATGGATGGTGGACATCAAAGGTGGGTCCCACATGATGGACTATCCACATCAAGTGGACCCCACATGATAGTGGTCCACAACAAGGGTGGGACCCACATGATTGATGGTGGACATCAAAGAAGGGGCCCTCATGATGAACGACTCATATTGAAGTGGGGCCCCACATTAAGGTGGGCTCACATAATGAAGGGTTCACATTAAAGGTACGTGGGCCCTACATGATAGATGACCCGCATCAAAGTGTGGCCCAACATGACGGAACATGCACATCAAGTGGGTCCCATTTGATGGACAGTCCACATCAAAGGTGGGACCCACATGATGGATGATGGTCATTGAAAGTGGGCCCACATGATGGTCAGTTGATAGCAAAGATGGGACCACACAATGATGTCAACTACCCTTAAAAAAACTCTTATTTGAAAGTTTTACCAAGGGTTTTTATTTTAAATATGAGCTTTTTTTTTTAGATTTTACCAAACAAGCTTACTTAAAACAAGAGCTAAACCGAAAAGGACTTATTAAAGTAGCTCTTATTCAAAAAGCTATTGTTGAATTAGAGTAGAGATGCCAAATGAGCCCTTAGTGATGAGCCGAGCGCTGTTTTTGTGTACTTGCGCTTGCGCCTAATGGGTTGATTGTCACAGATCTAGAGCCATGTGGATGGATCTTTCACGAGATCCGGGAGCGGATTAGGTGAGACCCCGGATCCATCGAGGTGGGTGGGAGCCCTGACTGTGGGGCCATTGTGTTGTATGTGACTGCATACACGCTGTTCATCCGTATTGAAAGTTCATTTTAGGGAATGATTAAAAAATGAAGCAATTCCAAATCCCATATGGGCCATAGTGCAGTAGTGGTGATTGACCATTAAAAACTTCCTGTGGGCCACAAAAGCTTTGGATCAAGATGATATTTATGTGGTCTCTTCATCCAGGTGTTTGTGACCTTATCAACCAGTTGGATGGCAAATAAATATATCGGTGTAATCTATGAAGTTTTTAATGATAGAGATTCAATCATGACTGTTTCTGTGGTGTGGTCCACCTAAGATTTGGGTCAGCTTCATTTTTGGTATCATACCCTAAAATGAGCTTTCAAAATGGTTGGACGGTGTGGATTTAAGACACATACATCACTGTGAGCCCCACAGTCAGGGGTCCCACCCACCTTGGTGGATCTGGGGTCTCACCTAATCCGCTCCCACGAGATCCATACCCCCATACCATGCCCCATTCTGATAATTGAAACTACAAATCATGATCATATAAAATCAATGTAGGCCATAGAATAGGAAATAATTGAGATGGAACGCTTATACTTAGTTTTGCATAGGATCCAATGTACGTGTTTATATTCCATCCAATGTTTTAAATATTGATAATATCGGCCAATATATCCCACAAAACATCTTGTATCCTACCTGCGTGATACAAAATGCATAGGTGGTACCAACATATCCCATATATTTCATTCGGTGAGCATTTTTCAATTTTCAATTATTCCTTTTTCTGTTGAAATTATGTTAAATATGGCGAGTGATTAAAAGAGACCACGGATCAAGAAGGCCAATCTGATCAGTTGCCATCAGACGGTTGAAAAGAAAGAAGCGGTAAGTGAAGATCGCATCAGGGAGCTGCTGAAAGGGGAAACAAAAGGACTGTTGAAACTTTCGACGGACAAGGCTCTATTGGAGAATCCTGAGTTTCGATGTTATGTCGAACTGTATGCAAATGTAATATTGCCAAGTTAACGAAAGCGCATGCAGCAAAAAACAAAAACTGTTATGGGAAATTTTCATGTTTAATTCGTTCCTGATCTATAAAAATACAGCAGGAAAAAAAATACAGTAAAAAAAAAAAGTAAGTGCCAAAAATTTAGAGAATGAGAAGTTCAGGTTCAATATGGTTTGGGCTCAAGAAAACTGAGTGAAAAGAATGGCTATTTATGTGCAAATATGTGTCTATATATTATATTTAAATAACGTTAAAATAGAAAACTTTAATTAAAATAATTACAATTTCTACATGTATGAACAATAACCTATATGTTAAAATAATTACAATTTCTACATGTATGAACAATAATGTATATAAATAGTTGAATGGTGTTCTTTGTGACTCTTAAATCCTTCTTCTTCAAGCACGGCATATAAATCAGTCCTCTACTAAAACTTTTCACCTTCTGCTCAATTTTATCAATGGGCAGTGACCACCAATCTCTAATTTCTAAACTGCCCTCAAAATTCCTTTTTTTTTTTTTAATAAATTCTTTTCACCTAGTTTATTCAAAAGAAATTCAGTTTACCCAAAAAGATTAAAAAGGAGTGTTTTTTTTTTTTTTGCCCATCTTCTATAGTATATTGTTTGAAATGTTTATTCAATTATACAATTTTTTTTTTCCAGAAAATACAGAGTTTAAAAGGGAGTTTTGTTAACTATGCACATGATTTCCAGAACATAACATTTGATGTGTGTATTAAATGAGCTAAAAGTTGACATATTTGGCATGAACGGCATCGGTTTGGAAATATCTTCAAGTTACACTCTTGTATATCTTCGAACCAGCGAATCTATTCAAGAAATGTAAAGTTTTCAGATGCTCCTGATTCTGTACAGGTGGGGGTCTATAGGTAGGTGATCCAGACCATTGATCTGATGGGCCTTACCCTTCATGGTGGATGCCCCAAAAGCTGCACAAGTCTAATCCTTCAATCTTTGACCCTAACATGAGTTGGGACCACATGATTCTTTTCTTTTTTACTCAGTTCTTTTTTAATCAAAACCATGTTAAACCAAAACTTTTCATTCTCCAAACTTTTGCCTTTTGATTTTTTTTTTTACCATATATTTAAAGATTGACATTAATGACACAAGAACTATTTTTGACTTTGATTGTGAACTGTTTGTATTTTTTATGGTGGTGGTCACAAGTACGATGTAAATTAATCTTTCTTAATTGTCATCGAGGGCAAAATAATGGTGATTACAGATTATTTATCCTATAAAATTGATCTTCTATTGCTTAGAAATTTATTTTTATCTCTTTCTAAATCCACTTTTATATGATGTTTGTATATTTTCACTTTTCTCCTGCAAATTTTCAACAACTGAGCCGTTGGTGTTTGAGATTAATGGCTACATCAACAGATGGTTGGAACAGTCTCTTATGAATTGGCTTTTGATGTTAGGAGGAGGAAAAATGATTGCTTAGCATACATTTTTTAGAGCACATTTATCTTCAAATGTCAACAATCAATCCATAAGAGATGGCCAACTATTTGCTGTTGTGGCCATGCTCAAATGCTGATGGCTTGCCTTTTATATGCTAAAGCAACGCCGACGGTCATGAATCGTCGGAATAATCGAAAGCTCAACACCGTCGGAAATTACGACGGCATGAACTGTCGGAATTCCCGACGGTCGAGCGACGGTTTATAGCCGTCGGAAATTCCGACGGCCCATAACCGTCGGAAAGAAATTGAGGCCCTGTGTAGTCCGACGGCGAAGCCCTTTTCCGACGGATTTCGACCGTTGGGAAAAGTTATTTTTTCCGGTAGTGCGAATTCAATGAACAGTACTTGTCCATTGATACGAAGTTTCTTTTAGGTGTCCAATCCACAGTGGGACCCACATGAGTATTGATGTGCGTAGAGCAAAGTTTTGATATCGGGCTAGTCTCCATTGCACACGTGGCATGTAGACTTTTCCACCCTGGAGAAGACGAGAGTAGCCGACGAAGACTAGACTTTAGTGCTGAAGATTCAGAGCACGTGACGAAGACTTGAGACTTTAGTATTGATGGTTCAATCTGTTTTCCTGTTGTGTGGTCTACGTAAGGGATGCATGCATGGGAGGAACGTAGGCACGTGCACCTTGCATGCTTTATTCAAATCATACACAATACGGTATATCTATAGTACAAGCATATCCATATATGTTTATTTGGCGTCTCTACGTTCATTAAGCTTCCATACATACGTTGTACACCATGGTATTAGCTTTGAGGCCCGGCTTGAGTTTCTGCATCGACAGACTACCGGTGTATGTATATGCAGTACTACAGGGTATCCTTTCGGACCCGCCACCGGGGATCCCTCCATACCCGCCACCAGGGAGCCCTCCATACCCACCTCCTGAGTACCTGTCGTCCTCTGCATGTGCATAAGAGAGCATTGTTATGGAAATTATCAACGGTCAGATATGGCCCACCATAGGGCGGTCCATCTAGTGAGCCACACCGTAGATGGGCCACAGGTGGAACATAGCATCCCATGGACCAAATTCCAAGCATTATAACTTAAAACGGCCAAAATTCTATTTTTAAGTTCACTTATTGTATACTATATATCATGTGATTAATTGTCAGGACCCAGACTCAATGATCGGTGTAGATCACCCAATCACGATGCTCTATAGTTTCTTATAATCCACACACTGCACGAACAGAATTGCATGCACCCCCTTGTGAAATAGTATTAAAAAGCTAGAAACACATCTACCATCCAAATATTGCTTATGGCCACAAATTGAGACCGTCAGTCGATGTGCCTGAAATTTTTTCTAATTGTCCAAACAACTTACCTTGCGAATCATAGCCAGTGGCATTCACCAACCATCCAAAAATTGGCTATTTGTTTGGGGGCGCGGATTGCCTGCGAAAGCCTTTCGCAGGCATCTCCTGCACAGAGAATCTGGGTAGGGCCCACCGTGAGGTTTGTGAGAAATCTATGCCGTCCAACCGTTTTGTGAGATCAATTTAGGCATTGCGACCAAAATTGAACGGGATCCAAAACTCAAGTTAGCCGCAATAAAGCAAAAGGTGTGTAGGGAAATTCTTACTGTTGAAACCTCTGTGGGGTCCACAGTGATGTTTATATGCCATCCATACCGTTCATAATGTCATTCCTACTAGGATGAACTGAAAACATAAATATTATCCTGATTTGAAACTTCTGTGGCCCCACGAATATTTCAACTGTGGAAGTTCAATCGTCATGTTTTTGGCCCACTTAAGTTTTGGATCCCTTTCAAATTTGGTTGCAACGCCTAAAATGATCTCCCAAGACGGTTGGATGGCGTAGATTTCTCACAAACCTCACGGTGGGCCCCACCCAGATTCCTTGCGCAGGAGATGCCTGCGAAAGGCTTTTGCAGGCAATCCGCGCCCATTTGTTTGAAAGCTGGGATCATCATATGTGTGTGACTATTCCAAGAGGTGGCCCACTAGTCCAACCATTCAGATGATAGGCATGATCGCTCTAAGGACGGCAACGATGGCATATATATATATATATATATATATATATATATATATATATATATATATATATATATATATATATATATATATATATACACACACTGAAGCTTGGTGTATAAAAGTACACTGAAGAATTCTATTATCTTCCTAAGGAGTTATAGAATACGTGGACCACACACACGCTTTCTCAATTCTGACACATGGGGCGCTTGGTTTGGTAATCCAGACCATTGATCTATTGATCCAACCACAGATGGACTAAGGGTTCTCATTCTCCCGCCAAGAAATTTCAACAAAATCTCGACTGAGGGGACTTCCCAACACTACCAAAACTGCCTTAGCCAAGGAAATTCCCAAATCTCAATTTGGGTACTTCCAAACGCTGCCTAAATTGCCCAAACCAGCGAAAAAACACTTCAAAATGTAGACATACGTCAACTCAAGCCCACTAAATTGGACGTGGATGTGCCTGAGCGGAAGCTATGTGGGGCCCACTGTGATGTTAGTATGATATCCACTCCAGCAAGCTTATGTTAAAACACGAGTTGAAAAATGAAGCTGATCCAAACTCAAGTTGGCCATAGTATAACAAACAGTGGGGGCAGAACGACCACCGTTGAAACCTTTCATAGGGCCATTGAAGTTCTGGACGAGACCAACATTTTCATTTTGAATGGTTGCCTCAGAATAACCTTATAAACAGTTTGGATGGCATATAAACATGATGGTGGGCCTTATGATAGTTTGTACGATAGGCATTTCCATCCCATTTCCTGTCATGTGGCCCACTTTACTTTTGAATCTGCTTCAGTTTTTTACTCGTATCCTAACATAAGCTTACAAAACCGATGAATAGAGCGGATTCACACGAATATTGCATTGAGCCCCAGATAGCTACGGCCTCTAGATTGTGGAACCTAGTGCTGCTAAGCCACAATAAACTAGTTGAAAAATCCCATTGATTTCTAAATACTTGCATATTCAAATAAGAGTCTCAATGTGGGCCACCCTACGAGATTTTAGAGACTTTTGGCCGTTCCAAAACTCAAATGAGCCACACCACGCAAAATATGCTAAAAAGGTAGTGGACCCCACACATGCATGATCTCATTGTACATTAAACTTAAATCTGACAAACATCGTAGTGGATCCAGCCTCACATATATTGCAGGCAATCAACACACCATTGCATTTACTCAGAGAACAAGTACATGGACTATAGTACACTCAAAACCTAACAAGCAAACCGTTGTGCATGCATGGGAGGAACGTAGGGACGTCCACCTTGCATGCTTTATTCACTAGTACACAATATGATATTATTTCTACCTTATTATAGACAAGCATCCATATTTAGTTGTAACGACTTGGCTTGAGATTGGCCATGCATCGACAGCCTGCCGGTGTATATATATGCAGCACCGTTAGCAACCCCACCGTAGTAGCTGCTACAGCCGGGGTAACCCCCATATTCACGATCAAGGTATTCTTCCGTACCCACCACCGGGGATCCCTCCATAAGCGGGAGCAGGTATCCCTCCATAAGCGGGAGCAGGTATCCCTCCGTACTTGGCATCATTCACGCCTGCCTTCTCATCTGCATGCACAAGGGACCGTTGTTATTGAAATTATCAACGGTCACCAAATTCGGCCCACCATAGGGCGGTCCATTTAGTAGACCACACCCTAGATGGAACATAGCGTTACATGGACTAAATTCCAAGCATTATTGTAACTTAAAACGCCAAAATTTGATTTATAAATTCAGTTAGTGTGTCCTATGTATCAATTTGACAAGTGGGCCATCCAATGAACGGTGTAGATCACTCAATCACGATGCTCTATAGTTTCCGGTAATCCACACACTGCACAAATTAACAGAGAGAGCCATATATAAACCACATCTAGATAGCATCCAAATAACTGTCCACAAATTTAGACCGTCAGTTGATGGGCCTGCATTTTTTTTAACTGTCCAAACAACTTGCCTGGCAAATCATGGCCAGTGGCTTTCACCAACCATAAAAAACTGGCTATTGTTTTGAAAGATGGGATCATCGTATGTGTGCGACTACTCCAAGAGGTGGCCCACTAGTCCAACCATCTAGATGATAGAATACGTGGACCACACACACGCTTTCTCAATTCTGACACCTGGGGCGCTTGGTTTGGTAATCCAGACCATTGATTTATTGATCCAACCACAGATAGACTAAGGGTTCCCATTCTCCTTGGACAATGTTAGCCTTTTGATTTGTGGCCTACATATTTGTGGCCTACATACAGACGGCTAAGAAGAGAAATACGATAACATACCAATGGACCGGAATCTTCTACTAGACCTATTTTACCAGCTTGTAAAACACTCAATCTCTTTGTGGAACACCATGTCATATATGTGAAATCCCCTCCGTCCATCTAATGCACTACTAGATGCTAGGTACTGGGACCAAAATTCATTCAGAACCACAAATCAGGTGGCCCACACCACAGAAAACTTTTTGGAGAGAAGCCACCATAGTGTTTATCTTTCATCAAACCCGTTCATCAGGTGTCATTCACCAGGATAAAGGTAATATGCAAAAATCAGCCTGATACAAAACTCAGGCGGGAAAAAACGTGTGGCTTTAGTGGTTTTGGGTGCATTTTGCACCGTTCCATCTAAGTTTTAAATCAGGCTGATTTTCGTGTGTATCGTAAAAAATAAGGTTGATCACTAAATGGACGGAGTGGATTTCAGGTATACAACATGGTGGCCCAAACTTTGACAGCTGGTGACAAGCCGGCCTGGGCCATTGACAGCCCTACATCGCAACAATTGAACGGCTGGATGGGCTTGACGCTATAATATCAAATGGGTGGCCAGAGATTTTAGAATAGAATAGATGGTGTGTACACGAAGAATGGACAAAATCACCCGCCAAGAAATTTCACAAAATCTCGAATGAGGGGACTTCCCAGCACTACCAAAACTGCCTTAGCCAAGGAAATTCCCAAATCTCAATTTGGGTACTTCCAAACGCTGCCTAAATTGCCCAAAGCGGCGAAAAAACACTTGAAATGTAGACATACATCAACTCAAGCCCACTAAATTGGACGTGGATGTGCTTGAGCGGAAGCTATGTGGGGCCCACTGTGATGTTAGTATGATATCCACTCCAGCATGCTTATGTTAAAACACGAGTTAAAAAATGAAGTTGATCCAAACTCAAGTTGGCCACAGTATAACAAACAGTGGGGACAGAAGGACCACCGTTGAAACCTTTCATAGGGCCATTGAAGTTCTGGACGAGACCAACATTTTCATTTTGAATGGTTGGCTGAGAATAACCTTATAAACGGTTTGGATGGCATATAGACATGCCGGTGGGTTTTCCATCCCATTTCCTGTCATGTGGCCCACTTCACTTTTGAATCTGCTTTATTTTTTTACTCGTATCCTAACATAAGCTTACAAAACTGATGTATGGAGCAGATTCACACGAATATTGCAGTGAGCCCCAGATAGCTACCGCCTCTAGATTGTGGAACCTAGTGCTGCTAAGCCACAATTAACTAGTTGAAAAATCCCATTGATTTCTAAATAATTGCTTATTCAAATAAGATCATGTCAGGATAGGGAGAAAAAAGGGGTAACTCTGTAGGTGACCTATTCATGAAGGAACTCTGTAGGTGGTGACCTATTCTGAAGGAACTCTCTGAGAGAGAGAGAGAGGCTAGATATTCATAGGTTAAAACACTTCAGTTTGACCCTCCAGGAGTCCTTCATGGATGTAGGTCTCTTTTGGAGTCATCCATAGATATCCTAACAGACCATTGAATGTATTTCATTTTTAAGTTTTCAATAAAAATCCACCAATCCCATAGTCAGATAATCAAATGAGTGTAGTTTTTGTTAATGGCGCATGTAATCTAGAAAACATAAATCGTACACTTTAATTTGACTTAATTATATGCCACATTTGCATCTCCAAGTAATTTCACAGTGCCTGCATATCATCTATCACGCTCTATCAGAGTATCAAAGCTTTTTTATCATGTTGCATGGGTGGGTGACAAAGGAAAAAACAAAAGTGAAAGAAATCAAGAGAGGAGTAGAGAACATGTAGAAACTCACCTGAAGTGCCAGCTAGTTCTCTGGCTACCACCTCCGAAGAGGTGAATAAAAGAAGAGCGAAAATCACAACCAAAACAACAAAAGCCTTAGAAGCCATTCCTTACAAATGACTAAGTCTCCAACGAAAGAGAGAGAGAGATGAGAAGGTTAGTGTCTCCGTGCCACTATTTATAAAGAGAGAGGCGTTCCGGTGGTATCGGTGCCACCATAAGCTTATAGTGGTATTGGCATGTTATGGGCCCCACATGATGTATGAACTAAATCCATACTGTCAATACGATCCATCTCCTCATGTTACCATCATGGCCCAAACATCAGCCCAATCTGTAAATTAGGTAGGCCATAGAGCAGTGAATCGATTGGAAGGGTATGCCTACCCAGCTTGATTTGTATCGGGGCTTACCTGAATTGCCAAACTGCTTGAGTTTTTATCCTGACCCTTCATCCAAGCCAGACGAAGTGTCTGAATGGCCTGGATTACATATAAACAACACTTATGAACCCCCATGGCAAATCAATGGTGGCATCTCTTGTCAAATTATTCTTCATAGTGTGGCCCACTTGAGCTTCGTATCAGCCTGATTTTTGAAATATGGACTTAAGATGAGGTGAGACGTGAGATGGGTTAAAAGGTAGGTCCAATGGCAGATGCTTTGTGGAAGAAGAGTGGACAATATCCAAATAGGTTATGTGGGATCTCAATGGTCTACAAAGTGTAGACCGTACCCCTCTAGAGGGCAAGTAGCTTGGCCTTCGCAATGCTTAAGATGCAAATGATTCCAACTTCCACATCCTCTAAACTCCAAGCTTAATCCAACCCTTAATTCTAATCCAAAACCCAAGCTTAACATAAACCCTAAACCAAGCCACAATCTTGAGCCTAGCCAACTTTTAAACGCAAACCAAATTCAAACTCAAATTCGTGTCCAAATCTAAGCCCAAAACCAATCATAACTCACTCCTAGTCAAGCTAGGACAATAAATGATCATGATTGAGATGGCTTTAGCCAAAACCAGACTCACTCACTTACTAAATAGATATGGGTGTAAATTTTAGACCCAGACCCTTCTACTTGAATGGGCAGGTCTGAATCGAACTGCATTAAGCTTCAACATGGCTGGGCACAACACAGACACATCACACTATCAAATTGGAGCCAAACATATCGCCCATTGATACAAGTTTCTTTTACGTGCCCCATTCATAGTGGAGCCACAACGTGGAAATTTTAATGCTGGGCCAATCTCCATAGCACACGTGGCATGTAGACTTTTCCCCCCTAACTAGAGAAGACCGAAGTAGCCTGGGGAGACCGGTGTCAGCCAAGACTATATTAGACTAGATGCATGCATCCTAAGAAGAAATGGACAACGTGGTTGCCTGACCGAGAAGGCTAATTCTGGGCCAATCTCCACAGCACACGTGTCATGTAGACTTCAATGGCAAGGTTTTAACCGTTGGTATCTAGGAAGCGGATTGCCTGGTGTGCCCGTCACCAAGTTCTGTGGGCCCACTATGATGTATGAGTTCTATCCACACCGCCCATCCATCTAGTGACTTCATTTTAGATTGTGAATGCAAATCTGATTCAGATCCACCACAGAAAGCATGTGAACAATGAATGGTTTCACATGCTAAAAATTTCACATGCAAAAAAAAAAAAGGACGGTAGCAGAAAATTAGGTAGATCCAAACCATTCATTGAACACCCACCGTTAAAACGTTCTTGGGTCTACAAAAGCTTTCAATCATGCTTATAGTTGTGGTTTCAGTTCCTCCTAACCGCTCCAGTCTTATAATTATTTGCTTTTGAATCTGAAACTGATGGCGGAGTAGATTTCTGAGACCTTTGAATATTGGCTGACCGTTACCCTCAAATTTCTATTTCAACGGTTAATATTATAATTATTTTTTTTTTACTGCATGGACCGTTGAATTTTTCTAAATTCGGCTGGTTGGAACCTCCAAATTTAGCACTTTTTCACGCCGTGGTAATTCGATCCAAACATCTCATTTTTCATCAAGATTTTAGTTGTAATGTATGGCATACAATCCTTTATTAGGAATTTAGGATGTAAGTCCTTTTACATGAAGCCTTTCGTCTTAAAGGTATGTGGAGCCCACTGTGATGTCCACGTGACATCCACTCTATTCAAGAATTTCATCTTATCATTTAAGATGTCAGCACATCAAAGAATCAGATCTGGCAGGCTATTTATCTAACACTTCGGTGTAGCCTGGCTATGGTTTAAGCTTAGGTTGTCATTCGAGTCCCATTGGGATCGGTCGAGCTTCGAAAATAATGCTCCAGTTGGTAGGGCACTAGGTAAGGTTAGTCCCACATCGAATGGATGGGCACCTTGACCCTGGGCTATATGTGGAGCTCACACCTTCCTTGTATGAGGCCTTTTGGGGGAAACTCCAAGAACAAAACTATGTGGGTACACATACGTGCCCAAAGCGGACAATATCGTACAGTGTTGGTGGGGTTGTTACAATTTATTTTTCAGAGGCAGCTGCCAGTTAGCTCATGTGGATGTCTAGCTGTCTCATTCCTCATTTATTATTGATGGAGGTGGTGATATTCACGGTCGCCCAACTTCCCATGGATTACATGTTTTATCTTTGTTTTGTGCTATAAATTGGATTATTTGATTGGTGAGGCCCAAGTCTTTTTGTGACGCCCACCCAAATGTGTGTAAAGCCACTTTTCATATTAATTGAGTTTCAGGTGGTGAGCTCCCACCTTTCCGTTAAGAAAAAATGAAGCAAATTCAAAACTCAAGTAAGCCACAACGAAACAATGGAGATTAATTGGATGTTCACCATTGAAACTTTAGTGGAGCCTGCAAAAGATTTAAATTAGGTTGATATCTGTGTTTTTCATACATCTTGATGAGAATTACCTTAAGGCATGTTTAGATTTTTAGAAAAAGTTTTGGGTAAAATAGTGCATTGAGGAAACATCGTTTGTACAAAATAGTTAGAAATAAAAGTCACCCATTTTTATTAGTTTTTCAAAAGAATTTCTTGAAACTTTTCCTTTTTTCCAAATTTATTATTTATAAAGAATCTTTTAATGAAACTTTAATCATAAATGGAAGGTGAAACGTGTGTGTAGAAGATGGATTGTGGCACACATATCACATTGTCATAAGTGAGACATTGGCACATTTAGCACATTATTACTTGTAGGATGCTTGAAGATGAGCATCGACACTTGCATTTTGCACATGTGGCATGTTAATGTTTGGGCAAGATGTCGCAACATTGGATTCGAGGATGTAGATGCAGCCACATGGCAGGCAAGAAATATTCTTGTCGTGCGCTAAATATACAAAGGATAGCTCATTAATGACCAAGCTTCGAAGAGCCATGCCACTTAGATAATTGTGGATAAGAATGAGGAACCACTAGGGCTACGTCAGCATCGAGTTATGGTGGATAACCGACCACTTCAATGAGAATACATTCGACAAATGCAAAACACGAACACCTAAAGGTAATTGCCTCTTTATAGATACTAGTATACGATGTCACCACGTAACAACGATTATTCTCATGATGCGGCTTAAAAATCTATAAATAGTAAAGGAGCGTGTTGAAAGGAATTATCATCAAATCATTAGAAAATACCAAATCAAACAAAAAACCACAACTTCAGCACAATATTGTTTATCTATTCCCTTAGGACACGTATTCTCTCCTCCGCTCATTAGTGTGGAGACCTCTTAGCAGACCAATTTTGTCCGTCCCCACCTTACGTCAATAACATGCTAGTTATAGGTATTAATAAGTATATTATTACAATGATGAAAGGATTTGAATGTCATTGATAAGAATATTGGAATGACTATATTGAGAGAAATGAAGAACATAAAAGTTTCAATAACTCAAAATGATTATGTCAAAAGAGTTTTACATCACTTAAAGATGTAAACTTAGTACCACATTCTTTATTAATTGCAAGCTATCTTCATATTAATGTCCTTGCTCAAAAGTAAAGAAAGTAAGTATGTCTTAAGTATATTCATTAGTGGTATGGTGTGCATTGGACTAGACATAGTACAAGTAATGAAAGAAGTTTGTAAATAAATGACAAACCTAGGTAGAGACCATTGTTCTGTAGTGAAGTCGATTCGTTGCCAAAGGATTCTTCTGAGGTATTTATTAGTTATAGTAGCCAAAATTTAAAGTTCGTTGGGTCGTGAAGGCTGATTATTTAAAAGATCAAGATAAAAGAAGATTTACCCATAAGTTATTATCTTTGGACGATAATGTAGTTAGTTAGATGTCGAGATTGTAGTCAGTTATAATCTTATTTACTATGGAAGCAAGGTACATGTCAGCTATCCAAGCATGTAATAAAGGTGTTTAATTGAATTTACTAGAATAATTAAAATTTAAGTAGAAATTGCTAGTTATTCATTTAATAGTCAGAGTGTATTATAGTTGCTTAAGAAAATGATATTTTATGCTCGAATCAAACACATTAATATATAGTATCATTTTGTTCCTAATGTAATAAAAGATGGACACATCTCATTACAAATGATTCACACCAACGAAAAAGTAGCAAACATATTAACGAAGCTATTGTAAAGGAAAAGTTTATTTCCTTGTAAAACTTCTCTTGAATTTGTGGTTTCCTAGTGATTAGTGGCATTTAAGCAATTGTCATTGAGTGTTTTCGCACTATTAAGGGATCAATGTTTGTTTTTCAATTCCCCTAGTGTAAATACATGCAAATGGATAATGATTAATTATCAATGTAATTCCTTTACTTTTTTTATGCTTTCAATGACATCTTGCTTTTTTTTACACTAAAGTTAAGGATTGTGCAAATTTCATATGAGGCTCACTGTGATATATGTAGCTTATCCATGCCAGCCATCTATTTTGCGGACTTATTTTAAGGCATAACCTAAAATTAGGCAGATCCAAAGCTCAAGCGGACCACACCACATGAAATAGTGGGTTGAACGCCTACCATTTACAACCATGATTTCTTATGGTGTGGGCCACTTGAGCTTCCTATCTGCCTCACTTTTAGGCTCATGCCCTAAAATGTTTCGGTAAAATGGATGAATGGCGTGGATATGTAACAGACCTTACAGTGGGGCCCACGAATTTAAATCCATCCTCTTCAAATGACATTTCAAGTAGGAAATACTCGTTTATGCCAAACATGTGTAAATGGTAATTATTATCCATTTACCTGCATTTACAGGATGGAATTGGAAAACAAACACCCCTTTAAAGAAATTAGTCTCCAAGTGGGAGAATGTTGAGGTGTTGGCCGGTCGCCAATGTATGAGGTATTGGAGAGAGTGTTACACACATTAATGCATGTGGATTTTTCAAAATGATAAGCATCTCCATCCTCTTTGTCTACGTGTGAAAGCCTAGTTTCTTAGGCTTGAAGGTAGGGTTCGATCTATGGATGTGCTGTGTATAAAAGGGGAATAAATATTGTAGATAGAGTTATATCTTTTTAATATTCTTGAATTCCTTGATAAGAGATTTTTTATATGGTAGAAGATTTAAGAGAAAGGTAAGCTCCATATTCTTGATTTCTCTTATTTTAGTGAGGAAGAAATGTTTGTGTTACAACCCCATGAACGTAGACATATTGTCAAACCATGTATATCACTATAAATCTTGTCTCTTGTTTCTTATTTGGCCTTTTGGATTTAATTTGACTCTTTTCTTTTGTGGTTTTACTTTACTTGGATTGATTCTTTAATGGTGTTTTTCCGCAACAAATGGTCCTAACAAAGATTTGAGAAACTTTAAGCCAACTATCATGTCAATTTTGGAACCTATGCTTTGGGAGAAGATGAGAATCAAAACTTGTTTAAGACTGGGTTTTACTCTTCCATATCCAGTGCAGAAGGTGGCAAAATTAGACTTTTCTTTGATAGTTCTCTTGTAGTTGATGTTTTATCAGCATCCAAGTAAATTATCTCTATGAGAGTTGGGATGTAGGAAAGATTGGAAAGGGTGATGATTTCGGTAGTGTATGCTAATTAAGTGCTCCACGATCCTGCGAAGGTCCCTTTGGCTAGGCCTGGAGGTTGTGGCCAGATCTACGGCTTCGGCGTGGGTCATTGGTAGGGACTTTAATGTCGTGACTGGTCCATCAAAAAGATTGGGTAGTTGCAACCCAAACCCTATAGGAGGTCTTCAGAATATCCTGAGGCCATAAACACAGGTTTCACCAGCAACAGATTTACATGGAACAACAACCATTAATTGGGGGCATCTTGGGTGTGGGCCGGACTAAATAGGGTGTTGTGCAACATCCAATGGATTAATTTGCTTTCCCATTTCAAGGTGTTTCACTTTCCCGAGTGGAGTCTGATCATGCCTTGTTACTTTCCTTTTCGGCTGAGACTTCCAGCATCCCCAAGCCCTTTTGGTTTCAATGTATTTGTGGTTTTTGCACGTCTCTTTTCTGTAGTTTGTGAAATCCTCTTGGATCTCAGATACAGTTGGTTAGCCCGTGTCATTCTTCAAAGTAAATTGAAAAATCTCAAGAAGGCCTTAAAAATATGGAACATAGAGGTGTTTGGGAATATCTTTCAAAAGATTGAGATCGCAGAGGAGGAAGTCAGTCGAGTTGAACTCTTACTTATGGCTTACTCTGATTTGCAAAACCAAGCATGACTCAATGCTGTCAAAGACTTCTTCACCTACCTTGAACTTATGGAGAAAGTTTCCTTGAAATAGAAATAGCGTAATAGCTAGAGGTAGGCAACAATCCGGACCGGGCCGAGTTAGCCCTAGTTTGCTTTTGGCTCGTTTTTATACCACCCCAGTTTATGGATCAGCCCGGTTTGGGTTTTGGGCCAACCCATGTGGCCTGAGTTTGGTTTGCTCTAGAAAAATCTAGTTCGAGTTAGGATCGATTTGGTCAAAAATTTCGAACCGGGCTAGGCCGAATTTGAACACATGGCTGCTCTTTTTTTTTTTTTTTTTTTAATAGAAAAAAATTTAAGAAGTTAGAAATAACACAAAAAATACAAAAATATCTTACTACATGATGTTTAACATCCTCTAAAGGAAGAGTACAACTTCAAAATAGACATGATGTTTAGGGTTTTTTTATACCTAGTATCCTACGGGCCTGGCCGGTCCAAACCAAACCATTGGCGCTGCAAGAGAATGGGTTCGGCCTATTTATTAAACATGCCACGTCAGGGTGGGTCGTCACTGGTTCAAACTCCACTTCGAACCGAGCTAAACTGGGCTTTTTTGATATGGGTCGGGCTGAACTTCTGAGTTGGCCCGGTTTGTGTCCAGCTCTAGTAATAGCTGGCTGGAAGAAGGAGATCAGAACCGAGCCGGTGTGATTTCTGAAAAGTTCTACAAGGTGCGGTCCTGGTTGACAACAGGGTCCAATCTAGGGGCATTCAGCTGGCCTCTAAGTGCGTTTATTGTTACAACGAGCTCAACCCCGCTCCCAAAGTGGAAACATTGGAGCATCTCTTTTCCTCTGGTGATCTTGCCTCCAAGGTTCGGAAACATTTCAGTGCCTCGTTTAATATCTCTTATATGGCGAGCCAATCTGTAGCAGGGAGGGCTAACTAGTGGTGGTCAGCAGCCTCATCAGCCGACTGCTTCTACTTCGATAGGAGGTTTTCTCCCATGTTTTGTTTTTTGGGAAGTCTGGATTAAAATAAATTAGAGCTGCTTCGAGGGGATTCAGGTGAACCATGAAAGGACGATAAACGCATGCAACAATGGCTATGCTTCCTCTGTCCTAATTTTCCCCCACCAAGTTGCTCTTATTTACCTAGAATATGAAATTCTAGGCCCTAGGGATCGTCCTTGGTCCTTCTCACCACATGGATTTGTCTGTGGTGAAATGGGCTACTCTGGAAGAGGGCTGGGTTAAGATTAACGTGGATGGGTCAGCCCGAGGTAACCTAGGGCAATCTGGAGGTGGCGGGGTCTGTAGAGAATGGCATGGAGACTTTATTTTCTCTTTTTCCAGTGGGTAAAGTTGGGACTCCAACATCCGCATAGAAGCTACTGTGTTGGCTGCGGGCCTCAAATTGAAGGCACCAGATTGCATCCACGAACTCAAATTGAATCAACCACGTTATGGAACCCATTATCAATCAGTTACAGCCAGAATACAAATTTATTGTTTAATCCCTATCCTCTTATTCTTAAAGACTTGTTTGTTGAAATAAGAACTTTGGATATTTTTCATTTTCAACCATGCATCCAGTAAGATTTCTATGAGGGCTGACCCTAAAACAATAGTGACATGATCAATGGTTTGAAATAGTCTAAAACTAAGAAAATTTTTGCCGTATCCTTCCATCTGCTATAAGTCCCATTATAAATAGCTTTGACGATAAATATATGTCCCTGATTTAAAAGGTGCCTTTAAGTTACATGAAAGTTGAATAAGACCTTCATAAGTGTCTTCAAATCTTTGATCCCTCTATTTTTTTTTCTTTTTACACCCACCCACCCACACCACATGGGCACTAGATCCATGATCTCAATGTTGAAACAGAGTCCCTGCCACTTAGCCATGGAGCCAGACCTAAAATCCCTTCGTATAATAGTGACCTACTTGATAATTGGATCGGGCCAACATGTTGGGCATTCATCAATGGCCTTGACCCGGCTCGGGCCAAAATTTCAAGCCCAAGCCCTAACCTTACAGGTTGGGAATCCCAGCCCATTGCCCCACCCCTCATGTCCACCAATATGCTATTCTAATTTGCATAGTTTAATTTGAGTTACTTGTATTTCATGTATACATTTTTTTAGTAATTTCTAAATGTCAATGTATTATCAATCACACAGCGGAGTATCAATGTTTTTTCTCAAAAAAAAAAAAAAAAAGGTCGACTTGGAGAAACTTGAAAAGCAGAAATTCCATGAAAATCAAGAAGACTCATTGGGACTGGACAATATTTACACAATATTACATTTTAAATATTATTGTTATTGAAAAATTAATTTAAAAAACTTTGGAATGGTCCCCTTACTTTTGTCCACGGTTTTAAGACTTGGATGAGTCCTATGCAGATACTCATCCGATTCAACTCAGACTCTTTTGGGGTCCATCTGGCTCAAAACCCTGAGTCACCGCTACTTGTCCGAGTCAGGCCCTCAATTCATGAGTCTCAATGTGGACAACACCATCTAATTTTAGATGTTTTTGGTAATTCCAAAACTCGAGTGGGCTACACCACGTTTAATCATGTAAAAAAAAAAAAAAAAAAAGGTGTGGCCCAAGTTTTTTATCGGCTTAATTACACCCAATTGGCAAATAGTTTTCAATACTATTCTTTTACCGTGGCATTCTATAACAGTTCTTTCATGATTTGATACACATGCTCATCCATCCCAGTCAAGGCTGTATCAAATCGGACCAGATTGGGTACTACCCATGAGGGTCTGAGTAGGGGCTAAGTGGGGCCACCATGATGTATGCCTTTTATCCACACCATCTATTTATTTTGAAAGATCATTTTAGGGCTTGAGCCCAAAAAAGGAGGCCGATTGAAGGCTTAATTAGATGTGGTCCACTTAAGCCTTCAATCTGCCTCTTTTTGAGGCTCAAGCCCTAAAATGTTCTTTCAAAAATAGATAGGCAGTGTGGATTAAAAAGTACATCACATGGGCCTCACACAGAGCCCATACAAGGACCGCCGGTCTCTAGCCAGCTCCTGGTTGGTGGCGATAGTACCCAATCCGAATCCTATGAAATTCCAGCGGGAGTGGATTGTGTCCAACCCTCGGTCAGACCTTGCAAGGTTATACTAGCTAGATTTGGGTGGAGGACCAGTGTGATGTATTTGTTTATCCACACCGTTTATCCCTTTTTCCCATATCAAGTTAACATATGGACCCAAAAAAGATGTAGATTCAATTCGCAAGTGGACCACACCAAAATAGTAAGCTTGGTTGCATTAAATGGATAAACAGATACATCACGGTGGACCCATAGAAATCTAATTGAAGATTGCTAGTCAGGACGCAATCCGCTTCAAATTCCCGCACCACCTTCTGGGCGCATTTGGCTGTTACCCGGGTAACAGCTTAGTGGGTGTTACCCCTACAGTGGGGCCCACCTTATGATGTATTATATATCCACGCCGTCCATCCGTTTCTACAGATCATTTTAGGACGGAGGCCCAAATATTAAGCAGATCTAAATCTTAGGTGGACCATAACACAGAAAACAGTGGTGATTGAGTCACCATTAAAACTCCAAAGGGCCCATAATAAGGTTTTTATAATGTTTCTTTGTCATCCAATCGGATGATAATATAAAAAAGATCTGGATGAAGGGAAAATAAAAATATTAAGTCGATCCAAAACTTTTGTGGCTTATAAAAAGTTTTTAATTGTCGTTTTATCACTGTTTCTAGTGGTATGGTTCACCTGAGATTTTGATCTTCTTAAGGTTTGGAATCTTGTCCTAAAATGATACAGGGAAACAGATGGACGACATGGATATACAAAAATACATCAAGGTGGGCCCCACATGGTTAGGGTGACACCCACTAAGCTGTTACCATGGTAACAGCTAATTCGCTCCCCCACCTTCCCTGGTCATGTGCATCTCGAAGTAGGGAAGTCAATGGGCCGGGCTGGGTTGGTCTAACCCCAAATTTTCAACTGTTTCGGGCCGGGTCATCGGGTTGGCCCGGTATAAATTCTGATTTTTCAGCCTGTCTAGAGGGAGCGGATTAGGTGAGACCCCGGATCCACCAAGATGGGTAGGACCTTTGAGTGTGGGGCTCACATTGATGCATTTGTCTTAAATCCACACAGTCCAAACATTTTGAAAGATCATTTTAGAGTATGATACCAAAAAGGAAACTGACTCAAATCTTAGGTGGACCACACCACAGAAACAGTCGTGTTTGAATCTCTAACATTGAAAACTTCATGGATTCCACCGGAATATTTATGGAATGTTTATTTTCCATCCAATATATATGTTGATAAGGTCACAAACACCTAGATGAAGAGACCAAATAAATATCATCTTAATCCAAAGCTTTTTTGGCCCACAGGAAGTTTTTAATGGTCGATCACCACTGTTTCCTGTATTATGGCCCATATGTTGGAACTGCTTCATGTTTTGGATCATACCTTAAAATGAACTTTCAATACAGATGGACGGTGTGGATGTAGTCACATACACAGTGGCCCCATAGTCAGGGGTCCCACCCACCTCGGTGGATCCGGGGTCTCACCTAATCCGCTCCCCCTGTCTCGTACGGAGTAGATTAGGTGTTACTCGGATAACAGCTGAGTGGGCGTTACCCTTAATGTAGGGCTCACATTGATGATTTTTTTTTTTTTTTTTTTTTTTTTTAAATCTATGCTGTCCATCCATTTTTCCAGCCCAGTTTAAGATGGGGATAAAAAAATTATACAGATCTAACTCTGAGGTGGACCACACCATAGAAAACAGTAGTGATTGAGTGCCTCACCATAAAAATTTCAAAGAACTCATCCTAAGGTTTTAGTAGTATTTGTTTGCAATACAACCTATTGATAATGTCGAGAAGATATGGATGAAGGGCAAATTCAAAGATCAGCTTGATCCAAAAACTTTTGTAACTAATCAAAAGTTTTTAATCATCATTCATCACTGTCTCCAGTGGCATGGTCCTCCTGAGATTTTGATAAACCTACGGTTTAGGATCACGTCTTAAAATGAAATGAGATGGAAAACAAATGGATGTGGCGTGCGTCGAATATATATATATATATATATATATATATATATATATATATATATATATATATATATATATATATAGGTCCACACGGTTTGGGTAAGTAGTACCCTTTTGTCTTCTAGCGTCCCATTAGGTGCTATCAGATGATGCCAAGCGGAAGAGTCTTTCGATCTGGGCCGTAAGGCTCAAATGAGTTTTTTAATCCCTCTACACCACGCATAGGTAGAATCCTTACCCAAAAAGGACGTCGATTGCGTCCTCCCCCTCTAGACGGCCCCACCCTTATGCATCCATTTATCCATGCCGTTCATCCCTTTTCTCCTATCATTTCAACATATGATGCAAAAAATGATGAAAGTCAAACGCTAAAGTCGACCACACCACAGATTACTATTGCATTTAATGCTTCGTGTATTTAATGCCAAAGTGGTGTGGTCCACTTTAGCGTTGAATCTACCTCATGTTTTGGCTCATACCTTAAAATGATCTTAGAAAAGGAATGGACGGCGTGGATAAACAGATACATCAATGTGGGCCCTCACTGATCTGTCAATGGTTCCGCTCCCCATAAAAAGCCACCTTACATTCTCTAAATTGCAGCACCTCTTTCTCCAATTCTTCTCTTTCCAGCTTTCCAGTTTAGATCTCTTCCTATCCTAAGAAAATGGTTCTCAACCTGAAATTTATTAAGTTAGCCGATGCCAACGGAGTATTGGAGGTGGTTAACTACGACAATCACAGTGGAGATTTCATGGCTGCCGTTGATGGGGCAGATTTTTCGAAGGATAAGGGAAACTGGCTAGGCAACAGCAAAGCTCCTCTTCAAATTAGGTTCACTGGAAGACTGTCTGCAGATGGGAAATTCCACAACCACGCTGTCTTACTTACTGCTTGGGATGGAGGAGACTACAACTTGCGGATGCTGATAGGATGCGCTGGAGATTTCATGAATATTCAAGTTGGTGGAAGCAGAGACGTTCATCTCTTATTCCATTCGGATGGAAGACTTACCATCAGTAGTCCTGGAGGATTCGTCAAGGAAGGAGATGATGTTGTTGTCAAGGACATAGGAAGACTTATATGAGATTGGAACTCGTTCAAGGATGTCGAATAAAGCATATTTGTGTTGGATCCAAAGTCGAATATTGTTAGTATTTAGGGCTTTCTCCCTTTTGCTTTGACTTTGTTCTTGATTATTGTCTTTGTAGTTTTGCTGCAATTGTGTTGCCGTATTTGCATTCCCTACTATGTAATGATCCAACTGAGTTTTATTAAATAAAACCTTGTTCCCAGTTGACTTCACACTTGGTTATCTGTGTCTGAGCGAGGCAAGAGAGAGAGAGAGAGAGAGAGAGAGAGTGGATTAGCTGGAAAATATTTGATCATGTTTGATAAACAAAATTAAAATATTAAATATTTTATATTAGACTTTAGATTAATTTAATTAGTTAATAAACAATTACTATTATTTTAATTTATTCAAAACAAGAATTTTAACAATAATTAAATCAACATAAATAATAAATAAATATCTAAGCAGAAAATACACAATTCTAATAATCTGAAAATTTCAGCAGGGATAAAATCATCCACCTTGCAAAAGCTTTAGGAAGCTTCTTCCTCTCTTTTTTTTCACTCTCTTTTTTTTTTATAAGTATTCTTTTTTTTTTCTTCTAATATCACGCTCTCTCCTTCATGCCCATACCCTGGGCCCTATTTATAAGAGGGAGGTCCCACCGTAGGCAAAACACATGCTTAAAAGAATTAAATAAATAAAACTTACTTCTTTAATGCACCTTTAACACATCTTCTCTCGTAACCAACACACACTCAAAACCTCACGTGCGTGTATAAAGCGAGGTTGTGGTGCATGGTGGTACGGTGCATGGTGCTCATATGGGGGCAACGTGTACATGGATGTGCATGCGATCATGGATGACGATGGACGGTTGATCGGTGAGTGGATTGATGGTCGAATAGATGGATGAATTTAGGTGGCAAATGAATTTTGAGGGTCAGTTGGAGATAGCTTGTTGTATGAATCTAACGGTTTCCTATTGTTGGTCTAAGTTAATAAACGAGTGGTCAGTTGATCTTGTAATTTAGATATTTTATAGTATTTGAGCTGTTAAGTATAATAGACGGTCTAGATCACTGACCCTCTGATCATAACCACGTGCTTTTTGTTTTCTAAAATCTCATACTCACGTAAAACTAATTTTACTAATTAATAATATTTAAAACATGTCATTAATTCTTTAACATGTTGGAACTTAAATCGTCATGCAACACATGTTTAAGATGCTGCATGATGAGTTATATCGTACATGGATGGATGGTCAAGTGGATTGACGGATAAGATTGTAGTGATCAGGTAGAGATGAAATGGATGGATGAATGAATGATCACATACTTGATCATGTGTGTGGCATATGATCAAGTAGGAGAAATGAGCGAGTGAACAGTTAGATGGTCACACGTGTACAAAATTTTTGGGTTATTACATTCTACCCCCCTTAATGAAAATTTCGTCCTCGAAATTTAACGTACCTATGGTGTAAAAAGATGCGGGTATTTCTCTCGAATTTCATCTTCGCGTTCCCATGAGGCTTCTTCTTCGCCGTGATGTCCCCACTGTACTTTTACGAGTGGTATAGTTTTGGTTCGAAGTACCTACTCTTTTTTGTCCAGGATACGAATTGGTTGCTCTACGTACGTGACGTCTTCTCGAATCTCTAGTAGCTGCCAATCGATGATGTGTAAAGCGTCAGTCTCGTACTTTCGTAACATTGATACATGAAATACATCGTGAATACCGGATAGCTGTGGGGGTAAAGCAAGCTTATAGGCTACAACGCCCACTCTCTGCAGGATCTTGAACGGCCCGATGTAACGTGGTGCCAACTTTCCTTTCTTCCCGAATCGCATGACTCCTTTCATTGGCGATACCTTGAGTAGTACATGGTCGCCCACAAAGAACTCCAAGTCCTTCCTCCGGTGGTCTGCGTAGCTCTTTTGTCGACTCTGTGCCGTCCGTAAGCGGTCTTTAATGATCTGTATCTTTTCAGTTGTTTCTTGCACAATCTCTGGTCCAAGCATGCTTCTTTCACCAACTTCAGTCCAACAGTTTGGTGACCTACACGGTCTTCCATAGAGCGCTTCGTACGGTGCCATGCCAATGCTAGCCTGGAAACTATTATTATATGCAAACTCGATTAGCGGTAAATGTTCGTCCCAATTTCCTTTAAATTCGAGGATGCAAGCCCGAAGCATATCTTCTAGGATCTGATTCACTCGTTCGGTTTGTCCGTCCGTTTGTGGGTGAAAAGCAGTACTGAAGTCGAGCGATGTCCCCATAGCATCTTGAAAACTCCTCCAAAAGCGTGACGTAAATCTGGAGTCTCTGTCGGAAACAATAGATACGGGAATACCGTGCAATCTAACGATATCTTTGATGTACAACTTGCTCAGCTCGTCTAAGGAGGAAGAAATACGAATAGGGAGGAAGTGTGCAGACTTGGTTAATCGATCAACAATTACCCAAATGGCGTCGTGATTGCGTCTGGTCTTCAGAAATCCTACCACAAAATCCATGGCAACATGCTCCCACTTCCATTCTGCGATTGGCAAGGGCTGAAGCAATCCCGATGGCTTCTGATGTTCGGCTTTAACTTGTTGACATACATAACACTTAGACACGTAGTCGGCTATTTCTCTCTTCATGTTGTTCCACCAATATTGTCGTCGAACGTCACAGTACATTTTCGTTCCTCCCGGGTGAACTGTGAACTTCAAGCGGTGTGCTTCATCTAAAATTTTCTTCTTTAATTCAGGAATATGTGGAACGCATAATCTTCCTCGAAGTCTGATTCCATCATCGGGGCCTACTCCCCATTCTGAGTTCTCCTTCCCTGCTTCTTCTTCTACTTTGGCTTGTAACCACGCATCATTCTTCTGTGCTTCTACCACTCAACACACTAAAGTAGGTTGCACCATTATGTTGCTAAGATAAGCCCATGAATTATTTTCTCCGATCTGAATATTAAAATCTTTTATTTGATCAAGCATCTTCCACTCTCGAATCATTAGAGATGCCATAATTGTATGTGTTTTTCTACTTAATGCATCAGCTACAAGATTTGCCTTACTTGGATGATAACAGAGATTAAAATCGTAATCTTTTAAAAATTCCATCCATCTCCTCTGTCGCATATTTAATTCTTTCTGATCAAAAAGATATTTTAAACTCTTGTGATCAGAATACAATTCAAATTGCTCATCGTATAGATAATGCCTCCAAATTTTTAGGGCAAATACTATTGCTGCTAGTTCCAGATCATGCGTAGGATAATTCTGTTCATGAGTTTTTAACTTCCTTGACGCATATGCTACCACTTTACCTTCTTGCATAAGAACACATCCCAACCCTTTGTACGACGCATCGCTATATACTACAAATCTTTTTCCTTCGGCTGGTAAGGTTAGAACTAGGGCTGATGTTAAACGATTCTTCAGTTCGGAGAAAGCTTGTTCACAATTTTCATTCCATTTAAAATGCGTGCCTTTTCTTGTTAACTGAGTTAACGGTCTAGCAATTTTAGAGAGTCCTTTAATAAATCTTCTATAATATCCAGCTAAACCAAGGAAACTACGCACCTCAGTCACATTCTTGGGCTGCTCCCATTTCATAACTGCTTCCACTTTTGATGGATCCACGGACACTCCTTTCTTTGAAACCGCATGACCCAGGAATTTCATTTCCTCTTTCCAAAAATCACACTTCGTCAGCTTAGCGTACAACTGATTTTCCTTTAATGTCTGCAGAGTGATCCTTAGGTGTTATGTGTGATCTTCTCGGCTCTTGGAGTATATTAAGATGTCATCTATAAATACTATAACGAATTGATCCAAATATGGTTTGAAAACCCTATTCATGAGATCCATAAACACAGTCGGGGCATTCGTCAGACCAAAAGGCATTACTAGAAATTCGTAGTGGCCATATCGCGTCCTAAAAGCAGTCTTGGGCACGTCTTCGTCTTTAACCCTCAACTGGTGATATCCGGACCGTAAGTCTATCTTTGAGAAATATCGCGCTCCCTTCAGCTGGTCAAATAAGTCGTCTATTCTTGGTAATGGGTACTTGTTCTTGATGGTCGCCTTATTAAGTTGTCGGTAGTCGATACACAACCTCATAGAACCATCCTTCTTCCTCACGAATAAAACCGGTGCTCCCCACGGTGATGTACTTGGCCTAATAAAACCTTGATCAATTAGTTGTTGAATTTGTTCTTTTAATTCTTTCAATTCGACTGGAGCCATGCGATATGGAGCTCTAGAGATCGGTGCCGTCCCCGGTACAAGATCAATACTAAAATCTACTTCCCTCCGTGGCAGTAATCCTGGAAAATCCTGAAATATTTCTGGAAATTCATTAGTGACTGGAATTTTCTCTACTCCTTCCTACACATCTGCTTCCGAAAGAGCTGAGAGGCTAACTGGTGCTAGGGATAGGATAGGTGAGGCCTGACAACTCTTCCTTTTTTTTTTAGCCTGTCGGAACTATATGTTGGTACATCTTTTCTTTTCCATTCAACAAAGTTTTAGGAGGGTTAACCTGAGAAAAAAAATAAATACTTATAAATGCAATTTCTTATTTGATTGATCATTGCTATGATTGTGGAAAAAGTCATTTCAACTTCAAGGTTAAAAGAACTCATTTGAAAGACCGAACTTCTCCTTCGCAAATTACCTGATTTCTATTATAGGTGGCTAAATAGCCCCCTGAACCATCAAGTCCTTGATCACTTTTTCTACTTTAACTCTGATTGAAGGCGTTCAGTTGGAATTGCACGCATCATGCTCTATCATTGCTGGGCACAACACAGACATGTCATACTATGAATTTCGATCCATACAAATTGTTCATTGATACAAGTTTCTTTTACGTGCCCCATCCATATTAGGGCCACAATGTGGACAGCTTGGATTGAGTTACACAGGCCCATATGCATGATGTGCGTACAACATGATTACCCGAATGAGAAGGTTGACAATGAGCCTTTCTCCACTAACGGCTAGAGGTGGGCAAGGCCGAGCCGAGTTTGCCTTAGTTTGGCTTGGTTTATTTTTGTGCCACCCTAGTTTGTGGATTGGCCCGGTTTGGGTTTCAGGATGACCCATGCGGCCCAATTTTGGTTTGCTCTAGAAAAATCTGGTTCGGGCCAAGGTCGGTTTGGTAAAAAATTTTGAACCAGGACAGGTGGCTGAGTTCAAATATGTAAAGGCTCTTTTTTTTATTTAAACAGAAAAGAATTAAAAAAAGTTTGAAATAATACAAAAAGAAAATGCAAAAGTATCTTACTACATGATATTTAACATCCACTAGAGGAGGAGTGCAACTTCAAAATAGACACATATGAGCATGTCACGCCTCAAAATTCGGGTACCCGAATAGCGTTATTCAGGACCCGAATCCCAAGCTCGTGAGTTTTAATAGATCGATAATAATTGCAATCAACATAATTTCATCAAGATTCACTAGATATTCAGAGCAATCTAAAATGAAAATACTACTAAAATAATTTTCCTGAATGTAATATTCGCTTGCTTTACTCTCTTAATAGTTTTATTACATTGGGATTTGAAACACAAACTAAACTATATCTAAATTTAAATTCGAATTAAACTTAAATTGCTGAAAAGGGAAAGTTAGTAGTAGAGGCCCGCTTGCTCGTAATATTCCAGCTCTGCACCTGTTGATGATTGTAATTGTATGAGCATAATAGCCTAGTGGGATCATTTCTTATCCAAATTTTGAAATATGCGGATTATATAAGAATTGATAAATAAAATAGATAATTGAATTATGATACAAAGAACAAAGGAATATGCAGTACTGAAATTGAAAATATGCCATGCATGTCATACATTTCATGATTTTTTTTATAAACAATCAATTAAATATAAATCATCTCTTACAACACCGTACCCAAGTGGATGGTCACGTCGCATTAACGCCCACGCACTGGTACCTAGAGGTGAGGGACCCATTCATACGTTAGCTGGTTAGACTACTGCTCCAGTTGTACATCTGACGTATATCCGCACACACAATTGTACTCATACGCCGTACACAAAGGAGACTCCAAAGGATCCAATGGGTTCTAGGGTCTTTCACCCAAGAGTCACGATCGCCCTACTTGCTTGCTTTAGGGTCTTCCACCCAAGGGACACAATCGCCCTACTTACTAGCTTTAGGGATTCTCACCCAAGGGACACAATCGCCCTACTTGCTTAACCTTTCGATCTTTATTCTTCTTCTTTTTTTTCCACAATTTAATAACTAATAGAGATGTATGTCATATCATGAATAATTTAAAATAACATAACTTAATAAATTGAATTTTCATACAAAGTTGCATAATTAACAAATATTATTAAAGTTAGAGAGATATATAAATAATTTATATAATTTATTATTATTATTATTATTTAATTTCCTAAATTTTAAAACAGAATAGGAAAATATAATTTTATGATAATTAGGGATTAGAAATGAATAAATAAATAAAATAACACTAAAATTACAAGTTTTACATTATAGTCCAGGAGTTTTTTAAACAAGTACAAAATAGTGCCTGTAATTTCTGAAAATTACATAGAAGTCCCTAAAAATGTAGAAAATTACAAAATAGTCCATGAAGTACGAATTTTATAAAATAAACATGTAATAACTAAATTTTTTTTTTTTAAGAATTAAGTAAAAGATGAATAAAAATTTCAATTCAATTAAATGTAAATTTTTTTAATTTAATTTTTAATTTAATTTCATAAATAAAATCATAGAAAGTGAATCTTTCTAGATCATGTTTGATAAACAAAATTAAAATATTAAATATTTTATATTAGACTTTAGATTAATTTAATTAGTTAATAAACAATTACTATATTTTAATTTATTCAAAACAAGAATTTTAACAATAATTAAATCAACATAAATAATAAATAAATATCTAAGCAGAAAATACACAATTCTAATAATTTGAAATTTTCAGCAGGGATAAAATCATCCACCTTGCAAAAGCTTTAGGAAGCTTCTTCCTCTCTTTTTTTTCACTCTCTTTTTTTTTTTTTTTTTTATAAGTATTCTTTTTTTTTTTCTTCTAATATCACGCTCTCTCCTTCATGCCCATACCTTGGGCCCTATTTATAAGAGGGAGGTCCCACCGTAGGCAAAACACATGCTTAAAAGAATTAAATAAATAAAACTTACTTCTTTAATGCACACATCTTCTCTCGTAACCAACACACACTCAAAACCTCACGTGCGTGTATAAAGCGAGGTTGTGGTGCATGGTGGTACGGTGCATGGTGCTCATATGGGGGCAACGTGTACATGGATGTGCATGCGATCATGGATGACGATGGACGGTTGATCGGTGAGTGGATTGATGGTCGAATAGATGGATGAATTTAGGTGGCAAATGGATTTTGAGGGTCAGTTGGAGATAGCTTGTTGTATGAATCTAACGGTTTCCTGTTGTTGGTCTAAGTTAATAAACGAGTGGTCGGTTGATCTTGTAATTTAGATATTTTGTAGTATTTGAGCTGTTAAGTATAATAGACGGTCTAGATCACTGACCCTCTGATCATAACCACGTGCTTTTTGTTTTCTAAAATCTCATACTCACGTAAAACTAATTTTACTAATTAATAATATTTAAAACATGTCATTAATTCTTTAACATGTTGGAACTTTAATCGTCATGCAACACATGTTTAAGATGTGCTGCATGATGAGTTATATCGTACATGGATGGATGGTCAAGTGGATTGACGGATAAGATTGTAGTGATCAGGTAGAGATGAAATGGATGGATGAATGAATGATCACATACTTGATCATGTGTGTGGCATATGATCAAGTAGGAGAAATGAGCGAGTGAACAGTTAGATGGTCACACGTATACAAAATTTTTGAGTTATTACAGAGCATTTTCCAAATAAAAGCACACAATCATAACTTTACAAATGCGAGGAAACAGTGTGCATTCATGTATATGTATTATCCACATCATCATGTATATGTATTATCCATGCCATCCATCTGTTTTTACATATCATTTTAGGACATGATCCCAAAATTGAATCATATCCAAAGTTTAAGTGGATCACACAACAAGAAGCAGTGTGCTTATAATCTATGAGCCTAATCATACCAAAGTGAATCAAACCAAATTTCGAGCTGAGCGGAGCCGAGCCGGTATTGTCCTGATTTGAGTTTGGTTTGTTTCCTTAAATGGGCTTGACTCCGAGGCTTAGTTTGGTTTGGTTTGAACTTCTATTTGAACCAATTCAAGCCGAGCTTTTGAGCTGGCTTGGTTTGTGCCCAGCTCTTTCCACAGCACACATGGCACCCTAATTGGAGAAGCCAAAAGTAGCCGGTGAAGACTGGACTTTTTTTTTCTGTTTTTTTTTTTATCCTAAGAGTAAAAGGATAGCATGGTTGCTTAACCGAGAAGGTTGATTCTGGGCCAATCTCCACAGCACACGTGTCATGTGAACTTCAATAGCAATGTTTTAATCGTTGGAATCTACGTAATCTTCGGCGAAATGGCAAATCTTGGTTGAGGGTGGGGCTCACCTAATCCGCTCCCGTTAAAAAGGACGCCGATCAGCTACTGGTGGGTTCAGTGACGAGATTTGCTATCGAAGTGATGTCACCAAGTTTTGTGGGCCCCACCATGATGTATGTGTTATATCCACACCGTTCATCCATTTGGAAGAATTATTTTAAAGCATGAGTCAAAGAATGAGGCAGATCCAAAGCTCTAAGTGGACCCGACCACCCCCATTGAAACCTTCCTAGGGCCCACTATGATGTTTATTTGAGATTCAACCATATGCTAACACTGGTATGGACATGAGTCATATGCTAACAGTGGTATGGACACGAAGGGAAAACACAAATATCAGCTCCGCTGGAAAACTTTTGTGAACCCCAAGAAGCTTTTAATGGTAGGCATTCAATCCCCACTGTTTTCTGTGGTGGGGTCTACATGAACTTTGGATCTGCTTCATTTTTTGGCCCATGCCCTAAAATGATCTCTCCAAATGGATGGAAGGTGTGGATACAACACATACATCATGGTGGGGCCCATAAAACTTGGTGACATTACTTCAGTAGCGAGATCATCAGTAGCTAATCTCGAAATCTTTTGGAAGGATTTTTTTCAAATGGCTGGGCTAATGTCGTACTAATTTAATGCCCTAATGGAAACATGCTAATTTTAAAAGCCAAGCCGTCAGTGTTGAAAATAGCTTGTAAATAATTAATATTACTTATTTTCCATGTATTTATGTTAAAAAATGAAAACCAGACACCAAGAAAGTTTCTAAATCGGCTTAGCTGCAGCTAGCACGCACTAGAATTGGGGGCACCTACCATGATGTATCTATGTATCCATGTCGTCCATCCCTTTTCTCATATTACTTTACAATATGAACACAAAAATAAGGCAGACCAAACACTCAAATGAACCACACCAAATAATAAGCTTGTGTTGCATTAAATGCACACATCATTAAATGTAAGAGTCATCTCTGGTATGATCCACTTAGAGAGTTGGATCTGCCTCATTTTTAGGACCATATCTTAACATAATTTAATATGATACAAGAAAAAGGAAAAGATTGCATTGGTCAAGGGATACATCACGGTGGCCCACACAACTCTAGCTGTACCTTGATAAATACGAATCAGGGTCGGACGCAATCCGCTTCCGATTCTAGTACCACCTTCCCTGGTCACATACATTTTTTAAGGAAGCACGCCAGGTAACACCGATAGAAGTCAACAGAGTGGATTTAGATTCACATAGAGGGTGTTACCTTTACAGTGGGGCCCACATTGATGAATTATTTATTTATTTATTTTATATATATGCAAGCTGTTCACACGTTTCTCTAGCTCATTTTAGAATGGGGTTTGTAAAATTATGCAGATCCAACTCTCAGCGGACCACACCATAGAAAGCAGTGGTAATTGAGTGCCTCACCATTAAAAACTCCAAAGCGCTAGTCATAAGGATTTAGTAGTGTTTGTTTGCAATCCAATCGGTTGATAATGTTAACAAGATATGGATGAATGGAAAATACAAAGGTCAACTTGATTCAAAACTTTTGTGGCCAATAAAGAAACTTTTAATGTTCATTCATCATTGTTTCTAGTGGCATGTTCTACCTAAGATTTTGGTCTTCTTAAGATTTGGAATCATACGGTTAGGGTAAGATTTGGTCTTCTTAAGATTTGGAATCATACGGTTAGGGTAAGATTTGGTCTATTTTCCCTTATTTCATGTCTTTTTTTTAACTTGTAAACAAGTTGGATCTCAAATAAATATCATGGTGGGCCTATGAAGGTTTCAACGGTAAACTTACATGCAGCCGCCTCTCCTTCAATGGAACCTAGAACTCCAACATGGCCATTTTTTATGACCATTCTTGCCTTTCGATCCCCGGAGACGTCTTTCCTTCGAGAGCAGGGACTCCACCTCTACAAGTCGATCTAAGGTCTTCTAATGAGCTTCCTTTGAGACCATTAATGCCTCATCTTGTTCCAGCTCAAACCTCACACCTACTAGCTCTGTCAGCATCTTCTCTTTGCCTCCTCCAGCTAGGCCGAGCTACCTCGTACCCTTTCATGGCAGCTTCCAGCTCTTCGACCCACTTCTCCACCCACAATTGGCCATTACGGGCCTGAACAAGCTCTACAGATCTATCCCCAAGTATCCCCAATTACTGTGCATCGCACTGTTGAAGTCGAACAGTAACAAGGGTAGTCTAAAACGGGGGAAAAGAAGGAAGCGGTAGTGAGAGGATATAATAGGTAACATCGGAGAAGAAAATGAAAAGTTACAAGGCCATTACCTAGAGGCTTTGAAGAATGACGTTCTCAAACATCTAGTCGGCCTCTAACTCCAAAAAGCACAACATCGCGGGCTCAGAGATCCCACCGAGTCCATTCACGGAGCTCGTGCATATATACAGGAGAAGAAGGCATGACCTCTTCCCCTGGTTCTTCCACCCTTTCCATGGGGGCCGATCTACTCACTGGAGGGCCACCACTTGCAGAAGCCCCCTCTGCAGCTCTAGCCTAACTCCCGCTACCGGCCACATCCTCCGCCCTCGCAATTGCCCCTTCTGGGGCAGGACACTGCACCTGAGAATGAGGGGCAACAACATCCGATACTACAGGACGGGCCTCAACTCGATTAGTGTCATTGACAAAGACCGAAGAAGAGCTCTTCCCACTTCAAGTTGTTAAACCCTTGGCGCCGGCAAGGGAAGCGGTGCGAGAAGCAGGGCCTGAGCCGAGGTCTGACCAGGGGTCTTCACTTGTTTATAGAAGGCCACCCGTGCGAACTCCTTATCTTGAGGGCGAGTCCTCTTCTTGCTAGGCTAAGGAGCGAGCGAAGACATGTCAATATCTGTAAGAAGAACAAATGCGTTAGCTAATCTGTTGATAAAGTTAAACCGAAACGACAAAAAATCGTAGAGCTGGATAGAAGATCACCTGAGGACAGATAATCATCTGGTATAAGCCCGACACAACTAAGGAGGACCAAAGTCAACAGGCTTTTTGAGCTCCTCTAGCCGGAGGTCTCTGTTGAATGACCTGGATCCTCTCACGCAAGTAGGGAGAAACTAATCCAAGGTCGCTGAGGAAGATCTGCAACAAGAACAGTGGTCACGATCAGATGAAAATAAGAAATAAATAAAAATAGGAATGAGCTCGACTTACAACAAGGGCTCAACGTGGGGAGGCGAAAGTATTGGGCACCCAATGTCGTGAATTTCTAAGTTCAACAGATGAAGCCTCCCAACCGCCTGCAGCATAGAACCACTTGTCTTTCTAGAGCTTAGTCGAGGTCGAGAGATCGCCAATAAAGGGGTCAGACTTGCCCGTACCAACCTAGGCTAAAAAGTAGTACCAACCTTAAGCCTTCGGGCTTCCCTTTTACTCGAAAAATGTATAAAAACTCCTTTTCTGTGTGTTCGGCGTTATTTAAATTCCACAGCACCAAGCAGCTTAAGATGGCCTTCCAAGCATTAGGGTGAAGCTACCAAAGAGCTAGACCAAGGCGAGCTAGGATCTCCCGCACAAAAGGATGCAGCGGGAGAGTAAGGCCACTCTGAATGGCGACCGTGTATAGGGCGACCTCGCTGAGACGAGGTCGGCTCGGACACTCGCCTTTTTTGTGTAGGCACATTGCAACCAAAGGGGAAATGCTACAATCCCGCCTCAGGTCTAACAAGTTCGGCTTCTTCAGTTTAGATTTGAAGCCATAGGCCGCGTACTCTACAGAAGAAGAAGCGATCAACTCAACTACTTCCATCTCTCCTGCCTAGGTAGTGGACTTCGGATCCTCCCCAAGAATGGGCTTTGATAGGAGAAGAGAGAGTGGCCTCGTCGAAATCTGTTCTTGCGACATTTTTCAGAAGAAGATGGAGGAAAACAGAGAGGAGCCCAATCGAAAAATGTAAAAAAAGGGAAAAATCGTACCAGGAGTTACGGGCTCCGGTGTAAATGGCCCTCTAGAAAGCAAAAGATCCCAAACTCTGATAGAACATGGTAAAACGAATAATCAGAGTTTGCAGGGACTCAACGAAGGTAAAGAAGAAATTAAGACGGGAGGCTGGAATGGGCAAAAATCGCTAAGGGGGCAATTTATACCCTCACGAATGCCCATTCCAAGCCTGTGCTGGCGCCATGTGTCACCTCGATACGATGTCGGAAGGTGAAGTGACATGACCACTAACCCCTCTGCCCCACGTGTCGTCTTGCGAATGTTCTAGTTGTCGACTGATTGATCGCTTAGCATGCCTGCACCACATGTCAACCGCTTATTCGCCTAGGCAGCTAAAAAGGCTGTCGCGCCGTACGACAATCATGACGACGCTTCGAAATTTGAAATGGGCGTTAATGACAACCTTTCCCACTCAACCTTTGACGACAGAAAAACTTCAAGTTTCCAGAAATCTCGCACGATCACGAGCCAGCTCATCCCTTTCACCTAATTCTCGAGTTGAACAAGTCGATCTTGAGAGTGGGGGCCTACTGTTGTGGGTAAATCCAAGCTAGACCTGAACTATGAAGAAATCCCTTGGGCCCATAGGCCCAATCACATGTCCTTGAGCTCATGCACCAGTGTCAGACAACAGATGGTCGACCATGAGGGAAAAGAGCTAAAGACCAGAACAAGGCCACAACGGTTCGGCCTTTACAAAGGTCATTTTAGATACATCAAAATAACTCAAACTAGGTTATTCTACTGACATGGCCAATGAGCCAAGAGCTCAGTCTCGACTCACAAAACCGCAAGGCTGGCCTGTGCCATGGCCACCATAAAGGTGCACAAAAGTCCAAGAATGGGCCCCAAAAAGATGAACACGTTTCTGACAGTTACAAACATGATTCACATCACTGGAAATCATGTTGGCCATTACAAGCGTAACACCCACGATCCAAGCCCTCTACTGCCATCCGGGTGCACCTTCCGATAGGCATAATTTCACCTACAAGCCTGATCTCTACTTTTTTCTAAATATAGGAAGACTAACGGTCGGACCCCAGCTACACCCTTAGCTTCTCTCTATGTTCTCCGTAATCTAGTGGACTCCCAGTCCAAATCCATTTCATCCTTTCCGGGAGATCAGAGAGAGATCTTATCATCTCAGCTGTTGATTTTGACGACAAACCATACATTACACTTAAATGAGGTTGGACCCGAATTGCCTCTGCCCTGGCTAGTCTGAAGTTCATGGAGGGCCACTGCGTGTACATCAGAATTTCATTCCACTATCAGTTTCAAAAAGAAATAATTATAACATCGGAGCCTTACAATTAGGTAGATCCAAAACTCAGGTGGGCCACCACGATTGGAAACAGTGAAAATGGAAATGAAAATTTCCCAAAGAGCTCCCAATGATTTTTATATGTCATCCAAACCGTTCATAAGGTTAATACCCCCAGGAGGAACTGAAAACACAAATATCGGCATGATCTAAAACTTTTAGGGACATACGGAAGTTTCAACGGTGGGTGTTTAATCTTTCTGTTTCCTGTTCACATGAGTTTTCATTAATCTACCAAATCTTTTGGAATGTGGGAACGGGCAGGAGCTCCGAGTGGCTACAGTGATGTATAGGTTTTATCCACACCGTTCATCCATTTCACGGTCTGATTTGAGGGAATAGGCTCAAAAACGAGGCAAATCCAAGACACATGTGGACCTCACAATGGGAATTAAATTCTCACCGTTGAAAAGCTCTTGGAGGCCACAGAAGTTTTGGATCGAGCTGATATTTGCGTTTTTCCTTCATCCAGGTCTATGTAATTTTATGAATAGGCTGGATGGCAAATAGACATCACCGTAGGCCTAGGAAAGTTTCAACCGTGAGGATCATTACTACCACTGCTTCCTGTTGTATGGTCCACTTGAGCCTTGGATTTACTTAAATTTTAGTCCCAATATATAAAAGTGCACATAGAAATGGATGGACGGTGTGGATAAAACTCATAAATCACGGTGGCCACTCGAGCTCCTACCCGTTCCTGGCTGGAGACAGGCGGGGGTTGGACGCAATCCGCTTGCTGGACTACGTTGGTGGAGCTTCCAATTCGCTCGACGCGGATTAGCTAGGGAGCCCGACAGTAGCGAGACTCGCTACTCACCAAGTTCTATGGACCTCATACCATGATGTGTGTGTTATATCCGTACTGTCCATCCATCTGGAGAGATCATTTGAGGGTTTGATCCAAAGAATGAGGCAGATCCAAACTTCAAGTGGACCCCACCACAGAAATCAGTAGGGACAGCGATGCCCAGGGTTGAAATCTTATTAGGGCCCACCGTGATGTTGATTTGAGATCCATCCTATTCATAAGTTAAAACAGATATGGAAGAAGGGAAAACACAAATATCTGCCTGATCGAAAACTTCTCTGACACTGATAAGTTTTTAATGGTAGGCGTTCAATCCCCAAATGAATGGACGTTGGGTGTTGATACAACACATACATCATGGTGGGGCCACAGAACTTGGTACGGCACCCCATAAAAGGCTAGGTTTACATTCTCTCAATTGCACCACCTCTTTCTCTCTCTTTCCAGCTTTCCAGGTTTACAGAGCTCTTTAGAAGATGGTTCTCAACCTGAATGTTATCAAGTTCTCCGATGCCGACGGAGTATTGGAGGTCGTTAACTACGACAATCGCAGTGGAGATTTCATGGCTGTTGTCAAAGGGACGAATTACTCAGATAAGGGCAACTGGCTAGGAAAAAGCCACGCTCCTCTTCAAATTAGGTTCACCGGTAGACTGACTGCACATCAGTCATTCTACAAGAACGTTGCCGTAGTTACTGCATGGGATTCAGGAGACTATGAGTTGAAGATGCGGATTGGAAGCCGTGGAGATATCATGTCCATCAGCGTTGGTGGAAGCAGAGACGTCCATCTTTCTTTCCATCATGATGGACAACTGACCATCAGTAGTCCTGAAGGATTCGTCACTCAAGGAGATGATGTTGTCGTTGATAACTTAGGAAGTAAAATATGAAATTGGTACTCGTTCATGGATGTCCAATAAAGCATATTTGTGTTGGATCCAAAGTCGAATATTATTAGGATCTAGGGGTTCTGCAAGGGGTTTCCCCCCTTTTTCTTTAGCTTTGTTCTTGATTATTGTCATTGTAATTTTGCTGCAATTATGTTGCTGTATTTGTACTCCCTATTATGTAACTGATCCAACTCAGTTTTATGAAATAAAACCTTGTTCCCAGTTCACTTCACACTGAGTTATCTGTGTCTGGGGCCTTAAAGAGAGAGAGAGAGAGAGAGAGAGAGAGAGGCTACACTGGATTAGCTCGAAAAGGATTGGCTAGTGACCCTATGCTAGTGGTCAGTGCTCTATCACTATGGGCCCCACCATGATGTATGTGTTACATCCATGCCATCCATCCATTTTTCCATATCATTATATGGTATGAACCCAAAAATGAGGAACATGAAAATCAATGGGGGACCACAATGTTGATTGATTGCCCACTGTTAAAAACTTCTTGGGGGTCACAAAAGTTTTGGATCAAGCTGATATTTGTTTTTTTTTTTTTTTTTTCCCCCTTCATCAAGGTCCGTATCACCTAATCAACAGGTTGGATGTCAAATTCACAACAAACAATTTATACATATGGCAACACATGATTCACCATGACTACTTGCAGGCCTAAACAATTATTTACATGTTAGCAAATGTGTGAGAAGTGGCCACACAAATCTCTCTCCCGAAAACTCTATAAATAGGAAGAAGCTCGAAGAGCTCTAGGCTTGCCAGCACAACACAACTTTACAATGCAACGTGGTTTATCTTCTTATTGAAGTTACGGAACCAACTTTATATTAGCTTTGTTTAATGCAATCCGTCTATGCTACTATGTAGGATCTGCTTTAACTTAGTTTTAGTGTAATTTTGCCTGGTTTCTATGATGCTCTTCTAGACCAATATTTAGTCTAATTCCTTTCGTTTATACCCATGTCATTAGATCAAGTAAGACCACAATCGTTGAATTGCCGATGGCTTTCTTTTCAATTTGTAAGTGTTTATTTTTTTTTTTCATTTCATGAGAGAGGTGTAAGTTGGGGATAGGATAGATGAGGCCTTAGTTTTTTTTGGAGCCCACCCGAAGTATATGTTTGTACATCTTTTTTCCATTCAAGAAAGTTTTAACAGGGTTAACTTGAAAAAAAAATTATAAATGCAATTTCTTTTTATTTTGGTTACCCACATGTTCTGCTATTTGATTGATCATTGTTATTATAGTGGAAAAAGTCATTCCAACTTATAAAGGTAAAAAAATTAAAAATCAGTAGGCAAATTCAAGCCAAACAAATTGTCCATTGATAAAGTTTCTTTTACGTGCCCCATCTATGGTGGGACCACAATGTGGACAGCTTGGATCAAGTTATAGTAGATGCCCATATGAGTGATGTGCATACAACATGATTGCCTGAATGAGAAGGTTGGTGTGGGGCCCATCTCCACAGCACACATGGCACCCTAATTAGAGAAGGCAAAAATGGCCGGGGAAGACCGGACTCCTCTTTTTATTTTTATTTATTTATTTTTTTTTTATAGTGAAGAATTGACTTTAATACCGATGGTTTTTTTTTTTTTTTTATAGCTAAGACTATACTAGACTAGACGCATCCCAAGAGGAAAAGGAGAGCATGGTTGCCTGACCAAGAAGGTTGATTATGGGCCCATCTCCACAGCACACGTGTCATGTAGACTTCAATGGCAATATTTTAACCGTTGGGATCTACTAACCTAATCTTTGGTGATATGGCAAATCGTGGAGGTTAGGGTAAGTATTACCCTTTTGTCTTCTAGCGCCCCATTAGGTGATATCAATGTGGGACCGCGGCGTGGGTGGAATGAATCCTCATCCAAAAAGAGGAAAACAGTAGTGATTGAATGTCCACCATTAAAATCCTCCTAAGGCCCACTGTAATATTTATTTGACATCTAATCTGTTGATTACGTCATAAAAACGTGGATGAGTGAGAGAAAAAATACGAGTTATTAAAAAAAAATATCAGCTTGATCCAAAACTACTGCATCTAGCCCCCAAGAAGTTTTTAATGGTGAGCGTTCCATCAACACTATTTGCTGTTGGATCTGCCTCATTTTTAGGATTATATAATAAAATGATATGGAAAAACGTATGGATGGCATGGATGAAACACATACATCATGGTGGGTCCCACAGACGATAAAATGATATGGAAACTGACCAGCAATCTGTGTTTAGTGGCGTCAACGGTTCCACTCCGCATAAAAGCCGGGTTTACATTCTTTCAATTGCAGAACTCTTTCTCCAATTCATCTCTTTCCAGCTTTCCAAGTTGACAGAGCTCTTTAGAAGATGGTTCTCAACCTGAATGTTGTCAAGTTCTCCGATGCTGAAGGAATATTGGAGGTTGTGAACTACGACAATCGCAGTGGAGATTTCATGAATGTCTTCGGTGTAAGAGATTATTCGACGGATAAAGGCAACTGGCTAGGCAAAATCCACGGTCCTCTTCAAATTAGGTTCACCGGAAGACTATATACACATCGCTCATACCACAACAACGTTACCTTGGTTACTGCCTGGGATTCTGGAGACTACGAGTTGAAGATGAAGATAGGAAGCCGTGGAGATCTCCTGTCGATCAAAGTTGGTGGAAGCAGAGACGTCCATCTGTCAATCAATAACAATGGAATGCTGACCATCAGTAGTCCTGGAGGATTCGTCAAGGAAGGAGATGATGTTGTCGTTGACGTAGGAAACGCACTATGAGATTGGTACTGATCTGCTCAAGGGCATTCAGCTTGCTGATTTCGAATAAAGCTCATTTGTGTTGGGTGTAATTTAATGGATTGGGATGAGCCATTGAGCTTTGAAGCTTACATCCAATGTCCAAGATTATTAGGATTTAGGCGTTTTGGAAAGGGTTTTCCCCTTTAGCTTTAGCTTTGTTCTAGGGTTTGTTTGTTCTTGATTATTGGCTGTATTTGTACTCCGTACTATGTAACTCATCCAACTGAGTTTTTATGAAATAAACCCATGTTCCCGATTCACTTCACACTGGATTGTCTGAGGCCCTTAAAAAAAAATAAAAAAGAAAAATCCAGGGGCAGCAGCCGGTCCATCTCACACCAACCGCCCATCCCATCGGGGGGATCAGGAACAACTTTCGACCAACGACGATCCTGCGAGCCTAGTCACTCCTATTTAGACTATCGGAAGATTCAACAAGACAGACCTGTGCCATATGCTTGACGAAATGCACCAGGCACGAAAGGGCATAGCCCTCGAACAAACAACAAAGAGTGGAGCCCCCTGGGAAGAGCATATCGAGAAGATTCGAGGCCAGATCAGTGATATCCGGTAAGCATATCGAGCAAAAGCCTCAGTATCCATCAACACTCTCCTGGAATAGGCCAAACCTCCATTCACGAACGACATCATGGCAGAGTAGCTACCAAAATGGTTCAAGATGCCCAACATAAAACCCTACTCGGGTGTAGGTGACCCCTCCGAACACCTAGGAACACTTCAGGTCATGGATGGACCTACATGGTGCCACTAGGCACATCATGTGCAGAGCATTCCCTTAATGCTTTCAAACGCAACCCAAATGTGGTTCTGAAATCTGAAGCTAAAATCCATCAACTCATTCAAACAACTCAGCAGAACCTTCGCCACCCAGTTCGACGGTGACAAGGGCATATGAAAACCGACAACTCACCTCCTAATGGTGAAACAGAAGAGAGACGAGTCCCTGACAAACTATCTGATGTAGTTCAATGCTGAAGTAATCCCAGGTGGAAGACTGCATTGACAAGATTGCTCTCAGGACCCTTATGGGAGGGCTACGGCTCGGGAAATTCCTCTTGTCGCTAGGAAAAAACCCACTAAGCACCCTGTCAAGACTCAAACCTACTAAACAGAACGCAAAAATACTCCAATGCCGAGGAGCTCCTCAATGCTCAGAGGGGCGAGAGTAGCTCGACTAGAGATAAAAAGCTGACAGAATTCAATGAAGGATCCAGCTCCGATCCCAAGCGGAGAAGAGACGACGACATGGGCGGTACCTCCCAACCATCTAAAGTCCCTGTCAATAAGTTTGAGCAATACACTCCACTTAATACCTCCGTTGAGTAAGTGCTCATGGAGATCAAGGAGAATAGCTACGTAAAGTACCCGAACAAATTGAAGTCGAATCGTGAGAAAATGAATAAATCCAAATATTGCCTCTTGCATAAGGATCACAGTCACGACACCATTGATTACTTCGACCTGAAGCAGCAAATCGAATCCATCATCCAGAAGGATTTCCTATAAGAGTACATCAACCAGTGACGTGACGACAGGACACCTCCTCGGCAGGAAGAACGAGAATAACAGATCAATAATGAGCTAATAGGGGAAATCCGAAACATCTTCAGAGGACCTGCTAGCGGGGGAAACTCCAACCGAGCACGCCAAGCTCATACTCGGAGTGCCCAGTTTGACGATGAGGTGCACCGCATCAACCTCACCAGTCAACATGGAAAGGAGCCCCGAATAGACTCGTGCCCCATCACATTCACCGAGGAAAATGCACGAGGGCTCATCCACCCTCACGATGATGCAATGGTAGTCATGATGATCGTTGCAAATCTCAAGCTATACAAGATGCTGGTCGACACTGGCAGTTCGGCCGACATCCTATATGCTTCAACATGTACCAAGATGGAGATCGATAGATCTCGACTTCAGGCAGTTCGGACGCCGCTGCTCAGATTTATCGGCGAGAGCGTGATGCCAGAAGGAAGCATCGCCCTATCAATCACCACGGGAGAGGCCCCCCACCAGGTCACTCGCATGGTGGACTTCCTAGTGGTGGACACCCCGTTGGTCTACAATGTCATTCTCGGTCGGCCCTTCTTAAATGAGGCCAGATCCGTGGTATCCATATACCACTTAACGATGAAGTTCCCAACGAGCCAACGGGTCAGTCGAGTCAAAGGAAACCAACAAGAGGTGCGACGACTCTACGAGATCGCCCTCCGAGGAAAGATGCAAGAGCCTCAAGTGATGCAAGTCCCACCCTAGACCCCAAGGAGGAGAGCTTGGAAAGAGGTTCCCCATTCAAGGACCTAGTATACATACAACTCTCCAACGAAAATCCAATAAGAACCATCCAGATCGGTTCACTACTCAAACCCTAACTCTAGGCCAAGATCACCAATCTCTTGAGAGAACATGCTGACATGTTCTCCTAGTCCCACCAGGACATGCCTGGCATCGACCCCAACGTCATGGTCCACAGAATGAATATGGACCCCCAGCACAAGCCCGTGTGACAGAAAAGGTGAGCCTTCGATGTAGAATGATACGCTGCCATGGGAGAAGTGGTTGGCAAACTTCTCCAGGCCGACTTCATTGAAGAAGTCCACTACCACGAATGTCGTCCTCGTAAAGAAAGCCAATGACAAGTGGAGAGTCTATGTAGACTACACTAACCTCAACAAAGTGTGTCCGAAAGACAGATTTTCTTTACCTGGGATCGACTAGTTAGTCGACGCCACAACCAGATATGCCCTCCTTAGCTTTATGGTCGCATATTCTGGCTACAATCAAATCCGCATTCACCAGCTTGACAAGCAGAATACTGCATTTATCACCGACCGTGGCCTATATTATTATAGGGTAATGCCCTTCAAACTGAAAAATGTTGGGGCCACATATCAGAGGTTGGTCAACAAAATGTTCGCCAAGCAAATCAGGAAGACCATGAAGGTCTATGTTAATGACATGCTAATGAAGAGCGTCAAAGCAATAGATCATCTGGCTGACCTGAGAGAGATGTTCGGCATCCTGGGAAAATTTGGAATGAAGCTCAACCCAAGCAAGTGCGCCTTTAGTGTAAGCTTTGACAAATTTCTAGGTTTTATGGTTCACCAATGGGGAATCGAAGCCAACCTTGACAAGATCAGAGCTCTTGTGGAAATAAGCTTGTTAAACACAACAAAGGAAATCTAGCGCCTCATAAGTCGAGTTGTGGCATTGAATAGATTCGTCTCCAGGGCGACCGAAAAGTGCCTGCCCTTCTTCAATTAGCTAAGGAGCAGCAAGAAACTAACATGGATCGAGGAGTGCGAGCAGGTGTTTTGGGAGCTCAAATAGTACCTGTAACGCCCCAGATTTTTTAGATTTATTTGAAAATTTTTAAAAATTCATTTTTAATTTATTTTTTATTAATTATCGTACATTTACCGTTGATTTGCGAATAGCGGGACATCCGTAGGAGATCCGATAGGGACTCTTCACAAAAGTTGCTTAGAATGATCCCATAAATATCGTAAAAAGATCAGATTTAAAAAATTACGCACTTTTCAGATAATTACGAAAATGTCATTGTTAAACTTAATTAAGATGCCATTTTTAAGTATTATAGTTTCTGACGATCAATTTCATGCAAAACCCTGGATTTAAGCTTTTGGGTACATATTAACCATACACATCAAATTTCAGCTCTTAAATCATAGTAGAAGTGATCCGATTGTTAAATCAGCCCCTTAACCATTGATTTTCATGTCCATCGAGTGAGGAAAGTAGATAGTTAGTCGTAGTCGAATATTTCTCTTCATATGAGTGACTTGGATCGTCTTTATCATTGACCAATAGTGTGATTTGAGTACCCCACCTTAATAAGTGTCTTTCTTATGCGCGAAGTTATCCCGTTTTAGAAATTAACGAGTTACCAACTCTTTTTAAATCTGAACCTTTTAATTTACCCACTTCTCACCATCAATCGCTTCTCAAATTTGGACCACTTATTATACTCATATGACTACGAGTTTACATAAAATTTGGACCCCGATCTATAATCCTACACCGTTGAACCACAAAGCCAGCTCCTTCCTTTTCCGCCAAAAGTTGAAATTTCAGATCTAGGCATTTCTCACCATCAATCAACCAGTAAACTTTGTACAATTGTTTGCCTATCATGACTACATATTTTCTGAAAATTTAGGCCCTGATCATCAAGCGTAGATCGTTAATTAAGATCTAGCCCATTTTAGCACCCGTTAGGCCATTTTCAAGGATCGGCCAATCTAGAATGTGGATCATCAAGAAATTTACGTATTCTGACTCTACTCTTTGAGCTCGATAAGATGAACGGATTGGAATTGATCATAGATCATCCGAATATTGAGATTTGAGAAACTCACCTCAAGAAGTTGTTACACAAGACCTCGCGTGCACATCTCTCTCCATATTTCTACTACACACCTCCAAATCCTTCTCCTAACCCTAGCCTCCATGCCCTAGAGAAAGAGAGAAAGAGAGAGAGAGAGAGAGAGAGAGAGAGAGAGAGAGAAGAGAAGAGAGTTCTTTCTCATATTTTTCCAGCGGCCAGGATCTTCTACAACCCTTTTCTTCTAAATCCATCCTAAGGTGAGGATTTTCCTTCAAGCCTTTTATTAATAATATCACGATTATCATAAGTTTCTTTTGTGACATTTGAAGTTATTTTGTTTTGAATTGCTTATCCATATAACATGAAGTTTGATGTAAGATTTGTAATGAATATCATTATATGGTGGTGTGATTCCTTGTTTAGATTTTTGACTAAGAAGCATGTGTATTTATGTTATTTATCTCTGTGAAATCTATACCCTTATTTTCTTAGTCTATGTGTTACAAGTAACATTGATTTTCATATTGTGATATATATGAAATATGTGTATAAGATCATCATATAGACATCCCATTATTGTAAACTCTTTGTCCCTAAGTTGAGAAAATTATTCGATGTAGAGAGATGAAACCCGTGAGAGGTGTCCATGATAGAAGAATATCTCTTGACTTAAGTGAGAGAATAAAGTGATTGTTTGTCAATGGATCTTTACATTTACATGATGCTTGATTGGATTCATTTACATTACATGAGTATTTTAATGAATTTGGTCATGATGGAAAACATGGCTTTTTGGGACATGATAAAATTATAAAACGGGACAATGAGTGGACACTAATGGTATACAAATTCTCATAAGCCGAGGTTGGTGCCATGGACACTAAGCCCGAGCTGTCGGCCTATGCTGGGTCACTTGTGACTCCCCATAGTGACCATTGAGTTTTATTTAAATTGGTTGTATGCGAAAACACTTAAATAAAGGTGAAACTAAAGTCATGCATTCACTTGGCTCCATGTGGGTGTATGGAATTGAGAATAGGCTAGAGCGTCTTACTTCTCCCGTACACTGTCACGTGTAGATTTAGGTTATGAGCGTCCCGTTTCTCACGTGGTCGGGCAAAACTATGGGCTTATACGTCCCAGGAACCTCTGGTGAGACTTCATGTATTGTGATTCTAGCCAGGGTGCCTTAGCCAGAGCATGCATTCCATGCATCGCATTAACAAAGATTTTTAGTTGGTTGTTTTGATTTGATTAAATGATAATATACTGCTTGCGTTTACTCTGTACCGTTATTATTATTCTTGATTGTCTTGGAGGAAATATTCTCCACTATGATAGTGTTTAACGTTATCCCAAACACAATTTAGATGATGCAGGTGAAGATCTAGGTATTGAACTCAATTTTTAAGGAAAAGAGTTCGATGGTTCGTACGATCACATGGAGGATGACGATGTTAGAGAAACTTAATTGATGTTATCATTTATTAAATATTTCTTTTGAGTAGTTGATACATTTATGGAATTGTAATAAGTCTTCAAGAGAAGACATGGTTTTGTATTTTAATTAATCAGTATGGATATTGGTTGGTTCCCTTATTTAAACATTGATAATGACGTAGTAAGTTTGATAGAATAAGATGATAATTGTTTCCGCCATTGTGCTTGAATGCTATATTTTATTATTTGACCAATCAATTATTCTATAAATTACTTGAGAATTCGGCCGTCGTGTTATACACGAGAGTCGAAAATCTCGGGTCGTTACAGTACCTCGAGTCCCCACCATTTCTCTTTAAACCTCTGCATGAGGAAGAACTGACATTGTACCTGACTGTCTCACTAATAACAGTTATCTCGGCCCTGATCAGGCAAGAAGAGGGTGTCCAGCAGCCTGTCTACTATGTGAGTCGGGCCATGGTTGAGGCCGAAACGCGCTACCCAAAGATTGCAGAAGTTGGCACTGGCCTTGATCACATAATCGAGACGATTGAGGCCATACTTCCAAGCCCGATCATCGTCCTAACCAATCAGCCTCTCCGGCAAGTGCTAGCTACAAAAATCAGAGGCGTCAGGCCGACTCGCCAAATGGGCAATCGAACTTGGCGAATTCGACATTTAGTATCGTCCACAAACAACAATCAAAGGGCAAGCCATCGCAAACTTCATCTCCGAGTTCACATACGCAATGGCTACTCCACCTGAGGACAAGAAGGAGAAAAAGACAACGGCTCGTCGATGTGGACCCTCCACGTCGATGAGTACTCCAACGCATAGAGGAGTGGGGCAGGCCTGATTTTAACCTCTCCCGACCTCATCCAGATTGTGTACACATTGAGATTTAGTTTCCAAGCGTCCAACATTGAGGTCAAGTAGGAGGCCCTCTTGGCGGGTCTTCGAATAGCCAAGGCCATGGGAGCTCGGCGGCTCAAAATCCATAGTGACTCTCGATTAGTGATCGATCAGCTGACCGATGAATACCAAGCCAAAAGAAAGAAAATGATCACCTACCTGAACAATGTCTGGGAACTTCTCGAAAAATTCGAAAGCTACAAAATTGAGTAGGTCCCTCGATCTGAGAACGTCAATGCGGACTCCTTGGCTCGGTTGGCTTCGACAATTGACACCAACCTCTCTAGGACAATTCCGATTGAGTTCTTGCCAAAATTAAGTATCAGTCTATCCGAAGAAAATGAGACTCTTCTAGTGACCAACGAGCCAAGCTGGATGGACCCAATCATCCGATACCTACAACAAGATGAGCTGCCCAAGAACAAACTAAAAGCTTGGAAGATCCAGTACTGTTCGGCTGGGTATATAATGCTAGGAGACACCTTGTACAAAAGGGACTTCTCTCTGCATGCCCTACCTGAGATGCCTCAGACCAGAGGAGGCAAACTACGTCCTAAGAGAAATCTATGAAGGGATATGTAGAAACCACTCTTGGGGCGATCACTGGTGTATAAAGTGATTAGGCAAGGATATTACTGACTGACCATGCATGAGGATGCCGAGATCGACATTAGCCAAAAAATGTGACAAGTGCCAGAGATTTGCCACCATACCCCAGCTAAGCATGTAAAATGGGTTGAGTCGCCCAGGCATGGCACGACTCGACACGGCAGTCAACAGCATGCGGCTTGGCACGTAAAATGGGCGGGCCATGCTGGGCTAAGGTGTCAGTCCCGTTGGGCCGACACAGACGCGGCACGTAGGCTGGCACGACATGACACGGCCCACCAAGAGGCCCAACAGTAAAATAAAATAAAATATAGCCATTTTGTTACCATTTTGCCCCTCCCAACAACCATAAAACGACTAGTTTAAGGGGTATTTTGCCCCTCGAGACTATTTCTTAGCAGAAAATCGGAAGAATGAGTTGAAGGAACAACATGACATCGAAGAAGAATTTGAAGAAATAGAAATTTAATTGTAATTTATATTTTTGAAATTGTAATTTTAAATGTAATTTGTAGAGCTTTATTTCAAAATCAATAATAAGATTATTATTTATTTTATTTCAAGATAAAAAGGTATAGGAAAACAGGTGGGCCGCCTACATTACAAGAAAATTGGCTTTTTACAACGGGGTTTTTACAACGGGTCATCCACAAACGTTGTAAAAGAAAACTTTTTACAACGGGAAAAGTATGCCTGTTGTAAATAACTCATTTTTACAACGGTCAGGCGTTGGCCAGTTGTAGAAACGATTATTTTTTACTACAGGCTCCGTGAACCACTGTGATTGTAATATTTACAACAGTTTCTGCTCGTTATAAATAATAAGTTTTTACAACAGACTCCATACGTTGTAACAATTGTTCTTTTACATCGGGTTGATACTACAGCGGTTCCAGCCGGTGGTAAATATTGTGTTTTTACAGCCTCAAGATCATCACCATTGCATGAGAAAAGTGTAATTTCAATACAATTTTCGATTGTAAACCGTATGTGACAGTCGATTGCTGGTAGACCTAAAAATCGACTATCCTGCCCAACTAAAAAAAAAAAACATTTCATGATGTATATCCATGCCATCCGTATGTTTTTTCACCTTGATGATTTCTTGTATATCTATGTCATCCGTCCGTTTTTCCAGCCCATTTTAAGGTGAGATCCTAAAAATTAGGCAGATCTAAATCTCAAGTGGACCACACCACAGGAAACAGTAGGGATTGAATGCTTATCATTAAAACTTCCAAGGGCCACTGTAATGCATGTTTTATCTTAGCTGTCCATCCATTTTGACAGCTCATTCTTGGGCATGAGTACAAAAAAAGAGGCGGATCAAAGGCTCAAGTGGACCACACCAGAAGAAATAGTGGAGATTGTCTACGCGTTGATATGTGGTGTGGTCCATTGGGCATTTGGTCTACCTCCTTTTTCGGATCATGTCATAAAACCAAGTTTCAGAATGATTGAACGGAGTGGATAAACAACATACATTATAGTGGGCCCCACGAGCCCATGCCAGGACCATCCCGTCCAAAGCTCTCCGCGCCCAAAAGAAAGCCTGCACCAAATTCCTCCCTCTCGCGCTCAGTTAAAAAAATCCTAATCAATTTTCTATTCTTCCCTCTCCCTCCTCTTCTCCCGCCCACTCTCGATCTCTTTCTCCCTCTCTCGCTGTTAATCTCTCTCCCTCTTTCGACCACCATCACCATCGGCATCATCTTGCAGCCCATCTCTCGCAGCCCCCATCCCTTGCAGCCCCACTGACTAAAACCCCCATCGCTCGCAACCCCCATTCTCTCCCTTTGTGGACCACCATCACCGCCACCTTCATCTGGGCCGCTCCCGCCCATCTTGGCAGCAACCATCTCTCGCTCGTTTGGAATTGTTGTCTGGAGGAATGAGATAGGAGTTAGGTTTTTAGGGGTGGTTGTCTTTCTGCCTTGAGACCCGAGTTTCAAAAGCATCAACCATGGCCATCGGCAAGAACAAGAAGATTTCATAAGGGGAAAATGGTGGGAAGAAGAAAGCAGTTGATCCCTTTGCACGGCAGATGTTTGATGAAATTATTTTTAGGGGTGGTGGGCAGCAACCCATGTGACGTGGTGGAGGACGCATGCCAGGTGTTCAATGAAATTGTGGTGAAATTCGGTATGTTTTGAGTCTTCATTATGTGAGTTCTACTCTGTTTATGATGTAGTTTTGTCTATGAAAGTTATTGTTTGCATATGGTGTTTCGTATTTATGAAATGATGAGATATAAGATCGAAATTCTATGAATGGTAGGAACCCAAGCAGTTTTTCTGATGGGATACTCCATTTTGCATTTAAGGTAGTGTTTGATTTCTTAAAGAAATGGATGCTTTTAATCCCTAAGTAGGATGCAAATTTCCATAGATGGTGTTGGCAACCAAGGATCCAGTAGCCCAATGACTGTTAAAAAGAGAAGAAGATAACTTAAGTTGCACAATGTTATCTGTTAAAAAGAGTTTGGGATTCTTTCTCTGCAAGTGACCAGAGAGTTTATAGTATTCAGGTACGTATTTATTTGGATGATTACTAGGAAAGTGGAATGGACAGTATTTGGTGGCACAATCTTTGAAAAAAAGAAAAAGAAAAAAGACGGTATTTAGTGGCACTTGTTATCAAGCCATGTTACTTGAACATGGATGTGGATTTTTGCCTTTGTCAATTAGACTGTTGTATGATATATCTGCAAGAAACATCATGGATGCAGTGCTTAATGAGGATCGTACATTGTTTTTCATGGATGGTTATGATTACGAGGAAACTCGTTTTCATCTTCCCCATGCTGTGGTGGCAATGGTATATACCAAGTTTTCTCATTTTCCCTTTTATTGCTACTCTGGTTAAATGCTATTTCTGTAAAATGAATCCTTTCACACTTCCCTTTTACTGTCTGGTAACTTTGGACAAAACCTTGCAAATAACATGATTTGTGCTTGTTGCCTTTCAAAATATAAAATAAAAAAATAACATGATTTGTGCTTGTTGTGATTAAACAGAATTTCTATGAGTTGAAAAAAGAAAAGAAAAAAGAAAAGAAAGAAGACTTTTGTCTTAAGCCCAATGGCCCCAATCTTTACATGACAACCAAACAACTTTAAATAGGACTGACCTTTTCTAATTCTTATGTTAACATTACCAGATGGTGAGCCACCCTTTGTATAGGGATTGCATGTTCAAGCTTTCATTGCTCACATATACTTCATCAATTGCTCTGTAAGTATTAGTTGTTCCATGTTATTTATTTCACTATTTATGTCACTTCTCTAAAATAATTTGAGAAATATGTGTCAATTCTCCATTTATGTCACAACCATTTTAGTTTTATGTTGCTTAGAATTTCATACACTTGGAAACCAAACACACCTTTAATGAATGCTGGAAGAAGAGTTCATGTGGAACCAGTTATACATGAGTCCACAAAATTATAGCTTTATCAGATTTTCCTAACAACATTTAGTATCATTTTCCCATTATTTGACAGCTTGGCAGTTTCACTTTCCTCTATGAATATATCATAGCCTCTCTATGTGAAACAAAAGGTTAAAATCCAATAGAAATTTAGTGTTGGTTCTAGGGCCCTCCAAAGGACGGGGCCTTGGTAACTTGGGCCTGGTATTTGACCGGCCAGATTGAGTCTATTAAAAAATTTGATTTGTTGGACCAAGACCTGTTCCATTCCAAGTTCTTCTTGGCACTAGTTACCATGAGATTATTGGTTGTAGTTTCTGAAGAGTTAATACGACTATTTCATAATTTAATGTTTGTTTCCTTCTTCTTATTCTCCAAATCTTTAGAGCACGCACAAGATCCTAATATTCTTTGCCGATGAGAGATTTCAATCATCTTAAAGGAAATTGTCTATAACTTCCTGATTGAACCACATGATATATCCAACGAATAGTGCTTTCAAATTTGCCAATTATTATGCTTTGTTTAGGATTTTGATTCATTGTAGCAGAGAAGCAGAAGAATAACGTGACTTACTCTAGAAACCATCACAATAGAAAAGTGCATCTTGTATCTTGGGAGGATGCTAGCAAAACCAAAGGATGTTGGCAGAATAGCTTTGAAGGGATTTAAAAATTTCTCCTCTGCCTTTATTGGTAAATGGTTGAGGAGAATGTGTATTAATAGAACATAGAGAAGTTAACAGAAAAGTGCAAGTGTCTTTAATTTGTAAGCCGTGAACAGAATAGTGTGAGTGTACTCTTACCCATTTGCAAAAGCTGTTTATTTTCATTTTTTCTCTGAAACTGTACTTTGAGCGTCAACCAGCTTTTTGCATTAGGATGTTTGATGGATGGATTTTTCCAGCAGAAAAAACACTGAAATGACTCATAGCATCTAGAAGTTACTTTCCTAGTATTTGTGCATATTATTTGTGTTTTCCAGTGAAAGGAGACCTGAAGGATTTCTTGCATATTAATGATTTTGCAGAACTTGCTGGGCACACTAGGAAATCTGGGCCGTTCATAACATGTGGCCCACTACAAACATGCACTTCCCATGAGTTAAGCCGGCCTGATCATCAAGTGGGCTAAAGGATTGAGGAAATGGATGGCTAGAAAAATGTCTGATGCTCAATAGTCAACATGAACACATGTGGTCCATCTGATGAGAAGACCAGTTGTGCTCAGTTTTTTCTTTTGTAAAAATTATGACAATTTCGATTCCCCATTTATAAAAGATAACTAGATGTTTTATTCAGTAATGATTGTTTTCTCTAAAGTGGCTAGGGGTGTTGGTTGCTGGTGTTGTTGGTGGATGCTTTGTTGTGTGATGTTTGGCTGGTGGTGGTTACAGGATTACTGGTTGTAGTGGGTGTCTGCTGTGTTGTTGCTTGTAGCTAATGGGTGGAGTCCTGGTTGCAGATGTTGGTCCTCTCAGAAGTTTCTATTGCCCTGTTCATTTGTTTTTTGTCTATCGTCTGGGCATTGGTTCCCTCAGTTATAGCTGGGCTGGTTGTAACGTGAGGTGAGCAGTTTTTCTTTACAGTTTCTGTTTTGGTTTGGTAAAAAAAGTTTTAACAAAAAAAAAAAAAGATGATCACATAAAAAAATTTACTTAATGTTTCTTTCACTATCAAGACTACTTAGGCTCTAAAAGAAGCTTTTCTTTTTTCTTTTTCTTTTTTATGAGATGACCCATTTGCTATTTTTTGTCACCAACTTCTAGATTGAAATTTTATATTGATTTTATAATACATTACCCTATATAGGTTGCTGCAGAACAATGCCATTTCAGGTCCTATTCCTACCGACATTGGAAGGATGGAGAAGCTCGAAATGCTCGATCTCTCAACTAATAAGTTCAACGGCGGGATACCCAGTTCAATATGGAAGAACCTGAACTATCTGTAAGATTGGTGAATTTTACAATGCAGGATTGTGAAATAGTTAGTATTCAGATTGGTGCTGTGTATTTAGGATTCAACTCTTTTGATCATTTAATTATCAGTTGTATTAGTACTTATTCTTTGCCTAGATTAGCAAAAGAACATGTATCAACTGGTGTGGATCACTTGCCTCGCCCATCAAACATTATAGGTATTGTGTTCTAGCAACATTAGAAAGTTTGTCCTCCCTCCTAGTGGAAGACGATCAGTTTTTGGTTTTTCATGATCAATTTTCTGATTTTAGTAGCCTGCATATTTTTGCCTTGCATGATTTTCTATGCATGATTTTAGTAGCCTTCATGGTCAGGTTTGGTTGTAAGCAGTAAAGAGTATTCTTTTTCTATGTTACCATGCATTAAATGATTTAATTTTTGTGTAGTACGGATGCTTGTAGTACCGAAACCAATAATTATGCAATTCTTTTCTATTCTCTCGCCATAATAAAATAATAAAATATTGAAAAGTGAAACGATCCCAATATACTAAAGTATTTGAGTTCACCAAACGCACCCTAAAGTGAGGAACCTTTTCTTTCAATTTAAGGCTTAACGACTTCTAGTGCTTCCATGCATAACATCTATTTGTTGGCAATCGTGGAACATGAAGTTCGTTTAAGCAAAAATTACTCTAATTTATTGAGAAGAAATTTAGAGATATGCAAGATAAATAATGTCAACAATATTGGTCAAGGTGCTCAACTAGAGCAAGGTTTTGTGCTAGCTATATGAAAATATCTCCTTTTCAAATTGCATGACCTAAACCGTATCTTGAAAGAAACTACAACTTCAGTTTTTACAATTAAAAGTGAATCATGGAATTTGGGCAAGGGATGATATCATATATGCTTGGCTTAGAGTATGTCTGTCACACTCAGGTGTTCAATAGGTACAAGTGGGGCCCAATGGTTCAGTGATCCAGATCGTTGATATTGTGGGTGTCATTGTGGATGGCCATGCATCATGACTCTTGGATGGGAAAGTCTAACCTTTCAATTAGTGGCCAACAAACAAACTGTCAAGGACGAAAATAGAACACTAGTCCGGAAGAAGACCAAACAATTGATGGCTAGGAATCTAGGGATTTTTTGTGTATGGTCATCCATACTAAGGCTTGCCATATTGATGGTTTGGTTACTTATATCGACTTGAGTGCACTGTACAAACTCTTGGCATGAGTATTGCACAGTACCTCATGGCCAATTTAGAGCTAGTTTGATGGGCTTTCTCCATTCTGTACTACCAAAATCAAACTCTATTTTCTATTTAAAGTGGGTATCATTTAAATTGCACACAATTGTAATTTGTGCTCTATTTGAAAGGTGGTTTACATCCTTTTCAGTATTATTTTAAGTTTTATAGCCGAATTCCTCTTTAGCATGCTATTGATGAAATTCTCTACTTGAATTTTGTATGATAAATATTCTAGGTTGATAGACAAGAATTATCATAAAGTTTACACATCTGTTGATTGATTTTTGTCCTGTAAAATTCAGAAACATTGTGCCGTTGATTTCTAATCCAGTTGCTCTTTTTATCTTCATCTTCTCTTTGTGGCGATCAGATATGGACATGTGCGATCCTCTTAACTAATGGAAGTTCTCACTTGTACATAGGTTAGTTGAAATATTATTTAGGTTGAAGAATCATTTTTTCTTTTCATTTTTTTAATGATCTATTCATTATTTTTTAATACTTTGACTATTTATTGATTGTGGACTTGCAAGTAACATAGAAATTGAAGTGTGTCTTGTGCTTTGTGGCCATATATCCTTGACAGCCTGAGGACTCCTAAGACAGGTCTCTATAGGATCAGATTCACGCTTGAGGATCCTACTGCCAGAATCCTACTTATATGGTGAAGATGAGGTAAGATTTTATTATTACTCTCTCATCATTTAAGTATCATCTTACTGTTTATATGTGTGCTTCTTGGGATTTATACATTTTATAATTGTGAGATTTCTTGCTGTGGAATGGCCAAGTGAATGCATTAAATATCGTGGTTTATGTGAGATTGTTTTGGTGATTTTGTAATGCTTATGTGACTATTAAACACAGGGAATAAAAAAAAATTAGGTGGTGGCAGAGCCATTGCAAATAGTACTTTTTTTTCCTGCCACCACCCAACTTTTTATTCCACTTGTTCATTAGTCATGTAAGCATCGCAAAATTACCAAAAGAATCTCACATAAACCATGATATTTAATGCATTTACTAAATAGGGTAATGATTTTACAACGGGCCAGCACTATTGCTAATAGTTTCTTCTGCAACGGGCCATATTGGTTGTAAACATTTGCCCTTTTCGCAAGGGGTGGAACCCGCTGTAGATTTTGAGCATTTACAACTAGCAACACCTCTTGTAAAAAGTTACAAGTGACAACGAGCTCCAGCCGTTGTCAAAACCAATCTTTCATCGTTGTCAAGTAGCATTTTCAACTGTTATTATCTTATTTACAACATGCTCTGACTGTTGTAAATAACAGAACTTTTTTTGCAACGGGGCCAGTTATAACGGTCACACGACCATTGTAAAAACATTTTTACAACGGTGATGACCTGTTGTAAAAGGATAATTTTCTTCTAGTGCTAGTGGGCCGGCACGTGGACTGGCACATCTTAGACCGTGCCACAAGCCAGCCTTGATGAAAATAAAGCATGGCACGGCTGAGGTCATGGGCCATGCCTAGGCTGGGCCTGACCACTCACGGGTCGTGCCAACGCGACACAGCCCATTTTAGAGCCCTATACAGAGCAGCCATCGAAGCAACTCACTCCCATGAGCAACCCTTGGCCGTTTGCTTAGTAGGGGGTTGACATCATAGGCCCTATGCCCATGGGCAATGGACAGACAAGATACGCGATCGTGGCCGTCGACTATTTCACTAAACAGACTGAAGTTAAGCCCTTAGCTCGAATCACCGAGCAGAAAATGACTGACTTTATCTGAAAGTCTATCATCTACCGCTTTGGCATCCCTCATACCATTGTCATAGACAACGGTCGCCAGTTCGACAATGTGAAGTTCTAAAGACTCCGCGAAGAGCTCGGTATCAAGAATGCATTTGCCTTACCCCTCGACACCCCTAAGCCAATGGACAGGTCGACGCAGTGAACAAGATTAGCAAGGGCCACCTGAAGACCAAACTTGAAAAATACGAGGGGCATGGGCAAATGAGCTACCCCATGTAATGTCATATTTTCTAAGGAAATATTTCATTGGTAATTCTACTACCTTTTCCAAGGAATTGTTTCCTCAGTAATAGTCTCATAATCACCGACTAATACTTAATAGCTACGAAATTGTTAACTTTTACCGATGAAATTTTTCGTCGTTAGAAATTTAATTTTTACTAACGAAAAATTTAATTTCGTCGGTAATTGTTTTTCCTTAAGGTCTTATTGCGATGACTCTCGCGACAAAATATTTCGTTGGTAATAACATTTACCCAGGAAATTCAAACTTTTTCCAAGAAAATTTTCCTTGGTAAAAGTCATATTTGTTGTAGTTTTCTTTTACCATGCCATTCTATAACAGTTCATTCATGATTTGATAGACATGCTCATCCATCCCAGTCAAGGCTGTATCAAATGGAACCGGATTGGGTACTACCCCATGAGGGTCTAGTAGGGCTCAATGGGGCCCACCATGTGTGTGTGTTTCATCCACACCAACTATTTATTTTGAAAGATCATTTTAGGGCTTGAGCCCAACAAAAGAGGCCGATTGAAGGCTTATGTAGATGTGGTCCACTTAAGCCTTCAATCTGCCTCTTTTTTACGCTCAAGCCCTAAAATGTTCTTTCAAAATAGATGGCAAGTGTGGATTAAAAGGTATAGTTCTGGGGCCTCACAAAGCCCTTATTGCAAGGACTGCCCGTCTCTAGCCAGCTCCTGGTGTCTGTTTATCCAGGCTGTTTATCCTTTTTCCCATATCATGCTAATTAACATATGGACACAAAAAAGAGGTGCATCTAATGTTTAAGGGTAACACACCATATATTAAGCTTGGTTACATTAAATGGATAAGCAGATGCATCACGGTCGGCTCCCAAACAGATCTAGTCGGACATTGCTAGGTACGACGCAATCGGCTTCGAATTCCCACACCACCTTGGCGCCGCCAAGCTATTACCCGGGTAACAGCTTAGTGGGTGTTAGCCCTACAGTGGGGCCCACCTTATGATGTATTGTATATCCACACTGTCCATCCATTTCCACAGATCATTTTATAACAGAGGCTCAAATATTCAGATTCAAATCTTAAGTGGACCATAACATAGAAAATAGTGGTGATTGAGTGCCTCACCATTAAAAATTTCAAAGGACCCATAGTAAGGTTTTTATAATGTTTATTTGCCATCTAACCCGATGATAATATAAAACAGATCTGGATGAAGGAAAAATACAAATATCAACTCGATTCAAAACTTTTGTGGCTTATAAAAAGTTTTTAATTGTCATTTTATCACTATTTCTAGTGGTATGGTTCACCTGAGATTTTAATCTTCTTAAGGTTTGGAATCTTGCCCTAAAATGATATAGGGAAACAGATGGACAGCATGGATATACAAAAAATACATCAAGGTGGGCCCCACACGGTTAGGGTAACACCTACTAAGCTGTTACCACCCACTAAGCTGTTACCAGGGTAACAGCTAATTGGCTCCCCCACCTTCCCTTGGTCATGCGCATCAAGAAGGAGGCAAAGTGAGGTAACGCTGAGAAAAGTCAATGTCGAACAGGAACGGAGTGGATTAGGTGTTACTTGGATAACTGATTAGTGGGTGTTACCCTTACTGTAGAGCCCACATTGGTGATTTTTTGTATATCCATGCTGTCCATCCATTTCTCCAGTCCATTTTAGGATGGAGTTCAAAAAATTATATAGATCTAGCTATAAGGTGGACCACACCACAGATTCCAGTGGAGATTGAGTGCCTCACCATAAAAATTTCAAAGAGCTCATCCAAAGGTTTTAATAATATTTGTTTGCCATCCGACCCGTTGATAATGCCAAGAAGATATGGATGAAGGAAAAATTCAAAGATCAGCTTGATCCAAAACTTTTGTGGGTAACAAAAAGTTTTTAATGATCATTCATCACTGTTCCAGCGGCATGGTCCACGAGAGATTTTAATCTTCTTAAGGTTTGAGATCAGGGCTTAAAATGAAATGAAAAACAAATGGATGGCGTGCGTCTAAAAAATACATATATATCAATGTAGGCCCCACACGGTTAGGGTAAGTAGTACCCTTTTGTCTTCTAGCGTCCCATTATGTGAATGAGATGATGCCAAGTGGAAGAGTCTTTCGATCTGGGCCGTCAGGCTCAAATGAGTTTTTTAATCCCTCTACACCACGCATAGGTAGAATCCTTACCCAAAAAGGACGTCGATTGCGTCCTCCCACTCTAGACGGCCCCACCCTTATGCATCCATTTATCCATGCCGTTCATCCCTTTTCTCCTATCATTTCAACATATGATCCAAAAAATGACGAAAGTCAAACGCTAAAGTCGACCACACCACAGATTACTATTGCATTTAATGCTTTGTGTATTTAATGCCAAAGTGGTGTGGTCCACTTTAGCGTTGAATCTACCTCATGCTTTGGCTCATACCTTAAAATGATCTTAGAAAAGGGATGGACGGCGTGGATAAACAGATACATCAATGTGGGCCCCTCACTGATCTGTCAATGGTTCCGCTCTCCATAAAAAGCCTCCTTACATTCTCTCAATTGCAGCACCTCTTTCTCCAATTCTTCTCTTTCCAGCTTTCCAGTTTAGATCTCTTCCTATCCTAAGAAGATGGTTCTCAACCTGAAATTTGTTAAGTTAGCCGATGCCAACGGAGTATTGGAGGTGGTTAACTACGACAATCACAGTGGAGATTTCATGGCTGCCGTTGATGGGGCAGATTTTTCGAAGGATAAGGGAAACTGGCTAGGCAACAGCAAAGCTCCTCTTCAAATTAGGTTCACTGGAAGACTGTCTGCAGATGGGAAATTCCACAACCACGCTGTCTTACTTACTGCTTGGGATGGAGGAGACTACAACTTGCGGATGCTGATAGGATGCGCTGGAGATTTCATGAATATTCAAGTTGGTGGAAGCAGAGACGTTCATCTCTTATTCCATTCGGATGGAAGACTTACCATCAGTAGTCCTGGAGGATTCGTCAAGGAAGGAGATGATGTTGTTGTCAAGGACATAGGAAGACTTATATGAGATTGGAACTCGTTCAAGGATGTCGAATAAAGCATATTTGTGTTGGATCCAAAGTCGAATATTGTTAGTATTTAGGGCTTTCTCCCTTTTGCTTTGACTTTGTTCTTGATTATTGTCTTTGTAGTTTTGCTGCAATTGTGTTGCCGTATTTGCATTCCCTACTATGTAATGATCCAACTGAGTTTTATTAAATAAAACCTTGTTCCCAGTTGACTTCACACTTGGTTATCTGTGTCTGAGCGAGGCAAGAGAGAGAGAGAGAGAGAGAGAGAGAGAGAGAGAGAGAGAGAGAGACCCATTTATTAAAATGGCTTGAATTACTTTAAATTTCATTAAAACTGAGAACGAGAGAGAGAGAGAGAGAGAGAGAGAGAGAGTGGATTAGCTGGAAAAGGATTGGCTAGTGACCATGCCTGGTGGTTAGTGCTCTATGGGCCTCACCATGATGTATCTGCATGTTACAGCCATGCCGTCCATCCATTTTTCCGGATCATTTATGGTATGACCTAAAAAATGAGGTACATTAAAATCACAGGTGGACCACAGTGTTGATTGATTGCCCACCGTTAAAAACTTCTTAGGGGTCACAAAAGTTTTGGATCAAGCTGATATTTGTTTTCCCTTCATTATGGTCTGTATCACCTAATCAATAGGTTAGATGTCAAATTCACCATACACCATGATTACTTACAGGCTCAAACAATTATTTACATGTAAACAAATGTGAGAAGTGGCCATGCAAATATCTCTCCAATAATCATCTAAAAACTTTATAAATAGGAAGAAGATTGAAGAGCTCTTGGCCCTTGCCAATACAACACAACACTATAATGCAATGTTATTTATCTTAGTTTAGTTCTGAATGGAGATCGTCCATCTATGCTACTAAGTACGCTGCACTGACTTTAGATTAGCTTAGTTTAATGCATGCCATCTATGCTATTATACAGGAGCGGCTTTAACTTATTTTTAGTGTAATTTTGCCCATTTATATGCTACTATACTATCAATTTGTAAGTGTTCATCTTTTTTTCGTTTTATGAGAGGGGTATGTTAGGGATAGGATAGGTGAGGCCTGACATTTCTTCCTTTTTTTTTTTAGCCCACCGGAGCTATATGCTGGTACATCTTTTCTTTTCCATTCAACAAAGTTTTAGGAGGGTTAACCTGAGAAAAAGAAAAAAAAATTCTTATAAATGCAATTTCTTATTTGATTGATCATTGCTATGATTGTGCAAAAAGTCATTTCGACTTGAAGGTTAAAAGAACTCATTTGAAAGACCGAACTTCTCCTTCGCAAATTACTTGATTTCTATTATAGGTGGCTAAATAGTCCCCTGAACCATAAAGTCCTTGAGCACTTTTTCTACTTTAACTCTGATTTAAGGCGTTCAGTTGGAATTGCACGCATCATGCTCTATCATTGCTGGGCACAACACAGACATGTCATACTACGAAATTCGATCCATACAAATTGTTCATTGATACAAGTTTCTTTTACGTGCCCCACCCATATTAGGGCCACAATGTGGACATCTTGGATTGAGTTACACAGGCCCATATGCATGATGTGCGTACAACATGATTGCCCGAATGAGAAGGTTGACAATGAGCCTTTCTCCACTAACGGCTAGAGGTGGGCAAGGCCGAGCCGAGTTTGCCTTAGTTTGGTTTGGTTTATTTTTGTGCCACCCTAGTTTGTGGATTGGCCCGGTTTGGGTTTCGGGATGACCCATGCGGCCCAATTTTGGTTTGCTCTAGAAAAATCTGGTACGGGCCAAGGTCGGTTTGGTAAAAAATTTCGAAGCAGGACAGGTGGCCGAGTTCAAATATGTAAAGGCTCTTTTTTTTTGTTTAAACATAAAAGAATTAAAAAAAAGTTTGAAATAATACAAAAAGAAAATACAAAAGTATCTTACTACATGATATTTAACATCCACTAGAGGAGGAGTGCAACTTCAAAATAGACACATATGAGCATTTTCCAAATAAAAGCACACAATCATAACTTTACAAATGCAAGGAAACAGTGTGCATTCATGTATATGTATTATCCACATCATCATGTATATGTATTATCCATGCCATCCATCTGTTTTTACATATCATTTTAGGACATGATCCCAAAATTGAATCATATCCAAAGTTTAAGTGGATCGCACCACAAGAAGCAGTGTGCTTATAATCTATGAGCCTAATCATACCAAAGTGAATCAAACCAAACTTCGAGCTGAGCCGAGCCGAGCCGGTATTGTCCTGATTTGAGTTTGGTTTGTTTCTTTAAATGGGCTTAACTCCGAGGCTTAGTTTGGTTTGGTTTGAACTTCTATTCGAACCAATTCAAGCCGAGCTTTTGAGCTGGCTTGGTTTGTGCCCAGCTCTTTCCACAGCACACATGGCACCCTAATTGGAGAAGCCAAAAGTAGCCGGTGAAGAAGGGACTTTTTTTTTTCTGTTTTTTTTTTTTTTTATCCAAGGCTACACTAGACTAGATGCATCCTAAGAGGAAAAGGATAGCATGGTTGCTTAACCGAGAAGGTTGATTCTGGGCCAATCTCCACAGCACACGTGTCATGTGAACTTCAATAGCAATGTTTTAATCGTTGGAATCTACGTAGTTTTCGGCGAAATGGCAAATCTTGGTTGAGGGTGGGGTCTCACCTAATCCGCTCCCGTTAAAAAGGACGCCGATCAGCTACTGGTGGGTTCAGTAACAAGATTTGCTATCGAAGTGATGTCACCAAGTTTTATGGGCCCCACCATGATGTATGTGTTATATCCACACCGTTCATCCATTTGGAAGAATTATTTTAAAGCATGAGTCAAAGAATGGGGCAGATCCAAAGCTCTAAGTGGACCCCACCACCCCCATTGAAACCTTCCTAGGGCCCACTATGATGTTTATTTGAGATTCAACCTGTTCATATGCTAACACTGGTATGGACACGAAGGGAAAACACAAATATCAGCTCCGATTGAAAACTTTTGTGAACCCCAAGAAGCTTTTAATGGTAGGCATTCAATCCCCACTGTTTTCTGTGGTGGGTCTACTTGAACTTTGGATCTGCCTCATTTTTTGGCCCATGCCCTAAAATGATCTCTCCAAATGGATGGAAGATGTGGATACAACACATACATCATGGTGGGGCCCATAAAACTTGGTGACATCACTTCAGTAGCGAGATCATCAGTAGCTAATCTCGAAATCTTTTGGAAGGATTTTTTTCAAATGGCTGGGCTAATGTCGGACTAATTTAATGCCCTAATGGAAACATGCTAATTTTAAAAGCCAAGCCGTCAGTGTTGAAAATAGCATGTAAATAATTAATATTACTTATTTTCCATGTATTTATGTTAAAAAATGAAAACCAGACACCAAGAAAGTTTCTAAATCGGCTTAGTTGCAGCTAGCACGCACTAGAATTGGGGGCACCTACCATGATGTATCTATGTATCCATGCCGTCCATCCCTTTTCTCATATTACTTTACAATATGAACCCAAAAATAAGGCAGACCAAACACTCAAATGAACCACACCAAATAATAAGCTTGTGTTGCATTAAATGCACACATCATTAAATGTAAGAGTCATCTCTGGTATGATCCACTTAGAGAATTGGATCTGCCTCATTTTTAGGACCATATCTTAACATAATCTAATATTATACCAGAAAAAGGAAAAGATTGCATTGGTTAAGGGATACATTACGGTGGCCCCACACAAATCTAGTTGTACCTTGATAAATACAACCAGGGTCGGACGCAATCCGCTTCCGATTCTAGTACCACCTTCCCTAGTCACATACATTTTTTAAGGAAGCACGCCAGGTAACACCGATAAAAGTCAACAGAGTGGATTTAGATTCACATAGAGGGTGTTACCTTTACAGTGGGGCCCACATTGATGAATTATTTATTTATTTATTTTATATATATATCCAAGCTGTTCACACGTTTCTCTAGCTCATTTTAGAATGGGGTTTGTAAAATTATGCAGATCCAACTCTCAGGGGACCACACCACATAAAACAGTGGTAATTGAGTGCCTCACCATTAAAAACTCCAAAGCGCTTGTCATAAGGATTTAGTAGTGTTTGTTTGCAATCCAATCGGTTGATAATGTTAAGAAGATATGAATGAATGGAAAATACAAAGATCAGCTTGATTCAAAACTTTTGTGGCCAATAAAAAACTTTTAATGTTCATTCATCATTGTTTCTAGTGGCATGTTCTACCTGAGATTTTGATCTTCTTAAGATTTGGAATCATACGGTTAGGGTAAGTATTACCTTTAGAGGTGGGCAACGATCCGGGCCGAGCCGAGTTAGCCCTAGTTTGGTTTGGTTTGTTTCTAGACCACCACAGTTTGTGGATCGGTTTGGTTTGGGTTTCGGGCCCACCCATGCGGCCCGAGTTTGGTTTGCTCCAGAAAAATCTGGTTCGAGCCGGGATCGGCTTGGTTGAAAATTTCGAACCGGGCTGGGCTGAGTTCAAACAGACAATGGCTCTTTTTTTCCTTATTCACTAAAATAGAAAAGAATTTAAAAAGTTAGAAAAAAAAAGTACAAACATATCTTCCCATATGATGTTTAACATCCTCCAAAAGAGTGCACCTTCAGAATAGACATGTAAGAGTATTTTCCAAACAAAAGTACACAAGATTAATTTTACAAGTGCAAGGAAACAGTGTGCATTCATGTATATGTATGATGTATTATCCATGTCATTATGTATATGTATTATGTATTATGTATTATGTATTATCCATGTCATCATGTCTATGTATGATGTATTATCCATGTCATCCATCTGTTTTACATATCATTTTAGGACATGATCCCAAAATGGAATCATATCCAAAGCTCAAGTGGATCACACCATAGGAATCAATGTGCTTATAATCTACGAGCCGAATCAAACCGAGCTGAATCAAATCGAGCTTCGAGCCGAGCCGAGCTGGAACTGCCCTAGTTTGAGTTTGGTTTGTTTTTTCAAATGAGCTTCACTCGAAGGCTTGGTTTGGTTTGAACTTCCATTCGAACCAATCCAAGCCGAGCTTTTTCAAACCAATCTGAGCCGAGCTTTCGAGCTGGCTTGGTTTGTGCCCACCTCTAATTACCTTTTGTCTTCCTGGAATTAGGTGCTATGAGATGATGCTAAGGCTGGCATCATCGAGCGGAAGAGTCTTTCGATCCGGGCGTCAGACTTAAATGAGTTTTTTAATCCCTCTTCACCACGCTGTGTAGGTGGAAACCGAGAAAAATTTTGCTACACCCACCAGTTGGCTACGCTAGCTACACAGGATGCACCAAGGACCCTATCTTAATGTATGTGTTGTATCCACGCCGTCCATTCATTTGGTGAGATCATTTTAGGGCATGACACCAAAACTGAGGTAGATCCAAAGCTCAAGTGGACCCCAAGAAGTTTTTAATGGTTGGCATTCAATCCCCACTATTTTCTATGCCGAGTTCACTTGTTCTTTGGATCTGCCTCCTTTTTGGTGTCATTCCCTAAAATGATCTCGCAAAATGGATGGACGGAGTGGATACAACACATACATCATGGTGGGGTCATTTTTACACCCGGTGTAGCTAGTGTAGCTAACTCGTGGGTGTAGCAAATTTTTTCTCGTGGAATCCTCATAAAAAAGTCCCAGCCCGCCCGTTTGTGGAGGCGGACTGCGTCCTTCCTTAGTTCCATGCTGATTCGTGAAGGGGCCCACTGTGATGTATCTGGTTATCTATGTCTTCGATTACTTTTTTAAGATTAAAATAGGTACGAGACCAAAAATGAGGAAGATCCAATGCTCAGGTGGACCACACCAGAGAAGACTCTTGCATTTAATGCTTTTAAGCATTTAATGCAACCAAGCCCACTATTTGGTGTGGTCCACTGGAGCGTTGGATCTAAATCATCGTTGGTCTCATAATTTAAAATGATCTTAGGAAAAGAATGGATGAAGTAGATAACCAGATACATCACAGTGGCCCCTCCACGGATCTGTGAGGAGGCCTCTGTGTGATATACATCGGTGTCCATCTTTTTCTGGTATCATTTTAATGTGGAGCCTAAAAATAAAGCAGATCTAACACTCAAGTTAACCACATTGAAAAGTAAACTTGGGTTGCATTAATATACAAAATACACAGCACACATAGCACGTTAATTGGACAAGACAAAAGTAGCCCGCCAAGACTGAACTTCTTTTTAGTTATTTATTTTCATCTAAGACTTGACTCGAATACCGTCCTTATTTTATCCAAGGCTATACTTAGACACATTCTTCTAGGACTTCAATGGCTATGTTTTAACCGTTGCCATCTACCTATGGCAAATCCTATATCGTGGAGGAGACAACTACTGAAGTTTACAGTAGCCAGTCCTGCTACTAAAGTGACGTTACCGCACTCACTGGGCCCTACCATGATGTAAGTGTGGATACCCATGATGTATGTGTTGTATCCACACTGTCCATCCATTTGAAGAGATCAATTTAGGCATGAGCCAAAGATTGAGGCAGATCCAAAGCTCAAGTGGACCCACCATATAGAAAACAGTGGGGATTGAACGCCTATCATTAAAAACTTCTTTGAGCCAAAGAAGTTTTCGATCAGGCTGATTTTTCTATTTTCCCTTATTTCATGTCTTTTTCTTTTTTTTTTTTAACTTGTAAACAAGTTGGATCTCAAATAAATATCATGGTGGGCCTATGAAGGTTTCAACGGTAAACTTCCATGCAGCCGCCTCTCCTTCAATGGAACCTAGAACTCCAACATGGCCATTTTTTATGACCATTCTTGCCTTTCGATCCCCGGAGACGTCTTTCCTTCGAGAGCAGGGACTCCACCTCTGCAAGACGATCTGAGGTCTTCTAATGAGCTTCCTTTGAGACCATTAATGCCTCGTCTTGTTCCAGCTCAAACCTCACACCTACTAGCTCTGTCAGCATCTTCTCTTTGCCTCCTCCAGCTAGGCCAAGCTACCTCGTACCCTTTCATGGCAGCTTCCAGCTCTTCGACCCACTTCTCCACCCACAATTGGCCATTACAGGCCTGAACAAGCTCTGCAGATCTATCCCCAAGTATCCCCAATTACTGTGCGTCACACTGTTGAAGTCGAACAGTAACAAGGGTAGTCTAAAACGGGGGAAAAGAAGGAAGCGGTAGTGAGAGGATATAATAGGTAACATCGGAGAAGAAAATGAAAAGTTACAAGGCCATTACCTAGAGGCTTTGAAGAATGACGTTCTCAAACATCTGGTCGGCCTCTAACTCCAAAAAGCACAACATCGCGGGCTCAGAGATCCCACGAGTCCATTCAAGGAGCTCTTGCATATATACAGGAGAAGAAGGCATGACCTCTTCCCCTGGTTCTTCCACCCTTTCCATGGGGGCCGATCTACTCATTGGAGGGCCACCACTTGCAGAAGCCCCCTCTGCAGCTCTAGCCTAACTCCCGCTACCGACCACATCCTCCGCCCTCGCAATTGCCCCTTCTGGGGCGGACACTGCACCTGAGAATGAGGGGCAACAACATCCGATACTGCAGGACAGGCCTCAACTCGATTAGTGTCATTGACAAAGACCGAAGAAGAGCTCTTCCCACTTCAAGTTGTTAAACCCTTGGCGCCGGCAAGGGAAGCGGTGCGAGAAGCAGGGCCTGAGCCGAGGTCTGACCAGGGGTCTTCACTTGTTTATAGAAGACCACCCGTGCGAACTCCTTATCTTGAGGGCGAGTCCTCTTCTTGCTAGGCTAAGGAGCAAGCGAAGACATCTCAATATCTGTAAGAAGAACAAATGCGTTAGCTAATCTGTTGATAAAGTTAAACCGAAACGACAAAAAATCGTAGAGCTGGATAGAAGATCACCTGAGGACAGATAATCATCTGGTATAAGCCCGACACAACTAAGGAGGACCAAAGTCAACAGGCTTTTTGAGTTCCTCTAGCCGAAGGTCTCTGTTGAATGACCTGGATCTTCTCACGCAAGTAGGGAGAAAATAATCCAAGGTCGCTGAGGAAGATCTGCAACAAGAACAGTGGTCACGATCAGATGAAAAGAAGAAATAAATAAAAATAGGAATGAGCTCGACTTACAACAAGGACTCAACGTGGGGAGGCGAAAGTATTGGGCACCCAATATCGTGAATTTCTAAGTTCGACAGATGAAGCCTCCCAACCGCCTGCAGCATAGAACCACTTGTCTCTTTAGAGCTTAGTCGAGGTCGAGAGATTGCCAATAAAGGGGTCAGACTTGCCCGTACCAACCTAGGCTAAAAAGTAGTACCAACCTTAAGCCTTTGGGCTTCCCTTTTACCCGAAAAATGTATAAAAACTCCTTTTCTGTGTGTTCGGCGTTATTTAAATTCCACAGCACCAAGTAGCTTAGGATGGCCTTCCGAGCATTAGGGTGAAGCTACCCAAGAGCTAGACCAAGGCGAGCTAGGATCTCCCGCACAAAAGGATGTAGCAGGAGAGTAAGGCCACTCTGAATGGCGACCATGTATAGGGCGACCTCGCTCAGACGAGGTCAGCTCGGACACTCGCCCTTTTTGTGTAGGCGCATTGCAATCAAAGGGGAAATGCTACAATCCCGCCTCAGGTCTAACAAGTTCGGCTTCTTTAGTTTAGATTTGAAGCCATAGGCCGCGTACTCTACAGAAGAAGAAGCGATCAACTCAACTACTTCCATCTCTCCTGCCTGGGTAGTGGACTTCGGATCCTCCCCAAGAATGGGCTTTGATAGGAGAAGAGAGAGTGGCCTCGTCGAAAATCCGTTCTTGCGACAGTTTTTCAGAAGAAGATGGAGGAAAACAGAGAGGAGCCCGATCGAAAAATGTAAAAATGGGAAAAATCGTACCAGGAGTTACAGGCTCCGGTGTAAATGGCCCTCTAGAAAGCAAAAGATCCCAGACTTCGATAGAAAATGGTAAAGCGAATAATCGGAGTTTGCAGGGACTCAACGAAGGTAAAGAAGAAATTAAGACGGGAGGCTAGAATGGGCAAAAATCGCTAAGGGGGCAATTTATACCCTCACGAATGCCCATTCCAAGCCTGTGCTGGCGCCACGTGTCACCTCGATACGATGTCGGAAGGTGAAGTGACATGACCATTAACCCCTCTGCTCCACGTGTCGTCTTGCGAATGTTCTAGTTGTCGACTGATTGATCGCTTAGCACGCCTGCACCACGTGTCAACCGCTCATTCGCGTAGGCAGCTGAAAAGGCTGTCGCGCCGTACGATAATCATGATAACGCTTCGAAATTTGAAATGGGCGTTAATGACGACCTTTCCCACTCAACCTTCGACAACAGAAAAACTTCAAGTTTCCAGAAATCTCGAACGATCACGAGCCAGCTCATCCCTTTCACTTAATTCTCGAGTTGAATAAGTCGATCTCGAGAGTGGGGGCCTACTGTTGTGGGTAAATCCAAGCTAGACCTGAACTGTGAAGAAATCCCTTGGGCCCATAGGCCCAATCACATGTCCTTGAGCTCATGCACCAGTGTCAGACAACAGATGGTCGACCATGAGGGAAAAGAGCTAAAGACTAGAACAAGGCCACAATAGTTCGGCCTTTACAAAGGTCATTTTAGATACATCAAAATAACTCAAACTAGGTTATTCTACTGACATTGCCAATGAGCCAAGAGCTCGGTCTCGACTCACAAAACCGCAAGGCTAGCCTGTGCCATGGCCACCATAAAGGTGCACAAAAGTCCAAGAATGGGCCCCAAAAAGATGAACACGTTTCTGACAGTTACAAACATGATTCACATCACTGGAAATCATGTTGGCCATTACAAGCGTAACACCCACGATCCAAGCCCTCTACTGCCATCCGGGTGCACCTTCCAATAGGCATAATTTCACCTACAAGTCTGATCTCTACCTTTTTCACAAATATAGGAAGACTAACGGTCAGACCCCGGCTACACCCTTAGCTTCTCTCTATGTTCTCCGGAATCTAGTGGACTCCCAGTCCAAATCCACTTCATCCTTTCCGGGAGATTAGAGAGAGATCTTATCATCTCAGCTGTTGATTTTGACGACGAACCATACATTACACTTAAATGAGGTTGGACCTGAATTGCCTCTGCCATGGCTAGTCGGAAGTTCATGGAGGGCCACTGCGTGTACATCAGAATTTCATTCCACTATCAGTTTCAAAAAGAAATAATTATAAGATCGGAGCATTACAATTAGGTAGATCCAAAACTCAGTGGGCCACCACGATTGGAAACAGTGAAAATGGAAATGAAAATTTCCCAAAGAGCTCCCAATGACTTTTATATGTCATCCAAACCTTTCATAAGGTTAAAACCCCCAGGAGGAACTGAAAACACAAATATCGGCATGATCTAAAACTTTTAGGGACATACGGAAGTTTCAACGGTGGGTGTTTAATCTTTCTGTTTCCTGTTCACATGAGTTTTCATTAATCTACCAAATCTTTTGGGATGTGGGAACGGGCAGGAGCTCCGAGTGGCTACAGTGATGTATAGGTTTTATCGACACCGTTCATCCATTTCGCGGTCTGATTTGAGGGAATAGGCTAAAAAACGAGGCAAATCCAAGACACATGTGGACCACACAATGGGAATTAAATTCTCACCGTTGAAAAGCTCTTGGAGGCCACAGAAGTTTTGGATGGAGCTGATATTTGTGTTTTTCCTTCATCTAGGTCTATATAATTTTATGAATAGGCTGATGACAAATAAACATCACCATAGGCCTAGGAAAGTTTCAACGGTGAGAATCATTACTACCACTGCTTCCTATGGTGTGGTCCACTTGAGCCTTGGATTTACCTAAATTTTAGTGCCAATATAAAAGTGCACATAGAAATGAATGGACCGTATGGATAAAACCCATACATCATGGTGGCCGCTCGAAGCTCCTGCCCGTTCCCGGCATGAAACAGGCGGGGTAGGACGCAATCCGCTTGCTGGACTACGTTGGTGGAGCTGGGGGTTCGCTTGAGGCGGATTGGCTACGGAGCCCGACAGTAGCGAGACTCGCTACTCACAGAGTTACTATGGGCCTCATACCATTATGTATATATTATATCTGTACTGTCCATCCATCCGGAGAGGTCATTTGAGGGTTTGATCCAAAGAATGAGGCAGATCCAAACTTCAAGTGGACCACACCACAGAAATCAGTGGGGACAGCGATGCCCACGGTTGAAATCTTGCTAGGGCCCACCATGATGTTTATTTGAGATCCATCCTGTTTATAAGTTAAAACAAATATGGAAGAAGGGAAAACACAAATATCAGCTTGATTGAAAACTTCTCTGACCCCAAGAAGTTTTTAATGGTAGGCGTTCAATCTCCACTGTTTTATGTGGTGGTGTTTACTTGAGCATTGGACCTGCCTCATTCTTTGGCTCATCGCCTAGAGATATCTCCAAATGAATGGACGGTGGGTGTTGATACAACACATACATCATGGTGGGGCCACAGAACTTGGTACGGCACCCCATAAAAGGCCAGGTATACATTCTCTCAATTGCAGCACCTCTCTCTCTCTCTTTCCAGCTTTCCAGGTTTACAGAGCTCTTTAGAAGATGGTTCTCAACCTGAATGTTATCAAGTTCTCCGATGCCGACGGAGTATTGGAGGTCATTAACTACGACAATCGCAGTGGAGATTTCATGGCTGTTGTCAAAGGGACGAATTACTCAGATAAGGGCAACTGGCTAGGAAAAAGCCACGCTCCTCTTCAAATTAGGTTCACCGGTAGACTGACTGCACATCAGTCATTCTACAAGAACGTTGCCGTAGTTACTACATGGGATTCAGGAGACTATGAGTTGAAGATGCGGATTGGAAGCCGTGGAGATATCATGTCCATCAGCGTTGGTGGAAGCAGAGACGTCCATCTTTCTTTCCATCATGATGGACAACTGACCATCAGTAGTCCTGAAGGATTCGTCACTCAAGGAGATGATGTTGTCGTTGATAACTTAGGAAGTAAAATATGAAATTGGTACTCGTTCATGGATGTCCAATAAAGCATATTTGTGTTGGATCCAAAGTCGAATATTATTAGGATCTAGGGGTTCTGCAAGGGTTTCCCCCCTTCTTCTTTAGCTTTGTTCTTGATTATTGTCATTGTAATTTTGCTGCAATTATGTTGCTGTATTTGTACTCCCTACTATGTAACTGATCCAACTCAGTTTTATGAAATAAAACCTTGTTCCCAGTTCACTTCACACTGAGTTATCTGTGTCTGGGGCCTTAAAGAGAGAGAGAGAGAGAGAGAGAGAGAGAGAGAGGCTACACTGGATTAGCTCGAAAAGGATTGGCTAGTGACCCTATGCTAGTGGTCAGTGCTCTATCACTATGGGCCCCACCATGATGTATGTGTTACATCCATGCCATCCATCCATTTTTCCATATCATTATATGGTATGAACCCAAAAATGAGGAACATGAAAATCAATGGGGGACCACAATGTTGATTGATTGCCCACTGTTAAAAACTTCTTGGGGGTCACAAAAGTTTTGGATCAAGCTGATATTTGTTTTTTTTTTTTTTCCCTTCATCAAGGTCCGTATCACCTAATCAACAGGTTGGATGTCAAATTCACAACAAACAACTTATACATATGGCAACACATGATACACCAGGACTACTTGCAGGCCTAAACAATTATTTACATGTAGCAAATGTGTGGGAAGTGGCCACACAAATCTCTCTCCCGTAATCATCCCGAAAACTCTATAAATAGGAAGAAGCTCGAAGAGCTCTAGGCTTGCCAGCACAACACAACTTTACAATGCAACGTGGTTTATCCTTCTTATTGAAGTTACGGAACCAACTTTATATTAGCTTTGTTTAATGCAATCCGTCTATGCTACTATGTAGGATCTGCTTTAACTTAGTTTTAGTGTAATTTTGCCTGGTTTCTATGATGCTCTTCTAGACCAATATTTAGTCTAATTCCTTTCGTTTATACCCATGTCATTAGATCAAGTAAGACCACAATCGTTGAATTGCCGACGGCTTTCTTTTCAATTTGTAAGTGTTTATTTTTTTTTTCATTTCATGAGAGAGGTGTAAGTTGGGGATAGGATAGATGAGGCCTTAGTTTTTTTGGAGCCCACCCGAAGTATATGTTTGTACATCTTTTTTCCATTCAAGAAAGTTTTAACAGGGTTAACTTGAAAAAAAAATTATAAATGCAATTTCTTTTTATTTTGGTTACCCTCATGTTCTGCTATTTGATTGATCATTGTTATTATAGTGGAAAAAGTCATTCCAACTTATAAAGGTAAAAAAATTAAAAATCAGTAGGCAAATTCAAGCCAAACAAATTGTCCATTGATAAAGTTTCTTTTACGTGCCCCATCTATGGTGGGACCACAATGTGGACAGCTTGGATCAAGTTATAGTAGATGCCCATATGAGTGATGTGCATACAGCATGATTGCCTGAATGAGAAGGTTGGTGTGGGGCCCATCTCCACAGCACACATGGCACCCTAATTAGAGAAGGCAAAAATGGCCGGGGAAGACCGGACTCCTCTCTTTATTTTTATTTATTTATTTATTTTTTATAGTGAAGACTTGACTTTAATACCGATGGTTTTTTTTTTTTTTTTTATAGCTAAGACTATACTAGACTAGACGCATCCCAAGAGGAAAAGGAGAGCTTGGTTGCCTGACCAAGAAGGTTGATTATGGGCCAATCTCCACAGCACACGTGTCATGTAGACTTCAATGGCAATATTTTAACCGTTGGGATCTACTAACCTAATCTTTGGTGATATGGCAAATCGTGGAGGAGGCGAATTACCTGCTCCACCAGCCCAACAGGAAGTTTATGCAGAGGGAAGCTACGTGGAGCCAGTACCACCATTTTCACGAGAAAACCACGCTATTTATCGGTGCTCTGTGGGCCCCACCTTAATATATATGTGGTTCATCCACCTGTCCATCCATTATTCCAGATCATTTTATGGTATGAGCCTAAAAATAAGGTAGACTCAAATCTCAACTGGACAACATCACAGGAAACAGTGTTCATTGAACGTCCACCGTCAAAAACTTCTTGAGGGCCGCAAAAGTTTTGGACCAAGCTGATATTTGTTTCTTCCATTCACCCAGGTCTGTATGACCTAATCAACAGGTTGGATGTCAAATTAACATTACAGTAGGCCATATAGGACATTTTTAATAGTGGACATTCAATCACTACTGTTTTCCTGTGATGTGGTCCACCTGAGATTTAGATCTGCCTATTTTTTTGTAACAAGCCCTAAAATAATCTGAAAAAAATGGATGGATGGAGTGGATAAAAGACATACATTATAGTGGGGCCTATAGAGCACCGACCACTAGCCAACTGGCTAATGGCAGTGACACTAGCTGAACCGCGTCCCCTACTAACAATAGAACAGGAGGGGAAAATTATCCATCCTGTCCATCCGTTTCTGCAGCCCATTTTAGGTTGGGGTTCCAAAAGTTAATTACTCAGATCCAACTTTCAGGTGGACCACACCACTTCAAACAGAGGTGATTGAGTGTCCTCACCATTAAAAACTCCAAAGAGCTCATTCTAAGGTTTTAATCATGTTTGTTTGCAATCCAACTTGTTGGTGATGTCAAGAAGATATGGATGGAGGGAAAATCCAAAGATCAACTTGATACAAAACTTTTGTGGCCAACAAAAAGCTTTTAACTATCATTCATCAGTAATTTGTAGTGGCATGGCCCACCTGAGATTTTAACCTCTTAAGGTTTGGAATCGTGTACTGAAATGAGATGTAAAAACAAATAGACGGCAGTGCATGTAAATATATATATATATATATATATATATATATATATAGTAGTATAGTATATGTGTGTGTGTGTGTGTGTGTGTGTGTGTGTGTGTGTGTGTGTGTGGGCCCCACACGGTTAGGGTAAGTATTACCCTTTTGTCTTCTAGCGCCCCCATTAGGTGATATCAATGTGGGACCCACACGGTCAGGCTCAAATGAGTTTTTTAATCCCTCCTAACCGCGGCGTGGGTGGAATGAATCCTCATCCAAAAAGAGGCGGATTTCGTCCTCCCCTTCTAGACGCGTCCGGCAGTGTAGGGCCCACCATGATGTATCGGTTTATCCACACCATCTATCCCTTTTCTTAGATCATTTCAAAATTAGAACCGAAAAGTAAAGCATATCAAACACTCAAGTAGATCATAGTAAGCTTAGGTTGCACTAAATACATGAAGCATTAAATGCAATAGTGATCTGTGCTGTGGTCCACTCGTCTGGATCATTATATGGCTTTAACCCAAAACTGAGGAAGATCTAAATCTCAAGTGGACCACACCATAGGAAAACAGTAGTGATTGAATGTCCACCATTAAAATCCTCCTAAGGCCCACTGTAATATTTATTTGACATCTAATCTGTTGATTACGTCATAAAAACGTGGACGAGTGAGAAAAAAAATACGAGTTATTAAAAAAAAATATCAGCTTGATCCAAAACTACTGCATCTAGCCCCCAAGAAGTTTTTAATGGTGAGCGTTCCATCAACACTATTTGCTGTTGGATCTGCCTCATTTTTAGGATTATATAATAAAATGATATGGAAAAACGTATGGATGGCATGGATGAAACACATACATCATGGTGGGTCCCACAGACGATAAAATGATATGGAAACTGACCAGCAATCTGTGTTTAGTGGCGTCAACGGTTCCACTCCGCATAAAAGCCGGGTTTACATTCTTTCAATTGCAGAACTCTTTCTCCAATTCATCTCTTTCCAGCTTTCCAAGTTGACAGAGCTCTTCAGAAGATGGTTCTCAACCTGAATGTTGTCAAGTTCTCCGATGCTGAAGGAATATTGGAGGTTGTGAACTACGACAATCGCAGTGGAGATTTCATGAATGTCTTCGGTGTAAGAGATTATTCGACGGATAAAGGCAACTGGCTAGGCAAAATCCACGCTCCTCTTCAAATTAGGTTCACCGGAAGACTATATACACATCGCTCATACCACAACAACGTTACCTTGGTTACTGCCTGGGATTCTGGAGACTACGAGTTGAAGATGAAGATAGGAAGCCGTGGAGATCTCCTGTCGATCAAAGTTGGTGGAAGCAGAGACGTCCATCTGTCAATCAATAACAATGGAATGCTGACCATCAGTAGTCCTGGAGGATTCGTCAAGGAAGGAGATGATGTTGTCGTGGACGTAGGAAACGCTCTATGAGATTGGTACTGATCTGCTCAAGGGCACTCAGCTTGCTGATGTCGAATAAAGCTCTTTTGTGTTGGGTGTAATTTAATGGATTGGGATGAGCCATCGAGCTTTGAAGCTTACATCCAATGTCCAAGATTATTAGGATTTAGGCGTTTTGGAAAGGGTTTTCCCCTTTAGCTTTAGCTTTGTTCTAGGGTTTGTTTGTTCTTGATTATTGACTGTATTTGTACTCCGTACTATGTAACTCATCCAACTGAGTTTTTATGAAATAAACCCATGTTCCCGATTCACTTCACACTGGATTGTCTGAGGCCCTCAAAAAAAAAAAAAAAAAAAAAAAATCCAGGGGCAGCAGCCGGTCCATCTCACACCAACCGCCTATCCCATCGGGGGGATCAGGAACAACTTTCGACCAACGAAGAAACTGCGAGCCTAGTCGCTCCTATTTAGACTATCGGAAGATTCAACAAGACAGACCTGTGCCATATGCTTGACGAAATGCACCAGGCACAAAAGGGCATAGCCCCCGAAAAAACAACAAAGAGTGGAGCCCCCTGGGCAGAGCATATCGAGAAGATTCGGGGCCAGATCAGTGATATCCGGTAAGCATATCGAGCAAAAGCCTCAGTATCCATCAATACTCTCCTGAAACAGGCCAAACGTCCATTCACGGACAACATCATGGCAGAGCAGCTACCAAAATGGTTCAAGATGCCCAACATAAAACCCTACTCGGGTGTAGACCCCTCCGAACACCTAGGGACAGTTCAGGTCTTGGATGGACCTACATGGTGCCACTAGGCACATCATGTGCAGAGCATTCCCTTAACGCTTTCAAACGCGACCCAAATGTGGTTCTGAAATCTGAAGCTAAAATCCATCAACTCGTTCAAACAACTCAACAGAACCTTTGCCACCCAGTTCGACGGTGGCAAAGGCATACGAAAACCGACAACTCACCTCCTAATGGTGAAACAGAAGAGAGACGAGTCCCTGACAGACTATCTGATGTAGTTCAATGCTGAAGTAATCCCAGGTGGAAGACTACATTGACAAGATTGCTCTCAGGACCCTTATGGGCAGGCTACAGCTCGGGAAGTTCCTCTTGTCGCTAGGAAAAAACCCACTAAGCACCCTGTCAAGACTCAAACCTACTAAATAGAACGCAAAAATACTCCAATGCCGAGGAGCTCCTCAATGCTCAGAGGGGCGAGAGTAGCTCGGCTAGAGATAAAAAGCTGACAGAATTCAATGAAGGATCTAGCTCCGATCCCAAGCGGAGAAGAGACGACGACATAGGCGGTACCTCCCGACCATCTAAAGTCCCTGTCAATAAGTTTGAGCAATACACTCCACTTAATACTTCCGTTAAGTGAGTGCTCATGGAGATCAAGGAGAATAGCTACGTAAAGTACCCGAACAAATTGAAGTCGAATCGTGAGAAAATGAATAAATCCAAATATTGCCTCTTGCATAAGGATCACAGTCACGACTCCATTGATTACTTCGACCTGAAGCAGCAAATAGAATCCATTATCCAGAAGGATTTCCTATAAGAGTACATCAACCAGTGACGTGACGACAGGATACTCCTCGGCAAGAAGAATGAGCATAACAGATCAATAATGAGCTAGTAGGGGAAATCCGAAACATCTTCAGAGGACCTGCTGGCGGGGGAAACTCCAACCGAGCACGCCAAGCTCATACTCGGAGTGCCCAGTTTGACGACGAGGTGCACCGCATCAACCTCACCAGTCAACATGGAAAGGAGCCCCGAATAGACTCCCCCATCACATTCACCGAGGAAAATGCACGAGGGCTCATCCACCCTCACGATGATGCAATGGTAGTCATGATGATCGTTGCAAATCTCAAGCTATACAAGATGCTGGTCGACACTGGCAGTTTGGCCGACATCCTATATGCTTCAGCATGTACCAAGATGGAGATCGATAGATCTCGACTTCAAGCAGTTCAGACGCCGCTGCTCAGATTTATCGGTGAGAGCGTGATGCCAGAAGGAAGCATCGCCCTACCGATCACCACGAGAGAGGCCCCCCACCAGGTCACTCGCATGGTGGACTTCCTAGTGGTGGACACCCCGTTGGTCTACAATGTCATTCTCGGTCGGCCCTTCTTAAACGAGACCAGATCTGTGGTATCCATATACCACTTAACGATGAAGTTCCCAATGAGCCAACGGGTCAGTCGGGTCAAAGGCAACCAACAAGAGGTGCGACGACTCTACGAGATCGCCCTCTGAGGAAAGATGCAAGAGCCTCAAGTGATGCAAGTCCCACCCTAGACCCCAAGGAGGAGAGCTCGGAAAGAGGTTCCCCATTCAAGGACCTAGTATACATACAGCTCTCCAATGAAAATCCAATAAGAACCATCCAGATCGGTTCACTACTCGAACCCTAACTCTAGGCCAAGATCACCAATCTCTTGAGAGAACATGCTGACGTGTTCTCCTAGTCCCACCAGGACATGCCTGGCATCGACCCCAAAGTCATGGTCCACACAATGAATATGGACCCCCATCACAAGTCCGTGTGACAGAAAAGGTGAGCCTTCGATGCAGAATGATACTACAATCAGATATGCCCTCCTTCATCGTTACTACAATCAGAATGATACTACATCTGCCATGGGAGAAGTGGTTGGCAAACTTCTCCAGGCCAGCTTCATTGAAGAAGCCCACTACCACGAACGTTGTCCTCGTAAAGAAAGCCAATGACAAGTGGAGAGTCTATGTAGACTACACTAACCTCAACAAAGTGTGTCCGAAAGACAGATTTTCTTTACCTGGGATCGACTAGTTAGTCGACGCCACAACCAGATATGCCCTCCTTAGCTTTCTAGACGCATATTCTGGCTACAATCAAATCCGCATTCACCAGCTTGACAAGTAGAATACTGCATTTATCATTGACCATGGCCTATATTATTATAGGGTAATGCCCTTCAGACTGAAAAATGTTGGGGCCACATATCAGAGGTTGGTCAACAAAATGTTCGCCAAGCAAATCAGGAAGACCATGAAGGTCTGTTAATGACATGCTCATGAAGAGCGTCAAAGCAATAGATCATCTGGCTGACCTGAGAGAGATGTTCGGCATCCTGGGAAAATTTGGAATGAAGCTCAATCCAAACAAGTGCGCCTTTGGTGTAAGCTTTGACAAATTTCTAGGTTTTATGGTTCACCAACAGGAAATCGAAGCCAACCCTGACAAGATCAGAGCTCTTGTGGAAATAAGCTTGCTAAACATAACAAAGGAAATCTAGCGCCTCATAAGTCGAGTTGTGGCGCTAAATAGATTCGTCTCTAGGGCGATCGAAAAGTGCCTGCCCTTCTTCAATTAGCTAAGGAGCAGCAAGAAACTAACATGGACCGAGGAGTGCGAGCAGGTGTTTTAGGAGCTTAAATAGTACCTCGAGTCCCCCACCATTTCTCTTTAAACCTCTGCATGAGAAAGAACTGACATTGTACCTGACTGTCTCACTAACAACAGTTATCTTAGCCCTGATCAGGCAAGAAGAGGGTGTCCAACGGCCTGTCTACTATGTGAGTCGGGCCATGGTTGAGGCCGAAACACGCTAGCCAAAGATTGCAGAAGTTGGCACTGGCCTTGATCACATAATCGAGACGACTGAGGTCATACTTCCAAGCCCGATCATCGTCCTAACCAATCAGCCTCTCCGGCAAGTGTTAGCTACAAAAATCAAAGGCGTCAGGCCGACTCACCAAATGGGCAATCGAACTTGGCGAATTCGACATCCAATATCGTCCACAAACAACAATCAAAGGGCAAGCCGTCGCAAACTTCATCTCCGAGTTCACATACGCGACGGCTACTCCACCTGAGGACAAGAAGGAGAAAAAGACAACAGCTCGCCGATGTGGACCCTCCACGTCGATGAGTACTCCAACGCATAGAGGAGTGGGGCAGGCCTGATTTTGACCTCTCCCGACCTCATCCAGATTGTGTACACATTGAGATTTAGTTTCCAAGCATCCAATAATGAGGTCAAGTAGGAGGCCCTCTTGGCGGGTCTTCGAATAGCCAAGGCCATGGGAGCTCGGCGGCTTAAAATCCATAGTGACTCTCGATTAGCGATCAATCAGCTGACCGATGAATACCAAGCCAAAAGAAAGAAAATGATCACCTACCTGAACAACGTCTGGGAACTTCTCGAAAAATTTGAAAGCTATAAAATTGAGTAGGTCCCTTGATCTGAGAACGTCAATGCAGGACTCCTTGGCTCGGTTGGCTTCGACAATTGACACCAACCTTTCTAGGACAATTCTGATTGAGTTCTTGCCAAAATTAAGTATCAGTCTATCCGAAGAAAATGAGAATCTTCTAATGACCAACGAGCAAGCTGGATGGACCCAATCATCCAATACCTACAACAAGGCGAGCTGCCCAAGAACAAACTAAAAGCTTGGAAGATCCAGTACTGTTCGCCTGGGTATATAATGCTAGGAGACACCTTGTACAAAAGGGATTTCTCTCTGCATGCCCTACCTGAGATGCCTCAGACCAGAGGAGGCTGACTACGTCCTAAGAGAAATCCATGAAGGGATATGTAGAAACCACTCTGGGGGCGATCACTGGTGTATAAAGTGATTAGGCAAGGATATTACTGACTGACCATGCATGAGGATGCCAAGATCGACATTAGCCAAAAAATGTGACAAGTGCCAGAGATTTGCCACCATACCCCTGCTAAGCATGTAAAATGGGTTGAGTCGCCCAGGCATGGCATGGCACGACTCGGCACGGCAATCAACGGCATGCGGCTTGGCACGTAAAATGGGCGGGCCATGCTAGGCTAAGGTGTCAGGCCCATTGGGCCGGCACAGACACGGCACGCAGGCTAGCACGACACGACACAGCCCACCAAGGGGCCCAACAGTAAAAAAACAAAATATAGCCATTTTTTTTACCATTTTGCCCCTCCCAACAACCATAAAATGACTAGTTTAAAGGGTATTTTGCCCCTCGAGACTATTTCTTAGCAGAAAATCGGAAGAATGAGTTGAAGGAACAACATGACATCGAAGAAGAATTTGAAAGAATAGAAATTTAGTTGTAATTTATATTTTTGAAATTGTAATTTTAAATGTAATTTGTAGAACTTTATTTCAAAATCAATAATAAGATTATTATTTACTTTATTTCAAGATAAAAAAGTATAGGAAAACAGGTGGGCTGCCTAGTGGGCCGGCACGTGGACTGGCACATCTTAGACCGTGCCACAGGCCATCCTTGATGAAAATCAAGCATGGCACGACTGAGGTCATGGGCCATGCCTAGGCTGGGCTTGACCACTCACGGGTTGTGCCAGCGCGACACAGCCCATTTTACAGCCCTATCCCCAGCAGCCATCGAAGCAACTCACTCCCATGAGCAGCCCTTGGTCGTTTGCTTAGTAGGGGGTTGACATCATAGGCCCTATGCCCATGGGCAATGGATAGACAAGATACGCGATCGTGGCCGTCAACTATTTCACTAAACAGACTGAAGTTAAGCCCTTAGCTCGGATCACCGAGCAAAAAATGACTAACTTTATCTAAAAGTCTATCATCTACCGCTTCGGCATCCCTCATACCATTGTCATAGACAACGGTCGCCAGTTCGACAATGTGAAGTTTTGAAGACTCCGCGAAGAGCTCGGTATCAAGAATGCATTTGCCTCACCTTGACACCCCTAAGCCAATGGACAGGTCGAGGCAGTGAACAAGATTATCAAGGGCCACCTGAAGACCAAACTTGAAAAATACAGGGGGCATGGGCAAACGAGCTACCCCATGTAATGTCATATTTTCCAAGGAAATATTTCATTGGTAATTCTACTACCTTTTCCAAGGAATGGTTTCCTCAGTAATAGTCTCATAATCACCGACGAATACTTAATAGCTACGAAATTGTTAACTTTTACCGATGAAATTTTTCGTCGTTAGAAATTTAATTTTTACTGGCGAAAAATTCAATTTCGTCAGTAATTGTTTTTTCCTAGGATCTTATTGCGATGACTCCCGCGATGAAATATTTCGTTGGTAATAACACTTACCCAGGAAATTCAGACTTTTTCCAAGAAAATTTTCCTTGGTAAAAGTCATATTTGTTGTAGTTCTCTTTTACTATGCCATTCTATAACAGTTGATAGACATGCTCATCTATCCCAGTCAAGGCTGTATCAAATGGAACCGGATTGGGTACTACCCCATGAGGGTCCTAGTAGGGCTCAATAGGGCCCACCATGATGTGTGTGTTTCATCCACACCAACTATTTATTTTGAAAGATCATTTTAGGGCTTGAGCCCAACAAAGGAGGCCGATTGAAGGCTTATGTAGATGTGGTCCACTTAAGCCTTCAATCTGCCTCTTTTTTACGCTCAAGCCCTAAAATGTTCTTTCAAAATAGATGGCAAGTGTGGATTAAAAAGTATATTGCTGGGGCCTCACAAAGCCCATACTGCAAGGATTGCCCGTCTCTAGCCAGCTCCTGGTGTCTGTTTATCCAGGCTGTCTATCCTTTTTTCCATATCATGCTAATTAACATATGGACACAAAAAAGAGGTACATCTAATGTTTAAGTGTAACACACCAGATATTAAGCTTGGTTACATTAAATGGATAAGCAGACGCATCACGGTCGGCTCCCAAACAGATCTAGTCGGACATTGCTAGGTACGACGCAATCGGCTTCGAATTCCCACACCACCTTAGCGCCGCTAGGCTATTACCCTGGTAACAGCTTAGTGGGTGTTACCCCTACAGTGGGGCCCACCTTATGATGTATTGTATATCCACACTGTCCATCCATTTCCACAGATCATTTTATAACAGAGGCCCAAATATTCAGATTCAAATCTTAGGTGGACCATAACATAGAAAATAGTGGTGATTGAGTGCCTCACCATTAAAAATTTCAAAGGACCCATAGTAAGGTTTTTATAATGTTTATTTGCCATTTAACCCGATGACAATATAAAACAGATCTAGATGAAGGAAAAATACAAATATCAACTCGATTCAAAACTTTTGTGGCTTATAAAAAGTTTTTAATTGTCATTTTATCACTATTTCTAGTGGTATGGTTCACCTGAGATTTTGATCTTCTTAAGGTTTGGAATCTTGCCCTAAAATGATATAGGGAAACAGATGGACAGCATGGATATACAAAAAATACATCAAGGTGGGCCCCACACGGTTAGGGTAACACCTACTAAGCTGTTACCAGGGTAACAGCTAATTGGCTCCCCCACCTTCCCTTGGTCATGCGCATCAAGAAGGAGGCAAGTGAGGTAACGCTGAGAAAAGTCAATGTCGAACAGGAACCGAGCGGATTAGGTGTTACTTGGATAACTGATTAGTGGGTGTTACCCTTACTGTAGAGCCCACATTGGTGATTTTTTGTATATCCATGCTGTCCATCCATTTCTCCAGTCCATTTTAGGATGGAGTTCAAAAAATTATATAGATCTAGCTATGAGGTGGACCACACCACAGATTCCAGTGGAGATTGAGTGCCTCACCATAAAAATTTCAAAGAGCTCATCCAAAGGTTTTAATAATATTTGTTTGCCATCCGACCGTTGATAATGCCAAGAAGATATGGATGAAGGAAAAATTCAAAGATCAGCTTGATCCAAAACTTTTGTGGGTAACAAAAAGTTTTTAATGATCATTCATCACTGTTCCAGCGGCATGGTCCATGAGAGATTTTAATCTTCTTAAGGTTTGAGATCAGGGCTTAAAATGAAATGAAAAACAAATGGATGGCGTGCGTCTAAAAAATACATATATATCAATGTAGGCCCCACACGGTTAGGGTAAGTAGTACCCTTTTGTCTTCTAGCGTCCCATTATGTGAATGAGATGATGCCAAGTGGAAGAGTCTTTCGATCTGGGCCGTCAGGGTCAAATGAGATTTTTAATCCGCCTACACCACGCATAGGTGGAATCCTCATCCAAAAAGGACGCAATCCATTAATCAACGCCGTTCATCCCTTTTCTCATATCATTTCAACGTGTGAACCAAAAAGTAATGCAGGTCAAACGCTAAAGTGTACCACACCACAGATGACTCTGGCATACAGAAGGCATTAAATGCAAGAGTCATCTTTGTGTGGTACACTTTAGCGTTGAATCTACCTCATGTTTTATAAATGCAATTTCTTATTTGATCATTCATTGTTATTGTTGTTATAGATTTCGGACAATAGACTTGATGGGAAGATGTCCACCGAAGGTTGAAGTTTTGAAGGTGCCTCCCTGCTATTAACCCGACTAGATGGGAACTCTAGATCCTGCAGAGGGCAAGAGAAGGCTAAGAGGGTGGTCGGAGATTGACCGTTAGTCTTCTGATGCCTAAGTCAGATGAGTCTTGAGCAAGGAAAGCAAGAGTGCCTTTAGAACAGTAAAAATGTGTGTACCTCTCAACAAAGTAATGATCCCCATTTATAGCTATCGGATGAGTGATTGTGGCTATGGTTACGGGTGAGATTCCCACCGGATGGCGTAATTCCTAGAGACAAGGGCCATGCTTGTAATTGCTAATGACATGTCCATCATTTCCGGGCACAACCCTGTTCTTTCGCCCGTAATTATGGCAGCAATGATCCAGGTCGGAAGTTGCTAAGCACAGAGCTGAGGACGAGCTAGTGATCAGGTCTACTCTCTGACTAGTCCCGAGGTCGAGCATGAGGTCAGCTCAGCATTAATCTTATACCAGGAAGATGAGCAGCGCAGGAAGTCGAGCCGATCTCCCGTCATCAGTTTAGCTCGGATTATTCCCATAACAGTTATGATAGTGGAAAAAGTCGTTTCGACTTAAAGATAAAAAAGAACTTGTTTAAAAGACCAAACTTCTCCTTTGCAAATTACCTGATTTCTATTATAGGTGGCTAAATAGTCCCCGAACCATCAAGTCCTCGACCACTTTTTCTACCTCAACGCTTGGGATTGAAGGCGTTAAGGTGGAATCGAACGCATCAAGCTCGAGCATTGCCAGGCACAACACAGACATATCACACTACGAAATCCAAGCCATACAAATTGTTCATTGATACAAATTTGTAAAACGTGCCCCATCCATAGTAGGGCCACAATGTGGACAGATTGGATTGAGTTACACAGGCCTATATATATGCGTGATGTGCGTATAGCATGATTGCCCAAATGAGAAGGTTGACACCGAGCCTATCTCCACAGGACCACAGCACACATGGCACCCTAAGGACCTGTTTGTTTCAATATAAACGGAGGTAAATGCATGCACTTTGATGTAAGTTGGTAATCATTATCATCTACCTCTGTTTGATAGGAAGGGTAGAGTAAGTGTATTTACTCTTTGTAAAAAGCCTTTGAAAGAATTATCAACCATTCATGGGCCCCACTGTGATGTCTGTGACAATATTCACGCCATCCATCCATTTTATCGGAACATTTTAGGGTTTGAGCCAAAAAATGAGGTAGATCCGAAGCAAAAGTAACCCACACCATAAGAAATTGTAGTTGTAAAAGGTTTTTCATGGTAGGCATTTAACCAACTGTTTCGTGTGGCGTGGTCCACCTCATTTTTGGATTTGTCTCAATTTTGGGTTCATAATTGGAGAAGACAAAAGTAGCTGGTGAAGACTGGACTTTTGTTTCATTTATTTTTATTTTGGTTATCCAAGACCATACTAGACTAAATATATCCTAAGAGATATAGGACAGCATGGTTGCTTGACCGAGAAGGTTGATTCTGGGTCAATCTCCACAGCACACGTGTCATGTGAACTTCAAGGGCAATGTTTTAACCATTGGAATGGACCTGATCTTCGGTGAAATGGCAAATCTTTGTTGAGGGTGGGGTCTCACCTGCTCCGCTTCCATTAAAAAGGATGCAGATTAGCTACTGGTGGGTTCAGTAACAAGATTCTCTACTGAAGTGATGTCACCAAGTTTTGTGGCCCCACCTTGATGTATGTGTTGTATCCACATCATCCATCCATTTGGAGAGATTATTTTAAAGCATGAGTCAAAAAATGAAGCAGATCTAAAGCTCTAAGTGGACCCCACCTGACGCAGGGAGGACGTGGTAGGTCGATCACCGTCTCCCTAACCGATGGTTTCTCGAATCCACGAGAAGAAATAAAAGATAAAAAAGAGGAAATAAATTCTGAATAATTGCTTTATTGATGATTGAATGAATAAAAAATGAAATTACAATGCATATAAATAGGAAACTAACCCTAGGTAAAGTATCAGAATCCAACTCCAACTTAAACTCCTAGAAAATGCAACTTACTATTTATAGAAGTCGTTCAATCCTACTAGAACTTTTGGTTTTTGGCCAAAAATAGAAAGTTATCAAACGGCCTCAACCACGTTTTTCTACTAAATATTCTAAGCCCTTTTCATGTTGGGCACTAACTCTAAAGCCTTACAGATGCAAAGTTATGATCGAATTAAAACTTACTATAAATAGTAAAATTGAAAATAAACTAGCCTAATGACCGTTGATACAGTCAAATGTCGCGATTCCGGCCTGGGCAACCCAGCATAGCAGGGTTGGTTGGCTAAAGTAGCTCGAGCTACCCTAAATTGATATATTATACGTCCCATAATTCATTCCGGATTGTGAGATACGGCTGATTTACGGTCCTGACGGTCCGGATCACTTTCGACCCCGATCGGTCTTCTTTTACTCCATCTGGACCATGAAATAATCAGCTGCCCGTTCTACATCACCACCATAGAAACCCATGAGGACTGTGATGCTGTTGAAACCTTCCTTGGGCCCACCATGATGTTTATTTGATATTCAACCTGTTCATAAGCTAACAACGGTGTGCACGAAGGTAAAACACAAATATCAGCTTGATCTGAAACTTTTGCGAACCTCGAGAAGTTTTTAATGGTAGGCATTCAATCCCCACTATTTTCCATGGTGGAGTCCACTTGAGCTTTGGATCTGCCTCATTTTTTTGGCCCATGCCCTAAAATGATCTCTCCAAATAGATGGAAGGTGTGGATACAACACATACATCATGGTGGGGCCATAGAATTGGTGACATCACTTTAGTGGCAAGATCATCAGTAGCTAATCTCCATCCCTTTAAAAGGCACCGAAATGTAATTATACATTAATGAAGTAATCTTTTCTAAGTATTTTTTTTCAAATGGCTGGGCTAATGTCAGACTAATGGGCTGCCCTAATGGAAACAGGGATCAGCACTCTTTTGCATGATGCTAATTTTAAAAGCCAAGCGGTCAATATTGAAAATAGCATGTAAATAATTATTACTTACTTTTCATTTATTTATAATAAAAAATAAAATCAAACACTCAAGAAAGTTTCTAAATCAACTTCGTTGCAGCTAGCATGCACTAGAATTGGGGGCACCTACCATGATGTATCTATGTATCCATTCCGTCCATCCCTTTTGTCATATTATTCTACCATATGAACCCAAAAATGAGACAGACCAAACGCTCAAATGGACCACACCAAATAATAAACTTAAGTTGCATTAAATGCACACATCATTAAATGTAAGAGTCATCCCTACTATTATCCACTAGATAGTTGGAACGGCCTTATTTTTTAGCCCATGTCTTAACATAATCTAATATAATATGAGAAAAGGAAAAGATTGCATTGTTCAACGGATACATCATGGAGGCCCCACACAAACCTGGTTGTACCTTGATAAATATGACCGGGGTCACCCTTTTGTCTTCTAGGAATTAGGTGCTATGAGATGATGCTAACGCTGGCATCATTGAGCGGAAGAGTCTTTCAATCCAGGCCGTCAGACTTAAATGAGTTTTTTAATACCTCTTCACGGGACACGGATTAGCTACTGTGAGTAGCGAATCTCACCACTGAAGTGACGTCACCATGATATGTGGGCCTCCGCATGATGTATATGTTGTATCCACACCGTTCATTCATTTGGAGAGATCATTCTAAGGTATTAATCAAAGAATGAGGCAGATCCAGATCTCAAGTAGACCCCAGTATAGAAAACAGTGGGGACAGTGACATCCACCGTCGAAAACTTCCTAGGGGCTACAGAAGTCTTTGATCAAGCTGATATTTGTGTTTTCAATTCCTCCATGTCTGTGTGAATTTATGAACAGGTTGGATCTCCAATAAAAATCATGGTGGGCCTAGGATGTTTTCAACAGTGACATCCACTGTCCCTACTGTTTTCTGTGGTGGGTCCACTTGAGCTTTGGATCTTCCTTATTCTTTGATTCAGGGCCTAAACTGGTCTTTCCAAATGGATGGATGGTGTGGATACAATATATACATCATGCTAGGGCCCACGAAACATGGTGACATCACTTCATAGCGAGATCATGAGTAGCTAATCTCCATCCCTTTAAAAGGTTCCGAAATGTAATTATGCATTGATGAAGTAATCTTTTATAAGTATTTTTAAAAAATGGGTGGGCTATTGTCAGACCAATGTGCTGCCCTAATGGAAACAGGGATCAGGTCTTTTGCATGATGCTAATTTTAAAAGCCAAGCCGTCAATATTGAAAATAGCATGTAAATAATTATTAGCTACTTTCCATGTATTTATAATAAAAAATAAAATAAAAAACCCAAGAAAGTTTCTAAATCAACTTCGTCATAAAAAATAAAATCAAACACCCAAGAAAGTTTCCAAATCAACTTCGTTGCAGCCAGCATGCACTAGAATTGGGGTCACCTACCCTAATGTATCAATGTATTCATGCGGTCCATCCCTTTTCTCATATTATTCTACGATATGACTCCAAAAATGAGACAGACCAAACGCTCAAATGGAGCACACCTAAATAATAAACTTAGGTTGCATTAAATTAAATGCACACATCATTAAATGTAAGAGTCATCTCTACTGTGATCCACTGGATAGTTGGCTGGGCCTCAATTTTAGGCCCATATCTTAACATAATCTAATATAATATAAGAATAGGAAAAGATTGCATTGTTCAGCAGATACATCATGGTGTCCCCACGCAAATCTGATTGAACCTTGATAAATACGACCGGGGTCGGACGCAAACCGCTTCCTATTCTAGTACCACCTTCCCTGGTCACATGCATTTAGAAGGGAGGCACACCAGGTAACACGGATAAAAGTTAGTGGGTGTGATCCTTACAGTGGGCCAACATTGATTTTTTTTTTTTGTTTAAATATCCAAGCTGTTCAGACGTTTCTCTGGCTCATTGTTATCCTTGTAAGATTTTAATGATCATTCACCACTGTTTTTAATGACATGGTCCACGTGAGATTTTAATCTTCTTAAGTTTTGGGATACATCTTAAAATGAAATGAAAAACAAATGGATGGCGTGCGTCTATTATATATATATATATATATATATATATATATATATATATATATATATATATATATATATATATATATGAGGCACTCTCAAGTCCAACTGGTTGGACCACAATTTGCAGTCCACCCAGTGGATTGCTTCCAACCTGTTAAGTGCCTGTGAAATCTAATCTTCCGAATAAGTTGGCCCCACCACAAGGAACAATTCATACAAAAATCAGCTGCATCCACTGACCCAGCGTACCACAATTGTATTTTGCTATTAATCAATGGTTGTACATTATTTTCTATGTTGTAGCTCACATAATAATTGAATAGGGCTGATTTTTGCATCAGGGGATCCTCATTGGTAGGGCCTAACTAATAGGAGGATTGGATTTTACAAGCACTTAACATGTTGGAAGAAATCTACTGGGTGGACTGCAAATTGTGGTCCAACCGGTTGGACTTGAGAGTGACTCTATATATATATATATAGGCCCACACGGTCAAGGTAAGTATTACCCTTTTGTCTTCTAGCGTCCCATTAGGTGCTATGAGATGGTGCCAAGCGGAAGAGTCTTGCGATCTGGGCCGTCAGGGTCAAATGAGTTTTTTAATCCGTGTACACCAAGCATAGGTAGAATCCTCATCCAAAAAGGGTGCAATCCATTAATCAACGCCGTTCATCCCTTTTCTTATATCATTTCAACGTATGAGCCAAAAAATGATGCAGTTCAAACGCTAAAGTGGACCACACCACAGATGACTCTTGCATTAAATGCAAGACTCATATATGGTGTGGTCCACTTTATACTTGAATCTACCTCATGTTTTGGATCCTACCTTAAAATGATCTTAGAAAAGAGAATGGACGGAGTGGATAAACAGATACATCAATGTGGGCCCCTCACTGATCTGTCAATGGTTCCGCTCCCCATAAAAAGCCACCTTACATTCTCTCAATTGCAGCACCTCTTTCTCATTCTTCTCTTTCCAGCTTTCCAGCTTGACAGAGCTCTATAGATCTCTTCCTATCCTACGAAGATGGTTCTCAACCTGAAATTTATTAAGTTAGCCGATGCCAGTGGAGTATTGGAGGTGGTTAACTACGACAATCACAGTGGAGATTTCATGGCTGCCGTTGATGGGGCAGATTTTTCGAAGGATAAGGGAAACTGGCTAGGCAACAGCAAAGCTCCTCTTCAAATTAGGTTCACCGGAAGACTGTCTGCAGATGGGAAATTCCACAACCACGTTGTCTTACTTACTGCTTGGGATGGAGGAAGCTACAACTTGGGGATGCTGATAGGATGCGCTGGAGATTTCATGAATATTCAAGTTGGTGGAAGCAGAGACGTTCATCTCTTATTCCATTCGGATGGAAGACTTACCATCAGTAGTCCTGGAGGATTCGTCAAGGAAGGAGATGATGTTGTTGTCAAGGACATAGGAAGACTTATATGAGATCGGTACTCGTTCATGGATGTCGAATAAAGCATATTTGTGTTGGATCCAAAGTCGAATATTATTAGGATTTAGGGCTTTCTCCCTTTTGCTTTGGCTTTGTTCTTGATTATTGTCTTTGTAGTTTTGCTGCAATTGTGTTTCCGTATTTGTACTTCCTACTATGTAATGATCCAGCTGAGTTTTATGAAATAAAACCTTGTTCCCAGTTCACTTCAGTCTTGGTTATCTGTAGAGAGAGAGAGAGAGAGAGAGAGAGAGACGTGAGGCTATACTGGATTAGCTGGAAAAGGATTGGCTAGTGACCATGCCTGGTGGTCAGTGCTCTATGGGCCTCACCATGATGTATCTCCATGTTACATCCATGCCGTCCATCCATTTTTCCATATCATTTTATGTTATGACCTAAAAAATGAGGTACATTAAAATCATAGGTGGACCACACAATGTTGAATGATTGCCCACCGTTAAAAACTTCTTAGGGGTCACAAAAGGTTTGCATCAAGTTGATATTTGTTTTTTCCCTTTCATTATGGTCTCTATCACCCAATCAACAGGTTAGATGTCAAATTCACAATAAACGACTTATACACATGGCAACCTATGATGGGCCACGATTACTCATAGGCTTAAATAATTATATACATGTCAACAAATGTGGGAAGTGGCCACGCAAACCTCTCTCTAGTAATCATCCAGAAACTTTATAGATAGAAAGAAGATTGAAGAGATCTTGGCCCTTGCCAATACAACACAACATTATAATGCAATGTTGTTTATTTTAGTTTAGTTTTTAATGGAGTTCAGCCCATCTATGCTACCATGCTACTATACATGAGTGGCTTTAACTGCTGCTATAGTAGATTGGTATTTAGTGTAATTCATTTCGTTTATGCCCAAGAAAGATCGCAGTCATTGAATTGCTGAGGGTTTTCTTTTCAATTTGTAAGTGTTGATCTTTTTTTCATTTTATGAGAGAGGGGTATGTCAGGGATAGGATAGGTGAGGCCCAACGTTTCTTTCTTTGTTTTTAGCCCACCCGAAGTATATGTTTGTACATCTTTCTTTTTTTTTTTTTTCATTCAACAAAGTTTTAGGAGGGTTAACCTAAAAAAAAATATTTATAAATGCAATTTCTTATTTGGTTAATCATTGTTATTGTTGTTATAGATTTCTGGACAAAAAACTCAGTGGATAGATGTTCACCGAAGGTTGAAGTTTTGAAGGTGCCTCCCTACTAATAATCCAACCAGATGAGAACTCTGGATCCTGCAAAGGACAAGAGAAGGCTAAGAGGGTAGCCGGGGACCAACTGTTAGTCCTCTGATGCTTAAGTCAAATGAGTCTTGAGCAAGGAAAGCAAGAGTGCTTTTTAGAAAAGTAAAAATGTGTGTACCTCTCAACGAAGTAAGGATCCCCATTTATAGCTATCGGATGAATGATTATGGCTATGGTAACGGGTGAGATTTTCACCGGATGGCGTAATTCTTAGAGACATGGGCCGTGCCTGTAATGGCTAATGACGTGTCCATCCTTTCCGGGCGCAACCCTGTTCTTTCACCCATAATTATGAAGATAATCCTGGTCGGAAGTTGCTAAGCATAGACCTGAGGACGAGCTGGTGATCAAGTCTGCTCTCTAACTAGTCCCCAGGTCGAGCATGAGGTCAGCTCGACATGAATCTTATACTAGGAAGATGAGTAGGACATCAAACTAAGCCGATCTCCCGTCATCAGTTTAGCTCAGATTATCCCCATAACAATTAAGATAGTGGAAAAAGTCATTTCAACTTAAAAGATAAAAAGAACTCGTTTGAAAGACCAAATTTCTCCTTTGCAAATTACCTGATTATTATAGGTGGCTAAATAGTCCCCTGAACCATCGAGTCCTTGATCACTTTTTCCACCTCAACGCTTGGGATTGAAGGCCTTCAGGTGGAATCGAATGCATCAAGCTCTAGCATTGCCCAGCACAACACAAACATATCACACTACGAAATCCAAGCCATACAAATTGTTCATTGATACAAGTTTGTTAAACGTGCCCCATCCATAGTGGGGCCACAATGTGGACAAATTGGATTGAGTTACACATGCCTATATGCGTGATGTGCATACAGCATGATTGCCCAAATGAGAAGGTTAACACTGAGCCTATCTCCATAGGACCACAACACACATGGCACCCTAATTAAGGGCCAGTTTGTTTTGATATAAATGGGGGTAAATGCGTGCACTTTGATGTAAGTTGGTAATTATTATCATCTACCTCTTTTTAATAGGAAGGGTAGGGGAAGTGTATTTACTCTTTGTAAAAAGCCTTTGAAAATTATTATCAACCATTCATGGGCCTTACTGTGATGTCTGTGACAATATCCACGCCATCCATCTATTTTATCATAACATTTTAGGGTTTGAGTCAAAAAATGAGGTAGATCCGAAGCTAAAGTGGCCCACACCATAAGAAATTGTGGTTGTAAAAGGTTTTTAATGGTAGGCATTTAACCAAGTGTTTCGTATGGCGTGGTCCAACTCATTTTTGGATTTGTCTCAATTTTGGGTTCATAATTGGAGAAGACAAAAGTAGCCAGTGAAGACTGGACTTTTTTTTCATTTATTTTTTTGGTATCCAAGACCATACTAGACTAAATATATCCTAAGAGATAAAGGGCAGCATGGTTGCTTGACCCAGAAGGTTGATTCTGGGCCAATCTCATGTGAACTTCAAGGGCAATGTTTTAACCATTGGAATCTACCTGATCTTTGGTGAAATGGCAAATCTTTGTCGAGGGCGGGTTCTCACCTACTCCGCTCCCATTAGTAGCTAGGTCCAGTAACACGATTCTCTACTGAAGTGATATCACCAAGTTTTGTGGCCCCACCATGATGTATGTGTTGTATCCACACCATCCATCTATTTGGAGAGATTATTTTAAAGCATGAGTCAAAGAATGAGGCAGATCCAAAGCTTTAAGTGGACCCCACCATAGAAACCAGTGAGGACGGTGACGCCGTTGAAACCTTCCTTCGGCCCACCATGATGTTTATTTGATATTCAACCTGTTCATAAGCTAACACCGGTGTGGACGAAGGTAAAACACAAATATCAGCTTGATCTGAAACTTTTGTGAACCTCGAGAAGTTTTTCATGGTAGGCATTCAATCCCCATTGTTTTCTATGGTGGGGTCCACTTGAGCTTTGGATCTGCCTCATTTTTTGGTCCATGCCCTAAAATGATCTCTCCAAATGGATGGAAGGTGTGGATACAACACATACATCATGGTGGGGCCCATAGAACTTGGTGACATCACTTCAGTAGCATGATCATTAGCAGCTAATCTCCATCCCTTTAAAAGGTACCGAAATGTAATTATGCATTAATGAAGTAATCTTTTGTAAGTATTTTTTTCAAATCGCTGGGCTAATGTTAGACTAATGTGCTGCCCTAATGGAAACAGGGATCAGCACTCTTTCGCATTATGCTAATTTTAAAAGCCAAGCTGTCAATATTGAAAATAGCATGTAAGTGATGCTAATTTTAAAAGCCAAGCCGTCAATATTGAAAATAGCATGTAAATAATTATTAGTTATTTTGCATGTATTTATAATAAAAAAGAAAATCAAACACCCAAGAAAGTTTCTAAACCAACTTCGTTGGAGCTAGCATGCACTAGAATTGGGGGCACCTACCATGATGTACCTATGTATCCATGCCGTCCATCCCTTTTCTCATATTATTCTACTATATGAATCCAAAAATGAGATAGACCAAACACTCAAATGGACCACACCAAATAATAAACTTAGGTTGCATTAAATGCACACGTCATTAAATGTAAGAGTCATCTCTACCATGATCCACTAGATAGTTGGATCGGCCTCATTTTTAGGCCCATATCTTAACATAATCTAATATAATACGAGAAAAGGAATAGATTGCATTGTTCAACGGATACATCATGGTGGCCCCACACAAATCTTGTTATACCTTGATAAATACGACCGGGGTCGGACGCCTCTTCCAATTCTAGTACCACCTTCCCTGGTCACATGCATTTAGAAGGGTGGCACAGCAGGGAACACGGAGAAAAGTCAACAGAGCGGATTAGGTTCACATAGTGGCCGCATTGATTTTTTTTTTTTTTTTCTTTCTTTTTTTAATCCAAGTTGTTCACACGATTTCTCTAGCTCATTTTAGAATGGGGTTCTAAAATTATGGAGATCTAACTCTCAGGTGGACCACACCACAAAAAACAGTGGTAATTGAGTGCCTCACCATTAAAAACTCCAAAACGCTTGTCATAAGGATTTAATAATGTTTGTTTATAATTAATATCTCGAGATTCACGTTGGCACGTGCATATAGTGATTTATAATTATAAATCAAGCTAAAAACTCCAAAAAAATCAATACCAGAAGTTATAGGCAATTAATATCTCGAGATTCACGTTGGCACGTGCATATAGTGAACAAGGTGGACCGTCATGTTGTTCATCAGGTGTTGAAGTCAGACCCATGTCGCTGGTTTCCTCTCTTGCAACGAAAGCGAATCAAATAAGCGAGTAACACCAAACCGCACATGTAAATTCAACGGCCCAAGGTGCATGGGATTGCAAACACGTCGGGGCCATGTTTAAGTGATCTAAACCGTTGATATGATGGGATTCAATGTGGATTGGGGATATCCTAGAAATCTACAAGATTTGTAGATCTGAACCCGTTGCCATGCCATTTATCCCTTTTATGTGTTTGATGAGTGCAGTTAATCGATTCGTAGGCAACTAAATCAAGGTCTCAGGAATGTCCAATGATTTCAGTAGAATACCCCCATCTATGGCAGAGCCCATCAGATCAGTGGTTTGGATCATGGAACCCTTGACGCTACATTTGGGAATTCCTGCGCATCAACCATGACCATGTAATCCATCTTCTACGGTCAAACGGAAGAAGCAGACATGGGAATTTCCGGGCGCGGATTGCCTGCGAAAGCCTTTCGCAGGCATCTCCTGCGCAAGGAATTTGGGTGGTGCCCACTGTGAGGTTAGTAAGAAATCTACTGCCGTCCAACTGTTTTATGAGATCATTTTAGGCGTTGCGACCAGAATTGAACGGGATCCAAGACTTAAGTAGGCCGAAAACATGACAATTGAACTTCCACAGTTGAAATATTCGTGGGGCCACAGAAGCTTCGAATCAGGATAATATATGTGCTTTCAGTTCATCTCAGTAGGAATGACATTATGAACGGTATGGATGGCATATAAACATCACTGTGGACCCCATAGAGGTTTCAACGGTAAGAACTTCACTACACACCTTTTGCTTTAGTGCGGCCCACTTGAGTTTTGGATCCTGTTCATTTTTGGTCGCAACGCCTAAAATGATCTCACAAAACGGTTGGACGGCGTAGATACCTCACGAACCTCACGGTGGGCCCCACCCAGATTCCTTTCGCAGGCAATCCGCGCCCGGAATTTCCCATCAACCTCGTTTTCTGTGGCTTCATTCACCGTTAAAACGGCACCAAAAAAAGGCTCGGTTTGTGTCCATTTACAAAACCTCATGAAAATGCTGGCCTTGTCTTAAGTGAACCTCCGGCCGCGTGCAAAGGTTCCAATAGACAGGGCTGCTTCCACCCTACGCATAGGCGTGAAACGCACGCATTCCATTTCAGGGTAATTATTCAATGCTCTAGAATTCCATCAAGCTTGATATTCAGGCACTTAGATATTTTACACGCGGCATAGTGGACCACACTGTCTCCAAGTCAAGAGTTTAAAAGTCAGGTTAGTTGAAATATCTCAAACTCTTATTCGAATCCACTTATTCGTTGATACGAGACTGTTGTATGTTTTTTTCATTTTTAACCGTCCAATAAATGTCCATCAACTCAGTAGGTGTGAATTTTGGTTCAAGATCCATCTAAATTGGGACCCATAATTTGAACAGTTTAATTTGAATTACCTAGTGCAGTATATGCAATTTATTAGTAATTTCTAACTGACCACGTATCATCAATCACACTCCACCAGAGTATCAAAGTCACTGCGGGACTAAATGAATTTTGAAGCTAGCTTTCTCTTAAAATGCTAATTACAACTGAAATTTTGAATTTTACAATTATAATAAGAATCCTCCTGGTCGAGTAAAATCACTAACTCGGGTTTTAAATTCGTATAGGTTTAGAGTTCACCTGGTACGGTGACCTTTGTCACCCTTATCACTAAAGGTGGCAACTTTGGAAGGGTCCGTGATGTCACTACAAATAAACAGTAGGTTGGACAAGTATTCTAGTGTACCTATACCTACTTCCCTTTTGTGTTTATAGTCGAACTAGGTTTTGAAGACACAGGATGATCTTAAAAAGTTACCATCTGTACGTCAAGTGTGTAAAGAACACCACACCAGGTGAAATCTAAAACCATACGAAGTAAAAAAAACGTGGTATGGATTTTAAAAGACAATTCTACCTACCTGTTTCACCTATTTTATGTATTTAGTGGCACCCGGGGTGTCTCAAATGAGGCGTGCGATCGCACGCCTCACTGAGTCATGCGTTAGGCCTTGGGAGAGATATATAGTAGTGACAGGTTAAACAGGTAGCTTGGTCTGGTAGGTTACTAAACCTACGGATTATTTACCCAATATCTTTCACATGGGTCAAGGTCCTGAAGGAGCACATCAGTCCTGACGGTAAGATTGCCTTTTTACGCGCAATTTGTGGGTTGTGGTCCATCAATGTGATGGTGTGGATTGACTATCTTGTTCACCAACCTAACAAAATATTGTGATTTTGTCTTGATGCAAGGGCACACCTTAATTGACTTCACTTTTTCTAACCTTTATTTTTCTTAAGTTGGTGAAAGTAGTAAATGGTGTGAGTATGTGTTATCGGTATAGAACACAACATGTGCTGTGACAGTCTTCGGGTCTTATCTTGGAACTATTTTTCATCCTTGTATTTCACATTCTACATTTAATTATTCATTCCAACCTAACATGAGGTTAGCTCAATCCACACGCATGCGTTGGCCCTGCCACATGCGAATATGGAACACGTGTGTAGGATCTGAGCTGTCCATCTAGATGGAAATGATGCCTAAATCTTTTGTCTACAACATCAGTCAATTTCTCTCCTCTTTCCAAGTGAACTGACAGTTAAAAAATGTTTATAGATATTGGCTATGGTCAATCTAAGTTGTGAAAGAGCTAGTTAGCTTCTTACACAAGAAGATTCAAAATGTGTGGCCCATCTCATGGAAAAAGTCAATTTAAGCACGCCCATCTGATATTGGAATTTGTTCCTACGTGTGGGTGTGGCTGTTTCTACACGCATGTGGAATTAGTGATTGAAGGACATATCAAGGGGTTTTCCCCAAAGAAAGGGTATCTAGGTAATTTAATTGGGCACCTTGCAATTGACAATCTTTCCAATAAAGAGTCATCTCTACTATTATCAACGTGAATCTCGAGATATTAATTGCCCATAACTTCTGGTATTGATTTTTTTAGAGTTTTTAGCTTGATTTATAATTATTTCTAGTGGCATGGTCTATCTGAGATTTTGATTATCATACCGTTAGGGTAGGTATCACCTTTTTGTGAATTAGGTGCTATGAGATGATGCTAACGCTGGCATCATCGAGCGGAAGAGTCTTTCAATCCAGGCCGTCGGAATTAAATGAGTTTTTTAATACCTCTTCACCGGACGCGGATTAGCTACGGAGAGTAGCGAATCTCGCCACTAAAGTGACGTCACCATGATCGGTTGGCCTCCGCATGATGTATATGTTGTATCCACACCGTCCATTCATTTGGAGAGATCATTCTAAGGTATTAATCAAAGAATGAGGCAGATCCAGATCTCAAGTGGACCCCAGCACAGAAAACAGTGGGGACAGTGACATCCACCATCGAAAACTTCCTAGGGGCCACAGAAGTCTTTGATCAAGCTGATATTTGTGTTTTCAATTCCTCCCTGTCTGTGTGAATTTATGAACAGGTTGGATCTCCAATGAAAATCATGGTGGGCCTAGGAAGTTTTCAACGGTGGATGTCACTGTCTCCACTGTTTTCTGTACTGGGTCCACTTGAGCTTTGGATCTTCCTTATTCTTTCATTCATGCCCTAAACTGGTCTCTCCAAATGGATTGACGGTGTGGATACAACATACACATCGTGCTAGGGCCCACCGAACATGGTTACGTCACTTCTCAACCTGTCAGTAGCTGATCCGCGTCCCTGTTTACCACGCGGTGTAGGTGGAATCCTCGTCCTTCCTCAGTTCCATGCTGATTCGTGGAGGGGTCCACCGTGATGTATCGGTTATCTGGTTTTCTGGTTATCTATTCCATTCACTCTTTTCTAAGATCATTTTAAGGTACAAGGCTAAGAATGAGTTAGATCCAACGCTCAGGTGGACCACACCAGATATGACTCTGGCATTTAATGGAACTAAGCTCACTATTTGGTATGGTTCACCCGAGCGTTGGATCTGAATCATTCTTGGTGTCATACCTTAAAATGATCTTAGAAAATGAATGGATAGCATGGATAACCAAATACATCGTGGTGGGCCTCTCCACGGATCAGCATAGACACTTTGAGTCCATAATGAGGAAGGACACAATCCGCCTTCCCTGTTTCTAGCTACGAACGGTCAAATCTGTGAGGATGCCCACTGTGATGTATCATTTTATCTGTTTATCTACCGTGTCCATCTTTTTTCTTGTATCATTTTATATTGGATCCAAAAAATAAAGCAGATCTAATCCTGGAGTGGACCACACCAAATAATAAACTTGGTTGCATTAACATACAAAATACACCAAGCATTAAATACACAGCAGACACAGCACGTTAATTGGACAAGAGAAAAGTAGCCTGCCAAGACTGACCTTGCTCTTCTTTTTTTTTATTCCTCTAAGACTTGACTTGAGCACCGCTGCTATTTTATCCAAGACTATACTAGACACATCATAAGAGTAAAAGGACAGCATGGTTGCCCGATCAAAAAGGTTGATTCTAAGCCCATCTCCGCGTCTACCTATGGCATATCGTATACAGTGGAGGAGGCAAATTGCGGACGTGGATTAGCTACTGAACTTTAAAGTAGCCAGTCCTGCTACTAAAGTGACGTCACCACGTTCCCTGGGCCCTACCATGATGAATGTGTTGTATCCACATTGTCCATCCATTTGAAGAGATCAATTTAGGGCATGAGCCAAAGATTGAGGTAGATCCAAAGCTCAAGTGGACCCCACCATAGAAAACAGTGGGGATTGAACGCATATCATTAAAAACTTCTTTGAGCCACAGAAGTTTTCAATCAAGCTGATTTTTCTGTTTTGGCTTATTTCATGTCTTTTTTTTTTAACTTATAAACAAGTTGGATGTCAAATAAATATCATGGTGGGCCTATGAAGGTTTCAACAGTAAACTTCCATACAACCTGCCTCCATCAATAGCCGCCTCCATCAATGGAACTTGGGACTCCAACATGGCCATTTTTTTATGACCATTCCTGCCTTTCAACCCTCAGAGACGTCTTTCCTCAGAGAGCAGAGACTCCACCTCCGCAAGTTGATTTGAGGTCTTTTGATGAGATTCCTTGGAGACCATTAATGCCTCGGCTTGTTCCAGCTCCGACCTCACACCTACTAGCTCTGTCAGCATCTTCTCTTAGTTGAAATGTTGAAAATAAGATGTAAATAATTATTACTTATTTTCCATGAATTTATAATAAAAAATGAAAACCAAACACCTAAGAAAGTTTCTAAATCAACTTAGTTGCAGCTAGCATGCACTAGAATTGGGGATGCCTACCATGATGTATCTATGTATCCATGCCATCCATTCCTTTTTCTTATATTATTTTACAATATCAATCCAAAAATGAGGCACACCAAACACTCAAATAGACCACACCAAATAATAAGCTTTGGTCGCATTAAATGCACACATCACTAAATGTAAGAGTCATCTCTGGTGTGATCCACTAGAGAGTTGGATCGGCCTCATTTTTAGGCCCATATGTTAACATAATCTAATGTGATATGAGAAAAGGAAAAGATTGCATTGTTCAACGGATACATCATGGTGGCCCCACACAAATCTGGTTGTATCTTGATCAGTATGACGATGCAATCCGCTTCCGATTCTAGTACCACCTTGTTAAAGTCCCTTGATATACATTGATACGCCATCCTTTAAAAGTTCGAGCTTTTAGAGAACATGGTTGTTTGACATGGTATCAAAGCGGAGGTCTTGTGTTCAAATCCCGGAAGTAGCAAATATACCACCGGTAATATATTCTCCCACGGGAGGGCATTTATGGTGTGAGTTGTGATTATCCTCCCACCTAGGGTTCCCTCCACCCTTGCCCAATATGTTCCCGTGCGGAGTTCCACGCACAGTGGGTGTTACCCTTACTGTTTGATATATATATATATATATATATATATATATATTAGAATGGGGTTTCTAAAATTATGCAGATCCAACTCTCAAGTGGACCACATCACAGAAAACAGTGGTAATTGAGTGCCTCGCCATTAAAAACTCCAAAGCACTTGTCATAAGGATTTAGTAGTGTTTGTTTGCAATCCAATCGGTTGATAATGTTAAGAAGATATAGATGAATGGAAAATACAAAGATCAGCTTGATTCAAAACTTTTGTGGCCAACAAAAAGCTTTTAATGTTCATTCATCATTGTTTCTAGTGGCATGGTCTACCTGAGATTTTGATCTTCTTAAGATTTGGGATCATACGGTTGGTTAGCATAAGTATTACCCTTTTGTCTTCTTGGAATTAGGTGCTATTAGATGATGCTAACGCTGGCATCATCCAGAGCAGAAGAGTCTTTCGATTCCGGCAGTCAGACTTAAATGAGTTTTTTAATCCCTCTTCACCACGCGGTGTAGGTGATATCCTCATAAACAAATGATGAGGATTGCGTTGCGTCCCAGCCCGGCCGTTTCTGGACGGGGATTGCGTCCTTCCTCAGTTCCATGCTGATTCATGGAGGGGCCGACCATGATGTATCTGTTAATCTACGCCGTTCATTCTTTTTCTAAGATTATTTTAAGGTGCAAGACCAAGAATGAGGCAGATCCAATGCTCAGGTGGACTACACCAAAGATAACTCTTGCATTTAATGCTTTTAAGCATTTAATGCAACCAAGCTCACCATTTGGTGTGGTCCACTGTAGTGTTGGATCTAAACCATTCTTGGTCTCATACCTTAAAATGATATTAGGAAAGGAATGGATGACCTAGATAATCAGATACATCACGGTGGGCGGCTCCACCGATCAGCATGGATGCTTTGGGTTCATAATGAGGAAGTACGCAATCCGCGGCCAAATCTGTGAAGAGGCCTATGTAATGTACCTGTTGCCCAAAAATAAAGCAGATCTACCGCTCAAGTTAACCACACCAAAATACTAAACTTGGGTTACATTAATATACAAAATACACCGAGCATTAAATGCACAACGCACATAACACGTTAATTGGACAAGACAAAAGTGCCCGCCAAGACTGAAATTTTTTTTTTTTTTTTTTTTTTCATGTAATATTTGACTCCAATACCGCTGCTATTTTATCCAAGGCCAATCTCCACAGCATACTTGTCATGCGGACTTCAATGGCCATGTTTTAATCTTTGCCATCTACCTATGGCATAGCGTATATCTATCGGGAGGAGACAACTACTGAAGTCAGTAGCCAGTCCCGCTACTAAAGTGACGTCACCGCGTTCACTGGGCCCTACCATGATGTGTGGATACCCATGATGTATGTGTTGTATCCACACTGTCCATCCATTGGAAGAAATCAATTTAGGGCATAAGCCAAAGATTGAAGCAGATCCAAAGCTCAAGTGGACCCCACCATAGAAAACAGTGGGGAATGAACACCTATCATTAAAAACTTCTTTCTGCCAAAGAAGTTTTCGATCAAGCTGGTTTTTCTATTTTCCCTTATTTCATGTCTATTTTTTAACTTATAAACAAGTTAGATCTCAAATAAAAATCATAGTGGGCCTAAGAAGGTTTCAACGGTAAACTTCCATGTAGCCGCCTCCTTCAATGGATCCTGGGACTCCAACATGGCCATTTTTTATTACCTTTCCTGGCTTTCGAACCCTGGAGGCGTATTTCCTCTGAGAGCAGGGACTCCACCTCCGCAAGTTGATCTAAGGTCTTCTGATGAGATTCCTTGGAGACCATTAATGCCTCGGCTTGTTCCAGCTCAGACCTCACACCTGCTAGCTTTGTCAGCATCTTCTCTTTGCCTCCTCCAGCTCGGCCGAGCTACCTCATACCCTTTCATGGCAACTTCCAGCTCTTCGACCTACTTCTCCACGTCCACAACTGGCCATTACGGGCCTGAACAAGCTCTGCAGATCTGTCCCCAAGTACCCCCAACTGTTGCGCGTGGCACCGCTAAAGTCGAACGATAACAAGGGTAGTCTAGAGGGGGGAAAAGAAGGAAGCACTAGTGAGAGGATAAAATGGGTAACATCGGAGAAGAAAATGAAAAGTTGCAAGACCATTACCTGGAGGCTTTGAAGAATGATGTTCTCGAACATCTGGCTGGCCTCTAAGTCTAGAAAGCACAACATCGCGAGCTCGAAGATCCCACGAGTCCATTCAAGGAGCTCGTGCATATATACAGGAGAAGAAGGCATGACCTCTTCCCCTGGTGCTTCCACCCTTTCCATAAGGGTCGAGCTATTCGCAAGAGGGCCACCGGTTGCAGAAGCCCCCTCCACAGCTCTAGCCTAACTCTTGCTACCGACCACATCCTCCGCCCTCGCAATTGCCCCTTTTGGGGCGGGACACTGCACCTGAGAATGAGGGGCAACAACATCCGATACTGCAAGACGAGCCTCAACTCAGTTAGTGTCATAGACAAAGACCAGAGAAGAGCTCATCCCACTTCAAGTTATTGAACCCTTGGCGCCAGCAAGGGAGGCAGTGCGAGAAGCAGCGACCGGAGCCAAGGTCTGACCAGGGGTACTCTTCACTTGTTTATAAAAGACCACCCGTGCGGACTCCTCGCCTCGAGGGTGACTCCTCTTCTTGCTAGGCTGAGGAGCGAGTGAAGACATGTCAATATCTGTAAGAAGAAGAAATGTATCAGCTAATTTGCTGATAAAGTTATGCCGAAACGACCAAAAATCATAAAGCCGGATAGAAGATCACCTAAGGATAGACAATCATCTGGTATAAGCCCGACACAACTAAGGAGGACCATAGTTAACAGGCTTTTTGAGCTCCTCTTAGCCGACAGTCTCTGTTGAATGACCTGGATCCTCTCACGCAAGTAGGGAGAAATTAATCCAAGGTCATTGAAGAAGATCTGCAACAAGAACAGTGGTCACGATCAGATGAAGAGAAGAAAGAAATAAAAATAGGAATGAGCTCGGCTTACAACAAGGGCTCAACGTGGGGAGGCGAAGGTATTGGGCACCCAGTGTCGTGAATTCCTAAGCTCGACAGATGGAGCCTCCTAACTGCCAGCAGCATAGAACCACTTGTCTTTCTAGAGCTTAGTCGAGGTCGAGAGATCGCCAATAAAGGGGTCAAACTTTCCCATACCAGCCTAGGCCAAGAAGTAGTACCAACCTTAAGCCTTCGAGCTTCCCTTTAACCCAAAAAATGTATAAGAACTCCTCTTTTGTGTGTTTGACATTATTTAAATTCCACAACACCAAGCATCTTAGGATGGCCTTCCAAGCATTGGGGTGAAGCTACCCAAGAGCCAGACCAAGGTGCATGAAAGGATGCAGCGGGAGAGCAAGGCCACTCTAAATGGCGACCGTGTACAGGGCGACCTTGCCCGGACGAGGTTGGCTCTAACACTCGCCCTTTTTGGGTAGGCGCATTGCAACCGAAGGGGAAATGCTGCAATCCCGCCTCGGGTCTAACAAGTTCGGCTTCTTCAGTTTAGATTTGAAGCTATAGGCCGCGTACTCTACAGAAGAAGAAGCGATCAACTCATGAGCTACTTCCTCCTCTCCTGCTTGGGTAGTGGACTCGGTAGGTTCTTATCTGAGTTCGGATCCTCCCCAAGAATGGGCTCTAATGAGAGAAGAGAGAGTGGCCTCGTCGAAATCTGTTGCTTGCGACATTTTTCAGAAGAAGATGGAGGAAAAACAAAGAGGAGCCCGATTGGAAAATGTAAAAAAGGGAAAAATCGTACCGGGAGTTACGAGCTCCGACACAAATGGCCCTCTGGAAAGCAAAAGATCCCAAACTAAGATAGAAAATGTGAAAGCAAATAATCGAAGTTTGCAGGGACTCAACGAAGGTAAAGAAGAAATTAAGACGGGAGGCTGGAAATAGGCAAAAATCGTTAAGGGGGCAATGTATACCCTCACGAATGCCCATTCTAAGCCTGTATTAGCACCACGTGTCGCCTCGATACAATGTCGGAAGGTGAAGACATGACCATTAACCCCTCCGCTCCACGTGTCGTCTTGTGAATGGTCGAGCTATCAATTGATTGATCGCTTAGCACGCCTACACCACGTGTCGACCGCTTATTCACCTGGGCAGCTGAAAAGACTGTCGCGCTATACGACAATCATGATGACGCTTCGAACTTTGAAATGGGCATTAATGACAACCTTTCCGCTCAACCTTCGATGGCAGAAAAGCTTCAAGTTTCTAGAAATCCCGCGCGAGCACGAGCCAGCTCATCCCTTTCACCAAACTCCCAAGTTGAACAAGTTGGTCTCGGTAGTGGGGGGCTAATATTGTGGGTAAATCCAAGCTAGACCTGATCTGCGAAGAAATCCCACAAGCCCATAGGCCCAAGCACATGTCCTTAAACTCATGCACCAATGTCGGACAACAGATGGTCAACTATGAGGGAAAAGAGCTAAGGACCAGAGACAAGGCCACAACGGTTCGGCCTTTACAAAAAGGTCATTTTAGATATAGCAAAATAACTCAAATAGGTTATTTTACTGACATGGCCGACGAGCCGAGACCTCGGTCTCGACTCACAAAACCACAAGGTTGAACTGTGCCATGGCCACCATAAAGGTGCACAAAAGTCCAAGAATGGGCCCGAAAAAGATGAACACGTGTCTGACAGTTACAAATATGATTCACATCACTGGAAATCATGTTGGCCATTACAAGCGTAACACCCACGATCCAAGCCCTCTACTACCCTCCGGGTGCACCCTCCTAGATGCATAATTTCACCTACAAGCCTGATCTCTACCTTTTTCTCAAATATCGGGAGACTAACGGTTGGACCCGACTACACCCTTAGCTTCTCTCTATGTTCTCCGGAATCCAGAGGACTTCCAGTCCAAATCCACTTCATCCTTTACGGGAGATCAGAAAGAGATTTTCTCATCTCAGCTGTTGATTTTCACGACAACACCATACATTACACTTAAATGAGGTTGGACCCGAATTGCCTCTGCCCTAGCAAGTCTGAAGTTCATTTTAGGAGAAGCTATGGAGGGCCACTGCGTGTACATCAGAAGTTATTCCACTATCAGTTTCAAAAAGAAATAATTGTAAGATTGGAGCCTCACAATTAGGTAGATCCGAGCTCAGGTGGGCCACCACGATTGGAAACAGTGAAAATAGAAATGAAAATTTCCCAAAGAGCTCCCAATGATTTTTATATGTCATCCAAACCGTTCATAAGGTTAATACCCCCAGGAGGAACTGAAAACACAAATATCGGCAAGATCTAAAACTTTTATGGACATATGGAAGTTTCAACGGTGGGTGCTTAATCTTTATGTTTTCTGTTCACATGAGTTTTCATTAATCTACCAAATCTTTTGGAATGTGGGAACTGGCAGGTGCTCCGAGTGGCTACAGTGATGTATAGGTTTTATCCACACCGTTCATCCATTTAGCCGTCGCATTTGAGGGAATAGGCTCAAAAACGAGGCAAATCCAAGACACATGTGGACCACACAATGGTAATTAAATTCTCACCGTTGAAAACCTCTTGGAGGCCACAGAAGTTTTGGATCGAGCTGATATTTGAGTTTTTCTTCAGACAGGTCCATGTAATTTTATGAATAGGCTGGATGACAAATAAACATCACCGTAGGCTTAGGAGAGTTTCAACGGTGAGAATCATTACTACCACGGCTTCCTGTGGTGTGGTCCACTTGAGCCTTTGATTTATCTAAATTTTAGTCCCAAAATATAAAAGTACACATAGAAATGGATGGACGGCATGGATAAAACCCTTACATCACGGTGGCCACTCGGAGCTCCTGCCCCTTCCCGGCAGGCGGGGGTAGGACGCAATCCGCTTGCTGGACTACGTTGGTGGAGCTGGCAGTTTGCTTGACATGGATTAGCTACGGAGCCCGACAGTAGCGAGACACGCTCCTCACCAAGTTCTATGGTCCTCGTACCATGATGTATGTGTTATATCCGTGTTGTCCATCCATCTGGAGAGATCATTTGAGGGTTTGATCCAAAGAATGAGGCAGATCCAAACTTCAAGTGGACCCAACCACAGAAATCAGTGGGGAAGGCGATGCCCACGGTTGAAATCTTATTAGGGCCCACCATGATGTTTATTTGAGATCCATCCTGTTTATAAGTTGAAACAGATATGGAAGAAGGAAAAACACAAATATCAGCTTGATCAAAAACTTCTCTGACCCCGAGAAGTTTTTAATGGTAGGCGTTCAATCCCCTCTGTTTTATGTGGTGGTGTTTACTTGAGCATTGGACCTGCCTCATTCTTTGGTTCATCGCCTAGAGATATCTCCAAATGAATGGACGGTGGGTGTTGATACAACACATACATCATGGTGGGGCCATAGAACTTGGTACGGCACCCCATAAAAGGCCAGGTATACATTCTCTCAATTGCAGCACCTCTTTCTCTCTCTCTTTCCAGCTTTCCAGGTTTACAGAGCTCTTTAGAAGATGGTTCTCAACCTGAATGTTATCAAGTTCTCCGATGCCGACGGAGTATTGGAGGTCGTTAACTACGACAATCGCAGTGGAGATTTCATGGCTGTTGTCAAAGGGACGAATTACTCAGATAAGGGCAACTGGCTAGGAAAAAGCCACGCTCCTCTTCAAATTAGGTTCACCGGTAGACTGACTGCACATCAGTCATTCTACAAGAACGTTGCCGTAGTTACTGCATGGGATTCAGGAGACTATGAGTTGAAGATGCGGATTGGAAGCCGTGGAGATATCATGTCCATCAGCGTTGGTGGAAGCAGAGACGTCCATCTTTCTTTCCATCATGATGGACAACTGACCATCAGTAGTCCTGAAGGATTCGTCACTCAAGGAGATGATGTTGTCGTTGATAACTTAGGAAGTAAAATGTGAAATTGGTACTCGTTCATGGATGTCCAATAAAGCATATTTGTGTTGGATCCAAAGTCGAATATTATTAGGATCTAGGGGTTCTGCAAGGGGTTTCCCCCCTTTTTCTTTAGCTTTGTTCTTGATTATTGTCATTGTAATTTTTCTGCAATTATGTTGCTGTATTTGTACTCCCTACTATGTAACTGATCCAACTCAGTTTTATGAAATAAAACCTTGTTCTCAATTCACATTGAGTTATCTGTGGCTGGGGCCTTAGAGAGAGAGAGAGAGGGAGAGAGAGGATATGCTGGATTAACTGGAAAAGGATTGGCTAGTGACCCTGCGCTAGTGGTCGGTGATCTATGGGCCCACCATGATGTATGTGTTACATCCATGCCATCCATCCATTTTTCCATATCATTATATGGTATGAGCCCAAAAATGAGGTACATGAAAATCAATGGGGGACCACAATGTTGATTGATTGCCCACTTTTAAAAACTTCTTAGGGGTCACAAAAGTTTTGGATCAAGCTGATATTTGTTTTTTTTTTTTTTTTTCTTTCTTCAAGGTCTGTATCACCTAATCAAGAGGTTGGATGTCAAATTCACAACAAATAACTTATACACATGGCTACTTATAGTCCCAAATAATTATTTACACATGGGAAGTGGCCACACAAATCTCTCTCTAGTAATCATCTGAAAATTCTATAAATAGGAAGAAGATTGAAGAGCTCTAAGCTTGCCAATACAATACAACTCTACAATGCAACGTTGAGTACATCTAATGTATCACACTAAACCAACTTTAGATTAGCTTAGTTGAATGCAATCCATCTATGCTACTATGCAGGACCAGCTTTAACTTAGTTTTATTGTAATTCTGCCCTGTCTATATAATGCTATACTAGACTAGTATTTAGTGTAATTTCCTTCGTTTATGCCCATGTCATTAGATCAAGAAAGACCGCAGTCGTTAAATTGCCGAGGGTTTTCTTTTCAATTTGTAACTGTTTATTTTTTTTCATTTTATGAGAGAGGTCTATGTTGGGGATAGGATAGGTGAGGCGTTAGTTTTTTTGGAGCTCAATGAGAGTATATGTTTGTACATCTTTTTCCAATTCAAGAAAGTTTTAGGAGGGTTAACAAAAAAAAATTTATAAATGCAATTTCTTTTTATTTTAGTTACCCTCGTATTGTTTTGCTATTTGATTGATCATTGTTATGATAGTGGAAAGACCAAACTTCTCCTTTGCAAATTACATGGTTCCTATTACAAGTGGCTAAATTGTTGCGCAGCATGCCAACAACGCCGGTGAACCGAGATCCAATCTCCATAAATGACCCACCAAACCATCAGTTTGTTAGTATATCCCACATTTGGGAGGGGGTGGGAGTTTGTCTTTATTTATCTTGGGGTTCCTCCACCTAATAGGTTAGCATTTTGGGTGTGACACAACACGGTTCTCAGTCACTAGGTCTATCTCAACGCTTGGGATCGAAGGCATTTCGAATGGCATAGGCTTTAGCATTGCCGGACACAACACAGAAATATCACACTACCAAATTCAAGCCAAACAAATTGTCTATTGATACAATTTTCTTTTACGTGTACCATTTATGGTGGGGCCACAATGTGGACAGTTTGGATTAAGTTATAGCAGATGTCCATATGAGTGATGTGCATACAGCCAGCAAAGACCGGACTCTTTTTTTATTTTTTTATAGCGAAGACTTGACTTTAATACCGATGGTTTAACCGTGTTAGCCAAGACTATACTAGACTAGACGCATCCTAAGAGGAAAAGGACAGCATGGTTGCCTGACCCAGAAGGTTGATTATGGGCCAATCTCCACAGCACATGTGTCATGTAGACTTCAATGGCAATATTTTAACCGTTGGGATCTACCTAACCTAATCTTTGGTGATATGGCAAATCGTGGAGGAGGAGAATTGCCTGCTCCACCAGTCCAACAGGAAGTTTATGCAGTAGGAAACTACCTGGAGCCACCACCATTTTCATGAGAAAATCACGCTATTTATGGGTGCTCTGTGGGCCCCACCATAATATATATGTGGTTCATCCATCCGTTCATCCATTTTTTCCAGATCATTTCATGGTTTGAGCCTAAAAATGAGGTAGACTCAAATCTCAACTGGACAACATCACAGGAAACAGTGTTCATTGAACGTCCACCGTCAAAAACTTCTTGAGGTCTGTATGACCTAATCAACAGTTTAGATGTCAAATTAGCATTACAGTAGGCCTAGGAGGTTTTTAACAGACATTCAATCACTACTGTTTTCCTGTGACATGGTTCACCTGAGATTTAGATCTGCCTCATTTTTTGGATTAACCCTAAAATGATGTGAAAAAATGAATGGATGGAGTGGATAACACTAGCCAACTGGCTAATGGCAGTGACACTAGCTGAACCTCGTCCCCAGCTAACAATAGAACAGGAGGGAAAAATTATCCATCCTATCCATCCGTTTCTAGGTTCCAAAAGTTACTCAGATCCAACTTTCAGGTGGACCACACCACTGCAAACAGAGGTGATTGAGTGCCTCACCATTAAAAACTCCAAAGAGCTCATCCTAAGGTTTTAATAACGTTTGTTTGCAATCCAACTTGTTGGTGATGTCGAGAAGGAGTGCATGTAAAAAAATGTATATAGCAATGTGGGCCAACACGGTTAGGGTAAGTATTACCCTTTTGTCTTCTAGCGTCCTATTAGGTGATATCAATGTGGGCCCCACACTGTCAGGCTCAAATGAGTTTTTTAATCCCTCCTCACAACGGCGTAGGTGGAATCCTCATCCAAAAAGACGCGGATTTCGTCCTCCCCTTCTACACCCGTCCAGCAGTGTAGGGCCCACCATGATGTATCGGTTTATCCACACCATCTATCTCTTTTCTTAGATCGTTTCAAAGTAAGAACCCAAAACTAAAGCATATAAAACCCTCAAGTAGACCACATAGTAATCTTAGGTTGCACTAAATACACAAAGCATTAAACGCAATAGTCATCTGTGCTGTGGTCCACGGGTTGGATCTGTCTCATTTTTTGAGCTCTCGTACCCTAAAATGATTTGAAAAAAGGATGGAAGGCATGGATAAACAGATACATCACAGTGGCTACTGGAAAACGCACGCAGTTTGGCAGACTAACCAAATGGCTAGTGGTCGGTGATCTGTGGGCCTCAGCATGATGTATATGATTTATCCATCCATTTTTATGGATCATTATATGGCTTGAACCCAAAACTGAGGAATATCTAAAATCTCAAGTGGACCACACCATAGGAAAACAGTAGTGATGAATGTCTACCATTAAAATCCTCCTAAGGCCCACTCTAATATTTATTTGACATCTAATCTGTTGATTACGTCATAGAAACCTGGATGAGTGAGAAAGAAAAATACGAGTTATTAAAAACAATATCAGCTTGATCCAAAACTACTGCATCTAGCCCTCAAGAAGTTTTTAATGGTGAGCGTTCAATCAACACTATTTCCTGTAATGTGCTCTTGTTGAGATTTGGATCTACCTTATTTTTAGGCTTATACAATAAAATGATATGAAAAAACGCATGGACGGCATGGATGAAACACATACATCATGGTGGGTCCCACAGACGATAAAAGCTGTGTTTAGTGGCGTCAACGGTTCTACTCCGCATAAAAGCCGGGTTTACATTCTTTCAATTGCAGAACTCTTTCTCCAATTCATCTCTTTCCAGCTTTCCAAGTTGACAGAGCTCTTTAGAAGATGGTTCTCAACCTGAATGTTGTCAAGTTCTCCGATGCTGAAGGAGTATTGGAGGTTGTGAACTACGACAATCGCAGTGGAGATTTCATGAATGTCTTCGGTGTAAGAGATTATTCGACGGATAAAGGCAACTGGCTAGGAAAAATCCACGCTCCTCTTCAAATTAGGTTCACTGGAAGACTGTATACACATCGCTCATACCGCAACAACGTTACCTTGGTTACTGCCTGGGATTCTGGAGACTACGAGTTGAAGATGAAGATAGGAAGCCGTGGAGATCTCCTGTCGATCAAAGTTGGTGGAAGCAGAGACGTCCATCTGTCAATCAATAACAATGGAATGCTGACCATCAGTAGTCCTGGAGGATTCGTCAAGGAAGGAGATGATGTTGTCGTTGACGTAGGAAACGCACTATGAGATTGGTACTGATCTGCTCAAGGGCATTCAGCTTGCTGATTTCGAATAAAGCTCATTTGTGTTGGGTGTAATTTAATGGATTGGGATGAGCCATTGAGCTTTGAAGCTTACATCCAATGTCCAAGATTATTAGGATTTAGGCGTTTTGGAAAGGGTTTTCCCCTTTAGCTTTAGCTTTGTTCTAGGGTTTGTTTGTTCTTGATTATTGGCTGTATTTGTACTCCGTACTATGTAACTCATCCAACTGAGTTTTTATGAAATAAACCCATGTTCCCGATTCACTTCACACTGGATTGTCTGAGGCCCTTAAAAAAAAATAAAAAAGAAAAATCCAAGGGCAGCAGCCGGTCCATCTCACACCAACCGCCCATCCCATCGGGGGGATCAGGAACAACTTTCGACCAACGACGATCCTGCGAGCCTAGTCACTCCTATTTAGACTATCGGAAGACTCAACAAGACAGACCTGTGCCATATGCTTGACGAAATGCACCAGGCACGAAAGGGCATAGCCCTCGAACAAACAACAAAGAGTGGAGCCCCCTGGGAAGAGCATATCGAGAAGATTCGAGGCCAGATCAGTGATATCCGGTAAGCATATCGAGCAAAAGCCTCAGTATCCATCAACACTCTCCTGGAATAGGCCAAACCTCCATTCACGAACGACATCATGGCAGAGTAGCTACCAAAATGGTTCAAGATGCCCAACATAAAACCCTACTCGGGTGTAGGTGACCCCTCCGAACACCTAGGAACACTTCAGGTCATGGATGGACCTACATGGTGCCACTAGGCACATCATGTGCAGAGCATTCCCTTAATGCTTTCAAACGCAACCCAAATGTGGTTCTGAAATCTAAAGCTAAAATCCATCAACTCGTTCAAACAACTCAGCAGAACCTTCGCCACCCAGTTCGACGGTGACAAGGGCATATGAAAACCGACAACTCACCTCCTAATGGTGAAACAGAAGAGAGACGAGTCCCTGACAAACTATCTGATGTAGTTCAATGCTGAAGTAATCCCAGGTGGAAGACTGCATTGACAAGATTGCTCTCAGGACCCTTATGGGAGGGCTACGGCTCGGGAAATTCCTCTTGTCGCTAGGAAAAAACCCACTAAGCACCCTGTCAAGACTCAAACCTACTAAACAGAACGCAAAAATACTCCAATGCTGAGGAGCTCCTCAATGCTCAGAGGGGCGAGAGTAGCTCGACTAGAGATAAAAAGCTGACAGAATTCAATGAAGGATCCAGCTCCGATCCCAAGCGGAGAAGAGACGACGACATGGGCGGTAACTCCCAACCATCTAAAGTCCCTGTCAATAAGTTTGAGCAATACACTCCACTTAATACCTCCGTTGAGTAAGTGCTCATGGAGATCAAGGAGAATAGCTACGTAAAGTACCCGAACAAATTGAAGTCGAATCGTGAGAAAATGAATAAATCCAAATATTGCCTCTTGCATAAGGATCACAGTCACAACACCATTGATTACTTCGACCTGAAGCAGCAAATCGAATCCATCATCCAGAAGGATTTCCTATAAGAGTACATCAACCAGTGACGTGACGACAGGACACCTCCTCGGCAGGAAGAACGAGAATAACAGATCAATAATGAGCTAGTAGGGGAAATCCGAAACATCTTCAGAGGACCTGCTAGCGGGGGAAACTCCAACCGAGCACGCCAAGCTCATACTCGAAGTGCCCAGTTTGACGATGAGGTGCACCGCATCAACCTCACCAGTCAACATGGAAAGGAGCCCCGAATAGACTCGTGCCCCATCACATTCACCGAGGAAAATGCACGAGGGCTCATCCACCCTCACGATGATGCAATGGTAGTCATGATGATCGTTGCAAATCTCAAGCTATACAAGATGCTGGTCGACACTGGCAGTTCGGCCGACATCCTATATGCTTCAACATGTACCAAGATGGAGATCGATAGATCTCGACTTCAGGCAGTTCGGACGCCGCTGCTCAGATTTATCGGCGAGAGCATGATGCCAGAAGGAAGCATCGCCCTATCGATCACCACGGGAGAGGCCCCCCACCAGGTCACTCGCATGGTGAACTTCCTAGTGGTGGACACCCCGTTGGTCTACAATGTCATTCTCGGTCGGCCCTTCTTAAACGAGGCCAGATCCGTGGTATCCATATACCACTTAACGATGAAGTTCCCAACGAGCCAACGGGTCAGTCGAGTCAAAGGAAACCAACAAGAGGTGCGACGACTCTACGAGATCGCCCTCCGAGGAAAGATGCAAGAGCCTCAAGTGATGCAAGTCCCACCCTAGACCCCAAGGAGGAGAGCTTGGAAAGAGGTTCCCCATTCAAGGACCTAGTATACATACAACTCTCCAACGAAAATCCAATAAGAACCATCCAGATCGGTTCACTACTCAAACCCTAACTCTAGGCCAAGATCACCAATCTCTTGAGAGACCATGCTGACATGTTCTCCTAGTCCCACCAGGACATGCCTGGCATCGACCCCAACGTCATGGTCCACAGAATGAATATGGACCCCCATCACAAGCCCGTGTGACAGAAAAGGTGAGCCTTCGATGTAGAATGATACGCTGCCATGGGAGAAGTGGTTGGCAAACTTCTCCAGGCCGACTTCATTGAAGAAGTCCACTACCGCGAATGTCGTCCTCGTAAAGAAAGCCAATGACAAGTGGAGAGTCTATGTAGACTACACTAACCTCAACAAAGTGTGTCCGAAAGACAGATTTTCTTTACCTGGGATCGACTAGTTAGTCGACGCCACAACCAGATATGCCCTCCTTAGCTTTATGGTTGCATATTCTGGCTACAATCAAATCCGCATTCACCAGCTTGACAAGTAGAATACTGCATTTATCACCGACCGTGGCCTATATTATTATAGGGTAATGCCCTTCAAACTGAAAAATGTTGGGGCCACATATCAGAGGTTGGTCAACAAAATGTTCGCCAAGCAAATCAGGAAGACCATGAAGGTCTATGTTAATGACATGCTAATGAAGAGCGTCAAAGCAATAGATCATCTGGCTGACCTGAGAGAGATGTTCGGCATCCTGGGAAAATTTGGAATGAAGCTCAACCCAAGCAAGTGCGCCTTTAGTGTAAGCTTTGACAAATTTCTAGGTTTTATGGTTCACCAACGGGGAATCAAAGCCAACCTTGACAAGATCAGAGCTCTTGTGGAAATAAGCTTGTTAAACACAACAAAGGAAATCTAGCGCCTCATAAGTCGAGTTGTGGCACTGAATAGATTCGTCTCCAGGGCGACCGAAAAGTGCCTGCCCTTCTTCAATTAGCGAAGGAGCAGCAAGAAACTAACATGGATCGAGGAGTGCGAGCAGGTGTTTTGGGAGCTCAAATAGTACCTGTAACGCCCCAGATTTTTTAGATTTATTTGAAAATTTTTAAAAATTCATTTTTAATTTATTTTTTATTAATTATCGTACATTTACCGTTGATTTGCGAATAGCGGGACATCCGTAGGAGATCCGATAGGGACTCTTCACAAAAGTTGCTTAGAATGATCCCATAAATATCGTAAAAAGATCAGATTTAAAAAATTACGCACTTTTCAGATAATTACGAAAATGTCATTGTTAAACTTAAGTTAAGATGCCATTTTTAAGTATTATAGTTTCTGACGATCAATTTCATGCAAAACCCTGGATTTAAGCTTTTGGGTACATATTAACCATACACATCAAATTTTAGCTCTTAAATCATAGTAGAAGTGATCCGATTGTTAAATCAGCCCCTTAACCATTGATTTTCATGTCCATCGAGTGAGGAAAGTAGATATTTAGTCGTAGTCGAATATTTCTCTTCATATGAGTGACTTGGATCGTCTTTATCATTGACCAATAGTGTGATTTGAGTACCCCACCTTAATAAGTGTCTTTCTTATGCGCGAAGTTATCCCGTTTTAGAAATTAACGAGTTACCAACTCTTTTTAAATCTGAACCTTTTAATTTACCCACTTCTCACCATCAATCGCTTCTCAAATTTGGACCACTTATTATACTCATATGACTACGAGTTTACATAAAATTTGGACCCCGATCTATAATCCTACACCGTTGAACCAAAAAGCCAGCTCCTTCCTTTTCCGCCAAAAGTTGAAATTTCAGATCTAGGCATTTCTCACCATCAATCAACCAGTAAACTTTATACAATTGTTTGCCTATCATGACTACATATTTTCTCAAAATTTAGGCCCTGATCATCAAGCGTAGATCGTTAATTAAGATCTAGCCCATTTTAGCACCCGTTAGGCCATTTTCAAGGATCGGCCAATCTAGAATGTGGATCATCAAGAAATTTACGTATTCTGACTCTACTCTTCGAGCTCGATAAGATGAACGGATTGGAATTGATCATAGATCATCCGAATATTGAGATTTGAGAAACTCACATCAAGAAGTTGTTACACAAGACCTCGCGTGCACATCTCTCTCCATATTTCTACTACACACCTCCAAATCCTTCTCCTAACCCTAGCCTCCATGCCCTAGAGAAAGAGAGAAAGAGAGAGAGAGAGAGAGAGAGAGAGAGAGAAGAGAAGAGAGTTCTTTCTCATATTTTTCCAGCGGCTAGGATCTTCTACAACCCTTTTCTTCTAAATCCATCCTAAGGTGAGGATTTTCCTTCAAGCCTTTTATTAATAATATCACGATTATCATAAGTTTCTTTTGTGACATGTGAAGTTATTTTGTTTTGAATTGCTTATCCATATAACATGAAGTTTGATGTAAGATTTGTAATGAATATCATTATATGGTGGTGTGATTCCTTGTTTAGATTTTTGACTAAGAAGCATGTGTATTTATGTTATTTATCTCTGTGAAATCTATACCCTTATTTTCTTAGTCTATGTGTTACAAGTAACATTGATTTTCATATTGTGATATATATGAAATATGTGTATAAGATCATCATATAGACATCCCATTATTGTAAACTCTTTGTCCCTAAGTTGAGAAAATTATTCGATGTAGAGAGATGAAACTCGTGAGAGGTGTCCATGATAGAAGAATATCTCTTGACTTAAGTGAGAGAATGAAGTGATTGTTTGTCAATGGATCTTTACATTTACATGATGCTTGATTGGATTCATTTACATTACATGAGTATTTTAATGAATTTGGTCATGATGGAAAACATGGCTTTTTGGGACATGATAAAATTATAAAACGGGACAATGAGTGGACACTAATGGTATACAAATTCTCATAAGCCGAGGTTGGTGCATGGACACTAAGCCCGAGCTGTCGGCCTATGCTGGGTCACTTGTGACTCCCCATAGTGACCATTGAGTTTTATTTAAATTGGTTGTATGCGAAAACACTTAAATAAAGGTGAAACTAAAGTTATGCATTCACTTGGCTCCATGTGGGTGTATGGAATTGAGAATAGGCTAGAGCGTCTTACTTCTCCCGTACACTGTCACGTGTAGATTTAGGTTATGAGCGTCCCGTTTCTCACGTGGTCGGGCAAAACTATGGGCTTATGCGTCCCAGGAACCTCTGGTGAGACTTCATGTATTGTGATTCTAGCCAGGGTGCCTTAGCCAGAGCATGCATTCCATGCATCGCATTAACAAAGATTTTTAGTTGGTTGTTTTGATTTGATTAAATGATAATATACTGCTTGCGTTTACTCTGTACCGTTATTATTATTCTTGATTGTCTTGGAGGAAATATTCTCCACTATGATAGTGTTTAACGCTATCCCAAACACAATTTAGATGATGCAGGTGAAGATCTAGGTATTGAACTCAATTTTTAAGGAAAAGAGTTCGATGGTTCGTACGATCACATGGAGGATGACGATGTTAGAGAAACTTAATTGATGTTATCATTTATTAAATATTTCTTTTGAGTAGTTGATACATTTATGGAATTGTAATAAGTCTTCAAGAGAAGACATGGTTTTGTATTTTAATTAATCAATATGGATATTGGTTGGTTCCCTTATTTAAACATTGATAATGACGTAGTAAGTTTGATAGAATAAGATGATAATTGTTTCCGCCATTGTGCTTGAATGCTATATTTTATTATTTGACCAATCAATTATTCTATAAATTACTTGAGAATTCGGCCGTCGTGTTATACACGAGAGTCGAAAATCTCGGGTCGTTACAGTACCTCGAGTCCCCACCATTTCTCTTTAAACCTCTGCATGAGGAAGAACTGACATTGTACCTGACTGTCTCACTAATAACAGTTATCTCGGCCCTGATCAGGCAAGAAGAGGGTGTCCAGCAGCCTGTCTACTATGTGAGTCGGGCCATGGTTGAGGCCGAAACGCGCTACCCAAAGATTGCAGAAGTTGGCACTGGCCTTGATCACATAATCGAGACGATTGAGGCCATACTTCCAAGCCCGATCATCGTCCTAACCAATCAGCCTCTCCGGCAAGTGCTAGCTACAAAAATCAGAGGCGTCAGGCCGACTCGCCAAATGGGCAATCGAACTTGGCGAATTCGACATTTAGTATCGTCCACAAACAACAATCAAAGGGCAAGCCATCGCAAACTTCATCTCCGAGTTCACATACGCGATGGCTACTCCACCTGAGGATAAGAAGGAGAAAAAGACAACAGCTCGTCGATGTGGACCCTCCACGTCGATGAGTACTCCAACGCATAGAGGAGTGGGGCAGGCCTGATTTTAAACTCTCCCGACCTCATCCAGATTGTGTACACATTGAGATTTAGTTTCCAAGCGTCCAACATTGAGGTCAAGTAGGAGGCCCTCTTGGCGGGTCTTCGAATAGCCAAGGCCATGGGAGCTCGACGGCTCAAAATCCATAGTGACTCTCGATTAGTGATCGATCAGCTGACTGATGAATACCAAGCCAAAAGAAAGAAAATGATCACCTACCTGAACAATGTCTGGGAACTTCTCGAAAAATTCGAAAGCTACAAAATTGAGTAGGTCCCTCGATCTGAGAACGTCAATGCGGACTCCTTGGCTCGGTTGGCTTCGACAATTGACACCAACCTCTCTAGGACAATTCCGATTGAGTTCTTGCCAAAATTAAGTATCAGTCTATCCGAAGAAAATGAGACTCTTCTAGTGACCAACGAGCCAAGCTGGATGGACCCAATCATCCGATACCTACAACAAGATGAGCTGCCCAAGAACAAACTAAAAGCTTGGAAGATCCAGTACTGTTCGGCTGGGTATATAATGCTAGGAGACACCTTGTACAAAAGGGACTTCTCTCTGCATGCCCTACCTGAGATGCCTCAGACCAGAGGAGGCAAACTACGTCCTAAGAGAAATCCATGAAGGGATATGTAGAAACCACTCTTGGGGCGATCACTGGTGTATAAAGTGATTAGGCAAGGATATTACTGACTGACCATGCATGAGGATGCCGAGATCGACATTAGCCAAAAAAATGTGACAAGTGCCAGAGATTTGCCACCATACCCCAGCTAAGCATGTAAAATGGGTTGAGTCGCCCAGGCATGGCACGACTCGACACGGCAGTCAACAGCATGCGGATTGGCACGTAAAATGGGCGGGCCATGCTGGGCTAAGGTGTCAGGCCCGTTGGGCCGACACAAACGCGGCACGTAGGCTGGCACGACATGACACGGCCCACCAAGGGGCCCAACAGTAAAATAAAATAAAATATAGCCATTTTGTTACCATTTTGCCCCTCCCAACAACCATAAAACGACTAGTTTAAGGGGTATTTTGCCCCTCGAGACTATTTCTTAGCAGAAAATCGGAAGAATGAGTTGAAGGAACAACATGACATCGAAGAAGAATTTGAAGAAATAGAAATTTAATTGTAATTTATATTTTTGAAATTGTAATTTTAAATGTAATTTGTAGAGCTTTATTTCAAAATCAATAATAAGATTATTATTTATTTTATTTCAAGATAAAAAGGTATAGGAAAACAGGTGGGCCGCCTACATTACAAGAAAATTGGCTTTTTACAACGGGTTTTTACAACGGGTCAGCCACAATCGTTGTAAAAGAGAACTTTTTACAACGGGTAAAGTATGCCTGTTGTAAATAACTCATTTTTACAACGGTCAGGCGTTGGCCAGTTGTAGAAACGATTATTTTTTACTACAGGCTCCGTGAACCACTGTGATTGTAATATTTACAACAGTTTCTGCTCGTTATAAATAATAAGTTTTTACAACAGACTCCATACGTTGTAACAATTGTTCTTTTACATCGGGTTGATACTACAGCGGTTCCAGCCGGTGGTAAATATTGTGTTTTTACAGCCTCAAGCTCATCACCCTTGCATGAGAAAAGTGTAATTTCAATACAATTTTCGATTGTAACCGTATGTGACAGTCGATTGCTGGTAGACCTAAAAATCGACTATCCTGCCCAACTAAAAAAAAAAACATTTCATGATGTATATCCATGCCATCCGTATGTTTTTTCACCTTGATGATTTCTTGTATATCTATGTCATCCGTCCGTTTTTCCAGCCCATTTTAAGGTGAGATCCTAAAAATTAGGCAGATCTAAATCTCAAGTGGACCACACCACAGGAAACAGTAGGGATTGAATGCTTATCATTAAAAACTTCCAAGGGCCACTGTAATGCATGTTTTATCTTAGCTGTCCATCCATTTTGACAGCTCATTCTTGGGCATGAGTACAAAAAAAGAGGCGGATCAAAGGCTCAAGTGGACCACACCAGAAGAAATAGTGGAGATTGTCTACGCGTTGATATGTGGTGTGGTCCATTGGGCATTTGGTCTACCTCCTTTTTCGGATCATGTCATAAAACCAAGTTTCAGAATGATTGAACGGAGTGGATAAACAACATACATTATAGTGGGCCCCACGAGCCCATGCCAGGACCATCCCGTCCAAAGCTCTCCGCGCCCAAAAGAAAGCCTGCACCAAATTCCTCCCTCTCGCGCTCAGTTAAAAAAATCCTAATCGATTTTCTATTCTTCCCTCTCCCTCCTCTTCTCCCGCCCACTCTCGATCTCTTTCTCCCTCTCTCGCTGTTAATCTCTCTCCCTCTTTCGACCACCATCACCATCGGCATCATCTTGCAGCCCATCTCTCGCAGCCCCCATCCCTTGCAGCCCCACTGACTAAAACCCCCATCGCTCGCAACCCCCATTCTCTCCCTTTGTGGACCACCATCACCACCACCTTCATCTGGGCCGCTCCCGCCCATCTTGGCAGCAACCATCTCTCGCTCGTTTGGAATTGTTGTCTGGAGGAATGAGATAGGAGTTAGGTTTTTAGGGGTGGTTGTCTTTCTGCCTTGAGACCCGAGTTTCAAAAGCATCAACCATGGCCATCGGCAAGAACAAGAAGATTTCATAAGGGGAAAATGGTGGGAAGAAGAAAGCAGTTGATCCCTTTGCACGGCAGATGTTTGATGAAATTATTTTTAGGGGTGGTGGGCAGCAACCCATGTGACGTGGTGGAGGACGCATGCCAGGTGTTCAATGAAATTGTGGTGAAATTCGGTATGTTTTGAGTCTTCATTATGTGAGTTCTACTCTGTTTATGATGTAGTTTTGTCTATGAAAGTTATTGTTTGCATATGGTGTTTCGTATTTATGAAATGATGAGATATAAGATCGAAATTCTATGAATGGTAGGAACCCAAGCAGTTTTTCTGATGGGATACTCCATTTTGCATTTAAGGTAGTGTTTGATTTCTTAAAGAAATGGATGCTTTTAATCCCTAAGTAGGATGCAAATTTCCATAGATGGTGTTGGCAACCAAGGATCCAGTAGCCCAATGACTGTTAAAAAGAGAAGAAGATAACTTAAGTTGCACAATGTTATCTGTTAAAAAGAGTTTGGGATTCTTTCTCTGCAAGTGACCAGTATTCAGGTACGTATTTATTTGGATGATTACTAGGAAAGTGGAATGGACAGTATTTGGTGGCACAATCTTTGAAAAAAAGAAAAAGAAAAAAGACGGTATTTAGTGGCACTTGTTATCAAGCCATGTTACTTGAACATGGATGTGGATTTTTGCCTTTGTCAATTAGACTGTTGTATGATATATCTGCAAGAAACATCATGGATGCAGTGCTTAATGAGGATCGTACATTGTTTTTCATGGATGGTTATGATTACGAGGAAACTCGTTCTCATCTTCCCCATGCTGTGGTGGCAATGGTATATACCAAGTTTTCTCATTTTCCCTTTTATTGCTACTCTGGTTAAATGCTAGTTCTGTAAAATGAATCCTTTCACACTTCCCTTTTACTGTCTGGTAACTTTGGACAAAACCTTGCAAATAACATGATTTGTGCTTGTTGCCTTTCAAAATATAAAATAAAAAATAACATGATTTGTGCTTGTTGTGATTAAACAGAATTTCTATGAGTTGAAAAAAGAAAAGAAAAAAGAAAAGAAAGAAGACTTTTGTCTTAAGCCCAATGGCCCCAATCTTTACATGACAACCAAACAACTTTAAATAGGACTGACCTTTTCTAATTCTTACGTTAACATTACCAGATGGTGAGTCACCCTTTGTATAGGGATTGCATGTTCAAGCTTTCATTGCTCACATATACTTCATCAATTGCTCTGTAAGTATTAGTTGTTCCATGTTATTTATTTCACTATTTATGTCACTTCTCTAAAATAATTTGAGAAATATGTGTCAATTCTCCATTTATGTCACAACCATTTTAGTTTTATGTTGCTTAGAATTTCATACACTTGGAAACCAAACACACCTTTAATGAATGCTGGAAGAAGAGTTCATGTGGAACCAGTTATACATGAGTCCACAAAATTATAGCTTTATCAGATTTTCCTAACAACATTTAGTATCATTTTCCCATTATTTGACAGCTTGGCAGTTTCACTTTCCTCTATGAATATATCATAGCCTCTCTATGTGAAACAAAAGGTTAAAATCCAATAGAAATTTAGTGTTGGTTCTAGGGCCCTCCAAAGGACGGGGCCTTGGTAACTTGGGCCTGGTATTTGACCGGCCAGATTGAGTCTATTAAAAATTTTGATTTGTTGGACCAAGACCTGTTCCATTCCAAGTTCTTCTTGGCACTAGTTACCATGAGATTATTGGTTGTAGTTTCTGAAGAGTTAATACGACTATTTCATAATTTAATGTTTGTTTCCTTCTTCTTATTCTCCAAATCTTTAGAGCACGCACAAGATCCTAATATTCTTTGCCGATGAGAGATTTCAATCATCTTAAAGGAAATTGTCTATAACTTCCTGATTGAACCACATGATATATCCAACGAATAGTGCTTTCAAATTTGCCAATTATTATGCTTTGTTTAGGATTTTGATTCATTGTAGCAGAGAAGCAGAAGAATAACGTGACTTACTCTAGAAACCATCACAATAGAAAAGTGCATCTTGTATCTTGGGAGGATGCTAGCAAAACCAAAGGATGTTGGCAGAATAGCTTTGAAGGGATTTAAAAATTTCTCCTCTGCCTTTATTGGTAAATGGTTGAGGAGAATGTGTATTAATAGAACATAGAGAAGTTAACAGAAAAGTGCAAGTGTCTTTAATTTGTAAGCCGTGAACAGAATAGTGTGAGTGTACTCTTACCCATTTGCAAAAGCTGTTTATTTTCATTTTTTCTCTGAAACTGTACTTTGAGCGTCAACCAGCTTTTTGCATTAGGATGTTTGATGGATGGATTTTTCCAGCAGAAAAAACACTGAAATGACTCATAGCATCTAGAAGTTACTTTCCTAGTATTTGTGCATATTATTTGTGTTTTCCAGTGAAAGGAGACCTGAAGGATTTCTTGCATATTAATGATTTTGCAGAACTTGCTGGGCACACTAGGAAATCTGGGCCGTTCATAACATGTGGCCCACTACAAACATGCACTTCCCATGAGTTAAGCCGGCCTGATCATCAAGTGGGCTAAAGGATTGAGGAAATGGATGGCTAGAAAAATGTCTGATGCTCAATAGTCAACATGAACACATGTGGTCCATCTGATGAGAAGACCAGTTGTGCTCAGTTTTTTCTTTTGTAAAAATTATGACAATTTCGATTCCCCATTTATAAAAGATAACTAGATGTTTTATTCAGTAATGATTGTTTTCTCTAAAGTGGCTAGGGGTGTTGGTTGCTGGTGTTGTTGGTGGATGCTTTGTTGTGTGATGTTTGGCTGGTGGTGGTTACAGGATTACTGGTTGTAGTGGGTGTCTGCTGTGTTGTTGCTTGTAGCTAATGGGTGGAGTCCTGGTTGCAGATGTTGGTCCTCTCAGAAGTTTCTATTGCCCTGTTCATTTGTTTTTTGTCTATCGTCTGGGCATTGGTTCCCTCAGTTATAGCTGGGCTGGTTGTAACGTGAGGTGAGCAGTTTTTCTATACAGTTTCTGTTTTGGTTTGGTAAAAAAAGTTTTAACAAAAAAAAAAAAGATGATCACATAAAAAAATTTACTTAATGTTTCTTTCACTATCAAGACTACTTAGGCTCTAAAAGAAGCTTTTCTTTTTCTTTTTCTTTTTTATGAGATGACCCATTTGCTATTTTTTGTCACCAACTTCTAGATTGAAATTTTATATTGATTTTATAATACATTACCCTATATAGGTTGCTGCAGAACAATGCCATTTCAGGTCCTATTCCTACTGACATTGGAAGGATGGAGAAGCTCGAAATGCTCGATCTCTCAACTAATAAGTTCAACGGCGGGATACCCAGTTCAATATGGAAGAACCTGAACTATCTGTAAGATTGGTGAATTTTACAATGCAGGATTGTGAAATAGTTAGTATTCAGATTGGTGCTGTGTATTTAGGATTCAACTCTTTTGATCATTTAATTATCAGTTGTATTAGTACTTATTCTTTGCCTAGATTAGCAAAAGAACATGTATCAACTGGTGTGGATCACTTGCCTCGCCCATCAAACATTATAGGTATTGTGTTCTAGCAACATTAGAAAGTTTGTCCTCCCTCCTAGTGGAAGACGATCAGTTTTTGGTTTTTCATGATCAATTTTCTGATTTTAGTAGCCTGCATATTTTTGCCTTGCATGATTTTCTATGCATGATTTTAGTAGCCTTCATGGTCAGGTTTGGTTGTAAGCAGTAAAGAGTATTCTTTTTCTATGTTACCATGCATTAAATGATTTAATTTTTGTGTAGTACGGATGCTTGTAGTACCGAAACCAATAATTATGCAATTCTTTTCTATTCTCTCGCCATAATAAAATAATAAAATATTGAAAAGTGAAACGATCCCAATATACTAAAGTATTTGAGTTCACCAAACGCACCCTAAAGTGAGGAACCTTTTCTTTCAATTTAAGGCTTAACGACTTCTAGTGCTTCCATGCATAACATCTATTTGTTGGCAATCGTGGAACATGAAGTTCGTTTAAGCAAAAATTACTCTAATTTATTGAGAAGAAATTTAGAGATATGCAAGATAAATAATGTCAACAATATTGGTCAAGGTTCTCAACTAGAGCAAGGTTTTGTGCTAGCTATATGAAAATATCTCCTTTTCAAATTGCATGACCTAAACCGTATCTTGAAAGAAACTACAACTTCAGTTTTTACAATTAAAAGTGAATCATGGAATTTGGGCAAGGGATGATATCATATATGCTTGGCTTAGAGTATGTTTGTCACACTCAGGTGTTCAATAGGTACAAGTGGGGCCCAATGGTTCAGTGATCCAGATCGTTGATATTGTGGGTGTCATTGTGGATGGCCATGCATCATGACTCTTGGATGGGAAAGTCTAACCTTTCAATTAGTGGCCAACAAACAAACTGTCAAGGACGAAAATAGAACACTAGTCCGGAAGAAGACCAAACAATTGATGGCTAGGAATCTAGGGATTTTTTGTGTATGGTCATCCATACTAAGGCTTGCCATATTGATGGTTTGGTTACTTATATCGACTTGAGTGCACTGTACAAACTCTTGGCATGAGTATTGCACAGTACCTCATGGCCAATTTAGAGCTAGTTTGATGGGCTTTCTCCATTCTGTACTACCAAAATCAAACTCTATTTTCTATTTAAAGTGGGTATCATTTAAATTGCACACAATTGTAATTTGTGCTCTATTTGAAAGGTGGTTTACATCCTTTTCAGTATTATTTTAAGTTTTATAGCCGAATTCCTTTTTAGCATGCTATTGATGAAATTCTCTACTTGAATTTTGTATGATAAATATTCTAGGTTGATAGACAAGAATTATCATAAAGTTTACACATCTGTTGATTGATTTTTGTCCTGTAAAATTCAGAAACATTGTGCCGTTGATTTCTAATCCAGTTGCTCTTTTTATCTTCATCTTCTCTTTGTGGCGATCAGATATGGACATGTGCGATCCTCTTAACTAATGGAAGTTCTCACTTGTACATAGGTTAGTTGAAATATTATTTAGGTTGAAGAATCATTTTTTCTTTTCATTTTTTTAATGATCTATTCATTATTTTTTAATACTTTGACTATTTATTGATTGTGGACTTGCAAGTAACATAGAAATTGAAGTGTGTCTTGTGCTTTGTGGCCATATATCCTTGACAGCCTGAGGACTCCTAAGACAGGTCTCTATAGGATCAGATTCACGCTTGAGGATCCTACTGCCAGAATCCTACTTATATGGTGAAGATGAGGTAAGATTTTATTATTACTCTCTCATCATTTAAGTATCATCTTACTGTTTATATGTGTGCTTCTTGGGATTTATACATTTTATAATTGTGAGATTTCTTGCTGTGGAATGGCCAAGTGAATGCATTAAATATCATGGTTTATGTGAGATTGTTTTGGTGATTTTGTAATGCTTATGTGACTATTAAACACAGGGAATAAAAAAAAATTAGGTGGTGGCAGAGCCATTGCAAATAGTACTTTTTTTTCCTGCCACCACCCAACTTTTTATTCCACTTGTTCATTAGTCATGTAAGCATCGCAAAATTACCAAAAGAATCTCACATAAACCATGATATTTAATGCATTTACTAAATAGGGTAATGATTTTACAACGGGCCAGCACTATTGCTAATAGTTTCTTCTGCAACGGGCCATATTGGTTGTAAACATTTGCCCTTTTCGCAAGGGGTGGAACCCGCTGTAGATTTTGAGCATTTACAACTAGCAACACCTCTTGTAAAAAGTTACAAGTGACAACGAGCTCCAGCCGTTGTCAAAACCAATCTTTCATCGTTGTCAAGTAGCATTTTCAACTGTTATTATCTTATTTACAACATGCTCCGACTGTTGTAAATAACAGAACTTTTTTTGCAACGGGGCCAGTTATAACGGTCACACGACCATTGTAAAAACATTTTTACAACGGTGATGACCTGTTGTAAAAGGATAATTTTCTTCTAGTGCTAGTGGGTCGGCACGTGGACTGGCACATCTTAGACCGTGCCACAGGCCAGCCTTGATGAAAATAAAGCATGGCACGGCTGAGGTCATGGGCCATGCCTAGGCTGGGCCTGACCACTCACGGGTCGTGCCAGCGCGACACAGCCCATTTTAGAGCCCTATACAGAGCAGCCATCGAAGCAACTCACTCCCATGAGCAACCCTTGGCCGTTTGCTTAGTAAGGGGTTGACATCATAGGCCCTATGCCCATGGGCAATGGACAGACAAGATACGCGATCGTGGCTGTCGACTATTTCACTAAACAGACTGAAGTTAAGCCCTTAGCTCGGATCACCGAGCAGAAAATGACTGACTTTATCTGAAAGTCTATCATCTACCGCTTCGGCATCCCTCATACCATTGTCATAGACAACGGTCGCCAGTTCGACAATGTGAAGTTCTAAAGACTCCGCGAAGAGCTCGGTATCAAGAATGCATTTGCCTTACCCCTCGACACCCCTAAGCCAATGGACAGGTCGACGCAGTGAACAAGATTAGCAAGGGCCACCTGAAGACCAAACTTGAAAAATACGAGGGGCAAGGGCAAATGAGCTACCCCATGTAATGTCATATTTTCTAAGGAAATATTTCATTGGTAATTCTACTACCTTTTCCAAGGAATTGTTTCCTCAGTAATAGTCTCATAATCACCAACTAATACTTAATAGCTACGAAATTGTTAACTTTTACCGATGAAATTTTTCATCGTTAGAAATTTAATTTTTACTAACGAAAAATTTAATTTCGTCGGTAATTGTTTTTACTTAAAGTCTTATTGCGATGACTCTCGCGACAAAATATTTCGTTGGTAATAACATTTACCCAGGAAATTGAAACTTTTTCCAAGAAAATTTTCCTTGGTAAAAGTCATATTTGTTGTAGTTTTCTTTTACCATGCCATTCTATAACAGTTCATTCATGATTTGATAGACATGCTCATCCATCCCAGTCAAGGCTGTATCAAATGGAACCGGATTGGGTACTACCCCATGAGGGTCTAGTAGGGCTCAATGGGGCCCACCATGATGTGTGTGTGTTTCATCCACACCAACTATTTATTTTGAAAGATCATTTTAGGGCTTGAGCCCAACAAAAGAGGCCGATTGAAGGCTTATGTAGATGTGGTCCACTTAAGCCTTCAATCTGCCTCTTTTTTACGCTCAAGCCCTAAAATGTTCTTTCAAAATAGATGGCAAGTGTGGATTAAAAGGTATAGTTCTGGGGCCTCACAAAGCCCTTATTGCAAGGACTGCCCGTCTCTAGCCAGCTCCTGGTGTCTGTTTATCCAGGCTGTTTATCCTTTTTCCCATATCATGCTAATTAACATATGGACACAAAAAAGAGGTGCATCTAATGTTTAAGGGTAACACACCATATATTAAGCTTGGTTACATTAAATGGATAAGCAGATGCATCACGGTCGGCTCCCAAACAGATCTAGTCGGACATTGCTAGGTACGACGCAATCGGCTTCGAATTCCCACACCACCTTGGCGCCGCCAGGCTATTACCCGGGTAACAGCTTAGTGGGTGTTAGCCCTACAGTGGGGCCCACCTTATGATGTATTGTATATCCACACTGTCCATCCATTTCCACAGATCATTTTATAACAGAGGCTCAAATATTCAGATTCAAATCTTAAGTGGACCATAACATAGAAAATAGTGGTGATTGAGTGCCTCACCATTAAAAATTTCAAAGGACCCATAGTAAGGTTTTTATAATGTTTATTTGCCATCTAACCCGATGATAATATAAAACAGATCTGGATGAAGGAAAAATACAAATATCAACTCGATTCAAAACTTTTGTGGCTTATAAAAAGTTTTTAATTGTCATTTTATCACTATTTCTAGTGGTATGGTTCACCTGAGATTTTAATCTTCTTAAGGTTTGGAATCTTGCCCTAAAATGATATAGGGAAACAGATGGACAGCATGGATATACAAAAAATACATCAAGGTGGGCCCCACACGGTTAGGGTGACACCTACTAAGCTGTTACCACCCACTAAGCTGTTACCAGGGTAACAGCTAATTGGCTCCCCCACCTTCCCTTGGTCATGCGCATCAAGAAGGAGGCAAAGTGAGGTAACGCTGAGAAAAGTCAATGTCGAACAGGAACGGAGTGGATTAGGTGTTACTTGGATAACTGATTAGTGGGTGTTACCCTTACTGTAGAGCCCACATTGGTGATTTTTTGTATATCCATGCTGTCCATCCATTTCTCCAGTCCATTTTAGGATGGAGTTCAAAAAATTATATAGATCTAGCTATAAGGTGGACCACACCACAGATTCCAGTGGAGATTGAGTGCCTCACCATAAAAATTTCAAAGAGCTCATCCAAAGGTTTTAATAATATTTGTTTGCCATCCGACCCGTTGATAATGCCAAGAAGATATGGATGAAGGAAAAATTCAAAGATCAGCTTGATCCAAAACTTTTGTGGGTAACAAAAAGTCTTTAATGATCATTCATCACTGTTCCAGCGGCATGGTCCACGAGAGATTTTAATCTTCTTAAGGTTTGAGATCAGGGCTTAAAATGAAATGAAAAACAAATGGATGGCGTGCGTCTAAAAAATACATATATATCAATGTAGGCCCCACACGGTTAGGGTAAGTAGTACCCTTTTGTCTTCTAGCGTCCCATTATGTGAATGAGATGATGCCAAGTGGAAGAGTCTTTCGATCTGGGCCGTCAGGCTCAAATGAGTTTTTTAATCCCTCTACACCACGCATAGGTAGAATCCTTACCCAAAAAGGACGTCGATTGCGTCCTCCCACTCTAGACGGCCCCACCCTTATGCATCCATTTATCCATGCCGTTCATCCCTTTTCTCCTATCATTTCAACATATGATCCAAAAAATGACGAAAGTCAAACGCTAAAGTCGACCACACCACAGATTACTATTGCTTTTAATGCTTTGTGTATTTAATGCCAAAGTGGTGTAGTCCACTTTAGCGTTGAATCTACCTCATGTTTTGGCTCATACCTTAAAATGATCTTAGAAAAGGGATGGACGGCGTGGATAAACAGATACATCAATGTGGGCCCCTCACTGATCTGTCAATGGTTCCGCTCCCCATAAAAAGCCACCTTACATTCTCTCAATTGCAGCACCACTTTCTCCAATTCTTCTCTTTCCAGCTTTCCAGTTTAGATCTCTTCCTATCCTAAGAAGATGGTTCTCAACCTGAAATTTATTAAGTTAGCCGATGCCAACGGAGTATTGGAGGTGGTTAACTACGACAATCACAGTGGAGATTTCATGGCTGCCGTTGATGGGGCAGATTTTTCGAAGGATAAGGGAAACTGGCTAGGCAACAGCAAAGCTCCTCTTCAAATTAGGTTCACTGGAAGACTGTCTGCAGATGGGAAATTCCACAACCACGCTGTCTTACTTACTGCTTGGGATGGAGGAGACTACAACTTGCGGATGCTGATAGGATGCGCTGGAGATTTCATGAATATTCAAGTTGGTGGAAGCAGAGACGTTCATCTCTTATTCCATTCGGATGGAAGACTTACCATCAGTAGTCCTGGAGGATTCGTCAAGGAAGGAGATGATGTTGTTGTCAAGGACATAGGAAGACTTATATGAGATTGGAACTCGTTCAAGAATGTCGAATAAAGCATATTTGTGTTGGATCCAAAGTCGAATATATATTGTTAGTATTTAGGGCTTTCTCCCTTTTGCTTTGGCTTTGTTCTTGATTATTGTCTTTGTAGTTTTGCTGCAATTGTGTTGCCGTATTTGCATTCCCTACTATGTAATGATCCAACTGAGTTTTATTAAATAAAACCTTGTTCCCAGTTGACTTCACACTTGGTTATCTGTGTCTGAGCGAGGCAAGAGAGAGAGAGAGAGAGAGAGAGAGAGAGAGAGAGAGAGAGAGACCCATTCATTAAAATGGCTTGAATTACTTTAAATTTCATTAAAACTGAGAACAAGAGAGAGAGAGAGAGAGAGAGAGAGAGAGAGAGAGAGAGGATTAGCCGGAAAAGGATTGGCTAGTGACCATGCCTGGTGGTTAGTGCTCTATGGGCCTCACCATGATGTATCTGCATGTTACAGCCATGCCGTCCATCCATTTTTCCGGATCATTTATGGTATGACCTAAAAAATGAGGTACATTAAAATCACAGGTGGACCACAGTGTTGATTGATTGCCCACCGTTAAAAACTTCTTAGGGGTCACAAAAGTTTTGGATCAAGCTGATATTTGTTTTCCCTTCATTATGGTCTGTATCACCTAATCAATAGGTTAGATGTCAAATTCACCATACACCATGATTACTTACAGGCTCAAACAATTATTTACATGTAAACAAATGTGAGAAGTGGCCATGCAAATATCTCTCCAATAATCATCTAAAAACTTTATAAATAGGAAGAAGATTGAAGAGCTCTTGGCCCTTGCCAATACAACAGAACACTATAATGCAATGTTATTTATCTTAGTTTAGTTCTGAATGGAGATCGTCCATCTATGCTACTAAGTACGCTGCACTGACTTTAGATTAGCTTAGTTTAATGCATGCCATCTATGCTATTATACAGGAGCGGCTTTAACTTATTTTTAGTGTAATTTTGCCCATTTATATATATGCTACTATACTATCAATTTGTAAGTGTTCATCTTTTTTTCGTTTTATGAGAGGGGTATGTTAGGGATAGGATAGGTGAGGCCTGACATCTCTTCCTTTTTTTTTTTTTAGCCCACCGGAACTATATGCTGGTACATCTTTTCTTTTACATTCAACAAAGTTTTAGGAGGGTTAACCTGAGAAAAAGAAAAAAAAATTCTTATAAATGCAATTTCTTATTTGATTGATCATTGCTATGATTGTGGAAAAAGTCATTTCGACTTGAAGGTTAAAAGAACTCATTTGAAAGACCGAACTTCTCCTTCGCAAATTACTTGATTTCTATTATAGGTGGCTAAATAGCCCCCTGAACCATAAAGTCCTTGAGCACTTTTTCTACTTTAACTCTGATTTAAGGCGTTCAGTTGGAATTGCACGCATCATGCTCTATCATTGCTGGGCACAACACAGACATGTCATACTACGAAATTCGATCCATACAAATTGTTCATTGATACAAGTTTCTTTTACGTGCCCCATCCATATTAGGGCCACAATGTGGACAGCTTGGATTGAGTTACACAGGCGCCACAATGTCCGGCCCATATGCATGATGTGCGTACAACATGATTGCCCGAATGAGAAGGTTGACAATGAGCCTTTCTCCACTAACGGCTAGAGGTGGGCAAGGCCGAGCTGAGTTTGCCTTAGTTTGGTTTGGTTTATTTTTGTGCCACCCTAGTTTGTGGATTGGCCCAGTTTGGGTTTCGGGATGACCCATGCGGCCCAATTTTGGTTTGCTCTAGAAAAATCTGATTTGGGCCAAGGTTGGTTTGGTAAAAAATTTCGAAGCAGGACAGGTGGCCGAGTTCAAATATGTAAAGGCTCTTTTTTTTGTTTAAACATAAAAGAATTAAAAAAAGTTTGAAATAATACAAAAAGAAAATGCAAAAGTATCTTACTACATGATATTTAACATCCACTAGAGGAGGAGTGCAACTTCAAAATAGACACATATGAGCATTTTCCAAATAAAAGCACACAATCATAACTTTACAAATGCAAGGAAACAGTGTGCATTCATGTATATGTATTATCCACATCATCATGTATATGTATTATCCATGCCATCCATCTGTTTTTACATATCATTTTAGAACAAGATCCCAAAATTGAATCATATCCAAAGTTTAAGTGGATCACACCACAAGAAGCAGTGTGCTTATAATCTATGAGCCTAATCATACCAAAGTGAATCAAACCAAACTTCGAGCTGAGCTGAGCCGAGCCGGTATTGTCCTGATTTGAGTTTGGTTTGTTTCTTTAAATGGGCTTAACTCCGAGGGTTAGTTTGGTTTGGTTTGAACTTCTATTCGAACCAATTCAAGCCAAGCTTTTGAGCTGGCTTGGTTTGTGCCCAGCTCTTTCCACAGCACACATGGCACCCTAATTGGAGAAGCCAAAAGTAGCCGGTGAAGACGGGGCTTTTTTTTCCTGTTTTTTTTTTTTTTTTATCCAAGGCTACACTAGACTAAATGCATCCTAAGAGGAAAAGAATAGCATGGTTGCTTAACCGAGAAGGTTGATTCTGGGCCAATCTCAACAGCACACGTGTCATGTGAACTTCAATAGCAATGTTTTAATCGTTGGAATCTACGTAGTTTTCGGCGAAATGGCAAATCTTGGTTGAGGGTGGGGTCTCACCTAATCCGCTCCCGTTAAAAAGGACGCCGATCAGCTACTGGTGGGTTCAGTAACAAGATTTGCTATCGAAGTGATGTCACCAAGTTTTATGGGCCCCACCATGATGTATGTGTTGTATCCACACCTTCCATCCATTTGGAGAGATCATTTTAGGGCATGGGCCAAAAAATGAGGCAGATCCAAAGTTCAAGTAGACCCCACCACAGAAAACAGTGGGGATTGAATGCCTACCATTAAAAGCTTCTTGGGGTTCACAAAAGTTTTCAATCGGAGCTGATATTTGTGTTTTCCCTTCGTGTCCATACTAGTGTTAGCCTATGAACAGGTTGAATCTCAAATAAACATCATAGTGGGCCCTAGGAAGGTTTCAATGGGGGTGGTGGGGTCCACATAGAGCTTTGGATCTGCCCCATTCTTTGACTCATGCTTTAAAATAATTCTTCCAAATGGATGAACGGTGTGGATATAACACATACATCATGGTGGGGCCCATAAAACTTGGTGACATCACTTCAGTAGCGAGATCATCAGTAGCTAATCTCGAAATCTTTTGGAAGGATTTTTTTCAAATAGCTGGGCTAATGTCGGACTAATTTAATGCCCTAATGGAAACATGCTAATTTTAAAAGCCAAGCCGTCAGTGTTGAAAATAGCATGTAAATAATTAATATTACTTATTTTCCATGTATTTATGTTAAAAAATGAAAACCAGACACCAAGAAAGTTTCTAAATCGGCTTAGTTGCAGCTAGCACGCACTAGAATTGGGGGCACCTACCATGATGTATCTATGTATCCATGCCGTCCATCCCTTTTCTCATATTACTTTACAATATGAACCCAAAGTAAGGCAGACCAAACACTCAAATGAACTACACCAAATAATAAGCTTGTGTTGCATTAAATGCACACATCATTAAATGTAAGAGTCATCTCTGGTATGATCCACTTAGAGAATTGGATCTGCCTCATTTTTAGGACCATATCTTAACATAATCTAATATAATACGGGAAAAAGGAAAAGATTGCATTGGTTAAGGGATACATTACGGTGGCCCCACACAAATCTAGTTGTACCTTGATAAATACGACCAGGGTCGGACGCAATCCGCTTCCGATTCTAGTACCACCTTCCCTGGTCACATACATTTTTTAAGGAAGCACGCCAGGTAACACCGATAAAAGTCAACAGAGTGGATTTAGATTCACATAGAGGGTGTTACCTTTACAGTGGGGCCCACATTGATGAATTATTTATTTATTTATTTTATATATATATCCAAGTTGTTCACACGTTTCTCTAGCTCATTTTAGAATGGGTTTGTAAAATTATGCAGATCCAACTAGGGCTGAAAGTTGGGCGGGTTCAACCCGACCGACCTGTGACCGACCCGACATTGGGTTGGGCTTAGGCAAGAAGTATTGAACCCGATCTCGAGCTTGGGCTATGAAAACATCAACCCGATGAAGTTTGGGTCGGGCTTGGGTTGAGGTCTCGGGTTGCCCGACCCAACCCGAACCCAATCTATATACAAGTTACTTATACTTTTATTATACTTTAGTGAAGTAAACTTATAATGTGTACTTGTATTTTAACTTATTTGTTTAGGAAAAGTGAAGTTCTTTACATAAATAAGTACATATATAATTAATAAAGCCATAGGTACAAAAAAAATAAGGCGTGTATTGAAACATAATAGACTAATGTAATAACGAAAATATTAGCATGTATCAACCCGACCAACCCGATCAACCCGACCAAGCCCACTTGGGTTGGGCTTGGGTTGAGAATGCCCAACCCGAGGTTGGGTTGGGTTGGGTTAGGGTTGAGGTATAGGAACCTTGGGTTGGGTTAGGGTTCGGCACCAACCCGACCCAACCCGCCCGACTTTCAGCCCTAGATCCAACTCTGAGGGGACCACACCACATAAAACAGTGGTAATTGAGTGCCTCACCATTAAAAACTCCAAAGCGCTTGTCATAAGGATTTAGTAGTGTTTGTTTGCAATCCAATCGGTTGATAATGTTAAGAAGATATGAATGAATGGAAAATACAAAGATCAGCTTGATTCAAAACTTTTGTGGCCAATAAAAAACTTTTAATGTTCATTCATCATTGTTTCTAGTGGCATGTTCTACCTGAGATTTTGATCTTCTTAAGATTTGGAATCATACGGTTAGGGTAAGTATTACCTTTAGAGGTGGGCAACGATCCGGGCCGAGCCGAGTTAGCCCTAGTTTGGTTTGGTTTGTTTTTAGACCACCACAGTTTGTGGATCGGTTTGGTTTGGGTTTCGGGCCTACCCATGCGGCCCAAGTTTGGTTTGCTCCAGAAAAATCTGGTTCGAGCCGGGATCAGCTTGGTTGAAAATTTCGAACCGGGCTGGGCCGAGTTCGAACAGACAATGGCTCTTTTTTTCCTTATTCACTAAAATAGAAAAGAATTTAAAAAGTTAGAAAAAAAAAAAGTACAAACATATCTTCCCATATGATGTTTAACATCCTCCAAAAGAGTGCACCTTCAGAATAGACATGTAAGAGTATTTTCCAAACAAAAGTACACGATTAATTTTACAAGTGCAAGGAAACAGTGTGCATTCATGTATATGTATGATGTAGTATCCATGTCATTATGTATATGTATTATGTATTATCCATGTCATCATGTCTATGTATGATGTATTATCCATGTCATCCATCTGTTTTACATATCATTTTAGGACATGATCCCAAAATGGAATCATATCCAAAGCTCAAGTGGATCACACCATAGGAATCAATGTGCTTATAATCTACGAGCCGAATCAAACCGAGCTGAATCAAATCGAGCTTCGAGCCGAGCCGAGCTGGAACTGCCCTAGTTTGAGTTTGGTTTGTTTTTTCAAACGAGCTTGACGCGAAGGCTTGGTTTGGTTTGAACTTCCATTCGAACCAATCCAAGCCGAGCTTTTTCGAACCAATCCGAGCCGAGCTTTCGAGCTGGCTTGGTTTGTGCCCACCTCTAATTACCTTTTGTCTTCCTGGAATTAGGTGCAATGAGATGATGCTAAGGCTGGCATCATCGAGTGGAAGAGTCTTTCGATCCGGGCGTCAGACTTAAATGAGTTTTTTAATCCCTCTTCACCACGCTGTGTAGGTGGAATCCGAGAAAAATTTTGCTACACCCACCAGTTGGCTACGCTAGCTACACAGGATGCACCAAGGACCCTATCTTAATGTATGTGTTGTATCCACGCCGTCCATTCATTTGGTGAGATCATTTTAGGGCATGACACCAAAACTGAGGTAGATCCAAAGCTCAAGTGGACCCCAAGAAGTTTTTAATGGTTGGCATTCAATCCCCACTATTTTCTATGCCGAGTTCACTTGTTCTTTGGATCTGCCTCCTTTTTGGTGTCATTCCCTAAAATGATCTCGCAAAATGGATGGACGGAGTGGATACAACACATACATCATGGTGGGGTCATTTTTACACCCGGTGTAGCTAGTGTAGCTAACTCGTGGGTGTAGCAAATTTTTTCTCGTGGAATCCTCATAAAAAAGTCCCAGCCCGCCCGTTTGTGGAGGCGGACTGCGTCCTTCCTTAGTTCCATGCTGATTCGTGAAGGGGCCCACTGTGATGTATCTGGTTATCTATGTCTTCGATTACTTTTTTAAGATTAAAATAGGTGCGAGACCAAAAATGAGGAAGATCCAATGCTCAGGTGGACCACACCAAGATGACTCTTGCATTTAATGCTTTTAAGCATTTAATGCAACCAAGCCCACTATTTGGTGTGGTCCACTGGAGCGTTGGATCTAAATCATCGTTGGTCTCATAATTTAAAATGATCTTAGGAAAAGAATGGATGAAGTAGATAACCAGATACATCACAGTGGGCCCCTCCACGGATCTGTGAGGAGGCCTCTGTGTGATACATCGGTGTCCATCTTTTTCTGGTATCATTTTAATGTGGAGCCTAAAAATAAAGCAGATCTAACACTCAAGTTAACCACATTGAAAAGTAAACTTGGGTTGCATTAATATACAAAATACACAGCACACATAGCACGTTAATTGGACAAGACAAAAGTAGCCCGCCAAGACTGAACTTCTTTTTAGTTATTTATTTTCATCTAAGACTTGACTCGAATACCGTCCTTATTTTATCCAAGGCTATACTAGACACATTCTTCTAGGACTTCAATGGCTATGTTTTAACCGTTGCCATCTACCTATGGCAAATCCTATATCGTGGAGGAGACAACTACTGAAGTTTACAGTAGCCAGTCCTGCTACTAAAGTGACGTTACCGCACTCACTGGGCCCTACCATGATGTAAGTGTGGATACCCATGATGTATGTGTTGTATCCACACTGTCCATCCATTTGAAGAGATCAATTTAGGCATGAGCCAAAGATTGAGGCAGATCCAAAGCTCAAGTGGACCCACCATATAGAAAACAGTGGGGATTGAACGCCTATCATTAAAAACTTCTTTGAGCCAAAGAAGTTTTCGATCAGGCTGATTTTTCTATTTTCCCTTATTTCATGTCTTTTTCTTTTTTATTTCATGTCTTTTTCTTTTTTTTTTTAACTTGTAAACAAGTTGGATCTCAAATAAATATCATGGTGGGCCTATGAAGGTTTCAACGGTAAACTTCCATGCAGCCGCCTCTCCTTCAATGGAACCTAGAACTCCAACATGGCCATTTTTTATGACCATTCTTGCCTTTCGATCCCCGGAGACGTCTTTCCTTCGAGAGCAGGGACTCCACCTCTGCAAGACGATCTGAGGTCTTCTAATGAGCTTCCTTTGAGACCATTAATGCCTCGTCTTGTTCCAGCTCAAACCTCACACCTACTAGCTCTGTCAGCATCTTCTCTTTGCCTCCTCCAGCTAGGCCGAGCTACCTCGTACCCTTTCATGGCAGCTTCCAGCTCTTCGACCCACTTCTCCACCCACAATTGGCCATTACATGCCTGAACAAGCTCTGCAGATCTATCCCCAAGTATCCCCAATTACTGTGCGTCGCACTGTTGAAGTCGAACAGTAACAAGGGTAGTCTAAAACGGGGGAAAAGAAGGAAGCGGTAGTGAGAGGATATAATAGGTAACATCGGAGAAGAAAATGAAAAGTTACAAGGCCATTACCTAGAGGCTTTGAAGAATGACGTTCTCAAACATCTGGTCGGCCTCTAACTCCAAAAAGCACAACATCGCGGGCTCAGAGATCCCACGAGTCCATTCAAGGAGCTCTTGCATATATACAGGAGAAGAAGGCATGACCTCTTCCCCTGGTTCTTCCACCCTTTCCATGGGGGCTGATCTACTCATTGGAGGGCCACCACTTGCAGAAGCCCCCTCTGCAGCTCTAGCCTAACTCCCGCTACCGACCACATCCTCCGCCCTCGCAATTGCCCCTTCTGGGGCAGGACACTGCACCTGAGAATGAGGGGCAACAACATCCGATACTGCAGGACGGGCCTCAACTCGATTAGTGTCATTGACAAAGACCGAAGAAGAGCTCTTCCCACTTCAAGTTGTTAAACACTTGGCGCCGGCAAAGGAAGCGGTGCGAGAAGCAGGGCCTGAGCCGAGGTCTGACCAGGGGTCTTCACTTGTTTATTGAAGACCACCCGTGCGAACTCCTTATCTTGAGGGCGAGTCCTCTTCTTGCTAGGCTAAGGAGCAAGCGAAGACATGTCAATATCTGTAAGAAGAACAAATGCGTTAGCTAATCTGTTGATAAAGTTAAACCGAAACGACAAAAAATCGTAGAGCTGGATAGAAGATCACCTGAGGACAGATAATCATCTGGCATAAGCCCGACACAACTAAGGAGGACCAAAGTCAACAGGCTTTTTGAGTTCCTCTAGCCGGAGGTCTCTGTTGAATGACCTGGATCTTCTCACGCAAGTAGGGAGAAAATAATCCAAGGTCGCTGAGGAAGATCTGCAACAAGAACAGTGGTCACGATCAGATGAAAAGAAGAAATAAATAAAAATAGGAATGAGCTCGACTTACAACAAGGACTCAACGTGGGGAGGCGAAAGTATTGGGCACCCAATATCGTGAATTTCTAAGTTCGACAGATGAAGCCTCCCAACCGCCTGCAGCATAGAACCACTTGTCTCTTTAGAGCTTAGTCGAGGTCGAGAGATTGCCAATAAAGGGGTCAGACTTGCCCGTACCAACCTAGGCTAAAAAGTAGTACCAACCTTAAGCCTTTGGGCTTCCCTTTTACCCGAAAAATGTATAAAAACTCCTTTTCTGTGTGTTCGGCGTTATTTAAATTCCACAGCACCAAGTAGCTTAGGATGGCCTTCCAAGCATTAGGGTGAAGCTACCCAAGAGCTAGACCAAGGCGAGCTAGGATCTCCCGCACAAAAGGATGTAGCGGGAGAGTAAGGCCACTCTGAATGGCGACCATGTATAGGGCGACCTCGCTCAGACGAGGTCAGCTCGGACACTCGCCCTTTTTGTGTAGGCGCATTGCAACCAAAGGGGAAATGCTACAATCCCGCCTCAGGTCTAACAAGTTCGGCTTCTTTAGTTTAGATTTGAAGCCATAGGCCGCGTACTCTACAGAAGAAGAAGCGATCAACTCAACTACTTCCATCTCTCCTGCCTGGGTAGTGGACTTCGGATCCTCCCCAAGAATGGGCTTTGATAGGAGAAGAGAGAGTGGCCTCGTCGAAATCCGTTCTTGCGACATTTTTCAGAAGAAGATGGAGGAAAACAGAGAGGAGCCCGATCGAAAAATGTAAAAAAGGGAAAAATCGTACCAGGAGTTACAGGCTCCAGTGTAAATGGCCCTCTAGAAAGCAAAAGATCCCAGACTTCGATAGAAAATGGTAAAGCGAATAATCGGAGTTTGCAGGGACTCAACGAAGGTAAAGAAGAAATTAAGACGGGAGGCTAGAATGGGCAAAAATCGCTAAGGGGGCAATTTATACCCTCACGAATGCCCATTCCAAGCCTGTGCTGGCGCCACGTGTCACCTCGATACGATGTCGGAAGGTGAAGTGACATGACCATTAACCCCTCTGCTCCACGTGTCGTCTTGCGAATGTTCTAGTTGTCGACTGATTGATCGCTTAGCACGCCTGCACCACGTGTCAACCGCTCATTCGCGTAGGCAGCTGAAAAGGCTGTCGCGCCGTACGATAATCATGATAACGCTTCGAAATTTGAAATGGGGGTTAATGACGACCTTTCCCACTCAACCTTCGACAACAGAAAAACTTCAAGTTTCCAGAAATCTCGAACGATCACGAGCCAGCTCATCCCTTTCACTTAATTCTCGAGTTGAATAAGTCGATCTCGAGAGTGGGGGCCTACTGTTGTGGGTAAATCCAAGCTAGACCTGAACTGTGAAGAAATCCCTTGGGCCCATAGGCCCAATCACATGTCCTTGAGCTCATGCACCAGTGTCAGACAACAGATGGTCGACCATGAGGGAAAAGAGCTAAAGACCAGAACAAGGCCACAATAGTTCGGCCTTTACAAAGGTCATTTTAGATACATCAAAATAACTCAAACTAGGTTATTCTACTGACATTGCCAATGAGCCAAGAGCTCGGTCTCGACTCACAAAACCGCAAGGCTAGCCTGTGCCATGGCCACCATAAAGGTGCACAAAAGTCCAAGAATGGGCCCCAAAAAGATGAACACGTTTCTGACAGTTACAAACATGATTCACATCACTGGAAATCATGTTGGCCATTACAAGCGTAACACCCACAATCCAAGCCCTCTACTGCCATCCGGGTGCACCTTCCAATAGGCATAATTTCACCTACAAGTCTGATCTCTACCTTTTTCACAAATATAGGAAGACTAACGGTCAGACCCCGGCTACACCCTTAGCTTCTCTCTATGTTCTCCGGAATCTAGTGGACTCCCAGTCCAAATCCACTTCATCCTTTCCGGGAGATTAGAGAGAGATCTTATCATCTCAGCTGTTGATTTTGACGACGAACCATACATTACACTTAAATGAGGTTGGACCCGAATTGCCTCTGCCATGGCTAGTCGGAAGTTCATGGAGGGCCACTGCGTGTACATCAGAATTTCATTCCACTATCAGTTTCAAAAAGAAATAATTATAAGATCGGAGCATTACAATTAGGTAGATCCAAAACTCAGTGGGCCACCACGATTGGAAACAGTGAAAATGGAAATGAAAATTTCCCAAAGAGCTCCCAATGACTTTTATATGTCATCCAAACCTTTCATAAGGTTAAAACCCCCAGGAGGAACTGAAAACACAAATATCGGCATGATCTAAAACTTTTAGGGACATACGGAAGTTTCAACGGTGGGTGTTTAATCTTTCTGTTTCCTGTTCACATGAGTTTTCATTAATATACCAAATCTTTTGGGATGTGGGAACGGGCAGGAGCTCCGAGTGGCTACAGTGATGTATAGGTTTTATCGACACCGTTCATCCATTTCGCGGTCTGATTTGAGGGAATAGGCTAAAAAACGAGGCAAATCCAAGACACATGTGGACCACACAATGGGAATTAAATTCTCACCGTTGAAAAGCTCTTGGAGGCCACAGAAGTTTTGGATGGAGCTGATATTTGTGTTTTTCCTTCATCTAGGTCTATATAATTTTATGAATAGGCTGATGACAAATAAACATCACCATAGGCCTAGGAAAGTTTCAACGGTGAGAATCATTACTACCACTGCTTCCTGTGGTGTGGTCCACTTGAGCCTTGGATTTACCTAAATTTTAGTGCCAATATAAAAGTGCACATAGAAATGAATGGACCGTATGGATAAAACCCATACATCATGGTGGCCGCTCGAAGCTCCTGCCCGTTCCCGGCATGAAACAGGGGGGGTAGGACGCAATCCGCTTGCTGGACTACGTTGGTGGAGCTGGGGGTTCGCTTGAGGCGGATTAGCTACGGAGCCCGACAGTAGCGAGACTCGCTACTCACAGAGTACTATGGGCCTCATACCATTATGTATATATTATATCTGTACTGTCCATCCATCCGGAGAGGTCATTTGAGGGTTTGATCCAAAGAATGAGGCAGATCCAAACTTCAAGTGGACCACACCACAGAAATCAGTGGGGACAGCGATGCCCACGGTTGAAATCTTGCTAGGGCCCACCATGATGTTTATTTGAGATCCATCCTGTTTATAAGTTAAAACAAATATGGAAGAAGGGAAAACACAAATATCAGCTTGATCGAAAACTTCTCTGACCCCAAGAAGTTTTTAATGGTAGGCGTTCAATCCCCACTGTTTTATGTGGTGGTGTTTACTTGAGCATTGGACCTGCCTCATTCTTTGGCTCATCGCCTAGAGATATCTCCAAATGAATGGACGGTGGGTGTTGATACAACACATACATCATGGTGGGGCCACAGAACTTGGTACGGCACCCCATAAAAGGCCAGGTATACATTCCCTCAATTGCAGCACCTCTCTCTCTCTCTTTCCAGCTTTCCAGGTTTACAGAGCTCTTTAGAAGATGGTTCTCAACCTGAATGTTATCAAGTTCTCCGATGCCGACGGAGTATTGGAGGTCGTTAACTACGACAATCGCAGTGGAGATTTCATGGCTGTTGTCAAAGGGACGAATTACTCAGACAAGGGCAACTGGCTAGGAAAAAGCCACGCTCCTCTTCAAATTAGGTTCACCGGTAGACTGACTGCACATCAGTCATTCTACCAGAACGTTGCCGTAGTTACTGCATGGGATTCAGGAGACTATGAGTTGAAGATGCGGATTGGAAGCCGTGGAGATATCATGTCCATCAGCGTTGGTGGAAGCAGAGACGTCCATCTTTCTTTCCATCATGATGGACAACTGACCATCAGTAGTCCTGAAGGATTCGTCACTCAAGGAGATGATGTTGTCGTTGATAACTTAGTAAGTAAAATGTGAAATTGGTACTCGTTCATGGATGTCCAATAAAGCATATTTGTGTTGGATCCAAAGTCGAATATTATTAGGATCTAGGGGTTCTGCAAGGGGTTTCCCCCCTTTTTCTTTAGCTTTGTTCTTGATTATTGTCATTGTAATTTTGCTGCAATTATGTTGCTGTATTTGTACTCCCTACTATGTAACTGATCCAACTCAGTTTTATGAAATAAAACCTTGTTCCCAATTCACTTCACACTGAGTTATCTGTGTCTGGGGCCTTAAAGAGAGAGAGAGAGAGAGAGAGAGAGAGGCTACACTGGATTAGCTCGAAAAGGATTGGCTAGTGACCCTATGCTAGTGGTCAGTGCTCTATCACTATGGGCCCCACCATGATGTATGTGTTACATCCATGCCATCCATCCATTTTTCCATATCATTATATGGTATGAACCCAAAAATGAGGAACATGAAAATCAATGGGGGACCACAATGTTGATTGATTGCCCACTATTAAAAACTTCTTGGGGGTCACAAAAGTTTTGGATCAAGCTGATATTTGTTTTTTTTTTTTTTTTTACATTCATCAAGGTCCGTATCACCTAATCAACAGGTTGGATGTCAAATTCACAACAAACAACTTATACATATGGCGACACATGATACACCACGACTGCTTGCAGGCCTAAACAATTATTTTCATGTTAGCAAATGTGTGGGAAGTGGCCACGCAAATCTCTCTCCCGTGATCATCTTGAAAACTCTATAAATAGGAAGAAGCTCAAAGAGCTCTAGGCTTGCCAGCACAACACAACTTTACAATGCAACGTTGTTTATCTTCTTATTGAAGTTACTGAAACAACTTTATATTAGCTTAGTTTAATGTAATCCGTCTATGCTACTATATAGGATCTGCTTTAACTTAGTTTTAGTGTAATTTCGTCTGGTTTCTATGATGCTATTCTAGACCAATATTTAGTGTAATTCCCTTCGTTTATGTCCATGTCATTAGATCAAGTAAGACCACAATCATGTCATTAGATCAAGTAAGACCACAATCGTTGAATTGCCGACGGTTTTCTTTTCAATTTGTAAGTGTTTATTTTTTTTTCATTTCATGAGAGAAGTGTAAGTTGGGGATAGGATAGATGAGGCCTTAGTTTTTTTGGAGCCCACCCGAAGTATATGTTTGTACATCTTTTTTCCATTCAAGAAAGTTTTAACAGGGTTAACTTGAAAAAAAAAATTGTAAATGCAATTTCTTTTTATTTTGGTAACCCTCATGTTATGCTATTTGATTGATCATTGTTATTATGGTTGAAAAAGTCATTCCAACTTATAAATGTTAAAAAAAAAAAAACTCAGTCGGCAAATTCAAGCCAAACAAATTGTCCATTGATACAAGTTTCTTTTACGTGCCCCATCTATGGTGGGACCACAATGTGGACAGCTTGGATTAAGTTATAGTAGATGCCCATATGAGTGATGTGCATACAGCATGATTGCCTGAATGAGAAGGTTGATGTGGGGCCCATCTCCACAGCACACATGGCACCCTAATTAAAGAAGGCAAAAATGGCTGGCTAAGACCGGACTCCTCTTTTTTTTTTCTTTTCTTTTTCTTTTTTTATATCGAAGACTTGACTTTAATACCGATGGTTTTTTTTTATAGATAAGACTATACTAGACTAGACGCATCTAAGAGGAAAAGGACAGCATGGTTGCCTGACCCAGAAGGTTGATTATGGGCCAATCTCCACAGCACACGTGTCATGTAGACTTCAATGGCAATATTTTAACCGTTGGGATCTACCTAACCTAATCTTTGGTGATATGGCAAATCGTGGAGGAGGAGAATTGCCTGCTCCACCAGTCCAACAGGAAGTTTATGCAGTAGGAAACTACCTGGAGCCACCACCATTTTCATGAGAAAATCACGCTATTTATGGGTGCTCTGTGGGCCCCACCATAATATATATGTGGTTCATCCATCCGTTCATCCATTTTTTTCCAGATCATTTCATGGTTTGAGCCTAAAAATGAGGTAGACTCAAATTTCAACTGGACAACATCACAGGAAACAATGTTCATTGAACGTCCACCGTCAAAAACTTCTTGAGGTCTGTATGACCTAATCAACAGTTTAGATGTCAAATTAGCATTACAGTAGGCCATAGGAGGTTTTTAACAGACATTCAATCACTACTGTTTTCCTGTGACATGGTTCACCTGAGATTTAGATCTGCCTCATTTTTTGAATTAACCCTAAAATGATGTGAAAAAATGAATGGATGGAGTGGATAACACTAGCCAACTGGCTAATGGCAGTGACACTAGCTGAACCTCGTCCCCAGCTAACAATAGAATAGGAGGGAAAAATTATCCATCCTATCCATCCGTTTCTAGGTTCCAAAAGTTACTCAGATCCAACTTTCAGGTGGACCACACCACTGCAAACAGAGGTGATTGAGTGCCTCACCATTAAAAACTCCAAAGAGCTCATCCTAAGGTTTTAATAACGTTTGTTTGCAATCCAACTTGTTGGTGATGTCGAGAAGGAGTGCATGTAAAAAAATGTATATAGCAATGTGGGCCCCACACGGTTAGGGTTAGTATTACCCTTTTGTCTTCTAGCGTCCCATTAGGTGATATCAATGTGGGCCCCACACGGTCAGGCCCAAATAAATTTTTTAATCCCTCCCCACAGCGGCGTAAGTGCAATCCTCATCCAAAAAGACGCGGATTACGTCCTCCCCTTCTAGACGCGTCCAGCAGTGTAGGGCCCACCATGATGTATCGGTTTATCCACACCATCTATCTCTTTTCTTAGATCGTTTCAAAGTAAGAACCCAAAACTAAAGCATATCAAACCCTCAAGTAGACCACATAGTAAGCTTAGGTTGCTCTAAATACACGAAGCATTAAATGCAATAGTGATCTGTGCTGTGGTCCACTCAAGCATTGGATCTGTCTCATTTTTTGAGCTCGTACATTAAAATGATCTGAAAAAAGATGGAAGGCATGGATAAACAAATACATCACGGTGGGCCCCTCACATATCTGCTCGTTCGTAGAGAGGGGCAGGGGTTGGACGCACTCCACGTACATGGTGCTGGAAAACGCACGCGGTTTGGCAGACTAACCAAATGGCTAGTGGTCGGTGATCTGTGGGCCTCAGCATGATGTATGCGATTTATCCATGCTATCCATCCATTTTTATGGATCATTATATGGCTTGAACCCAAAACTGAGGAAGATCTAAAATCTCAAGTGGACCACACCATAGGAAAACAGTAGTGATGAATGTCTACCATTAAAATCCTCCTAAGGCCCACTGTAATATTTATTTGACATCTAATCTGTTGATTACGTCATAGAAACCTGGATGAGTGAGAAAGAAAAATACGAGTTATTAAAAACAATATCAGCTTGATCCAAAACTACTGCATCTAGCCCTCAAGAAGTTTTTAATGGTGAGCGTTCAATCAACACTATTTCCTGTAATGTGCTCTTGTTGAGATTTGGATCTACCTTATTTTTAGGCTTATACAATAAAATGATATGAAAAAACGTATGGACGGCATGGATGAAACACATACATCATGGTGGGTCCCACAGACGATAAAAGCTGTGTTTAGTGGCGTCAACGGTTCTACTCCGCATAAAAGCCGGGTTTACATTCTTTCAATTGCAGAACTCTTTCTCCAATTCATCTCTTTCCAGCTTTCCAAGTTGACAGAGCTCTTTAGAAGATGGTTCTCAACCTGAACGTTGTCAAGTTCTCCGATGCTGAAGGAGTATTGGAGGTTGTGAACTACGACAATCGCAGTGGAGATTTCATGAATGTCTTCGGTGTAAGAGATTATTCGACGGATAAAGGCAACTGGCTGGGCAAAATCCACGCTCCTCTTCAAATTAGGTTCACTGGAAGACTGTATACACATCGCTCATACCGCAACAACGTTACCTTGGTTACTGCCTGGGATTCTGGAGACTACAAGTTGAAGATGAAGATAGGAAGCCGTGGAGATCTCCTGTCGATCAAAGTTGGTGGAAACAGAGACGTCCATCTGTCAATCAATAACAATGGAATGCTGACCATCAGTAGTCCTGGAGGATTCGTCAAGGAAGGAGATGATGTTGTCGTGGACGTAGGAAACGCTCTATGAGATTGGTACTGATCTGCTCAAGGGCACTCAGCTTGCTGATGTCGAATAAAGCTCTTTTGTGTTGGGTGTAATTTAATGGATTGGGATGAGCCATTGAGCTTTGAAGCTTACATCCAATGTCCAAGATTATTAGGATTTAGGAGTTTTGGAAAGGGTTTTCCCCTTTTGCTTTAGCTTTGTTCTAGGGTTTGTTTGTTCTTGATTATTGGCTGTATTTGTACTCTGTACTATGTAACTCATCCAACTGAGTTTTTAATGAAATAAACCCATGTTCCCAATTCACTTCACACTGGATTATCTGAGGCCCTTAAAAAAATAGAAATAAAAATAAATCCAGGGGCGGCAACCGGTCCATCTCACACCACCTGCCCTGATCAATCCCGTCAGGGGCGGGATCAGGAACAAACTTTCGACCAACGACTATCGTGTTAGCCTAGTCGCTCCTACTCAGATGACTGGAAAACTTGAGAAAACAGACCTATGCCATACGCTTGACGAAAGGCGCCAGGCATGGAAGGGCATAATCCCCAAACAAACCACAAGAGAGTGGAGAGCCCCCTAGGAAAAGGGGATCAAGAAGGTCCAGGGCCAGATCGGTGACATCCAACAAGCGTATTGAGCTAAAGCCCCGGTATTTATCGACACTCTCCTGGAGTAGGCCGAACCTCCATCTACAGATGACATCATGGTAGAGCAGCTACCAAAAGAGTTCAAGATGCCCAACATAAAACCCTACTCGGGTGTAGGTGACCCCTCTGAACAACTAGAACACTTCAGGCCATGGATGGAGCTACACGGTGCCACTGGGCACACCATGTGCAGAGCTAATTTCCTCTTAACGCTTTCAGACATGGCCCAGATGTGGTTCTAAAATCCATCAACTCATTCAAACAACTCAGCAGAACCTTTACCACCCACTTATGCACCGATAAGATTGCCCTCATGGCCCTTATGGGCAAGCTACTGCCTGAGAAGTTCATCTGGTCACTAGGGAAAAACCCATTTAGCGTTCTATCAAACCTATTGAACAAAGCGCAAAAATACTCCAATGCCGACGAGCTCCTCAATGCCTAGAGGGGCGAGAGTAGCTCGACAAGAGATAAAAAGTGAAAAGAATCCAAGGAAGGATCCAGCTCCAATCCCAAGCGGAGAAGAGACGATGACAGGGATGGTGCCTCCCGACCATCCAAAGCCCTTGTCAATAAGTTTAAGTAGTACACTCCTCCGAATACCTCCGTTGAGTAAGTTCTCATGGAGATCAAGGAGAAGAGCTACCTGAAGTACTACCCAAACAAACTGAAGTCGAATCCTGGGAAGAGGAATACATTTAAATATTGCTCTTCCACAAGGATCATGTTCACAACACCGTCGATTGCTTTGACCTGAATAAGTAAATCGAATCCCTCATCCAGTAGGATTTCCTACAAGAGTACATTGACCAGTGACGTGATGATAGGCTGCCTCCTCGGCAGGAAGCACGAGAAGAACATATCAACAATAAACCAGTAGGGGAAATCCGAACCATCTTTAGAGGACCTACTGGGGGGGGAGATTCCAACTGAGCACGCAAAGCTTATACTCAAAGTGCCCAATTTGACAATGAGGTGCACTACTCAACCTCACCGGTCGATATGGAAATGAGCCCCGAATAGACTCGTGCCCCATCACATTCACCGAGGAGGATGCACGGGGGCTCATCCACCCCCACGATGATGCAATGGTAGTTGTGATGATCATTGCAAATCTCAAGCTACATAGGATGTTAGTCGACACTAGCAATTCGGCCAACATCTTGTATGCTTTACCTTTTAATAAGATGAAGATCGCTAGATCTCGACTTCAAGCAGTCCGAACGTCGTAGCTCAGATTCATTCGTGAGAGCGTGATGCTAGAAGGAAGCATTACTCTACCAATCACCACAGGAGAGGCCCCCCACCAGGTCACCCATATGGTGAACTTTTTTGGTGGTGGACACCCCGTCGATCTACAACTCCATTCTTGGCTGGTCATTCATGGACGAGACCAGATTTATAGTATCTATATACCACTTAACAATGAAGTTCCCAACGAGCCAAGGGGTCAGCCAGGTCAGAGGTAACCAACAAGAGGCATGACGATGCTACAAAATCGCCCTCCGAGGAAAGATGCAAGAGCCTCAAGTCATGTAAGTCTCCACCCTAGAACCCAGGGAGGAGAGCTTGGAAAGAGGTTCCCCAGTTGAGGACCTAGTATTCGTACATCTCTCCAACGAAGATCCAATAAGAATCATCCTCGGTTCACTACTCAAACCCCAACTCTAGGTGAAGATCACCAATCTCTTGAGAGAACATGCCGACGTGTTCTCCTGGACCCATCAGGACATGCCTGGCATAGACCCCAACATCATGGTCCACAAATTGAATGTGGACCCCATCACAAGCCTATGCGATAGAAAAGGTGAGCCTTCGACGCAGAACAATATGCGGCCATAGGAGAAGAGATTGGCAAACTTCTCCAGGCCAGCTTCATCGAAGAAGTCTGCTACCCTAATTGGCTCACGAACGTCATCCTCATAAAGAAAGCCAATGGCAAGTGGAAAATCTGTGTAGACTACGCTAATCTCAATAAAGTGTGTCCTAAAGATAACTTTCATTTGTCTAGGATGGACTAGTTAGTCGACGCCACAACCGGATATGCCCTCCTCAGCTTTATGAACGCATATTCTGACTACAATTAAATCCGCATGCACCAGCCTAACAAGCAGAAGACTACATTTATCATCAATTGCATCCTAAATTATTATAGGGTAATGCTCTTCGGACTGAAAAATGCCAGGGCCATGTATAAGAGGTTAGTCAACAAAATGTTCGCCAAACAAATCAAGAAGACCATGGAGGTCTACATTTAACATGCTTGTGAAGAACGCCGAAGCGACAAATCATCCGGCTGAACTAAGAGAGATGTTCGGCATCCTGAAGAAATATGGAATGAAGCTCAACCCAAGCAAGTGTACCTTTGGTGTAAGCTTTGGCAAATTTCCAGGTTTTATGATTCGTCAACGAAAATCGAAGCCAACCCTGACAAGATCCGAGCTCTTAAGGAATGAGCTCACTAAACAAAACAAAGGAAATCCAATGCCTCATGGGTCGGGTTGCAGTGTTGAACAGATTCATCTCCAGAGCGACTGACAAGTGTCTACCCTTCTTCAAGCAGCCAAGGGGTAGAAAGAAACCGACATAGACTGAGGAGTGCGAGCAAGCATTCTAGGAGCTCAAACAATACCTTCGGTCCCCACCATTGCTCTTTAAACCTCTACCTGGGGAAGAGTTGATGTTGTTCCTGGCTGTCTCACCAACAACAGTTAGCTTGACCCTGATCAGGGAAGAAGAGGGCATTAAACGACGACCTGTCTATTATATGAGTCATGCCATGGTTGAGGTCGAAATGCACTACCCAAAGATTGAGAAGTTGGCGTTGGCCCTTATCACATCATTGAGATGACTGGGGCCATACTTCCAGGCCCACACAATCATCATCCCGACCAATTAGCCCCTCCGGTAAGTGCTACAAAAATCAGAGGCATCAAGTCAACTCGCCAAATGGGCAATCAAACTTGATAAATTCGACATCTAATATTGTCCATGAACAAAAATAAAAGGGCAAGCCGTCATATACTTCATCGCTAAGTTCACATACCCAACGGCTACTCCACCCGAGGACGAGGAGGAACAAGACCATAGCTTGTCGGTGTAGACCCTACATGTCGACGGGTACTCTAACGCACAAGGAAGCGGGGCAGGCCTGACCTCATCAAGATTGAGTAGGCATTAAGATTCGGTTTCTGAGAGTCCAACAATGAGATCAAGTATGAGGCCCTCTTGGCAGGTCTTCGATTAGCCAAGGCCATGGGAGCTCGGCGGCTTAAGATCCACAGCAACTCTTAATTAGTGGTCAATCAGGTGACCGATGAATACCAAGCCAAAGGAAAGAAAATGATCGCCTACCTGAACAAGGTCTAAGAACTGCTCCGACGATTCGAAAGCTATGAAATTGAGCAGTTCCCTCGATCTGAGAGCGTCAATGCAGACTCCTTGGCTAGGTTGCCTTCGGCCATTGACATCGACCTCTCTATGACAGTTCCGATTGAGTTCCTGCCAAAATCAAGTATCAAGATGTCCAAAGAAAAGGAGACTCTTCCAGTGATCAACAAGCCAAGTTGGATGGACTCGATCATCCAATACCTACAGTAGGGCAAGCTGCCCGAGAACAAACTAGAAGCTTGGAAGATCTAGTATCGTTCGACTCGGTATACAATTCTAGGAGACACCTTGTACAAAAGGGACTTCTCTCTGCCCTACTTGAGATGCCTCCGACCAAAGGAGGCCAACTACGTCCTAAGAGAAATCTATGAAGGGATATATGGAAACCACAAAGAGGGGCGATCACTGGTGTATAAAGTGATCATGCAACGATATTATTGGCCGACCATACATGAGGACACCAAGACATTTGCCAAAAAATGTAATAAGTGCCAGAGAATACCACCATACCCTAGCAGCCACCGGAGCAACTCACCCCCATGAGTAGCCCTTGATTGTTTACTCGGTAGGGGGTCGACATCATAGGCCCTATGCTCATGGGCAACAGACATACAAGATACGCAATTGTGGCTGTTGACTATTTCAACAAGTGGGTCAAAGTTGAGCCCTTAGCTCAGATCACCGAGCAGAAAATGACTGACTTCATTGGAAGTCCATCATCTGCCGCTTCGGAATCCCTCATACCAACGTCATGGACAACGATTGCTAGTTTGACAATGTGAAGTTTCGAGGACTTTGCAAGGAGCTCGGTATCAAGAATGCCTTTGCCTCACCTGGGCACCCTAAGCCAATGGACATGTTGAGGCACTAAACAGGATTATCAAGGGCCACCTGAAGACCAAGCTTGAAAAATGCAATGGGGCATAGACAAATGAGCTGCCCCATGTCCTATGGGCGCATTGAACCACGACGCGGTCCACCACTGGGGAAACACCCTTCTCGTTGGCCTTCGACATAAAAGTAGTTCCAATAGAACACAGCATACCCTCTTACCGAACAGAATAGTTTCAACCGAAGGAGAACGAGGCACAAATGCTGATTAGTGTCGACCTCCTGGAAGACCTCAGAGAGACCACTCAGGTCAAGGTTGCCGCTTACCAATAAAGGGCTGCGAGGTACTACAACTTTAGAGTGAAGCACAGAAGCTTCAATGTCGGAGACCTTGTCATTCGATAAGTTTTCGACAACACTAAAGAGCATAGCTCGGGACCCTTAGGACCAAACGAGGAGGGACCATATAGGGTCACCAACATCATTCGATCAAGGACATATCAACTAGAGGATCTACAAGGGGGATCTCTGCCACACCTGTGGAACGCCGAGCACCTCAAGTTCTACTACCAGTAGGGACTAATTTGATTCGACATTCATCAATCACAGATGTGCGAATTTTTTCGATGCTCTTTCCTTTCAACAAGCACCACCGGTGCGAACCATTTGTACCCATTTCTTACAATGAATAAAAAGTGGACCTTTCTCAAAACTCTACTACAAATGCAGAGACGAGCGAGCTGAGGAGGAAAAGGTTGAGCAGCTACCCTCCACTGTGAAAAGACTCAATGGCGTGCCATCCTTATTAGACAGCAAAAGTCGAGTTATGGCAGCCCAAGATGGTACCCTACAATTGAGCACGTTGCCTTCATTGCGCAACCCTAATAAGAAATCGGTGGTTATTAAACCAAGGCGTAAGCTAAGCTTATAAGGCCGCCCTAAAAGCTCTCTCCAACTGAGCTAAGCCTACGAGGCCACCCTAACAGCTCTCCAGCAGAGCTCAGCCTAAGAGGCACCTCAACATGACAAACAAAACCTCACTCTGATGATCGAGGAGCCCAGTCATCTGAGTAGGGGACAAAAAATGTAAAAAAAATTAGCCAAGATAAAACACATATACGCCTCTGAACGAACACCCTAATGTTTAGCCATATATATGAGTAGGGGGCAACAAATATACAACAAGTACGGGCAATGAGAGATGAAAGGAAAGAAAATATCTATCTCATTCCAAAATAAAAAGATTGCCTTTACAAGAGCCCTCATCAGGGTCAAGTACAAAGAGAGAGAGAGACAGAGAAAGGGAAGAAATCTGTGGGCCCTCGCCTCCCCCCTGACCCGCGACACCTTCAGTCGCGGTCTCAGCAATAGCATCTCTGGTCGAGGCCTTAGAACTAGCTACCTCCCCCTCCCAGCAACTCCATGAGCATCCTCTTCGTCAATTGTGTTGAGTCCGCTGAGGTCCATCTTAGGGTAAAGAGTATGGACATCAGAGCGACAATCGTCGAACCCGATGAAGTAAATTTTCCCCTTGAGCTCCTTGAACTCTGGGGAGGCTTGGAAAGCCTCTAAAGCAGCCACCTCACGAGATGGGATGCTCGCCTCAACCTGAGCCCTAGCCGCTTCAGCTTGAGCCCTGGCCACCTCGACTTGAGTTCTGCCCTCCTCAGCCTGAGCCCTTGTTGACCTCTCTTGTTCCAGCTGGGTTGTCACTGTACTAAGTGCGACTTGGTGCTCATCTCGGGCCTTCTGCAAAGCATTGCCCAAAGACACCTTCTCAGCACTAGCGAGCTCCATTAACTCCTTGAGGTCGGACAACTCTCGCTCCTTGGCTGAAAGGTCAACCTTAAGCATTGTAGAGACCTTCTCATCCTCCACAGACTTTTTCTTCAACTCATCCACATATTGGCGAGGGAGGATTGCCGACACGGTGTCTTACAAGAAAAAATAGCTGAAGTCGGAAAAAGTAAAACTAAAGAAAAACTTAAAAGTTAATGCTTGATAGAGCCTTACCTGAAGACCATTGTCGATCATTATATCAAAAAGCACATCGGGCTACATTTTGAGGATGATGTCCATATCATCCCGTATTATGGCTAACAAGCGAGCACACGTTATTACCACGTATAGCCAATTGCGGAATCAGTGCTCCTCCTTGGGAGGTTGAGGGTTGTTCGCTTCCCCAAGTGTAGGGTTGCGATATAGTAATAAACTCGGTAATACCGAGGTCGATCCACAGGGACTTATGTAGGATGTCACAAACTCATCCACAAGTTTCTATTGAAGCTAACAATCAAAGTTTGAATAGAATGTGTGTGATTAACAGTTTAAGCTAAATTGAATGTAAACAATTATAAGAAGGCACTAGGGGTTCGAGGATTCACTTGTAGCAATCCTCGATGTTCAATCCGCTGTGGCTTCCCATTCTCTCAACTAGAATCACCAGTCAGGTCTATCTAGTTGGATGATAGAACTGTTAAACCAGAAGTCTGTAACATGTAAGTTCTGTGCATAAAGTTCACTCAACTCTAGGCTGATCTGAGCATGCTCATTGCATAGGTCATTCACCTTTTCTATAGGTCCAATTCCCAATCATAACCATCCTCAAGTCTTCTCACAAGACAAGGCTAGATCATGATTTGAACTGGATTCAAATTATATGCACAGTCCATACATATTCTAGATAATCAACCAAAACTAGAACTTTGGCATGAAGTCCCTTTATGAAGAGCTTGGTACTAGAGCGCACTCCAATTCCTAGGATCATACAGGTCTAGACCGTTGCAAACAAATTAAGAAGATAAGTAATTCATCCAAACATCCATGAGTCATCACAAGACTAAGAGAAATTACTTAAAAACTTGTATAAACTTCAAACCTTAGTTCATAATCATGAATTCCAAACTGAAAACCACTTAACTACGAATTAAGACATCTTGGATACACTACAAGCTTCACCTCTTAGCCCTAGCTAAGAGGTTTAGCTGCTCATGATCCAAGGAAACATGAAACAACTACAAAAAGCATAAAAACAGCAAAGCAAACCAAAAGGAGTTGTGAAACTCCAATCTTCACTTCCACAGCCTCCAACCTCGCTTGAACCCTTCTAGGATGCCCCAGGAATGATCCCTAGGTGTCCTCTTATAGTCTGGAGGCTCCACAACGTCGGAAGAATCGGAAATTTGCGTAACACTTACGCAGCGCAGAGAATTTCGGGAAGAAATTAGAAAGTTCTAACTCAGTACGCATGGCCGACCGGTCATGACCGGTCGGGCCATATAGAACATCAGTCCAGCAAGCAATTCCGACCGGTCATGACCGGTCGGATGTATTTTTTTCTCCTCATCCAGCAGCAATGACCGACCGGTCATGACCGGTCGGTCTAGTGAAGTCCCAGAAGCCTTGTCCATTGATGTTCCAGCAATCCTATCCGACCGGTCATGACCGGTCGGACATCCTCAATATCTCCAAACATGCATGGCTGACCGGTCACTGACCGGTCTGGCTTCCTTGGCCGACCGGTCACGACCGGTCAGCCCTCTTTTCTTTTTGTATTTTTCTTTTCTTTCTTCTGCTTTCTTTTCTTCTTTAGTTCTTTCTTTCTTTTCTTCTTTGATCCTCAAAATTTATTCACCCGAATGATCCCAAGTGAGCTCTTTATGTCTTCAATTGAGTAGAGTCCACCCTCAATCCTGTAGTCACAAAACATGCATTGAATTAGCTTACAAACCATACAAACCTTGCACAATGAGTGATGAATTGGGGTTAGAATATGCACAATTAAGAGCTCAACACACCCCCCAACCAGCATTTTGCTAGTCCCGAGCAAAACATGCGTGAAGCTAATCTCATTCTTCAGACTCAACTCTCTTTCAGAAACCATCCTTCTATACATTCCAGGGTTCATAAGTGTAAGATTCAGAAAGATTAGGCGTCAAAGGTTGGCACCATAAATCCTCAAGACATAATAGGCATTCATATGAGATTCCCACTGATTGGTTGATAAATAGAGGGAATTGAACAAATTCATCCTAGTGTGGGTAGTGAAAATTCATTCCACGAGTTTCTAGGATTATCTTCTTCATAGATCAACTAGACTATAGAACTCAAGGTACATAGAGCCACATCAAGCCAATGACAGGAATTTGCCTTACCGTCCTTCCGACGACTTTCACACTACGTCCCATTTCCGGCTTTGGTTACGGGTAGACCATCCCCCGGCTGGTAGTAGGTAGCCCTAATCGGAATTTTTCCACCGTTTTTCCACATTCCCAATTTCATCCTTCCTTTTCCTTTTTCTTTTTAAATTAGATAGGATTTTTAGAAATCCATATCTTTCATTATTTTCCCATGGACAAGGATGGACAAAGTACCCCGGCCTGATTTCTCAATACCTTAATTCAAAGTCTAACTCATCCCTAAATCACATAATCCCTTCAACTCATGAAAATCGTGTAATGTGAACTAGGTGTAAAAGTGTTCAGATTTTCTATCAATCACAAAAATAGGGGAGTTCACATATAAAACCATTATGCAATGAGAGATTCCAGACATCCAGCCTTATACACTTCATATCTCCTCATCTTATGCTCATATCAACTCGAATGCATAGAACCAATGTTTTCCAAAAGAGTTTCGAATTTTTGAAAAAAAATCGAAAAATTTCCACATAATTGCTTGAGATGTTGCAAAATGCTGGATTCATCCAAGCGGTCCTACACCCCCCAACCAAATCTTGCATTGTCCTCAATGTAAAAGATGCGCAATGAGCAAAACATGAGAGCAATTTGAAAATAAAAGGGAGTGAGGAATGATATTACCTGAGAGAGTGAACATTGGAAATCTTCCTCCTTCTAACAAACCTATGAAAACGAAAACAAAAGCAGCAAAGTCCTAATCCTAACTACTCTATACCTCCATCAGACTAGGAGATCAATCATCCTGATACACAGGATCATTCAGGGGTATGGACATACCTTCTGAAGGAAAATTCTCAAAGAACAGCTTTAATCGCTGCCCATTTGCTTTGAAAATGTTGCCGTTCCTCGGATTCAACAGCTCGACAGTCCCATACGGATAGACAGTTTGCACAATGTAGGGACCGGTCCATCGAGATTTCAGTTTTCCCGGAAATAGATGTAAGCGAGAATTATACATAAGGACTTTTTGGTTGATCGTGAATGTCTTGCGAAGAATATTCTTATCATGGAATATCTTCGTCTTGTCCTTGTAAATTCTCGCATTCTCATAAGCGTCATTCCGGATTTCTGCAAGTTCATTCAATTGTAGTTTGCGTAACGCGCTTGCCTTGTCAGAATTGAAATTCATCTTCTTAATAGCCCAATATGCCTTATGTTCCAATTCCACAGGTAGGTGACAAGCCTTCCCATAGACAAGTCTATAGGGAGACATTCCAATAGGGGTTTTAAAGGCAGTACGGTAAGCCCAAAGCGCATCGGTAAGTCGAAGTGACCAATCCTTGCGATCGGGATTCACCGTTTTCTCCAAAATGTGTTTAATCTCCCTATTGGATATCTCAGCTTGTCCACAAGTTTGTGGGTGATAGGGAGTGCTCACTTTGTGTGTAACGCCATATTTCTTCATTAAGGCTGCAAAAGGGCGATTGCAAAAGTGAGACCCTCCATCACTTATGATGACTCGAGGCGTTCCAAACCGGGAAAGAATATTTTCTTTTAAAAATCGAATGACCGTTTTATGGTCATTATTCCGGCAAGGAATGGCCTCGACCCATTTGGAGACATAATCAACAGCAAGTAAGATGTATAAATTCCAAAAGAAGATGGGAATGGGCCCATGAAATCGATGCCCCAACAATCAAAAATTTCGATAATTAAAATGGGATTAAGTGGCATCATATTTCTACGGGAGAGTCCTCCTAGTTTCTGACAAGGTTCACATGCTTTGCAAAACTCATGTGTGTCTTTGAACATGGTGGGCCAATAAAACCCACATTGCAGAATTTTCGCTGTGGTCTTTTTGGCTGAAAAATGGCCACCACATGCTTGAGAATGACAGAAGGAGATGATACTTTGTTGCTCATCATTTGGGACACATCTCCTTATGATTTGATCGGGACAATACTTGAACAGGTATGGGTCGTCCCATAGAAATTTCCGTACCTCTGAGAAGAATCTATCCTTATCTTGCTTTTTCCAATATGTAGGAATTGTACCTGTAGCAAGATAATTAGCAATGTCCGCATACCATGGCGATTGGGAAACAGCAAAAAGTTGTTCATCAGGGAACATGTCATTGATTGCAGTCGTTTCAGGGGAATCAGTGAGGACAAGTCGAGAGAGGTGGTCAGCTACTACATTCTCTACTCCTTTCTTATCACGTATTTCTAAGTCGAATTCTTGGAGTAAGAGGATCCATCTTAATAACCGTGGTTTAGCATCCTTCTTAGAGAGAAGATACTTAAGCGCGGCATGATCAGTGAATGCAATGATCTTGGATCCAATCAAGTAGGATCTGAACTTCTCCAAGGCAAAAACTACGGCTAAAAGTTCCTTTTCAGTAGTGGTGTAGTTTGCCTGGGCTGAGTTTAGGGTTCTACTTGCATAGTAGATAACACATGGCTTTTTATCTTTTCTTTGGCCTAACACGGCCCCAATAGCATAGTCGCTAGCATCGCACATAATCTCAAAAGGAAGGCTCCAATCAAGTGGTTGCATTATTGGGGCGCATGTCAACATGCCTTTAAGGGTGGTAAAGGCCTTTTGACATTCTTCACTCCACTCAAATGAATTTTCCTTTTGAAGTAGGTTACATAAAGGACGAGAGAGTGAACTGAAATCCTTTATGAACCGTCTATAAAATCCTGCGTGTCCTAAAAAGGACCGTATATCTCGTATGCTTTTGGGTGGTGGAAGGTTAGAGATAAGGTCAATTTTCGCCTTGTCCACCTCAATTCCATTTTGTGAAACGATGTGACCAAGTACAATTCCCTTTTTAACCATGAAGTGACACTTTTCCCAATTGAGCACAAGGTTCTTCTCTTCACATCTTTTTAGCACAGATTTCAAGTGCTCAAGGCACTCATCAAAGCTACAACCGAATACGGAAAAATCATCCATGAAGACTTCGAGAATTGTCCCCACCATGTCAGAAAAGATGCTCATCATACAACGCTGAAAGGTGGCAGGGGCATTACATAGTCCAAACGGCATCCGTCGATAGGCGAAAGTGCCGAATGGACATGTGAATGTAGTCTTTTCTTGGTCTTCACGGGCAATTTCTATTTGGTTGTACCCTGAATAGCCATCAAGAAAGCAAAAGTGGGAATGACCCACCAACCGTTCTAAAATCTGATCAACAAACGGTAGGGGGAAGTGGTCTTTCCTCGTGACAGTGTTTAGCTTCCTGTAGTCAATGCACATTCTCCAACCGGTAGTGACTCTAGTTAGTACGAGTTCATTATTGGCATTGGCTATGATGGTTATTCCGGATTTCTTTGGCACCACTTGAGTTGGGCTCACCCATTGGCTATCAGATATTGGGTAAATGATACCTACATCCAATAGTTTCACCACTTCGGCCTTAACCACATCCTTCATGTTTGGATTTAATCGTCTTTGTGGTTGCCGGGATGTCTTTGCATTTTCCTCAAGGTGTATGCGGTGAGTGCAAATCAGTGGGTCTATGCCTTTGAGATCCGCAATTGTCCATCCGATGGCACTCTTGTGCTCTAATAGAGTGGCTATTAGCCTACTCTCTTGTTCCTCATTCAAGTGGGAAGAAATCACCACTGGATATGTCTCATCTCGACCTAAATAAACATATTTTAGCTCACTTGGCAATGGTTTTAGGTCGAGTTTTGGTGCCTTAATGTTGGATGGGAGGGCCTTGTTCTCATTTATAGGCAAAGGTTCAATTGGGGTCCTCCATCTTTTATTTTCACGCACCATCATCACATCTAGAATGGCATCCATCTCTTGTGTTGTATCATCATTCATATCATGAAGATGGGCCACACATGCCTCCAAAGGGTCGGAAAATAGTGACAAGGGGATTGTATCTTCCACGAATGATTCGATCATGTTTAATTCGTGGATATCATCACCAACTTCCCGCGGTTGTTTGCATAACTCAAATATGTTAAGCTCAAGGGTCATATTTCCAAAGGACATTTGTACAAGTCCGTTTCTACAATTGATAATGGCGTTTGAGGTAGCTAGAAACGGTCGTCCAAGTATGACGGGAATTTGAGTACCGGTGCCTATCACAGGATGTGTGTCCAAGACAATAAAATCTACTGGGTAGTAGAATTTATCAACTTGGACTAGAACATCCTCTACCATTCCTCTCGGTATCCGGATGGATCTATCAGCAAGTTGGAGTGTGGTTTTGGTGGGTTTCAATTCACCTAACCCAAGTTGTTCATAGACCGAGTATGGAATGAGATTCACACTTGCCCCCAAGTCGAGTAGGGCTTGTTTAATCTGGTAATCTCCTATGATGCATGATATGGTTGGACTACCCGGATCTTTGTATTTTTGGGGCACCTCTTGTTTGATGATGGCACTCAAATTCTCAGCCAAAAGCACTTTGTTGTGAACGTTATGTTTCCTTTTGATTGTACACAATTTCTTTAAAAATTTGGCATAAGATGGTATTTGTTTTATTGCATCCAACAGCGGAATGTTGATCTTCACCTGCTTGAAAACTTCCAGAATTTTCAGATTTTTATCTAAAGGTTTAGGTGAAATCAACCTTTGTGGAAATGGGGCAACCGGCTTGTATTGTCTTTCCGGTTCTTTCTCTTGTGGAATATTGTTTGGGCTATCATCCTCTTTGGGAGTTTTCGGATCCTTAGGCTTGGGAGCCTTCACCGGATTGGATTTATCAATTTCTTTCCCACTTCTCAAAGTGGTGATAGCTTGGACATGTTCCGTATGGTGGGAGGATGAGCTTGCATCTTGTATCTCATACTGGGTCCTTGGGTTAGGAAGAGTTTGAGCAGGAAGTGTGCCCTTCTCTCTACCACTCAGGTGAGCTTCCACTCTAGCCAGAGATGTTTTCAATTCATTAATGGCTTGGTTTGAATTTTGATTGAATTTCAATTGCTCTTGCATGAACCCATCTATTTTTAGAGAATTTGTCTTGTTATACTCATTCTGGACCGATACGAGTGCACCCAACATCTCTTCTAGTGATACTTTTGGAGTGTTGTTTGCATTTGCAGTGGGTCCATTCCTCCAACTGAAGTTGGGATGGTTCTTCCAATTAGGATTATACGTGTTTGAGTTTGGAGCACCATATTGCTGCTGATAACTGTTTATGGCATTTGTTTGTTCTTGTAAGATGCTTTGGACTGCCGAAATTGTGGGACAATCTGGTGTAGCATGTTGATTTCCAGCACAAATTCCACAAACAGTTTCAACCTCAGTGGAGTTGATTGTTTCTCCTTTCCTTAATTCCATGGCTTCGACCTTTCTTGTAAGGCTAGCCAACCGTGCACTTATGCTATCTTCCTCTGATAAGACATACATTCCTCCCTTTTCCTTTTGTTGGCCAATCTTGGAATTTGTTGGTTTAGATGTGTCCCAAGATTGTGCACTTTCAGCCAATTCTTCCAGATAATCCCATGCTTCATCAGCTTCCTTATTCATGAACTCCCCATTACACATCATCTCTATAAATTGGCGCATGGATGGAATCAGTCCTTCATAGAAAAAACTTATAATCCGCCAATTTTCATAGCCATGATGTGGGCATGCGTTTAATAGGTCCTTGAATCTCTCCCAACATTGGGAAAAGGTTTCATCCTCCTTTTGGGCAAAGTTCATGATAAGGCGCTTAAGCATGTTCGTTTTGTGAGTAGGGAAGAATTTTTTTATAAATTCTCTGTGCATATCATTCCATGACCCAATTGATCTTGGCCTCAATGCATAAAGCCAACCCTTGGCTTTATCCTTAAGAGTGAACGGGAAGAATTTAAGTCTTACTACATCTTCAGTCACATTTGCAAAGTGCATGGTGGTGATTACCTCATCAAACTCCCTAAGGTGTTGATAGGCACTTTCACTGTCTAAACCATGGAATTTAGGGAGAAGATTGATCACTCCCGGTTTCAAATCCACATTCCCTGCATTTGGTGGAAATACTATGCATGAGGGAGTGCTCGTTCTTGCAGGTTGCAAGAAATCACGTAAAGTCCTAGGTCGGGGAACATTCTCAACCACATTCTCCCCTGTTTCGGTTTGATTTTGAACCGGGTTAGGTTGATTTGTAGCCATACTTTCAGATAAAATTGGAGAATCTAGATGTCTCCTAACACGTGGCTCTCTATCAATGCCTTCTACTATCCCCCCTTCACTTATGAGTCGGTTATTGGAATCCCGAGCCCAATGTGGCATGCAAAATCAAAAATAAGAAACAAAAAGGAAAAAGAATTCTTCCTTCTTTTTCTTTACTCTTCTCTAAGACCGAAGCACAAGGTGTCTTGCAATGGCTAGGCCAGAAACAAAGATAGAGACCGATTTCTCCTGGTCAATAGGGGTTCAGAGAACACCCCACCCACTCTTTGAATCTTTTGAGAAAAGGTGCAGAAAAAGGAGAAAGAGGAGTAGAGATGAGAAAAGAAATCCCTGAGCACAAGGTGATCCAAGACGGCAGAGCCGACCAATAGGAATCCAGGTGGCAAAAAAGGCCGACCTTTCAGAGATCCAAAAGGAGTCTCCACCCACTCTACAAGAGATGAATAAAATAAGAATGACTAGGAGAAGGAGAAGAGTAAGGTTTTAGAAGGATAGAACTTGATTCGCACTTGAAATCCTTGAATCTTCTTCAGCTTCCTAGAAATCCTTGAAAAAATCAAATAAACAAACTAAGTTAGTTCTAAAAATCTAAAAGAGTCCTAAATAGATACTAATTTCAGAAATTTGTGAAAACCGTCAAGGTCCCCGGCAACGGCGCCAAAAACTTGTTCGCTTCCCCAAGTGTAGGGTTGCGATGTAGTAATAAACTCGGTAATACCGAGGTCGATCCACAGGGACTTATGTAGGATGTCACAAACTCATCCACAAGTTTCTATTGAAGCTAACAATCAAAGTTTGAATAGAATGTGTGTGATTAACAGTTTAAGCTAAATTGAATGTAAACAATTATAAGAAGGCACTAGGGGTTCGAGGATTCACTTGTAGCAATCCTCGATGTTCAATCCGCTGTGGCTTCCCATTCTCTCAACTAGAATCACCAGTCAGGTCTATCTAGTCGGATGATAGAACTGTTAAACCAGAAGTCTGTAACATGTAAGTTCTGTGCATAAAGTTCACTCAACTCTAGGCTGATCTGAGCATGCTCATTGCATAGGTCATTCACCTTTTCTATAGGTCCAATTCCCAATCATAACCATCCTCAAGTCTTCTCACAAGACAAGGCTAGATCATGATTTGAACTGGATTCAAATTATATGCACAGTCCATACATATTCCAGATAATCAACCAAAACTAGAACTTTGGCATAAAGTCCCTTTATGAAGAGCTTGGTACTAGAGCTCACTCCAATTCCTCGGATCATACAGGTCTAGACCGTTGCAAACAAATTAAGAAGATAAGTAATTCATCCAAACATCCATGAGTCATCACAAGACTAAGAGAAATTACTTAAAAACTTGTATAAACTTCAAACCTTAGTTCATAATCATGAATTCCAAACTGAAAACCACTTAACTACGAATTAAAACATCTTGGATACACTACAAGCTTCACCTCTTAGCCCTAGCTAAGAGGTTTAGCTGCTCATGATCCAAGGAAACATGAAACAACTACAAAAAGCATAAAAACAGCAAAGCAAACCAAAAGGAGTTGTGAAACTCCAATCTTCACTTCCACAGCCTCCAACCTCGCTTGAACCCTTCTAGGATGCCCCAGGAATGATCCCTAGGTGTCCTCTTATAGTCTGGAGGCTTCACAACGTCGGAAGAATCGGAAATTTGCGTAACACTTACGCAGCGCAGAGAATTTCGGGAAGAAATTAGAAAGTTCTAACTCAGTACGCATGGCCGACCGGTCATGACCGGTCGGGCCATATAGAACATCAGTCCAGCAAGCAATTCCGACCGGTCATGACCGGTCGGATGTATTTTTTTCTCCTCATCCAGCAGCAATGACCGACCGGTCATAACCGGTCGGTCCTAGTGAAGTCCCAGAAGCCTTGTCCATTGATGTTCCAGCAATCCTATCCGACCGGTCATGACCGGTCGGACATCCTCAATATCTCCAAACATGCATGGCTGACCGGTCACTGACCGGTCTGGCTTCCTTGGCCGACCGGTCACCACCAGTCAGCCCTCTTTTCTTTTTGTATTTTTCTTTTCTTTCTTCTGCTTTCTTTTCTTCTTTAGTTCTTTCTTTCTTTTCTTCTTTGATCCTCAAAATTTATTCACCCGAATGATCCCAAGTGAGCTCTTTATGTCTTCAATTGAGTAGAGTCCACCCTCAATCCTGTAGTCACAAAACATGCATTGAATTAGCTTACAAACCGTACAAACCTTGCACAATGAGTGATGAATTGGGGTTAGAATATGCACAATTAAGAGCTCAACAAGGGTGCGGCCGAAGCCTCCCTCCTCGGGGCACCCTCAACCTGACGAGCCCCGGCTACTGACCTTCGCGAGGGACCGACCCTCGTCGAAGAGTCTCCCTCGACGACAACCCCCCACGGCTGATCAGGTTCAGAAGCCGCAGCGGCCATCGCCGACGACATCTTTACAGGAGCTTGTGCAACCCCCAAAGTTGAGGGATGAAGAGTCCCCTAACCCAATGACTAACCAGCCCCCGAGATGAAGGCCTAGCCAGTCCTATAAGCGAAAGATCGGGGAGGCCCGACGTTGCCCGGGGCCTCTCCCTGGCCCTCTGCTCGGCCGCCTTGTTCTTTTACGGTGGCTGCACTTCAACAACCCACTAGTCGAGGTCAGCTAAAGGTCCCTTTTTCTTCCTTTCAGACATAATTGCACAAGAAACAAAGGGGTCAAAATATTGGCCAAACTGAAGACGAAAAGAGAAGGAAGAATCTATACCAAGCTCAAACACTTACCAGTAGGAGTGATGCCAACCTTCTGAAGGTTCTCGGCCGAAAAAAAAAAAATTAATGACCGGTCCTCAACAGGGACGTCCCTAACAACCCTTACTTCTCAAAGGAGATGCTCTAATAGGAGAGGTCGTGATTTGGGATGTTCTGAAAAAGATGAGCACCTGACATCAGCTATATCGACAAAGCTAAAGCAAAAAAAAAAAAAAAATCAAAGTACAATTGCTCAGAATAACTTCTGACCTGGTAGTGAGAAAATGGTCGGGACTCAGAATCCCGACCCCTCCAGCTCTGACACTGGTGTCTCCCAGTCCCCAGAGGCAAAAAACCATTAGTCCTTCCAATCCTTGTTGGAGGATGGGTTCCCAACTACCATTGGGTCACCCTTACCCAGTCAAGAAGAAAAATAAAACCACTCATGATCCGGACTGCCCTTAGTACGGAAGAAACTGAAGAGCTCGTCCATAGAGAGCTCATCATTATCGACCATCTGCCATAAGATGCAGCAGCCGAACAAGTTCCTCCAGGCATTGGGAAGCAACTGCCCGAGTGTCAGACAGAGGCGATGAAGTACCTCTCTCACCACTAGGTGAAGAGGTAGAGCTAGACTGCACTCAAAGAAAAAAGTATAAAGAGCAACCTCCACATCAAGAGGTCGGCTCAGGACTTCATCAACTCGAGGTAATTAAAGACCCACCAAGTTGAGAATGTGATACCCCAACCTAAGAGACTTTAGGTTAGATAACCACAACTTGGACCCAAATGAGTCGGCAAAGTAATGGAAAGTAGGAGGGCCCGGACCTTCATCCTCCCCCTCATCAAACTCTGGGGCCGGCTTCCTCCACGTGCTCAGAGACTGACCCCGTAGGGAGAGACTCAGCCTCACGACCTTGTTCTCCCTGAACGACCTCTACACCCTCATCCAAGGGCATCATAGCCTCGATGGAACTCTCCCTAGCCATGAGGGGAGATAAACAAGGGCAAGAAAAAAGGAAAAAGAGGGAGGAAAGAGAGCAAACAAAGTAAGACAAGGAAGGAAGGATTATACCAGTAGCACTATCACAGACGCTCAAAGGATTGAACAGATTTGACAATGAAAAATAGTTAAGGCCAGGGTGCGTCAGAAATCTGGTAGAGTTTGGGCATCCTACAAATACAAAGTGTGACGAAAAAGAAGGGGAAGGGTATTTATAGACCCTTCCCATACCGCTCACCCTTCGTACAATGCCACGTGACAACATAGGAGCGCCTCAAGAAGAGAGGCGATATCTCAACTACTGGACTCATCCACGTGACACAATGGGGTTCACTCGTACTAGGTATGACACCTCGTCGAGTTGAACCATCACCACATGTCATGATGAGAGAGAACAAGCAATAATGCTCCGTCTCACCTGACAGAGCCACCTCCACGCATCAAATGCCCATTCATCTGAGGACTAAAACGCATGTCACATCGTACAAGTAATGATGGTAACTCTTCGCAATTCAAGCCCGCCAAATCATTTCACAAATCCCGCCTTATAGCTGGCAGATACGCATGAAGATCAAGATTTGAAGTTCACCGCGTAGCCCTGAGACTAGTTCATCCTAATAGCCTTACTCTCGAGCCCTCACAAACTTATCCTCAGGAGTAGGGGGCAACTTTTATGGGGGAATTAATTCTGAGTTGGCCTACAGATGTGAAGAAGCCCATTCCAAAGGCCCAAGTATCAGTCCTCAGCTCAAGATGAGCCAAGGTGATACAATGATGACCTCTACTGGCTTCAACAACTGCGGAGAGCTAGAGCAAGAACATAACCCGATCGTTCACTAAGGCCGAGGACCGAAGACCTTTCAATAGCATTCCGCCTAGGAGACATACACTACCAAAGACCTAGTCTCGCCCTAGGAATGTTTACAATCTGAAATGGACATCAAGTAAGGAAGCTCGAATGCTGATCAGCTCCCCAAATGGGATCGGCTAACCACCTAAAGGCGGTTCACAATACCGACACCCTAAGTGCGGTCCTAGATATCCGCGAAGGCCTGGATATTCTGTTTGAATATTCTAAGACCTGTTATTATTCCTAAAAAAATCTCTCCGACACAATCGGGAGGGAGAATCTTACTAAAATTGGGACTCTACCGACGTATCCTAGACTCCTGGCAAGATCCGACTCTCCAGAACCGCCCCCACGTCCTATAAATAGGATCGGGATGTCCACCTAAAAGGTATGAAAACTCCTTAGCCCTAAATTCTGATTCTATTTGGTCTTAAACCTGACTTAGGTATTGGAGAGTCTTCAGCCGCCCAACAACACCTCCCCCTCCCTACTTCTTCTCCATGCAGGTTTGGTGATCCAAAAGAACTTTCACGTAGGGGTTAAAGGCTACGTGGCTAATATTAGACATCCTCATTGGTTGTTTAGAATTGTGTGGCGGCGGTGGCAATGACAACGATACTATTATGACGACTATTATGACGACGACGACGACAATAATAATAATGATGATGATGATGATGATGATGGTAAGAGGTACAGAATAGCTATGAGATCCTGTAATCATCAAACTAATATCGGAGCTTCAACGTGACATGCATTGGGAATCAAGATCGAAATCTCATCAGAAATTTGAAGATGCATGAGGGATTATTTGTACCGTAAAGATATCATTGGATGGCACAATTCCAAAAGGCTAAGGAGAATAGCTAGTTGTATGGGATATGATGGGGTGAACATGATGCACAGACTGGATGTTACATACAAACAACAGCGAATGGACCCCACACATCCCATTGTAGGTTAAACTTAAACCTAACAAACCTTGTAGTGGATCCATCCTCACATATATTGCAGGCAATCAACATACATTGCATTTACACATAAAGACAAGTACATCGACCATAGTCACTCAAAACCTGGCAAGCAAACCGTAGTGCATGCATGGGAGGAACGTAAGCACGTCCACCTTGCATGCTTTATTCACACGTACACAATATGGTATTTCTACAGTACAAGCATCCATATGTGTATATTTTTTATTTCTACAGTGCAAACATCCATATGTATGTTGTAGACGATGGTTTTAGTTGTGAGGCTTGGCTTGAGTTTCTCCCTCGACAGCCTCGCCGGCGTAATTGCAGCACCGTCGGCAACCCCCGCCGTAGTAGCCACCACGGCTGCAGCAACCGTATCGGCACCTCCCTCCATAACCACCGCCGCCGCGGCCTGGGCTTCCTCTGTATCCACCGCCAGGGTTTCCTCCGTATCCACCACCAGGGTTTCCTCCATACCCGCCACCGGGGTACCCACCATACCCGCCTCCCGGGTATCCACCATATCCTCCATACTTGGCATCGTTGATGCCTGTCGCAGCATCGGTGACCTTCTCCTCTGCATGCATAAGGGAACATTGTTATAGAAATTATCAACGGTCAGATATGGCCCACCATAGGGTGGTCCATGGGCTACAGTTGGAACATTGCATTACATGGACCAAATTCCATGCATTGTAACTTAAACGGCCAAAATTCCATCTATAAGTTCACTTAGTGTGTCCTATCAATGTGATTGTCATGACCCAGGCCCAAGTGGGCCACCCAATGAACGGTGTGATGATGCTCTATAGTTTTCAATATTCCACACTGCAAAAACAGAATTGCACCCACTTGTGAATTAGTACGAGAAAGCCATAAACCACATGTAGAATCCAAATAGTGCTCATGGCAACAAATCTAGACCGTCAGTAGATGGGCCTGAAATTTTTTCCTAACTGTCCAAACAAATGACCTGGCAAATCATAGCCATTGGCTTTCACCAACCATCCAAAAACGGGCTATTGATTTGAAAGTTGGGATCATCGTGCGACCACTCTAAGAGGTGGCCCACTAGTCCAACCGTCCAGATGATAGGCATGATCACTGTAAGGACAGCAAAGACTTGGAGGTTTTGGGCGCATTTGCCCATCTAAGTTTTTAGTCAGGCTGATTTTTTAATGGACGATAAAAGTAAGGTATATCACTTGACGCACAGAGTGGATTTCAGATATACAACATGGTGTCCCAAATTTTGATCCGTGACCAGTCGAGTCCCGGGCCATTGACAGCCTTACATCACAATCTAGTCCATTTAACGGCTAGATGTGCTGGACGGTATAATATCAAATGGGTGGCCAGAGATTTTAGAATAGAATAGATGGTGTTTACACGAACAACGGAGAAAATCACCTGCCACAAGATTCGAACCAAAACTCGACTGGAGGTATTTCCAAACACAACCGAAGTTGCCTTGCCCGCCAGCCAAATTAATCCAAATCTCAATTTGGATACTTCCAAACACTGCCTAAATTGCCGAAACCAGCGAGAAAACACTTCAAATGTTGTTCTGCGTATGATACTTGATACACAGGCACTCAGAACTTGTACACGTGGTATACATCAACTCAAGTTTAGCCCACTAAATTGGACGTGAATTGCATGTGCCCCTGCTAGCAGCAAGTTCGTGGACGGAAGCCATGTGGGCCACCGTGATGTCTGGTGACATATACTCCGTCCATCAGTTTCGCAAGCTCTTGTTGGGACATGAGTCCAAAAATGAAACAGATCCAAACTCAAGTTGGACAGCAAGGAAAGGATGCCTACCATTGAAACCTTTCATGGGGTACTGAAGTTCTGGCAAATACTTGTATTTTGAACGGTTGCGAATAACCTTATGAACTGTTTAGATTGTATATAATCATAAATATGGTGGGCCATAGGATAGTTTGAATGGTGGGCGTTTCCATATTCCTTACTGTTTCATGTCATGTGGTCTACTTAAGTTTTGGATCTGCTTTACCTTCGAACTCATTTCCACAAACTTGCAAAAGTGGTGAACAAAGTGGATGTCACATGAACATCATGGTGGGCCCCACTTAAACTTCCACCTCTAGGGCTGACTCGAAGGTTGATCTAAGAACTTCCACCTCTAGGGCTGACTCGAAGGTTGACCTATCCATGAAGGAACGCTCTATAATAATAAATAATACAAAAGAGGTCCAATGCTACTGTGTGACCCTTGAGAGTCCTCCATGGATATGTCTCTTTTGGATTCTGGTCGACTCAATGGCTCTGTTTGAACACTGAGACCAGAGATCGAGTGGTCATATGTGTGTGGGTGGATGTGTGAGTGTGGGGTGTGTGGAAACAAAAAGAAAATTAAAAAAGAAAAAGGATCTCTTTTGGAGTCATTCGTGGATTGCCACATATGCATCTCTAAGTAATTTCCAAGCGCCTGCATATCTTCTATCATGCTCTACCAGAGTATTAAAGCTTTTTCTTGTGTTGCATGCATGGGTGACAAAAGAAAAAACAAAAAAAAAAGAATGAAATCAAGAGAGGAGTAGAGAGCATGCCAAAACTCACGTGACTCATGTGTGCTCTCCTGCTTGGAAGTGTCAGCTAGGTCTCTAGCTACCACCTCCGAAGAGATGAATAGCAGAAGAGCTAAAATCACACCCAAAAGAAGAAAAGCCTTAGAAGCCATTTTCTTACGAGAGAGAGAGAGAGAGAGAGAGATGAGAAGGGTAGCGTGACTAGGTGTCTTCGTATTGATCTCTATTTATAGAGAAAGACAGAGAAACGCTTCAGTCATATATGGCACCATAAGCATATGGTACTATTGGCGTGTAATGGAGCCCACCCGATCTACCAACTAAATCCATACCGTCAATCCGATGCATCACCTCATGTTAATCACTGGACCCAAACATCAGAGGAATTAGTAAATTAGGTGGGCCACAGAAGAGTGAATCGATTGGAATGGAAGGTCCAACCTTGATTTGTAGGGGGCGTACCTAAATTGAAAAATGGTTAATTTTTTATCCTGACAATTCATCCTAGCTAGATGAAGTCAATGAATGGCCTGGATTCCATGTAAGAAACACTGTAACCCCCCTGGAAAATCAATGGTGGGCGTCCCCTGTCAAAATACTCTTTGTAGTGTGGCCCACCTGAGTTTTATATCAGCCATATTTTTGGAATATAGAGTTAATATGAGGCGATGAATTTGATGGATGGGTTAGATCTCATTCATACATTGTGTGGGCCCCACAACTGGTACCACTGGACCGCACCCATGTTGAGTAAGGCAGTAGATGAGTTGACTATTGGAATGGCCATTTAAGAGTAACTCAGATGTGTGTGGCCAACTAAGTGGTTGGCTGTTACATGTATTCATTCATTACTACTTATCCTTTGGTCAGCATTCTATTGCATGGGAACTTTTCCATGCACCTAGTTGCACGTCCGCAAGTAGAATCTGAACCGTCCATTTGACACAATCGACTCTTCATTGGCTGCTTGAAAAAATCGTGTTGATATTTGTGCTTTCAGTTTAAGGTGGATCTCACCCGTCCGTTAAATCCAAAACTCAGGTGGATCACACCACGGGAAACATAGAGATTGAACGCTCACCGTTGAAACCTCCGTGGGTCAATAAAAAGTTTGGATCATGCTGATATTTGTGTTTCGAGTTCCTTTCCATATAAATAACCTTATGAATGGGTTGGATGACAGCTAAAAATAACGGTGAGCTCTGAAAAGGTCTCAATTGTGAATGTTTTCATCCTTGTTGTTTCCATAATCACTTAGGTAATATAGTATGAGAAGTTTGATTCCTTCATGATGAGTCATATAATCATTACATCTATCTACTTCAAGACACTAAGTGATGAGATCATTATACTGGTGTTATATATTGATGATATGCTTATCGTCAGTCACATGTCTAATATTAACATATTGAAAACTCAGCTATCAAGAACGTTTGAGATGAAGGATTTTGAGGGCTGCAAAAAAGGGTTCTCAGCATCGATATACACAAAGACAGGCAGAAGAGTACTACACTTTGGTTATCTCAGAAAAAATACATTGAGAAGGTTTTGGTGAAGTATGTGATGGACAAGGCAAAGTCGGTCAGCGTTCCTCAGCGAATCATTTTAAGCTTTCTTCTTAGCAGTGTCCTAAAACAAAATAAAAAAATAAAAAAATGAGGCTATATCTCATGTGCCCTATTCGAGCACAGTAAGCTATTTGATGTATATCATAGTTTGTACGAGACCGGAAAACAGTAAGCTATTTGATATATATATATATATATATATATATATATATATATATACACACACACACACACACACACGCGCGCGCGCGCGCGCGCGCGCGCGCGCGGTGGATGTTGTGAACAGATAAATGTCTAACCTCTTGGCAAGCAACAATGGGAGGCTATGAAATGGTTATTTAGGTATATTTGAGATACGTGAGACTACGTCTTGACATTTGAAAAGTCAGGGGATAAATTAGTAGGTTATGTGGATTTAGATTATGCGGGCGTTATGGATCGTAGTAGATCGACTTCCGGGTACTCGTTTATGCTAGTGGGTGGAGCAATCAATTGGATGCCAAAGCTTCAGTTTGTAGTGGCTCTTTCTGCGACAAAAGCGGAGTATATGGCAATAACGAAAGCATTCAAGGAAGCGATTTGGGTAAGGGGAATGATAAATCAATTGGGGCTTCAGCAGGATGTCATGCCAGTTAATTATGATAGCGCAAGCATAATCAATTTGGCAAAAAATTCTATTTATCACCCTCGTACTAAACATGATGATATACAACATCATTTTATCTGACAGGTGCTTAAGTGAGGTGGTGTTACTATGGAAAATATCCATACGGGAGCGTGAATTCGGTGGACATACTTACTAAGGCGATCCCTACATAAAAGTTCAAGCTCTACGTAACTTTTTTGGGTTTGACGAAGATAAAATGAAGACGTAGTATGCACGAGAAGCAGTAGAGCTGTTGTGAAGTAGATATGATGGATGGAGCAAATGAAGAATGTCGTTAATGATTAAAGCCCCGATGGAGATTGTTAAGGGAGCCTTCAATCTAGACAATTTAGGGGGGTCATCGGTCGACTTACTGCTATGGTCAAGCGACCAAAAATACCTCGTATATTGCAAATTGGTCTTTGAACAATTTTGAACAGGTTTGGGGGACCAAACTTGGATGTTTGAGCGATCAACGATATTTCGAATAATGTGCAAAACTCTTTGGACCTTTTTTTAGAACATGTGGTTGGCGGGCGACCGAATGGGTGGTTAGGCAGTGTCGAGCGATCAACTAATTGACCGTCAGTTTCCACAGTTTTACATAGTTTTACGTAAATTGTTTCTAATTTCAATTATGAGCTATATAAACGGGTATAATCAGAATTAGTGTATGATTAAGACTTTCTTAAGGGTTTGAAAGGGTTTTGGTGAGAGAGAAAGTTATGGTTTATCTTAAGACTTTAATCCAAGTAAATTTATCTCTTGTAACTTTTGAAATTCATTGTGCATATTGCTTTGTGCTAGGGTTTTCCAACAAAGGTTTTTCCAAGTAAAATTCAAATTGTCTCTCGGTGAATTTGCTTGTGCATTTGTATTTTGCTTGTTTGATTCACTTTTGTGCTTCTGCTGTTCTTAATGTGGATGATGCCCACAATTGCTGAATTTGACCATTATTATCTACACGGGCATTCACCCAACTCCCAATCGGGTCCAAATTAGTACACTCAAACCAGCCCATTGTTAATCAGACCCGAAATCCAAATCCCGATCCGAAATTTTGGGCATTCCCATATCCGGGTACCCGTCCGGGGTAGGTTGCATTTATTTCTCAGGAATGGATAGATTTTGATACTCTTTTCCTTCTTTTTTTTAATGGTCCACTTGCATGCAACTCATTGATAATAGGCCATTCACGTTAGGCCCCACAATTAATGGCCTGAATTGAAACGATTTTTAAATATTTGGCCACGTTGTATAGCAGATATGGTGATTGGGAGGATGGATTACCAACTCCCCTTTCTGTTTTTTGTCGTTAATTTTATAGGCAGATTTTAGGTGGGCCAGCGAGAAATTTGACACGTGGCAATCTGCAGTCGCCTTCCGACAAGTGGAACCCTTGCATCTCACCGTGGATAGACCTCACCCTCTTCATCTCCCAGATTGGATGATCTCAGCCACCTATATTAGAAACTTTTTTCAGTTAAACGTAGGGTCAGGTTGTACTTCTACTTCAACCGTTTATCTACAGGCCACAAATCAAAAGGCTGAGATCGTCCTATCGATCAGAATTTTGAGGCATGGTCCACCCATGGTGGGACAGAACAAATCTATGGTCGGATTGATTTAAAACAGGGCCCCACATATCAGAACAAACAAAACCGTGCATACTGCCCATATGCCAGCCACGTATCATATATTTCGTCAGTCCCTTAATTTGGACACGTGGGGGCCAGCAATCCACACCATTAATTTGTTGGGACCCACAATGACAGTCCCTGAACTTGCGTTTATCTTCTTAGTCAGACCAGCTATCCCTCTCCTTCCCGAACCATCCGTGAGATAAATGCAAGACAGCCATGCCACTCCTTAAGTGGGCCCAACCACAAGGGTGCATAGCTAAAAGTCATGTTGGTCCTAGTGGTCTGGCCAATCAAAGGTGGGACCCACATTATTATGCATGGTCAAGATCAATGATGGTCTGTCCATTCCCTAGATGTTTATTGGATGGTTTGGATCATCCTTAATGAAGGTCTTTTTAAGAGGGGTGGGCAACCAAAGGCAGGACCCACATTGTGGATGGTCCATATGATTGACGTAACCATTTTGTTGCATGCCCAATAACCATTGATAGGATGGTTGGGTCATCCTACCAAAGTTATCTTTTGGGGGACGCTGGTTGGCTACTGTTACCCCGTCCCTAGCTAGGAACGGACATGGTCTGTAATGGGCCACATGATGTAAGGGTTTCATCCACAATGTGGATTCTTTTCTTTTTTTCATATCATTTTATAGAACCAGTCCCAAAAAATGAGGTAGTTCCAAGGCTCAAGTGGATCACACCGTGGGAATTAAATACCTACCATTAATGTTAAAAACTTCTATGGCCACAGAAGTTTTAGATCAAGCTGATATTTGTGTTTTCTGTTCAACGAGGTCTACTTGGCCTTGTGATAATGACACCCACTATTCATAGAAGCGGATTGCATAGTAACTCAATACACGCATACTGAGTAAACTCTATCCGGCCCACCATGATTTACGTATTTTATCCACGCTATCCATCCATCTTAACATATAATTTTAGGTCTGGATTCCAAAAATGAACCATATCGAAATCTCAAGTGGACCACACCATAGGAATAGTACTGTGAAATAAATGCATATACCGTTGAAAATTTCTTAAGGGCCACTAAAGTTTTGGATCAAGTTGATATTTGTGTTTTTCCTTAATTCATGTCTATGGGTTATGTAAAGTACAATCAAATATAGAAATGCTAAAATTTTGTTGAATCCTCAAAACAATTACAAAATCTCGTAAAGTAGAGATCGCATGTCATGCAGAAGAAAAAAAAAAGGTGTCTAACCCCTTTGCTTTTCATCACCAAGACCTTTACTCAAAATTTATGGCCGTAGACCAACCTCAGGAATCATTTGAGTTGGGGAATCGTGAGATTCATCAACCCTTAAGCGATTCTACAGTTTCTAAGTGGTTGTAAATTTTAAAGCTTTATTTAGTTATTGGCGACTCCAAACCGAATGCATTTTTACACTTGAGTCAATATCATACTCCAGCTGCACTAATAAATTAATATCGAAGCCAAAGAAGTGATTGCAACATTGCTCTCGCACGAGGAGCGTTCACACCCTGTTACAACCCTTGTAACCGAAAGTTATGTGGGGCCCACCATGATATTCCTATGACATTCACTCCATCTATGAGTTTCATCATATTTAAGATGTGAGCCCAAAAAAATGAGGTAGATCAAGAAATAGTGGAAATTGAATGCTCACCATTGAAACTTTATTAGAGACCGCGGAGGTTTTAAATTAGGATGATATTGTGTTTTCCATATATTGTGATGGGAATTATCTTAAGTGCTATTTGTGTTTATTTTAAAGCATTGAGTGGTAAAAAATTCACCATTCTAGTGTTATATGTTGATGATATACTTATTATCGATCATAGCATGTCTAAAATCAACAGGCTAAAGGCTCAGTTATCCATAACATTTGAAATGAAAGATCTGAGGACTGCAAAAATGATTCTTAACAATATTGATATACATACAGACAGAGAGAGAAGCGGACTATGGCTATCTCAGGAAGAATATTTTGAGAATGTTCTAGTCAATTTCGAATTGAAAAATACAAAACCGGTTAGCACTCCCCGCACTGTTCACTTTCGGATTTCTTCATAACGATATCCTACATCAGACAAAAAAAAGTAGTATATGTCTCGTGTAGACTAGTCGAGCACAATTGGTAGTCTTGTGTTTCTGTATGAAATCGGATATTTCGCATGCAGTTGGTGTTGTGAGTAGATACATGTCAAACCTCAAAAATAACATTGGGAAGCGGTGAAATGATTACTTCGATATATACAAAGTACAATAGACTATATCTTGTGTTTTGAGAGCTTACAAGAGAGAAAGAGAGTGCTAGGGTTTTAGCTATATGTTCTCTCCATCCCTATAATCTTCTCCCACTAAAACTGATCATTGCTTTGTGTCGTAGTTTTTTCTCAAAAGGTCTTCCACATAAAAATCGTGTTCTTAGTGTAGTTGTTTGATTTTTTGTTTTCTCTTGTTTGTTTCAATCTCGATTAAGGTGCTTTCACAAGGTCGGTTCTCTAACAAGAAAACAGTAAGGATGAACCCATTGTTCAAACTCTTAAGGCTCGCCATTCTATTTATATACAATCGAAACAGTACATAAGGTTACTCCCAACCGTCCAAAATACGAATATTAGTGGCCCCACGAAAGGTTTTGATATTGTTGGGAGTTTATCTCTACTGTTCAACTTGAGATTGGATCTGCTTCATTTTTTAACTTATGTCCTAACATGAGCTTCTAACATGAGCTTGTGAAACTGATGGATGGAACAGATGTCATTGGACATGGCAGTGGCCCGCATAGCTTCCGCCTACACGAACTTTCTATTAGTGGGAACAGGCCGTTGACGTCCAATTTTTAGTGGGCAAAACTTGAGTGGATATATACCGCGTGTACAAGTTCTGAGTGCCACCCAAATTACACCGTCGAGCCCATCTAGCCGTTAAATGGATTAGATTGTGATGTAGGGCAGTCAATGGCCCGGCCCCAGCTGGTCAAAAGTTGGGCCACCATGTTGTATGTCTGAAATCCATTCTGTCCATCAGGTGATAACCCTTATTTTCACCGCACATTAATAAATCAGCCTGATTAGAAATTTAGATGGGCCACAGCAATGGGAACGCTGTAAAATGCGCCCAAAACCTCCAAGTCAAGCATTGTGGCCTGCCTGAGTGTTTGATCAGGCTTATTTTTGTATATTACCTTTATCCTAGTGAGTGACACCTGATGAATGGGTTTGACGAAAGATTTGAACTATGGTGCCTTCGATCCCCATTGTTTCTGCGGGGTGGGCCACCTGATTTGTGGTTCTGGGTGAATTTTGGCCCCAGTACCTAGCATCTAGTGGTGCACCAGATGGACGGAGAGGATTTCACATATACAGTATTGTGTTCCACAAAGAGGTTGGGTGTTTTATGAACGGGGTAAAACAGGTCCTGTTGAGGATTCCGGTCCAACATTGGTATGTTCTTGTGTTTCTCCTCTTAGTCATCTGTATGTAGGCCACAATTCGAAAGGCTAAGATGGTCCAAAGAGAATGGGGAGCCTTAGGTGTCGTTTGGTAAACTGAAAAATTAAGTCTGAAAATTAATTTAAGCACTGAAAGATTTAAGTGCTGAATTTTGGTACTTAAAAGTACTGAAAAATCTATTTGGTAATTTGTTTGAAAAGGGTCCTAATATCTGAAATTGAGCACTCTTTTTACAAAAACCTATTTAGTAAACACAAACCATAAATGGCTGAAAATTGACAATTTGTCACATTTGCCCCTATTATCAATTTCTATTTTCCATAGTGTATAAGACAAAACATATTATTATCATGCCACAAATTGGGCATAATCACACATATGCCCAATTCATACACGCATATCTGAAACATTATCTTTTGATTGATAGATCATGTACTTTATGTTTCTTAATAGAATAATCATAACCCTTCGACTTATATTCTTAATTTGGACAACCAAATATCTCATATTTAACTAATAAATGCTGATTTGAAAGTCATTATCTAATATTTATTTATTTATTATTATAATTTTTGAATGATTTTTCCATAGTGGGCCCCCACAGTATTGTTGATCATGAAACCAATATTCTGACATGTATGAATAAAACCCAAGATATAAACCATACACAGAGCATCATAAAACTCCCTGTGTAGAGAGATGACTTCAACACATGACAACGTGGCACACTAGCAGATATTGGGTCATTCATCTCTAGGGTCCCACAAAAAACATGCTATTGGTTTAATGACCTTGAAGAAAAACATGCTTTGTTTTGATTTTTTAAAAAAAAATCCCGGTCCAACGCATGAATTGGCCATATGTATATACATTTTTTTTAATGCCCACCATTAAAAACCTCTTATGGCCACAATAGATTTTGAAATAAACTAATGCTTGTGACTTCCCTTCATCCATGTCTTTGTGACCTAGTCAATAGATTGGACAGGAAATAAATATTACAATGGGCCTAGGAGGTAGATTGAAGGCTCAAAGTGGACCGCGCCACAAGGAGTGTAGATTGAAAATTTATCGTTGAAAACTTCCTAGGAGGCACAAAAGTTTTGGGCATATGCCTTAAAATGATCTGAAAAAATCGATGGATTGTGTGGATTTAGAATACACATCAATGTGGGCCTTACGCTAAAGACCTGTCTTTGGTGAGGCCGAGGCCGCATCTAATTCGCTCTGTTAGCATTGCCAAATTGACATGGCAAAGTTCTATCAGCCCCATCATGATGTATGTGTTAGATCCATGCCATCTATCCATTTTTTCATATCATTTTATACCGTGAGCTAAAAAATGAGGTAAATTCAAAGCTCAACGAGGAAAAATGGTTCAACGATGGGCATCTATTTCCCTACCTTTTTTTTCTCATGGCCCACTTGATTTGAGTCTACCTAATTTTTTTTATCTCATGTCCTAGAAGAAACTAAAAAATTAAACAAATGGACGGAGTGTATTTCTCACAAACATCACAGTACCCACTCCCCACCTAGCTTTTCAAACACAGGAAGTTTTTAATGGTCAATCACAATTGTTTCCTGTACTATGGCCCATCTGGAATTTGGAACTGCTTCATTTTTTGAATCATGACTTAAAATGAATTTTCAATACGGATGGACGGTGTGGATGTATTCAAATACATCACAATGGCCCCATAATCAGGGGTCCACCCACCTCGATGGATCCGAGGTCTCACCTAATTTGCTCCCCCTACGAATAGGACACAGATTTCCTGTAAAAGCCTTGCCTAGGAAGTTCCTGCGCTAAGAACCAAGGTGGTGCCCACAGGGATATTTTTTTATAAATCCACCCCATCCATCTGTTTTAGGAGCTCATTTTAGGACATGAGAACAAAAATGAACCGGATACAAGACTCAAGTGGGCTGAAAACGTGAGGATTGAACGTCCACAGTTGAAATATTTGTCGAGCCACAGGAGTTTTGAATTAGGATAATATTTGTGTTTCCAGTTCATCCCAGTACCAGTGACGTTATGAACGGTATGGATGTTATATAAACATCATTGTGGACCCAGGGAGGTTTCAAAGGTATTAATTTCCCTACCCACATTTTCCTTTAGTGAGGCCCACTTGAGTCTTGGATCCAGTTCGTTTTTGTTCTCATGTCCTAAAATGATCTCCCAAAATGGATGGACGGGGTGGATTTATCACAAAAAAAAAAAACATCACTGTGGGCCCCACCTTGGTTCCTGCGCAAGGCTTTTGCAGAAAATCCGCGCTCGCCAACTTCCCGCATAAAACAGATGATGTGGGTGTTATATCCATAAGACCCACTATGATGTATGTGTTAGATCCATGACGTCCATCTATTTTTTTCATATCATTTTAGATCATCAGCTAAGAAATGAGGCAGAACCAAAGTTCAAATGGACCGCACCCCATAAAATAGTGGGGGTTGAATGCCTGGCATTGAAAACTTCTTGTCCCCTCTACTTTCAATGGTGTGGTCCACCTGGACTTTGGATTCACCTCATTTTTGAGCTCGTGCCTTAAAATGATCTCGCTAAATGGATGGATGGCATGGATATAATACATATATTATGGTGGGGCTCAGTGACTTCAAGTTCGTAGGGGAGAAGATGTTACGTACGAGGAGATAACGAAGAAGGTTAATCTTGTAATTTTAAAATGCTAGTAAGGATACTTTTGTCCATAATCATTTAAAAATTTAAAGAGAATCACTTACCGCATTCAGTTATAAGCGTCAAGTGAAATTGGCGTGGCTGAAAAAATCCCACCAAATTTCAGTGATATTTCCAATTAAGTACTTAATTTATTTTAGTTACCAAACGGTCTGAATTACCAAAATCACTGAAATTAATAATTTTAAGTAATAAGTTATGGAATTAAGTTTTACCAAACGCACCCTTAGTCTATCTATGGAAGATAAGGGCCTGTTTGGTTTCGTTGAAAACACAGGAAATGAAAGAGGGTTTCCAGCGAAACCCTCTTTCATGCTGTTTGGATCTCTAATTTCATTGGAAATCGAGAGAAATTGGCCGGTTTCGTATGTGGCAGCTCTGTAAAACCCACGTTTGACCGACCAGCTTAAATAAACCCAAAAAACTTTAGCTTTTATTTCTAAACGTATGAGCTTTTTTTGGACAAAAATACCTTCCAAAACCTTCTTCTGTAGAACTCTAACATTCAACGAGTACTCATTGAATGCTCTCTTTAGTTCTTGAATTTCAATTAAACACTGGGGAGTATAATGGTAGCTAAAGAGAATTCAACGGGTACAAGAAATTTCAATTGTAAATTCAACTAGTGTTAAAATCCGTAGCCCGTTTACAATGTACTCTTAAAAGTCAACTAGTACTCATTGAATAATATAATTTGTTGCTCATTGAATATTTAATGATTATAGAAAAGGTTCAACGAAGAAGAAGACGGTTTTTTCTGGAAGAAGAAGATTGGTTTTTTTCATAAAGAAAAACAAAGAAGAAATGGATTTTTTTCAGGAAGAAAATTACGAAGAGGAAAGTTTTTTTCAAAAGAAAAATGAAGAGGAAAATGGATTTTTTTAAGGAAGAAAAATGAAGAAGGTTTTTTTCAACAAGAAAAAAAAAAAAAAGAAGAAGAAGGTTTTTCAAGGTGAAAAGTGAAGAAGATGATTTTGGAGGGCATTTTAATCTGACAAAAACTCAGAGGTTTAGAAATCAAAACTAAAGTTTTAGGGGTAGTTGGGTTTGTCAGTCAAAACTGAGGTTTTCAAAGGGAAATTTCTCGGAAGAATAATATAATCCTTTAGTGTACTCTTTTTTTTTTTTCTTTTTTTTTTTTTTCAAAAGAAAGGCTATATATTAAAGGAGGGAAAAGAATACACAGACATTCGGGTGGAGTCCACAAAGAGGCCGGACTCCGCCTATCATATGATTAGGAACACAACCCTACCCTATACTCGTATCAAAGGTCATCCTGATATTACCAATTCCTGTTTTGTTAAGGACAATCGAGCCCCGAATCAGCCTAGGAAGGTCTCCTTGAGCGTTATAGATTCTATCAGGATGACCGGCACTAGCTAACCTTGCTAGCCCATCCGCAACTGAGTTCCCTTCACGATAAATGTGTGAGAACTCAGGTTGAGTTGGCTACGCTTGAGCTTAATATTTCCTAGGTAGTACCAGATGGACCATGGGCAAGAGTCGCTCGGCTTAGATAAGGCATCCACGACCACTTTAGAATCAGTTTCAACGACAATATTAGATAGGCCCATACCTGCGCAAATCTCTAGACCATCCGCCATAGCCCTAGCTTCAGCTACATTGTTCGAGACTTGCCAGTAGGCCTTGTGGAAGGCGAAAATCATCTTCCCCTTGTGATCTCTACAAACACCCCCACCTCATGCCTCGCCTGGGTTGCCCCTAGAGGATCCATCTACATTAAGCTTAAAACTTCCTTTCTCGGGCTTCTGCCAGATCACCACTTTGCATCGAGCCTTCCGGTTGAATGTAGTGGAGGTTATCCCCATGGTCTCCAAAGAACCTGCTTCAATCCTCAAGCTCAAATCATTCCCTGGGATAGTGGGGCTTAGCTCTCTAAGCCAACGAGATGTTTTAAGAATGATCTGGTTAGCGGACATTTGCCGACCCTCGAATCTAGACTCGCTTCAGCTAAGCCAAATCTCCCAGCAGATGATGCATGAAACTAGCCCTCGCATGTATTTGAACTTTGAAGATTTCTTGGCCTTGCTGATCCAATGGGAGATCCTCTGCTGAATCGAATGGGTAGGAATAAGAGGCATGTCAAACCACATACCAAAATAGGCCCATACATTCTCAGCTACTTTCCCATGGCAGAATAGATGATTCAGATCTTCTTCTTTACTGGAGCTTCGATCAGAATGTAAAGGCTGGTCTAGACTCCCTCTGCTGCTGGTACAACCCTCAACCTGATTAGCTCGCTGTCTAACCTCTTGATGATGATCAGGTCTGTCGTTGTGCACCCTGGAGGCCGCAATAGTCCTGCTACCCGTGTTACCCTCCACATTTCTCCCATTTTGATCCTCTTGAAGGTCACGTTGATGCAGCTAAGCAGAGATCCTAGTTGTCTCCACGTGATGATCGAGCTAAGAAAGATGATCAGGTGTCCCCGTTGGCTCCACTTGTCGAGCAGTTGAAGAGTTGATATCTATAATAAAATGTTGATCTTGAGGTTGATCTATCGAACCACTATGATGGCTGCCAACTCTGTTTTGATTGTGAGACGGGGGCCCCTGAGAGCTAGAGATCTCAATGCAACATTCACATCTGGATGGAAAGGAGACTCCAAATCTTCAGACAGCCAAGTCGACTGGAACAGATTTGCGCATGATTTTCCAAGCGAAAACTCCAATCTTTGGAGGAAGGACTTTGTCCCATAACCACTTAGCCCAGTCATACTTTTGCTCCCTACGACGAATACCATCCCAGGTAGACTTGATAGAGAAGGAGCCCGAAGTTGTCAGCTTCCAAGCTAATCTGTCATCCCTGTTGGATAGCTGAATAGGACACTCCTTCAGTGTACTTTATGCACAAGGCTTTGGTATATATACCGTCTTTGCCGTCCTTACAGTGATCATGCCTATCATCTGGACGGTTGGACTAGTGGGCCACCTCTTGGACTGGTCGCACACATACGATTATTACAACTTTCAAATCAATAGCCAGTTTTTGGATGGTTGGTGAAAGCCACTGGCTATGATTCGCCAGGTTACTCGTTCGGACAGAGAAAAAATTTCAGGCCCATCGACTGGCGATCTAAATATGTGGCCATGGGCACTATTTGGACGCTAGATGTGGTTTATAGCTTTCTCATACTATCTCACACGTTGGTGCAATTCTGTTTGTGCAACGTTGAATATAGAAAACTATAGAGCACCGTGATTGGGTGATCTAGACCGTTCTTTAGGTGGCCCACTTGGGCCTGGGTCATAACAATCACATTGATAGGACACACTAAGTCAACTTATAAATGCAATTTTGGCAATTTAAGTTACAAATGCTTGGAATTTTGGTCCATGTGATGCAATGTTCCACCTGTGGCCCATCTACGGTCCGGCGGACTAGATGGACCCCTCTATGGTGGGTACAAAAGATCCCCTGGCAGTGGATACAGACGGTACCCTGGCCACTATATACGACGGGGGTTGACGACGTTGCTGCACATACACTGGCAAACTCAAGCCAAGCCTCACAACTAAAACCATGGCCTGCAACGCGCACATGGATGCTTGTATGATATAAATACCAAATACATACATATAGATGCTTGTATTGTAGAAATATTATATTTGTGTAGCAAGGTGCAGGTGCCTAAGTTCCTCCCATGCATGCACTACGATTTGCTAGTTAGGTTTTGAGTGTTTATGGTCCATGTACTTGTTTTCCATGTAAATGCAATGGTGTTGATTGTCTGCAATATTTGTGAGGCTGGATGCATTACAAAGTTTGTTAGGTGTTTAACCTGCAGGGCCGGTGTGGGGTCCACCGTAATTCGTATGTAACATCCTGCAGTCAGCGTATCATGTTCACCCCATCGTATTCTCCTTGTCGTCCGAAAACTCCATGCAACTAGGTATTCTCTTTAGCTTTTAGGAATTGTTAGGGGTGTCAATGGATGGGATTGGGCCTAAAAAATCAGAATTTTGAATAAGGCCCGCTTGACAGCCCAGCCCAAAATGTTCAAACTCCAGGCCGAGACGTACCCAGTCCCAGCACGTTGACAGCCCTAGGAATTGTGCTATCCAATCACATCCTTACCGTACAAACAATCCCCGTGCATCTTGAAATTTCATATTGGATTTCGATCTTGATTCCAATGCATGTTACATTGAGGTTCCTATATTTAGTTTGATTATTGCATTCATGAACTAATCTGAGTCAACAGATGTATTGCAAATTGGGTCTGCGGTCAAGTTTGAGGCCAATTCAAAATTTGATCTACCCGATCTGATTAAAATGATCTGTTTTTAAGGAACTTTTAACCACAAACAGTTTAGGATTTTTCCAAGTAGAGTTGGACAATGTCCAATCCATTCCGTCCAATTTCAAAATTCACATCCAAGATATTAGTCAGAAAAAAAAAAAAAAAAATCATCTCAATCTGATTCCTAGATCATGAGATATGACCCAACCAATGTACATAGGTCATTGCTTTATTAATGGTGAGTTGATTTTATCAGTCCAATAACTGCATAGTCCGAACTCCAATTGGGGCAAACGATCCCATGTTCTGAAGCTGATGCACAAGACCACGTTATTATAAAATTAGATTCTCCAAAGAAGATTATTGGATTGCCCAAAAGTGGGACACAATTTAGATGGCGTCACCTCAAATTGTGGAACCCATGCACCTGGATACCCAATCTTGTTTCAGCTAGATTTCAGTCATCCAATATCCGTTTGGGGTATACAAGCACTCGTTTCAAAGGCATCGACAAGTACTTTGAGATTAAAAGTTTATATTTCTATAAAGCACAGAAAATAGGTGAAAATTAGGGTGCAAACAAGATGTCCAAAATAGTCTAGCAATGTCTCATGTGCAAGCAACATACTATCAAACAAGTGGGCCCCACATGCGATTTTCAATATGGTTAGGGTGTAGGGTCCACCTAATATTAGCCCACACCAAATTCCTCCAATATTACAAACCCCACATCCCAAGTGGGCCCCACACCAATCAAGGATGGGCCACTCCTAGATGTACGCACACACGCACCAATCAATAGAGTAGATCTATTTCTACAAGTAGGTCCCGCAAAATCTCATATTGTAATAAATATTCTAGGGCATATATTAATTAGGAAATAAATTTATTTCAATTAAAATCTAATTAGGTGTCATAGAATTAAAAAAGCTAGAAAAAAAAAAGGAAGCGAGAGAGAGAGAGAGAGAGAGAGAGAGAGAGAGGTTAAAAAAAGGAAACTCCAGGGTGCCTTACACACCAAGGAAAAAGGGTATCGTAGGAACACCCTTTACACCTCCCAAAAACCACAAGGATATTGTCCATACAATGGCCCCTACACAGAGCCTCTTACCCCAAATCCACTCCATCCATCTCATTCTCCATATTAGTAACATTGATCATGAACGCACAATTTGTTTCCTATCCACCTATCATGATCCATCAATTCACATGAATGGTATGGAATGCATGACCAAGATGTCATATCATCATGGCCTTTTCTACCAATATGGGCCTAACATGATGAACCTCATATTCATTACAAGAAATATGACGATGCTCTTACTAAAAATATGAGAGATCACGGCCCATATCTCATGCATATAACGTGAAGCGAATATAATGTATGATCTCCCATCATGGCTCATCCACACCACATCTATACAATCTAAGATTATCAATCAATAGAGCAATAAATATAAAATCATCCAAAATCGGATCCTAAAAGGGCACGCCTAACAGGGTGAACTTCACCAGACTAGATCTCCCAATCCAAAAATCCGATTGACGTGAAACAAAAATCAATTCGAAACTCATTTAAAGAAAAATAATCTGACTGGTTTCCATCAAGTAGAAACATCGCTGGATTTTTTATATCAAAATAGAAATTAATGGTTATTGTGAAATGGAACCTGGCTTTGATACCACTTTGTTGGGTCCCTGATGTACAAACACAACAAAATATAGTACAATACAATTTGATCATGGGACCCATCCCAAAAGAAATTTGTTTATAATAACATCAAATTTCTACAATATAACAATATGTATAAATGATAAAGATCATACCAACACGCAATATGCACAAAAGAAATGTTTATGATGTCGACTGTTGATGTTGATCTCCTAAACTAAGAAGTGTCTCTTTAATCTATCTCAATACCGGAGAATTGAAATAAGCTAACATCTAATCCTCTGATAGGTGCCTAGAAAGACTTATACCATTCACACAAGTGTACCACATGTGAGGACAATCGAAGAGGATGGAGTGGATCTCCACTCTCTTATATACTTTCTCTTTTTCCTCATACTCACACATCCCATGGGGTAGGGACGTCTAGGGCTAGAACTCACTCTCCTCTGAAATAGGATTATATAAATAATGAGAGGTTAGGGTTTTAGGGGTGCATCCAGTATGGTGCTTTGTTACTCTATAAACTTCGGTGTAACCTACTGTGAAGGAAGTCCGTCAATTCGTCTCATCCATGCATATATTCATGATTCAATCCCTCCGCTGCTATAACGTATCTACTAATGATCATATCCTATGTCAATCAAAAGTGGACTATCAGATCTAGCTATCAAATTATCATTAAATGTGTTCAAAATAATTCTAATGATTAAAACAAAACTTCAATGGTTAAAAATCGTTGAAAAATCGATTAAAGCATTTAGAGTATTGGGTCCAGCAAAAAAACTCAATTGATGAATCCTTGATCTATTCAGATCAAAGTCATAAATATATTTTTAGGCAAATCAGTAGATCCGTTGTTGGCCCGTGCAATAATCAATGGCTCTTTATATAAGTGCCCAGCTATACGGCCACTTTATTTGCCCCTACATGGACCTCGTAGGAAGAACTGAATTGGGACAATCAGTCAAGATCTTGACCCTTACACATCCTCAAGTCTGAGGATCAAACCATCTTTCATGCATCATCAGGTCCTGATGTCACGATCATTAATGGGCCCCCAGACTATTGATTTGATCTCGATCCACACCCAAAGGTTTAAAATTAGATCATTTTGTCCATGGCACACTTACATCTTATGCAAGGTAAGGGTGAGGCATAAACCGACACCAAGTCGGCTCCCGATGGTGGAAACTATCCATCCTAACCCAAGTCAATCCCCTTGCACAAGATGATCATACATCTCATGAACCAATGTCCATAGGTGTGTCCCACGCACTTGTGACGGTCATAGTCTAATAGGGTATTAAGATCCATAGACCACGACTCTCCCAAGTCAATGACCATCATATCCAATCTCAAGTTCCTTAGGATTACCAGAGATATCACTCATCAACAAACCCAATGAACGAGAGCAACACTAAATCTTTCTAAGGCATATCGCATGTCCAATTTAAGACCCATGGTCACCACAATCAACAGTTGAGATCCACCCAATCACATCCACATGGCCAGTGGATAAGGGCATGAATGGTTTTCTAGGGCATAACTTCAACACCTGGGTCAGATTAGAGAGATCATGGCCTAGCCTCCATCTCTTTAGTACTGTCCATTGTAGAGGTATATAATAGGCAATCGGGTCAAGTTTTTTTTAGTTCATCGGGTTGCCTAAATGTATATTCTTCTTCTTTTTCTGTATATCTCCCTTGCATCTTGTGTAAAAAAAAATTAAAAAAAAAAAAAAAGGTCTACAAGGCTAAAGTAAGATTGAGAGGGCGATCAAATCCATCCTAGATTCTTCCCTATTTTTTTGCCGCCATCTTTTTTCCAACCCATGATGGGATGGTTAAGATTGCATAACGGAAGTTCTTTAGAATTATAAGTAATTCATAATGGGCACTATCAAATGGATGGATTAGCTATTTTTATACAACTAATCTTGACTGTCCATGTTAGAAGGCATTGATAAGATGGTTACAATCAGTGTTGCATGGTTGCATAATAATTTGTGTTAGACCTAATGAGCAGTCTAGATCAATCAATAGGACTTTTTAAGTGTCAAAAAACAAAAGAAATAAAGAAAACCTAGGGATTCCTTCCGTATCTGCAATCAGTCTATGTGGGAGATGTTTGGTAGGTACACAATCTTGTGTTCTAAAAAAAAAAGAAAAAAAAAAAAAAAAAGTAGTGCATGACTTTGATGAGCAAGCACATTGCATGCCAAGAATTCATGCGAACTTATCTCCCACAATTTAATGATGGTTGGCAGGAATCTACTGGACATTTCAGATGCAAATCTTTAAAAACCAATTTTAAAACTTTTTATTTTTCACCAATGGCTTTTACTCAAATTATTGCCAAAAATGATGGCCATTTGTCCCACGACATGTCTTACTCTATTAACACCCACTAGAGGATGATTACTTTGGGCAGGGCCTCAACAAGAAGCCTAAGGCCCCGCCTATCCTATGCCCTAAGAACAAGCTTCACCCCGAACGAATGTTTCCCATGCCCACCCTGTCTAGAAAAAGAAACCACTTAATGGGATCAGAAAAATGCGGTGAGATTGTGACTCGTCGCTCCCTCATTTGACTAGGCCGTCCGCTACAACATAGGCTTCCTGAGGAATATGGGAGATTTTAATTTCCGCACTCTACCTCAAGGAGTCGACTAGAGGTGGTAATGGGTCGGGTCGGGTCGGGTCGGGTCGGGTCGGGTTCAGTTCGGGTCATTTCCACCTTAACCTTAACCCGACCCAAATTGAATTCAGGTTAGATTTTCCCAACCCTTACCCAACCCAAATTAAATCGGGTCGGACAGGTTGACCCGCATTTTAATGATCAACTAACTAATTTGTAGATTAAAGTAGATGCATATAACACTAGCATTCAATTGAAAACCAAACCATCTATGTAATTAATAGATACCTAGGTGCCTATATATATATATATATATATATATATATATATATATATATATATAAAGTTTTTTTATAGAATATTTCTATTTCGCAAATACTAAAATGCATATATTTTGGCCTTTTGATAGAGCCAAATGCACACCTCAATACATTTTTAAAGGAATCTTAACTATAAAGGAATCATATAAATTATAATCCTTAGCCCCATATTATGAATAACAACCTCAGACCTTCAGTTCGAACAAGTGGAGTGCAAAAATTGATCTAGACCATTGGTTTAATAGGGGCCCAGTCTTTTGTTTTTTTCTTGTGAATACCTTTGCTTGAGTGAGGGATTAGAAGAGGGTTTGCAAAGGGGGTTAGCAATTTAGTAGCAAGTTTCTCTCTCTCTCTCTCTCGTGCGGCTAAAAAAAGCCCTTTCTTTCCAACCTACGGTTAGGGTTTTCGAAATAGAGAATTTATAATGGCTTTTTTAAATGCATCGACAGAGAATGGTACTTAATACTCCTGTACGTAAAACTTTTTGAAATTGACATTTAATATATCGTCTGAACCATCCAATTAATGTCCATAATTCTATTTTTATTTTTTTACCATTGGATTAAATCAACAAGACCATTTGATTTTTTTTTTAAATAGTTAAATTGTGGATACAATTATTGAAATGGAACCATTTGATCCTTTCATTTTAATCGTCCAATAAATTCCTATCAAAAATCAAATAAATATAACCATTAAGATACTTTTATCAAATTATTTTATGGACCATTAGCTACCATTTCAGTTCTCCAATAAATGAGCACTAGAAATGAAAAAAATCTCATGATATTTTAGTTCTACATATCATAAAATGTAATCATTGGTGTGAACATGTTTATTAAATTGACAGACATGTGGATCGTTCCCAGCATGGGTGTGCGAGAAAAAATCTATGTATTATTTAACTAATAAAAAATCAATACATAATAGTCTACTTAACCCCTATATGATTCGGGTCGGGTCGAGTCACCTTTAACCCTAACCCAACCTATAAAAATCCAGGTCGGATCGGCTCAACCCAGAAATTGAATTCGGGTCAAATTTTCCAACCCTCAATTGGAAAAAAAACTGGGTCAGGTCAGGTCGGGTTGAATTTTGCCAGGTTTAGAGTCGACCCTAACCCACCAATACCACAAGGACTACAAATTCGGGGCTGAGTTGTTGAGGGAATCCACAATAACCTTCGAGTCACTGGCTACCTCGATTTTCTTAAGCAAGAGAAGCGAAGGGCTGGATTCCTTCATCTTACTTTGCCCAGCACCATCGTCCCCACAAATTCTTCATGAATGTGCAGTTCAATAGAGGATTCTAGGAAACAGTTTCTACAGAAATTAATGATGAGTAATTGCATACGATTTACAAGGCTGGGCAGTCTATGTGCGGAGATTTGCGAGCCTCCTCGCTAAAGGATGGTTGGTTGCATGAAGGATGGTTGCAAGAAGGCCAATGACAAACACCCATAGGACAATAAGAAGCCCACATGACAGCTAGCTGCTGAAAGTACAAAGACAAACATCCGACAAGGGAGGCCTTCCACATATATGAATTTAGACCGGGCAAAATTCAACCCGACCCGACCTGATTTTTTTCTAGTTTAGGGTTGAAAATTTTGACCCAAATTTAATTTTTGGATTGACCCGACTTGACCCAAATTTTTATGGGTAGGGTTAGGGTTAAAGGTGACCCGACGCGAATCATATAAGGGTTAAGTAGAGTATCATATATTGATTTTCTTATTAGTTAAATAATATATAGTTTTTTTTTCTCACACACTCTGTTGGATGATGGACGGAGTGGATTTCACTTCTAATGAAAGTGGACCCCATTTTTGTTGGTGAGTGTGCACTAACAATTGTTGCACATATCGTACACCGAATTAGGTAGATCGGTGAATATCTAGTTGACCCTGATCAAAACCAAAACCGAGAGAAAATCTTCTCTCCCTCCGTTTTCGTTGAAACATCTCAAACAGACCTTGTCCGTTTTCAAGATCGTGCGGCCCACTTTCAAACAGCAATCCAGCTGATCCAATCCGTTCATATTGTTCAGACATGGGAGTGTAGAAAATCACAAGTGTTTCATTCAAGGTATTGTTGTATGGTGTATATAGTTAGAAGCCAAATATGGCAATGAGTAACTGATTTTGTATTTCCAAGCCCTTCGAAACCTGATCACTGATACCAATGTGGCCCACCTTGGCTTGATTCAAATCGTCTGTCAGTTTTTAGCATCATTTTAACTAGAACTCAATTGATACTAGGTGTGAATGCTTATGTGTGTAACCATTGTTTAGCATATAAGTTGCGTTGTGCGGGTGGCAGGGTCCAAAAACGGAAATATTTCGTTTTCTTTCTCTCACCTCCATTTCTTTTCCTAACTATTAACCTGGATCGGTGACAATGCATTCGAGAAAATTTAAGCCATTCATAAACCTTACTTGCAAGCTATCGTAGCCGTCCATTGATGTTCACCCAAATTAGAGTTGAGAATGCCATCATATAAATAGGATTCTTTTTTTCATTTTTCTCCCATTCTTGTATCTAGAAACCTTAAATCTCATACTTAATCATATAAGCACTTTTGTTAGAAGGGGTTGGAGTTAAGATCTCAGAGTTTCTTAAGCTCTCGAAATGATAACATACTTCACGTGACGTTGGAATAAACCCTACTAATAAAAGTGTGTAAATAAAAATGAAAGCAGATTAAAATGTGATAGAGATTATTTGACCATTGCCTATAGATGGAGTGGATTCACATTTAATAAGTTTGGATGTGATCCACACATCATGTGGGCCCACAACCGCCAAATTTGACCATTGCCTGTAATAGTATGGGGACCATTGCCTAAAATGGTATGGGTGCTGCTAGAGCATTCCCATGGCTACCCAACCCGATTAACCCAATTCTCAATCGGGTCCAAATTCGTACACTAAAGCCAAACTTGTTGTTAACCAGATCCGAAATCCATATCCGGCTCCAATTGATTCAGATCGGATACTTTGGGCATTCAGATATCCGGGTACCCATTGGCTGCACCACATCCGAGTGGATAGATTTTGATACTTTCTTCCTTGTTTTTTTCACCGTCCACTTGCATTCGACCCATCCACGTTGGCCCCACAATTAACGGCCCAAATTGAAACGATTTGTAGAGATGTGGCCACGTTGCATGGCAGATATGGTGATTGGGAGGATGAATTACCTACCACCCCCACTTTCTGTTTTCTGTCGTTTTATAGGTAGAATTTTAGGTGGGCCAGCTAGAAAGTTGACACGTGGCAATCTGCAGTCGCCTTCTGACAAGTGGGGTCCTTGCATTGCACCGTGGATAGATCACATGCTCTTCATCTCCCAGATTGGATGATCTCAGCCACCTATATTAGAGATTTTTTCAGTTAAACGTGGGGCAACGTTCTTCTCCTACTTCAACCGTTTATCTACAGGCGACAAATCAAAAGGCTGAGATTACCCTATCGAGCAGAATTTGGAGGCAGGGTCCACTCACGGTGGGAATCAACAAACCTATGGTCAGATTGATTGAAAATAGGGACCCACAAATCAGAACTGAAAAAACCATGCATACTGCAAATATGCCAGCCTTGTAGTGGGAATGGTCTATATGAATAGGGAATTTGGACAAGTGGGCCCCAGTAATCCAGACCATTAATTTGTTGGGACCCACAATAACCGTCCCTGAACTTAAGTCCATCTTCTCACTCAGACAAGCTCTCCCTCTCCTTCCCCAACCATCCGTGAGATAAATCCACGGCAACCACACCACTCGTCAAAAGGGTGTATAGCTAAAAGTCACAATGGTCCTTAGTGGTATGGAAAATCAAAGGTGGGACTCACATTATTATGGATGGTCAAGATCAATAATGGCCTGTCCATTCCTTAGTTGTTTATTGGATGGTTAGGATCATCATTGATGAAAGTATTTTTAAGAGGGATGGGCAACAAAGGTGGGACCCACATTGTGGATGGTCTAGATCAATGACCTAACCATTTGTTGCAGACCCAATAGGAACAGCCCATTTCCCTAACCATTGATAGGATGGTTGGGTCATCCTAACAAAAGTAACTTTTGGAGAGGGATGGTAAATCAAAGGTGGGACCACACATGATGGATGGTTCACAGCATCGATAATCAGACCACTAAATAGTGTAATCATATGGACCGTCCATTTCTCTAGCCATTGATCGGATGGTTACATTTTAAAATAGGCCTGACCCATCAGGCCCAGCGCAAACAGTTCAAAACCTGGGCCCAGCCGATTGACGGCCATAGGTACAATGCTACCCGTACCCAAACCTAAATATATTACACATATATTCATACATATAATATATATGGCCAATATTTCAATTAATTTGTAATCAGTAATTAATAATTAGTAATAAAATTTGAACTTTTTTAATCACAAGTATAATAAAAAGGAAAAAAGACAGAAAAAGATGATGGTTTCCCTACAAAATGTAAGATAAGCTTATCCTACAACACTTTGCATGTGGGGCCACTATGGTGTGTGGTATGTGTATCATCCAACCTATCCAATAGGGTGCCACTCCCTCCAATGCAAGCAGGATCCCTAAAGTTCAGGCCAATCCAACCATCAAGTGGGCCACATAATGAATTTGGAAGTTTTGGGGTGGTTGTCCATTTTTTTTTATTGTGTGGGTCACTTGATGATTGTATTGTCCTTATTTTTGGGACATCCTATCATCATGGTGTGGCTCACTTAAGACAATGGGGTGGATGATATGCAGGCATTATGGTGAGCTGCATGGATAAGGTGTCTAACCAAGAAAACTTGAAAGGACATGAGAAAATTTGGTACTCCAACAAAGTGTGACGGACTATCGGTTGATGATTAGCACTAGTCCACAGTGGCAGTACATGTATGAGAGAGCAGTAACAAATGTGAGGACTACTAGTAGAGAAATGAGTGAGTTCCCAATCATTGTAAGCTTGCACTAGGGGTCGGCATTGAGCTTGTACATTTTCACAGCATTTGCAGGAAGAGAGACCATGGTGTATGTTGTTCGCAGATGGCATAGTTTTGATTGACAAGAGAAGGAAGATTGTAAACACAAAGCTAGATTTATGAAGGGGTATTATAGAATGTAAAAGATTTAAAATAGTTAGACTACATCAGAGTACATGGAGTGCAATTTTAGTAACAAGAAGAGTGGAAATGAAGAATTAGTTATGATTGGATTGTCCATACTTTTGTTCAGCTGATTACCATGGTGGGTTGCATTTGTTAGATGGTTGGATGTCATACACAAACCACGTGGGCCCCACAATTCACAGAGTTTAATACTTTTTAAAGAAAAAAAAAATAAAAGGGCATTTTGGTCATTTTATCGATCTGAAATCACCTCCAGAATTATGATTAGTCGAACCCCCTGTGCGCGCGCGACCGATAACCAGATAAAACCAACAAATCTGACATGTGCTCGCACAATTCAATGTCTTAAAACGACATGAAGTTGTTGTAGTCATATATATGAAGTTTCAAGACTAACTCATACGCCAAGGCTTTGCTAGCGCCTTTGAGTATATAAAAGGAAGTTAAGAGTAACAGAAGATGCACACACAACTTCGAATATTTCTCCACTCTGAAAGAAGACAAGCAAGAAATAAAAATGGAGGAAGGCCAAGATATGCTGGTGCTTGCCTGACTTGGGTGACAGTTGAAAGCCAAATCAGAATCGGAAGGAGGGATCAACATCCATTGCCCAAGCAAACTTAGCAAGAAGGGATTTGTTGAATATCTGATGAGGACAGAAAAGATTCAGCAAAGAGAAATAACATCAGACCCCCTTCTTTATGCATTGCGCCGCATTTTCTACTTTTGGTGATTGAACAGTAAAAAGTTCTAACTATTCTACCATTATGAGTACAAAAGGGGGAGAATTCATTAAAGAATCGCTTCAGCAAGGGAAGTGAGAGCTGCAAGGATTGGAGCACTGCTTGCGAGGGAGAAATGCTCACCTTCTCAATGGGAACTTCATGGCGCTTGCACCATGCAACTGATATCCTAGGGTCCAGATAGTTGATTTTTGACGTGCCCAATGCTACCATCTTCAAATCCTCTTTGATCTTCATATCGAGTTCCATCTTCTCTATTCTTGCATTGATCTGGGCAATCTTCTTCTCTATCCTGAATAGATGAACGAATTAATAAAGCTGGCACTGCATTAGAACAACAAGAGAAGTGCTAAGGCTACTCTTCAGAAGTATGATTTCACGTCCTCTCCCCAGCACGTCTCCCGCCTATCTGCCATAGCTCGAAATCAGGCCAGCTGCTTGTGCAGGAGGGTTCATGTGGACAAAGCGGATGAAAATTTAAGAAAGATTGAAAAGTACACATTCAATCTGCACAGGTCATAACCTTTTTTTTCTTTTTTCTTTTTTTTTTTTTTGGGGGGGGGGGGGGGGGGGGGGGGGTGTTAGTTATGCAATGCACACACCCTGTTAGATGATCAACGCACCCACCTGGTCAGTCACACAATGCTCCCACCCACTGGTGGGGTTAGTGGGTTTCAAACCCGAGACTAGTAGTTGAAATGCCCAGGCGTCTACCAGCCAGGCTAGCGGGCAATCCCCAACACAGGTCATAACCTTATGGCTGCATAGTTCAAAAAATCAAAAACATTATTTGAATCTAGTTGGGTCAGGTCGACTCAAAGACTAGATTTGAGTCAACTCGATATTTAATAATTACATTATAAGTAAGAATTTACTAATAAGGTGTTAGAATAGTCTACATAGAAAATCCTCCTTCATTGGAATACATATATGATCAGATGCATATGTAGTTAAAGATCACTTGTATTTGTACACGGAATCCCTAACTAAAATGGATATGTACAATGATCCTGTAGATGAGATCTACCTGTCCCTAAAACAGAAATATAAAAATAGGCAAATCTGATAAACAAACTAGAGTTGCCCTGCTGGTAGACAATGTTGCCCGTGTGCTTGGGGTTGAGTTTGAACCAAACCAACAGAAGAATATATATATATATATATATATATATATATATATATATATATATATATAAGGTCGACTTCATGGGAACTTCCCATGAGGTCGAGCTGTGTGGGCCCCACCGTGATGTGTGTCAAAAATCTTCCCCATCAGTCAAATGCACCATTCCATGGTGAGACATGGGCTTAAAAATCAGGTCAATCCATGACTTAGGTGGGCCACACCACGTACAACAGTTGAGAGGGGTTACCCACCCATTAAAACCTTCATGGTCGTTTATTGGGCCCACTGAGATGTGTTTCACAAATCCAGCCCATCCATTGTGCGTATCCCGCTTGGATGAGGGGCAGATTAAGTTTCAGCCACATCCAAAACTCAGGTGGGCCCCACCAAGTGCTTTTAGATGTTTTAGGCGTGTCTTCATATGGTATGGCCCACCTGAGTTCCGTATACGGCTGATTTTTGGGATATCCCATAACCTAAAGGGGACCCATCAAATGCACGGTGTTGATGTCTGATCCACATCACAGTGGGGCCCACACAGCTCGAATTCATGGGAAGTTCCCATGAGGTCGACCTTATAGTACCATTTCCCATATATATATATATATATAGACACATCAACTCGGTGAGTGACTCATTTGAGTCGTGCCAAGCCATGTCGAGTTGACCGAGTAGGCAAACTGGGTCGAGCTTGCCAATGAGTTTCATAGAGACTCAGCTCGATTTCTGGCCAAGTCAATGAGTTTCGAGTTGAGTCACCAAGTTTTAGAACTATGGATGGCTGCACCAGCTCATTTCGGGCCATGGCAAATACAGTGATGTCAACCTGGTGAACAGCGCAGATCTTGTGCACCTATGCAATATTAGCACATGGTGGGAAGCAGGACTTGGAATCCTACTCCAGGGAGTTAGCAGGGCTCAAGCAACGTCTCAAAAGCTCCTGGAGGAATGAGTTCTATTACGCTTCAGGTGATAAGTTCTTCTTCCCATCTGCATCTTTCAGTGGGGGCATCCCATTCTCAGCCCAACTCAAATCCACTTTCAGTCCATCCAGCACACTCTACACATCATGAAAATGATCCTTAACATTCTGCAAAAATCTAACAAATACTTCCAGACATTTGTTGAAATCGATAAATGAGTACTTAATCAGGGAATGTTTGGATGTTTCAGGTTCTCAAGGGTGACACACAATAACTGCCATGAAATCATGGTTGAGAGCAAATGGAACTGTTCCGTCTTTATTTCACTTGTGATTAGGGGTGGAAAGCAGGAAGACTAGCCAGCTTCATGCGGGTTCCATTTACCATCCCACCCCAAAACCAAATGTACAAAGTACACTATGGAAACCCTGTAGATCCAGATTCAGCGATACATCCAAACACTACTTTATAGAATAGAGAAAAACTTCAATACTCTGAGTGATGGATGATACACAGGCACTTAGAAATTACTTAAAAATTGCATGCGGCACACAAGTAATTTAAATTAAACTGTCCAAATTGTGTACCGGTTTGGATGTGTACTGAACTATAAATTATGCTTATTTGATTAAATGACTATCAGATTGGTGGACATTTATTAAACAGTACAAAATGAAAAGTATCCAATGGTCCTATGTCAACAAACATGGCTCCAAAAGTCAAAGGTGAGGATTGTTCAATCAATTTGATCTTGGGACAGAAATTCAAAGATAGTTTCCACAATTTTGTATGCATGTCACGTGTACAATTTCTGAGTGCTTGTGTATTAGGCATCATACAGTGTCAGAGTATCAAATAACTCACCTATAACATTGAGAAGTATAACATCAAGAGTTCTTTTTATATATACAACCATCCATTTTTGCTATGCACCAAATAACCCCCTCTTTCTAGCATTGCGAAATAGAACCTCTCCTTCTTCATATATGGCCATAGAACATCATATGTTTAACTTCCGTGAGAATTGACCATTAAAGGTACTATTGACTATTAATTTTAACCATTAACCACATGAAATGACGATTTTGCCCTTGACTTTCTAAAGATGAGAGAAATCCCAATTTCGTCCTTATGTAAAAAAAGGTTACCCCCATTGTTTGGATCGTTTCGATCCAACGTTTTGATGGTTTATATCAAATTCCATGGATGCTCCACCATTTGAGGGTCTAGTCCACCAATTGATGGTCCACCATTTGATGGTTTATATCAAATTCCATGGATGGCCCACATAACAGGAGGTTTGGATCTCACCCAAAATTGTAATTTATCTCATCTCTATAAAGTCAATGGTTAAAGCATCATTCATGTGGTCAACAGTTAAATTTAACAGTCAATTGTCCTCATTAACGGTCACTTCGACTGAAAAGGTGATTTGTGACCATATAGAAAAAAAAGAAGAGGGTTCATTTAACAATATTGAAAAGGAAGGGGGGTTTTAAGCGTATAGTAGAAAGGGAGGGTGGTATACATAAAAAACTCTAACATTAATGAAGTAACAAGGGATGGAAATGGCCGCTACCTTCAGTTCTGCAATCTTCTCATTCAATCTTGACATCTGCGCCTCGTGGGACTTGGAGACACTGCGTTGATGATTGCATATGATTGCAACCTGCGATAAAAAATAAACCCAACAGCAGAGAACATATATCACATCCAGAATGGAAACTGAAGTAGTGACCAGAAAAGGCAGCATTTAACGGCTTAGAAAGCACCCATCATTACCTCTTTGTTTGCCTGCTGATAAACAGCTATCTTCTCTGCAACACTGCCATCCTTTGTCTCTTCGTTCAACTGTCAAATGCCACAATTAAATAGTGCCTAGAAAACATCTAAGAGAAATGCTCTAGTGCTCTCAGATCACTAAAGGTACAGTGCTCCTAGTTGTATTGGACACTCAGGCAGTCTAAAACGATTGATCTAGACCAACCAGTAAGTCTGACACACATTTCCTGGGCTACCATGTAAATATCACACTGACTTGACAATGGTGACCATCTGATTACTAGCCTTTACCATGGATGGTCAAGATCTGTTACACAAAAATAGGTACAACCACAATTGCATACATCTATTCATTGGGGACTACCATGGATTACTTATGATTATGAGGAACCACTTTTTGGTTAAGCAACCGTAACCATCCATACATGGCTTCAAAACAGGATGGCTACAAAAAGTAAGACCGAATCATGGATGGATTAGATCATTCAATTAGTGTGATTTTATCATGATAGAACATAAAATGCATTCTGGGCTTAATAGACAGTTCAGATAGATCAATTGGACTGTGCAATGCAACTAAAGTCTACAAGCATTATTGCTTATAGTACTCTAAGAGCACCGTAGCATTTCTCAACATCTAAAAATCTAACAATGATGATGTCATTAGCAAATCACACGACACGAAGAAGGAAGGAATCCTAGCAACCATGGGCTTATTTAGAACCGAATACTTCTTTCTTGCTTTTCTTTTTCTTCTTTTAATCAGTAATTTAGAACCAAATACTCCCACATCAAAGGAATTGAAAGGCCTTCCTTAAAAAACTAACTTTTTAGAACCAAATACACATTAAGATATTCTCCTTCGAGGCATATTCCCACTGAATTTTACCATGCAATCCAAGGTGATAGACGCATTGTATGTGCGGAAGACTTTGGCTGTGAGGCCAGGCATCAGTTCCTTGAGATGAGTATTGAGTTTGCTTGAATCCAGCTTGTCAAAAAGACAGGCCCCCTCCTTTTTTCCTGATGAATTAAATAAAAAAATAAAAGTAAAATAAAAACAAGAAGAAGAAGATACCCATCAGTCCAGCATTTTGGACAAGATAACAGCAAATCACACAAAGCAGGCCATGCAATCACCCATTTGAAATTGTGCAATAGCATTGTACACAGGACGTTCCACTTCAACCGTGTTGAAATATCTGATGGAATCTTTACCAAGGAAGTCGAACTGGATGACAGGGAAAACAAAAACAAAAAGAAAAAGAAAACAAAAAAAAAAATGCATGACATGATTGTCAACCGAAGGAAACAAACAGCCAGCACCCAGCCACAGAGAAGAATCATCTGAAAGAACCAAGTTACCTGTAACTTTTTTGGTGGAAGTAATGTAACATTTTCGAGTTTCAGAGTGCAGCAACCAACTGTATCGGCCTCATCATCATCCTGCAAAAGAATGATTAATTGAGGGATGCACATGGAGGTAACTCATCAAACACACAATATGCATATGAGCACCCTTCATTTCTATCAAATGGGAAAAGATACAGCGCTTGAAAAAGCAACAATGACCTTCAGGCTTGAGGCGAATAGAAAGTAATGACACTGATATGCCTGAACTCGACATGTGTTTAAATTAACAAGATTATAAATAAAGAAAGCATCTATAAGGCCCTATATTTGGGCGCACTACTGATTTGGATTGCAATAATTACTTAAAAATTTCAACTGGATTGCAATAATTTCCCTTAATATTCAATCCAAAAGCAATCTGAGCTAGACATGAAAAGGTTGTAACTGCAATTTGAGGGAGGTTTATTGTAAATGTTAGTGCACTTTTCTGTGGCATACTAGTATACCTTATTTGTTAATTACTTAGGTCAGTGAGTGTAGTGTCGGTTGAGCTTAAAGAAGACGAAAAATGAAGACTCAAGCGGACCTGCTACATCAAGGAAGAAGAAACAGGAAAAAGAAATGCATTAGTGAAGCCTTCACCTTGAACCAAACCAAAACCCTAAACCTCTAGATGACCTTGACCCATTTAGGCATACTTGTAATCATCTTAGAATAGCCTTAGGTGTCCCAAAAGATCACCTAAATGATGGGCATTGAGGTTGCATGAGCTGCTGGAAATAAGACATCCAAATAGCAGCCTTCATGCACTGTTTGATCGGTCTCCGATCGTTCTAACCCATGGCTGACCGATCGGCCAGTAGAGAGATTGGGGTAGCAACCTGCTGGACCCCCCTAGCCTAGGTCCGACCGGTCGTGACCGGTCGGCTGGACAGGTCATGACCGGTCCCGACCAGTCAAACCAACCCAAATGAAGACAACAACAATTGTCTTAACCTAGCCATTGGACAATTGGTCGTGACCGGTTGTGGACCCCTGTCCTACCGGTCATGACCAGTCGGCTACTAGCCGTTTTGCACCGTTATAGATCCATTGGGGTTTTTCTTATAAAATGGCTAGGCTCGATTCTTGGGGTTCTACAAGAGATATTAGTGCATTAGAAGCCACATTGATTGCCCAAGCCATTAGGCTCTAATCCTAAGCATTCCAAGTTATCTTCCTTGTGTTGAATCACAAGATGGAGCATTCAAAGCTCATTGAAGATGTTATTGCTCTCTTTTGATCTTTAGATGTTTTAGGCACCTCAATCATACGTAAATCCTTTGTCTAAACCTCTCTAAAGATCCTATTAGGTGGAATTCATCTAAGCAACCAAATCTTATTAGTTGTAGAGGATTCACACCAACTCCTATCACCTTGGGCATCTCAAGAGCATCCAGCACAATTGAGGGAGCAAAGGGGAGCTGATTGAAGTACGGGAGAGCGGAGATCAAACAACCCAAAGCGGCGTTGAACTAGGCGCTCATCCAACAAGTAAGATTGTTATTTGTTGAGAGTCCATGCACTCAATTTCCTGTGGGAATTGAGCATAGAGTTTGTTTGTCAGACTCGAATCTAGGGTCATTTACCGATCCTTAGCTTGTTAGTTGAGCCTAAACATCCAGGGACGTTTGCCGTTCCTTGGCACGTTTGTCGGGGAGTAAACATGCGTTGGGTTGAGAGTTAGCCATTTGTCCAAAACTCCATTTAGGTTGAGAGGTGAACCAGTAAAACCTCTGTGTAAAGGTTGAGATGTGAACCTGATTTAAAACCTCCGTACAGTGAATGCCGATGTGCTCAATGCGGTTGAGTACTTGAACCGGGAGTGGAGTAGACCCAAAGTCGAACCACTATACATCGTTGTGTTTGTGATTGTATTTGAGCACATTTCTTATTATGCATTGTGTTTAATTATGAATGCTTAATTAGAATGTATGGTAGGCACTAGATAGGCACATCCACACACAAGATGTACTTTCACTTATTAGAGTAGACTTGAGCCTTATGATCCATTCTCATATAGTCTACATAGGTTGCATAGATTATGAGCTTGATTAGTTTAATCATTTGATAATCTATACTTGCTTAGACTAGGTAGCTTATTGCTTAAACCATATGCTAGTCTTGTAATTGGACCCACTTAGGCTTGGAAGCCGAAATGTTCTTGCTTACTTAGTTTAATTTGATAAAATTGTTAAGTAGGCGCAATCCCCCCCCCCGACTTAGCCATAATTCTAGTTGCTACTAAAGCTTCCGCACGCATACGCCTATACAAGTGTGTTGATCCAAAAGGCGTAATTTCAGTAAATACTAAAAAACAACCTTACAATTTGTTCATATCCTCTTGAATGATATGAAGGCGTCTTATTAAAATGAAGAGGAAAATTACAACAAAGACATAATATTTCCTACTAAGTATTGTCTAAACATGCCCTCTCAAGGTAATAGATACACCTCCGAATTCCCCTTCACAATGTAAGAGAACTCCAAAGATATTGGCGTGCAAAACTGCTGGATATCCTCCACAGAGTCAACAAGCCTCCAAGGGAAAGACCCGTAGAGTTCGCACCCCCACCACATTTGTGAAGTGACCTTCGGTAACCACACAAAGCAGTTATTTAAGCCCAGGCCAAAACGCTCTAAGCTCAGCCTCATTCACATCTCAGCACTGAATTTGGGCCAGAGAAAGTCCTCATGACAGTTCCACAATCATCGCAGATAACTGCACCAACTCACAATGACTCTTCTCCTTACATTGTCAATCCAGCCAAATCCTTTTAATGTCAGCATGCCCTTTTTTTTAACCACCTTTGATATGCCTTCCTTGTTGTTCCTGAGCACCATGTTATTTCATTCCTTCCAAAACGACCAAAGGACATCACCTAATCATAAAGAATCCACAGGATCTTAAAGGAAACCAAACCTAAGCTTCCAAGAGGCCAATTACGGAACCACACATACAACACTCGACCCGAAATGGAGCTAGGAAACCATGTGACAAACTGCAGAAGCAAATAGGCAATGAACAAAGAGATGGCCACCACCTCCAAATCGCCTCAAGCACAAAAAGCATCAGTTAGGAATGATCATTTGTCCGATTCTGAGGTGCCAATAGTGAGCACTTTTTAAAGGCCTACCACCTAAGAAAAGCCCATCTCCTCATTTAAAAGGACGTGGTGCCACAGTCCACAGCAGGACTCCTAGAGAGATTACTCACCCAACCACACTTAACTGCAGAGTTGGGATCCAATGCACTAGACCTGGTATGACTGCAGCCTTGCAGTTCTACTTGTTTGGGTGCTTTCCGGAAAACAACAATATTAATGTACTTGTTGAGTGAAAAATAAAATGATGTAAGTAGCCACACTACGGTGGAAGGATCTGCAGAAAAAAAATGATAGCATAAGGTGAAGACTGGCAAAAGTACAAAGCTTATGTACTTTTGACACAGTAAGGGGATGGTATCTCAGAAGTTATGGTGGCAAATGTCTTGTTGAAAATGCTATCATAACAGTTTCTCATATCATGACCCTCCCAAGCCCCAAAAAGTTCTAAAGCCATTTAACAAGCAGAGGATGAAGAGTCCAAATATCCCTCCAACAATATAAAGGCGTACATGCAGGAGGATTTGATTTTTGGGGAAATAAGGTGGGATAAGAAAATCCCACAATCGACATATCCTGATTCCACCGACAAGTTGGATGCAAATAGAAAATTTTCAATGATCATAAGCTCTCTTCAATAGTGATGCTTGCTCATACGGCTGCAACTTGGTTTGGGTCAACACTACCAGATTGACCCAACCCAGGTTTGGATCGTGCTACGCCGGGTTGTCAAGATCCTCGGGTCACATTAGGGTTCAAAAACACCAATCTGATTTGAAATGGAGTTGGGTTTGGTTGAGTAAATTCTAGTCAGGTTGAGTCAGGTCGGTTTGGGTCAAGTAAAGAGGAATTCGAGTTGGGTTCAAGTTGGGTCGGGTTGAAATTCAGGTCCTCTTAGGGTCAGGTTGTGCTCAATTTGACCCTCAACAGGACCCAACCCACCCAAGTTGCACCCCTACTAGCTCATGGCTGTTTTCATGGCTGGTTAGTGAAGTTCACTATGGGCAATTGTGTTGTGATTTTGAGAGAGATTTAAGGCAATTCTTGGATTTCTTGGTGCCTTTCTGCAATGTGCCAGGATTTAAATGTTTTAGTCATTCTAGTAGCTCATTTACTTAAAATAATGATGAACCAGAAACAACTTAACTTCACCGTGCAATTTCCCTATGCCAACAGCATTATAATTCAAGAAACTTCACTATTGGTTCACCTTCAAAAAGGAAACAATTTTATGAAAATCTTGGAAAGTGAATATTGGCCACCAAAAAAACCTATTTTTATACTTTTTTTTCAAAAGAGGCTCCATCAATAATGCAAGGGCATTTTCACACTGGGCATGAGTGGGGCAGCCTATGTGAGATGGGGGCACACTCAAGGTGGGCGGCCTGTGTGAGGCGAGTGACTATGTGTGAGGCGGAACCTATCCGAAGTGGGGCCCACGAGGGGGTTTGGCCGAGGGCCTGACCTGGGCTATAAGATAAAGGGATTGATTCGCCACGCTCTATCAGTTCAAGCTTTTAGAGCAAGTGGTTAGTTGTCCTGCGTCAAAAGTGATATTAGAGTGGGAGGTCTCATGTTTCAGACTCCTCACTAGGGGTGATTAATGCAAGGGCATTTTCATACGGAGCTCGAGTGGGGCAGCCTGTGTGAGGCGGGGGCACACTTAGGGTGGGTGGCCCGTGTGAGGCAGGCCCCACTCATGTGAGGCAAGGTGACTACGTGTGAGGCGAAACCCATATGAAGTGAGGCCCACGAGGGGGGCTCGGCCGAGGGCCCAACCTGGGCTATGAGATAAAGGGATTGATTCACCACGCTCTATTAGTTCGAGCTTTTAGAGCAAGTGGTTAGTTGTCCTGTGTCAATGGATCTAAAGTGCATTATAAATTCAAGGTAATCAATACTATTGCATGACGGGGGGGAAAGAAAGAAAGAAAGAAAGAGGAAATGATGGCATGCATGTATAAAGGAAATAAAGTCAAAACATAAGTTCATTTAAGGAATACATAAGCAAAACCATGGAGGCCTATTCCTCTACAACATTCGTAGAACGAGCTTATTCCACAACACGGTATGTGGGGCCCACCATGATATGTGCATGACACCCAATCTGCCAATCATATGAGCCTCCTCATGTTCTCCTTGGAGAATGAGGCAGATTCATAAAACAGGTGGGCCAGACCATGTAAAATCATGCCTAAAACCTCAAAATAACATGATGTGGCCCGCCTAAGCTTTGGAATGGTAAGGTGTCAGTTCATCCTAGTTGTCCTTACCTTCTGAATGGATTTGATGGTATTTAAGGCCCACACTCAGGTAGGAAGGTTTTAATGGTGGGCATCCCCTTGTGTACAGATTGGATGTGGCCTTACATCGAGGTGGGCGCCATACACTGCGTAGTAGAATAAGCTTTTTCTGCAGACATTGAAAAGGAATTGTCCTCTCAAACAATGAACAACTAAACTCCAATAAGTAATCTCTAAAATAAAAAAACAAGGCAATTATAAAAGAAGAAATAATTTTTTAATTAGCATAAGCACAGTGATTAGGGGTTACCTTTTCATTGCCTGCCCTAAGAGCTAGCTTATCAATAAGGTAGGTAGCAATTGCTATTTGCCGCTTGGTGAGATCTCTACTTATGAAATCCCTTGTGTATGTTTCTCTAATGCCATGGATGTAATTCTGTGCCCAAAGTCATAGGATGAAGTTATTAATGCCAGGAAAATTTCCAATATATGGCAGAAAATCACAAGCCAAGCACAAAATCATCACACCGATGATTTTTATTTTTCATTTTTTACTTTTTTTAGAATTTCACCACACAAATGAATCATGGAATCACATAGGAAATTACCTTCAACAGCCTTGCCTTCTCATATTTCTCCTTGTCGCTTTGCCCTTTAAGTGAACTACACGCTGCCAGAAAAACATACTTGCTTTCTTTTGGATTGATTGGATCATTCCAATATGCCAACCATGTGACAGTATTGTCGTGCTTTATTTCTTTCCACCTAGAAAAGGACCACCAAGGTAATGTAAAGGTCAATAACCCCAAGCTATAAAATATACTAGGAGGTATAGCACACGCCAGGCACATCAAAAGAGTAGGAGAGAGAGAGAGACCAAGAGAAAGGGTGCAGCTACAAAAATGCGGCATAATGCGAAGAGAGAAGGGTTTCTATGGTTGGCAACTCATGCCCACTTTTTCCAATGTTGTGACCCACTTAAGCCTTACATCTGCCTCTCTTTTTTCTCTTTTTCTTTTTTGCCAACATCCTAACATGAGCCAGAAAAGGATAGGAAGGCATTGTGAAGGTCGGCCTTGTTAGTGGGTTTTTGGGCCATTTGGGGCGAGCACGACAACTCCTCCTTTTTTTGTGTGTGTGTGTGGGTTGGGGGGGGGGGGGGGGGGGCAATGATTGAGAGGGTTAAGGGCGGATGTATTTGATTGGGCGTCTAGTCTTGGCTTTGATGTAGACAAATTCTTCTAGCATCTTATCAAATCGGATTCATCGTCAAGAATTGAATAGTATAACGTAGGAAGATCTTTTATCCACATTGAATCCAAAATTGGATTCCTGATTCAATCAAGAATCCCATTGAATTTCTCATTTCCACTCTTTCTATTCTATAACCTACCGTCTTCCTTATACAATCATCTGATGAGGTATTATCTAACCGGTGTTCCATTGGTCACAAACCCAAACAGTACGAGTGAAATGGAAAAAAGAATGAGTTAAGTTCTAAGTGAAGTTTTTGTGATGCTATTTGTAGCCTTTTTGCTCTTCTGGCGCATTTCTAATAAAACTCCCATTATCTTTCAAAAAACAAAGAGCCAAAAAAATAGGTGTGCGGTGTGGATGTCACATATTCGTTACAGTGGGGATCACAGAGCCTTTGTCTCACAGGCTCCATAATGCCTATGACTTCCGTGAGGGATACAAGCAAAGAAGAGAAGAGGTGCAGGCTACTTCTCAAAAAGGAGTTCAAAGGACAAAACTTCCCTCAGGTTGAAGGGCTACACGATGGAAAAAAAAAACCGAAGGTTTCTTCTCTTCCTATGCCTAATTACAGGGTAAGTGGCCAAACGTTGCTCGCGTTATATATGGTAAAGATATAGCCATCTTGCATAAAATTGTTGCTTAGTTTTTAAAGGAAATAGGAGTTACAGAACCTTTCGCCAGGAATCGGACATTCTAGAATTGGAGCACCCTTTCCAATGTTTATTGTAATATCATTTGGCTGGATTCATCTTTTCAATTTCCCCATCTGGCAATGATTGAGAGGGTTAAGGGCAGATGTATTTGATTGGGCGTCTAGTCTTGGCTTTGATGTAGACAAATTCTCTTAGCATCTTATCAAATCGGATTCATCGTCAAGAATTGAATAGTATAACATAGTAAGATCTTTTATCCACACTGAATCCAAAATTGGATTCCTGATTCAATCAAGAATCCCATTGAATTTCTCATTTCCACTCTTTCTTTTCTATTACCTACCGTCTTCCTTATACAATCATCTGATGAGGTATTATCTAACCGGTGTTCCATTGGTCACAGACCCAAACAGTAGGAGTGAAATGGAAAAAAGAATGAGTTAAGTTCTAAGTGAAGTTTTTGTGATGCTATTTGTAGCCTTTTTGCTCTTCTGGTGCATTTCTAATAAAACTCCCATTATCTTTCAAAAAACAAAGAGCCAAAAAAATAGGTGTGCGGTGTGGATGTCACATATTCATTACAGTGGGGATCACAAAGCCTTTGTCTCAAAGGCTCCCTAATGCCTATGATTTCCGTGAGGGATACAAGCAAAGAAGAGAAGAGGTGCAGGCTACTTCTCAAAAAGGAGTGGAAAGGACAAGACTTCCCTCAGGTTGACGGACTACATGATGCAAAAAAACCGAAGGTTTCTTCTCTTCCTATGCCTAATTACAGGGTAAGTGGCCAAACTTTGCTCACGTTATATATAGTAAAGATATAGCCATCTTGCATAAAACTGTTGTTAAGTTTTTAAAGGAAATAGGAGTTACCGAACCTTTCGCCAGGAATCGGACATTCTGGAATTGGAGCACCCTTTCCAATGTTTATTGTAATATCATTTGGCTGGATTCTTCTTTTCAATTTCCCCATCTGGCACCATGGACATCCATGGAAATCAACAAAAAATCCAAAAGCAATCGAAAAGAAAAGGCTAGAAGTTAATGGAAACCTAATCCTAGCAATGCAATTCATAATGTCACAGAATTCTAGACAATAAAGTTATTAAAGAACCTTGGGATGCTCCCCACGGCCACGGAAGAGTCCAGGCGGTTCAACTCTAAAGTTTCCAACCTGAGATAAAAATATCAGAGCAAAAGATCTGAGAAAGATGAAAAAAATATTATATACACAAACAAGAAATTAAGAGAAAACACAACATACGCATCAGTTAGGATAAGCTAGATATCGTGGATGGCCTTCAATGATGACCTCAATAACAAGCACAATTGAGATTACCGAGCACAAAATCAATATTGGTTTCTGAATTATTTAAAATTGAAAGAATTGGAAAGTTTTAAGAAGACTATATTCCCAGGGAGACAGTCAATGAGAAAGTTTCTGTAGTCTGCTTGTTCCACTAGAGTTTATGTAGGTAAGTGGGACTAGAGCCTTGTGTAGAAGGGTATAAAGAGTCCCATATGTGATGTAGGCCTTGTTCTATTCCTCATTCTATACATCCTCATGTACAATCATCATCAATATAAGAGGCTTTCACATCCCAAATATCTACCTTATGTGCTAGTTGGCTATAAGAAACTGGAAGCAGGTACTTGCTTTATGAAAGAGGGCATGGAGAAGCTGCATACCACCTCATCTAAGTCTCCTTCGTGAATGAGGAGATGCGGAAGTGGCATGCAACCACATTCGTGACTCCTTTTTAGCTTTATTTATTGCTTCATTTTACAAACAATGCACCTCTTACTTCACGCATATGAAATGTCAATCACAATTTATTGATATTGATAGACACGGTCACTTAGACCAATGATGAATTAAGAGCATCATGAGTAGCATAAAATAAAGGGATTTTTACCACAAAATTCCTCAAGAAATTGGATTTTACCAAATAATGCTTGGACAATTAGAAACTTTGGAGAGATGCATTTCAAGGGTGAAAATTACAAAAATACCCTTCCCTATTTTTCCTTTAAAAGGTAGCGAAGTCGAGGATTGTAGGGTCCACATGGTATGTGTATAACATCCAACCCGTCCAACACATGCACCCCACCATGGTGATCATAGAAACCAAAAATATGGCAAATCCATCAAATGGGCCCCACTTGAATTTGGATTTTTTGAGTGGTGTATGCATTTTTTATAGTTTAGCCCACTTTATGATTGGATTAGCCATGATTTTTTGTCCTTCTAATAATCATGCTAGGGTGCATCTATTGGATGGGTTGGATGTCAGACACATACCACATGGACCCCCACAATTCTCGAATCTCCACTTTTAAAAGAGAAAAATAAATTAGGGCATTTACGCACATTTCTTCCTCCAAAAGCATTGCCCGGAAATTTCGGTTCCTCGAGCATTATTTGGTAAAATCCAAATCCCTAAGGCCATGTTTGGAAGCCATGGATTCCATGCCAAACAATGGAAAGAGGAAAAGGGTTTCCATTGACTTGACTATTTGTGTGGTTTGGATAGCAAAGAAAAGGGTGGATTCCACCAAGCAGTCATTACACTTTTGAATATTTTGGATTCTTGAACCAAGAAACTAGGTGAGTACCATGAGGGCAATGTGAGACTTCCACTCACTACCTAAACAAGAACTCAAAATTGAAATCCATGTTTCAAATAGATAATTGTCAACATTATACAACATGATAATCCAAAAACCGTAATGCAAGATAAATCATGACAAACCAAAAACCATCAATGCCATAAGTTAGATAGTGAAATCCAAGTTAGATTTAACCTTCTCTTTGATGCCATCAACAATGGCGCACATGTACTTCTCTTCTTGCTTCAATTTCTCCTCTTTCAAAGCTCTTTTCTCCTGCATAACAATGATCATTGGGTCAAAATTAAAGATCGTCTACGAAAAACTTGTCTCCATCTCTCTGGTCATGAGAAGGGATGCACGAATGACAAATGAATTTCAACTTAAACATGTTCTGAATAAACTATTATATGAAAATTATCTTATGAAAAAATTCTAAAGCGAGTTAAACAAAAGTGAACTATATTTTCTTGCCAGGTAAAAACATGACCCATCATGGAGTGGCAACTATGACTGTGAGTGAATCTAAACTTGATATGCTATTTGAAAGGTGAACAGAAATAGATAAGACCATAAAGAAGAGGGAAAACCAGGCAGCACTTAAAATCCAATTTCCGGTGACTGCATATATTTGTGTTGCTATAAGCAAGGACAAACCAATCAAGATATGCATGGATGGACAATAAATCAGTCAAATCAACCACTACGGCATAGCTTCCTTTAAAATTATTATTAAAAAAAAACATATTTCAAAAAAAAATGCCAGACAGAAAATATTGTTATGAGTAGGAATGGCAATGGGCCAGGCCAGGCTAGTTCTGGCCTGGCCCTATTCCCCTGAAACCTGGACTAATCAAGCTGAAAATGTCTGGGCATGCCCATGGTCAGCCATGTAAGGATAAGAGAAAATAAAGAAGTGGATATCATATGGATGGACAATCCTAGACATCCCTCAGGTGGGTCCCATAATGTAGATGCACTGCGCAAAAAAATCATGCCTGGTTCACAAATTAGGTGGGCAGCACATTAAAAAACAAGTGGACAGCCAAGAAGAAATTGACCAAGTTTTTCTTAGCTGTCCATTTGTTTCTAACACCGTGGCCCACCTTTTTGAGTGGGAAAACCTAACTTTTGGGCCAAAGCATCTACATGGCAGGACCCTCAAGATGGAAGAATTGGATCTCACACCAGAGTGCACCACCGACTGGACCTCAAACTTGTATGCAACATGGTACGAGTCTCGGTGGGCCCAACCCAGGCACTGGGCCTATATTTCAAGTCTGGGCCCAGCTGTGGGGCCAAGTTAGAGACCCTGGCCCTACAGGCTAACTACCCAATCCATTGCCACCCTTAGTTATGAGTGCGATAATTTTTTAACACTTGCCAATGCCCAAGTTCTACAAAGGATATTTAACACTTATGAACATCCATCTATTCAAGACTCGGTGTTTTTATCGTACATATAAACCAGACTCCAAATTAACATAAAACCATGTGATTGTTGTAGCCCCAATCTGATATATGCCACCTGGACTAAAAATGAAAAACACCCCATTTCTCTCTCTCTCTTTTTCCTTTTTTGATGTTCCCAGTTCTCCCAAATTCTTCACAGGATTTGTACGAGATCCAAAATAGAATTTCGGTAGTCAATATTTTCAAGACTTAGAAATCATAAAACAAGTCTTAGAAAACCATGTGTTAGAGTTATGCAACTTGAATTCTAATGCACATTTACCGTGTCTTATGCCCCGTCATGTGAGATGTAGCCCCAGAGTCAATGACCTAGTCACTTAAGAGGGAGACGAAGTAGACACATGGAGAGCAGTACTTGACTGGACTAAGCTAGCACTGGAAGTAGAACTCACGTCTCAATTATGACACTGCATCAAACCATCATATGTCTCTCCGGATATAGTGACAAAATCGCATGAAGCATACATGCCGTAGGATAATGCTGAAGGCAGAAAACTAGTCTTCTCATCATCAGATGACATTGTACCAGTCATACAAGCACCTGCCCACGAAGGTCAGCCAACAATCTCCCACATGAATTAACTGTATGATTAGTACCACCGCATTGAGTACAAGAACGAGGAGACTCATCACAACCACATCCACCAAAAGCATGGTTACCACGACCGCATCTATCACGAGCTCAACCCCTGCCTTGACCACCATAACCAGGAGGACAAATACTACTCAGGGAGCTCCAGCTAAAAGCCCTATAACTAGAACCAGGAGAAGGGCAATCTATAACTATGCATGCGGATCAGTCGTTGGCCACAGAAATAGCAGAAGACGGGACATCAACTCTTTGAACGAGAGCATAAACCACTAGAAGTAAAGGAAGGGGCTCCATAGCATAAATCTCTATGGATTTAATCCAGAGAGGAATTGCATAATTCAAGTCTCTTCATGTTGTTGCCAAATGAGTTCATAGCCTTGAGTACAATGAGAAGGAAGAGGACATATCTACCTCATCCCACATACCATGTAAAATAGTGAAATACTCCTTCAGGCTTCTAGCATCTTATTAAAGCTTACATATGTCCAAAATCAGCTTATACACTCTGGATATATTGTGATCTTCTTAATACAAGTCCCGGATAGTTTCCCATATCTTTTTAGCTGATGTCAAAAACATAACAAAGTTACCAATGGTAGCCTCCATGCTGTTTAGAAGCTAGGCCATGACCTGATAATTTTCTTTAGTCCAGGTTTTGAAACCCTCGTCTATAGAGTCGGGTGGGTCATCCAAGATACAAAAAGTCTCTCTCCTCCACCTAGAAATAGCTTGATTGATTAAGCCCATTGTAGATAATTGTTCCCATTCAACTTAACGGTAGTGATCAAGGTATTCCGTAACAGTAACATTGGCGATAACAGCCACCATCGTTACCTTTACGATACAGGTGGTAACGATCGTAACAGCCCCCGTTATGGTCTCTTTTTTTTATTGAAAAAAAAAACTGAAGAACCTATATCGGCCTCGTAATGGACCATTGCAACCTTTACGGGGGCATAACGGGCCATTACGAATTTTATTCCCATAACGGCCTTTGCGACCCTGTAACATGTAACAGTTGCACTTGCAGCCGTTACCTTTATGTAACGGCCTTTACAACCCCGAAATGGCCTTTTCAACACACCATGGTAGTGATCAATAGGGCGTGAGACTCGGAGGGCCCCATAACAACTCCAAAAGAGCTTATCCTCCATAATAGAGTAATAGAGAAGGCTAATAATGACCATATATATAAAAGAAAATCAATTAAGCAATCCACAACAGGACAACATACACACCTAAATTTTTGTGTATGGTCGGCGGCCCAAATACTCAAAAATCTGAAACGCTCATATAACGAACCTGAATCTCAACAAAGATGGAGCAAAACAAAGCCTGATGTATGTTAGACACATGGAATCCCCCAAAACAATGGAACCCCCATCATTTTCCTTCGAAAATGGCCCAAAACAGTGGAATCACACATGAAAAACTCCAAAATCTTGCTAAAACTCCAATGATTGAGTAAAACTCATGTATGGATGGTCAATAACAGTGAATCTGACCAACCATGTGGAGAAATTTCTCAAAGAACTCCCTTTGATAGGGCAAATGACAGAAAAACTCGAAAAAGGGTTGTTTCCAAAACATATCTTGTAGGGCTCGAAACACGCCTTAAACGATTCAAGAAAAATCTACAAAAATCACCATAAAATCTTCTAAAATTAAGATTTACCAACCCATACCCTTTTTGGATTACAAGTCTATACAAATAGTAAGGTTGCTAACGTCGGCAGTCTCTAATAGCTACGATCAAATCCTCAATCAAAAAGGAAGGCTCTAATACCAAGTAGGTGAAGCTTGTAGAAGAATTAGATGAATGGAAGAAAAATGAGGAAGAGAAAAGAAAAGGAGAGGAAAAGTGATGCAGGATATGTGATGACCTATTACTATATGTAAGTGAGATTAGAATTTAGATAATCAAATAATAAAATTAACCAGATATCTACCAAACACAATAAACTTAAAGAAATTCAGCAAAGAGAGCCAGTATGATTCAATAAGGACAATATCCATAGCATGAAAAGTCCAAATAAAATATAAAAGTGGACCTAAGGATATGAGAATATCATAATCTAGCATAAACCAGTCCAAAATCACATGTAAAACCAAACCCAAATAACTATCCAGCACTGTTCTACTAAAATATGCAAAGTGGGCCAAACTTGGAAACTTGTCGGGGCTAGATTTGAAGAGTAATAGGTCCGAGGTTTAGGATTTCCAAATCAGGTTAAGGAAAAGGTTTTTTTTTTATTTAATGTAGGGAAAAAAGGAACGAAGCAAACAAGAGGGATTTTGGTGCGTGATAGCAGCCGCACGTGCGGCAGGCCTATACGGCCGTATGGACTGGCCGTATGTTCTATATGGCTGGTGGTGCTAGCCACACGTGTGGGATGGGCCTCGGGAGTGGTATGATGTCAATTTTAAGAGATACAAGAGAAGAAAGAAGAAGGGGTAAGAAGAAAAACAAGAAAAGGAGGGTTTAGAAGAGGGGAAAAAAAAAAGAACTTAAGAGGGATGGCTCTTTCTTTAGTTCTGCGCCTTGAAGATCGAAGAAGGAAAAAAAAAAGAATCGAACTGCGAGCAGAATCCGTGACACTCCTTGGGACCAATCCTGAAACCCTAGCACTCTCACATAAAAGAAGAGAATTTTAATGTCTTTTATAAAAATTACAAAGATGCCATCCATGTGTCCAATTTTAAAATAATAAAACTCTAATACGATAAATGAAATCTGAACCGTCCAATAATCAATAAGCAATATCTAAAACAAATAAAAACTTTTAAAAAAAAAGGAATGGGCCACCCAAGGTGGGCCTGGATCGATCCAATGGTTGCATGGCCCAATCGAAAGAAATTAATGGTCCGATTGCCATCCATTCAAGGATCTACGGTCGAAACTGCCTCTCATCATCAACCCGCACACACACATCGCTAATGGGCCTCCAGATAAAGATATGCACGTGTGCGGGGTCTCATCATCTGTCAGAAAATGGGTTCAGCGGGCCCAGCGTCGATCCACATCAGGTCCTCTGCTCCAGCACTCTGTCAACAACGTCTCCTCCTCTGGTAAACTCTAAATGGTGTACCACCGATGTCCTCATCAAAAAGGCTAGGATTTTGCATTGTATGTTCTCTCTACAACACCCATCTTAACATATATTAATATGAAGATATGGCACGCGCGCGCACACACACACACAATGAATACAAATACACTTCCAATACCTTCTGCCTAGCATGGTTCTTTCTTTTTCATTTTTTTTTCAATGTTATAACACGTGCTGCCTACAATTCATCTATAGGCTCAAACCTTGCATGTCTCTTGAATACTTTCACAACTTAAAGGAAAAGACATGCAGCGTGAAAGTACTCCATTTATATTTACCAAAAGCTTTCTCAGAAGGGGGCTCTAGTGTTGCTGGTACCACCATAAGCTTATGGTGGTACCATGCAGATATGAGGCCCACGTTATGTATGAAGGTCATCCACCCCGTCCATCAGGTGTGTCACCTCATCATATTACACCAAGGCACCACTCAAGGGTGCCACAACATAGGGAACAATGCAATATGGGACGCCCAGCCTTGATGTATAAAGGCACCCACTTGAATCTCAAAACAGCCTAATTTTCGTCTTGACTCTTCATCCAGACCAGATGAACTGAATGGCCTGGATTTCATATATACAACATGATGGGCCCTCCATGCAAATCAAGGGGGGACATTCCCTCCCAACTTCTTCACTGTTGTGTGGCCCACCTGATTCACATATCACCCTGATTTTATTGCACTGGGAGTAACATGCTCTGAAGCATATGATGAACGGATTGGATTTTTTCACTCTGTCAACAACATCTCCTCCTCTGGTAAACTCTAAATGGTGTACCACCGATGTCCTCATCAAAAAGGCTAGGATTTTGCATTGTATGTTCTCTCTACAACACCCATCTTAACATATATTAATATAAAGATATGGCACGCGCGCGCGCACACACACACAATGAATACAAATACACTTCCAATACCTTCTGCCTAGCATGGTTCTTTCTTTTTCATTTTTTTTTCAATGTTATAGCACGTGCTGCCTACAATTCATCTATAGGCTCAAACCTTGCATGTCTCTTGAATACTTACACAACTTAAAGGAAAAGACATGCAGCGTGAAAGTACTCCATTTATATTTACCAAAAGCTTTCTCAGAAGGGGGCTCTAGTGTTGCTGGTACCACCATAAGCTTATGGTGGTACCATGCAGATATGAGGCCCACGTTATGTATGAAGGTCATCCACCCCGTCCATCAGGTGTGTCACCTCATCATATTACACCAAGGCACCACTCAAGGGTGCCACAACATAGGGAACAATGCAATATGGGACGCCCAGCCTTGATGTATAAAGGCACCCACTTGAATCTCAAAACAGCCTAATTTTCGTCTTGACTCTTCATCCAGACCAGATGAACTGAATGGCCTGGATTTCATATATACAACATGGTGGGCCCTCCATGCAAATCAAGGGGGGACATTCCCTCCCAACTTCTTCACTGCTGTGTGGCCCACCTGATTCACATATCACCCTGATTTTATTGCACTGGGAGTAACATGCTCTGAAGCATATGATGAACGGATTGGATTTTTCCATGCATCACGCGGGCCCCAGATCTGCCTGGAACTACTCTAATGCACCTCTTCTCAGAATTACAAAGATACAAAAAAAGAAACAAATAAGCTCCTAAAAGAAGTGATGGCACATTACATTAGGAAACATTATGACTCAAAAGAAAGTCATGAATCAATATGCATAGTAAGTGAACTTCTCAGCATGTGCAAGCGCATCGCACTTTGCTTATTTGCATGGTTTATCATTGCCACAGGTTGAGATAAACTGACAGAAGTTTAACACTGACCTTTTAATCTAAATAATTAACTCAGGAACTAATACCTATTCTCCAAATAAAGCAGTGGCATAATCAACTCATCAGATAAAGCTGCATGGATCCATTATTTAGTCTAATTTAAAAGGTGATTAAAGGTAGTTTTACTCACTGCTTTACTCATTTTCTTTTTCTTTTCCTTCTCCTTTTGATGCCACTCATAGATCGGGGTGAAATCACAGAACTCAAATTTCTTGATAACATGGTCTTGGCCAAGTATCACTCTCCAATCGTTCATGAAGTTATCAATGAATTTTTGCTTGGTTGCATACTCTGTGTCTTTCATCACTGCAAACATTGTCGCTACCTGCAAACGAAAAGGTGCATGAGATGCAAAACAAATAACCAATCCTATTTGACAGGTAAACAATTGCAAGGATCTACCCATATGACAGAGAGACAGAGAGAGAGGGGGGAGAGAGAGAGAGGGGGGGGGGGAGAGAGAGAGAGAGAGAGAGAGAGAGAGAGAGAGAGAGAGAGAGAGAGAGAGAGGTTCAGGTCCAAGCAGTTGGATGATAAGTTACCACCGAACCAGTGGATAAGTTCCAACCTATCATGTTTGGGCAGCACCCAACCAGTAATATGTTGGCCCCACCATAAGGATCACCTTGTGCAAAAATTAGCGCAATTCACTCAATAAGGTGGGCCACGTCATAGAAAAAAATGGACACCCACTAATATAATAAAGCAATTTAGTTGTGCTGCTTGTGACCCACTTGAGGAGTGGATCAGACTAATTATTGCATGAGCTGATTCTCATAGTGGATGCAACCTTTTGGGCCAGTCCGATATCACAGACAAATGACAAGATGGAATTTTCCACTGGTTGGATGATGAATTACCATTCCAATGGTTGAATGTGAGCTTGTCTGATATATACATACATACAAGATAAACACGCATGCATACACCTGCACCACATCCACATGCACGCATACACACAAATGTGTGCATCTATTGTATATAACATGAGAAATCATGGGCAGAAATTGCACACTACTAGACTCCGAGATGGCAAAAACTATGCATTACTTGAGGATATGGGAAGGGGCTTTAGCCAATAAATTTTATAATTTTAAAGTGAGTTCAGCTGTGTCTTGAGAGGATGGTGGAGATTTTAACCACTAAACCCTCAAAGCAATTGGGAATTTTGCTGCTACCCACAGATGAGATTTGCCAGAGATTTTAAGAGCTTGGTAAAACCCATGAAATGTGGACCGAGTTCGTGCTTGCCCTTATAAATACATCTCACTTCATTGCTATTTTATTTTTTTTACTTTGGGGGTTATTTGATACTCTAGTAGAGCATGATGATTGATATGCATGCACTCATAAAATGTAAAAGTGAATGGATTAACTCAAATTAAACCAATTACATTGTGGAACCTATTACCGCCAAGTCACAGTCCCAAAATCAGATCGATTGAACAATCCTAACCTCCGATTTGTGGATACTTCTTTGATGGAGTAGGACAATTGGATATTTTTCATTTTGAACCATCCAATAAATGCACACTAATCCAATAGTCAGATAATCAAATAAGCATAATTTCTGGTTCATGATACATCTAGACTGGGAGCCATAGTTTGAACAATTTAATTTTACTTAATTGTATTCTGTGCATGCAATCTCTAAGTATAAGTGGTTTCATATCATCCATCACACTCTACCGAAGTATCGAAGTGTTTCTCTTTTTACTTTGGGATTTTGGCCCTTGGATCTGGAACAATTTTGTAATGATCCATACTGCTCAATGATGGGCCACAGATTCGATGGTTGATAACCAAAACCACCTTCATGATTGGGAGACCCTATGGATGGCCAACAAAAGAACATTTAAAGGAGACAGTCCATATTCAAAGGAAAAGAGTTAAAACAATGAATGGCCCACAAAAGAATGTTTATAGTCAATATTCAAAGGAAAAGAGGTAATAATCAAGGGCTAAAATATTCAATCTTAAATTTCTTTTCAGGAATTCCCCCATCCACAATGAGGCACATCATAGAAACAGCTTGTCATTGAAACGTAATCTCAGATAAACAAAACATGATCTCAGATCAACTACAGTCCGGACATAAAAATAACAATAGAAAATGAGATGGACCAAAAATCACACAAATCCAATTATGATGTGGGTCACAAGATGGAAAACGATGGACCACCCAAACCTCCAAATTCACATGGTGGTCCATTTGACAGTTGGATCAGCATGATTTTTTGGGCCAACCCTATTAGACCGATTTGACGCCATACATACACCATGGTGGGCCCCACGCCACTATTTGCATTTACAAATTGTTGCCCCACATAACTCTCGCCTCTAAGCCTTATTCCAGCTGACTGAGGATACATGCGCGCGCGCGCGCGCGCACTTTGTTTGTATATATATACATGTGTGACTGTGTGTGTGTGTGTGTGTGTGTGTGTGTGTGTGAGAGAGAGAGAGAGAGAGAGAGAGAGAGAGAGGATTTCATATGTTTAGTGCAACAACTCTGACTCAATGTGAAAAGTTTATGACAAGAAATTCAGGACAAGAGGAAAATGTAAATGGCCAGAGCAGGCTACAGAGCATGAGTCTCACCTCCTCTTGCTCAGGAGTTAAATCAACTGGCTGTCCGTTGTAGAGAATCTTAACCCCATGAGGCTTGTATGGGGGAGGAAAAATGACGCCATTGTGCTCCAAGGTTGTCCACTTTTGAACACCACCAGAGCCAGATGGCACCTTCATCAATTTGGAGTGTTCACAATTCTTCATCACTTTCATAGCTGTTTTCTTGAATGAAGAAGAAACAACCTTCAGTTTCTTCAAGGATGATCGATAATCCGACGGAACTGACTTTCTCATTCGCCGTGCAATCGGGATGTAGTCATCATCATCCAATCTAGCTTCTTTGTTCACTTTACATTCTTGCATAACTTCGGAGAATGAAGAGGCACTAGAAATTTTTAGCTTTTTGATGGAAGATGACTGGGGAGAGCTATTGACTTCACCCACTGGCCTCTGGTTCAAACCTATGGTGGATTCAAAAGACTGTTCGGAATCTGAATTCCTCTGGCTAGAACCAACTTGCTGAAACTTATCAGACAAAGTTTTCTCATCATCCGAGTCATATGAGGTATTACCAAATGCACAAACACCAGACTTTGATAACTTCGACGATAAAGGTTTCTCATCTTCTGAATCATCCGCAGATCCCACAATGCTGGTTTCTGTCTTTTCTGGAAAGGATGATCTAGGAATAGATGAAATGCAATCCTCTGAAAGGTGGGAGGATTTGCTTTTCTGACCCACCACAGAAGCTGTAGGTTTTCGAGAGTAAAATGGTATATTATCATCAGGACCAACTGCTGATTCAACAGGAAACTTGTTCAAAGGCTTCTTTCCCCTATCATAAGTTGTGGAGTCTCGTTCTGATGAATGTTTTGGCAAACAACTTTTTGAAGTTTTCGAGTTAGCAACAGTAGACCTTCTTGATACCTTCGTGGGTAAAGCCACCTTATGCTTTGGCAAATTTGAGTTTCGGCGATCAGAAGCACGTGCATCAGAGACAGGCCTTCCTGACAGTCTATCGTGCCTTTGGGATGGTAGTTTCTGTATTGCAGATTTCAATTGATTTTGTTTGGGTGTCGGACGATGCCTTTTAAAAACTAAAGGTAATTCTTCATCATCATCATCATCAAAATGATTTTGATTGATACAACCATGAACAGCCATTATTTCAATCTGCTGTATGTTACACCATCATCTGCAAATGGTTGAGCCCCAGAACAACAAGCATCAAAGCATTAATGAACCACAGAGTTGCACCAAATTCAACACAGCTAAAACGCAATAAGTAACTATCACAATTTATCCTGGACATGAAGGGTGTGTTTGGTTGCACCAAATTTCATGATTAATCAGTCTAATTCAGTGCAACTTTTCATGAAATTCGGTGCAACCAAACACACCTGAAAAAAGAAGGTTTTAAGTATATGGAAGCATGAATTTAAGATAGAAAAGATGGGCAGTAATTTGCACATGATAATGCCTAGAAAAAAAAGGAAGCTGCAATAACAATGTCGTCACTGAATGGTTCTACAACAGTGAGTTGCAAGAAAAACACTATCACTAAATGATTCTGCTACAATATGGTCCAAATCACATCCCAGCACACAAAGCAACATAGACAAATTCAGAACGAATACTGTACTGAAAAGTTGCTCCGACCTACACAACTTAGTGAGTGAAACGTGAATACCCATAGAAAGGAAGAAAAGCCCAAAATTACATAAAGAAAATCATTTTTTTTATTTTTTTACATTTTTTCTTCTTGTTTTTTTCACTTTTTCTTTTAAAACATGTGAAAGGCCCTGCCCTATTAAAAATCCTCATTTTTGCCTTTTGAGAGAGAGGAGATTTGGTGATTTTAATATTCAGAAACCCAAAACAAAGACATCAGAATATCTTTTTCTTCGGTTAACAGAATCCAATGCCTCTTTTTCCATGATTGTACAGTCAAGAAAGGTGAATTTATTAAACTACTATATGTTTTTTAAGGTAAATTTCTTGAAAGACAAACCTTCAAGGAAAGACAAGAATCCTTTATCATGATCAGTGTTTGAAGTTTCGGTATCGCTACAAGTTTCGCTAGCCGGGGATACGGAAACAATATCGATATCGCCGATAATATCGCTGATAATCGAAAATGCGGGGAAAATGGGAAAAACAATGGAATTTTCATTGAAACCTCAGGAGTTGATAAAATACACATATTTGCATATTTAGGAATAAAAAAATTGCATAAAGAATGCATACATAATAGGTTTCTATTTAATGGGGGCTTAAAAGCATGTGTTGCCGTAAGAAGTCAGTCCAATCATCTCATCCATCCAAAATCTGAACTTCCATCCAAACATCCATTAATATTTCAGAATATCGGTAACACATGAAATTTCCAAACAAATCATTAACAACTGAAAAAGAAACTAAAGATCGTGGTCTCGTTATTGTCATGTTGCGATAATGATAATATCGTGATATTATCAATGTAATCGTCAACAAATTGAACGCTGTATACCACCATGCACCCATAAAAAAATATGAAATGAGAATTTTTTAAATATATAGATTTTTGGCATATTGATACATTGGCGATATTATCGAAATATTGCAGATACATTGACGATACAAGCGACACTTGGAATTTACACAGTAAAAAATATTGGCGATACATCGATAGGATCAATGTATTGACAATAAAAACGACGCCTGGAATTTACACAATTGAAAATATTGACGATATCAATACATTGGCAATATTTAGTGATACATCACCGATATCAAGAATTTTTTATACTATCAGTGTTATCGGTATCGCTACCAGTGTTATCGGTGTCGCTAAGCTAGAAATAGAGATAATATCGGGGATATTTCGATAATATCAGAGATAATGCAAACACTGATCATGATATACACCATATAAAAGTTCTCAATTGCCAATATTATGACATGTATACTTTTCTTGGTGCATATTGATGGGAAATGGATGATTGATGAGTTTGTAATTGTTTCTAATTTATTTATATTTTTTCAAATTTTTCAATATTTTAAGAAAATCGGAAAATCTCAAGATTTACAATACGATTGGCAATTCAATACGATTCAAGCGCTATTGTGATTTGCAATATGATAACAATTTTGACAACATTGATCATCATCACCATCATCACCACCACCATAGCCTTATCCAATGTTTGTGATATCGATAATATCAGCTGATATACCAGCTGATATTATCGACATCACACCTCAGCGATACGAAACCCATAGGAAGTTGCGGAACTTTCAGATATTGACAATATTATTGCAATGTATCGCATTGTATCACAATCTATCGACGATATTGATGAGTATCGTCACTACATCAATACTGACGACAATGCCTGGATTTTCCAAAAATAATCATAAAATTCGAAGAAAAAATTACAAAATCCCATTTTCGGTCAAATCTTCCACTTCTAATCCATTTCTTAGATTTATAAATGATATGAATTGATTTTGAACAGTGCATAGTTTAGGACCTTATACAAAGGAGACTTATTATGTGCACTTGTTTTTTGTGATCTTCTAATTTCTAAGTGTGTAATGATTGCTTTTTTAACATCCCCTGAAGTTTCATTGAAAAAATCAATCAACTTTCCAATATTTCCCAGAAACAGTGAAACATTATGCGACATATTTGATATTTCTCATGCGATAACTGATATGTTTCCTATCCCAAGGGTGTAATACATTCACTGATACCAATATTGAAAACATTGGCCTTATCCTAGCTATTGGGGATTGCTTTGAATTATTCTCCACTTGTTTAGTTCAATTCCCGTCTCTATTCTTAATTTTCTTTTGTGCATTCTTATTTTCTCTTGAGTTTATCAGAGAATTAGGTTTGATTTGCAAAATTAGTATCTAGTTGATACCAAAAAGTTGGGTAATGGAAGAGTAATGCAGACATGCCCCCTAAAATAGGCTAAAGGCATGGTTTCACAAGAAAAGTGGTGGGACCAGTTGTGTTTCAACGCCCTAAACCAAGCTTCTTACAATGGATATATCAAAAATATCTAAAACCTTTTTGTCAATATACCTGAATATTGACCGAAATATCATGGTAAAATTTGAGAAAAAGTCCAACACCCAATTATCGGATTGCCCAAATCCAAACCGCATGGTCACCAATAAGGTACAATAAAAGGGCCAATAAGCTCCTCTTTGTTGTAATGGGACATGGGGGCTGTCTCAAACTTTGGAGGCATTGTCAATAGCCTCTCTTGTTCCATTCCATTTATTTTGAAAATTTGTCAGATAGATCATTACCAAGCAACAAAATGATATCCAAAAGAAAAAGAAAAATCATTTGCATGGTAAAAAAATATAAAATCACATCATTCTAAACTGCTTGGAAATTAAAATTCTTTCCAGTGAAATCCACTTTTGCTTGAAAATCACCCATCTAAACTAAGATTAAAAATAAACATTCTACAACCAAACACATTGAACAGAAACGCTAAAATGACTAGCAATGGGAGAATAGAAAACTAATTCGAAAGAGAGTCGTGCATTAATCATGCTGAAGGGCCATACCACCTTAATCGTTTGATGGGGCAGACATTCATCCACGGTTGGATGACTAGAATGTTTCACCAGGAAGGCAATAGCCACAATACAATAAGCGGGGTGTAGCCCAAAAATCACTCATGAGGACAATTCCGGCCCTTGATTGGATGCATGGCATTCAATGAATAACCAAAGAAAGAAGGTACAATGGTGGTTGTCAAAGCGTTGGTTTTGTGGACCTACGGGGTAGTGCATGCCAGATGGATGGTTCTCTCACCTGACCATGGATGCATGCAGGCCCCATCAAGTGATTAGGGATGATGATCTTTCACCTCAGCTTAAAAAAAACAAGCTCAATTCAGAAAACAATCAAGTCTCAAAAAAAATTCCAAAATAGATATGAATTTCAGTTGATTTGCCTAAATCAGAGGAAAATCTCAACAAAGAAGAAAAATTGGAAGAAAAAAAAAAACAGTTAGAAAATTCAAATCACAATCTACACCAATAAAAAATAAAAAAAATGATAAGAAAAAAACCAAAAAAAAAAAAAGCTAAAAGAAGTACCTAAAACCCCAAAATCAAAACCAAAACCCTAAACCAAGAGAAGCGGCACTCATTTGTTATTTCCGACAACATCTCCAAACAACACACACAAACACAAAGAATCAAGAAGGAATCTTATCTTCTTCCATGCTAGGGTTTTCAAATGAGAGAGATTAAAAAGGAGATTAGAAAAGCTCTAGTGAGAGATCTCCATGTGCATATGCTAATTACAGTTAGATTTGCAAGTTGTTTTATGCATAAATGAGAAATATGAAATGGAAAAAAGAAAACAAAACGCAATGGGTAATTCAGAAAAATACCGATTTTTTTATGTTCTCGTTCTCTCTCTTCCATTTTCTCCTGTTGTAGCTTGTCAGGGACCAGACATTTTCAAGAGGCTTTTTTAGGACTGACCAACATCTTGTACACTAGACTGTACATAATGTGTAGCGCTGTGTAGAGAATTCTAAAGAATTATAGAAGAAAGCAAAGAAGTGTGGAGATCTCTGGATATTATAGTGTTCTCTAGAGGGTTTTTTGTAGAGAGAGGAGCGTAGAATAGTCTAAGTGGTTTCTAGAGTGCTCCTAGATGTTGGATGACCGCTAAACATGGCCTCATTCTAGCCATCCATGTAAAACAGATAGAAGGTTCTTAGGTCTCTATAAGGGGGAGTTCTCATTTTTAACTCACAACAAAAGGTTGTAAGCTTTTGAATTATAGTGCAATATAAGTTCTCTTGCCATGAAGTCTCTTTTGTGTGTTACCCCTTCTCTTCCAAGTAGCTTAGCTACACTTGAGTGATTGACTCATCCACGTAGGGGTTGTAAGTCAAGTGTCCCACAGTCTATGCTTGGGGAAGCAATTTGGCCATGACAAGTGGTATCAAAATGTGGTTACGAAGGGGCTCGTAATGCTTGTGAGACAAGACAGATACAATGTCATCTGAGGTGATCAAGAAGTAAACATGTGGGAACGAGGTGGTTTGTTCAAGCAAGCCTAGGAGAGAGAAATCCAAGGTGGTTAAGGCAATGGAGGCATGACTCGCACAGTTGGACATTGTTGTGGTCAATGGCAGGATCGGTTTGAGTCTACGGCCAGCAGCAAACAGGACTTTGAAAGCAAACTCAAAGAACTCAAGGGGGGAGATGATGGGTTGCTCTGAACACATTAGCTAACACTCAATGTCAAGAGAGGAAAGCCTTCCAAGCTATGATGCCATAGACCATCACCATGCTAAATGCAAAGGTTGATGAGATGAGAGGTCATTAGGCCTTATGGAAGAAAATCATCGCCAACAGGAGTATAGCCCTTAGGGGAGAATCCAAGGTGTGAAATCGGACCCTTGATCTTAATGAATCGAGGATTGCTAGGAAGCTGGACAATTTCCTTTGGCAACTAGAGCAATCTTTGAGGTCCCAAGGTTTAAAATGCAGTAATGTGCCTCACCAATGTGGCAACGTTATGGTGGCGGAGGCATCATGCAGAACGGAATGAGATACATGTATCATCGGCACTTGGGAGGACTTCAAGAGGATGATCAAGAAGCAATTATATCCCAAGAATGTTGAACACTTGGCATGGCAGAATCTCAAGCGGTTGAAGCACATGGGTTTGTGATCTACAAGCACGTCAAGGAATTTTACTGCTTTTTTTTTAAGGCAAGGAATTTTACGCTTATGCTAGAGATTCTTGACATGCCTAAGAAGGAACTCCTCTTGAACTTCATGGATGAGTTACAACACTGGGCCAGCAAAAACTAGAATGAAGAGACATGTAGGATCTTGCAACAATTATGGCAGCAGTAGAATCTTTGATAGAATTCGCAATGGGCGACTCTTCTAGGCCAAGACTTCCTCTAAGAGATGGTTGAGGCAAAGCGGAGGGAGAAGGAGAGGAAGGCTCCGAAGACAAGGACAGGTTTAGCACGCCATCAGACAACAGAAATAATGATAGGGAGGGTGGCGAGGATAAACGAGACATCTCCGAACAACGGGAGGTCAAGTGCTTCATCTGTTATTAAGCCTGGCAATAGGTCAGGCGAGGGCCTAGATTTTGAGTTGGACAGCCTGGTCCTATTCAAAAATTTCATTTTGTCCCGGCCTGATATGCTGCATCTAGCCAAGAAATGCAGAAAGAGACAGGAACTTACAACTCTCAGGGCAAGGCTAGATGAAAAGGAAGATGAAGTTAACAAGGAATTATGCATTGGATCAATACAACTCCTCAATGTTATGGACGGCAAGCCCAAGTGCTAGAAGAAAAGTTGGATTTGCTTCATTTGCAAATAAGCCCTTCAACTCAATACAAGCCATGGAGGAGGACGAAAGATGAGAATCAGGTTTTTTAACATGTTGCAAAATCGAGTGGCAAAGGAGACCATGCACTTGAATGTGTTTATGTGCTTAGACGTACACTTCAACATGAAAATCCACTCAAGATATGATAGACAAAGGGCAACCAACAACTCCAACTTTGGAGAGGAGGCAAAGTGACAAGTCTAACACTAGTGAAGGACACTATCAGAATCAAGGCGGTTAACTCGAAAGCTAAGCTTATTCAAAGCATGGCCAATGATGTAGAGCTACATGTTCGTGGGTGGATCGGCAAGACGTATCTCTCCACCATTCCGCTAGATGACTTCAAGGTCATCTTGGGCATTGATTTCCTTTGCCATGCGAAGGCAATTCCAATTCCCTTCCTTGGAATGGTTTGCATGGTAGAGGAGGGGCTTTCATCCATGGTCCTCATGGTGAACAGTTTTCAAAGCATTGGTATCGCTTCAAATTTCACCGACCAGGGATATGGAAACAATATCAACATCACCGGTGGCTGGAAATGCGGGAAAACATTGGGGAAACATAGGGGAAATGGTTGAAATTTTTCAGTGAAACTTTAGTAGATGCTAACATACACATATTTGCATATTTAGGAATAAAAAATTGCACAAAGAATGCATACATAATAAGTTTCCATTTAATGAGGGCCTAAAAGCATGTCGTAAGAAATCAATCCAACCATCCCATCTATCCATCCGGCCATTCAACCTTCCATCCAAACATTTATCTATATTTCAGAACATCGACAACACACGATATTTTGCCAAGAAATCGTCTACAACTAGAAAGGAAACAAAAGATTGTGGTTGCGATATAACCCGTGTTGCAATAATGATAATATCGCAATATTATCGATATTATGGTCGACAAATTGAACACTGCATACAGCCATGCGCCCATAAAAATATTTGAAATGGAATTTTTTAATAAATAGATTTTTTGCGCTATCGATACATTGGCGATATTATCGAGATATAGCCAATACACTAGTGATACAAGCGATGCCTAGAATTTACTCAGTCAAAAAATTTGGCAATAATTGGTGATATCGATACATTGGCAATACAAGCAACACCTGGAATTTACACAGTCAAAAATATTGGTGATATGTTGGCGATATCAATACATTAGAATTTACAATTTTATCGGTATCACTACTAGTGTTATTGGTGTCGCCGAGCTAGAGATACAAGTAATATCAAGGATATTTCAATAATATCGGGGATACTTTGAACAATGGTGGTGAATAAGTGAAAGGCCAAGGTTAGGATGATTTCAGTCTTGCATCTAATCGAGTCCAACGAGTAAGATGAGAAGACGTGCTATGACAATTCAAGGAACCAACATGGAAGATCAGAGATGAGCAGTCAACAAGGGCATCAATGCAATGGGTGGGGGAGATTGCCATGGACCAGACATTTCCAAGGCTTATTCTAGGGGCTTTGCATATTTCGGCTTAGCATGTACACCATAGCACTATGTACGAAGTGTGTAGAGTCGTGTAGAGAATTCTGGTGAATGGCAAATGAAAGTAGAGTGTTCTCGGCCATTAGATGACTAGCACATGGCCTCATGCTAACCATTCATATAAAATAACCTGAAGTCTCTTAGGCCTATATAAGGAAGAGGGGGGGGGTCCACATTGGTAACTCACCTCAAAATGTTTTAAGCTCTTGAGCTCAATTGCAATGCTCAAATCTCTATTGTATGCTCTCTCTTCTCTTCCAAGTAGCTAGGCCACACTTGGGTGATTGCATACTCATCCACAAAGGGGTTGAGCCAAGTGTTGCGTGGCACTCAGGTCAGCCTCCCTCCCTCCCTCCCTCTCTCTCTCTCTCATGAGCCATGGAACTTGAGCAGGCTATGATCGTCGCCGCATTACAATTTCTCCCAAGAAGGCCACATCTATCAAGTTGATTATGCATTGAAGGTAGGTGAAGGTATCCGTGATCGCTTCGATCAGGAAGGACTCCAGCACCGAAAATCTTTCGGACAAGACGAGCATCACCCATCTTTTTTCCAATCATCAAATGTCTCAATTTGTCAGCGGCTGGCAGGACCGCTGCTGGAAGGAAAGAATCAGCCGATTCTCTCGGTTCGAATGGCATTATGAGATGCTCATGCATTGCCAAAGCGACACACCTATATGAGAGCCATGAGACCACTTGGAGTTTGCTGCTACCCTGGTCTCAATGGACAGAGATTGGAGAATAATCCCAAAAAAATCCAGTTCTCAGGGAGCTTTCGTCGAGCACTTAACAGGCATAAGTAAGCGTAGCACAGGCTCGCATGCTGCGTGCTCATATGTCTTTTCAAATTCGATTCAAATGAGGATTGTTTCTTGGAAGTCGGATCCTTATGCAACTGTTGTATTACAAGCTTTCTGCAAGGAGCGGATTAGGTGAGACCCCGGATCCACCGAGGTGGTTGGGACCCCCGGACTTTGGGGCCCACTGTGATGTATGTGACTACATCCACGCCGTCCATCCGTATTGAAAACTGATTTTAGGGCATGATCCAAAAAATGAAGCGAAATACCAGATGAGTCATAGTACAAGAAATAGTAGTGATTGACCATTAAAAACTTCTCGTGGGCCACAAAAGCTTTGGATCAAGATGATATTTCTGTGGTCTCTTCGTCAAGGTGTTTGTTACCCTATCAACAGTTGGATGGCAAATAAACATTCCGGTGGAATCTATGAAATTTTTAATGGTGGGGATTCAATCACAACTATTTACTTTAGTGTAGTCCATCTAAAATTTGAGCGAGCTTCAATTTTTAGTTCATGCCTTGAGATGAGCTTTCAAAATGATTGAAAGGTGTGAATTTAAGGCACATACATCATTGTGAGCCCTGCAGTCAAGTCCCACCCACTTCGATGGATCCGAGGTAGGGGTGTAAATGAACTGAACCAAGCTAAATACCATAGTGTTTAGTTTGGGTTCAATGACCAAAACTCAAGTTTGAGTTTGAGTTTGGTTTGCTTACCAATCAAACGAATTTAAACGAGCTTTAATCGAACCAAACTCAAACCGTTTATAAATAGTTTGGTTCATTAAGCACCCCTATATGCAACATTTTAAATGCCTGTGTGAATGAAATGTTGCACCTTCAGAATTCATTATAGGTTGGACAGCATGGTATGGTCCACTTGAGCTTTGGATAGGCTTATTGTGGAGCCCACCTTGCAACATATATTCCATATTCAAAAAAATAAAGACGGCCAGGTTCTTATTGTGGGGCCCACCTTGATGCATATATTCCATATCCACTCCGTTCATACACTTCATCAAATCATTTTATGGCAGAAGCTAAAAAATGAAGCAGATCCAAATCTTAGATGGACCAAATATTTTTTTAGCTATAAACGAACCCTATCAAGCCTAATCAAACCGAACTTGTGCCTATTTGAGTTCAGTCTAATTACTAATCGAATCCAAAAACAAAGTTTGAGTTTGATTTTTTTAATAATCAAATGAACTCAAACGAACTTTAATCAAACTGAACTCATACCATTCACGAATAGTTTGGTTCATTAACCACCCCACCTAATCTTGCTAACCGTCTACCTAGATTATCTGTCCATACAAACACATTGATATTTATCTCTTTTATTTTCTCTAGTTATTTTTACTTTGTCAATTGTAATTAGCATCATTTACAAATTAATAATATTAATATTATTTTAAACTTTTTTTTTTTATTCATCTTCGTTCTTTTGAAAAATATGATGAGTGCAATTATTAGTAAAAGAAAAATCATAAATTCAAAGTAAAAAAAAAAAATCTATCATAAATGACTAACTCTTATGCAAATTGTCTAATTGTTATTATACTCGGTGATTGAGAGGACAGCTAGATTTCTAGATCTAATCTTAATCGGTTCATCTCAACAGGGGGGGCACTAGTTGAATACAAGCCCTCACTTACACGTGTGGCCTAGTGTTTAATCGTGCTTGATTGAACTACACAAATAAATAGCAAACTATACCAACAAATAATCTATCTATAAAAGCATTGGTAGATTGGTTAGAATTTTTTTAACACACCCATTCACATGCACACTCCACATGAGTGCTTGAACCCATGACTTTAGTGCTGAAGAAATAAGATCGTCTGCTCATCTTTAACAGGAGATGTTTGTCGAGTATTGATTGGTCTAGCTCAGCACCAACATTGTCATATTTGTTGCATTTAACGTAGTCAATGCTGACATATGTTGAGCTAGACCAATCAAGTAGTCAACAAATAAAATTTTCCTATTAAAAATGAGCAAACAATCTGAATTTAATGTTGAAACGTAGTGCGTTAGCTACTGAGCCATGCAATGAAATCCTAGAGTAGTTAGAAATTACATACATGAAATACACGTAAATTAAACTATCTAAAACACCATGCATCGAGACACATAAGTTAGATGCACTGAAAAATAATCATTTTAGCTAGAGATAAACAGGGCTCCATCTATGGTTTGACGACTCATCGGAGTCATATCCGAGTCACTCGAGTTGACTCGGTTTCAGTCGTCTAGCCTTGTTAGCTCTATATGTACTCTCTTCAGTACACACCACACACGTGTGACCATGGCACATGTAAGGGACACCTGAGTGGTGCATGATCTGGGACCCGCTCAGAGAATCCCATGAAGTGGTGACACGTGTCCATTGCATGTGGACCACCAGCAAGTTTCTTTATATTTTATGCTGTTGCTGTACAGGGGTGGCCCAGCTAATGAGATTTTTGCGGACGCGGATTGCCTGCGAAAGCCTTTCGCAGGCATCTCCTGCGCTCGGAATCTAGTTGGGGCCCACCGTGATGTTTTTGAGAAATCTATACCGTTTTTGAGATCATTTTAGTCGTTGCCACAAAAATTGAACAGGATCCAAGACTCAAGTGGGCCGAAAACGTGACGATAGAACTTGCACAGTTGAAATATTCGTGGGGCCACTGAAGTTTCGAATCAGGATAATATTTATGTTTTCAGTTCCTCTCAGTAAAAATGACATTATGATCGGTACTGATGGCATATAAACATCACTGTGGACCCTATAGAGGTTTCAACGGTAGAAATTTCCCTACCCACCTTTTCCTTTATTGCGGCCCACTTGAGTCTTGGATCCCATTCATTTTTGGTCTCAACACCTAAAATGATCTCACAAAACGATTGGACAGCGTAAATTTCTCACAAACATCACGGTGGCCCACCTAGATTCCGAGCGCAGGAGATGCCTGCGAAGCCCCATCCGATTTTTGCAACAGGTCACCTGAAGGGATGGGCCATACTATTCATAGGTGGGATGTTAATTACACACCCATGTTGGCACCATTGCTGCATTTAATGATGCATGTGGGGCCAGGGAAGCTGTCCCCTTTGAGGGTAAAGAAAAGTTGGGCCCAGTGACAGGTGTCAACAGGTCAGCCATAGGCTAGTCATTGATTATACAACGAGACCAGAACCCAAGGGCTTAAAAGGACATTGATGGAGGTATTAAGGAAAACTAAACTACTAATAATTAATAATATTAATAATATAGTCCTTGGTATAGTTGACCCAAATTAATTAGAATAAGGCTTAGATGATGATGATGATTAGGGCCTAAAAATAAGGTCCACATGTCTGTGATCCGGGTCCATTCATAATCGGATACCCAATCGGGTCCTGTTTGGTGTAGTTTCAAAGCATGAATTAGGATTTGGAACGGTGTTTGGACCTACAAATCGGGTCTGGATGCAGGTTCGGATCTAGATAGGGACCCATAAAGAACTTCCCAATTTGGTACCTAATCTGTATATTTGTGGGCCATGCATGGTTTATCCAATCTGTTGATCTAATGGCCCCCCATCATGGATGAACCATGCAAAAAAATAAAAAATAAATAAATAAATTCTCTTCATTTGATGATCTCTAACCTTTCATTTTTGGCATGTAAATAGAGGGTTGGGAAGAAATGCATTGCCACTGTATATTCAAATTGAGAAAATACAATAGATTTAACGGTTCAGATCTTCCAAGAGCCACATCTTACCCGATTGCATGATCAGGATTATCTCAATTCCTATTTAGCACAAAAAGATCCACTTATCAGATGATTAGGACCATCCAAATGGGGTAAGCTTTTGACCATAGCCCATCAGATGGACGGTCTAGATCACCATGCATGCCATATTATGAGTGGACTGTCCATTTGGCATGTGTGCATGATGATCTGAACCGTTCATTCATCAGAGACACCTATAAATGGACCAGAAAATGCAAAATGTATTCATCTAAAAAAAATTACAAAGAAGGTAATTAGAGTCTGGCCATTGATCTGTATGGATCTTTTCTTTTACATGGTTAAGATTGTCTGGTTATTGTGATTTTGGGTCTGAGGTCCATCTATAGAACCTTGGGAGAAGTGACCAGTTCCGATCACCATTAACACATCTATGTTATAAACTTTGGGCAACAAAAATTCATCTCCTCGCAAAGTTGAATCTCATCAAAAGAGTAATGACCATTTTTTTTGCTCTTAATTTCATTTAAAATTAGGCAAAATGTAATGAAATTTGAAGAAAATTTGAGTTTTTTCAAGTGATGAATGATTTCATGCATGACTACACATACCTTGTTCGAAATGATACGCCGCCGAGTCGCCAATTTAGGCTAGTTTTCTTTTGAACTGCAATCAAATTGCAAGCAACAAATATAGCAGCGGAAGCGTTAGCAAGATAACCATAGCCATAATGAGAAGATACCTTTTTATCATTGAAAGCCAGTGAATTTATTGAGAAAACCAGTTGAGGTAGCTAAATTTAGAGAAAGGCAGAGATTTCAGGCCACGCGGCATGCAACGAATCTTTAAAGACATGCGCACCAACTCATAAACCATACGTTGGGCTTTGCGCATGCATAAAGCTTTTGAGGTTAATAACATAGTTTAAGAACTCAAAAAAACTCAACCCGACTTCAACATATTTCATCATTACTCGAGAAAAAACTCAACTTGATTAGTTGAAGTTCGAAAAGAAACTTGATGAAACGAGACTTGACTCGCCAAGACTCGATGAAATTGCACTAAGGATACAACCTACATGCTCTGGTTGTGTTTGGAAACACGTTGATAAGCTACTAATTTGGTTGACAACAATAAATTAATAACTTATATGATAAAAGTTAGTTTAATAACATGTTATTTAAGAGGTGATTAACACCTTAAGGTGGCTTATATACTCAGGGGTTGTTTGATAAAATTTATTTTCAGCACTTATTGCTGAAATTTGATATTTTCAATGATTTTTACTACTTTAGATTGTTTAGCAAATCCAACTTATGAAGTGCTTAAATCAAATTTCATTAAAAATATAAGGCTTTTTCTAACTCCCTCCCTCCACTCAATCTAAAGGTTAATTGCTGAAAGTGGTGGTGCACTAAAATTTCTTTTCATTTTTTACTAAAATCTTTCTAGAATTATTTCAAAACTACAATTCAACATTTTAAGTTTTCTGTGCTTAAATTGATTTTTAGAGCATATTTTTTAGTTTATCAAATGATACATCAAGTATAAAAAAAAAATTAAAAAAAAGATTATTTTTTCTACTATAGAGTACCTCCTCTACCATTGTGATACATGTGCATCCCTCCTCGATAATCTCTCTCACTTCTCTGGCTTTTATCCCTTTATATCTTTCTTCTTTCTTTCCTTTGTTCCTAGTTTTTCTTTCTTCTTCTTTTTCTGTTAGGTTTAATCGAACAAGGTGGCTTATTAAATGAGTACTAGTGTAGTGGTTTGGGGCTTTTTTAATGGCAAAATAGGGAAAATGAAATATAAGATTAGAATGATTGGGTTGAAGAAAAAACTTCTCTTTCATCATTATAAGGTTAGAGTTTCATTTGGACTTTTTTTTTTAATTGATTGGATTTTTTTAAAGAATATTTTCTACTTTTTGGTCATGTAGTTTATCAAATATACTTCTGTGTTGAACCAATAGAAACTAAGAATAACTACTGGAGGGATAAGTAACTGAAATAAAATGACTTGTGAACCAAACATGGTCTTACAAAACATATGCAAATGTCAGACCTTGTTAAACCACAAGAGTACATTGTGAAAATTATTACTTGCTTATTTCATTGACAGTAATATGAATACATTAAAAAATATGAGAAATCTTGATAAACACGCATCATAACAAAAAATAAAATATCTTAATTGAATAAGATTATCCTAACTACTCTAATAAGTCAAATTGCACTTTTAGATACAAGTATCTATTTATAAATTGGAAAATTTCTCCCTCCATTCTTGCACGTGACTGTCTGAAAATACATTTTACAAACTGTCTTACAAACCCACACCACTTGAAAAGTTCGATTAAAGAGATATATTTCAATATAAGCTCTATTTCAGCATCTCTCTCAATGTTGTCTAATTAATTTAAGATCATTTACAGCCAAATGCATGCAAGCTTAAAATGCAACCCTTTTTTGTCCTACCAACACCAATATGCCACATGTATAAAGCATTTGACTTATGCTAACGTGAGGAACATCCACTCATTAGGTAGCCTGAACTTAGCTATAAGTTGAGTTTTATGATGCTTCGCTTATCTTTTTCTGCTATTTTAAATTTGAATTTTTAGGTTTTTTAATATTTGGAGTAAGGTTTTGTTCCCTTTCATTGAAATTTCTTCCAATTAATAAAATTATAGGTGGTGATCGCTTTACCTTTTGTTAGCATGTTTGGTTTTCCAATTACAACATTAAATAGCTATAAATGGGTTGTGGTTATTTATTCTTGTAATTGTCTAGTGACATCGCTTGCATTGGACTATAATAGTGATTTTGCCACATTGTTTCTTTTCCCATAAATCATTGTAAAAATAATATTTTCATATGTTGAAATGTAATAATTACAATTTACATAAGGTGTCTCACATGCTAGCCCACCTGAAGACGCCTAGGCATTTCAACAATAGGTCTTAGGTTCAAGTGCTAAGGAGACACACTAATCCCATCGATGGGTGAGTGCATCATGTGATTAACCGTGTGGGTGCGTTGCGCAACTAGCAAGGTGGGTGCATTGCATGAAAATTTTGTTTTTTACATAAGAGCCATTTGGATTAAAGTAAATGGGAGAAATTGGGAGTAAATGGAAGTAGATACCATTTCAGGTGTATTTGGTGAGAGTAAATGCATTGAAATAAAATGAAATGAGAGTAAATATGCCTGTAAATGAAATCATCTTTTCGAAATAATTTTTAAAGAGTAAATGAGATAAAATGCCTTTTTAAACTCTTTTGAAGAGTCACTTGAGCAAACAAAAGTGCCTCTACACACATATCTACCATACACATGGCACATTAATGATACTCCAAAACAATTCAATTATCAGCTACATACTAAAATCACACTGATAAAATGATCCAAGACATCCAAAGGTTGGCCATTTAAATGTACGGAAAAAAAAACATTCGCAAGTTGCTTGTTTGTAATCCTTACATTTGTGACCGACTCTAGGCTCAAACTTTCCTCCTTTTTTGATAGAGTATATAATTCAATGGGCTCGTTACAATCATTATGTTAAACATCATATATGTTCGCTAATTTAAAATATTAAAGTTAATTTATGATATCACATATGTACTTATGAATATATTGAAAAGGTAGGATGCATTTTAATTCTCTCATTTACTCCTTCCAAACAGAATATTTTAATTTCAAATGCATTTCATTTACTCTTATCTAAACATAGCTAAATAAGCTATTTATTCCTAATTAAACAAACACCTGAAAGCAACAAAAACAACTCTTTATTATGTATTTAATGCAAGATGTGGACCTCTGATGTAGCGAGGCAAGGCAAGAGCTAGGAAGAGGACTTAGGAGTGAGCCCAAAAGAACCAAAGATTAGACCGAGGAAATCGGGAAAAACGCCGACAAATGACCTCTAACAACCGGTTGAATTAAATTTGGAGGACAAGCAAACTTGCTGGACTGGTTTTAGAGCTAGCCGACCGGTTGTCCCTCAACTCCAACTGGTAGGCCCCAGCACAGATGCATGCGCGAACCTTTTGATTTTGAACGATTTATTTTTGTTTTAAGTTGTTTGTTTCCTTTTGTAATTAGGACACATAAGTTATGATTATAGGGTTTAGCTTTAGTATTTAAAGCATGTTAAACTCGTTTTATTATTATGATTGAATATTACGACTATTTTTTTTTCTAGAAAAACTAAAGTTTTCTATTGTTCTTCATGTATTCGAAGAAAAAATCTTATGCATTCGAGATATTCTATCATGAATAAGACGAAGATAGGTTGAGGAATCCCTGTAAATCTGAAATTCGAATTGATTATCCCTATGAGAGAGACGATGCTTGATTTTACCACATTCCACCCACATCAGCCTCTTAATCGCCAACTACCTTACCTGGGCGATAAAGGTTTTGAATGGTAGGCTTCAACTTATGTTAGGGCCCACTTAAGTTCTCAGTCTTTCTTTATGTTTTTTTCTATTTTTCTTTTTAAAGATTTTTTATCCTTTGCTTGGCTTTAATAGGGGTTTTTAGCTTGCCCACTCTTTATTAGTCCACCTCAACCCACCTAAACACTAACATCATTAAATGCAGCGTGCTTACAATGTCAGTGATGAGTTGGGCCAATCAGGCCCTCGGTGAATAGAAAACCCTGTTAAAGGCAAGCAGTCGATCCGTACTCGTTGTAAAATGAGCTGGTGAAACAGATGAACGGACTGGATGTAACACAAACATTGTGGTGGGCCAGGTGAATGGGCCAGATATCTCACGTGTGCCACTTTCCTTTCCTTTCAACCCTTCCTCATCCCCAACCTCTGAAAACCCTAAACCCTTCCAACTGAAAAACCAAACCGAACCATTTTGCCATTTTCTTTTCCCTCATTCCCTCATTCCAACCAATTCCAATCTTTCATCCAAACACTCCAAGTCCCATTCCCATTTTCTTCTTCTCTCTCTCTAAAACCCATTCGCGGAGAGGGTGAGAGAGAGAGAGAGAATGAATTCTCTTCACCTCACAAACCCTAACCATATGATGGCTTGTCCATCAGCCTCAGTTGGATTCCTTCAGAATCTCTCGCGACGCCATCCCGGCATCGGTATAGGCCCCAAGAATCGAAAAAAGAGGAGTTCGAAGAGCTGTGCTGATGGCTGCATGGTCTGCTGCTCTTCTTCCTCGTCGTCTCCTTTTACGGCCATGGAGTCGGCCAGGATAAAAGTGGTCGGAGTCGGAGGAGGCGGTAACAATGCCGTTAATCGGATGATCGGAAGCGGACTCCAGGTAGTATTTCTCAATTTCCTTTCTATTCTGTTATGTAATTTTTTTTCCGAATCCAAATTCACGTGTTTGTCCTTTGTTTAGTTCAGATTTTAGGAAATTTATATTGGTTTTCTGTTTGAAACCGAAATCTTTATCCGTCTCTCATAATTTGTTTATTTATTTATTTGTTTGTTTGTTTAAAACCCAAATGTGGGATTTTTTTCAGCTTTTGTTCCAGACCATGTTCTTATGCCCTGTTTGGTTGCCACTTAAAAAATGAATTCATCTCATTTTTTTTTGTTAGTCATGCAACGCACTCACCCTGTTAGCTGGGCAACGCACCCACATGGTTAGTTACACGATGCACCCACCCACTAGTGGGGTTAGTGTGTCTCCTTAGCATTTCGAACCTGAGACCTACTATTGAAACGCCTAGGCATCTTCCAGCTGGGCTAGCAGGTGAGACACACTAATTTTAGTTAACAGTAATTATTGTTGATTGAAATGAGATGAACTCAATTTTAAGTGGAAACCAAACAGGGCATTTTTGTTTTCCAGCTCTCTTTTAGGTCGAGATTGCACAGAACTGATTTTTTTTTTTTTTTTTTTTTTTATGTGCAAAATGTTTTTCTTATTGATAATGCAACTCTGTTTATGCAATATAGAAAATTACTGACGCAGAACGACTAACCACTTGCTCTAAAAGCTCAAACTGATAGAGCGTGACAAATCAATCCCTTTATCTCATAGCACTGTTAGCCTAGCTGGTTGACGCCTTGGCGTTTCAAACAACAGGTCTTAGGTTCGAGACATACTAACTGCACCAGTGGGTGCATTGTTTGACTGATCGTGTGGGTGCGTTGTGCAACTAACAGGGTGGGTGCGTTGCATGACTAACTAAATAAAAATTTCACCTTTAAAAAAAAAATCTCATAGCCCAAGCTCCTGCTTCACACAGGCCAGGCCCATAGCCGAACCATCCTTCGTGGGCCCCACTTCACATGAGCCTCACCTCACAAGAGCCACCCGCATCACACGAGCCGTCCACTTCACACAAATCGCCCACCTCATGTGTGTGGTGTGCCCCCGCCTCACATAGGCACGAGACCTCCTGCTCTAATACCACTTTGATGCATGATGACTAATCAGCTCTAAAAGGTTGAATTGTTAAAGCGTGGTGAATCAATCCCTTTATCTCATAGCTGAGGCTCCTACTTCACATAGGCCAAGCTTTCAGCTGAACCCTCCTTCGTGGGCCCTACTTCACATGGGCCTAGCCTCACATGGGTCGTCCGCCTCACATGGATCGCCCTCCCCGAGTGTGCCATCGCCTCACACAGGCTGCTCCACTCGAGCCTGCTGTGAAAATGCCCCTGCATTAATCTTTGACGTAGGACGACTAACCATTTGCTCTAAAAGCTTGAACTGATAGAGCATGGTGAATCAATCCCTTTATCTCATAGCCCAAGCTCCTGCTTCACATAGGCCAGCCCTTCGACCAAACCCTCCTTCATGGGCCCCTCCTCACAGGGGCCTCGCCTCACACGGGCCATCCGCCTCACATGAATTGCCCACCCCGAGTGTGCCCCGCCTCACATGAATCGCCCACCTCGAGTGTGCCCCTCCTTACACAAGCCGCCCCACTCAAGCCTCGTGTGAAAATGTCCCTACATTAATTACATTAGAGGGATTGGATCCATACAAATGGATTTTTTAGGCATTGGGGATGATATCCATAGACATCCGTAGAGCAATACCGCTACGTGTATAAAAGAAGGTGCCCCCCCCCCCCCCCCCCCCCCTTTAAATATGCATTTATGGTATGGCACAGACCCTTAATTACATTCCATAGGGAAATACTCTTGATTCTAAGGTAAAGCATAAATACCGTGGCAAAGGCATATATCATATGAATGAAATCAATGAGGTGCAAGGCACTTAACTTGTTCAAGAATACATCAATAAATAACTAAAATGAACTCACAACTTGAAGGGAATCAATATGTAGTCCAAATGCGTAAGGGGTTTATGAGCTTGTACAGGGTGGAACCTTTGAGGAGATACAAGGTGTTGTTGAGAGCACACGGACCCCTAGGGTGCAAACCTTGAAGGCGGACGGATACGAGAGGGATACGGGCCCTTCTGGGCCAACTAACCACATAAAGGTTCAGACCTTGAGGATAGTCCAAGCCTAACCTTGGACTCACCTAATGCGGACTGCGGAACCTTTCAGATGGCGCTAGATGCTTCCCCTTTCTTTCAATCAAACCACCAAAAGAGGCACAGAGATTTACGTGGTTCGGCAATATGCCTATGTCCATGCGACAGTAGTACGAAACTTTCACTAAACAAAGGGAAATCAAAAGTTAACTTATTGTTTCTCTAAATGCTACAAAGAGTATGCTAGGGATAAGCCCATAGCATATATATGACAATGATCACTGATTTGAGCTTTGTGCCCCTGCGCCTGGTGAAGTGACTAGTGTTAGTGCACTATCTTAATAACGATCTCTCTAGTGTAGAGTCCATAAATTCATTTAGATAAGATAGACGAATACAGAGATGTGAACGTATGCATGTTCATTGTATGTGTCTTCAATATAGGAAGCATTGAATTGTGTTTATATTGGATAATGCTTCATTGCATAGTAGAAAGCGGGAAACTATGGGTTGCAATAGAGTATGAAGGATAAACAGGCAGTGCCCAATAATGATGATGTATGGACATTACACCAGAGAGATAGTAGTAGTGTGCTATGTATTGGTTTAGCGCTTATAAGAATACCACAGTGAGCTTTGGTCACCAAGTGAATAAGCACAGGGCATAGATCAAGTGATCAATGTACATGAATAGGGCCCACTTGAATGTGCATATGATGAAGCGCGGCCCACTTGAATGTGGCTGATACTAGGTGTTGAAATACATGCAAGAGCGCGGATGTGAGTTGTAGTACAAGAGGTATGTGTGAGTATTAGTGTGAATGCTATGAATAATGTTGGAATCCTATTGGTTGGTACCCTCATCCATAAGCGTAAATGTATGATGTGCCATGTGGATGTGATGGGCATCAAGGCCCCACTAGCACATCAACACAGACGCATTGATCAACAAAAGGCTCTAGAGGGATGAGTTTTTATGATAGAGAGTATGGTCCACACTGGTTAATAGCGTGGACGGTTGTTGGCCCAAAGGATGGCTGGCTTGATGGCCCACCTGATGAATGATGCGGCCCACCTCATGCATGACTTGGCTGTATCAGCTGCATGAGGTGTCGTGCGTGTTAAGATGCCTAAGAAAGTGACATCATCACAACATGAGGCGTAAGAAGAATGCAGGATGACATGCGGTGTAAGAGATTGAAGAGACGAAGCATGATAACGTGTAGCATGAGGATGTTATTAAAATGTAGATATGTAGGGTTGTTAATGGGTTGGGCTCGGGCCTGACAAAATCAAAATTTTGAATAGGCTTGGCCCGAAACAGTTCAAAATTCGGGCCGAAGGTAACCGTGAACCCGACTCGTTGACAAGCCTAAATATGCATGGGGAGGATGATGATGGGATGATATTCATTTTGAAATTGCGTGGGTAGTCTAATATGACACCTTGACACACTATGCATTTGCGGAAGCTTGTCGAAGCTACTAGAATCACGGCTAAGTCCTAGAAGGGGGGGTGATTAGGACCTTTTAAAATTCTTTTCGCCTACTTAATTTAATTTAACAATTTATACTAAGTAAGCAATAATACTTTGGCTTCCAAGCCTAAGTGGGTCTAATCACAAAGACTAATAAATATAGGCAATTAAAGCAATTAGTCTAAACACACAGATTACATAAGATAAGTTTAATGAGCAACTAATCTATGAGAGCAATTATAGACTACACATGATAAAACTATCAAGCACTTAGTCTATAGAGTGAAACTAGAAGTTGTGTACGTGAATATACCTATCAAGAACCTAGCATACGTTCCATTCAAACATTTATATAATTAACAATTAAACTACAATGCTAGAATAACAATGTACTCAAATACATCATAAACACAAGCATGTATAGTGGTTCGACTACTTGTCTACTCTACTCCCGGTTGCCGTTCCCAACCCATGAGAACACTGGATTTCACTATGTGGGTTTTAAATCATGTTCACCTCACAATATAGGAGTTTTAAATAGGTTCCTCTCAACCTTACAATCTTACACAAGGACCGGGTCCTACATAATAACCTACACGTACGCACTTGTGTTGGTAGACCACGTACGCCCCTGTGTTGGTAGACCACATACGCACCTGTGTTGGTAGCTCTCCTTGGAGACCTGACAATTTAGGTTCTACACAAGAGCCAAGGTCCTACAACCGAATCTGAGTTTAGGCCCTACAACTGAGCCAAGGTCCTACAACTGAACCTAACGTATACTCCTGTCGGAGGCTTTCCATAGAGACTTGATTCAGCCCTACACAAGGGCCTAGGTCCTACAACCGAACCTATCGATTTTGGGAATTCAAACTTTCATACTCAATCCTACACAAGGAAAGAACATGTATGGATTCTACAAATTAACAACCTTACTTGTCAAATTTGAGACCCGTTGATGCACCGCTTAGGTTGCTTCTACCTGCTCTCTCGTGCTTGAATTAGCTCCCATGTGCTCCCCCTATCCTGTTGCCGGTGCGTTGTCAATGCCTCAGCTTCAACGATCAATCCCCTTGTATATGATCTTCTTGAGATGACCAAGGTGATGAGAGGTGGTGGTGAATTCTCTACAACTAATAGTTTTTTATTGTCTAGAGAAATTCACTTTTAAGGATCTCTTAGAGAACTTTAGACTAAGGTTTTAACCATGGTAGAGGTTTTTAAACTTCCAGAGATCAAGAGAGAACAAGATCATCTTCATTTGAGCTTTGAATGCTCCAATATGTGATGAATCACAAGGAAGATGACTTGATTGGGTTAAGATTAGAGCCTAAGGATGTTTGCAACAATGGTGACTTCTAATAACTAAAATTGCCCTCTTAAGCTAAAAAACCGTGCCCCTTTCTTATATAGATAAAACTCCAATGGTCAGAAAACAGGCTGAAAACGGTCTCTTCGATAGGATCAAAATCCTAATTCGATGGAATCAAAGAATTATCCAGAGAGTTCAAAAGGTTGTTGGACATTCATTACGATGGCATTGAACACTCTTCGATGGCATTGAAAAGCACACTTCGATGGGGTCAAAGGGTTATTCGATGGGATTGAAGAATTGTCAAGAAAGTTTAAAAATGTTGCTGGACATATGTTCGATGGGATCAAACTGGTCTTCGATGGCATCGAAGTACCATTGAACTGAACTTCGATGATATTGAAGTCCAATTGAAAATTGTTGTTTGAATAGGTTTGTTAACAACAGCTTGCACCTCTTAAATTAGCCCAAATTGTCATGTTTTTAAAGTGTTCTAAGGCTGATGAAGATTACTAATGGTTTTCCTATATGGTCCAAGTCACCTAGAGGTTATGGTTGTTTTGGTTTTAAGGGTTAGGGTCACCAAGGCATCTCTTTTACCTATTTCTTCTTCATTGATGCTTCTTGTCCACTTGAATCTTTGGTCTTCTGCTTGCTAAGGCTCAACCGACATTGTAACATATGGACACACGTGATTGACAAATAAGGTGTACTAGTATGCCACAAAAAAAGTGCACTAACACACGTTAGGCACGACTGCCTTCGATGTTAAGCCCGACCATATGCGATGATGTCCATGTGATAGAGTTGACTGTGGGCCGTTTGATGTGCGCTCATCATTCAGAAGGTTTGAGTGTGGGCCATTGTGATGTTTGTTGATCAACTAAAGGTCGAGTGTTAGCTCTGTCCTTGTGATCGATTGCCATGGATGACCCTAATCTCCTTTTCTTTTCCCCTTTGCTAATAGATGATGCTCTCCCTTTTATGATATCTAGGTGTTGATTCAATGAGGCGATGATTCAACATGGTGTTGAAGCATGAGGTGTTGATTCAATGTAGTGTTGGAGCATGAGGATTCAATTTAGTGTTGAAGCATGAGGTGTTGAAGTGCATGAGGAGGTAACACGTGTGTAGAGAAGGATGAGAGGGTAACACATGGTTCTATGAAGTGAGGAGGTAGGCACATGTTGTTATGGAATGTTGATCATCTGGACTGTTCAATGAAGGACATTGATGATGCCGATCGTTGAATGGTGGCCTGCAACACTAGCCATTGGATGACGACCCACAATGGACACGTGGTGGCTTTTAATGATGGAAGTGTTGTGTTAGCCATGGGCCACTTGATGAAATTTGATGATCAACGCTACACTCAAACGCTAAGTATGAGTGTTGTACATGAACGTTGGAGATTAGCGCAGCCCTTGGATGGGTGTTAAAGTGCAGATGCACATTGACTAGCGCAGCCTAAACATGTATGCTAGAGATGATCATTGGACATGAGCGTGACCCTCGGATGGGTGTCAAGCACGGATGCACATTGACAAGCGCAACCTCAACATGTACGATTTAGATGAGTGCTGGATATGAACGTGGCCATTAGATGGGTGTCAAGCACGATGCACTTTGACAAGCGCAACCTCAACATGTAAGATGGAGATGAGCGTTGGACATGAATGTGGCCCTCAAATGGGTGTCAAGTGCATGATGCACATTGACAAGCGCAACCTTAACATGCATTAGCACGGCCTCTACATGTACTAGTGCAGATGCGCCAAAGGTTTAGATGTGAGGAAATTCCTCAACTCCTCCAGAGTGAGCATTTTCCAACCCCCAAATAGGAGCTTCACGGGGTATTTATAGGTAGATGTTGAAGTGGAAAAAGCGACAACTATCAGGTGTAAGGACGTGCATCAAGTGGCAATTGGCAGATTTGTTGACTTCTCATCCATTATGGCACATAGACATGCTGAAGGTAAGCTCTCTCGTCTGCACTTGTCACATGCGTGGTATTTGGACAAATCATGCACGTTGATCATTATCTCCAGTCTTTGAGTGCAGACGCCGAGGCCTTGTCATAGCGGAAGGGTGCGCTCATTGCAAGCTCTAAGCGCGGTCTCTTGGGACCGGCTGCGCATGAAACGATGCGTGTAAGTGTCTTCAGTCCAAAACTGGCCGCATAGGAACCCATATGTAGTGATGATCAAGCATAAGGTTGAGAGGCCGTGTGAATGGTTACGATCAATCGTGAGGCTGCACACGTCAAAATAGCCGGTGTTGTGTCGATGGTTCATGCTAAAAAATAAGCTACAACGCGGATGCCTGAGTGGCCTATTTGGCACGTGTTAGTGGATGAGTGCTTGGCCACACGTGATGAATGGCTCACTTGTTTCGTGAAAAACCCCTATATTATCCTCGACCTTGACACAACTTGGGAAGATGACATTTTATGCCCCAACAAGAGCATGCCATTTGATACAATCCTTGGCAAGAGAATTTTGGATACTAAATTAGCTTTGCTCAAAATGGCAGGAAGTAAAATGTTTAAGGCCATGTTTCTTTTGTGGCCTTTTGAGGAGCAGAGAAATATAATTTGTGACTTTGGAATTTTCACGCTTAGTGCAATTTAAAAAAAAAAACTGTCAATGGGGCTTGTTTATAGGGAAGGAAGAGCTCACCATACCCTTGCTAGTATTATTATTATTATTATTAATTTTTTTTTTTTTGTTATTCTCTACTAAGAGTAGAAATCCCAAAAATCTCATGTTGTTTTTCTCACAGCCCCAAGCCAAATGCAGCCCTAAAACTGGGCACTGGATCCTGAATTTGTCTTGTAAAAAACCAAATCTTCACAGGTTCTCCCTGTTTTGTATGGTCAATTGCCTATATTCTCTAGTAGCTGAACCCAATTAGTTGGGGTAATGCTTAGACAATGATGACCGTTGTTCTCCGGTACCCCCTCCACTACTTGACGGGCCGCAAAGGATCTTCAAGAAGATGTGGACGCCTCTGCGGAGCTCCTAGACTTCTGCTCCCGTATGGTCAGTTTCATCTGTGGTAAAAGGAGAAGATTATGATATCTCTGCAGTCTCTAGGAATGCCTCATCTCCCAACTAGGCCCAAATACCAGTGGAAATGCCATCAGAGTTTAGTTTCCTGACATGCATAGCAGGGCACTCCCACATGTGAGGAGAGGTGATGATGAAGCCCCCCCCCCCCCCAACACACACACACACACAAAAAGTTTTGTGGCACAGTTGGAACATTCTGACACAAACACATAGCATTGGAATGTAATGTTGGTATGTTGCTCAGTTAATTTTAGTGGAAGTCAGTATTGCACCAAGTTGATAATATTGGAATGCATCCTATCATTATAAGAATTTAGTGCAATTAATTTATATAGCTGTACACCAAGTTCAAACGATACTGTGAATCTTGGTTTCAGACTGGGTGGCATTGAGGTGGTCATTTTATTTGAAAGAGAATCGTTTGGATGTGTAGTTTCCTTGTATCAATTGATCACAATACCTTATTTATACAATATGGCACACTTTGATATTATTGACCTTGGTTTGAAACCTAGATGTCATTATTTTGTTGTTTGTTTGTTTTGGTTGAGGCTTTTGCAAATTGTTGTGATTGTTCTTGCTCTTGTTTTCCATTATCTTTTTTTTTAAACAGTATTATTTTGTTTACTCTTTTCTATACATGGCTGGCCCCAAATAGCTCGGACAAGGCTTTGATGATAACAATTCCTTCCCTGCATGCCTGTTTTGTTGTTTCACAACCTACTATGAAACTGGGGGTGGGGTGGCCCATGAGGTAGGGCCTGTGAGACGTAGTTTGGCCATGAGGTGGGACCCATTGTGGGACTGTGCGGTTTGAGGACCCATGCAACTCGGGGGGTTGCCCACGGGGAGGACTCGCCTTGGTTTGCCTGGGAGAGCCAGGATATAGGGATAAATCAGTAGTCCAACAACAGCTCTGGAGCTTTTGGTGCGGTTGTCCGCTATCAAAGTGGGAGCCCAGGGATCGAGTCTACTCGTCGGTGTGGGTGGATGATGTGGGGGCATCTTGGTGCGACTCTAAGAATGCATCGTATTTCCACACTGGAAATGGGGTGGCCCATGAGGTGGGGCCTGTGAGATGCAGGATGGCCACGAGGTGGGACCGTGTGATTTGGGGACCCGTACGACGCAGGGTTTGCCCATGGGGAGGACTTGCTTGGTTCTGCCTAGGAGAGTTAGAATATAGGGATAAATCGGCACTCCCCTAACAGCTCTGGAGCTTTTGGTGTGTTGGCCAGTTGTCCACTATCAGTTGGTTTATGTTTAATTGGGTTTTGTTGGAGAATCGTTTTTTTATGATTAATTTCAAAATTTTCTTTACTTGCTGATTGTGATAAATGATAATTGAGGTGTTGTTTTTGCCGGATAACATTTTCTCTAAAGCCAAATTCCATTTTCATATTCTTCATTTTCTCTTTGTTTGCTTCCCTTATTCCTTGCTTTGCCCTTAACAAGATTGTCGGAAAGTTGTCATCATTCCTGCAAAAAAGAACGCCGAGATGCTCCAGCCAACCCATTTCTCCCCCCTTCCAGTTTTTCTAATAGTTTGTGGTTTTTATCTGTCTCAATTTATCACTGTTCAAAAATAAAAATTTGTAGCAGTTTTTGGTATGTGATTATTGGGAAACACTAGCAAGGCAAGCAAGCACTTTGCTCTCTCCAACCTACTATCTCTTCCATATATGTGGCACCTGTCTAGGGTGATTCAGTTGTTTATCTGGTAGGACACCATGTTGGACTTTTTAACTGAAAAATTGCTGTGATTGGAAAATTGAGCTGTTCGATTATGCAATTTTCTCCCGTTGAAATTGGACCCCTTTCTTTTCCTTTCTTGATCAATGCTTAGCTGCTAGGATAGACAGATCATGATGTTTTTTGGGCTATGGCTCAGCTACATGTTTGCTGACTAGATTAACCGTATCAATTGCTGAAAAGTGAGTTTTTGTTCTGACATTAGTTTGTGTTCTCCTGTAAAAATGCCTTCCTAAGCATTGTTGTTATATTCATTTTACTTGTATACCTTGTTCTTTAGTATTTACACCTCGTGTACATCTTTTGAAGAGATTATTAATGCCAGTGTTTTATGCTTTCGATCATAAGGGTGTTGAGTTCTATGCCATAAACACGGACTCTCAGGCGCTGTTGCATTCGGCAGCAAAGAATCCGCTTCAAATTGGAGAGCTTTTGACTCGTGGATTAGGTCAGATACTACTGATGAAAATCATTCTGGAGGATCTGTGATTGCTGATTGTTTCAAGGACACTCATTCACATGAAAGTCTATTCCTTACTGTATCTTATGATGAGATTTGCCAGCCCAGAACTTGACTTGCCAACCCAGCATTTGTGTAGGACATCTGAGCTGTGTATCAGCTCAGAGTAAGACCCATCATGTAGATGATCTAAGCAGAAGTTCAGGGTGTTCAACTATCATCCACATGTGGAAAATAATGGACAGCCTAAACAGCTTGAAAGTTCTTTCTGGACTATCCATTGTTTTCTTACAGATGCGGCATACCTGATAATTAAACATTCCAAGTACTTGACCAAACAATCTACACGGTAGATCCCACCTGATACACAATTCTGATGTCTTACACACATACCAGTTAGCTGCATGTAGAGTTGCCTGAGGGGCTAGTATATCATATTCCTTGAGTAGAATCACTGCATCATTTCTATTCAGACGTGCAGGTACAGGCGGGAATCCGCTTCTTGGAGAACAAGCTGCGGAGGAATCTAAAGATGTGATTGCCAGTGCTCTGAAGGGCTCAGATCTTGTGTTCATAACAGCTGGTATGGGTGGTGGCACGGGTTCTGGTGCTGCTCCTGTTGTTGCCCAGATATCGAAGGAAGCTGGTTATTTGACTGTTGGCGTGGTTACCTATCCTTTCAGCTTTGAAGGTCGTAAAAGATCATTGCAGGCAGGTGCCGGAATTTGGTATTTGTTAAATCCTTGCCAACCATTCATTGGACTTTAGAGTTATTAGATGATCCTTAGCATGAGATTAGTAAATGTTCCTTGGGCCCTATGTTCCAACAGGTGGGGCCCCACATTTGAGTGATCTAGATGGTTGATCTAACGAGTACGATTATGGAGAATATTGAACAGTCTAACCTTTCGATGAGCAGCCGGTAAATAGATGATTAAGAAAACAAACAGTAACTGTTCTTATTCAATGCCAATGGTGGGACCTATCAGATCAACTGTCTGGATGGCTGAACCATGGGCCCACTTGTACACTCAAGCCTGAGGACACCATACAGATCCTCAGGTCAACGATCTTCGAAAACTACTCTCCGAGTCGTGTATATGTTAGTTTGGATCATCATCATCATTATCAGCCTTATCCCAACTAATTGGTGTCGGCTACTGTTAAGAACCTAACCAATCAGAGGCCCACTTTGTGGCGGCACTCACTCTAGCCTCTTTTCTTGGTAGCGCTTTTCAAGGCATGGAGGCTGCACTTTGGTTATCCAGGTAGCCCTTTCCACAGGGCGGCTGCACTCTGGTTGCCTAGGTAGCCCTTTCCATGCCATGGCAGCTTTCACTCTGTCTAGGTTGCCCTTTCCATAGGTCACCCCTTCCGTGACTCAAACACAGGACGTGGTGTTGGCTCTAATACCAATTGTTAAGAACATAACCAATACGCCAAAAGCCCCAGGACTTACGGAATGTGTAAAGTTAGGCTCTTTTAATCCTTGGGATTCGTAACAGCTACATGAATCCTGTTCTACCATTCTACTCTATCAAGGGCCATAACTTCAGTTAGACCAAAGGTCATCTTGTCTTTTCTTTACTACCTCCATCCATATGTCCTTTTGGGCCTTCCCCTTTCCTTTTAGAGCCTTCAACTTGCAACTCACTCCTCGCTGATGCAGTTCTTTGCGGGTTTGGATTTTTATTTCAATTTATTTAATTAGTGTTTATGGATTGTATCTTCGTACTCTGTTCTTTCCAGGCACTGGAGGCTATAGAGAAATTGCAAAGGAATGTTGACACTCTCATAGTGATTCCTAATGATCGGCTTTTGGATGTCGTCGATGAACAAACACCCCTGCAGGACGCCTTCCTGTTTGCGGATGATGTTCTACGCCAAGGAGTGCAAGGAATTTCTGACATTATCACGGTGAGTGGTATGCAACATTGTCTAGATGCCATATCCTTGCAGTTCATCAGTTGGGTCCCACAGTGTGTGTGATCAATATGAGGATCCGATCATCAGGTGGTGAGGTGTATTAGTTGAAAGAGGACAGTTGGTGAATCCTCTTTTTAACCATCCATTTTTTCCATACACGGCTGCAGCCCACCTGATGACCGGACTGGCTTGATATTCAGGCTATGGCACATATGCAATAGTGCGTACCTGATGAATGGGCTGGATTTCACCCTGTGGAACATCAGCAGATGTGGGGTGAGGGGGATTCGAACTCTGCTTATTTCTAGCTTTGCCAATGTTTGTTCTTTAAGTATAGCACCATAGATTGGTATCTGATTTCCATGTTTTGCAGATACCCGGACTGGTAAATGTGGACTTTGCGGACGTCAAGGCTGTCATGAAGGACTCTGGAACTGCAATGCTTGGAGTCGGTGTTTCCTCCAGCAAGAACCGTGCAGAGGAAGCAGCTGAGCAAGCGACTTTAGCCCCTCTAATTGGATCATCGATTGAATCCGCTACTGGAGTTGTGTATAACATCACTGGAGGGAAGGACATAACCCTGCAAGAAGTGAATAGAGTCTCCCAGGTGCGCTTCCCGACTTTACCTTGGAATCCTGCCACTCGTTTTTCTTTGGTGTTATTAGTATGATGCTCAGCCAGGATTACCAGCACACAATTCCATTTTAGCATTTCCACACCCCTTCTCCGTCCGCAATCTTACCCTTCCCAGTTGGGCGACATTTTTGGGATGTAGGCTATATTTCCTGTTTAATTGTCCATTTGTGGGGAGGTAACTGGACGGCTAGGATTGCTCAACAGAGTTTTCTACAGCATCGCCATCCATGGCGGGGTTTGCCAGAATGATCTGAATAAGTGACAGGTGGGAACCACCCAATTGAAAATGCTGGTAATTTGGGCCAAGCATTGCATATTCCTCTTCCTTGTTTATCATTTCATATGCCATTTAAGGGCCCATCATGGATGGCCCAGGGATCATGACCTTTCAAGATGTGGTTTTACAAAATAAATGGTGACCCCACATGTAAAGAACATGATTGCTTTTCCATTTGTTTAGGATGTCCAATTTATGAAGAAATACTTCCATTCTAGGATTCAAATCACACCATTGCTGTGTAGTTAGTGGACAGGCGGGATTGCTTGTATCATCTCAACCATAAAAAAATAAAATTGTAGTGGTTGTTTTCAAGGTTCCTTGTTCTCCTAATCGGACCAGTTTTTCCATATATTTGCAGGTTGTTACCAGTTTGGCGGACCCTTCTGCTAACATAATATTCGGGGCCGTTGTTGACGACCGCTACACAGGCGAGATCCATGTGACGATTATCGCTACTGGGTTCTCACAATCATTTCAAAAGACTCTATTGACAGATCCAAAGGCAGCCAAGATGGTAGAAGCCCAACAAGCGAACGCCAATGGGCCCACCCTACATAAGACTCCCGCCACATCTCCTGCTGCATCTCGGTCTAGACGTCTCTTCTTTTGATCTTCTCTCATCTTTTTTGGTTGTTTCATTTGGGATATTTTCTTTTCCTTTCTTGTATGAATGTTTTTTTTTTAAAATCAGATGTGCCATTTCCTATGTTGCAGTATCCGTTTCTTCTGTTATCTAATGCATTCTCATAGGGCGGGCTTGTATTTGTGAAAAGCATGAGAAATGCAAGTGTTTAGTGGGAAACCTTATTTCCAGGAGGAAACTGTAGGAAAGGAAACATAGTTCTTTATTTGTTTCTATTTTCAAATTTCTTGTTTGTCAAGACGAGTGTTTTTTTTTTAATAGTTATTGGCATGTGCCTAATTAGCAAATTTGGCATTGATGGGATGCTAGAAAATGGAAAGCTGCGCATGCAGCATACACAACATATGTGGGGTGCCTGGAGCTGAATTGAGGCACCAATGGCACATGTGAGGTTTTCAAGTTGCATGGTGGTGCATTGTGGCACAAGAAACATTGGCACACTATCAACATGTGGGCACTTGAAGCTAGAGGGCAGCACTCCGTGCACACATATGGCAGATGGAGTGATTGAAGATGAAGCCACATGTGACACATTGGCACCTGTGGGGTTTTGGGTGAGAGAGGATGGATGGGGGCTCATGTGGTGCATTAGCACATGAGATGCTTTGCAAATGTAGGGCATGAGAGAAGATGGATTATGTTACATGTGGCATAGTGGCACATGTGGGGCATAACCAAAAGATGGACAATAGCACATGGCACATATGAGGCGATTGAAGATTCACTAGGGTCACTCTTGAAGAACTCGTTTCCTTCCATCATAAGAAAATACCTTGGCAACATGCATTTGAGAAGAATTGAAGGGCCCTTCTGCACGCTTCAGTGGTTGACTCACAAGAATTTCGACACAAGCTCATGGGCTCAAGTGCCCAAAAAGCCAAGAATGATTGTAAGATGCCTCTTTAAAAGGGCAACCCAGCTGGAAGACACCTGGGCATTTCAACGCAGGTCTCATGCATCTGCGACTAACCAAGTGGATCCGTTGCGCAGCTAACAGGGTGAATACGATGCATGACTTTAAAAAAAAAAAAAAAAGTGCTCTACCCCTTCTCTCCCCGCAACAACTCACTAAATGCGTTGCATGACTTAAAAAAAAAGTGTTCTACCCCTTCTCTCCCCGCAACAACTCACTATGGCCACCATTCATTGCAATCGAAACCATCCACCAGCTGGCCGTCACATGGATTGGCCTGATTTCTTCATGTGGGTAGGCCCCACCACGGGGCCTATCATATGGCATATAAATTTCATTTTTCCAGATCGACCTGTCTACATTAGCATCACACGATGTCCACTTTCTACAGAAAAGAGGCCAAGAGTATCTTTCTAGCAGGGCCTGTCCTATCGATGGTTTGGATAAGAGAACAGTGGACTCAACTTCTCCAAACTGAAAACCCAACCTTAGCATAGAAACCCACGCTGAAGATACCATAAGATTGGCCATCCAAAGTGGCCCCAATTCAGCAAAGGTTTGGATACTGAGGTCTCCACTTGCACTGAAAATCTAACACAACATAGAAGCTACACTTGCATGCTTTGAACTGCATCTTTCTACATAATTCACATGAATAAAAAACACAAGCTTTTGAATTCTTCTTTCTAACCTTCCCCCGAGTGGAACAAATCTCAATTTAAAGGAAGAAAGACATCTCAGGCGATTGTTTGAAGGAGAATATACCTTCACCGAACAGCTCGAACAGTGAAGCCAACAAATGCCCAGCGTCCAAATCTTCCTTCCAAGCTTGAGTCAGAGTCACCGACATTGTCTTTGGTGCCTGCACCCCACTGCCCTTTTCTCTTCGGTTGCCACCTCCCAAAGCAATGTCATTTGGTACCTGCCTGGATGATGATGATGATGATGGGCCCATATCAGAGTCACCAGACACAGCAGGAAATGAGTTTGTGGTCCCTTGCATGTCGGCCGGTAAGGAAATGGAACTCAGCGGGCCATCAGCTGCAACTTTCTTGAGAGGGGGCTGTTGTGACAAGTGGTCATTGCTCGCCTTGCGTTTATTATCTAGATTGGTTTGATACGAGGATCAGAACAAATAATAAATAAAACAAAATATAGATGATAGCTTTGAGCCAATTGGTAAAACAGTAAAGGTTATGGAGTGTTGGAGATCATGTTGTGTAGAGGAATCATCAGCTGCAACCAGTTGCATTTGGATATGCGCACAGTTCAATCATCCGATCTGGACCATCAATTCAGTTCAGTCCACTATTAATAGCCCCGCATGAAAAGTTTTTATTTTTATTTTTTTGTAATACCAATTGGTTGATCCTAACGATCCAATCAATAGCTTGCGAAGTGGCAAGTCAAAATAGTTCATGAAAAGAATAGGTCATGCATCAATCTGAACCATCCATTAAGTGCCAACTTGGATTCTTTATGATTCTCTCAAGTCTCAACAATCACTTACTCTGGATGATTTCAAACATGTATGTTTGTTTTTTCTTTCTTATTCTTGGAAAATGGAAAGTTATGGCAAAAAAAGGCCATTTGCTTGGCAGTAGAATCAAGGTGGCAAATGATGGGGGAAATGGACGTGCCAGAATAATTATTGAACTTCCATGTGTAGAAAGGAAACCAGTTGAATTATAGAAGTGCAACCAGTTGCATTGGATCCTTGTTCCTACCATCCAACAAACAAAGCAGATCAGATGAGTGAAGCTGAAGTTCCAATCAGTCTTACTTGGCATAGTGGCAATTCTTCCATTGGTACGCCACACTACACGTGTTGGGGCCGACAGCAAACCTGGGAACAGTTTGAGCCGATCATACAAGCATTGACCTGCAGCTCGCTGGAATATGCATAACGAGTGTCAACCGTGAGACGGATATTTAATGCATGGCATGCTGAAAGCATTAAAAAGGCAGGTGCCATGTGAAAGGAAACAGACCAGTAGGGCACCATATACACGCCAAGCTTCATGCCTTTTCACCTCATTCTTTTGCTTCTCCAGTAGCATCTCTGGCTCCAGAAGTTGCAGATATGGCTCGAGATTTGGAAGTATTAGAAGTCGTACCTAACAAGTTAAGAAACGTAAATTGCTAGGACCACAAAAGGTTCTGTTTGGATGCATATATTCATGTAAGGAGAAATGACGAAATCATAGGTTTAATCCTCAAAAAACTTGACTAATCACCTTACTAGTGTCATTTCTTTGATGTCCAACACAAGAGTTACATAATTGCAATTTGGAGCCTAGTCCCTCAATATGAATATTAAGGATGGTAGTTGAAACATGATCATTTCCGCTTAGGGGGTGTTTGATTTTTCAAATCCGCTTGTAAATACCAATAAGTAGATAATGATTATTTACCCTTGCAAATCCAGCAGCGTTCCCAATATGACATTGACAGGCCTGAGGTGTGGGACGTAAAATGGTGGGCCCACCGTGATGTATGTGACTTATCCACACCGTCCATCCCTTCCGCAAGCTCATTTTAGGGCATGAGCTGAAAAATGAGGCAAATCCAAAGGTCAAGTTGACCACACCACAGAAAAAAGTGGGATTTGAATGCCGTTCGTTGAAAACTTCTTGCAGGGGCCTCAAAAATTTGGTATGAAGCTGATATTTGTGTTTTCCCTTTACCCATGTCTCCATGTCCTTATGAACAGGTCAGATGACAAACAAATATCAATGTGGGCCCTAGAAAGGAAATAGTTTTAAATAGTGGACGTCTTTAGGATCACTGTTTCTTGTGGTGTGGTCCGCTTAAGCTTCAGATCTGCCTCATTTTTTTTGGCTCATGCCCTAAAATGTTCTGATAAAATGGATGGATGGTATCGATAAGTCACATACATCACGATGGGGCCCACAAATTTAAGTCAGCCTTTCCGGACCGACTTTTGAGGAAATACTCACTGATCTCTGTATCTTGGCAAACATTTACAAAAAGTAATGATCATTTATTTCCGTGCATTTACAGAGAGATTTGCAAAAACGAACACCCTTAATGGAGCTAAGTATTGCAATTCGATTAAATAGTGCATCCAAACGCATCCCAAGAAGTCAAGAAAATGCTTATTAGCTTAAAGTGTGAGAAAAGAAGATACCACACTAGGTCCCAAAGCAGCAAGCCCCTGAATAGCGCCATAATGCTGAGTCATTGCTTTTGTCGGGTCCAAGAATGCATGGAGCAGAGTTCTTGTCACGCGAGGCTGGAGATTGTGGTATACATGCCCAAATCTGCAAAAGGATCATCCACAAGAACTTGAGGGCAATTTAAATATATCATCAAAGTAGTGGAGGAATGGTAATACCACATGAATACCACACCCAAATGTCACTTTCTCTCTGCACAGACACATGTAACATCTAAACCTCTCATCCTGCAGCCCCATCATCAATGGCCAATAGCCCAAAAATTGCACCGATCAGATTATCCTAATTGGTAGAAAGGTCATTGGGCTTGGGCTGCATGCCATTGCACTGGGTCTGGACTTGAGGTTAGCTGGATCATGGATCACCTTGATACATGGTACGATGACGAGTATGCTACTTCCTCTAATACCAGGTTCTCTATGGGTGGGGTCACGTGTATCATTCCAGTAAATACTAAGCATATATAAAGCAAAATTGTAATTACACATTAAATAGGAATGATATTATTATGTGATATGAATGCATGGATTACATGACAAGAATGCTATTGCATAAAATCCCAGTATCAACTTATACATTCCAACATATGTTCACATAAAAGGCTAATCAATCCTTTATTGATTAATAAAGAAAATCAACAACAAGAGCATAAAACTATAATTTCAGGTCAGTATAAACAGCAAGCTGGATCACAAATGATACATAATCTGGATTGTGCAGTTTGGAAGGGAAAACATGGTGGGGTTGGCAATCTAGATAACATTCATCTGGGCGTGGCTAAGTTCAGGGATGGATTAGATCGAATGGGCTAGAGTCGGGCTTAGGTTTTCGTAGATGTTTTATGAACCCCCTCCTGAAAGTGCATCAGGCCCATTTATGCATGTGCTGTCTTAGGGTTGAAATTTAGGCCCGTAGTATGGCCAAAGGCTAATTTCAAACCTGAAAACAAACACGCCCAGCTGTTTACTTCCTTGCTGGTGTGTATTAAAATGCAATAATAGCACCTGTTTCGTAGTATCAAATAAAACAAAGAAATAAATGAGAAACACAAGTTTGGCCATCCGAGGATCTCACCTTCTGCATATTGAAGCCACCAGGTTTGCAGTGAAGTCTCTAAGCTCCCAGTGGTTGTCAACAAACCTATTCCCCAACCTCTTGGCAACAAGGCAAGTAATTACGGACGGCATCAACTGATGCAACTGCATGTAATGCAATTCTCATCAGATAGGCAAAAAGCATTTCTTACTATTGGCTTTGTTTTGCCATGTCATTCAGCATCAACTCATGATTTGTGTATTTTCAAAAAATGTGAGCAATAAATCATGTTTCACATACAAAAAAAGTCTGACAAGCCCATTCACACCTATAAATGAAGCCACCCTGGCATTAGGACTGTCAACGTGTTGGGTTTGGGTAAGGTCTTACAGTTCCTGTACCGAGTTCGGGTCTTGCCAGGTCTGAGTCTAGTTCTTGAAGACCCGGATCTGATCGGGTTAGGTACTACGTGCACCCATCAGGTCTTTGGATCTAGGTTCGAATTGGGATCGAGACCAATAAAGAGTGTTTACAAGGTTGGGCCCACCCAATGGAAGTATTAGATCGCAAATGCAGATTGGGTAGTGGGTACTTCCCCCGCCTGGACCGAGCTCCCTCCCTTGACGTGGCAGGATTTGATTAGATGGAAGACTGCTGTCAGAGATGGGAACTGGTTGAGTACGTACTCAACCGAACAACTTTCAGACATGCTTTGTATGGGCCCCATCTCTGACAGCGGCCTGCCTATCACACCACCTTTAGGGGTCCATTTGTGATGATAAGCCCAGAATTTAAGGAGACAAACCCAGAACTCTCTGCATTCTTGGGACCCTTAAGAGTTTTTATTTACAGGCATGATCATTGACCGTAAGTCCGTTCGCCCCCTTCAGCTTAAGGATGGCCCCTGAAGCTGTTGGGCTTATGCACTACAAAGCTTAATTAATCATGGTGGTCGAGAAAAAGATAATAGCTGGAGCCATCAAAGGAAGCTAATACAACGGGTACACTAATCAGTAAGATTGATAAAGTAGCAATAAATGCAAAAACAGTCAATTGGAAAGCAATAGTCAGACTTCCGTCCAGGCGAGGGCAGCACTCAATCCGCATCCTTAGATTGCAGACAAGTGTGCCACTTTGACATGTGCATGGTCTGTAATCAGGCTCTCTTACAGGTGTGTGGCTTAGGAAACCACATTTCTTTTGCAAGAATAATCAATACATATTAAACATATATATTTACTATTAAAATTAACTAGACCCACCCGGTCCTGTCCCAACCCAACCTGATTTTAACTGGGTCCAACACATGGACCCAACTTGAACTCAACCCATTCCCATTTTTAACTAAGTCCAAAAGGTGAGACCCAAACCCAACCCGATTTCTTAATGGGTCAATAGGACCAGGACCTGATCAAATTGGGTCAGGGGTACCTGCATGTCCGGGTACCCATCGACAGCCCTACTTGTCGTGCATGGCAAACACGAACTGGTAATCAGGTGGCCCCCACCACATGGATGGCCTGGCTCAAAGGTAAGGGTGGCCAATTCATCAGGTTTATGTTGAATGAGGACCATCCCTATGTAGTTTTAACCAATCATTGTTTCACTATATGCCTGGCACACTTGATGAGTTGATTGGCCTGATTTCCTGGTCAGGTCTTTACACAGTGGAGCCACCTGATGAATGATAACAACGTCTGCAACATGATAGGTTGGCATGTGTGGCTGTATGAAGGTATGCAACTGGGCTCTGAAGCTCTGGAGAATAAATTAGTAGCAGAAAATCTTGTTGAAATCAACTGAACTTACATAAGGTTCGATGTGTATGTGTGGGTTCTGGAGAAGGCTCCGGACAACACGCATCAGCGCAAACAGAAGAGGGTAATCATTTAAACTCCGGGTAACCTGAAATTTATAAGAGGCTAGTCAAAATGATTAGGCAGAGAACCAAGAGAGATTAAACCAGATTTTCTAAATTCAGGCCATGAAGATATTATTTTTACCTCATCTGCAATAAAATAGGTAAAATATGGAACCAACGGATGAAGTCCTGAATCTGTAGCTAAACTCACTAATGCTTCTTTAAAGAGAACCGAATCAGACTTGCTGACGGTAAGCTCTGTGATTTTGTCGAAGTATAACTGCACAATCCATCGTCAATACCTTAGTGATGAAAACATTCAAAAGCATAAAAGATAAGCTAAACTTGTATTAGTGTTATCCTCCATTTATTAAATGGCACAGACTGATCCATCATAAAAGTGGCATGCATGTTAAGTCAAGAGAGACCACCCAAATGGTGAGCCCCATTGGTGGATGGAGCATACGCTGAAAACCACACCAATCCAACAATATCAACCATTAACCATTTCTTTTTTACCGTCCATTTGATGTCCACCACTTTGATGATAGTAACTTTTTTATCAGAGTGATTTCAGTATACAATCCATGCAGAATGCGACCCGCATCTGGACAGTCTGGATGACACGCGAGCATCCCATGTGTCCTGGTGAATGATTCACCAATGCATATAGTAGTCTAGCCATCAAAGACCACAAAATATACAATTTTCACCTGGAGTTCTCTAGATAAAACGTGCTTAACAGGTAGTTTAATATCAACAGGAAGTCCGTCCTCTTTGCTGTGATCTGACTTCTTGTTCTCTGAAGGTGCTACAAGTGCTGAAAAAAAAAAAAGAAAGAATGAAGGTTAGCTCCACAGAAGGGTATTGATAATGACAAAAGCAAAAACTCCAAAACTAAGAAGAATAGCTTCATTTGCATGTGTATGGAAGGAAGCTCCAATGGTGAATCGAATAGTAAAACCATGTTCTGAATATAACAACCATCGGAAGATGTTCCAAGTAGTGTTCGATTTGTCGGTATCGCTACAAGTTTCGCTGGCCGGAGATAAAGATATAATATCGTTATCGCCACCGGAAATGTTGGGAAACATGGGAAAACTGTGGAATTTTCCAGTGAAACTTTAGGAGATGCCTAAATACACATATTTTGCATATTTAGGATTAAAAAAATTGTGAAAAGAATACATACATAATAAGTTTTCATTTAACAAAAGCCTAACAACATATGTTAACATAAGAAATCAGTCCAATAATAACACGACAATCGCTAAAATCTCATTAAGGGCCCATTTGGATACTACCAAATAAGTTACTTTTTGACTGAACGTAAGACGTTAAGTTACTTTTAGCACTTAAGTTTGTTTGGTAAGTATAATTGAAAAGTAACTTATCTCTTAAAAATTACTTATCTTAATAAGTATTTTTTTTTAGCTTTTTAACTTTTGACTTTTCTACTTATCTCTCTCATGTCACACTTTTGCTTCTTTTTTTTTTTTTTTTTTGGTGTTAGTACACACCCACACGGTTAGTCACCCTCTAATGTTAATTAACCACCCTCCAATTTGGCTTTTCTACTTATCTCTCTCAGGTCACGCTACATATCAAAGTTCTCTCTCATGGTTCACTCAATTACTGCTCTCTCGTACCGTCCATATCAAAGGAGGCCCCACATGATGGACTGTCCCATCAAAGGTGGGGCTCACACAGTGGACGACCCACATTAAAGATGGGCCCTACATTAATTGGTGCAAGATCCAATCCACCAATCAGGTTGATCTGATCTTCTACATCTTGTTATACCCTATTTCCGACCGACCTTGGAAGAGTTAGTCAGAAGCAGGAATGCGGCCGATAGCCGTGCTGAAGCAGGAAAAGCGACCGATTGTTGGTCAGAAACGGGAAAAGTGGCCGATTTCGCCGGTTGACTGTCGTGCTGAACCAGGAGAGCGACCGACTTCGGCGGTCGATTGTTGTTTGCTAAGCGGGACAACGACCGATTTCAGTGGCCGATTACCATCTAGCAGCCTGACCAGCGGCCGATTTCAGTTTGGAAACCAACACAACGGCCAACTGCGGCGGCCGGAGGCCGATTTTAGCAGCTGATTACCTTATTTAGAAGGCAGGCCAATGACCGATTTCAATGGCCAGTGATCGATTTCGGCGGCCGATTGTCGTCTGGTAGCTTGGCCAGCCGCCGATTGCCATTTCAAGCAAATCCAAAAACTTTTGTGGCCCGAAGTTTTTAATGGTTTTTCATCATTGTATCTAGTTGTATGGCCCATCTGAGATTTGGATCTTATTAAGGTTTGGGATCTCATCCTAAAATGAGATGGAAAAACAAGTGGACAGCGTGGATACAACAGAAATACATCATAGTGGGCCACACACGATTGGGGTTGTTGTACCCTATAGGAAAGAAGTCTTTGGAGAGTAGGCAGTTGCCAGCCCATGTAAGGAGGAGAAATGAAGTACCTCTCTGTAAGGCAATGTGGGAAACGGTTACCGTAACCGTTAAGAAGTGGAGCGTCCAGATAGTTCCAATTTTTAAAGAGAAAGCTATAAAAAAATGAGAATCTCAGCAGTGTAAGGGGTCCAGCACCAACCAAACAAATCTATGTTTCCAAATTTCCAAATCCTTTACATTTCATAGTGTAATTGATCAATTTTTATATTCCAAATACTTTATATTTCATAGAGTAAGCGCTTAGGTATTTATCAATTCAAGATTACATTACCAATTCCAAGCTTATTCAAGTTCTTCGTCCATATTTACGTTTCTTGGCATATTCAATTCATTTTACTCCCTTTTAACATTAATCGCACTTTTCAATTTTGGTAGCATAATCTCTGAAATTACTTTCATAGAAGTAAGTTTTATGATCAGTAAAGTTCTATTTCACAATCTCTTAGTGGTGAAGAAAAAGTTAAGATCGCCGACACGGACGATTATAAATTCTTCTTTTTACATCCTTTGAGGTAATGCCGAGAGAAATCTTTTCGCTCGGAAGGTAAAGTTGCAACCCATTTTTTGGAGGACGAACCCCACCCTCCGAACATCGCCTGATCACTTTTATTAAGCAACTTGAGCGAGTGGCTAGTTGGGCGACCGATCTCTACAGATCTCGGTCACATATAGTCGATCACGACGTATCTGCCTTCTCTGGCGCTCAGGGTCATCGTTTTTCGATTGGAATCGAGCAACGAAAATCGGTTATGGCACGCCCGCACACACATTACACGCGTGGCCGTTGAATAATTCAGCAATGGTCGACGAATAAGGTAATCAGCCGCTAAAATTGGCCTCCGGCCACCGCAGTCGACCATTGTGTTGGTTTCCAAACTGAAATCGGCCACTGGCCAGGCTGCTAGACAGCAATCGGCCGCTGAAATCGGTCGTCGTCCCGCTTGGCAAACAACAATCGACCGTTGAAGTCGGTCGCTCTCCTGGTTCAGCACAACAATCAACTGGCGAAATCGGCCACTTTTCCCGTTTCTGACTGACAATCGGTCGCTTTTCCTACTTCAGCACGGCTATCGGCCGCATTCCTGCTTCTGACCAACTCTTCCAAGGTCGATCAGAAACAGGGTATAACACATCTTTCCCAAAAATGGTTCTAGTTCACTCACCATGTGGGCCGACTATTGGAAACAAGTGAATGGGTTAGAAAACTTTAGCTAAGTCTTCCAGAGCCGTACATTTGTTTTGCAGACTGTGGCCCACCTGACCAGTGGATCAACCTAATTCTTGTGCTAGGGCATCCATATAGTGGTCCCATTCTAATGGATGGAATGTATCTTGGACCAATTTTGCTATGCTAGCACATGCATGGCATGTACATGAGCTTTATTGCACGCACGTGGGATTAGAAAAGCTCATTCTGTTAGGAAAATTGCCTCAACGCTTAGCTTTTTCTTTTCATGTCAATATGTTGCTTATTATATGTAGATTTGAAATTTTCTTTCCAAAGGTTACTATCAATGTGTTATTACCAAACATACTTATTTACTTATTGGCTGATAAGTATGTTGTTTACCAAACATACTTATCTGCTTAATAAGTAAAAACCAAGATAAGTAACTTATCTGATAAGTAACTTATCTCAAGTAACTTACAATCCAAACGGGCCCTAAAAGATCCATCTAACCATCCATCCATCACATCCAACAATTCATCAAACCATCCAACCACCCATCCATCTATTTATCCCATTCAACCATCCATCTATCCCATTCGTCTAACCATCCAAACATACATCCATCCATCAATCTATCCATCCAACCATTCCAACCAATCATTCCATCCCTCCATCCCATCAAATCATCCAAACATCCATCTCATCCAATCATCTAAACATTCATCCATCCATCTCATTTATCCATCTAACCATCCATCCATCCATCCCATCTATCCAACCATCCAACCTCCCATTCATCCAAACATCCATCCATACCATCTATCCATTCAACCATCCAATCATCCATCCATCTAATCATCTCATCCAAACATCCATCCCATCAAATCCAACATCCAAATATCCATCCATCCATCCTATCCAATCATCCAAATATCCATCCAACCATTCATCCGTCCAACCGTCCCATCCATCCCATCTATCCACCCAAGACGGTGTGGCCCTTACCGTGGGGCCCACCTTGTTGTATGTATTCTACACATCCATTTTGCAAGATCCTTTTAGGGCATGAGCCTCAAAATCAAGCAGATCCAATTTTTAAGTGGACCTATGAAACAATGGTGATTTACCATTAATGGGCCGCAAATTTTGGATCAAGCTGATATTTATTTTTTCCCTTCATCTATGTTTACGTGACTAAATATTATGGAAACATTAAGGTTAGCCCTAAGAAATTTTTAATGGTATGGCATTTGGTCACCATTATTGTTTGGTCCACTTGAGATTTGGATCTTCTACATTTTTGGGCTCATCCCCTAAAATGTTTTATAAAAATGGATGGATGACATGGATATAAGATACATGAATAAAGTTGGGCCGACAGCAAGTGCCGCACCATCTTGGGTTAGGCACGGGGCCGAACCTAATCCATTCTCCAAAACATCCCATCCTGGTACTTTTAAAAAAAAATTCTTTCAATGGTTATTTTTGTCTCTAAAATGGTGGTGAGCCGGTTTTATTAATCGGTAAGAAACTCACACTAAAAAGTAACTTAAAAGTTAAATACACACTTTGTTTTGTTGTGATATAAAATGGTGGCCCATGCTTTTTAACAGTGTAAAACACACATTTTAGGGAAATAAAAAAGTAAGGTAAAAAGACAAGGGCCTTCGAACAAAGGGTTTCCAAAACCCCTCTTTTGAAGCCCTAGCTCACGCAAGCAGCCGTAACCACAGCCGCAGAAATCTATCAATTTGATTCTCCCTCTCTATCTCTCTGTTTGATTTCTCACTGCGGCTCTCTCGATCTAATCAAAGATCTTTCTTCTTCTTCTTCCACCTCCTTTTGAATTTAAGACTACATACACAGATCAACAGTTTAGATATTATGGTCGGATTGTCGATATTTTCATTCTCACCGATATTATCGACGATTTATCGTCGATATTTGAAAGCGAAACAAAATTTTGGGTTTTCGATATCGCAAGTCCAACGATACCGAAATTATCAGCGATAATATCGATTTTCCATCGACAATACAAACACTAGTTACAAGAAGGGCAGGAAAAGAACCCTCCGTGTTTTCTTCGCACATGCTACCTGCAGTTCTGAGACAAACTTGTAATAAAAAAAAAAATCCAAAAGACGCTATTTGAATAAAGCAAATGGCTTCAGTTAAAGAGTTCTCATGAATTTGTTCCTCTTGCTCAGGGTCGGAATGATGTGCCTTTGTACTAATTCTGAGTTCCTCACATTCAAAGCAATCCTCTTCTAATCTTTGACACCAGGAAGCTTGCTCTGCTAGAGTTTATTAGTTTCAGTTACACCAGGTTTTTATTTTGAACTTCAACTTATTCAGATTATCAAACTCCAAGGAATCCGCCTTCCCTTGAGGCTTTGGGATGAGGTAAAGACAGAATTAGGGGTGTGATTTGGGCAGGTTGGGTTGGGTTGAGAGCCAACCTGAGCCGGACTGGGCCTCAAGAGGAACCAACCTGCAGCCTGACCCCAACCCGAATTCCAACCCAATGCGCCCAAATTGAACCCAACCCCAATTCCTCTATACTCGACCCAACCCGATCCAAATGCATATGATTATTTCCACCTGAACCTGCCCTGAGGATCTTCAAAACCCAATCTGACCTGGGTTCAAGTCAACCCAAACCGAAATTGAGGCCTTAGAATAATATCCTTCTGTCCAATACTCATGGCAGCAAACTGAACAATCAAAATTTGTAAAAATGGGCCTATATCATAAGTGGCTTCTGGTTAAAAAATCAAACTGGTGCATCTTACCCATCACTTTTCTGCAGTTCTCCCTGCCGAATGTCAACAATTGTCCATTTTTGTTTCTTGCTGCTGAATTGAGTGCCAACGACCAGATGATTAAGATTATCTAATCAGTTTGATTTTTGAACCATTGTAGGGGCCTCTAGATGACCCCAACTCACCCAACTCATAAATCCCTGTGCCACATGTATGGTGGAGAGAGAGAGAGAGGGCTATACCACCTTACCCTGGTTCTTACCATCTCTATAATATTATTATGCCAGGTTACTCCCTTCTAGCCGATTAAGCTTGTTTTGATGGAAGCAATTAGGGAAACTGCACAGAGAAACCTGTGGAGGTGTCTTTCACTCAGATAGAGACACTAGAAGTATACAATTCAGTACACAAACCTCTTCTCAGTAGAGATTCTACTGCTGCAAAGGCGGGGATGTCATAATGGGTTCTTTGAATCTCAGACAGTCGAGTGATGTCTACCCTTGATCGAGAAAGATTTTCCTAGTGTCATCCAACGGTCAAGAGAGAACATTTACCATGGCAAAAGGCGTCAAACATAGGGCTCCAACTTGGGTTTGGGTCAACCCAAACCCAACTAACCCAACCCAAGTTTGGGTCGGGTTGTCAAGGTCCTCGGGTTGGTCATTGTTGGAAAACTCCAACCCAATTTGAAACCGAGTAGGTTTGGATTGAGCAAATTCAGGTCTTCGGTCAACTTGCAAATAATCACATGCATTTGGGTCAGGTTGGGTTGGTTTAGGGTTGAGTATAGAGCAATCCAGGTTGGGTTCAGGTCAGGCACCTTCAGTTGGAATCTATTCAGGTTGGGTTGCAGATTGGGTCCTCTTGAGGTTGGGTCGGGCTTGGTTTGACCCTCAACATAACCCAACCCACCCGAGTGCCCCTAATCAGATGTATTTGACAAGATTCATGACATCTTTTTTGGAATAGAGTCCTCAGGGGCACATGTTTCTTCCTAGGGGGTACGTGCAATGTTTTAAATATCAATGATATCGGCCGATATATCCCACATTATATCTTGTATCCCACCTGTGTGATATGAAAGGTGTAGCTAGTGATAATATATCCCATATGTTTGATCTGGTGAGCATTTTCATTTTCCGATCCCTTTTATTTTTTATTTTTTTGTTGAAATTATGTTAAATCAGTGTCAAGTGGTTACAAGTTCATTGGTTCTTCATGTTTTGCATGAAAAATCATGGGGTTGGAGCTTTGATTTCGATATCCATTGGTTCTTCATTTTCTCCATGTTTTTCTCAAAATTTTCCTTCAACCAGCTATCAATTGAGACTAATTTTGAAGTACTTAGGAGTATTTAATGAAATGATCATCACAAGCACTCTAATTTTGAAATCTGAGTATAGGTGGTCCAATTTGGGGAAAATTCAAAATTTTCCCAGTTTCTCCCAAACTGCTTACAATGATGCACCCCAAACATGAAATCAAGCATGTGTGAGGGTTGATCTACTGATTTGTCAAGTCCTTGCCCATTTTCGGAAAATAAAAATCATTTTTAATTAATAATTTATTTTTATTTTTTTGAAATTTCCCTTCAACTAGCTGTCAATTGAGACTAATTTTGAAGTGTTTAGGAGTGTTTGATGAAATGATCATCACATGCACTTTAAATGTTATGCATTCAATTGGAATATTAGTTGCATTAGTTCAGTCATATAGTACATAGCTTAGGACCCTATACAGAGGAAACCTATTACGTGAACTTCTTTTTTGAGATGTTATAATTTCAAAGTGTTTATTAAGGTCTTTTTTAACAATCCCTGAAGTTACATTGAAAAATTCAACCATTTTCCTAATGTTTCCCAAAAAGTGAGATAAATTACCCGATACAAGTAATATATACGGTGCAATAACTGATACATATCTGTATCCCAAGGGTGCGATACGTAACACGATACCAATATTTTGAACACTAGGTAGATGTTCATAGAGAAGCAATACAAGGATTGGTGCCTGGTTGTAATGGGTAACAATATAGGGCAGCTTTGTGTTAACCAATCTACAGATGGTGATTTTATAAATGCACATAGTTCAGTAATTTCTGTATTTATAATTTTAACGAGTTTCCAGCTAGAAATACATCAATAATAGCTACAATTGAATTGTGAAGATGAATGCAGACAAGTACTTCCTTGCAACCATTTCTAGTAATGCCTAGACATGCCAAATACCATGACACAAGGTCAACAATTAATTCATAGCTTCAGAATTCTTGTACATATAACAAAAGGCCAACTTGGGATTCTAGATTCTTGCTCATATTTAGGTGGTCAATGAGTTTGGGCTTCAAAATGCTTATATTTAGATTTGGTGCAACTCAGAATTTCCATTTGGGTGGTCTCTAGAATTGGAAACTACACGTGGAAGCCAGCCATTACCAAGTCCTGGTAAAAGGACAAGGGTTGATGTAAAATGGGCAGCTGGTCATGCTACTTTTTTCCAACCAATAATGAGAATTATTGTTTCAAATATAACTGAGAAAACAGACATAGCAAAACCAGCACCAAAAAGCTCGGAGAAGACTGATGACAATGAAGATGAATGATTTTCACTTGTAATGGACGACAGAATTCTCTTCACAATGTTTGAAGGGCAATATTATGCGACGAATGTTAATTGCACACAGCTTGTCATTCACATTAATATGCATGAATTCCCATGGGAATGCATGGCAGAATTTAAAAGATTGGACAAGTAATTTGGCAGGCACCATCATGAACTGGCCTTGGCCCAAAAATTCAGGCTGGTCGGGAATTCCTAATTGGCCTGAGCTTTGGGCTATGTTCAATTCATGGCGAAGCCTGCCATGCTGGAAGCATGGTCGGGTCCTATGCATATTGGCAGAGTGTTCTTATGAAAAATGGGTGTGCAATGAGCCATGTACAGTTAGCATTCCACATGGTATCCCTAAGTGGTTGCAGGAGTAGAAATGACACACTGCAGAAAAACTACAGACTTAAGAAACCAACTATTTCTAAAGACTTGGATCTTATTTTGCAAAGTCAAGTACAAAGACAAACCTTCCACAGGAGCATTTTCTGGAATAGCCGGTTGAACTCCTTCAATAGCTAACCAGTGAGTAACAACTGCAGTATCCAGTGGAGCTTTCGGTAGAGGTGCTTCAATCACCTGCAAAACCCACGTAAAAGAAAATGTACCTTAAAAGAACTCATAATAATAGACTCAACAACATTTTAGTATCATGAGTAATCCATACATCTTTGAACTCCAAATCTTTGTCATCAATGTAGAATAAATCCTTATGCCCAACTGCTCTTTTAAACCGCAACGGATCTCCAGAGGCAAAGCCATAAATTGGCTGAAGAAAGATAATAGACATACATGAGCAAATGAAAATCCTGGACAGATTGAAGAATATTATCCTTTTGGAATATTTAATAAAAGATCCTTTCATTGACTTTAAACTAAAGGCAAAACAGGAAATCATGGTAAGGCATGAATGAACATGCATTATCTGTTCACAAATAGCCTTGCAAACAAAGAAAATTTTAGCAAATAATGATCGTTTGTGGCCATTCACACAACGAAGCGTGTTCTCAAATTTGCAGCTATTCACGGTATCTAAGGTAGCATTTGGACATCCACTCACAATCAAGTTTTGGTTGAATCAGTTGGTGGTTGCAATTTTGTTTCAAACATAACAAGCGTTGGGGTAGCACGAAAAGGAAAACCCAAATGTGTGAGTGATCACTTCTCTAACACAATAAATATTCCATTCATTAATTACAATTTCAACTCTTGAAGTGAAATAAAAGTTAAAAGAGTGGAAAAGCATTCTGCCACTTACTGATTCCTGAGAAATTTGAAACATACCCTAAAATAATATCAATTCAGAAGGGAAGTGCCAGTATTTAAAACTTAGAGAAACTTCTCGTCTAAAATAATTTTAAATGAATTCAGAATATATACTTACCAAAATATGAAAATTGAAATAGATATTGTTTCAAAATAGAAACATAAAGAGTATCAAGAATTAGATATAATATAGAACTACAGATGGTATAAAGCTAATTGAGTTAAAGATAGTCTTCATGAAATCATGGTAACAGTAGTTGATGGCAGAAGAACCACGAGGGTTGGAAACAGGAGCAGAGTTGGATTCCTGAGTGGAGACCTAGACAAGGTAGTGATTTAGTAAGTCAGTATTGATTTGGGCAAGTCTAGAAATACCTCCACATTTCTCAAATTAAGTGCGCTGTCTACATCATCCGCTGTCAAAATAGTTCTCTTTGAGTGGCGCATACACTTGATAGCCTCCTGCAATTTAAGAATAGTGAAGCATTTTTATCAAAGACGTGAAAGTAAATGAATAGCTTCTCAAACACCAGTCTATATGCACCAGCACAAGCAGACAGCTGAATGTGAAATTCCATCTTTTGTTACCTGTGCATATAATAATTTAAGCACCACAACCAACGCGATGATTTTTTGCAGTCCTTTTATCTGAAGGACTGCCAGTACATCAGTATTAGCAGAACTACAGTGAAGCAGGAGCACTAAAGAGGCAAAGAAAAGGAAGAAGGGTTATGATGCAAACTCATGGTACTCTCTCTCGTCTTTGTCACCTACTTTTCAAGGCCAGTTTTTGAGTGTTAAACAATTTATGAATAGCATGAATATGGTTGAAAGCCTATAAATTGGCATTCCACAAGCCCAATAGCAATAGAGTGTGTTACAGCTGATTCAAGAAAGACACTGTTACTTGAGTCGTGGATGTGGTATGGGTACCAATACCATGTCAAATTGTCCCTAGTGTCCGGCATAGTAAACTCCAAAAACCTTGGCATGGGGACACTTTCCAACTTCCATGCTAAAGTAAATAATATTCTAATTAAACAAAAAAACTAAAAATAAAATAAAAAATAAAACATTAAAAACAAAAGGAATTAGAAGAGAATATTCACATAGTTTCAATAAAAACCAATTACTAGTAATCTGCACTAAGAAATAACCAACCTACGAAACATTGAAAATCCAGAGAAACAATTGGACAAAATAATAATAATAATAATAATAATAATAAAAACAAACAACGAAACTTGCACATGTTGTCATATGGGCCATGTACTTGGCTATGAAAAATGAACTAAAACTCAAAGAGAGAGGAAGTCTTTAAGAGTAGTTTCATCAACAACAAGACAATGGAGGCAAGCTTGAGGGCTAGGAAGACCGAGTAAGATATCTTTGGCTTGACAACCATACATATTTTGAAGTGTTGTGTCGTGTCTAGGACTGTCCAAGTGTCCAAAATGTCAGCACAGCAAAAACCCGAAAAGAAGAATTGTCCAGGTAAAACTGACGATAGAGCTAACTGGTTGTATGGGATATAGGGATGTTTTAGTCATTGTAAATAGTTTATCAAAATAGATGGTTTGGATTGAAGTTGACAAATTATTGGGATTATATTAGGGTTTCTAATTTCTTACTTTCTTTTCCTTTGACAAAAATATAAATATAAGTGAAAGATCTTTTATGAATAGCTGAATAAAGAATCACACACTTAGATCTCAAGGGTTGGACCCCAAGTTATGGTCCTCCCAGCAGATAGGTTCCAACCTTTCAAATCGATACAACATTCAACCCTTCCAGTACTTCAATTGTGGTCACACGCACACACATGACTTAAATTGTGGCCCAAGCACGTGTACGAAGTGCATACATGCGTGCACACAGAGGTTCTCTTGCTTGGGGGAGGAATACCTCAACTTTGTGGGTCATGCTCAAAGCTAGTTTGTGTGATGCTAACTATATCCAGTTATGAATAATAAATACACATTTCTGGCGTTCAATGGTCTTCTTTTGTTTGTTGCATCTTCTTTACCTGCAGGGGGGTCTGGGTGATCCTCGGCATCGCCAAGGGGACCTACTAGTTTGTAATGGAAATGCAGGCATTTTTTCAATTGAGAATTCCATGACTGTAATGAGCTGATACAGTTGCTAACTGTGCTTGTTACGTGGCACAAAATAGTAGGTTAGTCTGGTTAGGAGAGTTGTTTATAGCGACTATCTTTCCTATAGTTAGTAATTATAGGTTTCTAGTTCTGTTTTAAGAAGGATTGAACTTTAGAAAATTAATCAGAATCATCGCATGATGTGAAGACAACTTATAAATACAACACAGACAGGGAACCCCCGGCAATTACTTGGGTCATTTTAACTTTTGAGCAGTTTCTGATGAGTTCAGTAGTCTTTTCCATTCAGTTTTGGGAATCCAATATATATATATATATATATATATATATATATATATTGGGAAATTGGGAAGCATACCAGCTATTCGACTTGTTGTTTAAGGACTCAGGCAACTGACATTCTTGACTATCACACAATTGTTTAAGAGATGAAATTGGGGCTAGTGAAATAGATGCTGTTTTCGGAATTCTGCGGGCTCTTCTGAGGCTTTATGGCAGTCTATCAAATTGAATGTTCTCGAATGGGCCTCTCTTGTGAAAGTTGACCCAGTTTTTGTTAAGTCTGTTATCAGGCTCTAATCTTTTGGTCATTTTTCCTCTTTGTATTCTTTTCCCTGTTTGTTTGCAAGCAGGCCTTTAATAAATTTCCTGTTAATCCTCAAAAAAAAATAAAAAAAGTGACCAAATTGTATTGACATCTCCAAGTATTAGTAATGAGGAATAGCACTCAAATTGCAGTTACATTTCTTACAAGTTACAACTCCAGCTAGACAATAACGTTAATGTAACTTGGAGCCCAATCCCTTGAAATTACTCTGTTGGAGATAATAACAATTTGGTCATTACCATTTCAAGGGTTCATTAATTGTGATTCAATTCAATGGTGCATCCAAACTCACCATTAGTGTTTGCAGTAATTTGCTGCAGAAATGCAGTATTTGTTTCTTTTTTTTACTTTAACAAATCTCAAAGATAGTTTTATTTTTAATATTTTCATATTTTTGCACAAGAAACGAGTTCTAAGAGGGGCAGGCTTGGTTTGGGCCAGGCTAGGGCCTGTCTGTTTTGGACAATATAGGCCCAGGCAGGGCCCAGCCCTAGGTTTTACTTCACAGGTCGATCCTGTTGACAGCCCTACTCTCCAGTCCAGGTGAATGGAAATTCTTGTACCCATTGCTTATTACAGAATCAGCTTCACTTGTGACAGGTTATGACGGAAATACCTCTTCTCAGAATGTCTGTCAATGCTAAATCATAAAAGACCAGCAGTCCTACATTGAATTTTCTAAAGTCCTTTACATGGAGTTATGCATGCTGCCAAATAATTACAGAAAGTGTTACTCAACGAACCAAAATGATGAGAGCTATCAATGTCGTCAAGCAGATGAAACCAAATGTTCTATACGAAAGAAAAAAAAAATGGCAGTCTCTCTCTCTCTCTCTCTCTCTCTGAAGGATAAAGACTGCATTTAAATGGCTACTTTCTTTCAGAATATTCAAGCATCCAAACAGAATACAAAAGTAACATGCAGACTGAATTACCTGCATGATCTCACGCACTCGATACTCCACATCGGGAGCAAGAGCAAGTGCGACATCCGGTGATAAGTTATTAATGCCAATGCTCTGCGCAATGACCTCGATCGTCTCCTTGGGTACAATGCTCATTTTCTTCTGTGAATTTCACACCACTGATGCCATCCCCGAGTTCCTATACAATATATACACCGAATCATCTTATATATAACATCATTGGAAGGAAAGCCAATAACAAGAAAATCATTAATCTCAAAACTGGTCAACTTCTTTTTATCTGTAATCACCTTGAGTCGTTTACATCACCATGTTGACATTAAGGGTGTCTTTGGATGCACTATCAAATTGAAATTGCAATTATAGATGTAATAAAATAGCTATTGCCAAATTGCAATTATTTTCCTTAGCATTCATATTGAGGGCCGGGTTCCCCATTGCAATTATGATACACTCAAGTCGGATTTGAAAGGGATACACAACCGCAATTAGAGGACTAATTTCTCATTACGGATGCTAGGAAAAGTTATTACAAACTGTTCGCAATTGAATTCAGTAGTGCATTCAAATGTACCCTAAAAGAACTGAGTCTTCATCTGTTCTTTTTTTCTTCTTCTTCTGAAGAGTACTTTTTATCTTCTATTCCTTTCTCCTTATTTCAAATTCTTGTAGCACCTAAAGCAATCACTCAAAAAAGCTTAACAAGCTCCATTTGGCAGAAAATCAAACAGGTTTAGTCACAATCTACAATTACTTAGGGGAAAAAAAACAGAAAAGTTGCATGAAAACCAATTTTGGAGATTAACAAGAACCAATGAAAGCAATGTTGAGAATATAACAAACCTCAAGGGACTGTTTGGATTCGGACAAAGTTGTGCCACGACTAGCAATCCATGTAACGTTGTTAGGACTTAGGACTAACTGGTCATGGACATGCTGTTATTGACTTGGTGTTCTGTTCCTTTCTTGACAAATGCCTGGAACATGGACAGCATAGATTGTGGCATAAGTGCAATACTTAAATATTGGTTGGTGGCACATTTACATGAGCATGTGCACATTTGACATGTACACATTGAGACATGCCACATTTTTAGTGCTTGAAGATTTTTTTTTTTTTTTAAAGGCGATAATTTATTATAATAGGCCAAAGCCAAAAAATACAATATACAAGAAAAAAAGAAAAGAAAAGAAAAATGCAAAAGGCCAAAATGGAAACTACCCTACTCCTTTACAAGAATTCGCCCATTCCATTACATTTGCTAAAGCCCTTTTAAAGACATAAGCTGCCCTTCTATTCCAATTCTGAAAGCACCTATTGTTCCTTTCCTCCTACACAACCCAAATTCCAGCCAACGAGGACAACTTCCATATTGTTTTCCCTTCCTTACCAATTCCTCCCCCATTCGATGCCCGAAAGAACCTCTCTATAGATTATGACATAATCCAAATTATTCCAAATACTCCAAAGATTTTTTCCCCAAACTTCTCTAGCAAAAGGACAAAGAAGAAAAGTATGATCCACTCTCTCCCCATTCTGCATGCACGTTAAACATACATTAGGTAGCGACATCCTTCTCCTACAAAGATTATCAACCGTTAGCACCTTATTCCTTCCCCAAGCCAAGCCAAAGTTGCCACTTTGGAAGGAGCCCTATGATACCATACAGGGGCCGTATGACTAAGAGCCCTCTCTGATGAAGACCCAACTATGAAATTATAGAATGGTTTAACTACGAATTTACCCAATTTTTCTTTTCTTCACACCATAGAATCCCACTATCCCACCAATGAAGATACCTTTTGAAGTATTCCCAACAATTTAATCACCACTTCTTCATCTTCCAACAAATTTCTTCTGCATAAAGGGGCCCAAATCACCTCATTCCCTTCTACGGAGTACAACTGGCAACCATAATGTTTTGATCCACCAATATTCTAGCCAAACTAGGAAAATCTTCTTGAAGAGGCTTGTCTTCCGTCCAAACGTCAACCAAAAATGGATGCGCCTTCCAACCCCCAACAAGAAACTTACCCCCTCCATAAACTTCACTCTCAATCTTGCCATTGCTTTCCACACTCCTGATGCGATATAAAAAAGAAGCTCTTATCCCTCTACCCCCTTCCTCTAATTCATATTTCTTAGATATAACCTATTTCCACAGAAAATCCCCCCCCCCCCCCCCCAAGTCGCCAAAGCCATTTCCCCAAGGAAGCAAAGTTCATCAATTCCAAACTTCTTACGCTTGGCTCCCCCCTCATGAAAAGGCTTGCACGCCTCCTCCCATTTCATTAAATGGAATGTTTGCTTCTCTTCTGCTCCTCACCAAAGAAAATCTCACCTAATTTCATACAGACAATTGATAACAGATTTCAGACATTTGAATAAAGACTTATAGTAAACTAGGAAATTGGACATACCCTCCTTTATCAACATTAATCTTCCTCCTAAGTAAAAATATCTTCTTCTTTTTTCCAAACCAATAGCTTCCTATCAAATCTTTCTACCACCTCATCCCACAAGTGCTTGAAGATTGAAGGTAGCACATATGCATATGTTGGATGCTTGAACTTGGAGGATCACAAGTAGCACATTGGAACATGTCATACATGTGCACGGATAAGTGTGATCCTCGTATGTTTTGGAACCATAAAGTGTTATTGACAAGTAGTCGCACTTCTCCACCAAAGAAACCCAATTCATAGTCTAACGATCACATATTCATAACTAGTTGTCCAAAAAGTGCATTGATTCCTGTGCACAAGGAGAGTGACAAAAAATGGACGTGTACGGTTGCTCTGACTCCTTGTCACAAGCCACGACACAACTTTGCCCAAATCCAAGCAGTCCCGAGAGATATTTACTTGATACCCTAGCAAAATATAACAATCCTGGATGCACACATACATTTTGCAGATTAAAATGGACAGTCAAAATGGAAAATGAATAATTCTCCAATTCAACAAGCAAATGTCCATTAGCTGGAGGTTAGGATCACGAAATCAATCTGATTTAGGTGACGCACCATATCAACACCGGGCCATGAATTGGACAGTTTGGATTCAGGTACATGTTTCCCATGTTTCCAAAAGATGTATCATGCATATGGATCGTCATACATTGTGAAAGTTACTCCTCAAGCAATCATAGGATGGGAAAGTTACTCCTCAAGATACATTGTGAAAGTTACTCCTCAAGTAATCATAGGATGCTTAATCAAAAGAAATGGAATGCTTTGTTTAACCTGGCAATCTAAAACGTTTATTGAGTAGGACCCATCATGAAACAGGCCATGCCCCATGTTTCCCATCAGAGGATCCTAAGAAACCAATCCACGCCTTCCAAATGTACAATTGAAGTCAATCGTCCACATTTAATAGGGACCAATCGCACAGTTAGGATCATCCAATGGAAGCCACTTTTGGGAAACTACCATCCGTGACAGGCCAAACATACAGGCAGTTTGGATCACCAGAAGGTGGTGGGATCCACATGAAATCTTCTCAGGGCCAAGCAAATTGCTCGATCAAACTTGGGCCAACTTTAATTTTATCCATGAGCACCAAAGCAACACTAAAAGTTCGAAAGTCCCATCTCTAATTCGCATTTCGTCGAACACCATAAAAGCAGTGTCTTGAAGCTTTTAACGACTTCAATTTTGAAGAAAATAAAAAAAAAAGGGTTCTATTCCAATTCCAAATAAATATCGATTTCCAGAACGCAACCAAACCACTGTCACCGATAATCCGATTCTTCATGGGTTTTCTACCAATTACAGAAAAATAAAAAGACCCATCGAATTATACTGAGATGAAATAGATATATGACGTATAAAATCTGCAACAGAATTCATAAAAAAAAATCGTAAAGGAAAAAGAAGAATCGAAGAAATCTTTGCTTATATATACAAAAGAACGGTGATTTCAACCAAAGGAACCATAAATCTTCAAGAGCATGATGATTGACCATAGGAGGAAGAAGAAGAAGACAGAGAAGAGGAAGAGGAGAATACCGCTCTCCCGCTGCCGCTGCCGAAACTACTTCAATCGGTGTCGCTGCCGCTGCCGCTGCCGCTGCCGAGAGAGGGGGGGTTTCCAGAAATGTGCGCGAGTTCGGTCAGGTGACTCAGGTCGTGACGGTGGAGCCCACTGGTCATGTATGTGTTATATATCCACGCCGTCCATGGGTTTTTCGCTTCACTTCAGGACGTGGTCCAAAACTGAAGCAGATCCAAGCCTCAGGTGGACCACACCAAAGGAAACATTGGAGATAGATAATGACGTCCATCGTTGAAACCTTCCTGGGCCCACCGTGATGTTTATTGCGATCCAACCTGTTGACAAGGGTCAGATGGACCTGGACGAAGGGAAAATACAAATATCAGCTTGATCGAAAACGTTTGTTGCCTGGAATAATTTTCTAATGGTCAATCAGCATTGTTTCCTGTGGTGAAGGTCCACCTGAGATCTGTGGAACCATGTCCTAAAATGAACTGGAAAAACGGATGGACGGCGTGGATATATAACACAAACAACATACATCAGATAATGTCATAAAATGATATGGAAAAACGGATGGACGGTGTGGATACATAATATACACATCAAGGTGGCCCCACAGTAACCCCACGGTAAGGGCTGCACCATCTTGGGTGACGCGGGATCTCTCTTAATCCGCTCTCCGAACATTGGCCTTACTATGGGAAAGTGGTTAAATGGTCAGCAATTAACAAGGCCATTTGTATGCTTAGCGATCAAAAGTGAAGAAAACTAATGACTACGATTGTATGCTTAGTGTGGCTTTTACAATATGAATTTGTACCCAAAAATCCCTCATAGTTGATGATCTCTATGCATCATGCCTCTGGCTTTCTTATTTACCAAAGCACACTTTGTAACCACTCACTACTTATTTGGCATCTCTATTCTAATTTAATAAGAGCTACTTTAATAAGCTCTTTTTATTCGAGCTCTCATCAAAATCATGTTTTCAACTTCACAGCAAGCTCTTATTTAAAATAAGCACATTTTATTAAAACCTTTGAATAAGAGCTTTTTTATAAGTAGTTGAGATCATTTTTAAAGATTATACCTATTGTACCCATATTTTTTATTGGCATTGCGAAAGCTAATCAGGAGAGGACGCATGTGATTGTATGATCATGAGAAGTGGATGCATAAAGTAACGAGCAAGAGAGTAGCAAGATTCATGGTGACACAGCGATCATTGATTAAGTGATGTCAGAACACTAATAAGAATGAAGTAAGAAAACAATCGTGAGTGAGTCAGCGAGATGGTTACAAGGAGAGGTGGTAAATTAAGAAAGATCTGAAAAATCGATTGTACCGAATGAAACGTTAAGAACTTTGAGACATGTGGGCGATGAAGGCTATAAATATAGAAGGAAAGCAATAGAGCAAAAGGTCCAGCACCAACTAAATCAAATCAAATCATTTAAATTATCATGCTCTTTAGCATTCTGCTATTTACATTTCTTAGTGTAATCAGCATCCTTAGTTTCATTTTCATATTCATTAGCATAACCTTTCTATTTACATTCAATAACATTAACTATGAATTTACTATTCGTAGCAATAGATCAGTAACATCAATCTAGTGGCTGGCAACTTTAGTTGTACTTAAAGTTTAGGCTCACACGCTGAACTTATTTTAATGAATTATTTTGTTCAGAAAGGTGATCTGTGGCACGTTCTATGGGACCGACTACAAATATCCCTTTCCTATTTTATTTAGTTCTATATTGAAAAGCCATTTTGTACAGAAGACATATGAGTGACCCATCATTGGAAGATGAACCTCACCCTTTAAATATTGCTTGATCATTGTTAAACAACTGTACAAGTGGTTGAGTAGGTGACCAGTCTGTCCAGGCCCTAGTCACATACAACCGACTAAGGCGTATCAATCTATCTTAGTGCTTGGGGTCATCGTTGTTCGATTTGAATCGAGTCATACATTCGATTTTGGCACACCCGCACACACATTACATGTGTGGCCGAAAATTTGAGAGCAACAACAACAACTCTATTATAAGAGCAATCCAAATAGTTGTATTAGTGAATCTCAACATAGATGAATCATGCCCCAAATGACAAGAGAATGGATGATAGCAATCTTCATATTTTAAGACATTTGGGCCATCCATTATCTTGTACATTATATGTGGATCAACCATCATATGGTGCCCACCTTTGTAACGCCCCGAATTTATCATAATTATTTTAAAATTTTCTGAAATTTATTCCTATTTTTTTTATACATATTAAATACCGGCCATTGATATTAAAATTCAAATAACGGGACATCCGTAGGAGATCATATGAAGTATCCTTTATTAAAGTTGCTTAGAATGACCTCATTAACAATGTAGAAGAGTTAGATTTCGTTAAACTTGAATATTTGCAAAAATTACAAAAATGCCATTAGTTAAAGTTAAGTTAAGATGACATTTTTAAGTATTATAGTTTCTGACGATCACTTTCACGCAAAATCCTGGATTTGAGCTTTTGGGCACATATTAACCATACACATCAAATTTCAGCCCTTCAATCATAGTAGAAGTGGTCCAATTGTCAAATCAGCCCTAAACCCTTAATTTTCATGTCCATCGAGTGAGGAAAGTAGATGGTTAGTCGTAGTCGAATATTTCTCTTCATATAAATGACTTGGATCGTCTTTATCATGGATCAATAGTGTGATTTGATTGCCCCACATTGATAAGCCTCTTTCTTATGCGCGAAGTTATCACGTTCTAGAAATTAATGAGTTACCAACTCTTCTCAAATTTGAACCTTTCAATTTACCCACTTATCACCATCAATCGCTTCTCAAATTTGGACCACCCATTATACTCATATGACTACGAGTTTACACAAAATCTAGACCCCGATCTACAATCCTACACCGTTGAACAACAAAGCCAGCCCCTTCATTTTCCGCCAAAAGTTGGAATTTCAGATCTAGGCATTTTTCACCATCAATCAACCACTAAACTTTGTACAATTGTTTGCCTATCATGACTACATATTTTTCAAAATTTGGGCCCTAATCATAAAGCGTAGACCGTTAATTGAGATATAGCCCATTTTAGTACCCGTTAGGCCATTTTTAAGGATCGGCCAATCTAGAATGTGGATCATCAAGAAATTTACGTATTCTGACTCTACTCTTCGAGCTTGATAAGATGAACAGATTGGAATTGATCAAAGATCATCCGAATATTAAGATTTGAGAAACCCACTTCGAGAGGTTGTTACACAAGACCTGCGTGCACATCCCTCTCCATATTTCTACTATGCACCTTCAAACTCTAATTCCAACCCTACCTCTATATATAGGGCCTCTCTTAGCCAAAGGTGACCCCCACCCACGAATTTGAGAGAGGAGAGAGAGAGAGAGAGAGAGAGAGAGAGAGAGGTAAGAGAGAGGAGTACCATCTTGCTATTTCATCATCTTATATCTCTAATAAGTCGATGATCATAAGGTGAAAACTCCTTTAAGATTGGATTAATAATTTCATATTTTGTAGGTTGATAATTCTTATGTGTTTTTTTTTTTTTTTTTACATGTGTTTATTTATTTTCTCATTAGAATTAGCTATATATGAATACTTTTAGATACTTTTTTTCCATCTCATGGTGATGAGGATATTCATTGGACTTAGAGAACTAATAAGGAATAGAATTATGTTTGTTACACATATAAGATTTGTGTAACCATCTTTAAATGGATCACCTTTCTTTCTATACTGTATAAAGAATAGTTGCGATTGTCTAATGGAGATTCTTATATTGCTATATATATTCCTTTTATATATATGGATGGACCCTGATCTGTGGTGATGAATATCGGAACACCCCGTTAAGAGGTTGCCCTAACCTGAGACGATGCTTTTAGCTTATCCGGTTAAGTGGTCACCCTGATCTGTGGTGGTGGTATCAAGATCGCCCGATTAAGTGGTTGTTAAATCCATTTATTACTACTACTATATTTACTATTATTATTATTATTATTTCTAAAGTTGTTAAGGATCTCCATAAGACGATAGTTGAGTATGGTTGTTATGAAGCTTAATAGTACGGGCCGCCATCCTGGGATGTGATGCGTCGATTACGACTATTTTGATGAGTGATGAACCATAAGGAAGGATGTGGTGGTACCAAAGGTTGGTTAGACAATAAGTGGCTTGGTGTAAATTGGTAATAATAATAAAGAATGGCTAATTCATGCATGCACGTGGCTCCATGTGGGTGTATGGAATTAAGAATAGGCTAGAGCGTCCTACCTCTCCCATACACTGTCACGTGTGGATTTGGGCTATGAGCGTCCCGTTTCTCATGTGGTCGGGCAAAATTATGGGCTTGCGTGTCCCAAAACCTCTGGCGGCATGTCTAAGGATTCCTACGCTGGGTCATGCATTATCATGCATTGCATTAAGAAAGAGTAATGGATGATTTGTTATGATTTTTATGCGATTATTATTTCTAACCTTAAAGTAGTTCTTCACTATGCCGCTTTTGACGGTATTTTGTGGAAATAATTTAGAACATGTAGGTAACGATCCTCAGGAGCCCGAACCTCAAGGAGACGATTATGATGGCTCGTGGGAGCAGATGGTGGAAGACGAGACCGCATAATCATTCATAGTTCTAGCATTTATTTAGTATTTGAAATTGTAATAAGTCCCAATGGGAGGACGTAGTTATGAACATGGTATTTTATTGAATGATGGTTACATGGTTTGATGATTTAGTTTAGTTAATGAAATAATATATAAGCTTGGTTTCACCGTCTTGCTCATGATTTTCCAAATAGTATGAAATGTGTATGTTTGTGTGAAAATTATGTAAGGGGTATAACCCTCACACATTCCAAATAACCTTGGGAATTCGGCCGTCGTGTTGTACACGGGAGCCGAAATCTTGGGGTGTTACAACCTTTGATGTGGACCATCTATTGGCCAAACCTTCTAACTGGGTCGTCCATCATACAAGGCCTATCTTAGATGTAGACCATTTATCATTAAGGGCCCACCTTGATGTGGACCGTCCATTATGTGGGGCCCACTTGATGCGGACTGTCCATTATGAGCGGCCACACTTTGATGTGGGCCATCCATCATGTGAAGCCCACTCCGTCCATTATGTGGGCTCACCTTGATGTGCACCATTCATTATGTAGGGCCCCACCTTCAATATGGATTGTTCATCATGTGGGCTCACGTTTGATGGCAACCGACCATCATGTGGGCCCACCTTCAATGACCATCATCCATCATGTGGGTTCCACCTTTGATGCGGGCTGCCCATCAAATGGGACCCACTTGATGTGCATGTTCCATCATGCTGGGCCACACTTTGATGGGGGTCATCTATCATGTGGGGCCCACCTTTGATGTCCACCATCCATCATGTGGTCCCACCTTTATTGTGGACCATTTATCATGTGGGACCCACTTGATGTGGATAGTTCATCATGTGGGACCCATCTTTGATGTCCACCATCCACCATGTAGGTCCCACCTTTGCTATGGATTGTCCATCATGTGGGGCCCAACCTTCAATATGGGTCATTCATCATGTGGGCCCACCTTTAATGTCAACCTTCCACCATATGGTCCCACATTCAATGTCCACCATCCATCATGTGGGTCCCACATTTGATGTTGATGTAGAACGGGTCACGGATGTGTTCATGGCTTAGATGGACAAGAGGAAGGAGCCCAAGAGAAGACAGCGAAGTCAGTATAGTTTTGTTGACTGAACTAGTCTCGTTGGTCGCCTGAAATTGAGTTAGGAAGTCTAGTTCGTTGTTGGACAATTTTAGGTTTGTTCAAGCAATCGACCCGATTGGTGTCGGTTGCCCCAAACTGCTCCGAAAATTCTAGTTGGTATTTGGACACTTTTGGAGTATTTTGGTTGCCCGATCGAGCCCTCAAAGACTTTGGTCGATCGCCTAACTGTAATCGACAGACTTGTACAAACTTGCGCGTTTTTTTTGTTTCGTTTTCTTATTTGTTTAGGAGGCTTCTTAATTACGTTTTAGGGTTATTTAGGGTATTTAAACACTTTTACAATTCATTTTTAGATTAACCCCATTGATATTTTTCAATCAAAATTTGATTTTTATCGTTCTTCATCTCGTGGATTCGAGAAACCTCTAGTGGATTTTAGAAAGCCTTGTGGATTTAAGGTAGTTATCCCTTGAGGAAGATGGTGATCAACCTCATCATGTCCCTCCGAGCATCAAGTAATATCAAAGCAAGGACTTCTCTTAGATCGATGGTAACTAACAAAGGTATGAGCAACAATCCCGTGGACGGTAATCTAGGGATTCTTTATTTAGCGGAAATGATAAAATCTTTTCGACGGGAGAGTCGGTTAGCCATGCAAGGGCTACAGGCAACCCTCGATTGTATCACGGAGGCATAAATTTCACCCTGTGTTCAGGGCAACAATCAACCTCCAGTGATTATTGTACAGTGTAATTAAGTTATTGTAGGGCGTTACCGGTGGTGAATTACAGGGCCACGCCTAACGAAGCAAGTTCTAGTGATGAGGAAGTCGGCGATGTAGTTGTCTGCCAACCCGTGTATGGAGACGATCAGGTAGATCAGGCAGAACAAGATTTCAGAATCAAGGTCAACTTTCTAAGTTTTAAGAGTCAGTTGCGTATTGAATGATTCCTTAGTTGGCTGGTCAAAGTCGAACGCTTCTTTAACTATATGAAAGTACCAGAAGAGAAGAAGGTGAAGCTAGTCGCCTACAAGCTGAAGGGCGGTGCTTCAGCATGGTGGGATTAACTACAGCTTGCGCGGACTCGACAGATGAAGGCGCTTGTCTGATCATGACAATGGATGAAACGTCTCCTACGCATGTGATTCCTATCCAATGACTATGACCGAGTATTGTTTCAATAATACTAAAATTGTCGGCAAGGGGAATCAGTTGGTGTTAGAATACACCAAAGAGTTCCAGCAATTGTCGGCGCAAAATCATTTGGCGGAGACCAAATCTCAGTAAGTTGCTCGATTCATCAATTGCTTACGGTTGCCAATTTAGGATCGGGTTCAAATGCATCCAATTTGGATGATGGACGAAGCAGTTAAGTTAGCTGGTAGGGTTGAAACTCAACTTGAGAGGGCCAACATTTAGACCTACCCCGCGACGCGGGCTCCCATGGTAGGTCCTACACAGAGCACCATGCTGCTTAAGGGGAAGGAAACGATAAGAGGGCGTCATCACCCTACTACGATCACAAACCATGAAAACGGGGAGCGGCCCATCTAGGCCCCAATGCACAGCGACAACGACGGCGGGCCCGAGTGGAATTTTGAATCCTTATGGTTGACCTAGTCCGGATCATTGCTTTCGATGTGGCCAGTTGGGTTACTTTTCCAATACATGTCCTCAACGACCCACAACCCACTTAACCATTAACGAAGGGGTGTTGAAGAAGTGGAAAAAGATCTATAAGTTGTTGAAATAGAATAAATAGCCGATAAGGGAATAGAAAGAGAGAAATTGGGTGGCTGAAGATCATAGTGAGTCATTGGTTGTGAGGAGACTTTTATATACTCCGAGAAAGAAGGTACACCCGTAGTAGCACAATATTTTTTGCATGCAGTGTACCGTGAACGACAAAGTTTGTGATGAATTCATAGAAGGTGAACACCTCGCCCCATACTCGATCGGTTGGATCAAGAAGGTGAATGAAACTAAGGTAACTAAGTAGTGTACCATTTTCTTTTTTGATTGGAAAATGCTACAGAAATCAAGTAGTTTTTTATGTGGTCCACATGGAGGCTTGCCACATATTACTTGGCCAACCATGGTAGTCAGACTATGATGTAACCCATCGAGGATAAGACGATGTCTATATCTTCGTTAAGAACGACCATAAAATGATCCTCACCCCTATGACATTGGAAACACACCTCAAAGCTTTCTAAAGTGGAGAGAAGTTATCTACTAACCATTCATGATTTTGTTAAAGAATCAAAGAAAATGTGAGAGGCATACGCTTTAGTTGTGAAGGGTGAAGACGTAGAGCCCTTGAACATACTTACAAGTTTAAGCCATTGCTGAATGAATTTAAGAAAATTTGGCCCAAGAACTTACTTAATGGATTGCCCACTATGCGAGACATCCAGCACCACATAAACCTTGTTCCCAGGGCTAGCTTGCCTAACCACCCTAAGTCCGAATGAGTGCAAGATCTTTCAGGGACAAGTGGATGAATTGATCTATAAGGAGTTTAGTGGGTGAGAGTATGAGTCCGTGTGTCGTTCCGACATTATTAACTCTTAAGAAAGACGAGAGTTGGCGTACGTGTGTTAATAGTTGGGCGATCAATAAAATCACCATAAAATACAATTTTTTCATACCCCGACTGGATGACATATTGGACATGCTTGAAGTAGCCAAATTATTTTCCAAGTTGGACATGTGTGTTAAGTAATTTTTTGTTGCCTTCACCCTTTAATGTGTACTTAGCTAGTAGCACATTCCATAATTCTTTGGTAGTCTTCTTTTGGTGGCAATCAACGTACAATGAGTTGGAAAGTGCATTGAAAATGTAGACCTTGCACATGTAGTCATTATGCTCCCAATTTTATCGCTTTTAAACTTGTTTCACTACATCATTGTTGGAAGGTAGTGCATGAGGATGTTCATTTAGCAAATGGATTAACTTGAGCGATGTGAGGATGAGATGTACCCTTAACTACCATCAAAGAAAATTTGAGTTATTGAATACCGTTATTTGAATGAAGTTGGGATGGCCCATAAAGAGGCCATAAATATCACTTTAAAATTGAAAGAGGAGATGCATACAAAAGAGATGAAAAAAAATATTAAAGATAGGCTTAAGGTGTGTTAAAGTGTCATTATCTTTAAGATGATATTCGCATCCTATTGGTATTTAAACAAATTTACAAGAGCGTTATAATAAATCTGCTTTCATAATATAATAAACCCACTTTTCAAACTGAAGAAATATAGGCTTTGGCTTACAAAATTAAAAATTCGCACATCAAACACACTTTTGCAGCGTACAACCCTGATTTCTTTATTTTTCGCATCTTACACTCGACTTTTTTACTATTTATAATATAACTTCTGAAATTTTTACAACTTTTCAAAAAAGATAAAAAAAATAAGATAATAGTGGAGAAGAAGATGGAGAGTAGATATTGTATTTTGGAATGGCCGAAAATTGAGTTCTTATAAAGCAACTAGGGACAATTTGAATCACTTTTCATATGTCAAATCACCACTTGATCTAAAAGCTTGAGTTGCTAGATAATGGTGTATTAATGTATATGAAGGGACTTTAACACTCCCTCGCATGTGCGGGTGAAACTCTGCACGAGAACATACTGGACAAGGGTGAAGAGACACACTGTAAATAGGCCGGGCTTGATTTTTCTATCCTTAGGTTGGACTTGATTTTTCTTAACCCCTACTCTCAACATAGATCTTTAGCTTTAACACATGTCCAACAACCACCTACTCTAAAAGCTAGTAGAGGATGCCATATTAAGTGTTGATTTTACATGATCATGGAAAGACATGTCAAGTGATGATTTGACATCATGAAAGGATATGCCCATCCATGAGCCTTTTCACTAATAGTATTATTCCACCTATTTCGAATTCAAAATCAATGAAATGTCATCATCACCATTTACTAAGGGGTGTTTGGATCTCATATTGCTTAAGATAAGGTACTTATATAACAAGTAGTTTATCTTAGCTTCTACTATTTGAGAAGACAAATATGTTTGGTAAACAATTGGACATACCTATCAGCTCCTCTCTTTCGTTTCTCTTGATGACTCTTTTCAACAATGAAAAGTAGAAAAGCGGGAAAATATTAATTGAAATTATTAAATACTTTTAAGTAAAAAAGTTACATATAACTAATTACAAACCAAATTAACTTATCTGAAATAAGCCACTTATCCACAGCTCTAAGTAGAAAAAGTAACTTATTTGGTAGTATCCAAACAGGCTCTAGGAGTCACCAGCAATCATAGCTAAGAGACACTAAGACTCACCAAAAGACACATTTTCTATTTTATTTTATTATTATTTTTTTCCATGTTTAAAAGCTTGACAAAACCTACTCCCGCATAGAATTATCAGATTGGGCTCAGATTGGAGCTGTTTTGGCCCCAATTTTGATACGATGGGGCTGGGCCTGCCTACTTAAGATTTTAATTGCTTGGTCCATTTCTTCTCTTCATATCAGCAGCCATGTTGGTCCTCCACAAGTGTCAGCATGGCACAAATATAAAACATCCAAGCTTTCCATCATAATTACTCCCTATCAAAGACATCCTAACCCTAAGTTAGTCCATCGATAAAGTGGGCCACACAATGTAGGAAAAGGCTGAATTCACTATAAAGCTACAACGTACGTCTACAGGGAATTGAATGCTCATCCTGTTAAGTGCTCTGAAACTATGCATACAAAACTAAAGTAGGCCACACCATTCAATGTCTGCCAAAGGAACATTTAAAACCACGTGGGTGTGGCCCACTTGAGTTTTGGAATGGCCTAATGTTTTATTTGTCAACTTCCTCTAGTGGGGTGAATCCTAAACCTTGCTTTGAACAACTAATACAGTGGGGGTGATTCCTTTTCAATTAATTGGATGAGATAATAAACAACTAATACAAAATAACAACCTAAACATTGTTTTGACCGTTGATCATCTTAGGCTTTTGCGAGGAATGGATCCACCCATCTAGGCCGTTCTTTCCCCATCCAATCCATCCGATTAATGGTTTGGATCTTCAAACCACTGGCGCACCTGCACGCACCATTCGTCGACTTACAAATGCTGGTACATCAGTACAATGTCACGCTTCGGGACCCTGTAGTTCGTCTTGGACCGTACATGTGCCCACCTTCGTAGCTGAAACCATACGTCAACATAGCCGATCCAGGGAGCGAATTAGGTGTTACCCGGGTAACAGCTTAGTGGGTGTTACCCCTACTGTGGGGCCCACCTTGATGATTTTATGTGTATCCACGCCGTCCATCCGTTTCTCCAGACTATTTTAAGATGAGGGTACCAAAATTTATGCAGATCTAAATCTTACGTGAACCACACCACAGAAAAAGTGGTGATCGAGTGCCTTGCCATTAAAAATTCCAAAGGGTCCATATTAACGTTTTCTTAATGTTTTTTGGAAATCAAACCTATTGATAATGTCAAGAAGATTTTTATGAATGTAAATTTGAAAGATTGGATTGATCCAAAACTTTTATGGCCCACACAAAGCTTTTAATAGTTATTAATCACGGTTCTATTGGTATGGTCGACCTGAGATTTGGATCTTCTTATGATTTGGGATCTCATCCTGAAATGAGATGGAAAAATAGATGGACGGCGTGGATACACAAGAAATACATCAAGGTGGGCCCCACACGGTAGGGGTAACACCCACTAAGCTGTTACCAGGGTAACAGCTAATTCGCTCCAGCCGCCTTGATATGGGCTAAAGAAAATGACCAGTCACCTGCTCTCAACTCAACCATACAAGTGTGGCTCACCTGATGAGTGGGCCAACATGGGTTTTGGTACAAGACATGTTAAAATAGGGCTCACCTGGACGCAGATTGGGTACTATACCCACACCAGGACGGCCCTTTAAGTCCTGTAAAGGGCTCTGTGGGGCCCACCATGATGTATATGTTTGATCCACACTGTCCGTCCATTTTTGAAGATCATTTTTAAGCCATAAACACAAAAAGGAAGCAGATCGAAGAATCAAGTGGACCACACCATAGGAAGCAATCGGGATTGAAAACCTACCGTTGAAAACTTCTTGGTGGCCAAAGAAGTTTTGGATCAAGCTGATATTTATGTTTTCCCTTCATCAAAGTCTACATGACCTTATGAACAGGTTGGATGGCAAATAAACATCACGACGGGCCCTAGGAAGTTTTCAACTGTAGGAATTCAGTCCCCGCTACTTCCTTTGGTGTGGTCCGCTTGAGCCTTCGGTCTGCCTCCTTTTTGGGCTCATACCCTAAAATGATCTTTCAAAATAGATGGACGGCGTGGATAAAACATATATCTCATGGTGGGCCCCACAGGCCGTTTCTAGCCAGGTCCTGTGGGGGTGGGACCCAATCCGCGTCCGGCCCACCTAATGTTTTGTCAAATTGGCCCACATCACAGCACGTGCCAAACATCTCCCACGTTCAATTCGTTGTGGGGAGGATTGATACTTGATCGACGGTGGGATATGTGTACTAATTAGCACACGTGCTCCGAATTTGAGAATCCAGTGCAGTCAAAGTCATTGAAAAAACCAACGGTCCAAAATCTCGGCGCTGACTGTGGGCCTGCAATCACCCAAAAAGTAATTCTATGTTTCCTTTCAAAAGATGTCACTGTGTCAGGAACGGTCAGCCGCGAGCCTTGCATGATATGGTCTCTCGCCCATGTCTAGGTGATCATGACCGTTGATCTTGTGGGCCAACCATACTAATAAGCCAAAAGTAGAGCTGATTGGGTAGCCCATCGAATAAAGATCCATGCTCATCTTTTTTCCTTTGGCGTTTTTTAATTGACCATTTGCATGCTGCTGATCCAACGGCTGAGATTGCCCAAAAGCGAGCAGTGTCGTTTCCATGAGGTAGCACACAGGACGTCATCTTTATCAAGGCTCGCGAGCCTTTGAAGTTAACCACGGCGCAACGCGGATTGGCTAGTGACCCTGCCACTAGCCATTGGCTAGTGGTCGGTGCTCTGTGGGCCTCACCATGATGTATGTGTTTCATCCACGCCGTCCATAAATATTTCCATATCATTTTATGGTATCCATGAGGTAGCACACAGGACGTCATCTTTATCAAGGCTCGCGAGCCTTTGAAGTTAACCACGGCGCAACGCGGATTGGCTAGTGACCCTGCCACTAGCCATTGGCTAGTGGTCGGTGCTCTGTGGGCCTCACCATGATGTATGTGTTTCATCCACGCCGTCCATAAATATTTCCATATCATTTTATGGTATCGTAAAAACAATGAGGTAGATAAAAATATCAAGTGGACCACATCACAGAAAACAGTGGTGATTGAGCGGCCACCATTAAAAACTTCTTGGGGCCCATAAAAGTTTTGGATCAACCTGATATTTGTTTTTTCCCTTCATCCATGTCTGTATGACCTAATCAACAGGTGGGATGTCAAATAAATATTACAGTAAGCCCTAGAATGTTTTAATGGTGGACATTCAATATCTACTGTTTTCCTGTGGTGTGGTCCACCTGAGATTTAGATCTGAATAAATTTTGGTGAAATGTTTTAAAATGATCTGGAAAAATGGATGGACGGCATGGATAAAATACATACATCATGACGGGACCCACAGAGCACCGACCACTAGTTACCAGCCAAACCGCGTCCGGCGCAAAGATACTGCACGCTTCCGCTAGTGCCACCTTCTTCTCACTCTCGTGGGATGGACATATAGTCTTCGCGACACACGTGCTAACTTTGTAAACGTGTGATAGATCCAAACCATTCATCGCTTATATAAAACTAAAACTTTTATTCATTCACAAAGGAAACCAGTATTTTTATTACATAGTCCATTTTTTTAAATTAATCATGGTCCATTGAAATTTCCTCAAACAATTACGACCGTCCTAATTTTAGAACACTAATTTTTTTCGTTAAGAAGAGTTATCACAGTAGTCTCCACCTGATGAACGGTCTGGATATGTCACGAATATGCTGATTCTGTAGGTTCTCTTTCCATCCCACGCGAGCAAGTACAGCCATCCATCTTCGCCTTTGTATAGTAATCCCAGCCATCGAGAAAATGGAGGCCCAAACGTACAAAATACCTCCTCCATGTCTGTCTTTTCAACATCTCATCAGTTCTATTCACTTCTGACAACATCTGTAGTACAGTACCATCTTTCCTGCTAACAGATACTACTCATGCAGGACATCGGCACCATGAGAAAGGGTAGGCCCACCATGAAGATTGGCTGGGACAAATCATGACGGTCCGATCATTATGTGGCCCACAAGTTGTAATCAATGAGCAATGAACAGTTTGACCCACATGGTAAGCAGATCCGGATGATTTTCTAGGATGGTGATCTTCATGGCTGGGCCCACCCTTTTTATGGTGCTGATGTCCAGAGAACACGACATGGTGGCGTGAAAAATGGTACGGTACCGCAAGTTTTGGTACAGTTGCCTGTAGGCGATCATTTCCCTGCAAGTCTTTGGACTACATGAGAACTGCGATGGCTACACGCAGGAGCAAGATTTCGAATCTTAGTCTTCCACACATGCTAGTCTGTCACGTACCTCCAAGATCCGTGCCGTTCATCTGGTGGGCCCATTTGTTTTTTTTTTTATCCAGGCTTAAAAAAGAACAGGCAATCAAATGATCAGATTATCTACAGATACATGCATGTACTGCCCAACGGCCCAAATTGAATATGAGTGTGACCACCATCTGACAATTTTATCCTCCTTAAAAGTCCTCCATGGAACATAGCCCGTAGGAAAAGAATGATGAACGGTTCGGATCTCATTTTCAGAGAGTGAGAATTGATATTCAGACACTCGCGAGTAGATATGTAGCAACGTTGATAGTCAGCAGCAAGTAGTACTTTCAAACTACAGCACCCATCTATTTCTAGGGTTTTAGCCTGCATTGTCTCACCGACAATGGGAAGCTCCTTATCTCCTCTCCTTACTGTATATGGAAAAAAGTGGAACGATGAAATCACTGAAGTGGGTTGGTGCTTTTTCCATACCATATGTGGTTTAGGGTTAGGGTTTTGGGTCATGTTCATGCCATATATGGAGAGATCTGTTCTGTTGGGTGGTGCAACCACTAAAGTAGAAAAGCCCCATGATGTTCTAGCCCCATGATTTCCTTCAATGGAGTGGTGCAACCAGTAAGATGGGTTACTTTATGGTAAGTGTTTAGGGTTAGGGTTTCTTGTTCATGCCCATGATCCTCCCATGTGTAGTGGTGCATGCATGGTTTATGATTTTCACAAGGGAATTGATATTTACATCCACCCTTTTTTGTAAGTCAACCCTTTTCGTACAATATTTGGTAATTAGAGTAGATGATAGGTTTGGTGTTCTTCCATGGAGTGGTGCATGCATGGTTTTGTAACATATGGCTTTTTTTCTCATGGATTTGATATCTACACCCTTTTTTCATATGGAATGGGGAATGGTGCAGGCATGGTTTATTTTCAAGGTAGTCAAGGAATTGTTATTTACACCCACCTTTTTTTTATACACATTCATCCTTTTTCCTACATTTAGTAGTAGATGTTGTAAAAGCCCATGGTAAGTATGGTCTCGTTCCATTGAGTGGTGCATTGCATGCATGGATAAACGTTTGGTGTCCTTCCATGTATTTGTGCATCATGCATGGTTTATGATATCTAGGTATTTTTCATTTTCAAGTAGTTACGTTTACACCCCCAACCTTTTTGATACATCCACCGTTTGTTCTACACTTGGGTGTACTATTATTTTACAAAATCTAGAAAAAAGGGTCTGTATTAAAAATGGTGGGTGTAAATACGGCTTCCCTGAGAGGGAGAGAGAGAGAGAGAGAGAGAGAGAGAGTCCTGCACTTGGTTGTATATTCTATGACCAAATTTAGGAAAAAAAGGTGTACATATCAATAAGGTAGGGTGTAGAATGTTAACAGTGTTTCCCATTCAAAACCCATTTGAGAGATGATATTCTAATTACCAAAATTAGGAAAATGGGTGTATGTATCAAAAAGGTTGGTTGCAAAATGTAAACAGTGTGGTTCCCATTCAAAACCCATGAGAGAGAGAGAGAGAGAGAGAGAGAGAGAGAGAGAGAGAGAGCTTTTGTCCTAATATTCTAATTTCCAAAATTAGGAAACGGGGTGTATGTAAGAAAAAGGTTGGGTGTAGTATGTAAATAGTAGTTCCTATTCAAAACCCATTAGAGAGAGAGAGAGAGAGAGAGAGAGAGAGAGAGAGAGAGAGCATTGCATGGTGGTTATTACAAAGATATGGGTCTCTTCATATTTTTCCACAGCTTTCTTGAACTTCAGCAGCAAGGGCAAATTAGGAAAGGGGCTGTATGTAAGAAAAAGGTTGGGTGTAATATGAAAATAGTAGTTCCTATTCAAAACCCATTAGAGAGAGAGAGAGAGAGAGAGAGAGAGAGAGAGAGAGAGAGAGAGCATTGCATGGTGGTTATTACAAAGATATGGGTCTCTTCATATTTTTCCACAGCTTTCTTGAACTTTAGCAGCAAGGGCAAAAATTAGGTCATCTGCAGGGGCAATCTTCCCTCTAAGTTCAAGAAAGCTGTGGGAAAACATGGGTAGATGCAAGATAGATACGGTTTTGCGTTCGGATTCTCCACTCTCAACCTTTCTTTCTCAAGGTATGCAAATCTCATTCTTTCTAAATTGAGTTTTTTCATTTTTTTATATTTTTATCAATAATTTAATATGGGAACATCTGGTGCACGTGTATGAAATCCAGGCCTTTCATCTATTGGTCCATACCCCAGATGGGATGTATGATGAAAATCACACTTGTCGAGGCAATCCTAGCCACTAGATAAGAAAAGTTTTGAGGATCACAAATGGGTGGTCAGGAATGACTCCAACTGAAAATGGATGAACACCATTAAAAAAAAACAACCAATCAATGGTTACGATCATCTCACTTTAGAGGTAAGGACTGTAGAGATTGTATAAATATTGTGCAGATATCTCAGAAGAGAAATGCTCCAGTGCTCTCAAGCACTATAAATTCAGTGCTCCTGCATCTGTCCATTTGGACAGTTTCATCGATGAAGCTGAACCGTCTATTAAGTCCAGAATACTTTTCAGGGACTACCATGCAAAAATCATGTTGATCGAATGATCTAATCAGTCCTTGATTCGGCCTTATTATCTAGCCATCATTTTTCCAAGCTATGTATGGGGTGACTACAATTGTCTAACATCAGCTATTCTTTGTAATCATAAGCAATCCATGATGAGCCCTAACAAATAGATGGATTAGATTGTTGATTGAACCTATTTTTGAGCAAACAATCTTGACCGTCCATATTTAAGGCCGTTGATCATTGGTTACCATTTGTTGGATTGGTGTGATATTTGCATGGTAGCCCATGAAACATGGCTTGGACCTAACGAAGTCCAATTGGACCGATACAACTAGGAGCACCATAACGAGTGGTGCTTTGAGAGCACCGTTGGCACTATATAGTGCCATAGTGCTCATAGTTGCACTGGGGCACTTAAAACGTTCCTGACCATTGATCCAGGCGGTTCATCACGTCTAGCGGCATTTCAATGGCCAGCATGCAAAATTTCACTGATCGTGTGATCCAATCCATCCTTTTTTCCGAGCCATGGATGGGATGGATACGGTTGCCTAACAAAAGTGATTCTTTTGTACGGTCACAGTCGAGTTGGAGAATCCATGATGGGCCCTAACAAATAGATGGATCAAACTGTTGATTGGATCTATTTTGTATTAAAAATCTTGACAGTCCATATTAAATGCCAATGATCAAACGGTCAATATTTATCAGATTAGTGTGATATTTGTCTGCTAGGCACAGAAACATGTATTGGACATGATGAACAATCTAGATCACTGGATTGGACTGTCTAAGTGTTCCCATGTAACTAGGAGCAGTGGACCATTTCTCCACAATATTTATGCAATCTGTACGGTCACAGTCGAGTAGATGAACGTTCCGGATCTGCTATGTGTGTGCCACATGTATGCAGATTGAACACTCCATTACTTAGACAGGAGATGATAAGGTAGAGCCGGAAGAACTAGAGCTATCTCTCTGCATTAAACATTTGGGAATCCGGGCTGTTTAACTAGTGGGCCTCATCATGGATGGATGATCTTGACCATCAAATGTTTTTCTTTACCACCTTGAACTTGAGGGCCGCTGCTTAGATGGCTAGGATCATGCAATCTGTGCTAATTTTGTATCAATTTTCATCCATAGTGGGTCCCACTACACGGATGGTCCTGATTGAAAGATAACCCTATCGCATGTAACGTAGCAATATGGTTCTTTGTGGCATGAAGGTTTAGTTGGTGGCCTTGTTGGTAGGGAAATGCATCAATCTGGACCATCCATTTAGTTGGTCTTACTGTGGAGGGAAAATGGTTCAAAATACAGCCAAACAAAGTGATCCTAACCATCTGGTTGCTGGCCTTTGAAGTGACCGTAGAAAACAGATGATACTTGTGAGTTTTGAGTACATTAGCCATCCATGTTCGGGCTCACCAGATGAACCGCTCTGATTGACATTATCACCCTACCACAATGCTTATGTGGGGCTCTCCTATCAGTGATCACTTGCTTTGTATGGCCATGGCACACTTGTATAAGATCCGAATCAATCATCATATACTTCCTACTTGGATGGACGACGTCTCAAAATTCACACAAATGAAACAACCTTAACCATTGGATCGGAGGATTTATTTTAGGGAAAATGGACGGTCAGATGTTTCGGTTAATGATCTCTTTGTTTCCCCCCCTTTTAAGTCACCAAATTGAATGGCTAGTCTTGTTGGATCTTTGTGAATTCTTACATGTGGAGCATACAAGGTATTGCTTACCTGATGATTGGTTCAGATCCTATTCATAAAAGCCACGTGTGAGAAAAGGCAAGTCACTGATAAGTTAAGGGAAGAAATTGGAAAAAAAAAAAAAGCCCATTATCTAGACCGTTTGATGCTATGATCAATTGGACGGCTATGATCATCTGATCAGTGTGCTTTCTGGGCTATGCTACATCTATTTCGGTTCTATGCCACTAGTACAGTGTATGAAAGCAGCCCTAATGACTGGATCTCCGGCCAAGATTTATGATATGCTCGGATTTTCTTGGGTACAAATGGGGCCCATGGTTCAGATATTCGAACAATTCAAAATGATGGCCCACTGTCAGTGGCCAACGAACCAAGAAAAGTTCATCAATGGTTCGTATTCAAAAGATAGAAGAAGCCCAAGAGTGACATACGTGATTGCATCATGTCTAGTTCTTTGAATGCATGTGTATAAAAATGGAGGGAAGAAGATAAGCTTCCACAGCTTGAAATTTCAATTGAAATGTGGGAGTAGAAGTGAAGGTGTTTGGAGCATTCCCAAGCCCATTTTGTTATAGGATTGAAGGTGATCCTTTTATCATTCGTCATTCAAGTTCGCCATGTTCGCCGAAGAGAAGGTGGTCCTTTTATCATTTGTTATTCAAGTTCGCCGAGTTCGCCAAAGAGAAGGTTATCCTTTTATCATTCATTATTCAAGCTTTTAATTCATTATTTTATTTTGGGTGTGTTTGGTTGCGCAAAGTTTCATAAAATATTATGAAAATTTGCACCAAATTAGACTGTTTAATCATGAAATATCATGAAATTTCAATATATTTGATGCAACCAAACACACCCTTATCTCTAAGATGAAAAGTGATGCAAACTAGAGTTGGAGTCGAGCTAGTTGTACCCTATGGTGGTTTGGTGGTTTACTCTATAGTAGATTTGGAATCATGCTTTAATGGTCTGCAGTCTCCAAACAATATCATGGATGGACTATGCTACAATAATCTCTAAGGATATTTAAAGATCTCCCGATGATATGATGAAAAATATACTAAAAGATATTAAAATTATATATATATATATATATATATATATATATATATATATATATATATATATATATATATATAGAGAGAGAGAGAGAGAGAGAGAGAGAGAGAGAGAGAGAGAGAGAGAGAGATGCTTAATTGTGCACCAGTTCCCACGAGAACTCATGATCACTTTTTGAGAATTCATCACATGTGATGTGAGCTCAAAATCTAAACAATTCACGTGATGTAGCACCCAAAAAAATCATAGAGCTCAGATCCAAAAATCTGGTGGGCTGTAGTAGAGAGAGGCAAATTAAGGAAGGAAACTGTTTCCTTTTTCCATGGCCTACCAAAGTTTTGGATCAGGATAAAAGTTGGGCCCTGAAAGTTTTTTGGAGTGTTGCATTACGTGGACAGCTCAGATTTTGGGCTCACATAACGCGTGATAAGTTCTAAAAAAGCTCTCTCTCTCTCTCTCTCTCTCTCTCTCTCTCTCTCTCTCTATATATATATATATATATATATATATATGGGAAAAGGTACTATGCGCTTGACGGTTGAGCTGTGTGGGCCCCACTGTGATGTGTGATGGGCATCCACACCATGCATTTGGTGGGTCCCATGCATGTCGGTTATGGGATATGCCACTCGGAACTCAAGTGGGCCATACCAACGGAAAGAGTGTAAAATCATGCCTACAACATCTAAAAGCACTTATTGGGGCCCACCTGAGTTTTGGATACCGTTGAAACTTGGTGTAACCTCTTGTTTAAGTGGGACATGCACAATGGATGGGCTGAATTTCTCAATCACATCTTAGACGATCCTTTAAATGATCACAAAGGTTTCAATGGGTGGATATCCACTCTTAATTGTTGTTTATGGTGTGGCCCACCCAAGTCATGGATTGGACTAAGTTTTAGGCCCATGGCTCACCACGGAATGGTGAATCTGATTGATGGTGTGGATGCCCATCACATATCACAGTGGGGCCCACACAACTCGACCTCGTGGGAATATATATATATATATATATATATAACTTTGGTGGGCCATGGCAAAAGGAAACAGTTTCCTCCCTTGATTTACCTCTCTCTCTCTCTCTCTCTCTCTCTCTCCCTCTCCCTCTCTCCTACGGCCCACCAGAGTTTTGGATCAGTACGTGGACGGTTTAGATTTTAGGCTCACATCACGCGTGACTCGTCTAGTGTGTGTGTGTGTACGCATGACTCGTCTAGTGTGTGTGTAGACGAGCCACCTTATGAAACCCTTAGTGCCTAAAAGTAAGCCTATCCAAAAATCTAGTGGTCCATGGCAAAGTGAGAGGCAAATCAGGAGAGGGAATTTCCTTTCACTTTGTCATGGCCCAAAAGTTAGCCTATCCAAAAATCTAGTGGTCCATGGCAAAGTGAGAGGCAAATCAAGAGAGGGAATTTCCTTTCACTTTGTCATGGCCATCATGTTTTTTTAACAGGCTAACTTTTGAGCTTTGAAGGTTTCATGAGGTGATTTGTCTAGTAGACTGTTTGGATTTTGTTTTCACATTGTGTGTTAAAAAGTTCTCATGAGTTCCCCAGAGATCTTATTTCCATGTGGGCATTTCACTATATGTACAGTTATTTATTTAATAATTTAAAAAATATATTTTTTAATTTTTTCAGATAGATTTTCTTGATGATATCCCAAGTAAAACTTCAAAATTTGATGATCTTTCAAGAAATTGTCAGGCCATAACATTGTGGAGTTTGTACCTATATATCCTCATAGCTCTCTCTGATTATAGGTATTTAGGTGCTTTTTATCCTCTCATAGCTCTCTGGTTAGACGTATATAGGTGTTTTTTTTTATTCTCATGGCTCTCTTTAATTATAGGTATATAGGTGCTTTTTTATTCTTTGTTTTAACATGAAAAGAGTAGTAAATGCGTTCAGATTGATGCTTTATATATGGATGGACAGTCCACTTACATATATCCTTAATTTCAAAATAAATTTACATGCCTTTAGGTGGCTTTTACTAGGTGTGGATGCGGGACACATTCCATCCAACGCCAATGAGAAAGTGTCATGGAAGCATGCATGGGATTCATGGAAAAAAATAAAAATTTCCCACATGAAATGACCATTTTGCACAGGTCCTATGCTTGTACACACGCATGTGTCACTTTTTCATTCCCACTGGATAGGGTGTTTTTCAAGAGTTTTAACATGAAATTAGTAAGGATAAATGAAAATCCCCACAGGGTTTGGGCGGATGTACTTTTTGAACTTGTTTGGTTCTCTAATTTCCTATGAAATGCAAAGTAAATGGGCATCATTATCGTTTTCATGTGTTTGTTTAAAATAGAATTATGGCTCGTAAATCAAGATTCAAATATAGATAACGTAAGTTATAATTATTACATTTTCATATTATACAACTGAAGTTATAATCATTACATTTTGGTATTATAAAACTTTTATTTTTACAGTGATTTCTGATGAAACAAACAAAATAGTAAAATTATCATTGCAGTCAAATGTAGGCGATGTTACCATAAAAGTTGGCTAAGCCCGAACCTGAGTTCTATAACTGTGGATTGTATTTAAATAAAATATACATCGCAACAAAAAAATTTACATGCATTTTCAAGGCATTCAGAGCAACAAAAAGGAAAATAAAACTAAAACATTCTCATTTATGAAATATTCACTAATTCATAATTTAACTTCACTGACATCCTTTATTTCATCAATATCTTAACTTAAACTGGGCTAACAACGAAGCAAAGTTTAAACGTAGCTATTCATAAGATATAAAAGGAACAATCTTCAATCTTGCCCCGCATGTTCTTCAAATGCAAGTCCTGTACTTGCAAAACTATTTAAGTGGATGTGAGCGTGACGACTCATAAGGTCAAATCATTCCCATAACCGAAAGTTGTATGTTATATCAAGTACATAAAATGAAATGAATACAAAAAGAATGGTCGAGTTGTAGTGCGTAGTATTTCAGGCTAGTTAGGCTAGTTGGGGCCTCGCACCAAAGACCACAACTCACGTTAGTCCCATATCTAACGTGCAAAGTGATTCCAAGATGATAGACTATTGATTCTAAATAGTCCTATACCTATTAGGGATTATGGCTCATGAATGTGTGCATCTAAAATAAATCGATGACGTGTTTTACGTTAATAACATACTTATTGCCAGTCATAGCATGTCTAATATTGATGTATTAAAGATTCAACTTTTGGGGACATTCACAATGAACAATATGGGGGTTGCAAAGATGGTTCTCGACATTGATATACATAGAGACAGGAAGAGGAACAAGTTGTGGTTGTCTCAGGTAGAATACCTTGAGAAGGTATTAGTGAAGTTTGGAATAGACAAGGAAAAACCGGTTAGTGTTTCCCACACGGCTCACTTCAAGCTTTATTCAGAACGATGTCCTGAGTTAGATGAAGAAAAGTAGGATATGTCTTGTGTGCCTTATTCGAGCGTCGCGAGCAGCTTGATGTATGCTATGGTTTGTACAGGACCTAATATTTCATATGCAACTAGTATTGTTAGCAGATTCATGTTTAACCCTAGCAAGTAACATTGGAAGCTGTGAAATTGCTACTTTGATACATTCAAGATACACAGGACTACGTCTTGACATTTGAAAAGTCTTAAGGACAAGTTGATTGGGTATGTTGATTCGGATTATGCAGGCAATGTGGATTGTAGGAGATCGACTTTTAGGTACTTGTTTGTACCAGCGGGCAATAGCTATTGGTTGGATGTCTGAGCTTCAGTTGGTGGTGAACCTTTTCACTACTGAAGCAGAGTATATGGCGGTGATAGAAGCGTTCAAGGAGTGTTTGGTTGAGGGGGCATGATAAATCAATCGGGGCTTCCGCAGAAGGCCGTGCCGATTAATTGCAATAGCTCTAGTAATATCAATTTGGCTAAAAACTTAGTTTATCACTCTCGTACCAAAACATATAGATGTACGTCACCATTTTATATGACAGGTGCTTAAGGAAGGCGTGTGACTTTGGAAAAGATTTACGCAAGTGTAAATCCAGTGGGCATGCTCACCAAGGTGGTTTTTGCAGACAAGTTCAAGTTTTGCGCAACTTCTCTGGGATTAGCAAAGACAGAATGAAGACGCAGTGAGCGCGAGAAGCGATAAAGCTATTGGGATTACGTTAGTAGTCTAACATGACTCCTACGCATATATGTGCGGAAGCTATAGAGCAACTAGAATTATGGCTAAGTCCTAGAAATGGAGGAATTATGACATTTTTAGAATTCTTTTCGTCTATTTACACAATTTAATAATTTAAACTAAATAAGCAAGAACACTTCGGTTTCCAAGCCAAGTGGGTCCGATCACAAAACTAGCATATGGATAAACGATAAATTAAATAGTATAAGCATGCATAGATTAATATATGATTAAATTAATCAACCACCTAATCTATGCAACTTAAGTAGACTATATGAGAATGGATCATATAAGCTCAAGCCTACTCCAGAAGTGAAAGTACATCTTATGTGTGTAGATATGCCTAACAAGTGCTTAGCATACATTCTAATTAAGCATTTATAATTAAACAATTGAACATAATACAGAATAAGAAATGTGCTCAAATACAATTACAAACACAATGATGTATAGTGGTTCGACTTTAGGTTTACTCCACTCTCGGTTCAAGTACTCAACCCCTTTGAACACACTAGCATTCACTAGAGAGTTTAAATCAGGTTCCTCCCAATCTAGGTGTTTTAACTCGGATCCACCCAACCGGGGAGTTTACAAGTTCCTCCCAACCTATATGTTTACAACCGTATTGGTGGCTCCCCTTGGATACTTGTTTAGGCCCAATAAACATGCCAAGGACAAACAAACGCCCCTAGACTTTAGGTCTGACAAACGTGCCAATGATTGCCAAACAACCCTATAATTTAGGCTCGACAAATGTGCCAAGGAACGGCAAACGTCCCTAGACTTTTAGGCTCAACTAATAAGTCAAGGATCGGCAAACAACTCTAGATCGAGTTTGACAAAAAAACTCTACACTCAAATTCCAATCGGGATCAGTGGATGGACTTTCATAAATTGACAACCTTGTCGGATTTGAGCCCCGTTGTAGCGCCACTTTGGGTTGCTTCTTCTTATTTTCCCGTGCTTGAATCAACTCCCCTTGTGCTCACCCGATGTTGTTGCTGATACTTTGCCAATGCTCCAGCTCCAATGATTAATCACCTTGCATTTGATCTTCTCGAGATGTCCAAGGTGATAGGAGGGTAGGTATGAGATCTTTACAACTAATGGGATTGGGTTGCCTAGAGAATCTTACTTACAAGAATCTCATCATAGAGTTTTGGATATGTATATAACTATCAAGATCAATCTAAACTCTAGAGATTAAAGAGGGACAAGTGCATCTTCATCATGAGCTTGGAATGCTCCATTCTTGCGATGAATCACAAGGAAGATGACTTGCTAAGGTTAGGATTTGAGTCTTTAATGGTCTCCAACAATAGTGGCTTCAAACTCCTTAAAATCAACTCTCTTAGCCCCAAAATGAATGCCTCCACTTTTATAGAAATTTTCCAACGGTAAAAAAACGGGCAGATTCGCGCATCTTCGATCGATTGAAATTCAGTTTCTATTGATCGAAAAATCAGTCCAGAGAGTTTATCAAGTTACTGGACAAAATGTTCGATCGATCGATCGAAAAATCAGCTTTGATTGATCGAAAATTAGTTTCAATTGATCGGAAAATCATTCAAGAGAATTCATCAAGTTGCTGGACAACATTTTCAATTGATCGAAAAATCAGTTTCGGTCGATTGGAGTACCATCGAAGCTAGACGCTGATGTATCGAAGACCAATAAAAAATTGTTGTTTGGGCTAGTTTGATTATAACAACTTTCACCTCTTTATTAACCTAATTTATTATGTTTTTCTATATGATCTAAAGCTAATAGAGATGACTAAGGGTTTTTCTAGTTGGTCTAAGTCATCTAAGAGGATTTGGGTGTTTTGGTTCAAATGGGTTAGGGTCACCAAGGCATCTCATTTACTTGTTCTTCTTCTTTAATGCTCCTGGTCTACTTGAATCTTTGGTCTTCAGTTTGCCTGGGCTCAACCCACATTACAACATAAGGACCTCACGTGATTGACAAATAAGGTGCACTAGTATGCCACATAAAAGTGCACTAACAGCTATGATGAAGTAGAGAAGATGGATGAAGTAAATGAAGAGTAGAGTCGGTAATTGGAGCCTCAGTGGAGATTGTTGGTGGAGCCTTCAATTGTGCTGAAACAGGGGTTGTCAGCCGGCCAACCAAATTAACCCAGAATAGTGCAATAGGCTTTGGACAGGGGTCGACGATCAACCAAATTATGAGGCTCGACAGGATGATTTAAGGCCTTTATCTCTGGATTGTTTTCTGTTATGTCAACTGGCTGAACTTGGGGGATGGCCGGTTGACCCGACAGGCGCAGTTTCGTGCGGTTACATTGTTTTGTTTCTAATTTCGGTTTGTTGGCTATATCAGCCGGGTGTAATCAGGATTAGGGTATTCCAAGACGATCCTAATATGAAATTAAGGTTTTGGGGAGAGTTTTGAGGGAGAGAGAGAGCTTGAGTTTTCTCTTGGGGCTTTGTTTTCAGGTTGATCATCTCTTATAACTTCTAATATCATAGTGAAGCTCGCTTTGTGTCGTGGTTTTTTCCCCGCAAGGGTTTTTCCACGTAAAATCGGATTTTCTTCTGCATGTGATTGCTTGTGTGCTTTGTGTATTGCTTGTTTGATTCTCCTCTATGCTTCTGCAGGTTCCCAACATCCCTGCCTTAGCCAATCATTTTGCCCCTCTCATTTTTCAGTTAGGCACACTATAACTGGCATATGTAGTATTTTTCTTGGAGGCATAAATATTATTTATTTACAGCTGGATAAATCTCTGCCTGAGCTAATTATTGCATTTATGTTTATTATATTTCTGGGAAATAACTTGCACCTTTTTCATTGCCCTTACTATATTACCAGAAATTGAAACAGTAAGAAGCAGCATTTTAAAATTATGACATTTCACGATTTATTTGACTCCTTACATTCATAAAAAAATGGACTCGTCACAGGGTAGTATATTGTACATTCTCTGTTCATGCTACTGTACTTCTGTCCTCTGTGTTATCTTCTGGAGATTATGGTTTGTCCCCTGCCTGGCTAGATGTAATATCCATTTTTATAAATTAAATTACAGGTGGTGAGCTCCCAATATTCAAAAGGAGACTTCCAGCAGAGGGTTAACCATGGAAGCCCATCTCAGTGACTATCAGGTAAGAGTTCTCAAAGCTACGCTTTACACGAGAACCACAACTAAAGTAGAAAAGAAAATTCAGATTTTTTTTTATTGAATTCAAAGGGAAAAAATGGATGGTTAATATCATCTTACAAGTGTAATTCTTAGGCCATGCTCTATCCACAATAGGTCAGCAATTCAAAGGGAAGTAATGGATCAGCTAATACAGAGTTAACTAGTTGGATATTATTTGCAGAAGCGGTTACAAATTTTTCTGTTTCTCTTGTCCAAACATTGGAGGTTCAGGAGCCCCGAATAAGTGTCTCAGAGATCTACAGTCTCGTGGATGCTTTGGAAAAGGTACAAACATTCTTCAGTTTCACAGCGTGATCGATTATTCTCAAGTATTTTTAGATTTATTTTTATTGATAATTGGCTTCAAATGCAGCTTGCTTCAAGACCCGGATCTGCAGAATCCTTACAACAGTTGGTTGAGATTGCCAAGAATTCCAGCTCCACTGTGGTATCTCTTCCTGGTTTTGCTATTGGCAAGGAAGATAAGATCAGACAGTCCAGAGACAAGAAGGTATGAAGAGATTTCAATACTGTTATTTACAATAGACTTTGAGTTATCTTTTGGTGACATAATGATCACATCCTGTAATAATCATATGCTACTAATGAGCTATCTGTTTGAAACAGGTTTCTTAAAATGAAATTTCAAAAAAAAAAAAAATATATAGTGGTGTAGTTTCTAGGAAATGAAATTTAAGGTGTTTGTGCTTGGAAAATTTCCTAAATGGTCTTTTTCTTATTTTCACTTGATAGAGTGAAATGGTGGAAAAGGATTCATGTAGCTCACGCCAATTAGTTGGGATAAGCCTTAGATGATGATGATGATAGTCTTCCTTATTTTGCTTTAGGTCACTCAGGTTGGCAGCTGGTATATGGGAAGTCAAAGTCGAAATGGTAAATGTTGCCTTACACATGCAAATTGATTTTCACATACTGTCCTTCATTTGATATGATCGTGTGCCGGAAAATGATGCCCATCCCAAGCGTTACAACAAATATGATGTTGAACTGTGGTGCCAATTATTTCTATTGTCAGTTATTATGTTGAAGTTCAAATTTTTTTTTCAGCTAACGATATCGAGGGAGTCATTGAGCTAACTGGATCATATATAGGACCTAGAGTCCATTCAGCTACAAGTCCACTTATACTGCTAAGATGTGAAACTATAGATGAACCTGAGTCTATTCTTTGTTTCTTATACTTCGTTGATTTTTCCTAAGTTCCATTGTCTTTCATAAGGTTGATTAATTATTAGATATGGTGGCAAGGCAGCTGAACTGAGTGTTGGGGAGTCTTCAAACTATGCTCGAATGGGTGCTCCGACCGGCCGGCTGACCGGCTGGACAGCGTAACCCAGATGCTGTAAAGATCCCCCCCTGGACGTTTTCCTGCTGCCCAGACCGGTCGATCGGTCTGAAGGTGGCTTCGACCGGTCGGCTGTGAGGCAGAGACGTGTGAAATCTCCCTGAACTGTTTTTGTGAAGGCCGACCGGTCGGCTGTGCACGCGGAGTTCTTGCGCAGTCCGGTACTGCGCAAGGTGTTTTTATTTTTGGATTTCTTTCTATTTAAGGTGTTGTAATCCGACTTAGCGAGGTATCCTAAGGTGTCCAAGGTTTCCTATTCGTACTAGGAAGAGGGGAGATGTGTGTGTGAGAGAAACTTGGAGTTTTTCTGTGTTTCTTTGCTTGTGGTCTGTCAAATCTCTGTAATCTTCTGATATTCATAGTGGATCGTTTTGTGCCATGGTTTTTTACCCGTTTTGGGGTTTTTCCACGTAAAATTCAGAGTCTCTTGTGGTGAATGCTTTTGTGTGATTGATTGTATCTTGTTACTCATTTGATTTCGCATTGCTTCACGTGTTCGGCGTTCCGCTGCCGGATTTCCCAACAAGTGGTATCAGAGATAAAGTTGGGTGGAGTAGATTCGAATCTGAGACGAGAAGATGGGATCGAGCGCAAGGTTTGATATAGAGAAGTTCTCTGGGAAAAATAACTTTGAGCTATGGAAGGTGAAGAGTGAATCCTTCTTGGTTCAGCAAGGGCTTGATGGAGCTCTTGGAAAGCGACCCGAAGCTATGAAAGACGATGAGTGGATGAGGCTCGACAAGAAGGCTAGAACCTCAATCTTGTTAAACCTTATGGATGATGTTATCTATCATGTTATGAAGGAGAAGACTGCGGCTGAAACGATGGCGAAGCTAGAGAATGTTTATGCCAAGAAATCTCTAGAGAATTGCATGTACGTGTTGATGCAGTTGTTCACCTTGAGGATGGCTGAGGGAACTGAGGTGGAGGACCACCTGAGCACGTTCAATAGCCTGGTTTGCAAGTTGGTGGAGATCGATGAACAGATGAAGGATGAGTACCAAGCATGCATCCTGTTGAATTCTCTTCCAGATTCATATGAGTCATTCAGGGATTCTGTGTGCGCAGGAAGGGAAACCATAAGCTTCGAGACCGTTATCTCAGCCCTCCAGTCGAAGGCGATGAGAAAGAAAAGCGGTGACATGGCTTTCCATTATTCCTCAGAGGCACTAGTTATGAGGGGAAGAAGTTCTGAGCATGGAGGATATTCGAAATCGGGATCGAGGGCCAAGGGCAAAGGTAAGTCTAAGGTGAAGTGCTGGAATTGTGGCCAGGAGGGCCACATGAGAGGGGATTGTCAGAATCCCAGGTTGAGGCAAGAGAAGTATGGAAATTTTTCTGGAGATGGAGCCAATACCGTAGAGGACGATGGCGATTTTAGTGAAGTTCTGACTGTATCTGGTAAGGAATCTCACGGTAGTAAGTGGATCCTGGATTCAGGGGCTTCATGTCACGTTTGTCCTGACCGGAGTTCATTCACGACATACAGGGAGTATGGTGGGGAATCGGTGTTTGTGGGCGTTGGAGTCGCTCATAAGGTTGTGGGTGTTGGTACTGTGCGCATCAGGATGTTCGATGGGGTCGAACGAGTCCTGGAAGATGTGAAGCACGTTCCCAAGATGAAGATGGATGTGATTGCTCTTGGTGCACTCGAGGCGAAAGGGTGCGTGTTTATCGACCGCGATCGTTGTTGTGAAGTGATGAAGGGGGCACTCGTGTGTATGAAGGCACGGAGGTGTGGCTATCTTTACATGTTGATCGGAAGCACAATTCACGGTGGAGCTGCAGGGAATGGCAGCGAGATCCACGGTTGCTCATATGTGGCAAGTGCCCAAGGGCCACATGAGAAGAGCGGAAAAGGGCATGAATTTGCAAAGATAGGGTCGATGATGGCACGAGAAGCGGTGGATCTATGATTGAAGATGAGATGGTGTTGCAAGGATGTGTTGATTCGATGTTTGAAGCCTCGGTGGAGTTTCTTGGGGAGTCTTCAAACTATGCTGGAATGGGTGCTCCGACCGGCCGGACAGCGTAACCCAGATGCTGTAAAGATCCTCCCCTGGACGTTTTCCTGCTGCCTAGACCGGTCGGCCGACCGGTATGAAGGTGGCTCCGACCAGTCGGGTGATCGATCGGCTGTGAGGCAGAGACGTGTGAAATCTCCCTGGACTGTTTTTGTGAAGGCCGACCGGCCGGCTGTGCACGCGGAGTTCTTGCGCAGTCCGGTATTGCGCAAGGTGTTTCTATTTTCGGATTTCTTCCTATTAAGGTGTTGTAATCCGACTTAGAGAGGTATCCTAAGGTGTCTAAGGTTTTCTATTCATACTAGGAAGAGGGAGAGGTGTGTGAGAGAAAAACTTGGAGTTTTTCTGTGTTTCCTTGCTTGTGGGCTGTCAAATCTCTATAATCTTCTGATATTCATAGTGGATCATTTTGTGCCGTGGTTTTTTACCCGTTTTGGGGTTTTTCCACGTAAAATTCGGAGTCTCTTGTGGTGAATGCTTTTGTGTGATTGATTGCATCTTGTTACTCGTTTGATTTCGCATTGCTTCACGTGTTCGGCGTTCCGCTTCCGCTGCCGACTTTCCCAACACTGAGTAGTTGCCTTGTAGCCTTGCATGCTTGCATTGATGTCTTTATATTTGAAGAAGCTTTGCTTTGGTGTGATTTTGTGGTTCATAATGGGGCATTCTTGTATCGAGAAGATGGAAATCATGCAAATCTTTTTGAAATATCTGGCAATTGGTTATTGTTCAGGACAGGCTTGATGAATCCATTGGCAGTAAGCAGATCATATAGCAGGCATTCTTTCAAATTCTAGAGTGCTCTTGCTTGTTGAAGTTTTGGCTTACTTTCATTGTTTTTTATTAGTAGTACTAATTTTTATTTTGTTTGCACCAATGTTCTTAGATTTCACTTCCAAGAAAATTCTCTTAGTTGTTTTAATGTTAACATTCAATCTTGTCTTCTCAAGTATCCACTATCCAAGTTTTTCTAAAATGATAATAAAGGATTTTATGTATGTATTTACATTAATAAATATAGAAATAACTTATTCAGTTATCACGTTTATAGAAATTCTTAGTGTCAAGATATACCAAAATGGCAAAAACCTGCAAATGTGCCCCTCACCCATACTTTTGTGGAACACCCGAGCCTTCCGAACCATCCAAAGCCATGCATCAGGTGGTCCTACCATGTAATAACCCGGGCCAAAACTCAAGCCAGAGAACAAATTGGGTGAGCTATAGTTTATGAAAGAAATGGGCGGTTCAAAAGATATTGCCAACTGTCCACATCTAAAATACATGACTGGTCCACCTGATGAGTGGACCAGCCCCGTTTTGGGCCAGGCCACTGGACGTTAGAGCTTGCATGATGCATTGCTTGGGTGTTCCACACGTGTGCTTGGGAAACCTCTTATCAGGAAACTGCTTCAAGTACTTGATTTGTTTATGAAGTGCTCTGCTGCATGAGGCAGAGAATTTCCCATTCTTATTCAGCCTAGTGTGGAATCTATGGATTTGTAATCCAATGGCTATGATCTAACTGCAGCAGTAATTGTTGGGTTCCTTCTCTTGGATCTGTCTAATGAGTGCATGGTCAATATGTTTTGTATCTACTTTAAATTTCCAGGGTTGAAATGTTATTCAGTTCAGTTCAGCATTTAAAAATTATATGGTCTTGCTCATCAGCATTCTTACAGTTTGGTACTTACAGTTACAGGAGTGTCCCCGCGTGTCTAACACTTTTCTGGTGATCCAAACCATTGATCTAATGGGCCTTTGGATGATGGATGCCCAGGAATCTTCTATTCTGAATGAGTTCAACCCATGTACCTGTAAACATGAAATACATTGTTAGGTAAAAAGTGCAGCAATACTCCACATTCGATCTGAAAAGGGAAAAGATCAATGGGCTAGGTCATCCCTCATCACATCAACGGTTTAGACGGCAGCTCGGAGCATGTCCCTTTGCAAATCGAAACCCATTTGAATTCTGTTTTAGTAGTTAATATGAAATCCCCCCTGGCCGTGTTTTTTCACAGAGGCTTCTGTTCACAGTGGGATTTATTGGTAGCATGGTGGGTACCATATATGTGTGTCAATGGTGCTACACAGCTATGTTCTCTCTGTTCTCTTCTCTGTTTTACTGGTATCACATTTCCAATTTTTGTCCTTTTTGTTCGTTCTACTTTCCTTCTTTTAACCCAAACAAATGAAGTTATGTGATAGAGTGGAATGGCAGAAAATGATTATTGTAGCCAATCCCTATTAGTTGGGTTAAGGGTTTTGCTGATTTCTTCTCATGCTAAAATTTTGCTGATTTCTTCTCATGCACTCCGAAAATATGATCAACCCAGCAGTGCCATCTAGACAAGCGGGAGCGAGACGACGAGACTACTTTTTTCATTCGGCAGTGTGGCTCGATGAGAGGGTAACTAGTTTGATCATCTACGTTTTTCGTTCGGCAGACCATTTTTATTGTGAAGTAATACAATATTTTTAATATTCATTTTCAATAGTAATGCAACATTCTTTACGTTTCAAATATTTAAGGAAAAAAAAATACAGGTTCAATCAAAATATTAAAAAAAAATTTTAAGGGCTTTCGCAGGCGGTTGTGCGTTTTTACCGGCGCTTGGAAGACTTTTGCCGATCCCTTTGGCAGACCTTCTCCTGATCACGACAGGAAAAGCGCCGGGAAAGGTATATGGCCACCGGCAAACATTTACCAACACACTCGCTGGGAAAACTTTTACTAGCAACTCACATCCCATCCAGACGTGGATTGCCTAGTAGCCTCATGGCCACTGGATAGTGCTCTATGGCCCCAGCATGAGATGTGTGTTTTAGCCCCATCCATTTATTTTTCTATATCATTTTATGGCAGGAGCCCAAAAATGAGACAAATCCAAATCTCAAGTGGCCCACACAAGAAAACATATTGAACGCCCACCATTAGAAACTTCCTAGGGCCCACTATAATGTTTATTTACCATCCAACCTGTTGAAGGGCCCACTTGATTAGATCACAAAGACTGAATGAAGGGAAAACACAAATATCATCTTCATTCAAAACTTTTGAGGTCCCCAATAAGCTTTTAGTGGTTGGCGTTTAATCACCATTGTTTCTTTGTGGTATGGTCCACATGAGATTTGGATGTTCCTCATTTCTGAGATCATTCCCAAAAATGATTGGAAAAATGGATGGACGGTGTGGATAAAACACATACATCATCGTGGGGGTCCACATAGCATTGTTCAATAGCTATGGGTTACTAACATTGTTAGGCAATCTGTGCCCTGAATCCACCGAGCTGGAAGAGACCCCTAATCGTGGGGCCCACCTTTATGTATGTTACTACATCCACATAATCCATTTGGGTTGAAAAGCTCATTTTAGGTTATGATCTAAAAAATGAAGCAGATCCAAATCTCATGTAGACCATAGTACATGAAACAGTGGTAATTGACTACTAAAATTTTTTCTTGGGTTACAAAATATTTAGATCAAGATGATATTTGTGTGGTCTCTTCATCTAGGTCTTTATGACCTTATGAACTAGTTGGATGGCAAAAACCATACTAGTGGAATCCATGAAGTTTTTAATGATAGGGATTCAATCTAGACTATTTTCTATGGGATAGGGGTAAATGTGTGAAATTAACAGATTTCAGGCATTTAGATGTTTGTTAACAAATAAGTTGTTTGAGATTCAATACTTAATTTACAAACCTTAACACTCTTCCAGACAATTACCAAACAGGGTTTTTGACTTCAGATTTAGACTTCGGATTCAGGTTTCAAATTCAGACTTCGGACTTTAGATTTAACTAACAGGCCCTAAGTAACTTCACATAGAATTTAAATTTGAAATAGCGTACTACTTTTAGGAAAAACATTACTTGCCTTTAATTTTAATATGAAAAGAAGGCAACACATCTAAGGATGAGCATCATCGAAGTGGCTTTAACTTAAGCTATGATTTGAAAATAGCTCAAAATGTACTTAAGATGGGCGTTTAAGCTGTGCCTTCCTCTAGAATTTTACATGAAAAGCATGATAAATTCTCTAATAAGAGGCATGCTTGGATTTATTGTCTATTGTCAATTTTCAACTATGACATCCATAATGATCTTTTTCTCGAAAAAAAAAAAGAAAAAAAAAAAAGAAAAAAGAAAAAAAAAGAAGATAATTGGATTGGTTTTTGGGCCTTGTCTATTTGTCGCTTGTATCATTGTGTGAGTCGCAAATCAACGATTGCAGGTGGCATCAAGATAAGCCACAACTGCCTTTAGGTTATCTTCAAACCCAAATTTTCATGCCATGTCCAAACAGTCTTAACATTGAAGGAGGAATAGACACCTTGTCAAGAGAGTGATATGGCTCAGAGATAGGTATTTAGGTGGAGCTTTTACCATGCCCAGCTCGAACCTGGCAAAATCAAAATTTTGAATAGGCCCAACTCGAATGGTTCAAAATCCGTGTTGAAGCTAACCCCATTCCCAGCACAATGACAACCCTGCATTTAGGTGTCTTTGTGTAGAATTATAAATGAAAAATAGGACTATTTATTTCATGAAAAATGTTATGAAATTTTAAAATTTTGACAATTTTTATTAATTTTTATTATCTCATTACACATGCATGCAAGTTGGCCTTAATGCCACAACCCAATTTTTAAATTGGCCATATCTCAAATTCAGATTGATCATATAGCCTCTAGTTAATCAACAGTTATTGTTGAATTGGCTTTTCATTTTCACTGTATGGTTGATGTCCAGCCAATTAAGACAGCGTCCTTAGAACATTAAGTTGTAACTGGGTCATGGGTCAGTGATAGACTCACAAGAGTTTCAAATGAGGTCAGTGAGTAGACTCACAAGAGTACCCATTGTGGTGAAATTCCTGTAGTGGGAGTGTGTGTGTAAAAAAAAGAAGAAGTTATAACCCATCTAAATTGGGTCCCATTATTGGGCGGTTCATCTCTTGACACGTGGATGTATTTCCTGTCAGGGGATCTGTGGGGCCCACCGTGATGTATTTTGACGGATCATTTTAGGGCATGAGGCCAAAAGGGTGGCAGATTGAAGGCTCAAGGGACCACACCACACCACACCACAGGAAGCAGTGGGGATTAAATTCCGACCCTGATAGAACCGTCCGTCTCTAGCTAGGTTTCACTTTTGCGGATTGCCTGGTAGCCTCATGGCTACTAGACAGTGCTCTATGAGCCCACCATGAGATGTGTGTTTTATCCCTGTCAATTTATTTTTCTAGATCATTTTATGGCAGAGGAGCCCAAAAATGAGCCAAATCTAAATTTCAAGTGGCCCACACAAGAAAACAGATTGAACACCCACCGTTAGAAACTTCTTAAGGCCTACTATAATGTTTATTTACCATCCAACCTGTTGATTAGGTTAGAAAGACTGAATGAAGGGAAAACACAAATATCATCTTCATTCAAAACTTTTGAAGTCCCCAATAAGCTTTTAATGCTTGGCGTTTAATCACCATTGATTCTTGTGGTATGGTCCACATGAGATTTGGATGTTCCTCATTTTTGAGATCATTCCCAAAAATGATTGAAAAAATGGATGGACGGTGTGGTTAAAACACATACATCATCGTGGGGGTCCACATAGCATTGTTCAATAGCTATGGGTTGCTAGCATTGTTAGGCAATCTGCGCCCCAGATCCACTGAGTTGGGTTGGACCCCTAATTGTGGGGCCCACCGTTATGTATGTTACTACATCCATGTTATCCATTTGTGTTATAAAGCTCATTTTAGGTTACGATCTCCAAATCTCATATCGACCATAGTACATGAAATAGTGGTAATTGACTATTAAAAATTTCTCTTTGGTGACAAAAAGTTTAGATCAAGATGATATTTGTATGGTCTCTTCATCTAGGTCTTTATGACCTTATGAACTAGTTGGATGGCAAAAACCATATTAGTGGAATCCATGAAGTTTTTAATGGTAGGGATTCAATCTAGACTATTTTCTATGGGATGGGCAAATGTGTAAAATTAATAAATTTTAGGCATTTACATGTTTGTTAATAAATAGGTTGTTTGAGATTTAATACTTAATTTACAGACCGTTAACACTCCTTTCAGAAAGTTACCAAACCAGTTTTCCGACTTCATATTCAAACTTTGGATTCAGATTTCAAATTCAGGCTTGGGACGTTAGATTTAACAAACGGGCCCTAAGTAACTTCACATAGAATTTAAATTTGAAATAGCGTACTACTTTTAGGATTAGCATTACTTGCCTTTAATTTTAATATGAAAAGAAGGCAACACATCTAAGGATGAGCATCATCTAAGTAGCTTTAACTTAGCTATGATTCGAAAATAGCCTTAAATGTACTTAATACGGGCATTTAAGCTGTGCCTTCCTCTAGAGTTATACATGAAAAGAATTTTTCATGATAAATTCTCTAATAAGAGGCAGTGCTTGGATTTATTATCTATTGTCAATTTTCAACTATGACATCCATAATGATCTTTTTTCTCAAAAAAAGAAAAAAAGAAAAAAAAAGAAGACAATTGGATTGGTTTTTGGGCCTTGTCTATTTGTCACTTGTATCATTGTGTGAGTCGCAAATCAACGATTGCAGGTGGCATCAAGATAAGCCACAACTGTCTTTAGGTTATCTTCAAACCCAAATTTTCATGCCACGGCCAAACAGTCTTAACATTGAAGGAGGAATAGACACCTTGTCAAGAGATCAGTGATATGGCTCAGAGATAGGTATTTAGGTGGAGCTTTTACCGTGCCCAGCTCGAACCTGGCAAAATCAAAATTTTGAATAGCCCAACTCGAATGGTTCAAAATCCGTGTTGAAGCTAACCCCATTCCCAGCACATTGACAACCCTGCATTTAGGTGTCTTTATCTAGAATTATAAATGAAAAATAGGACTATTTATTTCATGAAAAATGGTATGAAATTTTAAATGTTTGACAATTGTTATTAATTTTTATTATCTCATCACCCATGCATGCAAGTTGGGCTTTATACCACAACTATGATGCTGGCTCAAATCTCCATTGCTTAAATGGTGGGACCAATTTTTAAATTGGCCATATCTCAAATTCAGATTGATCAATAGTTATTGTTGAATTGGCTTTTCATTTCCATTGTATGGTTGACGTCCAGCCAATTAAGACAGTGTCCTTAGAACATTAAGTTATAACTGGGTCATGGGTCAGTGATAGACTCACAAGAGTTTCAAATGAGGTCATGAGCACCCATTGTGGTGAAATCCCTGTAGTGGGAGTGCGTGTGTATAAAAAAAAAAAAAAAAGAAGTTATAACCCATCTAAATTGGGTCTCATTATTGGGTGGTTCATCTCTTGACACGTGGATGTATTTCCTGTCAGGGGATCTGTAGGGCCCACCGTGATGTATTTTGACGGATCATTTTAGGGCATGAGCCCACAAGGGTGGCAGAATGAAGGCTCAAGGAAGCAGTGGGGAATAAATTCCTACCCTATCAGGTAGTGCCCGGTCCGCGTCCTGAAATCGGATTGCCTACTGAGTTACTCAGCTAGCTTTTATCGTACAGAGTAAACTCTGTTGGGCCCACTGTGAATGTATGTAGTTTATCCATGCCGTCCATCTATTTTTCAGGCTCATTTTAGATGTTGAATCCAAAATTAAAGCATATCCAAAGATCAAATGGACCACACCACAGGAAGGGAATAATGATTTCCACCATTGGAACCCTGCTATGACCCACAATGATGTTTATTTATCATCCAACCTGTTCATAAGATCACACAGACATATATGAAGGGAAAAAAAATCTACGCTTCATCCAAAACTTCTGTGGCCCTCAATAATTTTCAACAGTAGACGTTCAAATCACACTATTTCATGTGTTGTAGTCCACTTGATCTTTTGATAAGATTCATTTTTGGACTCAAGAGCTAAAATTATCTTTTAAAATGGATGGACGGATTGGATAAAATAAATAAATCACGGTGGACCCCACAGAGTTTACTCAGTACGCAAATCCTCTTCCCCGCGCCTGTGTAAATAGTTTTGTTAACACATGGAGAAATACTTTGATACTCTGGCAGAGTATGATTATTGAGTACACGTGCATGTAAATATTGCACATGTGACATGAAAGTAACTAGTCAACTGATGGACATTTATTGGACGACCAAGATGAAAAGTAGCCAACGGTCTGGATTCAACAAACAATTTGTTAGATGATTTTGGGATGATGAACTTTCTGTGATGGTCCCACAATTTACAAGGATTAATCTGAGTTATGTGTGCCACGTGTACAATTCTCAGTGCCTCTCACGTGTCTGTACGACACACTCACGTGGGACCCGAGATGTCCATCAGGTGTGGCTGATCCTCAGGTGGGCCACGAGTCTACGAAAGGAATGGATGTTTGAAAGCATTGATTGATCATTGTTCCATAATAAAAATGTGGGGCCCACTAGATGACACCTTGTACTGATTTTTGAACCGACAACTGATCACCTACATGCAACGTACCACAACCTGTGATAGCGATCTTTCCCACCAGTAGGCCAATGGCGTAGGATACAACAGTTCCATGAAAACGATAGGCCACCTATATTTGCTTATCAGGTGGGCCACATTCATTGCATCAATGATCAACCGATGGTCTGACTCAACAAACAGGCATGGCCTACGTATTGATCAGATCAACTTCATTTTTTTGTGATTGTGATTTTCGTGGTGGGCTATGTTTATGGTACTGATTTACTAGAAATAAGTGATATTTTTTCAGGAAAGATGACACGGTCCCACCCGAAGGTGAATGGATGCAAAGCAAAACCACAAATAAGCATAATTAAAAAATCAAAGAAAAAATAACAGGCAAAAGTCATAAAGAAAATAAAAGACAAAATTCATAAAGATAACTTACATAATAATGCAATATACATGGCTAGATTTCTAAGGCACTAATGTGAAACTCTTGGTGGAGCCTTCAATCTTGATACCAGAGGGTTTTGGGCGCCCCATGAGATTGGGTTGGTTTCCCGAAACTCACCCGTATGAAGTAGTTGATCGCTGGACACTCTGGAATTGAAGACCGAGAGTTGTTTCTTACTTGACAAAGTCAAGTCGAGCGCTCGAAACAATCCAAAATTTAGTAATTTCTCTTCTTCAAAAGGCTCTACATAATTTAGGATTTCGAGTCCACTAAAACATTGTGCCTGAATTATAGTACAAGCGAACCACTCCTTGCATGAATTTGAGTTTGATCACAACTCTAGTGGGGCCCATCGGTATGTTCGATCACGATATCTAACCCTTAGGAAGATTTAGACATCAATTAGACCCACCTATATAGAACTCTTACACGATTAACCGATATAATTAAACTATACATTAACTCTCCCATCACAACACCATCGCTCTTTCTGCAATTCAAATGATCCCTTTTTCCAAAAAGTTTGCAACCATATTCTTGATTTAAAAAAATGACAAACAACTTTTCTATAGGTTTGGCATGTTCCATAACCCAAAATTGTATGCATGATACCATAGAGATTTTAACATCTCCGATCCACGTGATTTTGCAATAGACGTCATCACCCACGTAAGTTGTGTTACTATTCCATTATTGATGTGTTTAAAAATAATCCTTACATGGTGTCATATGGAATGAAGCGTTCGAATTTAAAATCTATTGATGGTTTAGATTCCACTATGGAAACACAAACAACAACACCTTAATTCATTCTCAGTTGAATTGCCTTTTTCAATTAGCTTTTCATAAAACTCTTTCAATTTGATGTTTGATTATTCGATTTAATTTTTTTATGCTATTTCAACTTGTTTCTCCTCTAATCTCACCTATTGGTGTCCCTTAGTAGATTTTTCACTAGCTATTATGGAATTATATAAAAAAAATAAAAATCCATCATGTGTTTTTTTACTAGACTTCTAGAAAGCAACGTAGGCATGGTTGACTCTATATTGAGATGGAAACCGTTGTTGAGAACTCTTTCTTCATTTTTGAGTTGTATAGTTGCAATTGAAGATAATTTTTTTTTTAATGATTTCAGTTCTTATAAGCTTCACAATTTATTTTACAATCTTTAATCGATAGTTTGATCAAACACATTGAGTAAAACTGAATCATCTAAATCTAAGAAGAAAATCTGTCATGATTAAATGATTTTTTTTCCTAAAAACCTATTCATATGAGCTTTTTTTTTTTTTTTTTTCCTGTTGCAATTGCACTACTTTTTTCACTAACACTAAGTTCATCTTCAATTTTCACAACAAGTAATTAGATGCCTTAATCTTTGGCATTTTAAATCTTGTAGAACTCAATGTAGCAATTTGAAAAATCGTGATATTAGTACCAAAATCAATGTTGTGCTAAAAGACTTCTCAACCCTTTACTTTGATGCTAATCATTACAGACAGAAAATATATGCACTCAGCCTATTTCAATAAAGCAAAACTTAACAAAAAAAAAAAAGTCAAACCAAAATTCAAAGGACTAAAAAAACAAAAATGGCAAGAAAATTTACGTCATTTGATTATATATTAGCATTGGCAATAACATAAACTTTCTTCTTTATTAAAATAAAAGAAATAACAAAATATACAATAAACGTCTCTATCTCTCTCTCTTCTCTCTCTCTCTCTCTCTATTATACAAGAATCAACTAACATAAACTCACATAAGATGCACACACACACACACACACACTCTCTCCACCCGATCTTCTTATAGGGATAGGATACACATAGATAGAGGGCTTCCTTGAAGCCTAAGAACGCATGTACGTAGGATGGAGAGGAGAGAGAAGTCGTTATCTTAGGAAATGAGCGGCCACGTCGACAATAACCACTTACTAGCAATTATATGGTAGGGCCTGCCGGATGTGCAGCCTAGTTTGCCCACACGTTTGAAAACTTGGCACATGTTCACCGTGGGCTGGATCCAGACCGTTCATCAAGTCGATCTCTCCTGAACATGCCCCTGAGAAAGTTAGATTGGTCCACTCATCAAGTGACCCAACGCGTAAGAGAAATGCATAGCTAGTAAGATACCATGGACGGTCCACATGCAACCAACCATCCATGGCCCACTCCAAGTGTCGGCAAAATTAAGAAAAAAAAGGAAGAATATATAAAAAAGTAATACACATAGACCCAATCAGAAGCAAGCTTTTTGGTGGGCCCCACTGTTTCAAGCCATGTGCAAAAGTAAGAAAAAAGCATCACAAGCCTGCAAATCTCAAACCCTACCTTTTCCCCTCTTCCATACTCCGGCGGACTATGATATTTCGTACTCTTAGCACTAAAAAAACTGTACATGTAACTCAAATCAAACCGTCCAGATCCTGGACCCATTTCAGAACTGAGACTAGCTGATGGTGGGAACCCTTATGGATGGTTAACGAAGTGCATTGAACGGTCCAAATTTATCAAACGAATCTCAACTAATCGGCTGATAGGATCTTGTGGTTAGTCTGATTTTGGAGTCATGACCTATCCATAGTGGGTCCCACATTATGGATGATTTATTTGAGTTACATGCGTGCCACGTGTGCAATTTTATGAGTGCATGCGTGTGGACCGTCAAACCATGCGAGAGCATGGAGTAGCTTCCTTTTCCTCTTTTTCTTGCTTTTTTACTCTTTTTGGGTGATTAAACAAGGCCCATGTCCAGCTCTAAAGCTCCTGCCCCCTCAAAATGGTGCCGTTTGCTGATTCCACACGCACCATACCCATCCCATACACACGCAGGCACGAGTGCCAATGTGGAATATATCTGAAAGATCTGAGCCTTCCATCTTATTGAAAATATTTATTAGACCTTTATTGCAAAATTCAGCTACGATTACTCCTCAGATGGGCCACAATATTGAAAGTAGACTGACAGTTGAAACATTTTTTTCTAGCCATCCATTTGTTTTGCATGATGTGGCCACGATGCAAAGTGAAGTAGTATTATTTTTTTTTCAAGATGATCTAAACAGAGAAACCCACCTGATGGACAGCTCAGATCCTTCACACGTATTCAATATTGACCTGTATACCTGCGTGTGGATGGGCCAGGCTCCCACATGCTGCAGGGATTGGCAAACCTCCTAAGAACTAACGTGTGGGTTTTTGTTACTTAATCTTGAGGAATAATCATAGGATACTCTGGCAAGATTGTGGTGGATCCTGACACGTGCACACACCTTCCTTACACTTGCTATGCACTTAAGTGAATCCAGACTGTCCAAATTGTGGTGGGTCAGGCACAGCTCAAAAAGTTGCATCTTTGGATGATCCAATCCGTTGGATCAGATCAGTTATGGACAACAAAACTGAAAAGATCAACAGCCTGGATCCAACATACGAAATTGAATGGTTAGGATCATCCGTTTTATGGTTTGTTAGGCTATTTCCACGCATACAGCTGCATGGCATGGGCCTATCTGGATCACTAAATCTAGACCACCCTCATCTTGATAGATACCTTCCACAGGCGATCAGATGGTTTGGATCATCAGATTAATGAGGCTTACAGGCTATGCATGTGAATCACTGGAGTGGATGATGCATTACCCAAATCAGTGGTCATCAAAATTAACCATTAAATGGAGAAAAAATACCCAACCGTCCAAATACAACAGGCAAAATCAGATGATTTAGATTGACTTATGGCCAATCCACGGTGGGACCCACATTATCATCGGCCTAGATCGATACAAACATGCCCCAGGTGGACTGTAGATGTGGATGCATATGTGGTCCACCACATTCTACCAGAGTGTGACATAACCACTCCTTAATCTTTCAAAGATATAATCAGCTTATATGTTGAGGAAGAGTAATTAAGAGATTAATCTCAACCGTTGGTTTGGCTCCATTCCTTTTGAAAGTATCAGTAGTTAAGAGTCCTGGCTATAATAAGAGACAGCCCATTTGAGAATTCAGCTCTGTGGTGGTGTTTGATGTCAAACAGATGGGTCTGACTGTAGAGCTTGTAAGGAGTGTCTTCTCTAAGAACCGGTCTGTGAGTGCTCATGACAGCAATGTAAGCTACTCTAGTTTCGTATTATGTAGTTCTTTTGAAGCTATTATGGTTTGGATACTTGAGTTAGAATGCTTGTTATAGTAGTAGTAGTTGTTGTTGCTGTTGTTGTTGTTTGGATTCTTGAATTGGAATGATGACTCACTTGGGGGTTTTGAGTTGAATTTTGGAATTGGAATAGCAAATAGAATCTTCTCTTTCTTGGGTGTTTTGTCTTTTGGGTTATGAGTTGATATGTTTTGTATTTTTTGTCATCGCCATTATTGTCTTTGTTGTTGGATTCTTGAATTGTGATATTGATTTGCTTCAGGTGTTTTTTGAGTTGAATTTGTAATTGGGATGTCAAGCAGAATTTTGTCTTTCTTCGGGGTTTTGTGTTTTGGGTTATGGAGTTGAAATGCTTGTATTTGTTGTCATTGTCGTTGTCATCATCGTTGTTTGGATTCTTGAACTGTAATGTTGTTTTAGCTTGGCTGTTTTTGAGTTTAATTTGGAATATAAAGTAGAATGGTCTTTCTAGGATGTTTTGTGTTTTGGGTTATGAGTTGAAATTCTTGTATTTCTTGTCTTTGTTGTCGCCTTTGTTGTTGTTGTTTTTTGGATTATGGAATTGTAAGATCTGAGCTGAATTTGGAATCAGAAAATCAGTTTGAATTGTCTTTCTTGGGTGTTTTGTGTTTTGGGTTACTGAGTAAAAAATACTTGTTGTTGTTGTTGGGATTCTTGAATTGGGATGTTATTTTTGTTTTGGGTTTTTGAGTAGTCATTTTGGAATTAGAATGTCAGAGTTGAATGTTGTCTTCCTTCGTTATTTTGTATTTGGGTTATTGAGATGAAATGATTGTGTTAATTGTCTATTTTGGAGTGTTTAAGTTGAAATGATGGTTTTTGTGTTGTTTTGGTAAATGGGTTTTGAGTAGAAATGCTATTTTTATTCTGATTCTAATTTTAGGGTTTTTGAGTTGGATTTTGGAATATCAACTGAAAATTTCTCTTTATTTGAATAATGTGGAAATCAGGACAGAAATCGTTGATTGTTTCTGTTATGAATAATGTGGAATTAGCCCTCAAATTGAAATTATGTTTCTCTCAAATCCAACTTGAAAGCAATGTAATTGAAATTTGGAGTCCCAAACCCAGACTTTGGAAACCAAGGAAACTACAATTTAGTTATTTCCTCTTCACCAGAGTAATAATTGAAATTCAATTAGATGGTGCATCCAAGCAAACCACCGAATGTGAATTTCATATTTGGATGAACACCTTTTTTGGTGATTCTGATTATTGGGTTGAGTCGAATTTCTTACTTTTACATTGTTTTCTTGACGAATTATAAGATCCTCGACCCAAGGGCATGCACGATGCTGTTTTTACAAGTGGGACCCATGGTCCGTGGGCGATAAGATGTAACAACCCGCACCATGTATGGACCATGCCTGAAAAATATCATTAATTCATGTAAATGAACGTTAAGAGAAGAAATACAGCAAGAGTCCACATTCAATAGAGAGAGCCAATGATTGGGTAGCTAGGATCTTACAATCAGGGAAAATTTGCTCTCGTACCATCCACGGTGGGGCCCATCAGATCAATGCGTTGGTAAACTAACTGTGGGCCTCACTCGCACGAAGTAATTAAGAGGAGATGTTTACTCAATTAAATTTGTTCTAGCTTCAGTTTTTTTTTTTTTTTTTTCCTCTCTCCCTCTCTAGTGATGCTTGTTGTAAATGGCTACTTGGTTCACATCAGGCAAGGAGCCTTGGATCGGATAAGCGTAGATGGAGTGTCGTTAGATCGTATCTGTGCGGAGATGAATACAATTCGGTTCTTGCCGAGGATGATTCAGCTTCCATAAGGAGTTCTGAGGCAACCGTAACACAGCCCATAACAGACCCGAAGTATGATAATCAAACCGAAATCCAATCTAAAGAGCATGAAGAACAAACAATCGAAGAAAAACAGAATCCACCAACTCACAAATGCATCACGCAAGAGGATGCTGCGATCACTATCCAATCGGCATTTAGAGGCTATCTGGTTTGTTCATACTTCTCCAAATGTGAGAAATTCTAGTGGAAGACATGTATTGCGATTGGGAGCGTTGATCTAGTGGCCTCCATATGGATGGGCAATAAACCAAAAATTGTAGCTGCTAATCAATCAATGCTCATTGTTTAGCCAGACCTCTTCCAGGCCATGGATTCAATGGTTGCCGGAGTTCAATCACCTTGATTTACATGGCCCATCCTCATGGTGTCCCACCAAAACAATGATCCCAATCATTTCAAATTTCTTATAGTCATTTCAATGTTTGAATTCCAGGCTAGGCGTCAATATAGAGAATTCAAACAGTTGGGTAGAAGTGATATCATCAAAGAAACAGAAACCCGAAGTGAAGAGTCTTTGGGCACGTCGATTGAAGTTCAAACAGGTGGTTCTGTCGAAAATCTTCGAATTCAAGAACAATGCATGTCCTTAACGCACAAGATGCAGAACAAAGCACGAACCCAAGTCTCCAGGCTCAAGGTAATACACATTGAAACCTTGTCACGGACTAGACCATGAGCATCTGTTAAATCAACGGTTCGTATTGTTTCTTGCATTTGGCTGTATGAATGAAAAATGATTTGTTTCTTTGAATAACAACTTCTGGGGTGCTTTCAGATGCTTGCTTGAACTGAATTGCAAGAATTCAATTAAATGAAGGAAATGACCAAAGCAGAGCTGCGGTCAGATCAATTCATACTGATGAGCAACCCCTAATTGCAATTCATGCTCTTTTTTTTTTTTTTCAATTTGGATTTGAAATGCTTTAAATTTTATTTGGGATTAGTCCCTCATTATGTATGGAGTGCGGCCCACTAACAAGACATAAATGATAGGATCATCCGTATGTATCTCTGATACAGAGCTTAATCATCCAAATTCCATATTGTTCACTACATATCAAGTTTTTCCTTATTTAGGTTACCATGGGCATTGGTCCACATTATCTCAGATCTTGATAATGCTGGTTCTATTTTCCGCACCACCCAAAATGCCAAACCTACCTCATTGAGTTGGAAACCCTGCCAATTGTGATTTGGTGGTACATCCAAACATAACCCAAACCACCAAGTAGGCCAATTAATTCAAATGTGATTACTAAAACATGATAACTTCATATGGACTCATGCATGGGTAATGTTTGTTTCTGAAATTATTGGTTCTTGTTTGCAGGAAGAGTGGGATGACAGCACAGTGAGCAGTAACATTTCGAAATTGAGAATCCAGAACAGGCTCGAAGCGACCACCAGGCGTGAGAGAGCTTTGGCCTATGCATTTTCTCAACAGGTAAGGTCTGGCTAAACATTCATGGGACGCACAACCAGCACATCCCAAAGTGGCACACGTGAAAGAGCCAAGCTGCTCGTCAGGTGAGCCCCACTTTGTAGATGCCCCTCCCCAAAGATCAGGATAATTCATTCATCAGGTTGGCCACAAAAGAATTGGGCGGCTAAAATGAATCAATCCACGGTCCACATTCAAGTGTACATGTGAGGCACACCAATGGCAGGACCGGTTTGGATCGTGTACATGCCACATTGACATGTGTGAACCACGAGTCCCATGAAAGTGTGCTAAGATGAGTTCTGATTGGCAGATCTTAATCCTGATATGATATAAGTTTGTATGACTTTTGCCAATAGCTAAGAACTTGCACAAAGAAGAAACCAGCCCATTCAGACTCCACGGAGCCTAACTTGGGATGGAGTTGGCTAGAGAGATGGATGGCAACCCGCCTGCCTGAAAACTCATCGGTTGATGACCGTTTGAGCAAATGCCTTGATCCCATTTCTTGTGATCAAAGATCCATGATTATGAAGAAGATGTTCGATGTTTCGGGCGAAGAAAAGGAGAGCTGTGGATCCAATGACATTTCGATCGCGTTTGATAGTCTTAGCATAAGTGCAAAAAATTCCGACGATGGCTATCAGCCAGTTAAAAACAGGCTGAAGGCTGCAAGAAGCGTGTCGCGACGAAAGACGGTGCCGAGCTACCAATACACAGCACATTCAACCAAGGTGAAAGCTCCTCCATGCTGTGGTTACTATAATCTATGGGACAAGGACACTAAAAAATGCCAGCGATTGATGGCTAGGATCTCCCAATTGGGGAAATTTTTGGGTCATGGTCCATTCACCATGGGGCCCATCAGATCATCAACAGACTGGATCACCAAACCATGGTCTCCACTAAGTTTCTACTCTTTTATCTTCTTTTTCAGGTAAGTAAGAGAGATTCTCTCAAGGAAGCTGAAAAGGAGAAGAAACACAAGCAAATGCAGCCGCAGGCCGTAGGAGAGATCAAATGCAAAGGGGCTTCTTCCCAAGCACAGTCTGACCATTGATCGACGGCTCTGCATTGGGCATCTGAATCTGCGAGAGGAGATGTGGTTCTTCTTGGGTTCCCAATTACATAACTGCTGTATTATCGTAGGACATCATTAGTTTATGCGATGAGGACACTTGAATTTCTTGTTAATGCTGTGTATATGCATATATCGACGACAATGCAATCAAGGGAAGAAACCCAATTCATCTTCTTCTTTTTTCTGTATATAATTCAAATTTGTGTTTGTGTATGATCTTTTCGACATTCTTATATGATTATCTTCTCATATTATTGATATTTATATCATCATCTAAGCCTTATCCTAAATAATTGGGGTTGGCTACATGAATCCTGTTCTGCCATTCCACTCTATCAAGGGCCACACCTTCAATCAGACCATAGATTATTGAGTCTTTTGTATGACTGGTATTAATAAATCGATAAGTATTACTGGTATTAATAAATTGATAAGAAATATAATTAGCATCCTGGATTTGTCTTTGTAATCAGGATATATGGCTCCCCACTGGATGCTGAAATAGTGGGCCACCACCTGTTATTTTTCAAGGATGGGAACCTTGCTGCTGGTCAACAAGGGGGTGTTTGAGTTCTTTGACTGGTTTGTCAATGGCAAATTGTTTTCTTGTTGCCATGGTTTTAAGATATCCAACGGAAATGAGTTGGCTCGTCTGAGTTTAATCGGTTTCAGTCTTGAATAAGCCATGTCAATTTCGTCCTGAATTCACCTATTTCTGTTATTTCGAATCAATATAGGCTGACTCATTGTAACAGACTCAGACCAGGTCAACTAGGACGAAACAACTCACTTTCCATCCAAAATGGGTCACAGTTTGAAACCGAGATTTAGAATCATGCATGCTGCAGAAACATTTTCAGGTGGAAATAATATAGTCTGTCTAGGTTGCTAGTTCTTAGATTGGTGGCAAGAGATTGTGGCGATATATCCCTGACTGCTAGGAGAGAATGATTGAAGTGGCAATTCATGGAACACAACTGCAAGATCCAGTCATTCATCAGGTAGGGCCCACCACAAATATGCCATGGCCCAAAATTTTGATTGGTCTACCAATCAGGTAGGCGAGAGAGAGAGAGAGAGAGAGAGAGAGAGAGAGAGAGAGAGAACAAAAATAAAGAGAACAAAAATAAAACAGATGATGGTTGGAAATAAAAAGACATGGTCTGTGTTCAATGTGCCTCATCTGATGAATGCCTTGGATCTCACACAAATGTGCTGCACTGATAAATGTGCCACAAATCCCCTGAACTGGACAAATCTTCGCAATGCAGCCTAAACCATCCATTCAGCCACCAATGAGACACTCAAAATCATCCTTCAGAGAAGATTATTTAAGTATTTTATTATTTTTATCGAATGGTCCATCTACAATGTGGACCACAACATAAATAGTCTGGATTTCCAAAAGGCAGGCCCCACTGAAACCTTGCCTGCTTTGAACAGAAAAACGCCACTTTGTTCAGCCAAGCGACATATAATACCTCAAAGAAAAAATACAAATCCAATCACCAATTCCTTGATCCACCGAACTAATGCTTTCTTGTGGATTTGCTCTTACAATTTCCAATCAACAATAACAATGTCTTATAGCTCCAAAACCCAACAACAATAGGGGGAGAAAACCAATATCTAATGTTACACTGCTTTCATGTTTCACAACTCTAACAATATCTGACAATGTGAAATTCAAAAGCAATTGAAAGAGTAATTAGTCAGCACTAACCCCAACTAACCACCAAATAATCAAAGATTACTTTCTTTTATAGACATACATCAACAAATACTTTTTTTGGGTTGAATACAATAAATACCAACTAATTTAACTGCACACCTGTGTCCACTCGCTTCTGCATTTTGTTCTGCACTAAGACCCAGTACTATAGATCTTCACCTAACAAGAAAAACCCAATTCTCCTGAATTCTCTTTTTAACCAAGATGACTTGTTTTTGAACTTCATCCTTTCCTGCCCACATTTCTCCAGAACAGTCTCCTTGATTCTTGCATTTCTTTCAGTCATCGTTAGTGCAAGAAATGTGGTTATCACAGCTTCATGATCACAACATAACCCAACTTCTACAAATCCCTTTTGTCCGGTCATACAGATCAGATGTTTTGGCATGCATAAAACCCAAACAAGAAATTCATTGGCAAGTAGTGCTGCTATGGCTACCAGCAAGGGTCAGATCTAGAATCATACTCTCCACACTGCGGGAAATCAGAATCTGCGTGTGAGGTCCAGGCTGTTCATCGGGTGGGTGGAGCATGTGATTACCTCAAATCGGGACCACTAGTAAATTATTTCTAACAGTATATTTTCACTTGTGTGCCAGCCTGATGAATGTACCAGCCTGCTTTCGGTACATGGCACATAATTTGAGGGGCCCATCTGATCAACAGCCTGGACCCAGCACATACATGATGAATTGCCACATGAGGGATGAGAAGGGCTTGATATCCTTCCTTCATGAGTAGCCACTGCACTTCTCATTGTCAAGGTATCAACCCAGAACAAGGATCAGAGTGGCTGGTTTTTCTACCCATTTCACCACCTTCAAACTCATGTCGCAATCTGCAAGATTGTTCAACTATCAGCTTATATGTGGATGGGTGCTCCCATGCTACCAGAGAAAATTCATCTTCGTTCTCCATTCCGTCGATGATTAGCTGCCAAATCAAGGCTCCTGCACCAGCTTGCTTTTTCTTAGTTGACTGATATATTTTATCATAGACAGTCTTCAATAAAACATCCCTATCATAGAGACCTTGTTTCTGTCCATGCAAGGAGGACCCAACCTCAGTAAAAAGAACGGGTTTCTTCAAGATGTACTCGCCATCACTCACGTGGGAATCCACCCAACGTGAAAGATACTTAACTTTTCCTTCCAGATCAGCAGTTGGGATCCTACAAAAGAGATGCTAGAGTTTCAGAAATTGTCATTTTGTGGAGATGATGAATATAAACTGTTTGAGTTTTGTGAAGCCCCCGTGCAATCCTACACAACCACGCATGTCAATTTGACAGGTACGTGCAAGTCATACATTCAAGGCATGCATAAAATGTGTTCCCATTGAGGTAATCCATCTCAAAAGGACCATTATCTAGGGGTGCAACTCAGGAGGATTGGGTTGGATTGAGGGCCAACCCAAGCCCGACCCAACCTCAAGAGGACCAACCCACAACCCAAGTGCCCAACCCCAACCCAACCTGGATTCCTCTAAACTCAAACCCTAAACTGACCCAACCCAACCCAAATGCATGTGATTATTCCCAATTGGACCTAACCCGACCTGAATTTGCTCAAATTGAACCCAACCCAATTTCAAATTGGATTGGAATTTTCCAACCATAACCCAACCTGAGGACCCTGAAAATCTGACCTGAACATGGGTAGGGTTCAACCTGAACCCAAGATGCAGCCCTACCATAATCCAGCTATAAAAAAAAGGTCAGTCAACTCATCCAGTTGGCCAGGCACATATGGAGAAAATGGACATTTAGAAAGTTGCTGACTGTCAGAATGCAGTGTGCTAATGTGCCCTAACCGATGAGAGCATGGCGTACTCAAGTAAAAGTGCCTAATGACTCAGGTGTTCCCCACATGTGCCAAGTTGACTCATTTGGAGGTGTGTGTGGGCTTAGCAGAACTCAATAAACAGTTATTGGGAGAAGAAATGGAAGAAAATTATACAGAATGAGTCAAATGAACTGACCAGCTATCAGGATATGCATGAACGGAGGCAAAATCAATGTGTTCAATTGCTGAGTTCTTTATAAAATCTGACCCCAGTAAGTCCGCCCACTCCCCGGGATTCACCCCCGCTCTTTCAGATGTTTTTGGCCCATAGAACCCTTCCAGCCCAACGGTCAGAAGATGTTTCTGGTCCAAACTCTTGACAAATGCCGCCATCTCAGCAATCCAAGCCTATCCATCCAATATAAATAAGATTCCGGGTTAGAACCTTTCTTTTTTTAATTGATGACCTTCCAAAAGCAACATTTGAAGATTTCGTACATGTGGGACCCATGTCCAGTGATCTAGATTCTAGACCATTGTCTGATGAGCCCATCCATACATGGGATTCCATGAAAGTCACCCAGACTGGAAGATCCCAGCCTTTGAACCTCGGTCGGACTATTTTCTGTTGAGTGTTTGAGTTGAGGACTCTTGAATGATCTTCTAGTCTGGAAGATTTTGAGGGATCCCCCATCCATGTTGTGGCCCGTCAGATCAACAGCTCAGATCACTGAACCATGGTCTTAGCATGTACTAGTCCTGCGCTTCAGGAAACTGTTTATTGATGTAGGTTATTCAATTACCTGAAGAATTGGAGCAGATGAACTGAATTCACAGCGGGGCTCATTCATAAGCTCCCAGGCAAATATGGCAGGCTCCTCGGAATATTTGACTCTGCTATAGGAGTTCTTTCTCATCAAAATAGTCTGCAGAATATAAATAAGAAAACAATGAAATGAAAGCACTAACTAGGGCACGGATGGATTTGAGCCCGTCACTCAGTCGTAGACAGGAATTTTCCCAACGTTGACGTCTTGGGTTGGGTCCCAGCTTACCAAAAAACAAAAAATTGGCTGATATCAAGAACTATACAGAATTTCCAATACATGGCTTTGCTGTGCACACATGTCCAAGAAAGCTCATGTACATGCCAAACATGTAACAGCACGGCATGATAGGTCTGAGATCCAATCCATTTATCAGAATGCACCATTATATTGATGCCCTCGTCCATGAACCAGGTCGATCCACTGGTCCAGTGGGCTACAGTTTGCAAAATAAATCTATGGCTCTGACAAACTTCGCTGAAGTTCTCTAACCCATCCGCCTGTTTCCAATACTGGGTCCCACATGTTGATTGGACCATATTTTACTTTTGGGAAAACAAGTACAGTGGCAGCCCAACCTGATGGATGGATTAGATCTCTACGTATGTGCATGCTGACACGTGTGGTTTGTACACAAGCTTTATTGCACAAGGCTTCCAATTACATTGTGGAATGTTCCTTGGATCCCAGTAAAAAAAATGCCACTCTCGGAAGTCAATCAAGATAAGTAGTATTTATTCTAGTCATATTCCTAAAGGTTTCGAAGTACAAAATGAAGTTATGAAAAGAAGGGATCTTGAGGACGAATTCCAATCCTCAAGTCAGAGCTCTCCAACAACAGCCATTCTACTCAGGGCTATGTTGCCCAAGTACTGTACAGGTTCGCTATCATTACAAGTACTGGGTTTGCAAATGCCCAAATTCTTGGGATACATGGCAAAGATCATGTTAAAATACCTCCTAACCATATACCAAGCTAAAATCTGCTGCTCGATCTGGTTCACTGTAAGTCCTAAATAACCATCAATTCTAAAATGTTGAAATCCGACATTGATTGCAGATCTCGGGGAGGAGGAAACCCTATCCTCCAAGTATATTGAAAGGTCTGTTTAGAAGTACCTCGGGAAATGCCATACATAACATTCACTTGTTTATAATTAGTACTGCAACGTACAAATATATTATTTTGGGAGTGGAAGTGCCTAAAACTGATAACCTGCCCATTCGAGTTTTGTTTCCAGTGCTGGCCGAAATGGTCGGTAAGCTTAAAATGGGAAAAACCAACCTACATATTCAAGCAGATATCCATTTGGAGGTACTTCCAAACGCTGCCAAATGGTGATCCCGATACAAAGAAATTTCCAAGACTATTAGACTACACAGCCGGCATTTACAATGGAAAAGAACTTCTAATCTTCTGATAAAATAAAATAAAAAACAAATGGAAACAAAATGATTTAATACAACAGGGCCATAAATGTACCTTAATGAAATCCTTGTAGTAGCCTTTTATAGTTGAATCAGAGAAAAAAGAATCAGGCGAGGATGTCACATTGACTCCAGCTGCTTGCGCCCATTTAACATACTGAGCTTTCCCACCAAAGGCATTCAGATTGTTTACGAGACTGAGGATTAACCTAATTCGGTGTTTCCTTGCTTCAGCTATCACAAAATCCAAGGCCTGAAATGAAAATGGTCAACAAAAAAGCTTAGATTAAAGCAGGAGATACCACTCTAAAGTCTCATACTGATTATTCACATAGAAGTGAAGAGAGGTATCCTACTACATCAAAGTCCTCAAAATGTAAGAGCGAAAACTTGTCTTTTTATGTCCATAAAACATTTTTTAAAAATGGTACCAACATTATATGAAAGATAGCAATGCAGAACCATGTACAACATGAACATCAATTTCATTATCATTATCATCATCAATTTGACTTGAACAAAATCTGCTCCATAAAAAACCCAAAGCAGTGACAGGTATTCATATCCAATAGCACTAGAAAAATCGACGGGGTATGCATGCTTGCATACATATCAACGGCCTATACACCAAATCCCCTCAAAGTCAAGTCAGAAATCCATGCAATGATGTGTAACATGGATCAGGTCCTGTAGTCTAACAGGTCTTGGTGTTGGGAAACCATTATCTAATGTCCTAGAAAAACACACCATTTGATTTTCAAAATCTACCATTTCCAATCCCATCCATATATCCTGACGTCATCTCACAGCACACAGCCACCACCTACAGAATCTTGTTGAAGTATTAACCTACATAGCATTCAAATGTAAAAGTAAATCAAATTGCAACAAGTACGCACCCCAGTCAGCGACCACCTAAATTCTCATAGGCCACAATTCAAGTCTCGGAATCAAATCCCTTCAAAACCCAATATAGACCAAAACGCAAATTGATTGTAATCTGAAATCAATACTAGGTTACGTTTGGATGCACCATCAAATTGGACTGCATAGCTATTTCAATCAGGGGAAATGATCAAATTGTGATTACCCATCTTCATATTCGAAGTTTGACCATAGAATAGACAGTACTTTCAAGTCAGAGTAGAACTATTTGCCAGTTATTTCCTATCAATACTAAAGAATGTAGCAACAATTTGAACTTAGTTGAACTGGATTCAATTCAGTAGAGCATCCAAACATAGCCTAACTTCTCATTGACCACCATTCAACTTGCAAAATTTGATCTCTTTAAAAAGCTACATTCCAGGACCACATTCAATTTTTACCACCAATTCAGCTTCATTGAACTAATTACTGCAATTCAGTTAGATAGTGCACCCAAACACAGCCTATGTTCTCATCAATCAGCATCCATTCACAAAATCCGATCTCTCTAAAGTTTAGAGAATTACATCCAAGACCCACATCACCAATAAAACTTAACTGAACTAGTTGTCACGATTCAATTCAATATTGCATCCAAACATACCTTAAATTCCATTAACCACCATGCAATTTACATAATCCAATCTGTTCAAACAATTACAATCCAAGACCCACATTCAATTTTTATCAGCAATTCAGCATCAATGAACTAGTTATTGCAATTCAATTCAATATTGAATCCAAACATAACCTGAATTCTCATCAACCACCCATCAATTCACAAAATCCAGTCCATTCAAATACTTACTATCAGAGACCCACTACAACTTAACCATTAATTTAACTATATCAAACCATAATCAGACTAAATTAGGATTTTAAAAAACACCCAAAATCCAAAACCAGCAGATAGAACCGAAAATAACATCCAACGGACCTGAAAGACGCGCTCATCGAACACCCCAGGTGAGATCTGGAGTGCATTAGGCCCGCCGTCGCTGAAAGCCCAAGTGCGGCAGACGGTCATCCCCATGCCAGCTCCACGACGGAGCATCTCGGACACCCTCCGCCGGGACGGGCCATCCCAGATGCTCTGGTCCATCAGCCAGTAGGAATTCCAGCCGTTGATGGCCAAAGGGCGGCCAGTTTCTTGGTCTATGAAGAGATGGGAAGAATTGGTGGTGGAGATGAAGCTCATTCTGGGCTGCCATAGAATGACCTGGGAATCTGAATTTGTCCCCAAAATTCAGATAAAGGATGGCCAGGATTGAAGCAAGGCCCAGTATCGGACGGTACAGAACCTTCCTCCAGTCTGCATTCCACATCTCTCTCTCTCTCTCTCTCTCTGAAGAGAGAATCTAGGCTTCTCTCTGTTGCTGTTCTTGTGAGGGGTAAAAATGTAATTTAAATGGGGACTGAGATTGCGTACACAGACGCGGATTGGGTACAACCCCGCCACACCCTGGGTAGGAACGTATAGGGTCTCTGAGGGGCCACCGTGATGTATAGGTTTCATCCACACCGTCCATCCATTTTTCCATTTCATTTTAGATTACAAAGATAAAAATGAGATAGTTACATAAATCTAGTGGACCACACCAAAGGAAGAAGTGGTGATAATGACACTCATAGTTGAAACCTTCTTAGGGCCATTAATTGCTATCCAAACTGTTAATAAGGTCAGTTTATAAGATCAGATATACCTAGGTGAAGGGAAAATATAAGTATGGGCTTGATCCATAACTTCTATGGCCTCCAAAATGTTTTCAATGGTAGATGTTTAATCTGCACTGTGTGGTCCATTTGAGCCTTGGAATTGCCTCATTTTTAGGCTTATATACTAAAATGATATGGAAAAATGCATGGACGGCGTGGATTAAACCTATACACTATGGTGGCCCTCAGAGCTCTGTCTGTTCCTAACTAGGAAAGGGTTGGGGTAGTACGTAATCCACCTACCGCACACAGCACCGACAGTATTGTGCTCCGCTGGAAAAGATACGTGAGCACACAAAGATGTGTGTTTTATACGCACGGTCCATCATTTTTCCGAGTCATTTGAGTCATGAGACTTAAAAGTTAGGCAGATCCACTTCTTAGGGGGACCACACAACAGTAAAGTGTGCTGATTGAGCACCCACCGTTAAAAAAAAAATTGGCAGCTTCAGCAGTAAAGAGTGGTGATTGACCATCATCAATACTTGCTGATCATAGCTGTATGCAGTGGGCATCAGTGATGGTCAATGTGTATTAGTCAAAATGTCATAATTCCCTAGTTGTATATTTGATTTGGATGATCTTATACTTGTTGGAAAGTTAACTTCATGAACTTTCATATGATTTTGGAATCACCTCATTTGGACACTATTTGATTGCCCAAAAGTAGGCTTAAAGTCATTGTCATTCGTCGATACTCACTGTCATTGGTAAATCTCACGAAAACAGTCATAACTCACTTGTTATATGTCTTATTTAGGTGATCTTATACCTGTTGAAAAGTTAGTGTGATGAACTTTCAAATGGAATTGGAATCACTTTATTTAATACCATTTGATTGCTTAAGAGTGGGTCCATTTTTGTGAAATTTGCAACCCACATGGAATTATGACCGTTCATCCATTTCAACATTCTTCCACTACAGTATCCATCGGTTAAAACATTCATCAATTTCAGCATTCATCCATTATAATATTATTCCATTTCAAAATTCATCACTTACAACATTCTTTTGTTACAAAATTCATCCCCTTCACAAACTCTCACATTTCATACCCATTTAAAAAAAAAAAAATTATAAAGGAAACCTCCACACCCTCTTCCCTTTCACAAACTCTCATGATTGATACCCCCAACAACAAAAAAAGTTATTATTATTCTAACCTAAATCCACCTTTGGTCGTTATAATTTCTACGTTAGAGAATGTGGCTGAAAATCTTAAAAAAAAAAAAAAAAAAAAAAACTTAGAAGCTCGCTGGAAATAAGGGAATAACGTCGGATACACACCGGAAGCTCACATGAATGGGTCCCACGGATGTGGCAACAGTCCTAACGGTCAAATGGTCCCCTCCTAACAAAGAAGAAGAAGAAAAGAAGGAATGACCTTTTCTGCGCAAGGGACCCATCTATTGAACCGATTCCAAGTCTTATGTAGGGCCCACTAGATAGTCTTGGAGCAGATCCAAATTGTTTACATGAATGAGGTTTTAATTTCATACCATTTGTCCAACTTTGAGGGCAAAACTCATCGCGGATGGACCACACCGAAGGAAATAGTTTGGAATTAACTTACAGCGTTAATACAGGTGTGGGCCACAAAAAAGCTCCATTTTTTTAAATGACTCTACTATGGGTTCACGACTGTCTAATTAAAGTGAACAGATCAGATCGGGTGGGGGTTGCCCCAATCGTTGATTTAGTGGGCCTATACTCCCATTCTCAAAAGGCTCTATCAACTTTTGCAAAAAGTTGTAAGAGTGAGGGTGCAAAGGAGAATTTTTGTCTAGCAAAAATGTAAACAATACCCAAAGGACTAATGAAAAAAAGGCTTCTAACAAAAAGGCTAATGTCATAATTGTAGACACCCCACCCCAAGCTAATAAGTTGATCACATACTAGAGGATTGGGCTGGATGGTAATCCATACCCTTAACCCTGATACAAACTCTTAACCCTGATCCATACCCTTAATCCTGATCCTAACCCTAATCATTTCAAAACACATCAACCAAAGTCCAAAGCCTAAGCCCAATCGAGGCTCATAACGTAGATAGAGAATCAGCCATACAGCGGCCAAGGAGTCCACGCATTAGGAGGAGACACCCCGCCAAAAACAGGGAGAAAGTGGTACACTGGGGGGTCGCGGTCCCACCGCCTAATGTAAAAGTCTCTCCCAACTTTGGCCAGCCTGCGCTCCTCCATGTCAACTCGCACCCTTTTTGCTCATTTGAATCGATGAAGTCCAATAACTTCTTTGCCCCTCTTGTAACATCGTATTTACAAATCGAACCTAACTCCAAACCTAATCTAAGCCTAACTCCCACCCTGGGTAAAAAATATCATATTTTTCAGTGCCCTCAAAGTTGCCACTAATTACCAAAAGACCAGAGCTGGGATTGTTATAAATACCTCCCTCATCCTCTGATTTTAGGCATCAAAAAATAAATAAAAATCCAATGCATATAGTAGAAGCCAAAAGCCTCTCTCTTCACCAAAACCCTTAAGTCCCTTAGCTTTTTAGCTGCTTAGCCACCCCTCTATCAAGGAGAGTGAGAGTGAGGAAGTGAGTCTATCATAGGTCTGGTGCAACCCAACCTCTTGCCTTAGCCTCTTGAGTCAACCCATTCCTATCTAAACCACTCGAGTCGATCATTGCGACACTACAGTCCACCCAAGCCTCTAGTCTATAATTGATTACATCCAGTTATGCATTAGTATTGTGCAACACTTATTCCCCTCTCAACCCCCTGCTCATCTCATTCATAGCATTTCCTAGTTAACTTAAGTGTATGCTCTGAGGCTTGTCGAGTTATCTTAGATCCTCTCCATAAAAAAACTTGAGTTGACTAGTCACTCAGCGCAACAAGTTAGTGATTCAGAGTCGGATGCCGAGCCCAAAGCACTGCTTGACAAGCGATGGTGCGATAAACCACGGCATTTAGCACACATAACATTCATGGTAAAGTGCAAGAATCAAAATTAATCATCAGAATCAGTGTTATCTTGTGAAGTAGAGACCATATACCTGTATGGGTAGAATGAGTACCTAATCCCTTCCGTCTTTGTAATTGCAGTCCTTTGGGTCCCAAGCCTTAAGCATTTCTACGGAGTCTAGTTGATTATAAATTTAAAGTAATTGACTAGTGGCGACTCCAATCTCTAACAAACTACTTTTAAACCATCAACCAGTACAAAAGCCCTCAGCCACTGTGAATGTATGTGGTTTATCCATGCCATTCATACCTTTTCTGTAGCTCATTTTAAGAGTTGAGCCTAAAATTGAAGCATATCCAAAACTCAAGTGGACCACGCCCCACAGGAAAGCACTAATGATTTCCACCGTCAAAACCTTCCTATGGCCCACAATGATATTTATTTGTCATCCAACCTGTTAATAAGATCACAAAGACATAGATGATGATCCAAAATTTATGTGGCTCCCAAGAATTTTTCAATGGTAGACATTTAGTTCACACTTTTCCTGAGGCATGGCCCACTTGAGCTTTCGATATGCTTCATTTTTGGGCTCCAAGCCTAAAATCATCTGTTAAGATGGATGGACGGAGTGGATAAAATACGTAAATCACAATGGGCCCGGTAGAGTTTACTCGTTACTCACTACGCAATCCCCTTCCCCCTTCCGTATTTGCAAGAGTCGTTCATAAGATGGGCATGCGTTCTGTGGGTGGGAAATCTTATTCGACCGTGGGTATGTGCCTTTTCTTTTTATCAGTTCATTTCTTTTTAAGAATATGTCTCACTGACAAAATATTGGCCTGATTTCTTGACCTGGCTTTGGGGCCACTCTAGGTACAAGATGGGATCCCATCATCAGGCCCCTTGAATCCATAAGTGTGTACTAACAATGGGATCTCTAGTGGACTACACCACGGTAAAAGCTTTTTTGTAGGGCAAAGTTCTAGATTAAGTTGATATTTGTATTTTCCTTCATCAACAGTTAATTCGAATTTATCAATGGGTTGGATTGCTAATAAACATTACAGATTTTCTCACAGTAGCCTCAAATACTGAGTGCCCAATTACCATTGGTTCTTCTGGTGTGGTCCACCTAAGATCTGGATATGAATGGGCTGAAAAAATGGATGGACGGCTATATATCAAGGTAGACCCTATGGTAACGGTGGCATCCACTAAGGTATTACCCCGAGAGGAGTTCGGATGGTCTCCTCAGCTTCAACAGGAATCATGCGTCCAGCAAACAGAAAAATCCTGTTAAAGCCAAGCTGAGTATCCATATTCTACCCAGAAGTGACACCTAATCCACTCCCTAGAATAAAATAATAAAAAACACTGCTGATGAAAATCTTTGCTTTTCATTGTAAGCCACACCTTTAACCATGTGCCTATGATTCTCTCGCAGATATTTCTATAGTTCCTAAGTATAGGTAATTCAAGTCCATAGTAACATTGCATCCTACGGATAGATTTGAATAGGTTCCTTTCATTTTAAGTCTTGATGAAGTTAATTTTGCCAAAGAAATTGCTTTTCTTTAATTAAATTCTTTAATTAATTTTTTATTTTCAAATCAGTCGGATAGGGCATCTCAACTTTTTGTATTCATTTCAAGATGGGATTATAACTTTCTTCCTTTCCTTTTTTTTGCCGATAAATAAATAATTTGCCTCTTTAGATATATAAAAACAAACAACAAAGCCTCCCTTCAAAATCCTCCTTTCTTTCTTCTCTTTTCTTTGGACACATGAAGGTGTGGTATTAGTTTTAGGATTCAAGCAATTCATGCATGTTATTGAAATTAGACGCCAATTGTATTATAGGGGTAGCATGCAAGAAGAGATATGAACTATCTCAAAAAATAATGACTATATATGTGCCTCGCTCTAACAAAAAATCACATTTATTGTCAGTTAAGTCACTACATTTGTGATTGCTTCATATACATGTAGTTTTTATTTCTTAATTTATTATAAATTTAATATTTTTTACTCTACTATTCTAAAATTTTTATTCATGAGCATCCCATTTTTACTTCTCCATATGTTGCGACTTAGTTTTGTTTTAAATCTATTTCATTTTCGAGCTAACATAATGTTATAAAGTGGCACAATATATATGCCATGGTATGACTAAAAAAACAGAAAGAAAAGAAAAGAACTACCATAGATTTTAGTACTATAGAAAAGGATAGAATATAATAAGTCCATAATTTGAGCCGTACATATAATGCAGCACCTTAAAAAACCTCCCCAAGCTCAACTTTCAACCTAATCCAAAACTTTGGTGGGCCATAGTAGATAGAGAAATCAATTGAGGAAATTGTTTCCTTTTGCCGTGACGCACCAAAGTTCTAGATTGGGTTGAAAGTTGGGCTATATAGGCGTTTTTAAAGTGCTGCATCACGTAAACAGATCAAATTTTAAGCTTATATCATATGTACTAAGTCCTTAAAAAGTACTCATGAAAATTGCGCATATATTTGTATGTGAGTGATAGTTTTATCTTTTAATAACCAAATTCGCAAAAAATATTGTAAAAGTAAAATATTCCAAAGTTATTTGATATAGATTTAAAAATCAATGTCATCCAACTAGACATGTTTATGGGCTAAATATTACTTGATGGGTGGGCCACTCGTTAACATCCATGTCAGTAAGATACACATCTTCTCACATGTATATTCCATGCAAGGTTATCCTCCTCTACATGAATGCCCTTCAATTTACACCATATTTACGTTCCCGTCCCCAAACCAAAACTCCATTTTTTCTCTGCAAAGGCGCTCAGACTCATCATCTCCTCCCTCTCCATCCCACTCTCCTCTGACTCCGGCCACGATCTCGTCCCAACTCGGCGGGAACCCGGCCCAGCCGTCGACTCGTTCCTCAGCCACCGCGTCCAGCACCTCCTGCAACGCGACGATCCGATGGCTGCAGCGCCTTCGCAGCTCGCGAACGGACGGATCGATCCCCGGCACGGAATCCAGCCGCAGCAGCAGCGACATCAGGCACTCGTTAAGCCGCAGCCGCTCGCGTCCGTCGCGGCGGACGGCGTCGACGGTGTCCTGCCGCCTGATGAGGCGCTCGTAGCGGCTGGCCTCGGAATCGACGGCGGAGATCTCGCGGATGAGGGCGCGGATGCGGTGGGAGCGGTAGGCGGACTGGATCCGGGTCGCTGCGACGGACTGGAGGGATGGAGGGAGTCGGACGGGAACTGGGATGCTGTTTTCGGAAGGGGAAGCGTCGATGGGGATTCGGGTGGTTTTTTTCTCCGATGGAGGGGTATACTGGTCATTTTCGCTGGTGGAGTGGACGGTGGTGATGGTGGCAGAGATGGATGAGGAGAACCATGTTTCTCTCATGGAGAGAGATTGAGGGGAAGGAGAGTTTCTAGAGTGCGCAGAGGGTGCGTACTTTAAGCAGGGAGAAAGAGAGGCGTATGAGTTTTCTAGAATACACCCAGGTGGGCACTTTAAGAAGGGAGGGTCGGGGGTCGTGTGGGACCAGCAATGTTCTTCTTTTGGAAACAAGCTGTGTTTAATATAATTATTGAGAGGACGCGATGTGATTCCACCACCGTACACGTGGCACACGTTTTCTATTTTTCGTGCAAGTGGGCCCCACCGTTTAGTGGCCCAGACCACTGTGTTGTTGGTTGATGGATCATGCTTAAGAAACATCTTGATGGCACCCTCCTAAACTTTGGAAGAAGCTACACTTCTTTGTTAGTTTTGCACCGTTTTCCCTAGTGTTGGTATAATCCAGACCATCCAAATAGCTGACCCAGGGTTATGGATGAGCATAGCCGTCTGATTTCGGTTTTTTTATTACTGTAGGATTTGAGAGATATGGACGTGGCTTGCCTGTGACCTGGTCGTTGGAATTTAGTAGGGCCCACCATGATTTTTGTGAGAAATCTATACCGTGCATCTATTTTGACACCTCATTTTATGACATGAGACAAAGTGTTATGTTAGGAAATGGTGGGGAGGGAAATGCGTGCCGTTAGAAACTTTCAAGAACCCACCATGAAATTCATATGGTGATTTTCACCTAGATAAATTGAAATTATAAAAGTATTATGGTCGGTCAAGGTGATTTTAAATCCTCAATTGTCTTTGGTTAGAATGGATAGGATCCAAACCTTACATTAAGAATGTTTACGCCTCGCTTGGCATTATGTATTTGAAATAAACTGGATTTGGTATTCTCCGATTGGCACGGTCCATTTAGAATTGCCTGTAAATGTAATCCTAAAGTAGCTATGCATATTCTATTTACAAGGGTTTGAATATAATTACTAAATTAGCTTTAGCATCCTTAATTAGTATGTGTATGCAACGTTTGACATAGTAATTGTAAGAAGCTCGTTGAAATATATACTTTGGCCGAAAGCGATGAAATTCCAAGTCTTAGATGAGCCACAAGCATAGCATCATATTCGAGCGACTAACTAATAATTTTTAACCATTGATTTATATGGACAATGTTTGGACTGTGCAAATCTTTCTATTAAAGTATTTTTAGTGATTCAGTTGATGATATGATTGTTTTGGGATATCATCAATGGACCATGTACCAAACAGATTAGTAGCCTAGTGACACATGTTACACGTGTGACTCATGGAAGCATTTTAGATGTAATCCTAGCTTATGCCTTGGATTTCAAACTCTCTTTGAGGGAAACCCAGTTGCTTTATGGTGCCAAATAGACGGGATTTGAAATTCCCTCAAATCACCTCGATTGCATATTTATATGACTCAAATTTGATAACCCAATCAACTTTACTATCCTAAATTACTAAACATACGCGGTATGTGACAAAATGGTAATAATAGACCCTTTGAAATATATACTTTGATCAAAGATGAGGAAATTTCAAGCCTTGGGATGGGCCACAAATGTAAGGATCACAAACAAGTGACTTGCCAATGTCTTTTTAACATTTAATTAGATGACCAATATTTGGATAATTCATATCATTCCATTGATGTGATTTTAGTGTTGCTGCTAATAATTGAATTGTTTTGAGGTATCATGGTCGGGCCATGTGTATGATTGATAAGTAGCTTAGTAGCAACTTTGTTAACCATGCAACTCTTTTGCCTTTAAAAAGAAGCTAAAAAGGGCTTCTCACTCGGATTGCACCTACAACATTTTTGCTAAGATTTTAAAACATTAAAAGTGCGTATTTCAAACACCTCATATTCTATTTACCTTCAAATCTAGGTTGCCAACTGCAAAAAAAGTAGTTATTTGAATTTGAAATACACCCATTTACCTCCATACCCAGGGGTTGCAAAACAATTCTTTAGCCTGATCCAAAACTTTTAGGGCCCATGAATGTTTTAAGAGTGGACGTTTAATCTTCACTTAATGTTGCATGGCTTACTTGAGTTTTGAATTTGTCTCATATTTTAAAATAATGTGGCAACACAGATGTGCAAGTGAATTTCTCGTAAACACCACAGTTGACCCCACCTAGCTAAGGGCTGCAGCAACATCTTGTTGTCTGGTCAAAGGCAATCCGTGTGCTAGAGATCTGATCGCCCCACCCCACCCCTCCCCTAGTAGGGTTGTGTTGGGTGCTATGGGGTCTGCTATGATATTTGTGTTCTATATCCACGCCGTCCATTTGTATTTCTAGCTCATTTTAAAGATAAACTCAAAATGAAGCAGATGTGAAGCTCAAGTGGACTACACCACAGAAAACATTAGGAATAATGACGCCATAGTTGGAACTTTGTTAGGGCTGACCCTAATATTTATCTGCAAACTTGTTGGTAAGGTCACACGATCCCGAATGGAGGAAAACACAAATGTAAACTTGATCTAAAACTTTTGTGCCCATAAGAAATTTTAATGGTGGGTGTTCAATCACCATTTTTTCCTGTAGTGTGGTCCACTTTACCTTCGGATCTACTTATTTTTGCCGTACATCAATATGAGTCCCAAAACACCCAACACATTACAATACTTCTGCCATGCCAAACCCACTTGATCCGCGCCCTTCTCACTATTAATGAAAAGGAAAAACTTTGATACTAGTGCCGGCTGTCAACGGCTAGGCCTAAGGTAGCTCTTGGCCCGGATTTTGAATGGTTCTATTCAAAATTCTGATTTTTCAGGCCCAGTGACACCCCTTGGGTGTGTGGGAAAAAAAAAAAGAAGCTTTGATACTTCAGGGAGTGTGATGGATGAGGGTGATACACAGGCACTTAAAGGTACTACCCCTACCATGACCTAGCTAGAGAGGGATGGTCTTAAGAGAGTCTTTGTTGGGCAATTTTTATCCACGCCATCCATCTATTTTGATAGATTATTTTAAGACATGAATGAAAAAAGGAGGTCGATTTAAGGTTCAAGTGGACCACACCACGGAAAAAAGTGGGGATGAAATGTCTAGCATTGAAAACTTCTTAGGCCCTTGGAGGTTGTCTTTTTTTTTTTTTTTTTTTTTGAGAGGGGGGTTAGTTTATAACCTTATGAATGGGTTGGATGGCAAATAAATATCACAATGGACTCGGAAAGGTTTCAATGGTGTGCATCATTCTCACCACTGCTTTCCACAGTGCGGTCCACTCAAGGCTTCCATCTACCTCTTTTTGGGATCATACCCTAAAATGACATTTCAAAAGAATCCAGATCCTCTGTTGGCCTCCAAGCAAGGAAACTCTACTTGGAGCCTTTTCATTAGTCCACGTCAGTCAATGTGATCAGGTTGCACTGAGGTGTAAGTAGGTTGCACTGAGGAAGTGACATGGTTGTAGACCTATGTAATGACATGGACAGATGAAAAGGGGCACGACTTGGTTGAGACCCCGGAACCAGCTAAGTAGGTGGGACCCTGACGTGGCAGCATCTCATTTGGCTAGCTTGGAGGGCTACGTGCGTGACTTTCCCACATGAGAACGTTAGAAACTAACGTCCGTCAGTTGAGTTTTTGGGTCCCTTGGCATTCCCCCTCATTCGTCTCTCTCTCTCTCTCTCTCTCTCTCTCTCTCTCGGTTTGGTGGTGGCAGCGGGGGAGACGCTGGGAGTAACAGCAGGAGCAACACCGGGAGTGGTAGCAACTTCGATTTTGAAATTTTTGTAGGTATTATTCTTAACTCTTTTTTTTTTTTCTTTTAGATTGAATTTATGGCTCTAAATCAAGAACCCTAAATGTGGATTTTTGCGAATTTGGGATTTTTCATATTTAAGAATTTTTCTAATTAAAATCCCTTAAAATTCATATTTGGGGTTCTTAAAATAATGCATAGGTTGGATCCAGCGAGGGATGGAACCTTCCAATCTTGCATGGTCATAACCTGATCATACAATGGGATTCACTAGTCCGGAAGATCAAAGGATTTCTCGGATTAGGGAATTGAAAATTTGAGGACTTGGGGTTTTGGATCAATCCTCAAATTTAGCGTTCGAAGATTGTAAGATAATGGAAGTAGAGAGAGAAGGAAGAAGAAGCTTACCTTAGAAGAATGTTGAAGGGAAAAGGAAGATGAAAGAAGAAGAAGAAGATTAGGGAAGAAAAGATGAAGTTCCACAGAGAGAGAGAGGAGGAGGCAACCAATGGGCTTTTCATTCAATAATCAATCAACTAATCTCATATTTAGGGCTTTAGCCTCTTAAATAAGCACTAAGAAAAAAAGAAAAAGACTAAAATACCCCTAGACTTAAGTAAAAACAAAACTTTAAAAAAATAGTTCGCGCGGTGGTCGGGCGCAACTTCGGTCGCCCGATCAGTTGCTCGAAGACGTCTAAAAACGTCCAGCAACTAAAACACATAAGCGGCTGAATTTCGGTCGCCTGATCAGGCGCTCGAAGATAGTGGAAACTGTTCAGCAAGCTATTTCAGTTTTCCAGTCGAGTCTTCTTCATCCTACACACGTGTATTCCCAATGGGGGTCTTCTATGTACCAAACCACATGTATAGGGTCTTCAATGCTCCTTAATAATCGCATAGCCATAAGAAAGATGCTTGTGGTGTGTGCTTCACTGATAGACTTTGACGGGCTAGATGTCCGCATCATACTCTCTGGACATTTTTTACTATCATCAGGTGCCCGATCATTGGTCATCGGGCGCTCGACCATTGGTCATCGGGCGCCCGACCACTAGTCATTATGCCCCCTAAATTCATCTGATTAATTCGTTTTGTTGCTGGACTGTTTGGACCGCCATCGGGCGCCCGACCAATAGTCACCGGGCGCCTGACGACCGCGCGAGTTATTTATTTATTTTTTAGTTCATTTTTACTTAAGCATAAGGGTAGTTTGGACTTTTCCTTTCTTTGTTAATGTTTATTTAAGGGGGTTAAGCCCTGAACACGAATTTCAGTTGATTATTGAATAAACAAAGCCTTTTGATTGCCTCCTCTCTTCTCTTGGTGGATTCCTCTCTTCTTCCCTTCCTCTCTTCTCTCTTCTTCCTTCTTCTTTCTTCCAAGTTTCTTCTTCTAAGGTAATTCTGTTCTTCCCTCTTTCTTTTAAACCTATTTTCTCACATTCTCTACAACCCAAATATGAGATTTGATTCAAAAGCCTACTTTCTCAAATTTTCAATTCCCTAATCCGAGAAATTCTTTAATATCCCAGACTAGTAGATCCCATTGCACGATTGGATCATAACCATGCAAGATCGGGAGGTTTCATCCCTCGCCAGATCCATTCCACGCAATACTTGAAATCCATACTACGTGGTTGTGATGATGGCCCACATTTACATGTGTTCATTCTGATTTCCTTAATTATGATGATGAATGTTGAATGTTTAATTGTTATTGCTTATGTTATTTCACTGGATTATCTATGATCACATGCATGCATCATAATTGAACTGTCCTGCATCAATATTGCATCTACCCTCTTTTATGGTATTCGTTGCACAAGCACAATCATTCAATGAGAGCTGAATGGATGCTAGCTTCACCAGCTCATTTCCAATGATGATGTGGTCGACATGCTATAGCTTTTCGAGGATCTGTGAACCCAACAAAAAAATTGAAAATCAATTTAGACGTTCTTCGATAGATTCACAGAGCAATGAGAATTCAAGAGAACTACCAAAATAAGAGAAACCAGGAAAAGACTAAGTTCAAGGAAATGACTCTTGTTGCCTTTGAATTAAGTGTTTCAATACATACAATTCATTGGAAAACATGATTATCTGTATGGGAACCAACACAAGAACGTAGAGGTCCTTATTTTGTTTCAGCCGTTTTATCTTATTCTTAAAATAGACCTATATAGGATTTTTTTTTAATTTCCAATCAATTTTGGCAAGCATTTCTGTTTCCAGTTATTAATTATATGTGTGTTTGTAATTGTAGTTCTATAATTGTTAATCCTAAATTGAAATGTCATTATCACCATCACCATCATATCATAGCCTTGTCCCAGCTATTTCGGTTTGACTTTCAGAATAGGGATTCTCATGATCGCTAAGAAAGAGTTCTACAATGGCTGTCCAATTGAAATCAGCCCTTCTCCTTTACCCAGGCTTAGAACTGGTTGGATAATCACTTCTAGGTGGAGCTTCCAATCTAAAAGAAGTACTATGTTAATTTTCTTTATTTAAAATGTATTGCTAGAAGTTTAACTTCAGTTCATTAATGTTTATAAAATGCCATAATTATTTTCTAAGTGAGCAAGATGCCACATACATATTGTTAAAGTACAAAACAACCCAACCACCAGAAATGAACTGACCACAAATCAATTCCTGACCTGATAATATTTCTCCACTCAAAACAGGACCAAGAGCACATATATCGTGAAGAATGCAAGACTAGGCATATCAAGAAGTATATGCTGGATAATCTGACAGTAAAGCAATGAAGATTATCATCAGTAAAACTGATTTAATTTTGTAAAAGGCAAGAATTAAAAACAAAGTCAATAAATATTGAAGCTACCTCAGGCTTTGCCTGCTGCACATTCCGGTGAAAAACAAAGACTACGAATCAAACTGAAAAGGCTTGAGGATGACTCGTCTTTGTATAACTTGCCTCATTGCTAATTTCATTTTCAATTCCTTCTTTTCAAGCTGAACAAACCTACGGATTCCACATTTACAGTTAGATAATCAAGTCAGCTGAAAAAAACACAGGTTGCACATACGTGCATGCCAACAACGTTCAGGTTAGGAAGATTTGCGTGGTAGCCTTACCTTAATTACGTGCTCAAAGTACATCCATGGTGTCGAAGCGGATGGGATTTTGAGCCACAAGTAAAGTCAGGCTCCTCAACAAAGTCAATCAGGAGCCCAGGGTTGGAAGCCTCTCACTCTAGTATTACCTATCACAGATAAAAACAAGATAATTCACGCATGTTACAACCAACAAGGTCAAAAGTGACCTATAATTCTGAAGAAATAAGATTTTTATTACTCTTTTGCTCTGTATGAAAACACATGTGATCTGTATAACCTATGAGGAAATGACATAAATCAATGTAAATTAAAAAAAAACAGATAAAGATATATTATTGTTAGGCATGTGGCAGGAAATCATTGTTCAGTAGAAGACATAAAAGCATAAAGAGCCTTCCTCTAGCTCTTGAGGTTTTTTTTTTCTGATTAGTAATGTCCTTTGAATTACTGAGTTTGATCGCTCGAGTTTTATTAGAACAACAACAGCATTATTATTGGTTGAGACTTTCAACCTGGAATTCCTAAAAGAAAACGTTGCATGTCTTATCAGAATAGTATTGAGCAATCTCAGGGTTCACTTGGGTGTCTTGGACTAGCAGTTGGACAGGGGAGTGGTTTTCACAAAAGACTGCATGGAACAGATAGCCTGCTCATTCCTGCTCCTTAAGAAGAAATGAACCACAGCCTCATTTCAGGCTATAATGAAGTCAGATAACCCACTCAATGCATAATCCATTTTTTGTTATATCTGAGAAAATCGCCTTCTCAACTACAGGTGGTCTGAAAGGGCTTCCATTGGAAATGTGGTTTGAGCATACTTCAAATTGCATGCCTTATTTGCAAAATAAAATTGTACTAGAATCAAACCACATGGTCTGAAATGATCAAGAAGAGTTGGAAATAAAAATATTTTATGCTAACCAGTCTGAAATCACTCTAATGATTATATTAACAAATAAATTAATTTTCCTCGTGATTTTTAACATAAATTGAAAAATCTTCTTATATCTAAGGATTTGAAAGGAAAGAATTACCAAAATATCGACACCAAACATGAACGCAAAGCAAATCTCCTTCGATTCATTGAAAATAACAAAAAAGAAAACGATCCACCTAAATTTTAACAGAAATTAAACAATTCCCTTTCAGATATAAGGATTTTGATCTGATGGACCCACCAATCAATTATTCCAAACTTTGATCAATTGTTTAAGGAAAAACAATACAGAAATTCCATTATTATTTTTTAAGCAACAGTCCATTATCAATGAAGAACATGGCCAAAGATTGGATGGCTAGGATCTTCCAATATGTAAAATTTTGGGGCATGCACTATCTATGATTGGGACCATGCAAATTCAGTGTCTCTCCAGCAAATAGTAGAGTTACCAAACTTGTCATTTCCCCCCAAACATACCTCATACACGATTTCATACTTCACTCTTTGGCTGTTTGGGAGCACAATTGATTTAGATTCCGATAATTTAAACTGAAATCTTTGGGTCGATCCTACTTCATTTGCTGAGAATAAGTAGTCACAAGTTGTAATCACATCCAATTTGAATTGGACTCAAAACTCGTAACAAAAAAAAAAAATTTACAAGAATACTAACAAAAAACTTGAAACTTTCTAAGCTTCCACTTCATTGCAATTTAATTATTGGAATTTAGATCGATTGCACATCCAAACAGACTCTTAGCTTCTAAATGTTACCTTCCCAAGAGTACGAATGAAATGTTTCCCAACTCCATGCCTGTTTGTTGTTTCAAATCTATAAAACAGTGAAATCAAGAACAGAGAAGAAAAGGATGAAATGCTAGGATAATTCAAAGGTTAGATGTTGATGTACAGAAGTGGGGAAGAGGATTGAAGAAACTCATGATAATGGGAGACATCATTAGCCATTAAAGCTTTGGTGGTGTGCAAACAGAGCTAAAAAAAAAGTACAGGATCTAGAATTTAGAAACAGAGGAATTACGAGATCCAAAATACATGATGTTGTACAATAAACTTGATTTTCCCTTCTTAAAAGGGGATCTATGACTCGACAATCCAGAAGATTGTTCTGTTGTGTACTGCTGCATGTAGGACATGCACCAAGAATTTCTTACAGACGTTCAATAGGAGTATCCAGGACAATTTTTGAGACGGTCCATCCACAATGTTATGCAGCTGAAAAATGGTCTAAATTACAAAAACATGGGCCCAAATTCCCAACCGAGGAAAAAAAAGTCTATTGAATGGATGGTTAGGATGGTGCGAAGAAATGCAAAGCATTCATTTTGAATCACCAAACCCCAACCTACAGAACATACATGTCCCCCGATTGTTAGATCAGCTAGTAGAGACAGTGTAGTTTGTGTGCTCCATGGTGACAAAGCTACCCATTACGTTGGTAAACTTCAGTATGTGCTGGGGCTAAAGCACCATCATCATCTGAATGTTCACATATTAATATTTAAGCATCAGATGATGATGCCTTTGCTAAGATCAATAGCCGCTTGCAAAGAAGGCTTAATGGTTTAAGTGCAATGTAGACATTGCTTTGTCAAAAAAGAGCATATTCAGAGGTCTTGATTGTCACTGTAACAACCATGCCTGATTAACTTTTGTTAACCAATTGCCTTGTTTGGGGGGGATAAAAAATGTTTATTTCATGAGTTTATATTGTTTGTCCAATGCTGTTGAGAAAAGGAAAAAATGGAAAAAAAGAAAAGAAAAGAAAGAAGGTGAAGACTTGAACCATGAGATATAAATAGCAGACTGCAATTAAAGTTACTGATTTCTCAAGATCTATACCCATCAAAATCATAATTTAAACGCAAGAAAGCATATATGATAGTTGGAACAATTTAACTATCCATGTACACATTTGGTTGGCTATCAAACAAAAATCTTACTAATCAGGTTATCCAAATCATCTTTGATTTGGCCTTATTTCCATAGCCATCATTTTCGAAGCCATCGAAGGGATGGTTACAATTACCAAACAAAATTGATTCTTAGAATCAAAAGCAATCCATGACATGTCCTAAATAACAAGTAAAAAGAAAAGAAAAGAAAAGAAAAAAATAGATAGATCAAATAATTTATTGGACCTACTTTTGTGTAAATTATCTTGACCCTCCATATTAAAGATAATAGTGACCAAATTATGTGTGTGCATGTTTGTGTGGAAAAGGTACTATGCACTCCACCTAAAGGATGACTTCCAACTGTTTGGTTACAGTTTGCGGCGGGCTATGCCCTCTTTTGTTTTCCTAGTTTGTTTTTACAGATCTTGAGGGCTGAGATTGGCTATTTTCAGATGGCAATGTTTTTGGGCTGTGTCTTAGGAGGTTGGGTGGCTGGTTTGTGTTTGGAGCAGGAGCAGCATGGGAAGTCTTTGGTGGTTGGCTCCTTGGTTGTCCTTTCTTTCCTGTTTAAAAATCAGGTGTGCATGGTTGTTTAGGCAGTAGCATGGGTGGCCATTTTTTGTATAGTTGGGAAGGTTGGTTTTTGTCCTGTGATTGTTGGCGGCAGTCTGTTTTCCACTTTTTTGTATAGTTCCTTTGGGCTTAAGAGTATATGATAGGTGCGTCCTAGATCTTTTTGTTGGGGCCACCTGAATGGATGTAAAGCCTCTTCTTTATCAATAATAAAATGATATTTTATGAAATAAAAAAAAAGTTTGATCAGAGAAGATGCTCCAGTCACTTGTCAAGAAACTGACAAATGTTTACATCTGGTAGAGTTTGTTATTCCAACTGCATATTTTCATGCCTGAAGAACTTTGGTCATCTTAGTCGCTAATAGAAAGCAATGGCATCTCTTTCCTTCTTATAAAACATGTCTTCTTTTTTTTTTCGTCTTTCCATTTGGGCCATTTTCTGGTTATGCCAGTCGCTGAGAAATGAAGGGCACCATTGCAGTTTCTGAAGTTCAAATATCTTCTTGTCACATTGACAGCTAGCACATATCCAGTAACACTAAACTTTCTAGAATTTGCATGACATTAAATTCTCATATTATATAAGAGACTTTGAAATGAGGGATGTTTAGCAATTCATAAAACATACTTTTGTACAAATGAACATGATTTGGGAAAATTCTTGTAGTGTCCCAGGTTCCATAAATGGAACTGGTGTCTAAGATCTTTGTGTAACGCCCCCAAAATTCGACACTTGAGTATATAAACTCAAATTCCGAAATCAAGGGTGTCATGTAATTAATGAATGAATCATTCACAATCACAACTGATATTTTTCCTTTCCATTCACAAGGTACCAAATATATAGAATTAAAATAAACCAAACTTTGAAATTTAAACTACTAATCAATGGGTCTACGAAATTGTTCCAAACTGTCTAAACTAATGGCCATCTAATGTGCCTTATTACATCAATACTTTCAAACTAAAATAAAAATAAATCAATTCTCAAAAATCTTCTAGAGTATTTCCTCATCTGGAATCACTTCCTCAAAGTCTTCTAAACCATCACCCGTCACTACGGTTAATCGCATAACACTGCGTCAGCTATAAAAGCCGGTGAGTATTCTCATATAGTTTAGCACATGTAATTCGATATAGAAAATTCACTTGACCATTAAAATTACAAATCATTACAAATCTAATGGCAATTTTATCAAACCAAAATCTCTAAACATGCACGTGATGCATGGTATGCAAGTATGCCTCAACTATTTCAGTACGGTTATCAGTAGAACATCCAGGGCTAGTTATAGTCGGGCCTACACTATTTCACAACTGCAAAGTTGGTCTCTTGTACACACCAGGGAACTCACCCAACCTGCTAAAATCATTTGATATCCACCGGGTACGCTAGTATGGTATCTTGCACACACCAGGGAGCTCAACCAACCCGTCCACAATCGATGGACTATCAGAAGGGTATATTGCACACACAGGGCGCTCAACCAGGGACTGTTGCACACACTTGGGCGCTCACCCAAACAATCATCAATGGGCCTATTGCACACACCAGGGTGCTCACCCTACGGTAATAACTGGAGTTCACAATCGTGCTATCATGAATCAAATCAATATTCCAAACATCTTTCCAGAACAATTCAAAATAGGCTCACACATGTACAACCTTATCCGGTATTAATTCATATGAAAAACACAATTTGTAGAGAATTCTACATAGCATTGATATAATTCATAAATACAATCATAAAAAACAATTCAAACCTCTAAACCAAGAAATCTAAATATAAATAAAAATTTCAAAACTCGAACCACATAGTGGAAAATATATGAGGAAGAAAACTCACTGTCCCTTCTTCTTCTCTCTTTCTTTCTTCCTTTCCTTCTTCTTTTCCTTTCTTTTCCTTTTCTTTCTCTTTCATTCTTCTTCTTCTCTATGCTACTGGAACGTTGCTCCAGCAACGTGAATCCCCCCTTGAAATCTCTCTCTCTACAAAACCCCCTCTCTCTCTCCTACTCGCACTCACTCTCTCTCTTACGTCTCCCTCTCTCTCTCTCTCTACGTTTTACTGGGGAGGGGAGAGACGACTACGGCCTCTTATAGCACACTAATACTCCAGAGGTAGTGTTTTGCGGACGGAAGATCCGGACGGACGTGGTTGAGTTTGAGTGGGAGAAGGAAAGATCAAGATTTCAGATCTCCCTCTACATCAGCACTTGGCATCATGTAAACCATAAAAACCGTAGGTGGGGTCCACAAAAGCAATCCTTTAAAATTTCAGGGACCCATGCGTAGGATCGATCCCGATCTTGAGCGTTCTATTTCGTTAAGTTCCAGGTATAAACGGATTGTGCGGTCCACTCGAGCTTCTCATTACAAAACTAAATTCTTCTCTTAGTAGTCCCAAGAGGGGGGCTACATAATGGACGGAATGGATTTCCAGATGGGTTCCACCGTGATGGATGGTGTGGACCGTCCAGCCGACAGCGGACGCTGCTGTCGCAGCGGGTGGAAAGAAGAAGACGTTGTCTTCGTAATACACGGTCAACCTGTGTTGACCGGTCGGTTCTTGTGCACGTAGTGCACGTGGGTCCCACCGTGATGTATGTGTAAAATCCACACCACTCATCAGTTAGGCCACATGATTTTAAGGCACTGACACAAAAAATGAGGTAAATCCGAGTCTTTGGTGGGCCACACTTCACAAAAACGTGCTGTTAATACCCAACAGTTTGCCATTTTCTTTAGTTTTGACTTCAACCGTTCATAGCGATCTCGTTTACCATCAGTTTTAAGTGAAACTTCACCAAGGCCTGTCATTTTTCGGGTTCGTTCTACGGGTTAATTTTGGGCCTTGATCTCTTACAGATAACCAAGATGCACTTTTAGTGGTTCATCACACTCTATGATCCAAAATGACATTTGTACACGTCCAATAGAAAATTTGACCGATAGCCTTCGTACTAATCCAATGATCTTTGAATGATCGGTTCAATTTGTTATTTGGATGTCCCATTTGGCGGATACAATTTTGATGGATGGTCATATGAAAGGCTAATTTTTTTCTAATTAAACGGTTATGATCTTAAGCCCAAATACGAGTTATTGTACGGTTGGTTTCTTTAATAGATACTCGTAACATGGTTTTTTGAGCATCCTTTTGGTAAGGCACATACATGGTCAGACTTTGGTGACTTGTCTACTCATGAACTTTCATCATTTCACAATTTTAACAATAGGTTAAGCATAACTACGTATGATAAATAAGATGATCGGATCAGAATGTTAAATTGATTTGTGTATGAGCAGCTATGGAGACCAAGGGGTTTAGTTTACTATGATCGGCTTGTCCAAATTCGAAGTGGACGGTTAGATACCTTTACCTAGTGATGAATAATTAATTGAACGGTTGGTTTCGATGAATAAGTGAGAACTTCAGGGTAATTGATGGTTCGTCTTGGAAATCAACGGGTTGATAGATTTATATATGCATATACTTGAGCTAATGTAGTGTGCGTACTCACATGCATATCTACACGCACCCAAAATCCTGGGTCATTACACTTTGATAAGCCCACAACTGTGCATAAGGTAGCTCTGTACATGCCACCACATGTGCGAGCATGGGGCATAGGTAGGGGATCTGACCCATCCATTAGGGACGTCCAATATGTAGATGAACTAAAGATCAGATTGATCTAGTAATTAGGCAGGCCAAATTATAACAATAAGAAAGTGTAGGGCTAGGGGGAAAAACAAAAATTGAAGGATAAAACTTGCTGAATTTCGCTAAGCCACATACATGTTTATAATAATAATAAAAAAACACTATGTCCCACCTGATGAATAAACTAGCATGATTTTCGGATGAGATTGAGAACATCTACATGGTCAGACCCACCTGATGGACAGGTAGGAGATTGCATGTCCGACACATTAGGTACATTTGTGGATATGCAAAAGATATGCCTTGTACAGTGGGACCGAACCTCATTCTTTAGAATTTTCTTATTTAAATGCAGAATTAAGTCTCAAAGTCAATGGTGCATGTTAACTTACATTTCCAGCCTGAAATAATCCTATAATATGAAATATAAAACATCCAAAATTAAGTACCCTTTCATTGTTTTTAGAACTCGTTCCTTCTCGGAAAGGTTGCCTCTTCAAGCAGACATGGCACTTCAGCCTTGATGAGAGCAGGAGCGGGTCCTCCTTGGTTTAAGTAAGAATGTCAGTAGTCAGAACTATTACCAGAACGACAACCACGTCTACAGAGAATGCAATTTGGGATAGATGAAATGAAACAATCAAATTGATATAAAGGCAAGTTGACAGCAAACAACTTTGCTATTGTTTGTACGAATGCATACAACTTCGCTAAAGGAAAAACCTGAAATAGAGAATGAGAACATATTCAGTTGTTTCTTTTTCTTCTTCTTTTTTTGGCAAAGATTTATTTATTTAAGCCAAGAAGTCAGAGATGATGAGGGGTCATCCCACAACAAAATGAGGAGAATTAAAACCCCAATAAACATTGTATGAATCCATGTTACAGTTAGGTCTGCAACTTGGGTTCAGGTCAACCCAAGTTGACACTGATTGTATCATTGGACTAACATCTCATACAGAATAAAATCCATATACAATAGATGCAATCATATTCGAAGCGGAACTAAAATATTATTCTCGATAAGAATAGATTGGTTTTAGCTGATACATAATGAAATGGTTTTAATATGGTTATACTTCAATTACCTCAAAAACCCGAGTGTTGCTTAAGTGACATGGGCAAAGAAAGTTGCTGTGAATGCAAGCCAATGGTACTCAGCAACATCTTTAACATAATCAATCTCATTTTGGAGCAGAGTCCCAAGCAATAGAGATACAACTGCTACAGGTCCATTGGCAATATCTCTCAAACTTCCCATGAATGCATAAATCAATGGTGGAACAAATTCGCAAGCTTTGCATAGCTAATGTCCTATTTCAAAGGCCAAAACTCACATTAGAGATTTTATAAGCTTGTTTGCAATGGAAGAGAAACATGTTCCTTAAAGTTCACATTATCTACCTGAGGGATACAAAGGCTTGCAATGGTCAGTCCCACAATTAAATCTCCTTTGAATTTGCTTAGATTATAGTCTCCCCCCATTTAAGAATATAAAACAAGGTCTGAAGGCCCAGAACGAACTTTCTTGATTTGGGTCGGTCCTTGAAAGAGCGTAAAGGGTCATCCGCGAAGAAAGTTTCCTTCACTGTAAACATGAATTCTTTGGAGAGCTTCTGCCGAGGAGGCAATCTCACCTCATGAACAGATGGAAAGTTGTCAGCATGACGGCGCAAGGACTGTTGGCTGGCAATGACCAAGTCCTTTGCTTTGAGCTCATTCGAAACAGAATGACCCATTGGAGTCTATCTACCGAACTATATATTCTTTATAGGAATTCACCTGTAGTTGCAGGAATGCACAAATCAGAAGAAAATAGTGAATACACCATTTATCTAAACTCAGAATACATTTTCATTTTACATATACTTGCCATGGTGTTGTTGCGAAACTATAAGACTTCCACACTAACGTGACTAACCTGATAATGAAAAAAAAAAAAGCCATATCCCACCACACCCAAATCGAAATAAAGAACAACAAATGCTTTTGAAGGATTGCAGAATCCTCAACACCCTTCAACAACAACAACAAGAAAAAATGTGGGATCCTAAACCCAAGTTTTTCAACAGTATACTTGGGGTCTTAGTCATGGAAAGTGAGGCCCATGGTTTAGAAATCCAGATCATTGATTGAAATTGCATTATTGATTTGATTACCGAACTTGTAGAAGCAAGAAACTTGATTCTATGTCCTAGAGGGGGGTGAATAGGACTCTTTTTAAATTTCTCAATTTAAGCAAGTATATAAGCATTCAAGTAACACAAGAAGATAAACATGATAAAATGATTAGCATCGTTGAAACATTTCAACAAACACTTGATATGCTATATTCTATCTATATGAGATTGAAGGAAAATTATGTCTAACATGTCATCATCAAATCATCTCAAGCATGGAAAGAGTAAAGCAATTGCATGCGCATAGATAGAAATCATTCACCACATAACATGAGATTTATAGTGGTTCGGCTGTGCTTACTCCACTCCCAGCTGATCCACTCATCCCTTGAGTGGCCGGATTTCACTATCACAATGGTTTTAAATGAGGTTTATCATAAACCTTTACAACCTACACAAAGTCTACACTTCCGACACCTGTTGGATCCCAACACAAGGACTTGTTCTACTCAAGAACTTGTCCAGTACTCACACTTATCCTACACAAGGACTTGTCCTACTCAAGGACAACACCGAGTTTGGGTCTTCAAACTCTGAAACCCAAATCTCAACTCATGAGAAGGTTTCTTGGACTCAAAAAACTAAAATATACTTAGCTGAATGAGCCCCTTGATAGCGCCTTTGAAGAAGCTTCAAATTTCATGAACAGCTCCTTCAACTCCCTTGATCGACAACCTTGCTTAGAATGTATGCTTGAAGTCTCCAAGGTGAGGGATTAAGGTTTGGTTGAAACTCTCTAACGGTTAAGGCTTAAATGTGTAGAGAAGGGTTTCACCAAGATCTTTATTAATGGCATTTATGACATGAGAATATGGCAAATGTGGATTAGGTCAATGGCCATTAAAGAGGGCTTGAGTTCATGTTTCAATCCAAGCTATGAATGCTCATTAATGTTGCTGAAATCAACACTGAATTGAATGATGAACTCAAGAAATCAAGGCTTGGAGAAGAAGGGATGTGTAGTGAAGCACCTAACCAAGCTCTGATGGATTCTCTCCTTAACTTGGACCGAGATCTAGCAATGAGATGAAATAGAGATGCTTACAACGGCTAGAAAACGGTCATAAAACAACCATCTTGATAAAATCGGAGAAAGGTTCGATAGATCGAAATTTCTGTTAAGAAAGATAAACAGTTTGTAGAACAGACTGTTAGATATATCGAAATGGGGTTTAGATATATCGGAACCTATTTCGATATATCGGAACCTATTTTCAATATATCGAAATGCTTATTTCGATATATTGAAAAATATGTCCAGAGAATTGTGAAGTTGCTGGACAATTTCTTTGATATATCAAACTGGGGTATCGATATATTGAAAACCCCTATTTCGATATATCGGAAGGCATTCTGATATATCAATCTTTTTGTCTAGGGAGTTTGGTGCATTTACTGAACAATTTCTGATATATCGAATAAGTAGTTTCAATATATCGAAGGTCTATCAAATTGACTCCCGATATATCGGAGGTCTATTGAAAATTCACTTTTTCTTATTTTTCAAACTTCTTCAAAGGGCTGTCCAAGGCTAATTTCTTGGACAAAGGTCACTCCTAATGGCTAAGGGGGTCTAACTAAAGGATCATGCTAACTAGGGACCAAGGGTTTTGGGAATACACAAGGATAAGATGGTTTGGTTTTGAACTGGCTTGAGCATGTGATCTTCAATGAATCCTTCATGTCGATATGCCAGAGGTCTTTAAGGCTTCAATCTTCAGCTTCTAATGGGCTCATCAGACTTGACGACACACACAACACACTAATTGACAAACATATGCACTTACATTGATTTCTTATGCCCCATCATGGATGGACCATGCTCTGAAGCCTTCCAAACTAGAAGGTCCCACACGCGTCTCTCGGGTCTTCCTTTTTCAGTTGAATGTGGACAATTGTTGTTTTTCATTTTTCAATTGCTAGTTGAGGCCCAGATGAAAAGTGGACTAAATCACTTAATCATGGGCCCCACTTCTCAGATCTCAAAAACCCCAACCAGTGGACACTTGTAAGATACTCACAGCTACAGAGGCATCACGGCTAAGCTGTGCAAGCTAGATGCCAAGGCTTTGTTGCATGGACATGAAACCCCCTGCAGTGGGGTGCCTGTTTGCTAATACAGATTTTGTGGCACCCCGAATATCAAGGGCCGCAGAAATCCTCAGGTCCCCAATATCCCAGGTTCCACGTCTTGCAATGCACATGTTATGTATGACAATTCAAAATTGAGTTGACATCCCAGCTAAAAGCAACTAACAAGAACAAGTATATCAAAAAAGAAGTGAAATCATATATATAGATGGCGCATAAGTAAACATGATGATGTTTAACTCACTAGGCGGGACCCGCTAAGGGTCCCTAATACCCTCAATCTGAAAAACGCTAGCAAAAAGCTGTATAAGAGCGCCGCTCGGCACTATCTTCCAAAACCCCCTCACCCGCTCTACGACTGGTCGCCCGAGAACTGGAAGTATGGGTCCTCCGGGTTGCACTCCTCCACATATCCTATCGTCGCAACCGCCTCCTGTACACCTGCGTCACCCGGATCGTCTGGTGGTGTTTTAAAACACCGTCCCAAAAAGAGAGTGAGTAGCCAACTCAGTGGTAACATTTCCTATAAGTTACTCATGAGCAAATGTAGTAATCATAGATAATGAGATACAACTATACTCCAGTAAGAAAAGACAGTACATCATATCATCAAACAAGATTATTTAAATGCATGAGTGCATGTAGTGCAGATGTCACGCCCTGAAATCCGAGACTCGAGTACAACAACCCAAGGCCCGAGTTCCAGAGTGCGAATTTAATTCAAGCATAACCTTTAAAGAAATTCCATTCCACATACCATACTACTACCAAACTAAAGTACTTTATTAATCATAACTTAAATCTCAAATTGTAATTTAAATCAAACAACTACATCTACTCTGCAAAACATTTAAATCTACTAAAGTCTGTTTCAATCATCTTCAAAAAAATAAATTAAACCACCTAATCTAGGATAAGTCTTCTAATAAAAATAGTCGTCCAGATATTCTGCTTCAGCCGCTTCCTCTTTCCTCCTGAAATCCTGCAGGAACTGTGGTGATTTTGGTGAGCTAAAGCCCAGTGAGGTCATTTCCATCACAGGTAATATTCCAGTTAATAAGAGATTAGATGTAGAATATCAACAGATAGGATTGTATGAAATATACGAGGATAATGTTATCATTAATACACTTTATGTTTTATTATGAATGGAACATGATTATCATGATGTCATGTATGTTATGATACGTGTGAGAGCAACAAACATCTAGGAACTCGCTGCCACTGAACATTAGGAACCTGTCGCAAATCAACCATGCTCACCTAACCGGTACAGTGAGGCGGCAAATCAACCATGCACGCTAATGGGCAAATCAACCATACACCACTGATCCAACCGAGCAAATCAACCATGCTTAATAAGTGAAACGACCAGAACTCGCTGCCACTGAACATTAGGAATCTGTCGTAAATCAACCATGCTCACCTAACCGGTACAGCGAGGCGGCAAATCAACCTATGCGCGCAAGGAGTCAAATCAACCATGCTCCTGTTCTGTCAGCAGTGTATAAATGTATGGACATATCATGAGTTTATAGAAGCATTCATCAAGCACATAATGCAATTTACCATTCAATCATACCATGCATGCATTATCTTTATTCAGGTAATTTCTCTTCTAACCCTAGTTTGTTGTAAATCAGGTGAAAATAGATCAAAAGGATGACATGTAAGCTTTTAGCGGTTTACCGATTATCTAGTGTCATTCTAAAGGTGATGTCTTGTACGTAATCTAAACCTAAGTTAAGTTTGTCTAAAATTTTGATATGTGACTAGGAAGGAAGATTTGAGGAAATAGAATCAACAAGGAGGAATAATTGAGAGATGAAATTAAAAATATAAATTCAAGAGATGGATCCCTTCCTTAGGATCCGAACTATGCACAAATACACAAACCTAAGCCTAGTAAGAAAGATATTAAGAGATGGATCTATTCCTAAGAACTATGATGGAGAAAAATAAGAGTAGGGAACGAAGAATCAACAAGAAACTTTCTAAGATGAATCACTCACCTATGGTAGGTCCTAAGCCCCAAATCGAGTCGGAGTTGGCTCACTAAGTCGACTCGGTTGGCGATCTTTCTTTCTTTCTTTCTTCTTTCTTTCTCCCTTCCTTCTTCTTGCTTCTTTTTTCTTTCTTTCTTTCTTCTTCTTCCTTGCTGGAGGATTCTCCCAACAATAGGGACGGCAACAGTGGGTGGGTACCCCACTGATTGGAGGCCACACGGCTGCTCTCTCTCTCCTCTCTCTATCCAACGGCTCTCTCTCTCTCTCTCTCTCTCTCTCTCTCTCTTCTTCTTCTTCTTCTTCTTTTTCCTTCTTCCTTTCTTTCTTCCTCCTTCTTTCTCCTTTGCTGGAGAAGGGTCAGTAGTGCACAGCACAGGAGCAGCAGTGCAACGGCAGTCGTACCACCGCCTTCCCTCTCTCTCTCTCTCTCTCTCCTTCTCTCTCTCTAACGCCCCACACTCTCTCTCTTCTCACAGCTTCTCTCTCACCCTCTTTCTCTTTCTCTTGCGTTTTCTGAAGGAGGGGAACATAGCCCGAGGGGGTCTTATAGTTTCCAACGGCCGGTGGAACAGATGGGTGCGCACGGAGAAGTCCTTGTTTGAGTTGGAGAAGGGAAACAATGTCTTTTGGAAAGTTATTGCGCATGCGAGCCGTTAGAAGTCTAGGTGGGGTCCACATGAAGGCCTGGAAGAGATCTGACCAACCATGCACGGTAGAACCGAAGATCTTAACAAATCTTGGATTTAAACAGTGAGTTGAAGAGGTTTGTTGCTCGGTTGTTGGAAGGGAAACTCACGAGGATTGATTTCGCTGGAGAGAGCAATCAGATAAACAGTTTGGATTTTTGATGTGGGGTCCACAGATGGACGACGTGGAACGTGCACAGCGGCAGTGCTGCTCGCTGTCGCAACGAGTTCGAGAAGAAGACGGAAACCCGTCTGCAATACGCGGTCAACGCGTGTTGACCGGACGCGTGACGTGCACGCTGTGCACGTGGGTCCCACCATGATGTATATGCAAAATCTACTCCAATCATCAGGTAGGCCACGAATTTTTAGAGCATGACACCGAAAACGAGGCCGATCCGAGGTTAGATGGCCCACCTATGGTCCAATTTCTGATTAAGCCATTTGTAGGATGATCGAAGGGTTGAAATTCCATGTATACAGTTAGATCGTGTCCTAGAACTAGTATATAGAGTTTTGTACGAGAATGATTGTTAGAAATTATGATATTTGAAAATGTCATATAACTTAAGTTTAACTAATGATATTTTTCTTAATTATTATAAATTTATGTGAAATCTGACACTTCTACGCTGTTCTAGTGTTCATGTTGAGCAATTCTAATAAAGGGATCATACTATAATTCCTTACGGATTGTTACAATATTAATTTATTAATATTTAAGTTATTTAATTACTTAACTAATCAATTAAACTACTAATTAAATTATTCCAGAAATTTAAAATTAATAAATTTATTACTTAAATTATTGTAAGAATCCGGGTTATTACAGCAGATGTATGCCCGATCTCCAATATGCTACAACCAGTGTTCGCATTGTCGGTATCGCTACAAGTTTCGCTGGTTGGAGATAAAGATATAATATCGTTATCACCGATAATATCGCCGATAACCAGAAATTCAGGGGAAAATGGAAAAACATAAGGAAAATGGTGGAATTTTTCAGTGAAACTCCAAGAAATGCCTAAATACACACATTTGCATATTCATGAATAAAAAAGTTACAAAAAGAATGCATTAAATAATAAGTTTTATTTAATGGGGCCCAAAAAGCATGCGTTCGGTGGAAATTTCCGACTGTAAAGCTCTCTTTTGACCATTATTCACAGCTAAACCTCCAATAGTTGTCTTTCCAAAAGTAAACTTCACTTGTACGGACGGGACATTTTCGGACAGAAATACCCCTGTTGTTAGGATTTATTCCTTCTAAAAAAAAAAATATTTTATCCTTGTTTTTCTCCTCTTCTGTATTCAAAACTCATTTTTTTCTCTCATCTATAGTAAAAAAAGCATCATCTCTTTAGTTTTGATATCAGTTTTCACTTTAGAGCACTACTTTTCTATTTCTTCAACTCGTGTTTCATTAGAAACGAGGTTGTGGTGTGGACCAGGTAAGAACGAAGAATGTGAAATTTTTTTCTCAACAAATGCGTTTTTTTTTAATAATCAAGTCGGATCTTTGTTTATCGCAATGTGTTTTTGCAATAATCGATCTTGTTGAATTTCAACGAGCATATTGATATTTCAAAGAGCACAGTGTAAATGTTAGGACATTCGAAGGTTCGTGATAGCTGTGCTCTTTGAATTTTACATTGTGCTCTTTGAATTTTACAGTGTGCTCGTTGAATTATATCTGTGCTCTTTGAAATTGAACGAGATCGCGGTGAATTTCAACGAGATCGCGGTGAATTCACCACGATCTCGTTGAATTATATCTATGCTCGTTGAATTTCAACGAGATCTCATTCACTTTCAATGAGATGATCTCCTTCAATTTCAAGGTAATCTCATTGCATTTTGACTATGCTCGTTAAATTTCAACGAGATCTCGTTAAATTCTCAATAGTTCGATTTTTGCTCGCTAAAAACTCTATGGCTACAGTTTATATTCGTAGCCTTCAGTTGAAATTCAATGAGATCTTATTAAATTCTCACTGTGCTCGTTGAATTTAAACGAGATCTCGTCGAATTTGAACTGTGCTCGTTGAATTTGAACGAAATCTCGTCGAATTCTCACTGTGCTCATTGAATTTCAACGAGATCTCGTTAAATTCTCACTGTACTCTATGGCTACAGTTAATATTCGTAGCCTTTAGTTAAAATTTAATGAGATCTCGTTAAATTTTCACTGTGCTCATTAAATTTCAATGAGATCTCGTTAAATTCTAACTAAAGGCTACGGAATTTTAACCGTAGCTAAAGAGATCTCTTTCAAAATTCAAAGTGCACAGAGCACAATGCTAATTCAACGTGATTTCTTTCAAAATTTAAAGAGTACAGTGACAATTCAACGAGATCTCTTTCAAAATTCAAAGAGCACAGCACCAATTCAACGAAATTTCTTTCAAAATTCAAAGAGTACAATTTCAACGAGTACTCTTTCAAAATTCAAAGAATACCCTTTCAAACACATTCTCAAACTTTTCAACATTTTCCTTCGTTGTGACATTTCAACAAACATATTGTATTCAAATTCAAAATACAATGAAAGTTGGTTAAAATTCTAAAACATTGTCCTACATACACTTTACAACAAACATGTTGTATACGTATTAGACATTCACATTCCAAAAAAAACAACATTCATAAAATAAAATAAAAAACATTTAAACTGTACTTTTTGAAAGATGCTCTTTGAAATTCAATGAGATCGCGGTGAAATTCACAGGTGATCACGGTCAATTTCACCGCTATCTCATTGAAATTGACCGATCTCGTTAAAATTCACCGGGATCACATTGAAATTGAACGCAATCTCCCATTTCAACATTCCAAAGTTACATTGGCATTTCTACAAACACTTTGTATGGTTAAGCAAGCCATAATATTCACATTTCAACATTTCAAAGTTACATTGGCATTTCTACAAACACCTTATATGGTTGATCAAGCCATAACATTCTCATTTCAACATTTCAAGTTTACATTAGTATTTCTATAAACAGTTTATATGCCAAGGTTAACGAACAATCTTAAAACGAAAATCACTCCCAAATATTCAAACGAACCCAACCTAAAACGAAAATCACCCCCAAACATTCCTAAAACATACATTTCCGTAGCCTCTTGGACGGAGGAGCCGTAAAAAGCGTTGACAATCGAAGATATATGAACGAAGATGAAGATGAAGATGAAGATGAGATGAAAATTATGCGTCTCGTTGATTTTCAACAAGATCAACTCAACGATATCAATTCAATGAGATCGCGATGAATTTCAAAACGAACAGGGGCAGTTTGGTCAAAAAAATAATGAAAAGTATTGGAGGTTTAGCTGAGAATAATGGTCAAAAGAGGTTTACAGTCGGAAATTTCTCAAAGTTTTAGGTCAAGCTGGTATTTGTTTGGTATCTTCATCCATATCTTTGACTCTTGTGACCTTTTCAACAAGTTGGATGGAAAATAAGCATTCCAGTGGCCTTTATTAAGTTTTTAATGGTGTGGATTCAATCACTACTATTTCATGTGGTATGGTCCACCTAAGATTTGGATCTGCTTCATTTTTGGGAAAATACCCCAAAATGAGTTTTCAAAATGCATGGACGGTGTAGATGTAAGGTACATACATCACAGTGGCCCCACAGTTGGGGATCCACCGACCTCAGTGGATTCGGGGATCCACCCAAACCGCGCCCCTCTCTAGCTGGGTCCGGGTGGGGGTAGTACGTAATCCACGCCCCTTAAAAATTACATGCGTGGTATATACATAATCTCGCCGTTCAAATCATGGGTCCAATGCATCGCGTGGAAAAAGTTATGCTTATTTAGTATCTGACCATTGGATTGGTGGACATTTATTGGACGGTTAAAATGAAAGACACCCAATGATCTTATTTCAACTAACAAACTTTCCACCCATCAGAAACAGCAGAATATACAATTTAGTCGGTTTAGTCCGAGCTAATAATTCGCCACAGTCGACAGTTTCCGAGTGCCGGCGTATCAAGCCTCACTCGCTGCCAGAGTATCAAAATAACTCTTTCCACACACTCCCCCTTCTCCTCATCTCCTCCTCTTTTTAGCGGCTCTTCTCCTTCTATCTTCGCTGTCGACGGCAGACGCCCCACCTCTCTCTCTCTCTCTCTCTCTCTCTCTCTCTCTCTCTTGTGCATATCCCACAATGGAGGTTAGCTAATCCCACATGCAACCCACCACCACGTGTGCTAGCATGGCGTCTCACTCGTGTATGAGGTCCAAGCTGTCCATCTGCTGATCCATCTGTGCAGATCCTCTTGCCCGAAAATCAGGACAGTCCATATATCAGGATAGTCCATATATCAGGTGGGCCTCTACCTCTCTCTCCACCCATTTCTTTCATTTTTTTTCTATATTTTCTTTTCACAAGCATGTGTTGATGGATGGGGCCCATGTAGCCATAATCGGACGATTGGAACCATCCATCTGCTAGGAATCACCATGGATGGTCTGTTACCCAAAAATCATGCTTAACAGATGATATTGACCATTGATTGGCGGCACTCCAATGGACGGTTGAGAAAGAAAAAAAAAAATGCGCCACACACTCAATGAAAAATGAATGATCAGATTGGCTTTTGGACAATGGCCCATCTATGGTAGAAGTTTGGGAGTCTGCAATCTGCATTGCTTTTTGATCATTTAAGTTGCACAATATGGTTCTGACAGTTGGGGCCCATGGTTGAGTAATCCAGATCGTTGGGCTGCTGGCACTTCTGTTGCTGGACCACACCCAAAAAAAATTCCTCGACAATCCTAACTTTCTATTTGTCGCCGAAAAAATCGACGGTTAGAAACAGACAGTAACTGTCCATATTCAATGGATAAAAATGGCGCATAATTGGGTTCTGTGACGGTTGATCTGGTGGACCACATTGGCTTCTAGCTGGAAATTGCAATAATTTGTCAACTCTCTCCATCCATTTATTTTGATTTTTGGTAGTCGAATTTAGACATTCACTTCAAGTGTTCCTTATGCAAGCCACTAATCAGATGGCTACACACATTCTGACCCCCTTGATTTTTGGAATATGGATTTTACATGTGGTGTCCACCAGAACAATGGTCCTGATGACTTGACATCATCATCACCATCATCATCAACATCATCATCACCATCACCATCACCATCACCATCACCATCATCATCATCATATAAGCCTTATGTCAACTAATTGGGGTCGGCTGCATGAATCCTATTATGCTATTCCACTCTTTCAAGGACCATGTCCTCAGTTAAACGATAGGTCATCAAGTCTTTTTTTACTACCTCCGCCCACATCCTTTTGGGCCTGCCATCATGTTTTTAAATACTTTCACAATAAGTCATCATATCCATATCGGCCACCTCAAAATGCAATAGAGGGGGCCGATAGCCGACCCCAATCTCAACTAATTGGGTTGGCTACACGAATCCTATTATGCTATTCCACTCTCTCAAGGGCCATGTCCTCAGCTAAACCCTATGTCATCAAGTCCTTTCTTACTACCTCCACCCACATCCTTTTGAGCCTTCCCCAGATGACTTGAAACCATGGTTTTAAATACTTTTACAAAAGTTGTATCATATATCTGTATCTGCCACCTCGATACACAATACAAGGAGCTGGTATGGGCCCATATCAGCTGATACAGTCCGATGAGTTCATATCATAACAATAATTGGGGAGGCTGATACAGATATTTAAAACCATGTTTGCCTGTGAGGAGGGAACTGTATAAAACATTCTACAATGGCATATAATCATTCTTGTTATTTTAAAATTCTTGATCTTGTCTTGGTTATTGTATGTTTTCTTTTTATTTCACATTTGAATGTTAAAAGCACAACTCTTTCAATTTGAAATTTCTCTCTTGATAATATAGTTTCATGGGGATAATGGAATTCAGTACTAGTTCAATGCCAACATCAACCCTTGTTTGAATAGACGGAAAATGGATATTGCTTGGGGCCATGTCGAAGAACATGTGGATGAAAATGGGAAAAAGAACCCATTGATGTTTGTTTTGTAAGAGAGTGCATGCCGGCAATGGAATGCATGAAATTGAAGAGCATTTAGCTAAGCAAAAGGGGCTGATCACTGATGGTCAACAAAAGGGACCCAACTTTGGATGATCCATCTGCCAAAAGTCCCTCAGATTGGAAGAATCCAAACCCATAAATAGTTGGTCTGCAAATAGGCAGTTAAGGGAGAAAATACAGTAACTGTTCACATTGAACCAATGTCACTTTAGGGAATTTTCAGTTTATGGTCCATCCATGGTGACACACCCACCATATCACCAGTTTGGATCCATGGGCCTACTTGCACAAACTGAAAACCTGCATGGTAACCCAAGCAGTGTATAATACCTCGATATTTGAGCTGTTTCACTGGAACATCGAACGCTGTAGAGTGTGTTGCTCTAGAATATTGCACATTCCTCTTTATTTTGATGGGGTGTTGTACCTCTCCTGGACACGAGAAGATGCAGTAAGATCCATTCGATTTAGAGTGAACCTGGATTCGCATTGAATTGAATTGGGATACTTAGTCTAATAAAGTGGAAATTAACTAATCATCATTTCCCTCTCTCTCTCGATCCATCGGTTTAGGGATCTTAATTGCAATTACGATACTTTTACGTTGGACTAGGAAGAAACAAAACTGCAAATTTGAGGGACTTCCTTGTTATGATATACTGGGAAACACCATCGATTTTTGCCGTTCCTTCTTGAATCTTGATTAAACTGAATGCTTGCTATTCAATTCACTTGTACATCCACACAAAACCTTAATTCTTACCACATCTCTATGTTTAGTGCTGATAACGGCTTTCTGTGTAGATACATGCTTTTCCTCCATCTGCATGATGATTCCAACACCATTTCCTTCTGGAGCGCCTCCTCCCTTGTCACAGATGTTACCACCAATTCCATCTGTGGCCAGTTCTTTTTGGCAAGCTGGACATGTGCATGACCATTTAAGAAAGTTGCAGGATACTGTTGATCTATTAAAAGCAGTGTATGCCCTTTACTGTTTAAATGCTTATTTCATTTGTTCTTGTAATATTCTTCTCATTTTACTGATCCAAAAAAAAAACACTCCCCATTTTCAATGAGATCATGTCCTTCCCTTCTTAGCTCTAATCAACATCACTATCCTTGACAGGCAGGAAGAACTAGATGCATTATTATTGATCAAGGGATGCGATGGGTTCATTGAAGAAGAAGATGATACATCTCGTAGCTACTTATTGGAAAACACTTCAGTATCATCCGGAGATGTCCTTCAAAGTTCAAGAAAAGATCACGCTCTTCTGCATAGATTTTCTGAGGTTATTAAAGCGAAGAGGATGGATGTCAATGTGCAAGAGTCGCTTTCGTTGGAAGCGGCAAACTCTTTGCTTTCAACTTTGACAAGTCAACTTGCTCCATTCAACTTTATCACAAGCCAGACAAGTTCTTGGGAGGAAAGGTCAATGGCAATAAAATTAGCTAATAAGCTACAGAAGTCTAAACGTAATAAGCATTGGAAGAAGAGAAAGAGGAAAAGGGTTGCTGAACTACTTCAAAAGGTGGGTTACTACCTAACTGTTGCTCTTATGGAGATGCTACATCCAGTCATCATGCTATTTATCTATAATTATGAATGGCCAAGGTTTTATCTTTTGTATAATGGTCTTGTAGGAGCGTGAGAGGTATGACCAAGTCGATCAGGCTGCTGATGAGTGGAGGGCTCGAGAGCTTGCCAAGGATATTGCAAAACGCAAGGTACTCAGGGGCCATTAAGTATTTTCCTGAAACACAATTTTGGCACATGTAAGCTACTCAATAATTCCTTTGGTCATCCTATGACTAGCTCTTGGGACAATGCCTTGTTTGGCCATATTGCTTGCAGTTATAGCTAGTTTTTGTCACTAGCTTAGGAGCAAGAGCATACTAAACACAATAACAAGATGAAAGTGGCATTATTTCTTTTTCTTGTTGATAATAAATGCCCTGTGCTCAATGTTATGCCTGGAGAGTCCCCCTCCATGTTCTTATTTTGCTTGCTTGTGCTCTTACATAAGCATTGTGATAGTTGGGCTGGGGATTAGGATTGGGTGGGACCATCTTGGCATGTGAATGTTGTCAATGTGAGCCTCTGCAGTTGCCAGCCCATAAGAACCTGGTTAAAAGAGGAAGGTTGATGTCTTGTGGGTGGCTATTTCTAATAGGTTCTCCAATCTACCTTTTGAAAACTTGACCGAAATTTGTTGGAAGAAGGTTAAAATGATGACAGTGGTGGTGATGACTGATTAGATAAGGAGAAGAATCCTGAAATCCTGGAATCCTGGAAAACATTTAAAGAATACATATGCTCATACAAATTCTATTCTTCTCGAAGTCATACTTAGGTTGCATTCCATCATCCAACACTATTGTTTTACATGGTAGGAATATATATATATATATATATATATATATATATATATATATATATATATATATATATATATATATATATATATATATATATATATATATATATATATATATGGCACTGTTTATTATCTTTTTGTGCGCGTTCATTATTCAGCCTCATTTTATCTATATTCATACCATGTAAAACACATACAAAAGCTTCATTAAAGAAAAAGGAAAGAAGACATGCATAAAAAGAAAGAAGAAATGCATGCATTTTTAGCTTCATGTTATAAGATGGGTAGGTAGGTGTGGGAAGGATTCTTTGGGCTGTTTGATGTTTCTTGGGTTCTGCCTAGATCGATTGATGACTTCTTCAGGCAGTGGCATGTAGGTGGTCATGGTAAAGGTGGGACAAAGGTGTGGAGGCTTTCTCTTCTAGCTGGGCTAAGGGCTATTTGGAAGGAAAGGAACAATAGATGCTTTTGGGACTTGCAATAATCCAAGGGGGGTCTTTCTTAAAGCAAAACCAAGTGTTTTTGAATGGCGGAGGCTTTGTCTAAAGTTAAGGCCTCTAGTTTGAGCAGGCTGTTGCGCAAGTCAACGCTTGGGGCCTCTTCTTTTCTTTTTCCTTGTTTTCTTTCGGCTTTGCCGTCTTCATAACTAAATTGTCATCTTTAAAATAAATAAATAAAAGTTGGCCTTTCAAAAACAAAAGTTATAAGATGTGCAAAAGAGTGAAAGGTACATGACAAGACAAACATGTTAGGTAAAATTGAATAAAACCTGAAACTTCACATGTGAGCTTTATTTCATATGAACATGCATGTAGGTTTGTATGATAATATCTTTGCTATTTTTCCTTCGTTATAGTGAGAGGTAGAAGATGACACACTCCAAGAGTTTTGGAACCCAAAATTTGGCATTTGTGGGCCCTGCTTTGTTTGAGTATACATGTGGATGGTGCTTCCATGAGTGGGCATGTATGCTTTTGTAGATCTTATTGTTCCATGTCTCCCAAAAATAGATGACTTCGCTGTAGTTTCTCGCTTGGGCCACAGGCAAATTTCGCATCTAGGTGAGAAAATACTCATTTGGTTATTAGTTCGTGACCCATTCCTGAATTAGGAAAGTGGGTGCAACTTATGCAACCCTATGTAACACAGTTGGAGGAATGAGAATGGGAACCAATGAAGATCTTGTAGGTTAGAAGGCTTGAAGGCTCTATTTGGATGATATTAACTAGTTAGGAGGTTATTTGAGAGAACTAATACAGATCTTGGTGCATCCTAATTGATCTCTCATGAAATAATTTCTAAAATGCTATTAAAATGCTTTTACTTCTAAAAAAAAAAAAAAAAAATCCTTGCATGGGTTTGCCCTTGGTATAAAAAAGAACGGTTGCATTAGAGTCGTACACCATCAAATGCATGTCCCAAAAAAAAAATCCATATTTTGGATCCTTGCCTTTTTTTTTCAAGAATTTTACCAATAATTTTGAGATTTTTCCCCCATCCCAAAAAAGGGCCTCGTCGGCCTACACGGGCTTGCTAGCCAACATGTCAGCCGATACTATTATGCAATACCTTGGGTTTGCCTCATTCGTAGGAAGGATGAATTGATACATTAGTTCATGGGTCGATCGTCACCCTGGGTATATTCTTTTCCAGAAAATGTTGTTATTGAAGGGGAAGCTTAACCAATGGAAGAAGGAAGTCCATGGTAAAAGAGATGAGGAGACAGGGTCAATCCTTTCCGAATTGCAAGAGTTACGTTAAGGAGGGGTGCCACTTACGGATGGTGAGTTACGTTAAGGAGGGGTGCCGCCTACGAATGGTGAGTTAGCTAGAAGGGAGGCTTTAATGCTTAAATACAAGAATCGATTGCGGGAGGATGAAATTAAATGGAGACAAGGATCAAGGGCTACATGGTTGAGGGAGGGGGATGATGATACAAAATTCTTTCATAGGATTGCTAGCGCAAGAGCAAGGGTTAACAGAATTCGCAATGTGGTGGTTGACGGTGTTTAGGGTAGTGAGGCAATTGTTGATTTCCGGGGGGGGGGGGGGGGGGGGGGGGGGGGGGGGGATAGAGGATGTTTTGTCTCTTGAGCATCAGGTATTTGTGTAAGAAATCAAGGAGGCTATGCATGAGTTGGGTAGAGACAAAGCGCCAAGTCCAGATGGCTTTCCACTAGGGTTTTTTCAAGTCTTTTGGGATGTAGTAAAACCGAATGTAGTAGCTTTTATTCGGGAATTCTTTGAGAACGGAAGATTAGCAACGGAACTTGGTGGATAGTTTGAAGGACTTCAACCAATAAGTTTGATTGGGCCCCGTACAAGATTTTAGCTAAAATTTTGGCAGGACGACTAAAGCTAGTTCTTGGGAAGATCATCTCCAAATTTCAAGGTGCTTTTGTGGAAGGTAGGCAAATATTGAATAGTGCTTTGATAGCTCATGAGTGCTTGGACTCACGGTTTAAGGAAGGATGATGCGGACATCAGACCATTCAAAGTATATCAACGCGGGAGGCGTGCATTACCCATGTCAATGTGGTTAGATGACGGGTATAGGTCGGATCTCTAGAGGTTGAAGACCTTATACATGTGTTCATGACGTGTGTAAGTTGTTTGGAAGAGATATTTGGATTGTTGGATCGCGAGGATGGTGTGATCTGACCGTTGGATTGTCGAGGCCCACCATCGCGCCATCATCGGGGCCCATCGGGCATCTTGGATTTGAGTTTATTTTATGTACATTTTATTTATTTGAGTTTCGAGACAAGGCGTGCACATTTTTTTGTGCGAATTTCTTTTTTTAAAACTTTTTTAAGTATGGTTATTTTGGTCATTTGATGTAATTCCAAAATTTTAAGGGTGTTTGCCCTAAACCTCAAAGGAGAATGCTATGTTATGTTTATGAAAAAGAGAACTTTTGCTTCTTCAAGGCCGGACGATTCCGTCTTCGACTTCCAATGATTGGAAGAGGGCGTGAGGTCCAGGGAAGTGATTTCCCACCTTCTCCTTCTTTCTTTTTTCAAGGTATTCTCTTCTTTAAACATTTTTTCTTCATTTTCTTCTAAAATCCTCTGGATCTAGAAGTCGATCCCTTTTTCTTTTCAATCCAAATAATTAGATCTTGGAAGATCTTGATCCTCACATATACAAAGTTTGATCTTCTTCAAATCCCATCACCCAAGACCCTAGATTTTGAATTATAATCAAAGATCCATCCATTTTTCTAAATTTTTTAGATTTTCCAATCCAAAAAATTCCTATTTCCTGGATTAGAAAATCCACTTAGATCGTTGGACGGACCCATTGCAAGACGAAAGTCCTATCTTTCGCCGGATCTGACTAAATTTAGATTTTAAGGTTCAATACAACGTGTTTGTGATGGATGGTCGTGATCATTACTGAATTTTCCTTAGTTCATTCTTGTTTTATGATGTATAATGCTGAATTTTTATTGTTAATACTTGAATAAATCTGCCTTTCTAAATTCCGCATTCATTTAGGGTTTGGATTAGGCTGTCCTACATCAAAGGATGCGGTGGTGTAGTTTGCAAGCTTGACTTGAAAAAGGCGTATGATAATGTGGAGTGGGAGTTTCTGAATTATATGCCTAGGTGGCTTGGTTTTCGAGTAAAGTGGAGAAAGTGAATATCAACGTGTGTGAGTTTGGCTAGATTTTCGGTCCTAGTTAATGGATCGCCGAAGGATTTCTTCAAGTCATTGAGAGGATTAAGGCGGGACGATTCCTTTTCACCGCTTCTCTTCGTGGTGGTGGCGGAAGCCTTGAGTAGGATGTTGGAGAAGGGAGTCTCTTTGGGCGTCATAAGCGGCTTTAGGGTCGATAGGGGAGACCTCTAAGTTTCACATCTCTAGTTCATAGACGATACCCTTTTCATGTGCGACACCGTCTCACCAATGAAGACCACATTGATAGCTTGAGAAAGATTATTTGTTGCTTTGAGGCAGTTTCAGGGCTAAAGATGAATCATCTAAAATGCGAGATGCTTGGCATCGGCATTTCTTCGGAAGCTTTGGAGAAGTTAGCCGTGGTTTTTGGTTGTAGACTGGGCTCTTTTCCTTCTACTTACCTGGGACTCCCGTTATGCATTAGGAAGCCTCCGAAACATTTATGGGACCGAGTTATTGAAAGATTTGAGAAGAAGCTATTTTCTTGCAAGCAACATCATCTTTCTATGGGTAGTAGGCTTGTTTTGATCAACGTTGCCCTCTCAAATTTACCACTATACTTTTTCTCTCCATTCTAATGTCCTATATGGGAGTTATAAAAAAGCTGGAGAAATGCAGGAGGGATTTTCTTTGGAGAGGTGCTGAAGACGAGGACATTTCATTTGATGAGGTGGGAAGACGTGTGTCGCCTGAAAGTTAGTGGGGGGCCTGGGATTAGGCAATTGGTATCAGTCAACAAAGCGCTTCTTGGTAAATGGCTATGGAGATTCGGAGGAAAGGAAGAGAGTTTTTGGAAAGAAATAATCGTTAGAAAATATGGGGTCAAGGAACTGGGTTGGTGGCCTAAAAAATATACGTTGTATGTGGCCACGTGGATGTGGAAGGCCACAATGGAGTTGGAAGGTAGCTTCAAGAGGGGGGTGTGGCCTTTTCTATGGCGGATGGACAGCCTGTAAGATTCTGTGAAGATATTTGGTTGTTGGATTGAACCTTAAAAGGAGTTATTCCCTTGCCTAGCTTTAATTTCTTTGAGCCTGGAGATATCGGTCGCCATTTGCTTCTCTTGATTAGGCTTTTCACGCTTGTGGACTCCCCCGTGCAAAAGGGACTTGAAGGAAGAAGAGGCTGAGCTTCTCTCTCTTTTGGAGCGACTCTCGGGGATTGAGCTGAGTTTGGAGAGGGACTTGATGACATGGTCCTTGGACAAATCAAACTCTTTCTCAGTTAAATCCTTTTATTCATTGCTTTCTGGACAACTTCTGAGGGACAGTCCGACGCATCCTTCTTTTTTCTGGTCTTATGGTGCCCTTAAGAAGGTCATCTTTTTGCATGGTTGGCAAGTTGGAACAAGATCCTTATTATTGATAATCTCCGCAAACGAGGTATAGTCCTAGTAAATGCACGTGGCCTGTCAGAGGGAGGGTGAATCAGTGGACCACCTCGTTATGCATTGTACGCTTGCAAAGTGAGTTTGGGATAACTTGTTATCTCTGCTTGGAGTCTCATGGGTGATGCCAAAGTCCTTCCCCGAACTCTTATGGGCATGACACGGAGGCGGAGTTGGTAAGGTTGGGAGGAGCATTTGGCATCCAGCTTTGCTTGCAGGAATATGGGAAATATGTAAGGAATAACCAGTGTTTTAACAATTCCTCCGGCAGCGTATCGAGTTTTTTGCAAGGCAATTCTCTGTTAAGAGAAGTTTCTGTTGCCTGACTGGGCTGGGCTGATTTCTGAATTTCTGTTTTTTTTTTTGCATGGCCTGGGTCCTGTGCATAGATGTTACTATATGCTGTATATAGCTGCTGTAAATCTGCTGGCTTTTTGGCCCTGTATTAATAAATTTGTTCTCTCTCAAAAAAAAAAAAAACATGTTTTTCTTCTCTATTAATATTTTATTTTTATTAAATTGTATTTGCATCTCTCATTGGATTATGGTGACTATGCCATATTCATTGGCATTATATGAGGTTTACCTCAACCTTGGCACTTACCATTAACATGTGCCTCTTGAACTGTGACACGTTGATAGGATTTGCGGTAACTGCCTATGGTAAAACTAGGATCCATGTTTTCTATTCTCATGTCGGTAATATGGTATTTTAATCATTATCTTTCTTTCTGGGAATGATTTGTGGCCCGAATCACTATCACTGCTTTGCCTGTGGGTATATTCTCTTCATTTACTAAATAAAGTAGCTGGTAGCTGTTATGTAGCTTTTCTGTCTAAGCTTAATCGAATTCTGGGTGTACAGGTTGAAAAGATGAAGGAAATTGCCAAGATTAAAGCAAAAGAGGAAAGACAGAGACTAGAATCTGAGGTAAGATCCCTTTTCTAGAAACCATTTGGTGTCTAGGAACTTTGAGAATGCTATGTTTATCTTGATAATTACTGTTTTATCTTGCTGCGTTAGTTTCCTTCTCAAACAAGGTTCCCTTAAAATTTCAGCTTGAGCTTCTGTTGATGGTGGAAAAGTTGCAAGAGCTCCGTTCCATCAGGATTCAAAAAATGAAGAAACAAGGCAAGAGTTCCTTTTGTATTGCAACATCTTATGGAGCTTGGTTGTTTTTATTTCATTTTGTACCTTTTGTTGTGGGTTCTGTGATTTTGCACAATGGTGATGTTGTTGACATGCATTTCAACTCCTGTATTTAGTGTTCTGATTGTTTTGATTTTTTCTTGTTGGAAAAATTACAAAGATTATATTACAAGTCATGTGAAATTGGAGATACCCTCACTTTCAACAAGTCTGGTGATTTGGGTTCTAGTGGTACCTGGCAGATGTGGGTTCCAGTGATGTGTTCCAACCTGTCCATAAGATGCGTCACCTCAACCTTAAGAGACCAAAAATTAGACCAATCCATTAGTGTTGGGGCCCACCACATTGTGCATATATAATCAAGGTCATTCAGACCCTTCATACAGATCGTTCCCACTGTGGAATTCAAAGGTGGGTGTTCCCTCACAGATCGTTCCCACTGTGGCCCACATTAGTTTTGGATTGGGCCGAACTTTGGGTGCTAGGGGTTTTTGGAGGTGACACATCTGATAGACAGGTTGGATGGTGAAAGTACATCATGTGGGCCCCACATCTGCCCAGCACCACCATAAGCTTAAAGTGGTACCAGTACCACTGGAACACGCCCCTTAGCTGGGATAAGGTTTTGATGATGATGGTTATGGCGGTGGTCTTTTCATGGTATTCTTGTATAGAAAGCTGAACGGGGTTTTTTGGCTGGTTGTATTTGTACAGGCCATTTTCTTCCAGAAGAAGATGACAAGTTTCTTGAGCGAGTCCGAGCTGCAGTTGAGGAAGAGGAGCGCCAAGCGGCAGCAGCTGCTGACACTGATGCTGCCAAGGATGCTATTGCAACTGCCGTGGAAACAAGGAAAACTATACAGAGCAGTGGGGCTGATGTAAAGGATCCTGGGGGTGATAAAGCTGGAGCTAAAATGAGTCAAGACCAACTCACTGAGACGGAAAATCAGATAGGTTCTAGTGCAGCTGCACATCCGGACTCTGGATGGAGAGGATCAGAAGTGCAGAGTTCTGGTGGGAGCTATGATTCTGTGGCTAATTTACCTGTTGAGTTCTACCACTATTACCATGGCAGTAACACCGACATGGGGACACTGATTGAGGTGATTCCATCAAATTCATGTTTGAACATCCATGGAATTCAAGCTTACCTCTTTTGCTGTGATCTTTGACATTTTTGTAACTTGTAAGGTATTGTAATGGATATTTCAAATTTTGAAGAAGATGCCATTGTTCTATGCAGGTCAGAAGAAGATGGGATGCGTACGTCAGACCTGGAGGAAGGTGAGTCGTTTGAAATTTTATTATTATACATTATTCACTATCTTATAGTTTGGTATAAGGGAAGATTATTGAAATTCTTCTCATTCCAATCTGATGAACTGAAACCCAAACTTGGAAATACTTGTTAAGCTCCTGTCAAAATATCCCTAGTAATGTTGATTTACAGTGCAACAATGTTACAGGTGTGACTAACAGTGGGGTGTGTGTACTAATGTGTTGACCCAAGAAAAAAAAAAAGTACAACAATGTTACAAGCTTCACCAAAACTGAGAAAAGAATAAAGTCAGATATTTTTGGAGCATCAAGGACACTTGTTTTAAAAAATGGATCAAACTACCCCATTTTCATTAACCAATCCAAGTGAAAATGCTTATCTTGGGGTGATTAAGCTGAATTTAGCGTAGGTTGCAAGAGAGTATTTTTGTACTTGGGATTTCTACTCTTGGTAGAATCTCCAAAAATCATGAAACGGTACTCCTGTGGATATTGAAGAATTGAGCTTTGCTAAACCCACACATGTGCAATATAGCTCATTTTCACCCACACAGGTGCCAGCATGGCATGATATGTCCGGTATCTAATCCATCCATTAGAATGGCAACACTATATTGATGCCCTAGTCCAAGAATCAGGTTGATCCACTGGTAGGATGGGCCACGCTTTGCAAAAAAAAAAGAATGTACGGCTCTGAAAAATCTTGGCTAGAGTTTTCTAACCCATCCACCTGTTTCCAGTGTTGGGGCCCACTTGCTGTTTGGACCATATTTTATTTTTGGGAAAACATGTACAATGTCGGACCAACTTGATGGATGGATTAGCTTTCGCAAGTATGTGCCATGCTGGCACATGTGTGGCATGTACACCAGCTTTATTGCACACCGTGTACTTAGCAAAACACGGAAGAGTTATTTCTCTCTAATGTAACACTAATTGTTCCACGTAAACATCTTCTTTGTCTTTAACTATGTAACCATCTTCTCCTTCTGTTTTAACTATGTGACCATAGAAGTAGGGTTTCCTTCTTCAAGGATGGGATCATGTTGCCATTGGGCAGCACCCAACGTGTTTTTATTATTGTTATTGTTATTGTTATACCCCACCCGCCGTCAAGTCAACTTGACGAGTCTTTCCAAGTCCAGGTCAAGTGTGCCCAGTGCTGAGTTGCCCAGCAATTTGGCTCGAAATCTCGACAAATCTAGTTGAGTCAATGAGTTTTAGAACCATGCCCGTCTCCAATGCATTGCCTTCAGATGTCTATACAAGTTGCTATGGATCACTGATCACCTGGTGATTTGCATACATCCAAATACCTGTGAAACTGTGTGCCAATGCGTATGTTTGCGTCTGTTCAACAGTGAGTTTATGAGAAAAATGGAAAGCATCCTTGATAGATAGCTCCAATATGTAGTATTGCTAAGGCAGAGAGGATGCACGCATCCCATCTTGATTGCTATAAGAACAGGACTTTTCTAGTTCTCATCTCAGTAAGTGGGAAAGAGAATCCCCACTTAATGATTTTCCATTGCTAGAACACCAAGCGTATTAAGTATACCATGAAAGACCCACCACCGATCCACCAAATATGGGGCCATAGGGGTTTCTTTTTCTTTATGTGGGTGACCAATCACAAATTCTCTTTTATCACTCTCCCAGACAACTTTTCTAACTTCAGTTACTGTTTGGATGCAGCCGGATGCCCGGACACTGGGTTCAGCCACCACCACCCACAGACGAGATATGGGCATCTTACCTGGTGGGTCGCAAATAATGGCAGGCAAGCAATGGAGGATTTTTTTGGCTGCCTTCTTGAGGACGGTTGTCTTCTTCAGTTTGAATGGCTGGATCCCCGAAGCACCAAGTTGGATTTCCTTCCTAGTAGATTGCAGTAATTCCTCTGGCTTGGTTGAAAACACCAACTGATGGTAAATGGTCTTTGGCTTGTAATTTTGATACATCGAGACAGCATATCAATGTCTTTTTATTTACTTTATTTTATTTTTTGTTGATAATTTGTGTTAGCGGACCCCAAATTGCCAGGAGAAAGGTTGAGATGGTGATGATGATGATCAGTGATCCATGTTGATTGTTTGATTGGTTTTTACTCTATGAATTGTATATGATCACTAATGTCTTTACAATGGAGGAGAATGTTCCCATCTTATTTTCGAACCTCTATTATATATGTGGTTTAAGAATCACCTAATTGGGTGCGACTGGGACAAGTCAACTCGGACTCGGTGGGACCCAATCTGGTTTGACCCACTTCCTCGAAATGCTTCTAGGATTGGAGATGTTGTATTTGGGTTCCTATTGCAATGATCCAAACTGTTGATATGATGGACCTCACTTCCTTTGTATCGTTCCCTTCAACGGTCATTTTGCAAAATCTCCCAAGATTTTTTGCATATCACCCATCTACTGTGAGGTCCATCATAAAATGGTTTGGATCAATACAATCGGACCTTAGATCCAATGGCTTACCCTATAAAATATAGTGAGACTATGAAAATGATCACAGACGGTGCGTGTGAGATCCACCGTTATGTGTGGGTCCCATCAATGCTTCTTTTTTTTTTCTGGGCCATGCTAGCCTGAGAAATATGTTCCGGACAATGGACAGTTCAGATCGATTGATTGGACTGTTTAACTGATCTTGGGCAACTGAAGCACTATAGAGCACTGGAGCATTTCTGCCCATCCAATTTAGTTTTGAGGAGAATAGTGGGCTATTGAGATTTTTTGAGAAATTAAATGAAAATTTCAAGATACACGAAGGATATTCAAGAAATTTTGAAAATGCCTGCTTATAAACCAATGGCTTTGATTTATTCACCCAAACAAACGGCTTGGATTTCACCCGCTTCTCCCCCTCCTTTTTGTGTGTAGCGTGCTCCCACATCAGTCATCCTTTCCCTCCATCACACATTGCACTTCCCCAAGTGTATATATACATTTGGACCCAGTGGCCAATGGGTTCAGGACCCTCAACTGGATCATGCAACGGCCAATTCGACCTGGCAGTTAGTAGGCTGAGGACCATCCACTTGACCGCTTGATGGCCATATCAATATCCAGTAGCCAATGGGTGACATTAGCATAATGACCATTCAGATTCAGATGGGACCGAACAATGGTCTGGATCACTGAACCACAGAACTGAAAACTTCATTTTACAAACTGATTACACAAAAGTGCCATTTGCTTCATTGAATTCAAAATATGGAAACAACGCCATTACAATTCTAACAGTATCCTGACTGTTTTACACAAAGAATCAGGTGGCATTTACACAATCTGAATGTGTTCATGTCTTATTTTTTCAACATCTATAGACCATACACACCATCCCCCCAAAAATCAATGGAGGATAATATATGTGTGAATAAAAAATGGAAAATTCAGGCACAATCTGACCGTTGACTTGTGCCAACCCGAAAATGGACCACACGATCAAACAATAACAAGTTGTCAAAGCAGCCGGTTCGAAATTCTATTAATCAAAATGCAATATCTTCCCTTCTCAAAGAAATACCATTTGGATATGGCCTGTGTATTCTGGTTTTCGCTGTCGGATTCGTTTTGGTGGGGTTTTTGTCATGAACGTCATCCTCTAGTATCTTTGTCTTTTGTACTTCCCCGGAACTGATAGTTTCCGCAATGAATTGGAGCCCCTGAAATATTACCATTAGGAATAAGGGGCCTTTTGGAACAGCGCACAAATGGCAAGTGACCTTTATCAAGGACTGCCCACTTTAAAATGAAAATGGTGCCTTGTTTGGGAAGTGTGGGAAATCTTGAAAGGAACGGAGAAAAGCCATAACCAGCTTTCAAATGATAACTAAGCTCATTTCATCCTCATATCGGCAAAACAGACAAAATGATCATTTGGGCCCCGTAGCCATTCCACTCAATGTAAACAATAATTTCCAGACAGACAGAAAGAGTGCCAGTTCAGTGTACCTTGAGTGATTTCTCTTCAGAAAAGGTTGGCTTTGGATGGTCCAACGGAAGTTTAGCACTGTAATCCTGCGACTTGGAAGAAAAACACTTTATGTTACTTTCAAGTTGGACTATCAAGGAATGTAATGTAATTTGAGGCCCCTTCCTCAATACAAATACTTGAGAAATGTAATTATAGAACTGTCAATTTCCTCTACTGCACTAATAACGGCAATTCAACTCAATGGTGCAACCAAACACCATCTTTAAAGACATGGGGTTTGGTAAGTGCACGTGTATCCAAGGCTTCCCATCTGCATGCCACTATATGTGCCAGTCTGGCATCAGGGAGAAAGATCCAAGTAATCCACAAGATGGGTCTGGTGTGTAGATAATCTGGCCCAAAAGAAAATAAAAAAAAAAAATCAAGCTGGAATACTCTACAAGTGCACCAGTGTTAGAAACAGTCGGATGGCCTAGCAAAACTTTGCAAAGTTTTTTCAGCCGTCCATTTGTTTTGGGAACTGGCCTAATTATTAGGCCAAGGCATCTTCACAGTGGGCGGATGGCTTGGATCTTGTACCCATACGGCAGATATGGTGGTGCGTAGATGGGCCACATTGTAAACGTGTGTTGGCTCAGCAGAGCTCTTAAGGGCTCATTTGGACACACTTCTGCAAAATGGGTTTTAAAGCCTGCTTTCTTGGTTGACTCAACGAAAACCAATCCAATTAGTTCTTGTCGAGTCAGCTTTTTAGAGCCCATTTTTCCAAGAGGGGGATGAGAGGGGTTTGCAGAAGTGCATCCACATACACAACATGAACTGGGGTTTGGCTCAAAACACCGTTTAGACGTCAAGCGCCCATTTTGAGGGTGCGTCCAAACAGGCTCTAAATACATAATAGATCTGAGTTTCAGTTTCTTACAAGTATCTCCTTATTGCATCATGTGATTTGACTCATGCAATAGTCATGAAACCCTCGATTGAATATTCAGAGAACTGCTTTCAAGTTGAATCAAGGAACTATAGCCAAACAACAGATACCAGTCATGAAACCCTCAATTAAATATTCAGAGAACTGCTTTCGAGTTGAATCAAGGAACTATAGCCAAACAACAGATCAAAACATGGATTGAAATAGCGTTCGCCGGAGACTCAAACTGAAACACCTCACACTGAGTTGTTCCGTTTTGACAAATTTCATTGCCCTCCAAAATCAAAGTGACTCGGGGGAAACCAGGTCGCATGGGACAATATTTTAAACCATGATACCAAAAAAAAAAATGTTGCATTCAGGGAGAGCATCACAAACCTGAAAGAATTTAGCTGTTGATCCCATCTTTAATACCCCCAGCGATTTGGCACAGATGCCAGACACCTGCATTAGCAAAATCCTGCACGATGCAAACAGACAAATCAATAACTTCATAAATCTTCAGTGGATATATATGTGCATGGCATGATGCAAGTATCATCCTGACAATTGAAATATAACCTGTTTGTCTTCAAGAACTCCGATCTTATCTTCCTGTTCAGTGATGCAATGAGTACAGCATATCAGCAAAAAGTCAAATGGTCTCCCAGTTCGGAGGTAAGCATGGCAGGTAAAAGATGCAGCATTTCATAACTTACCAGCCCAGACACCATTTTTTGAATCAGTTCGATGTCGAATCCAATTTGAGAAAGATCTGACCTAACATCATCTACCTGAGTTTTTAAAAAAAAAAAAAAAGTTTGCCAGATCAATAAATCACACAGAAGTTGCCAGGCAGCCCTCGGGTAACTAGCTAGAAATGGGCCCTGACAGGCCAAAAGAAGAGTCCTGATAGCATTCAAGAAGATGACATATACCTGGCTCAATCAATTATCAGGTCTGAAAACCTTTTTTTTCACAGAGGGAGAGAGGGAGGGAGGGAATTTATTGAAAAGCAATGGAGAGTAAAACATTAGAGGGGAAAATAATTCTCTATACAAAAAGAAGATCTAGAAACAGCACTACTTGCCCAGACATTTGCTAAGTCATTCGCCTCTCTACCAACAAGGGTGAAAGAAAGCTTCCAGTTTGGAATAGGAGAGCGCATCTCTCAAGTACCTCATTCATGATAACCTTTGAAATCTCCTTCTGCTCATCCAGTTTACCATCCAAGTTCTCAAGCCGTTGGGTCAAATGTCTTTTTGTTGACTGGAGAAATTAGTAATACTTCATTAAAGAGTTTTGAAAAGACTGAAATACAGTAACTTCAATAAAGAAAGAGAAAGGATTACATAATAGACTGTATATAGTTATTAGACATACAGCTAAGGCTGCAGATACTTGCTCCAGCTGTTTCGACACAGATGCAACAGCATTGGCCATATTCTTCTTTGTTACAAACATGACATCGGAAAATGACCATCCCTGCATAACATAAAATAATAAATATGAATCCAATTAGCAAGATATGACTAGGTTCAAGCAAGACTGGCTACAAGAATATGCTGATAAGATCTTTGCTAAGCCTACACACGTGTGCAATAAGTTCATGTACACGCCATACGTGCCAGCATGGCACGATAGGTCCAAGATCCAATCCATCCATCAGAAAGCCACCACTATATTGATGCCCTAGGCCCCTAGCCCAAGAATCAGGTTGCTCCACTGGTCAGGTGGCCACAGTTTGCTAAAAAAGTGTATGACTCTGAAATACTTGGCTGAAGTAGTCCAACCCATTCCACCTGTTTCCAATATTGGGGCCGAAATGCTGAGTGGACCAGATTAATTTGTGGGAAACCAGGTGGAAGGTCGGACCAATCTAATGGGTGGATTCGATCTCGCACCTATGTGCCAGGCTGGCACATGTGTGGCATGTACATGAGCTTTTTGTGCATGCGTGCACGCTTACCAAAGCTTGTGCTGATAAATTGAAATTTCAGTTCCAACAAAGCATTGCAGACTAAACAGGGAGAAAGTTGTGTCCCTCAAACATAACATTGTACGAGGAGCATGCTATCATTTCAAAAGAAGCATGCTCAAACATTATATGAGAAGCAAATAAACAATGAATTTTGAAGAAATAAACGGAAGATCCTGGACAGGGATACTGATACAGACACAGATACGACCACAGGGATACAACAATATATGTCAAAACCCAGGAAATTGTTACAAATAGTGGTACCCCTTTTATGGCATGCCATACATACTTTGCGATCGTGGGTCCCAGTTTTTGAGATCTCTAGATTGTCATTTTTTATATGGTGGGCTTGGGATGTACTTCTATGGTGTGTGCATATCTGTGTGTGATGGAGGGAGCGGGTTCGAGCATGCTAATTCAACAAAACTGATCACGTTTGTACTGTTTTACGGTGGGAGTGTGGGACCTTTCACAATATGGAAGTAAATGAAAAGTATAGAAAATACATGTCTATTTGGTGTGTGCATGTGTACGGTTTTATGTACCCAAATGGAGCACTATAACTTTTCTCTTATATATATATATATGAGTGTTTGTGTAGGTTTTCAAGATCTAACACAACACACAGCCAATTCTTCCTCTCCTCCCTCTCTTTCACCTTGATCTCCCTCTTCCATTTTTTCTTTATTTTAAATTTCTACTCGGTATCAGAGAGTTTGATCCTGCGGTAGTGGGGGCCCGCTGCTGACGTCGTCCGTGCACACGAATGGCATCAGCAGTGTACGGCCAGCCCCTCCCTTTGGAACTAAAGTTGTAGGGTTTCTGAGGTTTGGATTTTCCAGGAATAATGGAGTATTTTCTACTAGATTTGTGTTTTTTTTTTTTAGATGTTTGTGCCGGAGGTGAAGAAAATTAGAAAAGTCCAGATTTCTATCCTTTTACTATAGCGTTTTTATGGAGGGTTTTGGAGTAGATGTTCCACATTGGGAAGGTGCAATTTATCAAGAGAAATCATCAGATTCAAGTTTCACGAAGCTTCTTCGAGAATCGAGTATGCTATGGCGTGTTTCATGAGGAGCGTGTGCCGCCAGCCCCTCATTCTTGGATCCCTTGTTGGGATTTCTTTATTTTCTCCTCTTTTTTATGTTTTTGGGGCTACGCTGTAACATCATGTTGTTGGATTTCTTGTACTGTGCAAAGGAGTATCATGCGCACACTAGGCGTTCAATGAAATGCTTCACCCAACTTCTCATAGTGGTTGGTTTCTATTGGTGGATCCTTCATTCACTGTTCATCTTCCCTTCTTCTATTTAGGCCCTTTTATGGTGTGAGTGTCCCTCTACCTGATTGGTGGTGGTGTTGTTATTGTTGTTTGTTGTAAATGTGTTGCATGTGATGCACACAAGTCTCCACTGCTATTATTGTGTGTTCTCTCTAGTGTTGCACGTGATGCACACTCATTGTTAGTGTTTGTGAGAGAATTTACATGTGGATGACAAGTTATTGACTCGACTGTTGTCGAGCCTTGTCGTGGCCATGTTCTTGAAGAGGAGATTTTACGGTTGAAGGAAGTCACAGCCTTAGCTTATATATTGCCATATTGTAGTTGTGGGGGAGCCATTTCCATACTCATGTTATGTATTTCAGCTTGTATGTATTCCAAGCTGAAGCATGTAAGCATAATAAATATACATGCTTCAGCTTGAGGGGGAGTGTGACAAATATGTGTATTTAGTGTGTGCGTGTGTACGGTTTTATGTACTCCAGTGGAACACTGTAACTTTTCTCTTTTTAATATATATATATACATATATATATATATATATATATATATAGAGAGAGAGAGAGAGAGAGAGAGAGTATTGCTCACCTACGAACCATCTCTCGCAAGAACTCGTGAGAGATTTTTGAGGACTCATCAAATGTAATGTGTTCTCAAAATCTGAGTCGTCTACGTGATGCAGCACCCCGAAAAACCCCCAAGGCCTAACTTTCAACTTGGTTCACAAGTCTAGTGGGCTATGGAAAAAGGAAACAGTTTCCTCCCTTGATTTGCCTCTCACTCTCTTCTATGGCCCACAAGAGTTCTGGATCAGGTTGAAAGTTGGGCCTTGGGGGTTTTTTCGGGTGCTACATCACATGGATGACTCAGATTTTGAAAGCACATCACGTGTGATGAGTCCTCAAAAATCTCTCACGAGTTCTCGTGAGAGATGGTTCGTAGGTGAGCATTCCTCTCTCTCTCTCTCTCTCTCTCTCTCTCTCTCTCTCTCTCTCTCTCTCTCTATATATATATATATATATATATATATATATATATATATATATATATATATATATATATAAGTGTTTGTGTAGGTTTTCAAGACCTAACACAACACAGCCAATTCTTCCTCTTCTCCCTCTCTTTCTCCTTCATCTCCCTCTTCCATTTTTTTCTTTATTTTAAATCTCTACTGAAAGTTGTTTAGATCAAAATAACAAACCCAATAAAATAGATCTGTTGAAACATTGTCTAAGGGCATGTTTGGTTACATGGAATCCAAGGAAAAGAAAGGAAGAAAATAATTTTCTAATAATGATTTTCATGAGCACTATTAAAACATGGATTCTAACTTTAGAGTTCTTGTTTGGATAGCAAGTGGAAATATCATATTCCTCTGACAACAGTCACCTAGTTCCTTGTGCCAAGAATCGAAATTATGGAAAAACATAATAATTGCTTTTTGGAATCCATCTTTTTCTTTGCTATCCAAACAACAGAAATTGTCACATCAAAGGAAAACCCATTTTTCTCCTTTTCCATTGATTGGCATGAAATCCTTGGTATCAAATCATGACCAAACGATATCCCATGATTATTTGGCACCGGTATCAGTATCATGTTATGTTAGACATGATATGGTTGCCTTTCTAAAACTACATTACGTACCATACAACTAACTGCAAATAGAAAGTAGTCAGACAAACACCACATGAAATAAGATTATCTGCATCCTTGCAACAAGACAAGAAAGCACAAGAACATATGTACAATCATATAGGCTCAAAGGATTCCTCAAGTTGATAACAATTAGAGTCTTGCCTTCCACCACATATAGCAATAACCCATTGCTCCAATTGCAGCAGCTGGCATTATGTAAGATGAAAGGTTCCCTGAGTACACGAGAAACACTTATCAATGTCTTTATGATAATGTTAAATAGGCATGCATATTGGAGCTTAGCTACATCGCACACACATGTGCAATAACGCTCATGTAAACCCCACACATGTGCCAGCATGGCACATAGGTACAAGATCTAATCCATCCATCAGGTTGGCCAGACATTTTACATGTTTTCCCAAAAATAAAATCTGATCCACTCGGCATGTGGGCCTGAATAATGGAAATAGGTGGATGGGTTAGGAAACTTCAGCCAAGTTTTTCAGAGCTGTACATTTGTCTCGCAAACTGTCACCCACCTGACCAGTGGGTCAACCTGATTCTTGGGCTAGGGTATTAATATAGTGGTGCTATTCTGATGGATGTATTGGATCTTAGCCTACCATGCCATGATGGCACAAATGTGGAGTGTACATTAGCTTTATTGCACACGCGTGTGTGCTTAGCAACGCTCTGCATATTGAATATAACTTCAGGAACTGGCGCTTCATAGAGACCAATTCACAGAAGAAATCAACACAAATGAGAGGTGGTCTTGTAGAATCAATTCATTGACACTCACTTGCCTACTGAATCATCTACCATCACTTACTAAAGTTGGCATGGAGATGACTTTCAAAGATAAATGCAGCATATCCAGATCATGAAGCTGGATTTGCACCAGGTAAATGAGAAGAAAATTTTAGAGTACTGGCAAAAAAGACTGGTTTGCAATTGCCTTCCCAATGCAAACCTCCAGATCCACAAGAAAACAGACATCACAGTAAACATTGTTCAGGCCCACATGCTGAGTGGATCAGACATGATGGCACAGTAAACATGGCCAGAACTACAGAGGCTGTTAGAGCCTCACTTAATCATCTGGGGCAGGCTTAGGCTGTCTCAAATTCAATTGAAATCCCAAGCAGGCAATTTCAATAACAGGCTGGGCCTATGGAACATTTTTTTTAATCCCGCAACATGCCTCGGCAAATCTGAGGCCTTATTACTTAGCTCCACCCCAGCCTGCTTGGATACTAAAACGTTAAGTGCAAAATCTGCACTTGTACATACGTTTGCATTTTTTGTGGGGTACCATATACCATTCGCCAGAAACCATGACTGCATTCCTTTAAATACAATGGAGGGTACAAATGCAACCCGAGCCGGTTGGGTCGGTTGAGGGTCAACTCGGGCCCGACCCGACCTCAAGAGGGACCAATCCGCAACCTAACCCATCCCGAATTCCTCTATACTCCCTAAACTAAGCCAACCCAACCTGACCTGACAATCCTGACCCAACCCAACCCAAATACATGTGATTATTCCTAACCCAACTTGACCTAACCCAAATTTGCTCAACCCGAACCCAACCCAAGGACCCTAACAACCAGACCCGGACTCAGGTTGGGTCAGTCAGGTTCAGGTCAACCCAAACCCAAGTAGAAACCTTAACAGAGTTTTGATTTTGAACAAATTGTTGGGTATGGACTGTGTGGTATGTGAAATGTTACATTTTGAGTGTTATTATTACAGATCGAACGATACGATTATACAACCGAGTTGGGGAATTGAACCACAAAACTTAGTGGCCCACTCAAATCAATGACATGCAGGAAGACGAGCCAATTCATCCTCCCAATCCGACAACGAAGATGGTAATGCCAACGACATGGTCCTGCTAAAATGCAAGTGGACAGACCCACTATCCCATTTCCTGTCATTTTCTCACCTCTTTTCCTTTTGAGCACTATAGGGAGGGAGTGCAGATGTTACGGCCCAACAATAAGGGAGACACAATGCACAGTCCAAGAGGAAGCACAAGTACACAATCCATGAGAAGTGAGCGCACGTATGAGTTCAAAGGGGGACAAATTGGGCAGTGCAATGTGGAGCGTGCATTGCATGGTCTGGTGGTTGAGCAGTCCGCAAGTGGGGGGGGGGGGGGAGGTCACCAATTGACCTCTCTCTTCCTCTTCCTCTCCTCTCTAGCCACATGCAGGGGCTAGTGGTTGTCACTAATCCCTATACAAACTATATGATAAGAAAACCGTTGGATGAGGAAAAGAAGTCATCATCCAAGGATGCCACTAGTCACTATACAACCTATATGAAAAGAAAACCATTGGATGGGGAAAAGAAGTCATCATGTCTGAACTGAAGAAGAGATGCACACCATTTGAGGTAGAATCTCCATTGAATATGGTCACTGGCCTAGATAATGTCAAATCCCTGACCTCTTGTGCAAGATGTCGAATCTGCAAGGGCAAACAGAAAGTAAGAACCATAAAAATATGTCATGAAGAAAGATAAATAGAATTACTTACCTGGTTAAATGCACCCATGAAATGAGAAAAGAAACCATGCCAAATGCCTTGGAAATGATTATCTAAATTTTGAACCGTTGAAGTTTATTGGGAATACTAGAGAAAATTGATGGCCAAACCTAACAATTTCCTCTTCTTTCAGTTTTTTTTTCCTTAAAGATTCATCTTTGACTAGAGTTCCATGTTTTAAGATAACAATTGGTCAGCTCGACCAGCACACATACTTCTTCCCAATGATTAAGTGTGACTAATGACCGAAAGAAAATAGAAGTGTAGTTTATCATGCATCAGCGATGTTGATTCCAGACAAAGGGTCGCTACAGTTATAGATGATGCTGAGAATAGAATTCTTGTGCTGTTATAGGGTCGCTACACTACATAAAATTCTTGTGCTGTTGAGAATAGAAATATGAATGACATCAAAGGACTGAGAGTACCATGAAGCTGAAACAAGTATTGCCTCTCAAGATATTGGAGATTAGAAGCATGAGAGCTAAGGTGCAAGATTAAATATGAAGTGTGCCGCAGGCTGACATCAAGAAAAGAAATAAGAAAAAAGAGATCCGTACAAAAAGCTTGTAGTTGGTCAAAATAATCATGTACTTCTAGAGTACCTGCTTCATGTCAACTTCAACAGATGACAAAAGTTGCTGCAATACAATTGGTCCCAGATCTGCTTGATTGGGACCATCAGATTAATCCAACAAGATGGAGGAATGAATATTTAATAGCATTAAGGAACCATGACCTTTTTCATCTTTAAAAGGTTAAAGCATTCTTCCAGGCATACATGACACCAGCGGCAAGATCAGAGGTGGCTCAACCAAAAATTCAACACAGACCCAAAGGCACATTCGACTTAAGAAATGATCAAGAAACCATGACCAAGGAAAATGGACAGAAAGTTTAAAAAAATAACTGAGTGAGAAAGGAGAAGAAGCTGTGGAGTTGTTACCAGAAAATGGCATGAGTAGGAAGAGGAAGTATAGACCACGACAGCAAAAAGAGAAAGAAAAAAAAGTGAGAGGACCCAAATAGAAGAAAGAGAAAGTAATAAAAAATGGAGAGAGAAAACAAGAGTTATAGGTAAGAGGAGACGAGAGGAGACAAATCCTGGCAAGTATTCCGATATGTTGGCTTTCCTTCATACAATGCACTATGAAGGTATCCGATATGTTGGCTTGCCTACATGCGATGCACTGTGAAGGTAATTCAGAATATAAGAGGCAATTCAAAAGAGATTCGAGTGGAGGGGACATGCTCTGCAGGCCCATGAAGTCAAGGGGGTTGGTTGTCAAGCCAATCAGAATTGTTAATATCCCCTTGCTTGTTAAGTGGTGGGCGCGGCGTATCAGGTGCAGGGAGGCTGTAGAGGTTAAGCGGCTCTGGGTAGCGCGATATGGGCTAGCCAAAAATGTGTGGGATATTTCTCTCATGAGGAGAAGGTAAAGGTCTTTCATTTGGCACACGATATTGTGCACTCAGAGATTTAGGCACTCATTTCCTCGATTTTAAAGTTGGAAATGGGGGTAAGACTAGGGTTTTCAAAAGACAGGTAGTGTTTGTTCTCCCTGCTGTGTGATTTATTTGCAGAGCAGTTTGCACTCACGAGCAACAATGACAGGATAGTGGCGCAATTGTTTCAGAGGAAGGAAGACAATTTTTGTCAGTGCAAGCATTTTTTTTTTTTTTTTTGAAAGGTGATATTTGATTAGGCAAGAAGCCAAAACAAAAAGCAAAGGGAGAAAAGAAAAACAACAAGAAACAACATCTAAAAGAAGGAACCTACAAACAAGCCCTTGGAAAAAACCAAACCAAAAAAAAAAAAAAAAAAAACATAGCAGTACAACAACACCAGCCCCATGGCTGAAGGAAACCCAGCGAACCACCCTAGACATCGAAAAACTAAGGGCCCCAGTCCCTAAAAAGGAGGAGAACTCTGTTGAAGATTCCAGCGGCCGAGATGCTCTTGCTGCGGAAACAGTGATTGGTCCTCTCGGCCCAAATAGCCCACAGAGCTGCAACCATGATAAGTCTCCATCCTTTCTACACAGATTTTCCCCTTTCTCCGCATGCCAAGCGAGACGGAAGTCGCCAATCAAAGACGGCATCACCCAGGAGACATTTGATAGAGAGAAAACTTTGGACCATATGACCACCGAGAAGGAACAATGAAGAAACAGATGATCAATCATTTCTGCCACTTGCATACACAAAAGACCCTGAGATTGATTGTTTCATCAAACCGATGAAGTTATTAGATGGCATACATATCCCGAGGTTCTGGAGGGATTTGCGGGTGTGGAGGTTGCAGGAAGATGGAAAGTTCTCAGGTCAAGTCTCTGGTAAGCGTTATGGTTGCCAACCCCCGTAATATACCTTTTGTAGTTTGTAATCTGTGGTCAGTCAAAGTCCCCCTTAAAGTCAGGGCTTTTATATGGGCAAGATTCTGACGGTCAATCAGCTGTAGCGCAGAGGGATTCGGCTGGCTAATAGGTGTGATGTGCCATGAGGCTGAAGAAACTGCAAATCATTTGCTCATTCATTGCAAGTGTGTGTGAGAGATTTGACCAGCTGCTTTAGTGAAGTTCGATATGCTGTGGGTTTTCTCAGAATCAGCTGCATAGGTATTCGATAATTGGTCATCTGTGGCTTGCAGCAAGCTGGGAAAGCAGCTGCAGGAGGGAACTGTTTTTGCAGTCATGTGGGCTGTTTGTTTAGAAAAGGAAAAAGATATATTCCAGGGGAAATGTCATCGCCCCAGAGCATCCTTGGGAGAATCAGCTTCCTTCTATTGGATTGGGCAAAGGGGAATCAGAAATTTAGGGGATTGTCTGGGCCTTTGATTCTACAGAATCGGGATGAAATTCTTGTCTGTAACAGAGGAAGTGGGCCTGATGTGAGTCTGGTTGATGCAAGTCTGGGTGAGGTCTGGAACTATGCCTGTGTCAAGCTCGCTTGGTGCAGTTAGTGAGCGGATTGCCTGTTCATTTGTTGTGGCTTATTTTTCATCCTTTTTTTTTAATAGAGCATATTTGCCCCGCGGGAGGGGGGGGGGTGGTTTATGTGCCTTAGGTCCTAGTGGATTTGTTAATTTATAAAACATAGTTTATTTCGTTTAATGTTTAGAGTAATTGGACATCCACCTCTCACTCACTGCCCACAGCAGTCATTTATTGTCAAGGACATCACAATGGTGTATATCTTCTTAACTAGGAGTGTATTTTTTGGATCGAATTAACTGCGTGGAACTATCTAATTTAGAATAACAACACTTTTCTTGAGGGGCATAACTGTTATTGATGATGATATGATCCATACGATTGTAGGGCCCACTATGGTGATGGTAATAAGGGTCATACAATCTTAAGGCATGCCTAATCTTTTGACATTTTGGTCATGTAGCCCCTCACTTCATATTATTTGGTAAATCTAAGGTGTCAAAAGCTATTAATAGGTTACTAGTTATGGATTGTTGTTTTAGATGTCTTGTATTTTTGTAGAATGGTGCAACGTGCAAGGAAGGTCTTTGCCCCCCCAGCACCCTGGTGGGTGTTCGGGGGCAATGCCCCCAACCCGAATGGTATGAGACCGTATTTTGGGTATTTCCATGTATGGGGTATAAATATTGTTCATGGGGTCAAATTAGGGTTGCGCAAGAAACTCTTTTCTGGTTTTTTGGAGCCAGAATATTATTAGGGCTATAATACTTTTGAGAATTAGTGTTTTCAACAAGGGCTCATTTGTGGAGTAGGCACAATGCCAAACCACATAAATCCTTTGTGTTTTATATGTGTTTGGTTATCTTTGTTACATCAGTTAGTTTTCTCATATATGTTTACATTAACAGAGGGAAGAAAAGGAGTGAAATTAATGGGTGTCCAAAAATTAGGTGGTGGAATTTAAAAGGAGAGAAGACAATGTTATTTAGAAATAAATTGATGGAAGCAAGAAAGTGGAATGCCAAGGAAGGGGTGTGTTATGTAGAATGAGATGGCTAAGTGCATTAGAAAAGTGGCAAAAGATGTTTTAGGAGTATTAAGGGCCTGTTTGATTTTCCAATTACAATGGTAAATGATTGTAAATGGGTAATGATTATTTACTCTTGTAATTCGGTGGTCACATCACATACATTTAACTGTAATTATGATTTTGTTACATTGTTTGTTTCACCCTCAAATCACTGTAAAAATAGTGGTTTTGTAATGTGAAAATGTAATGATTACATTTTACTTAACCTCCTTCTTTCACAAGTGGATTTGACTCTCGAACTACGAGCTATAATTCCTCATTAAACAAACACCTAGAAATGATAATGATGGCTCATTTACCTTGCATTTCATAGGAAATTGGAAAATCAAACAAGCCCTAAAGGAAAAAGCCAATCATGTAAGAAACCTTGGAGGAGGAATGACGACGTACCAAAAGCTATTCACGAGAGACTTTAAAGCCTGGCAAGGTACTAGAAATTATCTAAACGTTGAACAACATAGAAATGACAAAAAAGATTGTTAAGAAAGTAGTAAGTGAAAAACCAATCATATAAGGAACCTTGGTGGTGGAATGACAATGTCCAAAAAGCTATTCACAAGAAACATTCATGTTTCAAAGCCTGGCAAGGAAGTAGTAATTATCTAAACAATTAAACAAAATAGAAATGACGAAAAAGATTGCTAAGAAAGTAGTAAGTGAGGCTAAACATAAAGCTTATGATGATCTTTATAATAGATTAGGGACAAAAGAAGGTGAGAAAGATGTCTTTAAACTCGCAAAAATTAGAGAGAGGAAGGGTAGTGACCTAGATCATGGGAGACGCATTAAGAGTGATAACCGGAGGGTACTAGTAAAAAGACAATAAGATCAACAAAAGTTGGACTAGCTATTTTCAAAACTTGTTAAATGATAACCACTCTAAGAGCATCGGTATGGAAGAAACCATAAACTTAAATGACATAGGAGACCATAGATACTTTCGTAGGATTAGAATATCTGACGAGAAAGAAAGAAAAAAAAAATCTTTGAGAAAGATGAAAACAAAAAAGGCCCTCGGACCAAATGGTATACCAATAGAAGTTTGGAAATGTATGGGAGATACTAGGTTATTTTCATTGACAAAGTTGTTCAACAAGATTATAAGATCATAGAAAATGTCAGACAAATGGAGGAAAAGTACCATGGTACCTATTTATAAGAATAAAGGAGACATATAAAGCTGCATTACTATCGTAGGATTAAACTTACGAGCCACACTATGCAACTTCGGAAGAGAGTGATTGAGCAAAGACCAAGGCATGAGATGAATGTATCAGAAAATCAATTTGTATTCATGTCTGAGAGGTCTACCACTGAAGCTATCTTCCTTCTTGGACACTTGATGGAAAAATATAGGAAGAGGAGGAAGGATCTCCACAGTCTTGATTGACTTAGAGAAAGCATCAATAGGGTCCCTGGAGAGTTAAAATCTAGCAGGGTGTTGGGAAAGGAAGGAGTTTAATAAGATATATTAACATGATTAAGGATATGTATAAGGGAGCGGTAACAAATGTGAGGACCACTAGTGGAAGAGAAAAGTGAGTTTCCACCAAGGGTTGGCATTGAGCTCATGTCTTTTCATTATGGACAAGCTAATGAGGCATTTACAGGAAGAAATCCCATGTGTATGTTGTTTGTAGATGACAAAGTTTTGATTAACAAAACAAGGGAGGGCATAAATACAAAGCTAGATTTATAGAGGGATGCTTTAGCATCTAAATAATTTAAAATTAGTCGAACTAGAACAACGTATACGAAGTGCAATTTTAGAAACAATAGGAGTGAAAACAAGCAATTAGTTAAGATTGTTAACCAAGAAGCTTCACAGAATGACCACTCTCAATACCTTGAGTTAGTAATTCATGAGTGGAGAGATTGAGAAGGATGTTACCCATAAAATTCAAGCAGGATGGATGGTGCAGGACATATGATCTAGGCTAGATTTGATGCAAAAAAATTATAAACGGATTAAAGAGTAATTTTAAGCATAAAAATATACTAATCTACCACAAATCCAAGAAATCAAATAGACAATAAAATTCAAATTTCAAGCTAAATCACAATCCCACAATAAACTAAACCATATAAAACACAAATTTCAAAGGATCAATGGAATGTAAAACTTCTACTTTAGCATAGGCTTAGGTCTAATTTAAAGAGGCTGATTTGGTCTCTCTAGGGTTAAGGATATGATAATCTAGGGTTAGGGGAATAGGGGATTAAGGTTTCATGGGGAATTGGGGATTAGGGCTTGGAAAAATTAAAAAAAACAAGGTTTATAGGTGAATAGGAATTAGGGTTTTAGCCTAGGGTTTAAGGAATAGGAAGAAGGATCGAACAGAGGGAAGAAAGGTGAGTAGGGGGCTGACCGTACGGTTGTATGGACCTGTCTGTATGGCTGTACGGACTGATTTTTATGGACAGGCTGTGCATACGTGTAGGCTTAATGGAGATGGGGTGGGGTGGGTTTTTGTGGAAAGAGGGATAAGAGAAAATGGGTTAGGGTAGTGGGTTTAGGTTTAGAAGAAAAGGATAAAGGGATCTAGGTTCGAAGAAGAAAAGTAGAAGAAAAAAGGGATTTGAGAAGAAGATGAGAAAGACGAGAGAAATACCTTTTCAAAGAGAAATAAGAGAGGATGTATTAGGCTTCACACCTGAGCATCACACCATCAATCTCCATTCACAAGAGAATCCATTCACAGGAAGAGAAAGTTTCTTGAAGCAAAGAGTTTTCCTTCAAATCATAAATAATGGCTAGGGCTAGACGTCCAAGCCTTTTATAGTCTCAAGAGGGACTTTTTACAAAAAAACGCTCTCAGATGAAAATCTCTACATAAAGATGCTCAATGAAATAAAATTTGTTCTTAACCCCCTAATCTCAACAAAATATCAAAATAAATCCAAAATGAATAATCAACTAAATAAAAGAAATAAATCTAAAACATTCTAAAGTCTATGATCAATGTGATCTAAAATTACAATGATCCAACCGTCTGATCGAAGCGTCCTTAAGATCCAACCGTCCGATGAACGTGTCCTCACAATCCAATAGTCCAAACTCCTCAATAAGCAACCCACGTGCATCTTCCTAGTGTAGGGTCTTCGAAGATGCATGATCACGCATGTGGGGTCTTCAATGTGGCCCATCTGGGCCCATGTAATGATCACCAAGCCAAAGTGAAACTGGAGCTGATCTTCTCCTCCTTTGGTATACTCTGTAAGGTGCACGGATGTCCTCATTAGTGGAACAAATGGAGAAGTGCCTCAAGAGTTTTATGTGATCGTTGTGTACCACTCAAACTGAAAAAGAAATTTTATAGGATAGCTATAAGACTGACCATGCTTTATGGGATAGAATGTTGGGCGGTTAAGGAACAACATGTTCGTAGGATGAGTATAGTTGAAATGAGGATTTTAGATGGATGAGTGGCAAGACGAGGAAAGATAGAATTAGAAATGAATGCATTCGAGGTGCACCAATAGGTAAATAAGATGAGGGAAAGTTGACTTAGATGGTTTGGTCACATGCAACAGAGACGAAGAACTACACCAGTTGGGAGTGAGTTGGTATAAGTTGGAGGCTCTAAAAGGGCAAAGGGAAGGCCCAAAAGGACATCGACGTGATGACCTATGGTTAAACTGAAAGTCTGGCCCTTGATATAGTGTTATGGCATATCAGGATTCATGTAGCTAACCCCAAATAATTGGGATAGAGCTTAAATGAAGATGATGATTAAAGTGTCAAAAGAATATTGTAACAAGTGAGGGGCAAATTACTTAAAGTATATAAGCAAGTGGGAGGGGAACCCTAACTTTTCTCATTCTTCTTTCACTCTCTATCACTTTTCTGCCTTACTCCTTTCCTTTTATTATCTTCCTATATCAAACTACAATAACAATAATAATTCTACAGAAAAATGACAAAATCGCCTTTAAATTTGTACTCTTTCAGCGAATTCCCTTCGAGTTTTCAAAGTATTCAATGGAGGGCACCCACCATCCCTTTTATCCTTTCTGTAGAAGCACCAATATCTTAGCTACTAAGATCAAACATAAGGCTCTTCCCACTGCCATGTACAGATCGCCAGAGAGATTTATGTCACTCCTTTGACATTTCTTGCCAGAGCATCAATCCTCTGGCATGATTTTTTTTAATCTTGATTGTGTTATAATCGATTCAGGCAAGACCGGAACCAGTAAGTACATAAGCAAAAGTTTTAGCTATGATATTACTAGCCTTTCTTTAATATCATTATTCATATATGAGGAACTGCCTTCCGAACAAGGTAACATAGAGTATACATACACTAATATTGTATCCCCAAATACTTATAAAGTTGTTTCATGCCATCACAGAGAAAGAAACAAGGAAAACCAAAATTTTAAGCTATGTCAATGGAAAAATTACACAAATCATCCAAGGGAACAGAAAACATGCATCAAGGAAAATAAACAATATGAGATATGTATATGAGGTGCAATGTGTACCTAAAGATTTTGGACAGGCATAACAAGGTGAAAAAGATGCACGCGCACATGGTATCCTCTAAAGAATCAGAATTGTAGTACCTGAGCTGCAAGAAGAGCACCATCGAAGCCGTTAGGTGAGACCTCAATTTCCTTCACACCCTTTATTAACTCCTGGAAAGAGAAAATCATTTCATGGTGTTTAATACAAACTGTTCAAAATAAACAAGTAACCTCCCAGCACAGCTGTATTCATATTTCATAATCATATTATTGGATCATTTCATTAACATATATGGGAAATGACAAATATTTTCTTTTCTTTTCTTTTTTTGAAAGATGAGAATTTTATTCATAAGCAGCAAAAGCAAAGAGAACAACCTATACAAACAAGAAGACAAACAAAAGACAAACAAACAAACAAAACAAAACAAAGTAAACAAAAAAATACAGAAAGCTGCTCCATGACAAATATTTTCATCCTTAGAAAAGTGAAATCCACAATAGTTGACCCATATATTAGATAATATTATACATCAATTTCATTTTAAATAGAGATGCTTGACAGGAAGAGCAAAAGTTTTTTTTTTTTTTTTTTTTTTGCATTCATTTATATCCTTCCCATTAGAAAAGAAAGAAAGGAAAAAAAAAAAAAAAAAGGCAAAATATCATGCCATGCAAGCATGCATCATAATCATTGAAGCATGCAAAATTTATCGGAAAAAAAAGGAAGGAGAGAGAAGGATCTTTGAAATACTATTAGCTCGGATCAAGGACTCAAGAACAGCCTCCCCAAATCAATTTCCTTGACAGCACAGAGGCAGGAAAACTGTAACAAGATGCACAATCTTAAACATTAACTCATACTAGTGTATGGCCTGAACAATTGCTTCACTCTGTACACTATTACTAATACAGCGATATCCATGTAAGAATTTTCTGTTCAATGGGCCTCCATAGATCAACAGTTTGGATTGGTCATATCAGTGACCCTTGGATCTATGGACTATAGGCATGTCAATGGGCCCCACTTTAGTGAGATCTTGTTATATACTTGAGAATAAGGGAACAAACACTTCCATGTTTCATCATGCGTGCAGTAACTTGGTAAGTGCAGATTCATTGTTAGTATGGAGACTTTGAGGAGAGGATAAAGTTTGTGATACCCTATCCTTCTCACATCTATAATTACATTAGCCTTGGTCTACCATCCACCCTCAACCATCGCATGGTGTTCTCATCTTAGCATGCTTTTGGGAAGAGAAGGAAGATCAAGACGCATCCATCTCAATGCTTCAATCATTCACCAATGCCTCCCAGTGCCGGTACGCATTTCAGTTTGCCCAATCCTTCATTAACCATGCATGAGATCCGGGCTACAAAACTATAGATTTCAACTTAGTCTGGTCTATACAATTATTTTTAGGGCATTCTTTCACTCTTTCGTTGCATAACTGTCTTGGGCATTTTACTGAGAAAAAACAACAATTGCTCTTGTGGTCGCATATAGTCAAAACGGCTGTCATAATGAAGAACGTATCCATTCTCTCTACTTCTTCCAATTTCGGTCAGCGATCAAATCAGCCAGCATTGAATCCTCAGTAAACTATTATTATACAACTCAATTGCAACTCACTTGGCCTAATAAATGAGCCTGTTGTGTGTTCTACTATAGGTTGGCAGATCAAGGACATGATGCAGGCTTTCCTGCCTCGATCTAGGCAATTCTGTGCAGCTTTTAATGGCACATTTCAGCCTTATGCATCCATACCATGACATGGGCAGCGTAATTACCAGTGGCGCATTTTTACATTAGAATTTACTGCTGCTGCAAAAACAACACTCTTTCCTATTCATGACAGGGATGAATTCCTTTAGAATTGTTTTATGGCTCTTCTCTCATGTTTATTGACATGTCCGCAACCAATCCACTAGTTATCAAGCATCAAATAAATAAAAAAAAGGAAGAAAAGAGAGGGAAAAAAAGAGACTGTTATGAGTTATTTTCATCACTGTTTAAGCATAATCTTGATTGCAATTCGTCAGTGATATTTGGTGCATATTCTCGAATTTTGGAATTTTAACGATCTTCAAAAAAAAAAAAAATGTTTAAGTCTTTTGATTCAAGGTAGCACAGTGCTCAAGAGAAGTAACACAATCATTTTATTTTTTTTATTTTTATTTTTTGGGTTGTCAAAGATCTTCATCTAACACAAATTGCATGGAACATGCATGAATACATGAGAAGAAGTGATTCATTACCTGAAGGTCTGAGATGACATCAGATAACCGACCACTTCTCAGAATAACAGAACTTGTCAAACCTAAACATAGAAAACAAAGTGAAACTGTATAAATATAAAGGAGCATCATATGCATAGGAAAATGGCAATTAGAATATTTTAGCTCTGTTTGTTTTTAAACAAAGGCATTTTTGAACAGAATGGCCAATGCGTACATCCCAGAATAGTGTTACATATATAACACTTTGAGGCCACCACTACCATAATGACCACCATAATAGTTTCCAAAACAATTGTACTTTGGAATGGAAGAGCTTCAAGCATCTATGGTAACTAACATCTCAAATTGGATCTGCATATTGGGGCGTGCTCTGCTGGTACTGCTATCACTGTAAGCTACGACTTATGGTGGTACCAGACAGAAGTTGGACCCTTTATTCAAGACATCCAACCTAACCATTGAATGTGTGGCCTCAAGTTACCCCTGCTTCCCAAAAATCCACCCAATCCGAAACTTAGGTGGGCCACAACACAAGGAACAAGTGAGACTGGACATCCACTGTTGGTTTGAATAGGGGCCCACTGTGTAGTGTATCTGAAATCCAGGCCATTAAAAGACCCTTCATCTGGCCTCGATGAAGGGTCAGGCCCAAAATCAAGCAGTTTTGCAACTTTTTTTTTTTTTTTGAAGGGTGGCTGTTTTGCTACTCAGGTAGGCCCCAATGCAAATCAAGGGTGGGAATTCCATCCATCTCATTCTGTGTGCTGTGGCCCACCTGAGTGTTGGATCAGGCTGATTTTCGATAACTTGGGGTAACATGAGCTCATGCATTTCTGGAGGTTGCCAGCTTTGGAGTTGGGGGGGTTTAGATTTCTTGTTTCTCTCTCTTTTCCTTTTTCTTTTTGTTTTACTTCTTTTTTCTGTGTTTCTTCTCTTTCTTGGGTTTTAATAAAAGTTCATCATTCAAAAAATAGAAAAAAGGTGAGCTCATGCATCTGATGGACGGGTTTCATGTCCTATATCATGTTGGCCCCATATTCGGTAACCACCGTAAGCTTATGGTGGTATCGGTAACCCCTGGAGTGCACCTCCTATATTACAGGTTGGTAAATGGAAAAACAAATGCTCATCACTCCGTGGGCTGTCCCTTGGAATCTTCTAGCCAACCATAGAATTTTCATAAACAGTAGCTAGATGCCAGCCATTTCCCCAATCTTTCAATCGTAAATGCAGCAGTTAGAATTCTGAGTTTGCAATTGAAAGATTGGGGAAATGGCTGGCATCTAACCGTTGTTTATGAAAATTCTAAGGTTGGCCTGAAGATTCCAAGGGACAGCCCATGGAGTGACGAGCAATTGCGAACCTGTATGTAGGAGGTGCGCTCCAGTGGCACCGATACCACAAAACTAGCATTAATTTGTGTTTGATTGGATGTACAATTAACTTAGATTGAGGTAATCAAGTTTCAAAAGAGTGAAAATCATCATCATCTTCATCTAAGCCTTATCACAATTAATTGGGGTTGGCTTTCAACAGTGGAAATGATGATTGCAATATCTTCCTGATGAGCAACACTCATTAACTATTCTCATGATTGCCGCATTTTTTCTTGTTTCAAGACTAATATAAAATGAATGTAAATGCAAATCGGTACCAGTTATTCAATCTTTCACTTAGTGGAATCATCAAATGTCAGGTACCACTCAGTTGCAACTTAATTTTTGCAATCTAAGCGAATCTTAGATCGGAATGCATCTTGAACTAATCTATACCACAAGACCATAACACAAAACACCATGTTTTCACCGCAAAAAAATCAAAGTTTAAATGCCATGTTGGTGTATTGAATTGTTAACAGTTGTATGCTTAATTGTGTATAGTGTGTTGGTTTTATATTCTTTTTCCCCTTTTGCCCCTGTCCTTTTGTTGGGTTGCTCTTCTTTGTAAAGGGGTATTCTTGTACTTTGTGAGAGATATATAGATGTTTCTTTTCTTGAGGGTTGAGAGGAGAAACCCTTCAACCAAGAGCTTGCATGACACCTTGTCTTTGAGAATCTTCATGGAATGCCTGCCTAACATGGTATCAGAGCTTCCTCTCTGATCTGTCCTTGCCTCAGTGACTCATGCTCCTTTCTGCTCCGGTCTTTAATCTCAGCAAAAGCTGCATCCGGAACGGCGCTGCCTTCTCTACCGCAACCTCCGAATCTGCCTCTGGAACCCACTACCAGCTCCATTCAGCGGCACTTCCAACCACAGAACAGGCCCCTGCTCCACCTTCTGCCATCAAATCTGACGCACCTACTAGCTAGGGCCGTTGGAATCAGAGCCGTTTGATACTCCATCTCCGATCTTTATCTAACAGCAGCTCCAACAGCCCTTGAATCACCGGGATTCATTGCTCAATACCTCCATTGTTGCATTGGTAAGAAGAAAAAGGGGGGTTTTCTTTCTTTTTTTTGTAAACCCTCCATCTGTGTGGTGGTCCTTTTTTTTTCCATGCAACGCCGGCAGCTCTGTGCGTGGTTGTGATCTCATTCTGGTTACTCGTCTCTACTTATGGACAAAGAAATTTATCGGTGTACTTTCGACGGCACCAACTACGGCCTATGGTCGATACACTTCCAGAGTTTCCTTAAGGGACGTGGCCTATGGAAACCGATTGATGGGTCCGTTACAGCCCCCTCCACCAATCTGAAGCAACAGGCCGATTGGGAAATGAAGAATGGAAGAATCATCACTTGGATTCTCAACTCTGTACACAAATCGATTGATATTAGGCTGACCCCACATCGTACAGCCAAAGCGATGTGGGATCACCTCAAAGTAATCTAGCAACAAAGCAATGAGGCCCGTCTCTATCGTATCCCGTATCACTCAGGGTAATAAGAGCATCCAGGCCTTTTATTCCGACATTGTCACCATATGGACAGAGATAGCGATGATGGACCCCGAATTTCCTACAGACTTTCTCGTTTTCCAGAGTATGCGAGAGCACACACGTGTACGACAATTTCTCATGAAGTTACGAGCGGAGTATGAGCCTTACCAGGCTGCCCTTTTGAATTGCAGTCCCCTTCCGTCTCTGAATGTTGTGATCAATGATCTGCTAGCTAAGGAGCAGAGACTCAACGTTCTCTCCTCCATGCCTCAAGCTCCTGGTTCGTCTGATCTGGTGTTGGTCGCCTCTAGTCCTTCGGGTAACCGTGGGATGCGCTCCATATCTTCTCATGTCTGTAGTGTTTCTTCTAGTGCCCGTGGTATGCGCCCTGTGACGTACCATGGCTGCAACAAAGTAGGCCATGTTGTCTCTCAATGTAGCAAGTGGTGTGCCTATTGTCGTAGGACGGGACATGGTATTGTTGATTGCAAGACCAAGGCTTATGCTACTTCCCGGGGACATGACCGTGGTCGTGACCTTGGATATGCTCCTGGTCAAGCTCTTGTTGTTGCTTCTCCTCCTTCGATCCCTGAGCCTATTATGAGTGATATTGCCAGCTCCTCCACCTCCTCTCATTTAACTCCTAAGATGCTTCAACAGATAGTGCAGGCCCTTTCCGCTGCTGGTCTGTCAGGTACTCCTCCTTCGCCCCTGTGGTTTTTTTACTCCAGGGCCTCCAATCATATGACTGGTAACCCCTCTTCGCGATATCCAACCCTATACTGGTTCGCAGGTTATTTCCACTGCTGATGGGACTCAGTTGCACATCTAATCGGTTGGCTCTTTGATCCTTTCTCCTTCTTCCCATCGAAAAATTGTTCTTAGTGATGTATTTCATGTTCCCAAGCTTTCCTCTAATTTGATCTCTGTTGGTCAGCTTACTAATCAAAATTGTTTAGTCATGTTTCTCCCTGATTGTTGTTTTGTGCAGGATCAGGCAACGGGGAAGGTGGTTGGGAAGGGTATGAGGAGAGGGCGTCTCTTCATGCTGGATTTTGATACATCTGTGACACCAGCCCCGTGTTTTTTTGTGTCATCCAAGTCTGATATTTCATTGGCAAACCGAAAGTGGAAACCATGGCATTGTCGTCTTGATCATCTGCATTCTGATCAATTGCTTCATTTATTTTCTTTTGGCATGTTGGATAACCTGAAAGTTAACAAATCTGTTTTGGATCTTGTTTGTTCTTCTTCTTGCTTATCTAAAAGTAAATGTGCTCTGTTCTTTTTAAGCACAACTCAATCTACTTCTATATTTGAACTTGTCCATACTGATGTCTGGGGGCCTTCCCCTATTTTATCAATGTCTGGGTTACGTTATTATTTGATTTTCATCGATGATTTCACTCGTTACGCATAGATCTATTTTATGCACTCCAAATCCCAAGTCTTTGGTATTTTCAAGCAATTTTCTTCTATGGTTGACACTCAATTCGGGGCCAAGATTCGAACCCTTCATTCCGACTCGAGGGGGGAGGGGGAGTATATCTCCCTGGATTTTAGTACTTACCTTCGGGACCATGGGGTTATTCATCAGAGGACATGTCCTGATACTCCTCAACAGAATGGAGTGGCCGAACAGAAAAATCAGCACATAGTTGAGACTGCGAACACATTAATGAATGATATGTCTGTTCCTCGCTCTCTTTGGGCTGAAGCCATGTTACACTCAATCTACCTAATCAATTGCATGCCTACTAAACTTCAAGATAACACTTCTCCCTATTTTGCCCTTTAAGGTTCTCACCCTGACTATTTAACGTTTCGGGTCTTTGGATGTGTTTGCTATGTTCACCTTGCTTCCCGTGAACGTAATAAACTTTCACCCAAATCTGTTAGATGCATGTATTTGGGCTTTGGGGAGACACAGAAAGGGTTCCAGTGCTATGATCCTGTTGCTCGTAGGCTACGGGTATCCCGTAATGTTATTTTCCTTGAACATATTCATTTCCATGCACCGTCTATTACTTCTACTCTTATATCTCCATCACCTGGCTTAACCTTTTTTTCCTGACATACCATCTGCTTCTAATGTACCGCCTCGCCCCTTACAGGTTTATACTCGCCGGCAAAGAGCTCCTCCTCCTCTGGCCATGCCCACTGCTACTGCTGCTGTCGATCCGGATCCTCCTTCGGTACGTCAATCTACCCGGTCTCATAGGGCTCCAGATGGTCTCATTTATTCTATGCCGGCCATGACTTCCACTTTGGATTCTATTTCCATCCCTACCTCTTACTCACAGGCTGCTGCTCAGAGTTGTTAGAGGGATGTTATGGCGGAAGAGCTTCGGGCTTTAGATGAGAACTATACGTGGGAACTTGACACGCATACTCCAGAGCAACAACTTATAGGCAGTAAAAGGGTGTATTCCATCAAGTTGAAATCCAACGGTTCTCTGGATAGATACAAGGCAAGGCTAGTTGCCCAAGGGTACAAACAGGAGTATGGTATTGATTATGATGAGACCTTTGCCCCTTGTTGCTAAAATGAAGACTGTTAGAACTTTGCTTGCTCTTACCTCTTTTCATGCTTGGCCCACGTTTCAGATGGATGTAAAGAATGCATTTCTTCATGGTGACCTTCAAGAAACAATGTATATGAAATTGCCTCCAAGGTCTAATATTAGTACTGGTGATATGGTTTGCCACTTTAAGAAGGCTCTTTATGGTCTCAAACAAGCTCTGTGTGCCTGGTTTCAGCGATTTCATGACGTAGTTGTCGATGCTGGTTTCTCTCAGAGTGGTCGCGATCCCTCGTTATTTACTCGCAATACCTCCAAGGGCCTTGTCATTGTTCTGGTATATGTGGATGATCTGATATTGACGGGCAATGATTCTGCTGGGATTACTGAGCTTCAGATGGTTCTCTCATCTTCCTTCAAAATGAAGGATTTAGGCCCTCTCACCTACTTCTTGGGTCTTGAGGTCTTGCGCTCTAAACGAGGGATTCTTGTAAGCCAATGGAAATTTACTCAAGACCTAATTGCTATGGCTCAATTGACGGATCAAAAATCACGTTAAACTCCCCTAGAACTAAATGTTCAATATGGCCATGATAATGGGGACTTGCTGGAGCAGCCTACTCTTTATCGTCGCTTAGTAGGTAGTTTGGTATATTTGACGATGACTCAGCTTGACATTGCTTATGTTGTTCAAGTTGTCAGTCAATTTGTCTCGGAGCCTCGAACTCTGCATATGACTGTTGTTCTTCGGATCATCCCGTATTTACATGGGACTATAGACCAATCTCTATTTTTCTCTTCCAGTGCTCCTTTGGAGCTTCGAGCTTATTTTGATGCTGATTGGGCGGGGTGTGAGGTTACTCGCCGGTCCACCACCCGGTATTGCGTGTTCCTTAGCTCCTCGCTTATCCCTTGGAAGTGCAAGAACTAAGAAGCAACCAACAGTCTCTAAGTCGAGCACAGAGTCTGAGTACCGTGCGATGTTTGCTGCATGCAGTGAGGTTGTATGGCTCCGTAGACTCCTTTCTGATCTTGGGGTTCATCTCTCGACCCCAACTCCTTTTCATGTCGATAACATCAATGCCATTCAGATTACCTCCAACCCTGTCTTTCATGAGAGAATGAAGCACATCAAGATTGATTGCCACTTCATCCATGAGAGATATCAATCCGGCATCATCTCCCTTCCTCACGTGGCGTCCCAGCCAAGACGCTATCTTCAGCCCGTCATTCCTTCCTAGTTGCCAAACTCATGTTGGTGGATCACACGCCTTAGTTTGAGGGGGGGTGTTAACAGTCGTATGCTTAACTGTGTATAGTGTGTTGGCTTTATATTCTTTTGCCCCTGCCCTTTTGCTGGGTTGCTCTTCTTTGTAAAGGGGTATTCTTGTACTTTGTGAGAGATATATAGATGTTTCTTTTCTTGAGGGTTGAGAGGAGAAACCCTTCAACCGAGAGCATGCATGACACCTTGCCTTTGAGAATCTTCATGGAATGCCTGCCTAACATGAATACCAATCCTCTGCTCCCAGCCATGGATTTTTACTTGGGACCCACTTGAATAAAATTGAAAAAATGGCTTATACGTTCCAATATTCAAGTGTTGCTGTTATTTAAAATAGCAGTTTTGAAGTGTGATTTCCCCTCCGAGAACGAAACTGATACTACTAGTGTCAACTCAGTTCTGTTTCAGTCCAGTGACTCGTTTACTAGTCCCCAGCTGATGTGCATGGTATCCTCTGGCCTTGCTTCTGTGCAGCCCAACTGGTCACAATCCAGACCGTTGATCTGTTGGGTCTCATGGATGAGAAAATTCCCACAAAAAAAAAAAATCCAGGCTGGAAGATTGTATCCGCCCAATTTTCAACTTTTATCAATTTAAACGCAATCAACGCAATTTTGTTTCATTACCCATCATTGCTGATCGAAGAATTAAGATCCACCAATCTGGGAGATCTTATGGGCAATCCTCATCCACAGCACATCCAATCACATCAACGGTCTGGATTCCAGAACCATGGACCTCACTTGCCAGTACCTAAAACGCCAGAGAACACCATGCATGTATATATATTTCCTCGGGCTGAGGATCATAGAATTCCTAAATGCTTTCTATGGATTCCGTTACTATAGCTTTTCTGGCGTTCCTACGAAATCTGGACCGTTCGTTTGTGGAACGAACGGTATCCAATAGAGGAAAGATTTTCTATTGAATTCTTCTATCCTTTGTCTCCATAAAAACAAGAGGCTTTTGATTCGTGATATGCATAATTTAAAATTTCCAATCCTATCCATCACAAATAGAGAAAAGACGCGTCCATCCTAAGCTTAGAAATGGTTTCAGAGAGAAAGAGAGGGACCTGCTCCGACGAGAATGAGGACTTTGGAGGTGGAAACGCCGGACTGCATCGCCATTTTCTGAGTTGTTGGAGGGCAATTTCCGGAACCTGCTTTTAGACGGGAGAGAGCCTGCAAGAAGGAAGAACGGAGAATCGTAAGATGGTCGGTATTCTTCTGGAGTTCGTCTTGCCTCCGTCGCGACTTATGTTCTAGCGTGTGTTGCTGCCCACAGGGGCCCACATGTTGAGTAGCCCGGTGATCGTAACCGTCAATGTTGTGGAATATATTCTATAAAATACACTTTGATAAATCACATTGGACGAATCACTATGACCATAGCTATGTATAGATGAATCTAGATTAATGGAAAGAGCATTTTCAGCGGCTTGCATTTAACTCCAAAATTGAAAGGTTAGGATCATCTATAAAGTGCGATTGTAATCCCGTATCTTATTTATGGTAGAAAATATGATCTGGATGGTTCAGATCATATACATAGATCACCATGTGGACCCCAGTCGGTGGAGACGCACTATGATACTATCTCGCGATAGAGGCAAAACGAACTCTTTTTCTCTGACAATAGCGGGTGCGCCGCAGCGCGCTTCATACGAGAGTTCTATGCAGTTCCCTTAAGGTACACGTGGCAAATATCTATTCATCTAGACCGTTGATATGATATGGATATCTTGTGGATGGACAATAGGTGAAAATTTTGATTTAAAAAACGTTTCTGAGCTTCCATTTGTTATGAGTTTGATAGGTCATTTTGGACCGTTGATATAACTTTTATTTTATAGGCCACTTATCGGATGGATGTAACATTTTATTAGATTTTATTTTCAAGTTATTGTCCATCGAAATAATGGCCCATCATATGGACAGTTCTGATTACTCCACTTTATCCACGTGCACTGTCAGAAAGGCAATGCATGGATTTTTGTGCAGCGCGCTATTTTCTTTCTACTTTCTACTCTTACTCCATTGTGCAAGTACACTTCTCGGTAAATGGATGGTTTCAAAATTGATCAACGCCAAACCACGAGTGGGGCCCCTGTGATGAGTAGGCCAACTTGATCATAAGCCAAGGCTTTGGTGAATCGCTCTTGATTAACGGCTTGGATCTTTCGTACGCCTCCATGGATACACGTGCCTGCGTGTAGAGATGTGCCTGATGAATCAACATCTCTCTCAAACTTCGCGCAGCAGGAGCCGTTGCTAGGATACAACTGAGCTACATTGCAGCACACGTGAATGTAATGAAAATCTTAACCGTTCATTTAGAGTAAACAACAGTGAGTTTGTTATATACAAGAAATCAGATTTATTAACAGTCCCTAAACTCTGATTAATGGACATCTGTTTGTCAAATGTTAACCGTTCATTATTCAATTGTTGTCTATATCTACCAATCTACTAGTTAGGATTGTGCTATTGACGCAACATTTTACTTATGATCCATCTACATTGTGTCCCACCATTCGAGTGGTTTGGATTTAAGGCACGTGCCACGTTTACCGCAGGAGAACTCAGCTGTGTGCTAAATACTGCGTAGCATGCTGCTATTTCAAGCCCCGCCCGGCATTTCTGAAATTCAACCAGTCAAGCGGGGGATTGGAGAAGGATAACCGGCGCATTGGGACACCTGCATCCATGGGCTGAACCAATCTCCACCGTCAGATAGTCCTCTTACGGTGATCTTTGCCATACAATAGGTGGACCCACGGAGAAAATATGCACGACTGAATTCACATGACACACATCCTAGGGAAATTTATGAAGATGGCCTCTAAGTATGACAAAACCAAGGCTTTACCTTCCCTTTTTTAGAACTTAGCTTTATGAAGGCATTTTTTACTTTTTGCAATGCAAGACGAAAATATTCATCTGTCATTTGTTGTCTCGCGAGGCGGAAGCTTATCTCATAGTATGAAAAGAGTGTTGTCGTCCTCTCTAAACTATAAATGGGTCCACCCCTTGGGTGATCTATGCTGTTCATTTTAGTCGAACAGTCACGAATCATATAATGGTATTTGTGAGTTTTCAAAGAGAAAATTCTGTGGCTCACAATAACATTAACATTGTTCATTAATTTTGAATTTTTTTATCCGATATGCTCCATTTGTCATGACTTTTACCTTCAAGCTTGGGCCAATGATACGAAATTAAAACTCATTTCACGTTGATGGATTGAATTTGCTTCATGACAAGTCAATGAACCTTACATAAGATATGGGATGGGCTCTTGTGGGGAGCATAGCCACAGGAAAGTCATTTGAAATTTTTCTTCTTTTCTTCTTAGTTTTTGTTTACATGAGGAGACCACATAGGCTTCGAACCTCAAAGCTCTAATGAATATTTGATGAAACTCAATACATTCTCTAAGTAAAAAAACAAGGGTTATTTTAAGTTTTCTAACCACACTCTTCGATGTAGAAGCCATGGCGGGCACTAATTCACCAAGCTGATTAATATATAATTGTGAGTCTAACACATTTATTTAAATGGGATGTTTTTTTTAGGGTGCGCCTAGCTACAACTTGGCCCAACTTAAGATGAATCCGTTTTAAAAGTGAGTTAGGCCACTTAACATGAGGTTCAACCTCACCATTGCCACCCTAATAAGTGGGGACACCAACGACATGGTGCAGCCTCAATGGTATGTTGATGTGGCAAATTTATGGGGACCAATGCGTTGTATCCTCATTGTCCCTCTATTTTGCAAGATCATTTTAGCGCATGAGCCCACAAATGAGGCAGCTCTAAGATTAAGTGGGCCACACCATTAAAAGCAACAGGGACAATGATGCCCCACTCTTGAAACCTTCCTAGGGCACATCATGATGTTTATTTGCAAACTAACTTGTTCTTAAAGCCGCACTTGGCCTGGATGAAGAGAAAACTCAAATGTCAGTTTGATCCAAAACTCTCATGGGTCTAAGAAGTTTTCAATGGTAGATGCTCAATCCCCACTATGTTATGTTTTGTGGTCCACTTGAGCTTCTCTAGGCAAAATGGGATGAAGGGCCTTTGCATCACAATTTTAAAAAATAAAGGTTTACTTCTATCACTAATTGGTAAGGGGTTTTATGGAAAATGGCTAAAAATAAGGGGTCTGTGTTTTAATAACCCTTCTGATTATTTACGATCCATTTGACAACCATTAATTGGAGGGTTAGCATTGTTTGATCAATACAATTTAGATACAATTCTCCATCTAAAATGGGGCCCACAAATTTTGAATGGTCTGGATAAGCTGTACATGAAGAAGATGAGCCCCACCATTTTGTAAGTGGTGCACACTTACAAAGAGCATGGACACCGCAGAGAATTTCCCTTCTCAAGATCCCGAGTAACAGTAACAACAATATAACATAAAGAGAGATGATTCGCAAGGCATCTCTAATTGGTGGTTCTCACCACAATTCATACAAGAACAATCGAAACCGTTCAAGGCCTCCACCATTTAGAAATAGGCTATTAGTGCACTTTTCTGTGGCATACTAGTGCACCTTGTTTGTCAATCACTTACGTCAGTGAGTCTAGTGTCGATTGAGCTTAATGAAGATGAAAACCGAAAACTCAAGTGGCCCCGCTGCATCAAGGAAGAAGAATCAGGTAAAAGTGATACCTTGGTGCCTTAACCTTGGCCAAAACCCAACCCTTAACCTCTTTGATGACCTTGACCATCTTAGGAAAACCCTTAGTCATCTTAGAGTGGCCCTAGGTGTCCCTGAACATCACCCAAATCGTGGCCTAAGCAAGTGGGTTGAAGAGCACTTGGGTCAGCAACCATCAGGCTGAACCCAGGCCTGACCGACCGGTCACGACCGGTCGGATGGACTGGACCGACCGGTCAAGACCGATCGGACTAAGGTCCAGAGAGGTCAGGGGGTGCTGGAGTGTGCAGGCCACTGGGGCCGACCGGCTGGGCTGGGCTGGTCCGACCGATCGGACAGTCTTCCTTTACAAGACAGCAAGCTTTCTGTCTTATGTTGGCCTATGGCTGACCGGTCGTGAACCCTGGACGACTGGTCGTGGACCCCTGGCCGACCAGTCACGACCAGTCGACACTAACCGTTTTCTGCCCGTTTTGTATCCGTTGCACACTTTTCTATATAAGGGCATGGCTTGTTTTGAGGGGATATGAGAGTGATTTCAAGAGGAGTGAAGCCACCATTGTTGGAGACCATTTGAGGCTCATTCCCAACCTATGCAAGGCATCTTCCTTGTGCTTTAACACAAGATTAGAGCATTCCAAGCTCACGAAGAAGATGACCTTCATCGCCTCTTGATCTCTAGAGTTTGAAACCTTCTTGATTAGCAGATCCTTATCCAAAACTCTAAGATGAGATCGTTGTAGGAGAGAACCTCTAGGCAACCCATTCCCATTAGTTATAGAGTTCTCAAACCTACCCTCCTAGCACCTTGGGCATCTCAAAGGCATCACATGCAAGGTGTTTGATCAAGTGTGGCTGAAGCATTGGCGATGCAACGACAACACGATCGAGGGAGCAAGGGAAGCTGATTGAAGCACGGGAGAAGCGGAGATCAAGCAATCCAATCCGGTGCTGAACAAGGGACTCATCCGACAAGTAAGGTTGTCCTTTTTTAGAGTGCTATTTAGAGTTTGTTTGTCAAACTCGATCTAGGGACGTTAGCCGTTCCTTGGCCCGTTAGTCGGACCTAAATTAAGTCTCCAAGGGGGAGCCTCCGACACGGGAGCAAACGTGCATCGAGTTGAGAGTTAGCCCATGTCTAAAACTCCGTTTGGGTTGAGAGTTAGCCCTTTTATTCAAAACTCCGGTTATGGTTAAGAGGTGAACCAGTAAAACCTCCGTGTAAAGGTTGAGAGGTGAACCTCATTTAAAACCTCTGATAGTGAATGCCGGTGTGCTCAAAAGGAGTTGAGTACTTGAACCGGGAGTGGAGTAGACCCAAAGTCGAACCACTATACATGCTTATGTTTGTGATTGAATTGAGCACATTGATATCTTAGCACTGTTAGTTTAATTGTCTAATTATGAATGCTTGATAGGAATGTATGCTAAGCACTAATTAGGCACATCCACACACAATATGTACTTTCACTAGTTATGTAGACTTGAGCTCATTGATCCATTCTCATAAGTCTACATAGGTTGCATAGGTTAGGAGCTTGATTAGTTAAATCTTTTAATTACCTATGCATGCTTTATACTAGGTTGTTTATTGCTTAACCATGTGCTAGTCTTGTGATTGGATCCACTTAGGCTTGGAAGCCAAAGTGTTCTTACTTACTTAGTTTGATTGTATAAGTAGGCGAAAAGAATTTCAAAAAATGTCCTAATCACCCCCTCCTATAGGTTTAGCCATAATTATAGTTGCTCTTTGAGCTTCCACACATACGTGGGTGTCGTGTTAGACTACCGACGTACTTTCATAGGCCACTGATTAAATGCCGTGGATCTGATTGACTTGATGTTTCATTGCTGGCCATTCATCACGGGCACACTTCTACTTTTGTATGGATCACCGTATAGGTGCGCAACTTGGCTGTTACCTAGGTAACAGCTTAGTGGGTGTTACTAGGGCTGTAAATGTCCGGGTTCGAGGGCTTGTTTAGCCAAAACCAGACCCGCTCCCTGCTCATTTACTAAATGGGTATGGGTCCAAATTTTAGACCCAGTAGACCCTTTTACTAAATGGACAAGTTTGGGTCGAGCCTTGAGTTAACCTATCATACCCATTTATAAATGGGTCTAGGTCTAACAGAGGGAGATCTACCTAAACCCATTTATAAATGGGTCAAGTTTAATGGGTCTAGGTCTGGTTTTAGTATGCAAGCATTTAATAAGGCTTAAAATCGGGTTTGAATAGTCTAGGCTGGATGGGCCCCTTGAAACATAAAATAAACTCGCCCATTTACTAGTGGGTTCAGTTCAAGTCGATTCAGGTCAGGCCTAATATAAAGGAAACTAGACTCAGAGCCGTTTAGCAAATGGGTCTGCTCTTAGACCCAGGCCCATACCATTTAACAAATGTGTTGGGTCTAAATGGGTCGGGTTGGGTACCCATTGGGTCCACTAGCCCATTTACAGCCCTACCGTGGGGCCCACCTTGATAATGTCTTGTATATCCACGCCGTCCAAGATAAAGATGTATAGTAAAATCCTGTCCCTGGGTTTTTAATTCATCTCGGTCTAGAGTACACCTGGTATTGTATCATTTATCTCCACTAACTCGCGGAGTGGTAATTTTTTTAGTTTGTCGGGCATCATTCCAAAAGCATTTTTTTTAGTTTGTCGGGCATCATTCCAAAAGCATTACAAATCAAAGGTAGGTTTGGCAACTATTACAGTTTTTCTTGACCTACTTACCTTTTATGTTTATAGTCGACCTAGGTTTTGAAAACACCGGTTATTTTGCAAAAATTTCTATTAAGTAGTGATAAAGGTAACCATACCAAGCGGATTCTAAACCTAGAAGAATTTCAAAACCTTAGTATAAGATTTTCCTATATTCTTTGTCTACATGTCGCACCTATATGTTTTTTATGTAGTTCCACCCGACGTATGCCAATTCCATTGTGGGTGATTCGGCAAGGGTACCATTGTCGATTAAGCGAGGGTGACATATCATGATGTACATCATAAAGATTAAAGAGGTTGCGCCAGACACAAATCCGGTGCCACCACATTAACATTTGTGAATAAATTGTAGCCACTCATCCACGGACCTTCTACCGTTCCATAAGCACGTTCAAGTCAATCCAACCGTTCATCAGCCCAGCTGTCGATCCAGCACATTAAGGGCCCGTTTGGATACTACCAAATAAGTTACTTTTCAACTGAACTTAAGACGTTAAGTTACTTTTGGCACTTAAGTTGTTTGGTGAGTAGAATTGAAAAATAACCTCTCTTAAAAATTACTTATATTAATAAGTATTTTGTTTTAACTTTTTAATCTTTTGACTTTTCTACTCATCTCTCTCAGGTCGCACCTTTGCTTCTTTTTTTTTTTTTTTTGGTTAGTAAACACCAACACTGTTATTCACCCTCAGATATTTATTAGCCACCCTTTCTACTTATCCCTCTCCGGTCACGCTACATATCAAGGTTCTCTCTCATGGTTCACTCAATTACTACTCTCTCATACCATCCATATCGAAGGAGGCCCTACATGATGGACTGTCCCATCAAAGGTGCGGCTCACACAATGGACGGCCCACATCAAAGATGGGCCCTACATTAATTGGCGCAAGATCCAATCCACTAATTAGGTTGATCTAATTTTCTACATCTTTCCCAAACATGGTTTTAGTCTACTCACCATGTGGACCGACTATTGGAAACAAGGGAATGGGTTAGAAAACTTCAACCAAGTCTTCCAGAGCCATACACTTTTTTTGGCATACTGTGGCCCACCTGGCCAGTGGATCAACCTGATTCTTGTGCAAGGGCATCCATATAGTGGTCCTGTTCTGATGGGTGGAATGTATCTCTAGCCGATCGTGCTATGCTAGCACATGCATGGCATGTACATGAGGATTAGAAAAGTTCATTCTGTTGGTAAAACTGCCTCAACACTCAGCTTTTTCTTTTCATGTCAACATGTTGCTTATTATATGTAGATTTGAAATTTTCTTTCCAAAAGGTTACTTATCTACTTGTCATTATATTTACCTATGGGCTGATAAGTATGATAAGTATGTTGTTTACCAAACATACTTATATACTTAATAAGTAAAAACCTAGATAAGTAACTTATCTGATAAATAACTTAAGTAACTTACAATCTAAACGGGCCCTAAAAAACTCCCACATTGGATTATGTTCACCATGTAATTTAACCTACTTAACTTAGGCAATTGAGAACCGTCCTTTTAACTTCCTCGAGAATTATCGTTTTCTGATTAATGCAATTTTCAATCCGTATCCTATCGACTGCGAGAACCATAACTTGGATGGTCCGGATTGGTTTACCATGTGCCACGTTTAAAGGAATTTTTTTGACAATATGCTAAATTGTGTATAACGCACACCTTTGTCTTACATTCGATCATTTTCACAGACCGGATCCGGTGCATCCGGAGGCGCGGAAGTGTGGTGTGGTTCCTCTGTGTCATCAACGCAGATCTAAACCGTTCATTTGGGAATTTACATAATAACGTGCATTAACAAACAAAATAACTACAAGTCTCGGAGAAATTTGGATTTTTAGTTGCTGGCATACAAATGAACCACGAGAGGAAACAAGAAACGGTTTGCATTCAAAGAGAAAAGATCCATTATATTAGACGGTCAGGATCATATGCGAACAAGAAACGGTTTGCATATGATATTTTATTATAGGCTATGAAATGCAAAGTACTGAAAATGAATGGTTTGGATGGTCATAGGTATGCGTTCAATCACCATTGTTTCTGATGGTGTGGTCCACCTGAGATTTAGATGTGCCTTATTTTTACGCTTATGCCAAATGAGCCGGCAAAATGAATGGACGGTGTGGATAAAACACACACATCATGATGGGGCCACAAAGCTCCGTCTAATGTCCTTCAGCAACGAGTCTCGTTGGATGGCGACATGTGATCCCCACCATGATGTGTTTTATCTAGGCCATCCATCCATTTTGCAAACTCATTTGAGGGCATGGATGAAAAAAAAAAAAAAAGTAGATCCAAATCTCAAGTGATCCACATTACAGGTAAATAATGGTGATTAAAGGCCCACCATTAAAACCATCTTAAGGCCTACTGTAATGTTTATTTGCAATCTTATTCGTAAGGTTAGATGGACTTGGATGAGAGAAAAACGTAAATACTTGCTTGATTGTGCCTCATCCAAGAAAATGTGACCCGTACTTTGGGCCCACTTTCATGTGTTTATTGCATATGCTCGCCATTCTTCTGTTTTGACGGATCGGTTCGGGCATAAGCCCAAAAATGAAGCCGCTCCAAATCTTGGACAATGCTAGAAGAGATGTTACACCATGAAAAATTTCACAAGGCCACCATAATGTTTCCTTGTGTTTATAAGAAGCTTTTTATGGGCATTCCACCTGAGATTTTCATCTCCTTCATTTTTGGACTCATGCCCTAGATGGACTTAACAAAATGAATGGACGGCGAGAATATACAATACATAGGTCAGGGTGGGCCCCATGGCAAGGGCCACTTAGTCTTAGGTAAGGCGGGCCACACTTAATCCTCTCCCAAGCTTTAACCGATCATGGTCTGAATCCGATCTAGATCCGATCCGATTTAATCGGATTAACGGATCAGATTTGGATTGAAATATTTGATCTGATTAATAATCGGATTAGATTGAGATAGACCCCGATTCGATTATAGGGGTATAAAAGGAAAAGAAAAGAAAAACATAGGGGTGATACTAGTTTTTTTCATCGAATCTACATAAAGAAGTACCAGGTTTGATCGAATTTACATAAATGAGTACTATTTTTTATCAGGATCGGATTCAGTTCAAATCAAATTCAGATTTTGAAACATTTAAACTAATTGAATTCAGATCAGATAGTTGTGATCCGAATCGGATTCAAATCAAATTTGGATTGTGTAAATATTTAATCGAATCATATTTAGATTAACATTGATCCAATCTGAATCTGATCCATTGACAACCCTACATATGGTGCACCTCACATGTGGATTTGCTTCATTGTTGGGCCATGCACAAAATGAATGAACGAGTTGATATACAATACATATATCACGGTAGGCCTCACACTAAAGGCCGCTTCATATTAGGTGAGGCTCATGCAGTGGGCTTCAATCACCATTGTCTCCTGCAATGCAGTGCAGTGTGGTCCATCAAATATTTGGATGTGCTTCAAAATTGGGCTCATGCCTTAAAATGAGTTGGAAAAATGAATGAACGACGTGGATAAAAAGCATGCATTATGATGGGACCGACATAGCAATGTCCAATAGTGACTTAGTGGTAGTGTCAGTATGCAGTCCACGTGCATGGTATGTCCTCTATCCACACTGTCCATTCACTTTGCAAAGTCGTTTTAAATCAGTGTACCACGCAAGCACCATCCAGAAGTGAGGCAGTGTCAACGGCAGGAGTGGATTAGGTGTTACCCGGGTAATAACTTAGTGGGTGTTACCCTTACCGTGGGGGGCACCTTGATGATTTATTGTATATCCACGTCGTCCATATGTTTACAGTCAAGTTCGAGTGGAGCTAGGGCCAAGCTTAGCTCAGCTCGACCCCACTATGACCCAAGCTCGAGCTCACCTCGGCTCATTAGTTCGAGTCGAGTTGAGCTGGGATTGAGTCGGGTCAAGTGAGTTGTTTGAGTCGAATCGAGTTATATGAATTTTTTTAATAGTATTTTAAAAATTACAATAAAACTATTACAATGATAAAATCAAGATTGTTGGAACTGAGGCAAGTGCAATGGCAGCGCATAACAAGTTAATAGATCTTATATTATTATAGATACTATATATATAAAATTTGAGCAAGTCGGGTTAGAGTCGAGTTCGAGCTTGGTTTTGAGTCAAGTTGATTCGAGCTTGACCCGGCTTAAACTCAACTCAATTTTTTTCGATCTACAAAGTTGGGGCGCTCGGATTGACCTGAACTAGTCTATGGGTCAAGTCAGATTGAGCTCAACTGAGTCGGTTCGAGCTAGCTCGACTCATGTTAAGTACTATCCAAATCTCACATGGATCACTGGAGCTGTACACCGAGCCAGACTAAATCGACCTGGGCCTGGCTCGGCTCGGCCAGTAGGCAACCCTAGCTTGATCTTGGCTTAGCTCAACTTTCGAGTTTGGATTGGACATGCTTGGCTTGATTCGGTCAAGCTTTCGAGCCGAGTTTGAGCTCGAGCTTGGAAAAAATACATATTACTCTCACAAGCTTTTGTGTGTGTGTGTGTGTGTGTGTGTGTGTGTGTGTGTGTGTATTTAATCGAGTTAAGTCGAATCGAAGATATCTACAGAGATGCTAGATATCTGACTTGGATATTTTGGGATATGCTATTAACCCTAATTGGATATCTTCGATGCGATTAAAGAAAAAATCTTATTAAATTAGGGACTTCACTGACATATCTTAACAAGATTTGACTCTCCAAATCGTCCCCAAGTCCTATAAATAGGGCTTAGATCCTCACCTCAAAGGTACGAAACATCTTAGTTTTTGAATCCTAATTCTCTCTATCCCTAGATATAACTTAGGCATCGAGAAACCACCTCAGCTAGCTAGTGGCTTCTAGAGAGACTCCTAGGCAAGTAAGAAAGGCTATGTGATTGGTTGATCCCCATTGTACATATATGTTGTCATAATCCTCGTGACAACAACACCCTTTGTAACAACTAATCCGCTGCGGTCAACAACAAAACCCTCAGCACTGTCACACAACTAATGAGGCTCGATCCAAACCAGTCATTTTCCAAATTCTAGTATCAATGCCCAAAATTTATAACCTAAAGAACATGAACATTCATGCACATGCATGTGATTTTTCATCATTTGGGCGCATAACTAACACAATCTAACCATAAAAATACGCAATCCAATTTATTTAACCACAAAAATAAATAAAAATCATTGAAAATCTTAAAATTTTGATAATTTAATAATTATATAAAATATTCGTTATATTCATCCATTTTATGAACATCAATCACACATAGATCACAAATTGTGTTAAATTTAATAATTCTCCATAAAATGGCCCACTATTGGTACTGTTTTGGACTTAGAACATCTGAAAAGTGTATATTGTTTGTATGCATGTGTATGGATGTTAATCCTCCTCCAGCTTACCAAAAAAAATGTCCTTCTATCCTTTAGTCATTTGCGGCTGATGTAAAAGCCTTAAAAAAATACTCTGGTGGAGTACGATGGTTGATATGCAGGCATGTAGAAATTTATTAGAATTTGCATACGTGACACATAATTAAGTCAAATAAACTGTCCGAATAATGTTTAGAACTTTTGGTGTACTATGAACAAAATTTTATTCTCATTTAATTATAATAATATCAGATTTATGGTCATTTTATTGAACGGTTAGAAATGAAAGTCCAAAGGTTCCAAAAATCGGAGGTTAGGATTGTTCAAACGATCTGATTTTTGGGTTTTAATTTAAATACATTAGGATACATATGTTATACGGTTTATAATCAATTAATATATACAATGTATACAATTTTTGAGCGCCAGCGTATCAAGTGTCATACACTGATAGAGTATCATATAACTCCCTGAAAATGTCGAAAAAAAAACTGATGAGTTAGTCGCAACTTACTGTTATCTAATATTCGTCTCCCTATTATTCAAATATAAAGCGATAATAAAGTGATCAGAACCGTTCATTTTACTAAAAGAGTACTTATTTTGTCTATGATTTAATAATTTAGCTGACAAAGTTATTTCAATTATTGCATTGTATAGAATTTTTCTTGCAATAGTCCTTTTTAAGATGTACGTATCAACCGTCAATATCACCTCTTAATCTGAATTCAGTGAAGTAAGCCGTCCACAGATGAATCCTGATCATTCGGTCATCTATATTTCAGATATCTGAGCCTCATGAGGCGACGTATACTTCGTAGGGTACGTCTCCAACAACAAAAAAGGAACTCAGCAGCTTTTTCACACGCCATCAAAATAAAGAAAGAAAGAAAGAAAGACACGACACCTGGGTTATGTAGTTCGCGGACTAAAGTGATTTCGTACTCCGCTAGTTAGGCTCTGAATAAGGATGATCGGAACCGTTCAGGAGGTCCATCTCCCATGAATAGGCCGCAGGAAATGTTATAAATTTAAAAAAATAATCTTTCACATTAGATCTATGATAGATATAAAAAGTAGAGTGATCAACGGTACACATTCATCTACTTTTTCAAATGCTGGACCATCTATACCGAGAAAGAGGACAGATCATGGCCTATCCAAAGTTCGGGCCCACCTCTTGAAGTGCTTCGAGCGGAGCAGATTACCCCCTCTTACCGATCATTGTACGACAAGTAGCGCCCTCATGTGTGCATCTTATACATGCAGGTCCTCCATTCGCATGCGAATCGTTGAAGTCCCCAAGAGGGTAGATTTTCTTCAAAGACATATCAATCAGTACGGATCATGGGATCGACGGTCTAGATGAAAGAACCGTGTGCCCATTTGCACACTATTCCCACGTTCTGATGCATCAGGTCTTCTGTATGGGAGCGGATTAGGTGAGACCTCGGATGATCCACCGAGGTGGGTGGGATCCCTTACTGTGGGGTCCACTCTGATGTATGTGAATATATCCACACCGTCCATCCGTATTGAAAGCTCATTTTAGGGAATAATCCAAAAAACGAATCGGTTCCAAATCCCAGATGAACCGTCATACAGGAAAGAGTGGTGACGGGAATTATAAACTTCTTGTGGACCACAAAATATTTGGATTAAGATGATATTGTTGTGATCTCTTCATCTAGGTGTTTGTGACCTTTTCAACAGGTTGGATGGAAAATAAACATTCCGGTGGAATCTATTAAGTTTTTAAGTGGGAATTCAATCAAGATTGTTTATGTGGTCCGCCTAAGATTTAACTCAGCTTTATTTTTGGGATCATGCCCTAAAATATGCTTGCAAAATGGTTGGACGGTGTGGATTTAAGGAATATGCATCACTGTGAGCCCCACAGTCAGTGGTCCGCTCCACTTCTATATTTCCCGTCGGACCAAACACTTCCCACCAATCTGCCCAAACCGTTAACGGACAAAAATCGATTCTAAAATGAAGATCCTATCCGTGAATAAATGGCCTCTTTTCTCCACCGTCGCTGAATGTTTTTATCTCAACCGTCCATTTCCAGTCCATAGTCAGATCTCTAAAGACCTCCAATGGAGAAGATTCTTTTCATAGCCACCATCAGCAGTACGGATCATGAAATCAACGGTCCAGATGAAAGAACCATGGGCCCATTTCCGCACTATTCCCACGCGCTGATGCACCAGCACTCTTATATTTCCTACCTCCCACCAAACACTTCCCACCCATCTTCCCCAAATGGCTTCTCCTTCTCCTTCCAATCCCTTTCTCCTTCTCTTCCTTCTCCTCCTCTCCATCCCATCATCAACCCCAAACCCCCAATCCAACGGCCAGGGTTTCATCTCAGTGTCTATCTCCGAAAAGGGCCTCAACTTCGTCAAGGACCTACTGATAAAACAGGCCATCTCCACCCTCACTCCTCTCACTCTCCCCACAATCCAGAAATCTATCAAAATCCCTTTGCTTGGAAGTGTCCATGTCTCCCTCTCCAACATCACCCTCTCCCACGTCAATGTCTCCTCGTCGACTATCCAGCCCGGCGAGACGGGCATCGCGATCGTTGCGTCCGGCATGACCGCTGATATGAACGTGACTTGGAAGTACTCTTATCGAACTTGGGTCATAATTCCCATCGATATATCCGACAGCGGGACTGCCCAGATTCTGGTATTTCATTTTTTTTTCCCTTTTATATATGAAGAATTAGAAAATTTAGAGCATTTATTGAAAACTAGGAACTTGGACTTGACTTCGGTTGACCAGCAAATCAATACTCGAGCAAATGGAGCATTGTTTACTTTTGTAGAACTTCTGAGCAGTGAAAAAGGTGGGCCATGCCGTAAAGATCAGCTGGGGTGAAAACCAGAATGGCCTACTGTTGAGGTCAATGGAGAGCTGATATTATAACCAAATGTTATGGGTATAACCTACCTAATAAGTGGAACTGTCCTATTTTTGCTTCAGGTGGTCTTTGTGGTGTGGCCCACCTTTTGCACGGATCGGATGTTTGATACAAGTAGCATGTTCGCGGGAAAGCAAGCATTCTATGTGAAAGTTCATATACGTCGTCCTAGCATCTGAACATCTCTGTTTTGGGTAAAACTAGCCCAACTCTGTATTTATTAGTAGCATAGCTATTCACACGAGAGATTGAAGAGGCAATAAGCAACAAATATGAGTGTGCCATTGGGCAACTCATCAAGTATGTTCCCTAGGAGACATACGCTGCTGCAAAATTTAGACTGGTAACTAATCGTGTGGACAATATATCTATATTGAATATGGACTGATCACCTTTCACCAACGGTCCAGTTTATTTCATTGACATATGGCCCACCAGTTGAGTAAACTGGCCCGATTTTTGGTCCACGGTTTGTTCATGGTGGGACCCGTTTGATGAGAGGTCCATATCTCACATGTTTCCTACAACACGTGCATTGAACTGCCTCTTCAATCTCTCACTCGAGTTGCCACAACACTTCTCTTTAAGTCTGTGATTTAAAAAAAAAAAAAGCATTCATCATCACCGCCATTTTTACAACGTTGGTAACTCAGCTTATCGTACATGTTGCATGTATGCACACATCATCTAGGCCACGCAAACTGCAAGCCCTGTAGTGGATGGAGCATACCTGAAATCACAACGACTGAATGACCTTAACCACACTGCCATTGAATTTTGACCATTGAAATTGGAATATGGGATAGCTCATAACCATTTTTTAAGTTGTGCTGTCTCATCTACTATACACGTGGGCCATGGCAAACACTTATGCAGTCTGGACTGTCCACATGATGGGCCCCAATGTGGAGCATAGACCAAAACCTACACTCACCAAACACTCTTACCCTTCTAATTTGACTTGCTGAATTTTGATTGCTGACATTTCATTTTAACTGTCCGAAAATCTTGCAGCTTGGAAGATGCTAGCTATGTAGCAAAACTCTCCTTCTTAATTCTCTATTTGCTGGGACAACTGTTGAATGATTTAGCATTTTCCTGTCTGGATTTTTTTCTTTCATTTTCCCTTCCTTTTGATTAAATGAGGAATGCATAAAGGGTATGATAGGACATTGAACATTAGGGGTGGCAATGGGCCGGGTGAGGGTCAACCCAAGCCCGACTCAATTATGGTCTAAGAGTCGGGTCTGGGATCGGCTCATATAGTAATTGAGTCTTTGATTCAGGTCCAACCCCACCCATTAAAATCGTAAACGGGACTGCTCTCTGGCTTGGGTTGTCCTCAATTGAAAAGTTTGCAAAACCTAGACCTAGGTCTGACTCATTTATTAGCCGAGCTTCAAAATCAGGCCCATGCCTGACCCATGGGCCTCTGTTACAGAACCTACTACCTAGCCAATGTGTATTAGGGTGGGACCCATTACCCGATGGACCAGCTCAGCGGGTTGCCACCCAACCCAACTTGGAAGTATATCACAACTACAATGGCAAGACTACTTTCAAAATCATAAATCACTTCTCTCAAATAAATAAATAAAAAATACATAAATAAAGTCATTAGCATTTGTCTTAAACCAATAGCTACCAAATGCTACTTCCTCTCTTCAAGATGCTGCCTCAGGTGCACCCTTTTTGACGTCATTCACACACTTATGTCAACAGAATAGGTTGACCAATCAAGAACATGAACTTGGGATGAACGAGATGTAGGGAATGACAAAATCTTACATGAATTAGTGTTGTGGAAATCCTTGGCCACGATACTCTACAACAATAGCATGATGAAGAGCTCTAGAGAAAGAGAACTGTACACATACATTCAAGGTACTACAACTTGTGGTGCCTTTCCATCTTTCCCACGGGCACGCCTTTTTTTGCAGGACATTAGTAATAGTACCATGAAAATGGTAGGCACTAGGCATCACTATGGAGATTACCTGGGATAAAATCAGGCCGTTCTGCTCATCAGGTACGCCACTGTTGAAATCAATAGACAACCGACGGTCTGACTCCACATCAGGTGTCACCTACCTAGCGAGTGATCAGCCTGATATTCGAGAAGGTTTATCCTTGTGGTGGGTCCTATCATTTTCATGGTACTGATTTCATACACAGGTGGCATGTTGGCAGGAAAGATGGTATGGTACCACAAGGTGTGGTAATACTGCCGGTATGTAACAAGTTCTCTTGGAGAAAATCATGAATGTTCTTGTTAGATTTCATTTTACCACGGCCTTCGCGAAATAACAACTTAAAAATTTGGGGGGGGGGGGGGGGGGGGGGGGACTGTACAACAAATGGCTTTAGTAACCCCCTGTGACCATCACTGTTTGGTCATTCTCCCTTTCCTCAAGGATTTGTTTTCACTTTCTTCTTCCTATTATTATTATTATTTATTTTATAAAAGCTACGCCATAAGCTTCTTTGTTTTGGGCTATTAAATCATATCAACTGTAAAACAAGATAATTTTTGGACGGTTGTTTTTAATTTGGACAAGAGCTTTGCTGTTCCAATTTTGATTACTGCAAGCTCAAAGGTGCATCTTATTTTCCGTTTTCCATTAATAACCATGCCTCGATTCTATATTTTTAAAGCTCATCTGTTCTTCTGTCTTAAATGATGGTTTGCTTATCTTCAATGTGTCTTTTAACAAAGGGAAATTGATGAGTACTACTGCTTCTGGGTAAGGTTGAAGGCATGGAAGTTGGGCTTACCTTAAAAATGGAGAATCAAGGTGGAAGTCTAAGGCTCTCCCTCATGGAAAGCGGTTGTTATTTAAAAGATATTTCCATAACATTGGATGGCGGAGCATCTTGGCTTTATCAGGGGTATGAGATTATCTTAAATACCTTCAAGAAGTATTAAGCTAAATAGATAACATACTGCCTTAAACTTGCTTTGTTGTTTGAGGGGCTATATTTTGTCTCCTGTCTGATTTAAGATCTTTGATTGATTATAGAGTGGCTAATGTTTTAGTTTATTGTATTTGTTGTGGTATGGGATTATGAATTTGTGATGCATATCATGCATTTGGGGATGAACATTGATGGAAAAGAAAGAAGCACTGATATTACTGGAGCACCATTTTATGTTATTTATTGCATGAGATCAACTCATTCTGATCACAGTTATTAGGGCTTGGGCTTAAGAATCTGCTCATGGGTCGGGCCTGGTTACTTCATCTCTGTTCATGGTTGGCTCGGGCCTGTATTTTGGGTCCGTTAACAGGACTGGGGCTGACTCTTACACTTGCCAACCTCAAACTGATCTACTCATTCGTAAATATGGTAGGGAAAGTGACTTCTCATTCATTACATGCGATGTGCATGTGTTTTAGTAGTCTGATGCTCATGTGCAACTTAAAAAAAACCATTGGAGCTAACCTCACCCAAATCTCTTGCAAATAGGTGACAAATGGCTAAACCTCTATGCACATGTAATAGAAATTGATAACGCTTTGTGATAACGGGGAGAAAGAACGGAAAGCAAGAGTGGAGGAAGAAAGGAGACTATAGTAAAGGGAGCAGAGGGGAGAGGAGTCCGAGCAGGAATTTTGAGTTGGGGAGTGAGGGGGATTGATGTGGTAACAGACTTGGGGCAAGAGAGGGTGATACTGACAGGAAAGGAATGGGGAGGGAGAAAATGGTGGAACAGGAGGGGAGGCTGTGCAAGAAGAAGAAGAAGGGGAGGGAGAGTGGCCAGAGGCGAGGAAACAAAAGCAATTGCCATAGTTTAGAAAGGGAGGGAATGCATTGTTGGAGCTCCTGACATTATTTGTTGTAGGGTTTTTGGAAGGCTAGCTTCCGATGAACTTTTCTACAATGTTCGGAATGGCAGGACAAGTAATGAAGTTAAGCATACCTCGAGATTAGAAGACTTCGGCTTCTTGGGGTTCACTTTTGTTCATATGAGCTCGGAGGAGGAAGCGGCCATGGCAATAAAGATGCTACACAGGGAAAGCTTTGGTGGAAAGAAACTCTAGGTGTAGAAGGCCCGCTTCAGCCCTGAGGTGAAAAACAGAGAAGAGCATAGGAAGATGAGCGTAGTAGGGAGGAGGAAGGTGGATGGGTAAAGCTGGGAGGTGAACAGGGAGCAGTGAGGACTGAGACGGGAGGAGAGGTTTGCTGTAACGGAGTAAACTTAAAGTCTTTCAGAGATGTTGTGGTTAGGGAAAGGGCCTAACAGAAGATGTAGGAGGAAGATGTGCCTGAGAAGAGACCCATGTAGCAAATTCAGGGGGGAGAAACATTTAGAGGTGTAGAAGTGGATCTAGAAGGAGATGATCGGCGCATATCGGTCCGAATTAGGCTGGATGTTATAATGAAGGCCTGGGACTCTTTATAGTGGTTGATGGTGGCGGAAACGTTTGAAGAAGCTACTATCCCACAATTCAAGTCTTGGGTAGAAGAATGATGTGGGTTGGCGGAGGACGATTTCATTTTATAAAGAATAAAGTCTTTTAGAGATTTTGTGGTTGGGGAAAGGGCTTAACAGAAGATGTAGGAGGAAGATGTGCCTGAGAAGAGACCCATGTAGCAAGTTCAGGGGGAGAAATGGTTAGAGTTGCAGAAGTGGATCTAGAAGGAGATGATTGGTGAATATCAAGTGGTCCGAATTAGGTTGGATGTTATAGTGAAGGCCTGAGACTCTTTATAGTGGTCGATGGTGGCGGAAACATCTGAAGAAGCTACTATCCCACAATTCAAGTCTTGGGTAGAAGAATGATGTAGGTTGGCGGAGGATGATTTCATTTTATAGAGAAGAATGAGGTGTGGATTTCTGTGACACCAGGAAAATGATTGGATTGAGAAATAGTTGCAGGAGCCTTGTTCAATAACGGTCTGGTGAGGAAAACAAGAAAATGGGCAAAGAATTCCTACTTAGAGTAAGAGGTGATTTGGTTTCTCATTTGGGGGATCCCACTGGAACTTTTGTACCAAGAGGTTTTCTGGACATTGGGCGGTGCTTAAGGGAATTAGTGACCATTGATGCTGCAACAGAAGAGGGGAGGAGCTGGGGGTGGCTTAGGTCTGTGTGAGGAAGAAGAGGGCGATGGGGGATCCTACATCAGTTAAAGTAGTGATTGGGGGAGATCTTGGAGCTTAGAATGGAAAGGGAGAAGGCTTGGGGCCTGGGGGGTTTCCAGAGAGAAGGGGAGAAGTTTGAAGTCAGAGGAGTTCGCGGTCCAGCAGGAAGGGGGCTATTGCAGGCGAGAGTTGGAAGATGGAGTACGAGTTTAGTGCTCCAAGGGAACAATGGTTCGTGGCACGTGGAGCCATATGATTGGTCCAAAAATAGTTGAGGAGAGGGAGAGCGAAGCGCGACCACATGGAGAGGATGGTGTGGCGGGAGCATGATTCAAAGCTACTCTCGCTCCATAGCTACAACGGGGTGTTGGTTTTGAGCTCGAGCCTAGGTCAGCAGGGACACGTACTCCTAACGCTAGCCGTTTTGCAGAGGCTCAGAGCTCGGCTTGGGTGATATGGCAATAGGAGGCGCAAGAGAGAGTCGTCTCATCTGGAAAAGCTAATGACCATATTTACGAGGGTGGCGGGTAAAGCGGACATGCTAACACGTGTTGGGGAGAGTCTCAGGAGGAGATTGAGGTGGCAACACAGGGATGAGGGGGCCCTCTTTACGTTCACACTTGTATCATCACACACCCGGGACTACTCTCTTCCCTTTTATACCAGAGGCCCGATGAATTGAGTAATCTGAAGGCTTTTGAGAAGCTTGTGTCTCAAGGGGAGGAGACGGAGGATCTCAAATATGGGGCCGCGCGTGACTTTTTCCGGTGTGTAGTGCGGGCACTATTTGGTAGCTTGGGAGAGAGGAGGAAGACTTTGGATCTTATTGGCCAGAGGAGAGGATCATATATGAGGAAGCTCTCGGAAGGGTGGTGATCTCGGCTCATCAGGAAGAAATGGGGATAGTGGAAAGACCTGGGTTTGAGTTGGGAGACAATTTAATGGAGGAGATTCCGATTGACAATTCGATGAAGGAGATTTAGATTGACAATTCAATGGAGGTGGTCTTAATCGTTTCTCCTCTTTAGTCTACCTTGAGAGACAAAGCTGGCATGATCATCATATCAGAAGATCAAATCCAATGGTCTAAGGACATGCTGGAAAGGTTGGTAACTTGTTGGGGATGTCCTTTAGGGCTCGAGATGAGGGCGCTTGCGCGTTCTTTTAGTTTGTGCAAGGCAGAGGAGTGCAAAGGCAACAAGATATTCAAGCACCAAAAACCAAAAAAAAATCTTTGAGAGGTTGGCAAGAACTACTCAATGTAGAATGCACTATTAATTACGATTTACGACTCAACAGTATGTTCAGTGGGGGCAAGTGGGTCAGAGGGGATTGGGTTGTAAGGTTAAACGAGCCCAAGTGAGGAAGATTTGCACAAAGGCACAGGCAAGTGCTGTAAGAGACTAAGATCCAGTTTATGGACAAAAGCATTTTGGATGCTGTTTGAGGGGTTTAACTAAGGATGGCTTGTTGTTGACGCTGTAGGAGCTCCAAGGGGCATTATGGTGACCTGGAATACAGAAGTTTGGTAGAAAGTGTGGATATTTTTGTTGGTTCTTTCTCGCTATCTGTTGTGTTTCGAGGTGCAAATTCTAGGTGACGGTGGGTTTTCTTGGCGGTTTACAGTCCATGTGTTTCTGGGTAGTAGGACCAATTTTGGTTGGAATTGAAGAGTATAAGGTAGCGGTGGAATCTTCCTTGGTGTGTCGTAGGGGATTTCTATGTGGCCTAGTTCTCTTATGAAAAATCTAATGGGGGTAACTAGCAGCATGAAAGGATTTTAAGAATGGGTGGATTGGCATGAGCTAGTGGATCTACCATTAGGAGGCACCAGTGTTTACCGTCTCAGTATCACACATCGTATCGCAACACTGGGATATAGATACACATTGGTTATCACATGGGATGAATTGATCATATCGCGGAATTTATTGCACTTTTTGGGAAACATTGGGAAATTGGTCGAATTTTTCAATGAAACTTCAACGATTGTTAAAAAAAGACACTGATACACACCTTTAAATCATAACATCACAAAAAACGAGTGGACATAATAGGCTTCCTTTAGTATTTTTATTCGAAAAATCTCTAAAACTACATGAATCAGTAGATTAGGCATCATACATGTTTGATTTTGTGTTTGGACAATAAGATTGTAACCAATTTTGGAAATATTGTTGATATTTCAATTTTTTTCCTAAACTAGACCACTTACCCCCAAATCCCAAAATTTGAGTGTATGTGATGATGATTTCATTAAATAGTCCTAAATACTTTTAAATTGGACCAAATTGATTGCTAATAAAAGTGGAATTTGGAAAAAAAAAAAAAGTATTTTTAAACCATTTTTAATTTTTTTTTGGGGAAAAATCTCCAAAATCATGCTTAGACGATAAAATTGCAACTAATTATGGAGAAATTCCGGAATTTTAGATTTTCCCCAGTTTATCCTAGATCAGACCACCTACCCTCAAATCTCAAAACCGAATGTTCAAATCCTTGATTTTTCATGCAAAACATGAAGAATCAAGCATTTCTAACCTTTTGGCATTGATTTGATATGATTTAAACAAAAAAATGAATCAAAATGCGAAAATACTCACTGAATCGAAACTGACTCCAAATTCACTTTAATCTTGATTTTGGCTAAAAAACTTTGTTTTTCTCTCAAAAGATTCAAGAGGATGGATCGAAATCTACCCCAAAGGTGTTGAGAAGAGGGAAGAAAAAAAAGAAAAAGATGAAAATTGAATTTTTGAGCTTTTTTCTTAACACAGCGCCAGTTCCTGACAGTATCGATGATATTTGTTGATATCGACCGATACCGGCGATACATAGGAAAAAAGCTAAAGAAACAATAGCTATATTTTGCGATATTTGCGATATCGCGTAATGCATTGCAAAACATTTTGTGATATAATGGATTTTTTTATACTCCAACAGCATTTCGTATCGCTGAACTGCGATTGATAATATCGGTGATATTATCGATACTGCAAACATTGGGAGGCGCTAAGTTCTTGTGGTCAAATGGATAGGATAACCTGATCCTATCACGACCAGATAGAATTTTGGTTTCCACGAATTGGTTAGAAAAATTTCCGCGGCAGGTCAGCGAGGTTTGCTGAAACCCATCTCAAATCATTTCCTATTGTCTTAGAGGTTTGGAGGAAGTCTGAAGCTGAAGCCTTTCGGATTTGAGTTGTCTTGGATGGGGATAGATGGCTTTGATCAGTTGATAAAGGGCAGGTCGGGCTATTGTGGATACTTAGGCTTTTGAAGGAAAAGCTAAAAGGTTGGAAAAGAGAGGTTCTTGGTGCTAGAGAAGCGGTAAAAGAGATACGTGAGTTGGATATTAAAGAGGAGAGGAAATCAGATGGAGGCAAAGATCTGGAGCCTTATGGCTTAAAGAAGGGGACAATAATATGTGTTATTTTCGTAGTATAGCTAGTGCAAGGGCTTGGGAAAATAGAATAGGTAGTTTGGTAGTTACGGTTTCAAGACGTCGGACAGGGGGCAAATTTGCAATTCGATACTGCTATTCTACAAGAATCTTTTGTCTCGAGAATAGTAGAAGCGGCCGCAATTGGATAATTTAGAGTTTCCTCCATAGTTAAGCGAGGTGGTGAATTTCCTTAGAAATCCTATTTCCGAGGAAGAGGTTTAAAGTAGCTTTGGACTCAATGTGTGGAGAAAAGCACCATGCCCATATGGTTTTCCAATGATGTTCTTCCAATCTTTTTGGAATTTGATTAAAAGGGATTTGATGGATTTCGTCATTGAATTTTATGAGCGTGGCCATCTCTTAAATGACCTAGGGGCATCCTTAATTGCTCTTAACCCTAAAATAGAAGGGGCGGATTTGATAAGAGACTCGAGGCCTATAAGTTTGAATAGGAGCCCCTATAAAATTGTTGCTAAAGTCTTGGCCCTTAGGTTCCAGGGACTGCTTTCATAGATCATATTTGAGAATTAGGGGGCCTTTGTGGTGGGGAGAGATTCTGGATGGTGTTCTCATCACTCATGAATGTATAGACTCATGGACTAGAGAAAAGAAACATGGGGTAGTTTGTAAGCTCAACATTGAAAAGGCTTATGATCATGTTACGGGGGAGTTCCTCAATTACATGCTCAGGATTGGGTTGCAATCAGATATGGAGGGGATGGATGTGGGCTTGCGTTCAATTGGCTACTTTCTCCATTTTGGTTAATGGGTTGTGATAAGGTACTTTAATGCTTCAAAGGGTATTTGTTAGGGTGATCTTTTATCCCCCCGCTTGTTTGTTATGGTTGGGAAGGCGCTAAGTAAGAAGCTTCATAGAGGGGAGGAGGTTGGTCTAAGTAGAGGTTTTGAGGTAGCAACCTTGGGTGGGAATTTGGATGAGTCATCTTCAATATGCAGACGACACCCTTGTGGAGGTGGGTTCAATGGATGATCTTCAGAAAATCATAGTGTGTTTTAAAGCAGTATCTGGGCCAAGTATCAATGTCGCCAAAAGTAAAATGCTTGGAATTTAGGTGAGTAGTGACGAGCTCTTGCAGTTGACTGCAATATTTGGTTGCAAAAAAAGGGGGGCCTTTCCTTTAACTTACTTAGGTTTGCCCTTCTGGATTGGGAAGGTAGTTCTGCACCTTTGGGATAAGGTTATAGAGAGGATTGAAAGTAAGTTTTCGAGCTGGAAGCGCCATTATTTATCTTTGGGAGGTTGATTAACTCTTATTAAAGCGGCCTTTTCTAACACGCTGATGTACTTTATGTCAGATGCCTGAGGTTGGTTTTGGATAGGTTGGAAAAGCTAATAAGAGATTTCTTGTGGCAAGAGGCGGATGATAAAAAGAAGTTTCACCTTCTTAGGTGGGAAGATGTTTGAAAGCCGATTCCCAAAGGCGGAGCGGGTATAAAGGATTTGGGATTTATAAATTTGGTGCTTCTTGGAAAGTGGTTATGGAGACTTAGTTTTGAGGAGGGAAGACTTTAGAGAGAGAGAGATTATTGTTGGGCAGATGGTGTGTGAAGCATTCATCTCTTTATCGTGCGCCTTAGCTATGGAAAGTAGTTGTTTTGGTTGAGCATTTGTTTTGTAAAGTAATTTCCTTCTCCTTGAGGGCCAAGAATTGGGTCCGCTTTTGGGTTGACATGTGGTGTAGAGATCAAGTGCTCCAAGAAACTTTCCATAGAGTTCCTCACATTGCTCTGCATAGATTTGTTTATGCGAATGAATATTATTCAATGTGAGGCAGATATGTGGTGTGGTCTCCCCCTTTTTTGTCAGATTATGAACTTTATTGGGGCCAGAGGCCAAAAAGAAGTGTGGTCTCCCCCTTTTTTTGTAAGATTATGAACTTTATTGGGGCCAGAGGCCAAAAAGAAGTGTGGTCTCCCCCCCTGCCGTGGGGATATGTTTGCCGAGGAGATTGCGGAGCTGGCAGAGCTCCTCGATCTTTTGAAGAATGTGTTTTCCAAGGCCCAAGAAGAGGACTCAATGATTTGGCATGGTCATAATTTGGGCTGCTTTTCAGTTCAATATTTTTATGGTTTGATTTGTGGAGAGCCCCACACTCATTTACATTTGTTCCATTCGTGGTTTTATGGAGCTCCCCCTCGAGTGGCGGCTTGCTTTTGGTTAGTGGGAAGAAAGAGAGTGCTATTCGTAGAAAATTTACAAAGAATATCTCGTCCTCCCCAATATTTATCTGATGTGTAGGGGAGATGCGGAGTCAATCAATCACCTCTTCACTCATTGCTCGTTTGCTCGAAGGGTGTGGGACCATTTTCTGGATGCTTTTCATGTTGCTTGGGTGGTGCCAAAGTCAGTTGCAGATCTTTTATGGGCTTGGCATGGAGGAGGGGTGGGGAAAGTTGGCAAAGCTGGGTGGAGATTGCTCATTCCGGTGATATTTTGGGGCATATGGGGGGACCGTAACAGGAGATGTTTCTAGAATAGCAGCTTTTCACTTCAAAAGGTCATCAGGGAAATTTAATATGATATTTTTGGGGTGGGCTTTTTATGTAAAGGCAGTTAAATTTGCTAATATTTCCTCTTTTTTGAGGTGTAGTGTGGGGTTGTATTTTTGTGTGCGTTTCACATGTTTTTTAATCAAATTTTGTTTTCTCTCTCTCTCTCTCTCTCTCTCTCTCTCTCTCTAAAAAGGAAAAAATAAAATAAAAGAAAAGAAAGAAAGAAAAGAAAAGAAAACTTTCATGTCATACACATGAAAGAATCTGTGTTGTTGGAGCAACCAAAATTATTGAACAAGTCAAGTGGGGTTCAAGTAGTGCCGTAACAGTTAAGTTCGGCACTTCCGTCTGAGTGTGCCACTAAGCTGCAAAGCTTTGCGTCTAGACATATATGTGGGCGACGTAAGCATGAAAAGACAATGACATATCAAAAGGAAAAATAAATAAATGCTTATTAACTTCAAATATCTCTTTTACCGGTTGTCTTGGTAATGGAATAGCAGAGTTATATTAGTTACTTATATGCTTAACAAGGACAACAGACAATGATCATACTTCTTACAGGCGTTATTCGCATCCGTAGCGTTAGCAATTAGGATCCGTGGCATTAGCAAATAGCGTAAATCCCCTGTAGTCGTAGCATTATGTAGCGTCATAGTGAATGCTACATTCTTTTTTTATAAACGATTATTGTATTTTGTATTTTGTACTTAATACTCTCAACTCGTGGTATTTTAATTTCTTTTCATACTTGTGACTTGTGGTCTCAATTAGACATTATTAATTAAAGTGGTTTGCTTAGAAAGTTGTTGATGTGATAATGATTTGATTTGGTTTATATATGTGGATTGGCTTTTGATAAATGATAATTAGTAACTTATTTGAACATGCTTATACTTGAAAAAATGAATCATCTTTTAGGCATTTTTATTTTTTCTTACTATTTATCATATTTTTCTTATTTTTAAATTAAAAATAGAAATATCATGTGGCTTATGCTACTTACACCGCATGCTACAGAGGGCTGATCGCTACTCAACATGCTATCGCTATTTAAAACACCGAATTAGTTTATAAAGAAAAGTATGAATGGGCAACAATCCTCATAAATTTCAACAATCCCCTTTCTGTTTCAATTCTGATCATGTTTGGAAACTGAGGCTAATGCTGCATATGTACAAATTCAGTATGCTTCCTTGCATTTCATATGGCAACTTGCATGACCATGTGATACGGACAGCTAGCCTTCAAAGTCTATCGGCAAAGAAAGCGCCTACCACAAGCATCTTCCTTGTGGTTAGGCGATGATTGAGGATCATTGAAGACCCTACGCACGTGATTTGGCACCTAGAAGACACGTGTGTAGGATGGAAGAAGACCCGACTGAAGAAATGAAAAATGCCTTTCTGAAGGTGGTCGGGCGCCCGGCCAAATTGGTCACCGGGCGCCCGAAATTCTGCAATTTTGCAGTTTTTCTTACTGGACAGTTTTTGTCTTAGCCGGGCCCCCGGCCAAATTGGTCACCGGGCGCCTGGCCAACGTATGAACTGTTTTTTTTTAGTTGTTTTTTAGAGATATTTTAGGGGTATTTTCGTACTTTTATGTTTTCTTCTGGCTTATTTAAGTGGGCTAAGCCCTAATAACGTGAATTAGTTGATTATTAATGAAAAGCAAACCTCTTTGGTGGCCTCTCTCTTCCTCTCTCTCTCTCTCTCTCTCATGGTGCTTCTTCTCTCTCCTTGATCTTCTTCTTCTAACTTCTTCTTGTGCCCCTCCGATTTCTTCAAGGTAATTATTTTCTTTTTTCTATTTTCCAGTTTTGCTAATCCTTCCTCGATCAAACCTTGAGAATCGATCTAAACCCTAAACCCCCAAATTCTCAAATCTCTAATCCGAGAAACTTCATGATTCTTTAGACTAGTGATCTTCATTGATCAATTGGGTATGACTCTGCAAGATCGGGAGGTCTCATCCCTCGCCGGATCCAACCTAAGTAATAATTGAATTCCATACTCCATGTTTGTGATGATGGCCCGCTCCATTGCATGTTTTCTTTATGATTTTCTCAGTTATGATGATTAATGCTAGAATTTTAGATTATTATTGCCTTTTATTTCCGCTGAATAATTGTGTTTATAAACATGCATTATAAGTAGGCCATCCTGCATCAAATTTGGTATTAGAGATTAGGCTTGCATGGTTTTGTCTAGATCGAGTTATAAAAAAAAATTAGGGTTTTGATTTTTAGGTCTGTTTTAGGAAATTTCTAGATTTAGAAAGTTTTCAATTTTAGAAAGTTTCATAATTTGGAGAATTTCCAGATTTAGGAAGTTTCCAATTTTAGAAAGTTTCCTAATTTAGAGAATTTTCAGATTTAGAAAGTTTTCAATTTTAGAAAGTTTCTTAATTTGGAGAATTTCCAGATTTAGAAAGTTTCCAATTTTAAAAAGTTTCCAATTTCAGAAAGTTTCCTAATTTTGAAAATTTCCAGATTTGTGTTGCATCATCTAGAATTAATTAGTGTCAGTTCATTGCAGTTTAAATTCATCGCATTTATATTGTGAGTCATCCAGTCCATAGAGTCGAGCTTAGGAAGAACTTAGGACAAGTCCTCCGTTGTGTGCCCATTCGTTTTGGTCATGGTTTTGGATTACGCATCACTACCATGAATCAGGATCAGATTCTGGAGGCTTTGGTCACTATATTTCGATGTCTGGACAATATTGAAAACCATTCTAGAAAATCGTTCAAGAATCTCAATGATGAATTAGAGGCATTCAACCATACTAGCCCTAACTATGGAAAAGATGATCAACATTATGCCTTGGTGAACGGCAAGTTGGATGGGTCCAAATATGATGTTTATGAAGTGGAAGAGTACGTGCCTAACGTCACTAGTGATGAAATGGAAGAAATTGAGGCATCGCTCATCATCGTTGAGGATGACGAAGTGTGTGCTAGTGATGAAAAGGTCGAAGGAATTGAGACCGCACCACTTCCAGATGTCATATGCGACTTCAGTGATGTAGATTCCCAATCTAAGTCTCTTACCATAATGCATACGAATGAAATTGAAGAAGAGACTAGTGAGGATATGATGGTAGACACCCACATGACTTGTGATATCCCACCAGATGATTTATGGGATAAATTTTCACCCAAATGGGACATTCAGCACACAATCGATCTTGTCCCTGGGTCGGTCTTATCAAGCTTTCCTCCATACCAGGTGAACCCCGCAGAAAATATAGAAATGCAGCATCAATTTGATAAACTTCTCGAGGAAGAATTCAATAAGGAAAGTTAGAGTTGGAGTTTTGTTTTGTGTGTTAAGCCTGCCCTTTTCATGTTAAAAAACGATAGCATATGGCGCACATGTGGGCATATCCTGGTCGTCCACAAAGCTTTAGTCAAGTGTCATGCCACCTTGCAATGTATTCACTTCATAGTGGATATGATGGCCAGAGTCCCTATCCCGCATCTTGATGACATTTTGGACATAATGGCTGATGCCAAGATTTGCCCAAGACTTGGTATTAATAGTGTATGTTCTCAAGTGTTGGGATACTTGAAAATCATCCTTGTTTATAATACTTATAATGAGAAATTATGTGTCACCCATGAGAAGTGTCCTTTTGTTTCAGTTTTTCAAGTTCTAGGTCATAAGATTGTTTATTTCGAGTCCGTTGCTTTTTCAAAGAGTCCTTTAGTTTCACCCATGTCTGTCACCCAAAGGTCGTCAGAGTTAGCCGATGCATTTACACGATACATCCATGATTTGCATACACATATTAGATAGCGGATTAATCAAAGCAATGATAATTATAAGTTTTCAGCTGATAATCATCGTAGATAGCAAGATTTTCAAGAATGAGACTATGTAATGGTGAAGATAAGGCCAGAGCGGTTCTCACAGGGTTCCGTTAAGAAATTACAAGCGCGTAGTGCTGGACCATTCAAGATATTGCAGAAAATTGGGTCATACGCGTACCGGATCGACCTTCCACCTGAAATGGGCATTAATCCAACGTTTAATGTGGAGGATCTAGTCCGTTTCCCTAATCCTACCATTGATCCCTCGTCCCTTTCATGGCCTTTCTCTGAGTTCTCTTTGCAACCTACCCCACCCCTTCCTCCACCCATTATTCATAAAGAGGAAATTGAAGAAATCGTGGATGAAGAGATCGTTTTTACGAGAGACGGAGGTTTCCAAAGATACCTTGTCAAATGGAAGAACAAGCCACCATCAGAATCTACATGGTTGATAGAAGTGGAGTTACAGAGCGTTAACCCAAATTTACTAGAGCGCCACAAGAGTTTTAACTCGTCGGAGTCGAGTTCTTCTCAGACGAGGAGAACGATGCGGACAGCTAGCCTTCAAAGTCTATCGGCAAAGAAAGCGCCCAGTTAGGCGATGAATGAGGAGCATTGAAGACTCTACGCACGTGATTTGGCACATAGAAGACACGTGTGTAGGATGGAAGAAGACCCGACTGAAGGAATGAAAAATGCCTTTCTGAAGGTGGTCGGGCACCCGGCCAAATTGGTCACCGGGCGCCCGAAATTCTACAATTTTGCAGTTTTTCTTACTGGACAGTTATTGTCTTAGCCGGGCGCCCGGCCAAATTGGTCACCGGGCACCCGGCCAACGTACGAACTGTTTTTTTTTTAGTTGTTTTTTAGAGATATTTTAGGGGTATTTTCGTACTTTTATGTTTTCTTCTTGCTTATTTAAGTGGGCTAAGCCCTAATAACATGAATTAGTTGATTATTAATGAAAAACAAACCTCTTTGGTGGCCTCTCTCTTCCTCTCTCTCTCTCTTGGTGCTTCTTCTCTCTCCTTGATCTTCTTCTTCTAACTTCTTCTTGTGTCCCTCCGATTTCTTCAAGGTAATTATTTTCTTTTTTCTATTTTCAGTTTTGCTAATCCTTCCTCGATCAAACCTTGAGAATCGATCTAAACCCTAAACCCCCAAATTCTCAAATCCCTAATCCGAGAAACTTCATGATTCTTCGGACTAGTGATCTTCATTGATCAATTGGGTATGACCATGCAAGATCGGGAGGTCTCATCCCTCGCCGGATCCAACCTAAGTAATAATTGAATTCCATACTCCATGGTTGTGATGATGGCCCGCTCCATTGCATGTTTCCTTTATGATTTTCTCAGTTATGATGATTAATGCTAGAATTTTAGATTATTATTGCCTTTTATTTCCGCTGAATAATTGTGCTTATAAACATGCATCATAACTAGGCCATCCTGCATCACCATGCTGGTTCTCCTACAATTAAGTGACCTCAATTAAGCGTTCTTAGCAAGGGATTACAGGGTCAGCCTTGGCAAGTGCACGGGTTGCTAATACCCAGAGATTCTGAGCATGTGGGGCCTACCCATCTTGGATGGGAGATGCCACAAATCTCCTAGATTGGAAGACCCCAAGCACTTGATTGTTAGCCTACAAATAGATGGTTTAAGGGCAAAATACAGTAGTGGTTCACGTTCAATGGAAAATAGGCCAATGATAAAATGTTTGGATAGTCCTGGCCCAGGAGGTTCTTGGGGCACCTCCCATCCATGATGAGATCCATCAGAACAGCAGTCTGGTTCGCCAAACCATTGGGCCCAGGTTATCTGGAAATTGTACTTGTTGAGGCTCAGGACCCTTTAATTCCTCATTCCATGAGTCCATTCTTGACGAGGAATTAACTGAACTGATATATCTGCATTAATCTTTGGTTCTTATTTTCTAGGTTGGTGGATGCTTTTGAAGGGCAGATTAGGTCCGCTGTGGCAAAAGCTATTTCCAAAAAGCTTAAAGAAGGGATTGTAAAGCTTGATGCCTTCTTGCAAAAGATTCCCAAAGAAATCCTAGTTGATGATATTTCTTCATTGAATGTCACTTTTGTGAATGACCCTTTATTGAGTAATTCTTCTGTTGGGTTTGAAATAAATGGCTTATTCATGGAGAGAGATAAAGTTTCAGTTCCCAAGTACTATCTTAGGAATTCACAGACTTCAGCTTCCTGCAAGGGTCAAATGCTTCGGATTTCATTAGATAAAGCCGTACTTGACTCTGCATCGGATGTATACTTCAAAGTAATTTTCACTTTATCTCTACACATACTGATTTTTTATTCTTGTTATGTTCATAGTTAAGTGCATTTGCTGAAGCTTGGATAGAGATTTTTTGACATGCTGTAATTTTATTGAGAGTCAGTTACTTGGGTGCACACTAGCATCATAATAGTTATGTTAAATGGTCATATATGCTTATGTAGTTATGCATCGTCATTGATATATTTGGGAGATGAATTTTCTGGAATTCTTAGCACAATGTGATATTCGATATGGGGTTTGGATCGAGATCAATGGACTGATTATGATGGCTGCTCTTTTTGGCATTAAACTCTGATTTTGATGGCTGGTTTTCTTCGTTATTAACTATTTTCAACAAAAAGTAAGATAGACTCAAAAGAATAATAAGAACCAATGAACCATATTTACTAGAGCAGAATATGAATTTGGGAAGCAATGTGTGAATCAGAAGTAGGAAACATGGTGCCAAAGATACATGGGAAACAGGAAATGTGGGATGCACAGGAGAAACATGTGAGAAGCTCGTTGTTTTTTAAGGGCTATTTCCTAGGCGTTGTTTCTGAGAGTTTTCTTTTGATGTAATTGATCCTATCTTGCATCTTCATAGGGTCAGATTCCGCCCTATTTGTTGGACGATCTCTCATCATCTGCTTTTGTCTGGCTTGTGGAGCTGTTCAGCTCCCTTTTTTGGTCAATAAAAGTTTAGTTGCCATTCCTTCAGAAAAAAAAAAAAAAGTTTAGTTGCCATTCCCAAAAAAAAAAAACAAAAAAAACGAAGTGATGAACACATTGGGAAAAGAATGGAGAAACATGAAAGGAGCAATTGAGAAGCACATTGGAAAGGTTTCAGATCTCTATGAAAGTGGATCGAAGATGGTTAAGATTTGGTCTTAAAGCTTTGCTAAGACAACATGCTTGCAATAAAGCTTGTGTGCACATGTGCCAGCGTGGCACACAGGTTCGAGATCTAATCCATCTATCAGGTTGGCCTGACCTAGTACATGTTTTTGCAAAATGAAATCTGGTCTAGTCAGCATGAGGCCCCAATATTGGAAACTGCTGGATGGGTTAGAGAACTTCGGTGAGGTTTTCAGAACCATACATTTTTTTTGCAAACTGTGGCCCACCTGACCAGTCGATCAACCTGATTTTTCGGCTAGGGCATCAATATAATGTTGCCTGTGTAATGGATGGATTGGATTTCAAACCTATCATGCCATGCTAGCACATGTGTGGTGTGTAGCTTTATTGCACACGTGTTCACTGCAAAGCTCTTGGTCTTAAAAGCGGATAAGAAATGTGAAGGTAGAGAGGCTGAGCATTTGCTATAGAAGCAGATACTAAATCTTTGAGCTTCATTCTAGAAGCAGATAAGAAATGGTTGGCATTCTTTATATGGTCGTTTCAAAGTTAGAACTATGGGGAACATGTCTTTGCTGATAGTCTGTGCATGTTTCGTGCATGCAATCTTTTCCTGAGAAGTATTCATATGATATGATAGTTTTCGTATGTCTTGGTGAATCATACTAAAAGACATGTCTAGCATACACATTGCATACATGTGCTTGATCAGTCAATCCAAACATTCCAATTTTGGGCCTAATATGACATAGCACAAAAATCCCAAGGATGACATGTCCTAACCATTCAATGACTGGACATTTGCTAATAGATATTGACTGGATATTTGCTAATAGATATGGGCTGCTGACTGTTTTTGTTCAATTTTAGAATCATTTATTGATGAAATTTTGTCTTTTGAATTTGAGTTGTTGTTTACTTATGTTAAAGATGGACTTCTTCTATTTTGTTTTTTCAATTGTTTGATATTTTGTATCAATGGTGCTCTCTCTCTCTCTCTCTCTCTCTCTCTCTCTCTCTCTCTCTCTTATTAGCGGTTTGTCAGCTATCGTCATGAGCCTTATTTGGTTGCTTGCTTATTGATTTGCCTAGCTACTGCCCCTCCATGACCCTTCTCTGCTTGCTTGCCCTTTGGGGCTTGCATGTTTTCATTTGGCTGGGGGCATGTTGGCATGTGATTGGTGCCAATGTGAACCCCTGTCATGGCTGGTTCTAAGTGCTTGGGTAAAAGAGGAAGGTTGTGTCCGGTGGGCAGCTGGTTACTGATTATAAAAAATTTCCAAACTACCATTTAAAAAGCTGACATGATGGAGACGACGATGATGGTGAATTGTTTCCTATTGGTTCTGCATACTTTTCCTACTATAGCCACATGTGTTTACCTTTGGTTTTGCAAATGTTTTGGATCAGTTTCAAAAGCACTTCCCTTATGGGCCGTTGGGACGGGAGTAAATGGAGGTAAATGGCATTTGAGATGTGTTTGGATGGGAAAATGCATGGAAATGAAATGAAATGGGAGTAAATGGGCATGTCAATGAAATCCTCTCTACGAGAGAGGATTTGGAAGTAAATGGGGTGAAATGCCCTTTTGAGCTCCCTTGGAGAGTCGCACGAGTAAACAAAGAAACAAAGGTCCTGCTACGCACATGTCCATCACAAATTGCACGCTGATGATACTCCAAAACAATCCAATTATTAGCTACATCACTAAAATCACACCACTAGAATGATCCAAACTGTTCATAGGTAGGCCATCTAAATAGACGGTTAGAAAACGTTGGCAAGTTGCTTGTTTGTAATCCTTACGTTTGTGGCCCACCTGAGCCTCCAAATTTCCTCATTTTTGGCAAAAGTATATATTTCAATGGGTTTATTAGAACCATTCTGTTAAATGTGACACATGTATGCTAAATTTGGATATTAAAGCTGATTTGGGATATCACATACGTTCCTGTGAATATATTGAAAAATTCGAATGCATTTCAATTCCGCCCATTTATTCCCATCCAAACAGAATATTTGCATTTCAAATGCATTTGATTTACTCCCATCCAAACAAAATATTTGCATTTCAAATGCATTTGATTTACTCCCATCCAAACACAACTGAGTAAGCCATTTACTCTCAATTCATTTACCTCCAATTCCATTTCCCATTTACCTCAATTTACAAGCTCCCAAATGAGCCTTTAGGTTTCACTAACTTCCTGGTTTAGTTTTTCTCTTGTTTCCAGAATGTTTCACAAACTTTCAGAATTGAGTAGTTTTTGCAGTTTTTGCTTTGGAAGCACACTTCATGCTCCCCATGCATGACATCTAGTAGGAAAGGTTCAAATTCGATTTATCAACTTCAAAGATGACAAAATGTCACTATGCAATTGGATTTGACAGTCTTCTGCTTGGATGATTAATGGGAAAAAGAAATTGATGGCAGATTATTTTTCCCTTCTGCTGGAGATTGCAGCATGAGACCTACTTATGAATAACTACAATACTGTATTTATGAATCAAATTGTATGTCTGGTAACCCATTCAGATGACATAACAAAAAAATGCAAGCATGTATCCAAGAATTTATACAGCATGGTGCATACTGTATGAGTTTCTGATGCGGACACAAAAGCCTTCAAGGTGTACCAACGAAGAAAGCGCCAACCACAAGTGCCGTCCTTGTGGATAGGCGATTATTGAGGAACTGAAGACCCACCGAAGACCTTTCACATGTGATTGGACACATAGAAGACCCTACTCAGGGAAGACATGTGTGAAGGAAGAAAGGAGAAAGAAGACCTGAAGAGACGGACATCTTTGGGCGCCCCATCGGGCGCTCGACCACTGCCTACGGGTGCCCCATCGGGCGCCCGAACTTTGTTTGACGAGTGCCCGAACCTCTCTGGAGGTTTTTTGGACGACTTCGGATGACTGCACGGGCGCCCGACCGAGCGCCCGAACTTTCCCGCACTTATGTTTAATTACGTGTTTTGTTTCGTTTTAGGGGTATTTTAGTACTTTTATGTCTTTATTTGCTTATTTAAGTGGACTAAAGCCCTAAACTCGAATTTAAATTTGATTATTGATTAATGAAAAGCCTCTTGGTGCTTCTCTCCTTCTCCCTCTCTCTCATGGTGATATTTCCTTGATAACCCTTTTTCTTCTAATTGCTTCTTGTGCCCCTCTAATCCTTCTACCAGGTAATTCTGTCTTTTCTAACCTATTTGTTTCATTAACTAAAATCCCAAAATCTGATTTTGAGCATAAATCCTAAAGTTTTCAGATTTTCAAATCCCGAATCCGAAATCCCTTGATTTCCTGGATTAGAGATTCCTCTTGATTGATTGGGTTATAGCCATGCAAGATCGGGAGGTCCTATCCCTCGCTGGATCCAACCCTAGTTATACTTGAAACTCAAACTTTGGGGTTGTGATGATTGGCCCGATCCATTGCAAGCTCCTTGTGGATTTTCTTAGTTTATGATGAGTGATTCTGGATTTTAGATTATTTATCCATTTTATTTTCCGCTGTTTAATTATGTTCATGAGCATGCATCATAATTAGGGTTGTCCTACGTCAAATTTGGTATCAGAGAATAGGCTTGCATGGTTTTTGTCTAGATCGAGTTATCAAGTTAGGGTTTTGATTTTTAGGTCTATTTTAGGAAAGTTCCAGATTTAGAAAGTTTCCAATTTTAGAAACTTTCGAACTTTAGAAAGTTTCCTAATTTGGAAAATTTCCAGATTTGAGTTGTTTCCTGTCTTAATTTAATTGTGTCAAGTTTATATTAGTTTTGCATTCATCATCTTGTAAGTCAAAACACCTAGTAGTCTAGTTAGGTAGAGTTTGGTTCACGTTTTAATTGTATGCCCACGAGAAGAGGTAGAGGTTTCGGACTTCAACCCACCATGAATAATGAGTAGTTATCTGAGCAACTTGCCCAATTGATACAAAAGATAACCGCTCTAGAAGCAAGTCAAAAGCGTGAGTTTGCCCGCCTTGAGAACCAAATCACCACTACCATGACTAAGGTCGAGCAGCTAGAGGCTTCCCAAAGGGAAAACCCCGCTGTAGGGGATGATGCGCACTCCCAAGTGGGAGGAATCATTAAAGAACGCGCTGTCACATGTAGAGGTAGTGAGGATAGGGATCGTGGTAATGGTCGTGGTGTTGTACGAGAGGCACGAGCCACATATGATCATCAAGACCGCTATGATCCAAATGAGCGTGTGATGAAAAATGTAAGAGTTGAGGCCACAAGTTTTGATGGGCATCTGGATCCCAAGGCATTTCTTGACTGGGTTGCTGACATGGACCACTACTTTGAGTGGTATGACATGTCAGAAAACTGTCGAATGCGGTTTGCAAAGATGAAGCTTGTGGGCCAAGCCAAGCTATTTTGGACCAACACCGAGCATATATCACACATTGGTATGAGATGAAAGAGAAGTTGAAAGAGAAGTACCTTCCTCTCTCATACCGTCAGAAGCTCCTTGACCAATGACAATCCTTACGCCAAGGGTCAATGTCTGCCGCTGACTACATCGTTAAATTTGAAGAATATATGATGCGATCTGATATCCAAGAAGACTCTCTAGTAACGCTCTCGCGTTTCAAGACGGGCCTTCGTGTGGATCTTCAGCGCGAGCTTATGACTCGGCCCTTAACGGACTTGGATGAAGCATATCAAGTTATGCAGGAGTTAGAGCAATATCTGAAGGCTCCTATCGTTCGTCGTTGTGAGTCCCGAGACTCCAGTGCTAGATCTAGTTTCCAGGGGACTAGACCTAATGTTCGTAGTCAACCTAGAGTACAGGCGACTATTCCGCCTAGGCCTAGGGAGGACAAGGGTAAGGGGGTTCTTGGTGCCGGTCCTAGTAACATGAGCCAAGTGAGGTGCTATAAGTATGGCAATCTTGGCCACATGTCTAATCAGTGTCCTACGAAGAGCTGTGGAAAAGCCTTAGTTGTAGGCGAGTCCCACGAGGGTGGAGATAACCAGGGTGATTATGAAGTTGAAGAGTATCACCCTGAAGGAGGACTTACTAATGAGGAAGAATTAGATGGAGAAGCAATGCTTACAGTAGTCAGGCGTGTGTTAGCTCAGTCTAGAAGTAGTGTTGACTGGCATCGAAACACTATCTTCTATACTATTGCCAAGTGTGGTGAAAAGAATTGTGTCAGGATGAGGTGTGAATTTCAGTTTCAAGCGATCTAAGGTGGACAGTGGAAGCTGTCAGAATGTGATTTCCACTAGCACCTTAGATCGCTTGAAACTGAAATCCACACTTCATCTTGACCCATATAAGGTCTCTTGGGTTGATAAGACATCTCTTCCTGTCACCCATCAATGTTCAGTCCCCATCGAGTTTGGGTCATACAAGGAGTTCCTGTGGTGTGATATTTTACCTATGGATGTAGGACATATTATCCTAGGTAGACCGTGGCTATTCGATAATGATGTCACGATCTTCGGCCGCTTGAATGCGTGTACCTTCATGTATAACGGTAAAAAGATCAAACTTAACCCTATGCCACCTGAGAACACACTAGGGAAGAAGAATGATGAAAAGGCAAGTGAGCCTAGAGGAGTGGGGAAATCCAAGCCTAAGTCTCTCCATATAATCAGCGCAAGAAAGTTTGAAAAAGAGGCTAAGGAGGATTCTATGGTGTATGCCCTTGTGGCTAGAGAGAGTACACCTAAGGTTCCATTAGAGTTGCCCCGTGAGGTGACCTCGGTCCTGAAGGAATACAGTGATGTATTTCCTAAAGACTTACCGAATGAGTTACCACCTATGAGGGACATACAACATGCCATTGATCTTGTCCCAGGGTCTACTCTACTGAACCTTTCTCACTACAGGATGAACCCTGCAGAGCATGCAGAGTTGAAGAAGCAAGTTGATGAGCTTCTGCAAAAGAGTATGAGCCCATGTGCCGTGCCGGCATTGTTGATGCTAAAGAAAGACGGTACGTGGCGCATGTGTGTGGACAGCCGTGCCATAAACAAAATTACTGTCAAGTATAGGTTCCCTATGCCTAGACTTGATGATATGCTTGACATGATGGCCAGGTCCACTATATTCTCTAAGATAGATCTCAAGAGTGGATATCACCAAATCCGTATACGCGAAGGAGATGAGTGGAAGACTGCGTTTAAAACGAAAAATGGGCTGTATGAGTGGTTGGTTATGCCCTTCGGCTTGACTAACTCACCCAGTACTTTCATGCGGGTGATGACACAAGTTTTAAGGCCGTTCATGGGAAAATTCCTAGTGGCGTACTTTGATGACATTCTTATTTATAGTACCACTAAGGAATCACACCTTGAACATTTGAAGCAGGTCTGTAGCGTCCTTAGGAATGAAAAGTTGTACGCTAATCTTAAGAATATGCGTTCATGTCTAGTCAAGTTGTGGTCTTAGGATTTATAGTGTCATCTGAAGGAATGCGCGCAGACCCTGAAAAGGTCAGGGTCATAGTTGAGTGGCCTGAACCAAACATTCATGAGGTGCGAAGCTTTCACGGCTTAGCAACTTTTTATCGTCGGTTCATTAGGGGTTTTAGCACGATCATGGCTCCCATTACCGAGTGCATGAAAAAGGGAGAGTTCGTGTGGTCTAAAGCCGCAGTCAAGGCTTTCAAGGAAATTAAAGGCAAGATGGTAGAAGCTCCTGTCATGCGTCTACCTGACTTTTCTAAAGTCTTTGAAGTAGCGTGTGATGCGTCTAGTGTCGGTATAGGTGGAGTGTTAAGTAAAAAAGGACACCCAGTAGCTTATTTCATTGAGAAACTGAATGAGGCAAAACAAAAGTACTCCACTTACGACAAAGAATTTTATGCGGTAGTGCAATCCCTGAGACATTGACGACACTATCTCCTACCACAGGAATTCGTTTTGTTTTCTGACCATGAGGCTTTGAGATATTTGCATTCTCAGAAGAAACTCAACCCAAGGCATGTTAAATGGGTAGTGTTTCTTCAGGAATATTTGTTTGTTCTGAAACACAAGGCCCCGGGGTTGAAAACAAACCAGCAGATGCCTTTAGTAGAAGAGCGGCATTGCTCAACTCTTTGAGTGTAAAAGTCGTTGAATTTGAGCAACTGAAAGATGAATACCTCACATGTCTTGATTTTGGGAGTACTTACTGCGTCACTCTCTAGTGACCAGCGTATTATGGGCGAGTATGTTCTTAAGGATGGCTTCCTTTTCAAGGGAGTCAGACTCTGTATTCCCCGTATGTCCCTTCGTGAATTCCTCATCTGGGAGCTTCATTCAGGAGGGATAGCTGGCCATTTTGGTCGTGATAAGACCATTGCCCTTGTGGAAGATCGTTTCTATTAGCCAAGTCTCAAGCGAGACGTAGCCAAAGTTTTAGAGCAGTGTCGTACATGTCAGCTGGCAAAGCAAAGAAAGCAAAATACTGGGCTGTATACGCCATTGCCATTGCCACATGCTCCGTGGTAGGATATTAGTATGGATTTCGTGCTCGGGCTTCCCAAGACAATCAAGAAGCACGATTCCGTTTTTGTCATTGTGGACCGTTTTTCTAAGATGGCGCATTTCCTCCCATGTTCAAAAACGTCGGATGCGTCTCATGTTGCTCATATTTTTTTTGATGGTGTGGTGCATCTCCATGGGTTACCTAAAACCATAGTGTCTGATCGTGACGTCAAGTTTACTAGCCTATTTTTGGAAGACACTGTGGCACATTATGGCAACTCGCTTGCAATTTTCTATCGCTTACCACCCACAAACAGATGGTCAAACTGAAGTGGTAAACCGCAGTCTTGGAAATCTTCTACGTTGTCTAGTGGGTGAGCATGTTAAGACTTGGGACCTAATTTTGCCAACTGCTGAATTTGCTTATAATGGGTCAGTTAATAGATCTACAGGGTTGAGTCCTTCTGAAATTGTAAGTGGTTATAAACCTAGAATGCCCATAGATCTCTTACCTATGTCTGTTACTCAACGGTCTTACGAATCAGCCGATGCATTTGCACGCCATATTCATGATTTGCATACACATATTAGACAGAGGATAAATAAGAGCAATGATGATTATAAAATTTCAGCTGATTCTCATCATAGAGTGCAAGAATTTCAGGAAGGAGACTACGTAATGGTGAGAATAAGGCCAGAGCGATTCTCTCAAGGATCAGCTAAAAAGTTACAAGCGCGTAGTGCTGGACCAGTCAAGATATTACAAAAGGTTGGGTCCAATGCGTATCGGGTTGACCTTTCCCCTGAAATGGGTATTAATCCAACTTTTAATGTGGAAGATCTAGTTCATTCCCACACTTCCATTGTCGACCCATTGTCCCTTTCATGGCCTTTTTCTGATTTTGCTACACAACCCCTTCCACCCCTTCCCCCACCCATTACCCATAAAGAAGAAATTGAGGAGATCTTGGATGACGAGATAGTATTTACGAGAGATAGAGGTTTCCAGAGGTATCTTGTCAAATGGAAAAACAAACCATCGTCTGAATTTACGTGGTTGCCGGGCGAAGCGTTGCAGAGTATTGATTCAGATTTACTAGAGCGCTACAAAAGTTTCAACTCGTCGGAGTCGAGTTTTTCTCACTCGGGGGGAATTGATGCGGACACAAAAGCATTCAAGGTGTACCAACGAAGAAAGCGCCAGCCACAAGTGTCGTCCTTGTGGATAGGCGATTATTGAGGAACTGAAGACCCGCTGAAGACCTTTCACATGTGATTGGACACATAGAAGACCCCACTCAGGGAAGACACGTGTGAAGGAAGAAATGAGAAAGAAGACCGAAGAGACAGACATCTTCAGGCGCCCCATCGGGCGCCCGACCACTGCCTTCGGGTGCCCCATTTGGCGCTCGAACTTTGTCTGACGAGCGCCCGAACCTCTTTAGAGGTTTTCGGACGACTTCGAGCGACTGCTCGTGCGCCCAACCAAGCGCCCGAACTTTCCCGCACTTATGTTTAATTACGCGTTTTGTTTCGTTTTAGGGGTATTTTAGTACTTTTATGTCTTTATTTGCTTATTTAAGTGGACTAAAGCCCTAAACTCGAATTTAACTTTGATTATTGATTAATGAAAAGCCTCTTGGTGCTTCTCTCCTTCTCCCTCTCTCATGGTGATATTTCTTCTTCCTTGATAACCCTTTTTCTTCTAATTGCTTCTTGTGCTCCTCTATTCCTTCTTCCAGGTAATGCTATCTTTTATAACCTATTCGCTTCATTAACTACAATCCCAAAATCTGATTTTGAGCATAAACCCTAAAGTTTTCAGATTCTCAAATCCCTAATCCGAAATCCCTCGATTTCCTGGATTAGAGATTCCTCTTGATTGATTGGGTTATAGCCATGCAAGATCGGGAGGTCCTATCCCTCGCCCGATCCAACCCTAGTTATCCTTGAAACTCAAACTTCATGGTTGTGACGATTGGCCCGATCCATTGCAAGCTCTTTGTGGATTTTCTTAGTTTATGATGAGTGATTCTAGATTTTAGATTAGTTATCCATTTTATTTTCCGCTGTGTAATTATGTTCATGAGCATGCATCATAGTTAGGGCTGTCCTACGTCAGTTTCTCTTGTGATGTAGCATTGAGCATTGAAGATTCTTTCTTGGTTATTGCTGTATAGAGTTTTGCTAATCCCACACACCTCTCTACATGAAGCTATATTGTTACATGTGTGGGACTTCCCAGCTGTGCATATGGTGTTTTGTTGTTGACCTTAGTGAAAAATTGGGTTGATCAACTTGTTGGTGGCACACGTAGCAAAACAATGATTGTTTTAGAAGTTGCCAACAGTCTACAAGCGGTATCTACCTATGGCCCGCCTGATGAGTGGACTAGCCTGATTTTTGGCCCACTCACCTATATTCTGGATCCTACATGATTGATGGCTAAAATGTGCCCCACACATGCCATGTGGGGGCTCAGCATATCTCTTGATATATAACGCAATTAGGCTTTTGGTTTACTCGATTAACATCATAATGAATATTTGTGTCTCATTTTCATTTGATCCTCTTAGCTTGTCTGGCAAATAACTGTGCAACATTACATTATCCATGGGCGTGTTCAATAAAAGTCATGAAGCACCAATAACAGGGGATAAACTCGAAATTTGGACTTGATAATTCTTCTTGTGGTCAGGCAGGAATTCTGCACTGGATTGTGGACAAAGTCCCCGATGAGTCTCTTTTAAACACTGCTGGCTGGAAATATATGGTCCCTCAACTCTACAAGAAGTATCCGAATGACAAAATGCAACTGAACATTTCTCTGTCTTCTCCTCCTGCCATATGGATTATATCAGATCAAATCCAAGCTACCGTCTCCTCAGACATGACGATTGAAGTTCTGGATGGTGGTGAAATAATACCTGTTGCATGCATATCAATGGTAAGTTTAGCAACTAGAAGTCATCCAGTGTTCTAATTGTTAGCTTTTGTCTGGGTATTGTGCTGAATCGTGGTTGACCGGAATTTTGAGCCAACCACGTGGGCTAGAGTTTGGGAAAGCGGAAAATGGAAAGAGAATTCACTGGACTTCCATTTTCCTACCTCGTCTGTTCCAAATCACAAGTGAGATGGTACAGGAAGGTTCCAAAAAACGTCTTTGTTGCAATTGGACTAGCCTATCATGCCATCCTTGGGAGTTGGTAGCCCCCAGATGTTGCTTTAAGTGGTCACTGTGCTCATTTCCATCTGCCATCATGTTAATGTGTTGTTTGTTTAGAACTTTCATGGATGGGTCACACACATCCTTCTTGTATTGTCATGTTAGAATCTGCATTCTCATTTGTTGGCTAGCACATTAACATTGATAACATTTCAACATCATAAGCACTTTTTTTTTTTTTGCATGGATGCACATGGGGACGGTCTGTTTGTCTCAGTTTATACTATGATATTTAGCATCCATGGAAATTTGTCATAAGGCTAAAATAATGCCTGTCTATGTGTGGTCTATGGCATGATTATTTGCATATATTTCTTATTGCTGGAATTAATGTTCTAGTGGGTAATTTGATGGTCCTGATGCATCCCCATGAGTGCAGTGTGCAGAGGGAGCCTTGCTAGGCCCACATGCTTGTGCAATAAAGCTCATGTACATGCCACACATGCCAGTTTGTCTCAATAGGTCTGAGATCTTTCTATCAGAACAGAAGCACTATATTGATGCCCTAGCCCAAGAATCGGGTTGATCCACTGGTCAGGTGGGCCACAGTTTGCAAAACAAATGTATGGCTCTGAAAATATTGGTTAAAGTTTTCTACCCATCCACCTTCCAATATTTGGCTCACACGCTTAGCGGACCAGATTTATTTTTGGGAAAATATGTATAAGGTCGGACCAACCTGATGGATGGATTGGATGTCACACCAATGTACCATGCTGCCACATGTGTGGCGTGTACATGAGCTTTTTTGTACATGCATGTGTGCTAAACAAAGCTTGTCTTGATGTGCATGGTCCATACAAGTGGGCTACATTGTTAGCTGATCCAAATTTTAAATTTGATGAGCCCCACTGTTAATGACGCATGCCCCAAAAATCTCCCTGTTTGCAAGATGCAAACTTCCAACCAATGGACTGCAAGTTTATGGTTAAGAAAACAGGAGAAAGTGCAGAGGTTGGACTGCTAGGATATTTGAATCTGAAAGATTTTCGAGGCATCTGGCATCTCCTCCAGAGCCCATCAGATCACCAGTTTCGATCACCAAAGCATAACTCCCACTTGTATGGACTGGACATGTCAGCGCACTACACAATTCTAGCCTACGAGTCCTCAACATAGTTCTATAATGGTAAGTAGTTTCCATTCCTGTTACTTATTTCAATCGACTGCATATGAAATGTTTCGTTCTATTTGTGTCCTGCATCTGGACTTCCCATTCCCTTTTCAGTAGTTAATAATTTCTATAGTGTAACGCCCATGACAAACAGTAACTTGAACATAAGAGACGCGTGCCTGAAGGACCCTGTTACACATCTTTCACACACAAATCTTCCAGCAACTAGTCCTTTTTTTATTTGTTTATTTGTTGATAAGCAACAATAATTTAATAAAAGAGAAGACTAGATGACCTATCCATTAAGGTAGGAGAAAAACTAATATACTATGGCAGACCGTGATTGCTGATATATAGGCACTAAGAAATTGTACACATGGGATATGAGCAATTCAAATAAACTGTCCAAATGGTGAACCCCACTTTAAATTGATCATAAACTGAAATTTACACTAATTGGATCACTTAACTAGATCTTATTGGGCGGTTGAGATGAAAAATAGCTGTAGGTCTGAATCCAGCAAACAAGTGTTTGCAAATCTGAGATTAAGATTGTTTAAGAAACTGATTTTGGGATGATAATCCATCTACAGTGGGTCCTGCAATTTCGGCAGCTTGATATGCTTTAATCTATGCTATTCATAGAATTTCTGACTAATTGCTTGTCAACTATTGGACTCTGCACGAGTTTTAAATAACTTCCCTTGAGGTAATGTATAGGAATCATCAATATACAAAGCTAGTCCATTTTTATTCCTCAAAAAGAGTACATGCCTTGAATCCCTGTTGTTTTCCTTGAAATATGCAAGCCAATTCTTCCAACTTGGACTGGACTTGGATCCATAGCGCATGGATTCCACATGGACATGCTTTGGCCCAGGTTTGATCCTATTCAGAGCACTGCTCATGGGCCTTGTACGAGTGCCGGCAGCTTGCAAATGCCAATGTGGTACCTTTGTACAAGATCCAAGCCACTCAGTGGGTGGTCTCTACTAATCTGTTGATGCCATGCCCAAAAAATCAGATTCATCGGGTTGGTCACATGCTAAAGAAATGGATGGTTAGAACATATTGAATGATGCTCCAGATTCGTTGTACATGTGTGGCCTGCCAAATGAACAGACTGGCCTGATTCTTGGGCCACAGCATTTACACTGTGATGCCCATCTGATGAGCGGCCCAAATCTCCCACAGGTACCACAGTAGGATCTCTAGCTACACGTGCACTTGCCAGGGCACTCTTGTGTACCCGGTTCGAATTTCTCATGTCCTATGTGGTAGCTTCATCTCTTAGTAATGGACTAGTACTTATGGTTGTGAATCTTTAACATTACTTTTAATTAATAAGCCTAGGTTGTGATCTGTACAGGTTTCTGACTAAAGAACACGCTTTACTTTTTCTGACCCTGCACATCCCACATTCCTGCTGGGACATCATGCTTAGTGGCACTGTCAACTTAACTGTTTGTAAATTCCCCTTCATGGATATCATGAAATAGTTTGTGAAGGTGCATTGTGGGCTAGTGACCGCCTTGACATGCAAGTAGTGTTTGGAAAACATGTGTTGGTGGGATCCCTGTTTTGTTTTGCAATCAACTACCCAACCATGTCTCCCATCTGGGCAAGGGATTACGTAACAGTATTGGCCGGCTTGCAGGGTGAGGCCTGAGGGCTGACACGGCCTCCATATCGGCTGATACAACCCTGTAAAGGTCCCTTATGGCCTTAACATGAGAGAAATGAGAGAAAAATTGAAAATAAAAACTTTCACAATGGGTCCCTTATGGCCGTATTGGCTTGTAACAGTTTTATCAATCCCGTAATGGTGCTGATACAGGGCATATTGGCCGATATGACCCATAGCAGACTGGTTCACCCCGTATCTCATAAAGGAGGCAACCTTTTCCTTTAGGTAATGGCCAATGGCCCAATACAGCTGTAATGTAACTGTTTTTCAATATCATGCATGTCGATGCATGCCTCGTGTTTGGTGGTATCTCTGGAAGCTGCCCTGCATACTTTGCCTGCTTACCTTTCGGGGTGCAGATGCAACAGTTGGGTTGGGGTTTAGTGCTGAGCAGAGGACTGTGTTGGCATCCGATCATGGTCAATGTGATTGTAAGCCTCTACCATGGCCGGTTCCAAAGCCTGGGTAAAAGAGGAAGATTGGTGTCTGGTGGGCAGTGGATCACAAAACCTTTGACAATCTACCATTGAAAAGCCGACTGCCTAATTGCTGCTAGAAAGGCTAAGATGACAATAATGGCATATCTTGCTGGGGTGCCTTCTGAGATGTTCTACAATCTACATATCTTTGAAGTTTAATATGGTTACTTTTTTTGGCGCATGTGTGCGTCACAAATGTCATGATATCAATGATGGAAGCTAGTTCTTGGAACAGGTAATCAGTGCCTCTGGTTCCGTGGAGGTTTCAGGGAATAACCTAGCTGGACAAGCTGGATTGAATGATTTTACACTGAGCTTAAAGTGGAGCAAAGTCGGAAAATTCCATATGTATCTAATTCAGGTATGATCGACGTCCTCCTGCTTAAATATTCTCACTTTTGTTTTGTATGTTTGATTGAACTCCCAATCTTATTCCATGATGTCCGAAAATAGTGCTACCAATAAACATCTTTTACGTGATTTTTAATCCAATTAAGCCACTTTTATGCTCTAGTATAACTTGTACTGCTAGCAGTTGAATATAACTAGAAAATAGTAGGTGACAATGCAAGAGCGTGTGCGCATCCATCCTAACATAGAAAAGGGGAGAAAGGTAGTTCACACAAGATCCAAGTCACTTAGAAGGTGGTCCCCACCGTTGATGGGTTTTCGCCAAAGATCAGGATGGTCCAATGTTATCGACATGGTGTCACCTATTGGTAGACTTATCTTTGGGCAATTCACCAGACCAGTCAATTGACTTGTTCTACATGCATCTAGACAGTTACCACCCATGTCAAAAGGATATTAGGCATATGATAATTCAGCTTAATATTTTCTTGGCCTTTCATTTTTTATGTCTGCTAATTCTCTTCCAAAACAGTGAAGAAGAGCCACACCTTTTGGCAATACTTAGTGTCGCCAAAACATGATTAAACATGATTTCCTTCTAGTGAATGGAATGGCCGTTTTTTTGGGCCAGGTGTAAGTCACAGGACCCATCTGATGCACGGGTCAGATGTCTCACACCCCTCCGAGTTTACACGTGGATAGGGTGGACGTGGCTTTGCAGAACTCCTGGTCCTAGAATCGCTTTCATTCACTATGTTTTTTTTCATTGAACTAGTGAGGTGCCATTTCCATTGCATTGCACTCAACCCCTTGAAACTTTTACAGACGGTGGTATGGGTTTTCCTGAAGGATGTCGCCCAGCCATACGTGAATTCACATCTCCGGAAAGGATTCCCTCTGCCCATCATTCACGGCTTCACTCTCCAAAATGCCGAAATACAGTTTAGTGGCTCAACAATCAGAGTCTGCAGCGACGTAACATATGCCAACAACTCATACAATGTTAAGCAGCTTCCAAATGTACCATTACTGACTGATGCCTAGATAAGATGGTAAGATGATACACGTATGTGAAACTTGTAGGAGAGAATTGCCAATCAAACGTTTGTAGATCTCAGCCGATCAACATGTTGGGAACATGCGCTGCCAACATGGCATGGCCATGTGAAGTCCAAGCTATTTGGTCGGGTGGGTCCCACCCACATGCATACCCTGGCAAGTGAGTGAGGCCATTGCAGTAATCATGTCTGGTGCACCTTATGGATGGCTCAAATGTTCCACATGGTCAGTGCGGAGGAGCTGGGATCGACGCACAGAATTGGCAAATCTCCCAAGTATTAATGTATTAAACATTTTTAGGTTCCGAACAGTGACGATTGGTGTACAGTGGATGTTTATTTGTTATAGTTCGTATATGGGGCGTCCCCCCATGGAGATTTCATCATTTCCATTCACATGTATAATATGTAATCTGATGCTCCATCTTTCCTTGCTTCCTCCTTTTTTCCGGCAAAGTTGCCAGGAGATTGTACACTGTTCTGGTTTTCAGTTTGTCTGAGTGGGGCCCACGGTTCATGAGCGAAAACACTAATAAGTTGGAATCAACATGCATGGCTCATGCACCAAAAATCCCCCTATAATGGAAGATCCTAGCCATGGAATATTTGGCCCTTTTGAGTGGTTGAACAGGACTATTTTCTTGCATAACCGTTTCTTTGCCGGGCACATATCGAACCATTAACGGTTTCAATATGGATGATTGGTGTATGGACCACTCATAGTGGACCCCACAATGAGGGGTCTGGATCATTGAACAATGAGCCCACTTTGCAAAATGAAAACTTGAACGCTGCTGTACGATCCCTATCTTAGCAGCAGCACGTGTGGGCAATGCTATTGAGCTAGGCAGAGTTTTGTCAAACCAGGACCGTCATGGGCCTGGCTGTCCTGCAGAGCCGGGTTGGGCTGGGTCTGGGCATGGACCTAAAATTTAAGCTTGTTTTTGTAATCTGCCCAGGCTTGGACTTGTCTCAAAAGCCTGTTAGCACTGCCTGTTTAGATTTTCAAGGGTCATAGATCCATGCAGTAGGGCACACCCAATGAAAAGCCTAGATCTTCCACACAAGTGGGAGTTTGGGCGTAGGCTTGGTCCTTCAGTCATCATCACTGGCGGTGCTTGTTTGTTTGGCCGATCATTAGTGGCGGATTTCCTATGCTCATCTAGGCCAACCCAAATTATCCATTGACAGCCGTTCAAAGCAGCAATATTGATTGAGGGCGGCAGCTTGATTCTCAAACCGAGCTCAAGCTGACCTCAAAGAGGACCCAACCCAAATTATCCAACCTGCACCCAACATCAGGACCTTCACAACCCAGCCCGAACTCAGGTTCGGGTCAACATGAACCTTATTTGGAGCCTGGCTCCTGATTTTTCTCATCAGGGGCTATGGATTACGTCCATAATAAAAATGGCATCACAGTATGGGGTGGGTAGGATCAACAGCCCTGATGGTGGCTCTCAGTATGGAACGGGAAGCGATGCCCCACTCTCATCATCGCCGGGATGCGTGCCTCTGTTTCTATTAATAGGGGTCTCTCTCTATTGATATTGGCATCAGCTTCCGCACACGCATCGACCAAATCAAAGCCCCAGTCCTTTTTAGCCTGTCCATAGCTTGTGGGCCCATACCAGATATCATGAATTACTTTCTATCGAAACCCCAATCCGTTTTAGCATGTTAACATTAGGTAACTTGTGCCCACTAAGCTAGCACCCACTGCCAGCATCGGAATGCCATTGGAGATCATGACAGATCAGAGCAGAGAGACGGAGCCTTTCAGATAATCGATTGTAGGTAATCTTTATACAACATTAGCGGAACAAAAGGGGTGAAAATTACAATTACTGTTGAGGACTTGAAGGATGTGATCTTTGGAGTAGAGCTAGTACATGGGGAAGGAATAGGCCATGCATCTTCCAAGGGCCCACCTGCAGCAGTACCTGCTTTCATAAAACAAAAGGGAAGATTCTGAATACTCCACTCCACGATGTCCTCCTGAAACAACAATAGAACAAGAGTCAACTCTCTCTCTCTCTCTCTCTCTCTCTCTCTCTCTCAAATATCATATGAACCCCATACTTGAATTTATGCAAGTAGGTCCCACCACTGATCTGTGATCCAAACCATTAGTCTGTTCCACAAAAAGACCATGTGATGGGGTTCTTTGATCAGTGGGCTGAAGAAGAGATGGTTAAGAAGATACAGCAACAGACCACATTCAGCAGGAAATCCAAACATCAGATAGCTACTCTTCCACTCTAGATGGTTTATGTGATCACGTTGGATCGATCAGATCGCCAGTCTAGATCACAGAACCATTGGACCCAGAAACTACAAACTCAATTAAGGATTGAAGGATCGTATGATTCCTCATATAGAACAAACAATTTCATAAAACGATTGTGCGCTCAGAGCAGATTGAGAGTTTGACACTGCAACATAATCCAACATTATCCCCCCCACCCCAACATTGCAATTTAAGTTTAGAAAGAAGTAAACTCGCCGACAATTGCAATCAGGGGAGAGTCCGACATGGACAGCACGGGGGCTACCAAACGGACCTTTACATTCATTTCAAAATGGACTTCCGAAAATTAGAAGTTCAAAACTTTGAAATGTTCATAGAGACCCACCATCTTTAAATGGTGGAAGGTAATGCAAACATCTACTTCCTCTGCTCCCTGAGCACAATCAAGTCGTTCTCTCAAAAAACAAGTTTTATTTCAATTTATATATATTTTTTAAATATGAGAACATTTGCCATTAGGCCTATTATATTTGTTTCACTTTTGTAGGGAAAAAAAATCACAAAATGAGTTAAAAAAGGTTCATACAGTAGAGCAGAGCAAAGAAAGAACAAAAATACAAAGGCCACAGCCACACGAAACCCAAAAAATCAGGACCCACTCTCCGATGAGAAATACAATACTATTAGGAGGCAGTTTACAGTTTCTATAACATCTGCAGTTCCTTTCCAGCCATATTGACCACAAAACCACAAGCAGCACCAACCTCCATTTCTCCTGTCTTTGAAATTAGGGCACCCTTCATGCCTGATGCCACTGACAAAAGAGCTCTTCCAGAGAGTTAGGCACGACCCACGGGATGCAAAAAGCAGCGAGGATACCATCCCAAACCCCCTTTGAAAAAGGGCAGTGTAAGAAAATATGATACACCAAGACCTAGTTACTCAAGTAGAAAAGGCATGCATTAGCAAATCACCATCACCCTTTTCTTCAAATTATTGGCAAAATTCTATTTATGCCAGCAAGCCACGCAAACGCAGCAACCTTCAGCAGGGCCCCATATCGCCAAAGGAAACTAGTATGGAGTCACTCAACGTCAAACGTGGAATCGGAAATCACTTCAAGAAAGGAGCAGAATGAAAACCTTCCCAACTTATCTCTCCTCCAGGCGAGCTCATCCTTTTCAGATGGATTAGGACAGAAACCTTCCACATGGCCAAGAAGACTGGCCGACTCGCCAATTCCAGCATCCAATAGGTTGAGTGTGTGAGTGGGGGGTGATGTAGAGAGGATCGCAGAAAAATACATGGTGCGGATCGATCAAAGCAAAGAAGGAAAGAAAGATATGAAGACCAGAAAAGCTGACCGATCACAAAGCGCCAAGCGACCAGCCGAATTATGCTTGAAAACCCACTTTTCTTACTGGAATGTCGCAGGCCCCAGATGACCGGTCGCAACACCAACTTTCCTTGCTGGACAGTTTCAGACTCTAGGTGACTGATCGCAGCTCCTCAGCGATCGATTGCCCGACAAATGTGACCAATTGCCAGATCGCGCAAAAGTTGACGTTTTTGAATTTCTTGTTTCCGTTTTTGTTTAGGATTCTTAATTTACGCAAATTAGGGTTTCTTTTGAAGTGCTTAGACTATTTAAACTCTTTTAATTTCGTTGTCAAGGATTCATTATCATCTTTTTAATAAAATCTCTTAATTTTACTCTGTTTGCTCATGGATTCGAGTGTTCCCTTGTGGATTCAAGGAAGTCCGATTGAGAATTGCTTCGTGGATTCAGAGTAGTTATCTCTATGAGGAAGACGGTGATCATCCTCACCACATCTATGTCTGTGCAAAGTTGGTATTAGAGTGAGGAAAACCCTCGGGAAGATGGCTTCTAACAACGGCCGGGACAACAACCCCTCTGACATTGCTTAAGGGTTTCAATATCTTGCGAAGAAGATCAAAGCTCTCCAACAGGCAAATCAGTTGTCCATGAAAGGGTTGCAGGCAACTCCCGACCTGATCACAAGGCTGATACCCCTAACCAAAGCCCAAGGCGACGCTCAACCACCGGCGATTGTTGTACGGGACAATCCCGTATTCCGTCAAGCACATCTACTAGAAAACCGCAAGGCTACCCCCGACAATTTGGATCTCAATGACGAGGATATCGACGGCGTCGTTGCGCAATGACCCACACAAGGAAATGAACGTGTTGATCGTACCGACAGAGACTTCCAGGCTAAAGGTGATCTTCCTAGCTTTAATGGCTTACTCAATATTGAAGATTTCCTTGATTGGTTAGCGGAAGTTGAGAGGTATTTTGATTACATGGGTGTTCCAGGGGATAAATAAGTCAAGCTTGTTGCGTACAAATTGAAATCTGGCGCCTCTGCGTGGTGGGAGCAATTACAATTCACCCACACCTGTCAGAATAAATTACCCATTCGATCGTGGCCCAAGATGAAGCGATTGCTGCAATTCAGATTTTTACTCCACGATTATGATCAAGTATTGTCCCAGCAATACCAAAACTGCAAACGAGTCGATCCGTCGCAGAATACCGGCCGAGTTTGATCGATTGACGACACGAAACAAGTTGTCAGAGACAGATTCTTAGAAGGCCGCAAGATTCATCGGCGGCATACGACCCACGATCTAGGACTGAGTTTAGCTACTACCAGTCTGGACTGTGGCGGAGGCGGCCCAACTCGCTAGAGTCCTTGTGCACCCCTACCCTTTGACCAGTGTCCCTAAGACGGGCCCCATACAAGATGCATCCATGTCCAAGGGAAGGAGCCTATTGGTGGGCGTGCCCAGCCCCCAACGATCGTGAACCGAGATATGGGGAGCGGTCTCGCTAGGCCTCAATGCACAACACTCGTTACGGAAGGCCCGAGTCGAGCTCCCAATACATATGCCCGGCCAAGGCCGAACAATTGTTTCTGCTGTGGACAACCAGGCCACTTGTCCAACACACGCCCTCAACGCCCCACAGCCAATCTGACGACTAATGATGGGGGAGTTGAAGATGAACTAGTGGAAGGAGAACCCGAGAATGAAGAATTTGAACAATCCATTGAGGATGACATAGATGGAACAAAATGACTGGCTGAGGACCACAACGAGTCCTTGGCAGTAACACGCCTATGCTACAGTCCCAGGAAAGAGGTGCATCCTCAGTGTTACAACATCTTCCGTATACGTTGCACCGTGAGCGGGAAGGTTTGCAACGTCATCATTGATAGCGAAAGCAGCGAAAACATTGTAACTAAGGTTATGGTGGACAAGCTCCGATTGTCGACTACAAAACATTCAACCCTGTACTCCATTCGTTGGATCAAGAAAGTCAATGATACTAAGGTAACCCGAGCAATGTTTGATTTCGTTTTCCATTAGTAGGAGTTATAAAGATGAAGTGTTATGCGATGTGGTCGATATGGAAGCATGTCATATGCTTCTCGGACGACCATGACAGTCGGATCAAGATGCAACCCATTGAGGACGAGACAACACGTACATGTTTATCCAAGATAGGCGGAAAAGGGTTCTAGCTCCTATGGCACCGGGGAGCCGCCCCAACACTTCTAAAGTGGAGGGGAGTTCTCTCCTTGCCATAAGAGAGTTCGTTGAAGAATCAAAAGAGACAGGCGAGATTTATGCAATGGTGGTCAAGGGCGAGGATCCAGGGGACATAGTTATTCCCCAAACCCTTCGACCATTATTGAATGAATTCCGAGAAGTCTGAACCAAAGACCTTCCCAATGGATTACCACCGATGAGGGACATTCAGCACCACATCGATCTCATCCCTGGGGCTAGTTTGCCCAATCGACCGCATTACCGGTTGAGCTCAAAAGAGGGTAAAACCCTCCAAGAGAAGGTTGAAGACTTGTTGAGAAAGGGGCTTTTGAGAAAAAGTATGAGCCCTTATGCAGTGCCAGCTTTATTGACACCAAAGAAGGATAGTGGTTGGTGAATGCGTGTTGATAGCAGGGTGATCAACAAGATTACCATCAAACACAGATTTCTCATTCCTTGGCTAGATGATATGTTGGAGGGTTTCAAAATATTTTCCAAGCTAGACTTACGCAGCGGGTACCATCAAATATGAATCCGACCCGGGGACGAATGGAAGACAGCTTTTAAGATCAAGGAGGGCCTATATGAATGGCTTGTTATGCCATTTGGATTGTCAAACGCACCAAGTACATTCACGCGCCTTATGAACCAAGCCTAGAAACCATTCATAGGCAAATTCGTAGTGGTGTACTTTGATGCCATCCTAATTTATAGTCAGGACGAGTCGGAACATATGGGGCACCTCAGGCAAGTCCTCCAAGTGTTACAAGATAACAGGTAGTATTTGAATATGAAAAAGTGCAATTTCCTGATAGATCACCTATTGTTTCTAGGGTTTGTGGTGTCATCCACTGGTATTCGGGTAGACGAAGACAAGCTTAAGGCCATCCGTGAGTGGCTTGCTCCAACCAACATCCATGACGTGCGAAGTTTCCATGGACTAGCCACTTTTTATCGTCGATTTGTCGGAAATTTCAGTACCATAGTCACACCTATCACAAATTGTATGAAGAAAGAGTCATTTTAGTGGACGAATAAGGCCGACAAAAGTTTTGCAGAAATCAAGCAAATATTATCATTTACTCCGGTCCTAGTCTTACCAAACTTCGACAAGGTCTTCGAGGTAGATTGTGATGCGTCCTATGTGGGGATTGGTGCAGTTTTGTCACAAGGAGGCAAGCTCGTAGCCTTCTACAACGAGAAACTAATTGATGCAAGGAAGCTATATGTCGTGATACAGGTCCTCTGTCATTGGCGATACTACCTTATTCAAAGGGAGTTTATTATTTACACAGACCACTAGGCCTTAAAATTTATAAATTGTCAGACTAATGTAAATCATGTAGATGCCAGATGGGTTTTATTTTTGCAGGAGTTTACATTCATCATAAAGCACAAAAGTCAGGTTCGCAGAAACAAGGTCGCAGATGCACCAAGTTGCCGAGCCGCTCTTCTCATCACCATGAGCACTGAGGTTGTCGATTTTGACTGCCTCAAGGAACTTTACGTAGAGGCGGGCAACGATCCGAACTGGGCCGAGTTAGCCTTAGTTTGGGTTTGGCTTGTTTTTGTACCACCCCAGTTCGTGGATCAGCCCGATTTGGGTTTCGGGCCGAGCCATACAGCCAGAGTTTGGTTTGCTCCAAAAAAATTTGGTTCAGACCGGGATCAATTTGGTCAAAAAAATCGAACCAAGCCGAGTTGAGCCCAAAATTGAATCATATCCAAAGCTCAAGTGGATCAAACCACAGGAAACAGTGTGCATTCATGTATATGTATTATGTATTATCCATGTCGTCATGTATATGTATTATCCACGTCGTCCATCTGTTTTTACATATCATTTTAGGACATGATCCGAAAATTGAATCATATCCAAAGCTCAAGTGGATCACACCACAGGAAACAGCGTGCATACAATCTATGAGCCGAATCAAGCCGAGCCGGTACTGCCTTAGTTTGAGTTTGGTTTGTTTTTTTAAACAAGCTTGACTCTGAGGTTTGGTTTGGTTTGAACTTCTATTCGAACCAATCCAAGCCGAGCTTTTTCAAACCAATTGAGCCGAGCTTGGTTTGTGTCCAGCTCTAACTATACGCAGAAGATGACAACTTTAAGGATGAATGGGTACGAAGCAAAGAAGGCCATCCAGACGACTTCTATATTCAAGACGGGTTCCTATTCTTTGGGAATTGTTTGTGCGTCCTGCAGAGCATGTTACGTAACAAGATTATACTTGAGCTTTATGGTGGTGGTCTTGGAGGCCATTTGGGACGTGACAAGACGAAGGCCTTAGTGGAAAAGCGATATTGTTGGCCTCATCTAAGCTGTGATGTGGGAAAGATGGTTCAGCTGTGCCATGCGTGTCACACCTCCAAGGTCACTCTCAGAACACGGGACTCTACACTCTGTTACCCATCCCCGAAGGCCCTTGGGAGGACATCTCCATGGACTTTATCTTGGGTCTCTCAAAAACACAATGCGGCATGGACTCCGTGTTCGTGGTGGTAGATGGGTTCTCGAAGATGACTCACTTCATCCCATGCAAGAAGACGTACGACGCGACTAATGTAGCCAATCTATTCTTCAGAGAGATTATGATGTTGCACAAGATTCCCAAGATAATTACGTTGGACTGTGATACAAAGTTCGTTAGTCACTTTTGGTGGACTTTGTGGAGTCGATTCGGGACAACCTCAGTTTAGCAGCGCATATCATCCACAAACTGACGGACAAACTGAAGTGGTGAATAGGACATTAGGCAACTTCATAAGGTGTATATCCGGGGATAAGCCAAAGCCGTGGGACTTAACCCTGTCTCAAGCTGATTTCGCCTTCAACAACATGGTGAACCATTCAACAGGGAAGTCACCATTCCAGATCGTCTATGGACAAGTTCCCCATTACACATTAGACTTGGTTCCCTTACCCAAGATCTCGGGCATGAGCATTACCACGGAAAATATGGTTGCAAGGATCACGGAGTTACATGAAGAAGTACGGACCACGCTTACAAAGACGAATGAGAAATACAAGAGGGACGCCAACAAACATCGCTGCGTTAAGGTGTTTTGAGGTTGGGGATCAAATGATGGTCCATCTACGCAAGGAACACTTTCCATCCAGTATCTACAACAAGTTGAAACACAAGAAGATTAGACCGGTGTCGATCCTCTGGAAACTGAACGACAACACTTATGTGGTAGACCTCTCGGATGAGTTCGAGATCTCATGGACATTCAATGTTGTGGATTTGTTCGAATATTACAAGCCAGAGATAACCAAGAACTCGGCATCGAGTTCTTTTGAAGTAGGGGGGACTGATGTAGAGAGGATCGCCGAAGAATACATGGTCCGAATCGATCAAAGCAAAGAAGGAAAGAAAGATTTGAAGACCAAATTTCTCTGGCAAAAAATTAAAGAACAAAGGCAAGTCCTGAGAATTAAATGCGTTTAATTCTAAAGAAAACCTCACGAATCTGATAAATTTGACAAAATTAAAGCAACAATCCATAAGTAATAGTAGAAATAATTATTTTAGAGACTCAAAATGAGGCAAACGAGCACCTAAGCTCACAAGGGAACACCTAAGTTCCTTCAGGCCAACTTCTAAGGATCTTCGAGACACCTAAGCTTCATCAATAGACATTCCTTCTGCCCCTAACAGGAGTGGTGCAGATGCAGACGCTACTGCCCCCCTCCCACAGGTATGTGGTGGTAATGGGATCTGGCTCTTTGTAGTTCGCTGGTTCTATAAGACTCAGTTCGTGTTGGGCGGATAGGCTCCCCTTCGTCTCACTTTCCCTCTTTAGGGTTCGGTTTATAGCAGGGTATTTACCTGTGAAAGTGCTGATGGTTAGAGGCTCTTCTGTACTAGACGGTTTCTTCGCTAGCTAAAGGTACAATGAGAAGCTCTATTTTTATTTATTTTTGAAAGATAAGGGTATTATTAAAAGGAAAACGGAAAGCTACAAAGAACAGAAAAAAGAAAAACCAAAAAAGGGGAAAAACGAAACAAAAAAATACAAGAGCTGATCCCAGAACAGAAGAAATGACCCAACAAGGAACAAAAACATTAGGGCGCCGAATCCCTAAATAACACCAAGACACAATGAGAAGCTCTATAAAGCAAGGATTCCTTAATCCACCAATCCGAGTTGGAATGCCGATACTTCCTCATGATAACAAACCTTCGGATAGCTCCCTCTTCAACTCCAAGCCTCCACATCCATTTTCCAGTGAGGCAAAATTAACATCTTCTAGTTTGTTGATTCTCACCCTCCCTCCTTGAACGGCCTACAAACCTCCTTCCAATTCAGAAGGTGGAATTTCCCATTAGGAGCCCCACCTTAGAATTGAAAAGTTGCAAGGAGAACTGATTAAAGGCGACAAAATAAAGACAGTACAGAGGAAGATTCGACAGAGCAAAGACTTAATCAATGTAATTCTACCGCCTAGGGAGAGAGATCTCACTTTCCAAGGCGACAACTTCCTCTCCATCCACTCAATCACCAAATCTCATAGAGCCTTAGGAGGCTTACCAATACAAAGAGGGAGCCCCAAGTACACAGGAAAGAACCAACTCGGCATTTAAAAGCCTCCGCCAACTCTTTTGCTTCCCCCTCCCAAGTGAACACCCAAAATTTCACTCTTGGAGAGGTTAACTTCGAGACCCGAGACAAACTCAAAACAAAGAATAATTTTACGAAGGTTGTCCACTTTAGATACCTCTGCATCACAAAAGAATATCATCTGAAAATTGGAGATGCGAGATAGGACAATCAACATTAGCAATCTTAAGTCCTCAAACAAATTGGCCGATTGCTCTTTGCTAAAAGCCTTCTCAAGAACTAGCTTCCATACTATCCCTTTCCTCCCCTCCCCATGACAAGAATCAGTGCATTCATGAGCGATCATCACACTATCAATGATTTGCCTTCTGGTAATAAATGCATTTTGATAGGGAGAAAGGACCTTGACTGGACAGACCTAAACCTCTCGGCTAAAATTTTAGCAACAATCTTATAAGGGCTACTTATAAGACTAATGGGCCGAAAGTCTTTAAGACAAGAAGCTCCCTCGATCTTAGGAACAAGGCAATGAACAAGCTCCCCAACTCTTTAGGAATCCAACCGGAAGAACTCAGAAATAAAACTCAGCAAGTCGACCTTAAGAACATCCCAGAACACTTGATTAGAGAAAACAAGGTTTCTACAGTTGTTATCAGCGTCATCACAATAACGATAATAGTAATATTAATAATAATAATAATAGTAGTAGTACTAGCAATAATAATAATAATAATAAATGTATGGCAAACACAATCACAAGTCTTTCAATTTTTATCTTCTTCTTTTTTTTTTACCTTGATATTTTGGAAGAAATGAAAAAGGAAATCCATGCAAGAATCCTCCCCATGCAAACATGTGAAATCCAAGGCATTCTTAAGGCAGGCCCCACTGCAAACATGCCCTGCCTCGAAAGTTGTGTGTGCTCATCGAATGGGCCACACACATATTTCCAATGTGGACCCCTGGTCAAGAAAAAAATTTGTTTTATTGTCCACATGGGGCCCAATTGATAGCCAAGGAATGTTCACATGGAGCCCACTGCGTGAAAACGGAGAAGGTTGACGAACCTGATTTCAGGAACCACTGTACAATTGCCTTCCGATCGATCCTCAAATATGGTGCTCAAATATGTACATGCACTGGATTAATCAGTAATAGGTTGGAAGAGGCCTTTGGATTCATCAAAAAACCATCTGCAGAGAAAAACTACTCAGGTGAAATAAAAAGGAAAACTAATGGCCATAAATGTGAAAATAAATATGCACAGACAGAAATGAAATCTGGCATTCTAGCATCATGCAGTCCAACATAAGCAACCCAACATCATGAAATGAAATCCAAGCATCAACTTCTTGAAAAAATAAGGCCCAATGTAACAGGACAATTCTTTAACCACACCCTTGCACTACTCCATTGAAATATTTACAGTTCATATAACCTTAGAACCTTGGGTCAACATCTGTCAATCGATGACAGCAAATGGCAGTCTAACTCAACAAAAACACAACTACAAAAGTGCATGCCCAACAATCTGCCACCTATGATCAGATTGGTGTCCCTCACAGGCAGTGCACTCAGATTACAGATCCAACAAGTTTGTATTGTTTACATGTACTGTTCAAACGTGCAGTATTCATCCTTGCATTGTTCACACGTGTGCACTGTTCATCCATACATATGTGTGGAATATGCATAATTTTACTTATTTTTTATAAGCAGTTAGATTTCCTTTTTTTTATTATTATTATCAGCCCTACTTAGCAAGAAAATATGGGACAAATTATGAAAGTTTGTGAAGAAAGGGCTATAAATACATAGCCATACATGGGTTTAAGACTTCCTTTTGTTTTTTAATAAATAACGCTCTTTTCTTCAAAGCCTGTGATGGGTTAGGGGGTAAGAGCTATGCTCAGCGCACATGTGCAATAAAGTTCATGTACACGCCATGCATGTGCAAGCATGGTGCATAGGTGTGAGATCCAATCCATCCATCAGGTTGGTCCAAGCTTGTACTTATTTTCCCAAAAATAAATCCAGTCCACCGTCGGCCCCAGTATTGGAAATAGTGGGTGGGTTAGAAAACTTCAGCCAAGTAATTTCAGAGCCGTACATTTGTTTTCTAAACTGTGGCCCACCAGACCAGTGGATGAACCTGGTTCTTGGCCTAGGGCATCAATATAGTTTCTCCTTTCTGATGGGTGGATTAGATCTCGGACCCATCATGCCATGTGGTACGTGTGTGGTGTGTGCATGAGCTTTATTGCACATGCATGTGCGGTGAGCAAAGTTCAGGAGATACGGCCCTAGTTCTATCCTTTCTAGTGGTCTAATGCCCTGGAAGACGGCTTGAGGTTCATTCAACGGGTCCTTTTCATTTTCTGCTATTGCATGGAGTTTATCGGAAGAATTCATGCAACAATTACTTCAATGCGTATCCACCCCACTGGTCAAGCAAAGGTCCGACCAGGGGTCAAACACAATCTGCTTCCCTATCCCACACCTTCAATGAGAAAGGACAGTGCATAAAAATACAACACACCGACTCCTCACCCCGCTGGCACAAAGGGCATGCATTGATTATGACAAGGGCCCTCTTCCTCAAACTTTCTAATGTCGGCACCCTATTCCACCCCACTGGTCAAGCAAAGGCTGCCACCTTAGAAGGAGCTCCATAGGCCTAAGGGAAAAAAGTATGCACTAACTGCCTTCACTTGAGCCTCCACTCGAGCCGCTCGAGATCAAAGAATAGAAAGACTTCACCGAGAACTTTCTGGGCTTCTCCTCTGGCCATCTCACAGAATTAGCCCCCTCCAAAGTAGAGACCCCTGCCAACTGATTTAAAAGCGACAAAAATTCCTGAAATTCATCCTCTTGGATATCCCTTCTACATAATGGGATCCAAACCCCACGAGACTCATGAACAGTAAAATAACAATTAACTGATATCTTGAAATCTGCTACTACTTAGCTAGCGTTGGATATTGAGCTTGCAAGGACCGAAACCCAAGCCACACATCCTTCCAAAATCTCACCCATGAACCATCCCCCAACACGAAACCCACCCCTCCAAGAACCACATCTTTTAGACTCAAAATCTGCTTCCACACACCCAGTGCTCTATACAAGGAGACACTTTTGGGCCATCACCCCTCCCGATCAACCCCATATTTTCTGGCTATGACCTCCTTCCAAAGACCCACTTCCTCCACCCCAAATCTCCATATCCATTTCTCCAATAAAGCTTTATTCATAGAACCCATATTATGAATTCCCACACCCCCGCACCTCTTTGGGTCTACAAACATCGGCACATTTCATCCAGTGAAAATTTTTCTTTGCCTCCCCTCCTTGCCATAAAAAATCCCTTCTTAGCTTCTCCAACTTATTGAGCACCCCTTCTAGACACTTAAAGAAAGACGTAAAATATAATGAAAGGTTCAAAAGAGCAGCTTTAACTAGAACACTTTTTCCTCCCAAAGACAGCAACTTACTCTTCCAAACTGATAACTTCCTTTCAAATCTTTCAATCATTGTATCCCATAAATTCTTTCTCACATTCCCAATACACAAGGAATGACCCAAATAAGTAGAGATGGGAACAACTCCACTCTACAACCAAACACCCGAGCAAGAGAAAACACCTCCTCACTAGGCAGCCCGATATCCAAGACTACATATTTTTTAAGATTGACTGATAAGCCCGACACCATTTCAAGACAAAAACCACTTTCCGAAGATTATCAACTTGGGACGCATCTGGCTCATAGAATAAAATTGTGCCACCCGTAAATTGGAGATGAGACACTTGAAAACCCCCCCTATCCGCCTTGAAGCCACTAAAAAGACCTTCACTAACCCCTTTGAAAAGCATTTTACTTGAGGCTTCTACCACCACAACGAATAAAAATGGAGGGCAGATCCCCTTGCCTAGGACCCCTCACCGATTTGAAGAAACCTTTAGGAGAGTCATTTAATGAGAATAGAAAACTTGGTCGAGCCCACACATTCTTGAATCCAGCTTCTCCATTTGACCCCACACCCCATCTAGCCTAACATGTAATCCAGAAAAGCCCAATCAACATGATCATAAGCTTTCTCTATATCCAATTTGCAAACCACTCCCTCTCCCCCTCTACGGCAGGAGTAAATGACTTCGTTAGTGATCAGCAAGCTATCCAAAATTTGCCTCCCTTCCACAAAAGCGCCCCCTACACCTTACAGATAATGCAACCCTGAATAGCCTAAAATCTAAAAGCAAGAACCTTTGTGAGGATCTTGTACGAAGCACCAATAAGACTGATTGAATGAATGACCTTAAAGACAATCCATCCCTTCTTCAAAATTAAAGCAATAAAGGAAGATCCCAATTCTAACGCTAGAATACCCTTCTCAAAGAACTCAAAAATGAAACTCATCACGTCCTTCCTAAGCATTTCCTGGAATATCTGGAAAAAAGGCAAATAGGAAACCCATATGGACGCTTTGCCCCTACCAAACTCTTGGATAGCTTTTTTAACCTCCTCCTCTGAGATAGCCCTTTTCCAAAGATGTCACCTCAACATTGGACAACACCTCAAACCCCAAGTTGTCTAGTCTTGGTCTCACAATTTCGGGACTAGATAGAAGATCCTTATAATAGGTCGCTATGGCCTTGCTAGGGCTGTAAATGGTCGGGTTCGGGGCGGGTTTAGCCAAAACCAGACCCGCCCATTTACTAAACGGGTCTGGGTCCAAATTTTAGACCCAGACCCTTTTACTAAATGGGCGGGTCTGGGTCGGGTCTGAGTCAAGCCATCAGACCCATTTATAAATGGGTCCGGGTCTGGTAAAGGGAGATCCACCCAGACCCATTTATAAATGGGCCGGGTCTAATGGGTCCGGGTCTGGATCAAGTATGCAAGCATTTTACAAGGCTTAAAACCGGGTCTGGACGGGTCTGGGTTGGACGGGTCCCTTGTAACATAGACCAAACCCGCCCACTTACTAAATGGGTTTGGGTCGGGTCGGGTCGGGCCTAATATAAAGGAAACCAGACCCAAACCCGTTTAACAAATGGGTCTATTCTTGGACCTAGACCCGTACCATTTAACAAATGGGTCGGGTCGGGTCGGGGTCGGGTCTAAATGGGTTGGGTCCGGGTACCCCATCGGGTCCACTGACCCATTTACAGCCCTAGGCCTTGCACACTTATGTTCTCCCTTCTATACGAACCCCATCCACCACAACACTTTCAATTATGTTGCCGTGAGCACTCGCACTAGTGGCACCATGAAAGAACTTCGTGTTTTCATCCACCTTCCTTAGCCACGTCACTTTCGATAGTTGCTTCCACTTGATTTTGTCCTCTTTCAAAAAAATTATTGTATTCAAACATCATCATTAGATAATTATTTTTATCCCATCTTTTCCACGGATTTCACATATCCGAGCATGCACATATATCCAAACATGCCCTAAGATTAACAAGATACAGATCAATAGAAGTGTATGAACAGTACTTCGTGGGAAATTTTATTTGCCTTAGTACATACCACATGGCAAAGTGGTTATATGCAAGTAGCCACAAAAAAGAGTTGGGTAAAAGCTGGAGTATTAAAGACTTGTACCTGCACAAGAAAACTGGATCTAACCCATAGTTTGCTCCGTGCCCTGTTTGAGTTCTCCTCTCCATTTCTTCCTTAAACCTGTCCGGAGGTAGGACTTCACATGGTCCATGAATTAAGCCGACCAATATATTTCTACCATGATTTGATTCATATACCTGAAACCGGACCAGATGAACATCAAAGCATGTGGGATGATCATCAACAAGAATTTCAATAGAATTGCTTTTGTAGGTAAAATGCTGATGAAACCAAGGTAGATGAGAATCGAAAATATAGGGAAAGCTCACATGGATAAGAACAAAATTGAGAGAAACACCTTTGTGGAATGGTTAGGGCTGTAAAAGGGTCGATATGGATTGGATATTGCAATATCCATATCCAACATCCAACTTGAATATAGGATACAAATATGGATTCAAAAATTATCCAAAGAAGCCTGATAGTAAGACAATCTAAGATCCAACAAATATCTAATTAAAAACCAAAAAAATAAGATAAATACATAACAAAATTATCAAAATATCTCAAATAAAAAAATAATATCATTTTTACAGTAGATGAATACCTAATAAACTAGTAAAAAACTTGGTAGTTTCCATAACATAATTACCTAATATCACAAATATTATAAATTTTAAATAAGAAGTAGCTGACTTTGACATATAATATATTAGCAACGCCACGGTCACCAAATCAACTTCACTGTCAATGTCAATGTCAGCCAGCATGATAGAATTCAATATATCCTATATCAATATTTAACTTTTAGTAACAGATATTATTAGTAAATTATGAAAGTGCACTGGGGTGTCAGGTAAATGGATATGGTAATATCCAAATACCATATTCAACCCGCCCGCTTAGAAGCCGTGTAAATAATCAGGTAAAAATCCCATATCCATATACAATTTTCTCAGGTCCGGTAAACAGGTATCCATTGCCAGCCCTACTTGAATATCAGATATGGATATGGATTCTGATAGTATCCAAAGAAGTTGGATATAAATCGACGATATATCTACCATTGGTTGCTTGCTGTGGAAAGTCATGCTCCAAGCAACTTTTAGGAGCATTTGAAGTCCAGATTGGTTGATCAGAGTGTCCAAGCATCCCAGTCCCAATTGAAGTCGACACCACAACTATTGTGGTGGCATCTAAGGTTTCATTTCCGTGTGTGTGTGTGTGTGTGTGTGGAACTTAAAATTCTGCTCACCTCACTGTTTTCAGGGGTACATGGTCTGCCAACAATCTCCGGTAGATCAGAGGGAAAATAGAACCGGTTCACACTGGCCCACTTTGACCCAGTTTCTTTGTCCTCCCACAAAGCCTACAATGGAAAAACTGTAAGTTCTTCATACAATAAATGCTAACAGAATCTACAAGACCAAAGTGCATTTTTATGATGCTAGGAACAGGAAATGTGCTGCCTGGGAACAAGTATTTGGAAATTCATTTTCAACTCTGTGAAGCAACACAGCGACATATTGCAAATCAAATGGATACAATTAGACCATTGCTGATCTAGTAGTATTGTTCTTCTATAAGGATAAATAAACTTTCGGAAAGATTGATGATGACTAACCTGAAGCTTTGAAGGTGAAGGATTTTGATTGCTTGAACGAATAAGGGCATAATCTTGGAGCTTGTACACGGCTCCATTGATGCAACAAGACGAGTAATATGCCTTCTCATCCTCCACTCGAAGTATGTCCCCAACCCAATCCACACTATGGAAGCCGTCCGACGAGGATATGCTGCAATCTCTGGCTGAATTCCCATTGTCCAAGGTCCCATTGGGAATTGCCTGATCAACATGTTGGTCCTTCCGATGAATATCACTCCCCGGATTACATTGGGAAACCTCTCTTGGATCAGCTGGTCTTTTCAACCCCTCGAATGCATGCTTCCCAATTTCATGCATTTGATTTGCAGAAGCTTTGGCAGAGGTTTGAGAACGCGTTTTGACACCCTCTCGTGAGCGATGCAAGGCTTGAGGCTGATGCAAGTTGCCAACACCAGTATCAGACCGTCGATCAGGAAAGGAGCTTTCTGATTCCGCGCTTGGCAAAGACATAGGCGCAGATGTTGATTTCTCCATCTCATGTGGAGATGATTCACCATTTTGAATGTGCTGAGGAGCACTCTTGTGAGGTGCGTCAGCAAGACCACAAGCTAACCTTTCCCTTTCCTTTGGGAAATCTGTGCATGTCACAGTATAAGGCTGATCACCGATTTTCGATCCACTTACTGAGCAATCCGCGCCTTGCACTTCTCTTGCAATTGGCATCTTCAAATCTGGAGCAGGCTCAATGTGGTTGTTTCCTGTGCTGGTAACATGGGCAGGATTCACCGAACCAGGGTTACCATTCGGCATTATTTTCTGGTGATTAACCTTTTGGTCAGGATTTTCTGATTTCTTCTCCACAGAAGAATGAGCCCCATTTTTGTTTGAAGATACCTTTGACACACTAATACTCCTGCACACAGGACCATATTTCTTGGGCAAGGGTTTCCCATTGCTTACCAACAAGCACTTGGGGCAATGCCAATCGCCAGCAGGAATGCCTTTTTGATAGTAAGACTGAAGGCATTTCAAGTGGACTCCTTTCTCACAAGCGTCACAAACAAGTAAACTTTCGACATCATGGACAGAAACCTTGCACATTTGGCAAGTTAAAGGTTTGCTCATGTAATCAGTTGGAGGAGTCCAGTTAGAATTGTCACGACGTTTTGGTTGCACTATCTTCTGAACATTTCTAGCAATTTCATTATGGTTAGTGTAAAATGAATGAGCTTGCTCAAAATTCATTCCCTGCATAGGTTGATGCACCATCTGTAGATTTCCAGATGCGGTTTGAACAGCAGATTGTTGATCTCGTATACCCTGAAGAGCTGATTGAAAGGCAGTAACTTCATGAGCTACCTCAGCTGTCGGAGTATGATCTGGCACCTTGGTTGCTTGACCAACTTGAGCTACTGTCACAGAAGAGGTCGGACCATTCTCAAGCACATGATTCCCAAGCACATGATTCCCAGAATAATTTGCTGCACAAAAACAACACATATCCATAAAGGTGAAAGCAACAGAGAGAAGTTTGCCCTTCCAGATAAAGAAAAGATAATAGGCTGCACCTTGAGCTTGTGATAAATAAGCTGGGCATGCGTCCAATCTGAAATGTGCTGCTTCCGTTCGAGGCAGTTGCAAAGAAGAAGAATCACTTTGTGCTGGGCTGCCAAAAAACGGCATGAGCACAAAAGCTGGCGGCATTTCCATGACTTGTGACTGGTTCATCGATGATGCAGGAGCTAATGCAGGAACAAATACTAGAGGTGAAGTAGGCTGAAAGCCTCCAGCAGACATGGGCATTGAACTCGGTTTGTCTGGTGGAGGAATATGAGTTGCACCTGCATTAAATGAAGTCACATGGCTGTCAAAGTTTGCACCGGAGCTCACTTGCAGCGGTTGAGATGAATATGCAGCTGATTGAGCAGCAAATTCATCGGATTCTTCCATCTGCACCAAATGAGAGAGAGAGAGAGAAGGGGGGGCATCAAATGCATATTAATGACAAGCTGTTATGTACGTTTGCCAGAAAGAGTTGCAATGCTGGTTTTTGAACTAAAATGAACAGAACAAGCAAAAGTATTGTGGAAGGGAATTACCAAGGGCAGAAAATTAGTCGAGCAAATGCATAAACGTTAAAAAAAACTGCATAATAAGTATTGTGTAACATTTGCACGTTTGAAACTCACTCATAACAACTTGTGTGCCAAAAGCATCTGAGAAACCAATAGACCACGGCCTCTACAATGAAGCAGTAAGCTGGAAGCCACATGGTTATTGGAATCACTCCCAAGAGCTGGAGATCTCCAAGGGGCAAAGGATGAGATGGTGTTGGAAGGACGGTTAAGAAAGTACAGGTGGTCCTTTATAGGTGTGGTGAGATCAAGCTTGGCTTGCTCCTAGTACTAGGGTAAAAAACTATCTGGACTTGGGTTCATTCTGGCCTGAATTTTGACAAATCAGGCTGTGATTATTTGATTTTGCTCAGCCGACATTTACACCTTATGTGGCACTGATGCAGATCATGGTTTCAAATACTGGCATCAGCCCATATATTGGCCCACATGTTGGACTGTATTTGCCCCTGTACCATTATAGGGTTGGGCTAATATGGTCATATTGTTAAAATATCTAAAACCATGATGCAGATATGATGGGGAGGATAAGGAGGCACTCTCTATCAAATCATTTTATAAGATAGTACAATGACAGTGTGGAGACAATAATCTCAACCTAAGCATCCTGGTGAGAAGTGTTCTTTTCTTTCGAGGGATAACCAAAATTTATTAGAACAAGAGAAGGAGAAACAAAGGGGATGATAAGGCATCCTCTCTGAGAATAAAAAGGGTAGAGCCACCCCAAGAACCCAAAAACAAATCTCTAGGGCTTTCTTAAATAATAATAATAATAATAATAATAATAATAATTTAAGCAATCTAGCCCACTCCATGACTAGCCTTTCAGCTTTCATAAACACCACCCTTGGAGAGCAAGCCTTATCCTAGAAGGATTTGTTGTTGATAGGGAGGCAAGAAGGAGAAGCAACAATAAAACTAACCACTTTTTGCATCCTTTTTGCCACCCAGTGATGCTTGGAGAAGTCCCCAATTAAGCGTCCCATGACCTAATCGACTTTAAAGAGCTCAAAGAAATAGCACCAAGTGTTTGACACAAAGTGGCAATGTAATACAAATGATCAACAATCTTAGCATCTCTAAGGCACATAATGCAACCATTCGGGACTGTCAACTTCTTACTCATATGGTCGATCATGAAAACCTTATTTTTACCCTCAAGCCATGCAAAGGCAGGGTCACGAGGTATTAGCAGTTATTTGGTTCCTATGGTTAGAAAGAAATGATTGATGCTTTAGGAATTGCAAGGGGCAAGTATCAGAGGTATTCAAAAGGGCTAAATCACATGTAATGGAATGGGTGATAGCATCAAAGGTATTAGCAGTTATTTTCTTCTTGTTTTTGGTTTCTTGTATTCTTTTGGTTGCGGCCTTCAATAAATCAATGTACAAAAAAAGGGTCATGAGGCAGCCCGCGAATTTCTAGATGCCATGATCAGTACATAAGCCCTGAAGGAACAAGGAATGTAAATGACATTAAAATGATTTGACAAAGAAGCGTCACAAACTACTAGCATTCTACACCCTTCTGTCCCCATCTAACGACATATACCATAGTATGCGACAAATCGTGGGTCCACAAAGTCGGCAATCTCTTCAATCAAGTTTCTCCGCAACTAGAGCTCCCATACCATGTGGGAAGCCCTGATTTCAGAGAAAGGGAATCTTAACAATTGACAACGTCCAAAAAAGGGCTATGATTATTCCCAATATTTGCCTTATGTCGATAGACCATCTTTTCACTCATTGTTTCTTTGCAAGGCAAGTGTGGTCCGCCTTCTTTGCATGTTTTGGTGTGGATTGGGTAATGCCGCAAACAGTTGAAGACTTATTAAGGGCTTGGCCCGGTATGAGTCTTGCCCGGTATGAGTCTTTCTAAGGATGTGGTAGCGAGTTGGTATCTGGTCATTATGGCAGTTTTCTAGAATATACGGTGCAATCGGAATAGGCATTGTTTTCCAGGTAATAAGGATCTTGGGAAGAGGTGGTGTGGAGATTAAAAAAAAAAAGATGTATTTGATTGGGTCTCTAGGGTAAAAAATGTAAATCTGAATTAGCGGAGTGCTTGCTTGGATTGTATTTTTTTGGGTTGTATTCTTTTTCGCTAAGTTAAGCGGCTTCTCAATAAAAAAAATATAAAAAAATTCTATTAACCTTTAAAAAAAAATACTATGTGATGCCTCCCACCATAGAAGCACATTGGGATATCAAAGCATCTTCCTGAGTGACGAGTGTGAAGAGGATAGGAAAGAGATAATGAGCAAATTGTCCCCACACCACCTATCTAATAGAACTTGACTTGAGAGCCATCCCACTTCCATCACCAGTTTTTAGAGAGCAGAAGTCCTATACCAAGGCGATTGGCGAGAGGACCAACCTCCCTCTTCCAACCCATTTTCATGCTATCAGCCTATCACACTTCTCCATAGGCCATCAGCCTCCTCCCCAAATCTCCATAACCATTTACCTAAGAGGCCCAGATTGATGGACTAGAGACTACTTATGCTTAACCCCTGCCCCCACAAATACCCCTTAAGATTTGCAAACCTCTTACCTAGATAACCAAGTGGAATTTTTTTGTTACATTTGTTATTGATTTTCTGTCATGATTCTACCTCAAAGCAGAGAATAACTTTTCAAACGCTGTTAATTTTGCACCAAATCTACCTCATAATACTACAAAGTGTCATCAGCAAGCTGTTGATGAGACATCTGAAAGTTGGCATGCTCCACCTCAAAGTGATTAAGTAAACTATGAACTCCAGCCCGGCCCAACATTTTACCAAGGGACTCTGCAACTATGATAAAAAGGAAGAAAGATAGGTTGCCCCCCTGACTTAACCCATGATCACCTTTTAAAAAGCCCTCTGGAGTTTGCAGACCTATTAACAATGATAAAGAAGACTGAACCCATATTCTCCCAAATCCAATTCCTCCACTTGATTCCAAAAAAGCATCCCACTTGGCATGTAATAGACAAACTTCTAATCAACATAGTCATATGTTTTTTTCCATGTCCAGCTTGCATATGATAATAGATTTCCCTAACCTATTCCCGGCGTCAATACATTCATGGGCAATAATGGCCCCATCAAGGATCTTCCTACTATAAACAAAAGCCCCCTGTGGCTTTAGAGATAATCCTTCCAAGGACCTTGTGAAGCCTAGAGGTAGGGGAGCAAATGGGGTAGGTTGGCTTGGGTTGAGGGTCAACCCAAGCCCAACACGACCTTAAGAGGACCCGTGCCCAACCCAAACCCGATTTGAAGTCCTCTATGCCCAACCCAACCCAACCCAACCCAACCCAACCCAAATAGATGTGATTATTCCCGACCCTATCTAACCTAACACGAATTTACTCGAACCAAAACCAATCTAAGGTCAATTAGGTTTGGGCTGACCCGAACCTAAGTTGTAACCCGACCTAGAGGGCAAGGACCTTGGCAAAGATCTCGTATGGCCCCCCAATCAAGTTAATGTAAAAATTCTTCAAGTTCTCTACATCTTCTTTCTTTGAGACTAGGGCAATAAAAGATGCATTGATGGCCCTAGGAAGCGTTCCTCTCTCAAAAAACTCACACACAAAGACCTAGCACATCGACCTTAGCTCTTCCCAAAACATGTAGAAAAACTCCATGGGGAACCCATCCTTGCCTGGGGTTTTATCCCAGCCATTGTTGTCAAATGCAATTGCATAAGCGCATAGTGTGGATCAGATCGCATATGCCATACTAGCATATGCAATCTTGGCAAGTATGCCATGGCATACTTTAATATGCGACCAGTATGCGATCGCCTATGCAAGTATGTGATCAGATATTGTATATGCAATCGCCTATTTCCCAACAGTCAAATTTATTTATTTTTCTTTCTTTCTTTTTTCAATTTGGTGCACTTTTGTCTATAAATAGGCACTCATATCCCCTCCATTTTCACTATTCTTTACTCCAAAGCTCTCTCTCTCTCTCTCTCTCTCTCTCTCTCTCTCTCTCTCTCTCTCTCTCTCATCTATCTCTCTTACTCTAATCTCTCTACAACTATTTCAAGTATGCTTATTTTTTATATTTTGTACATTGTGCTTGTTTTTTTATAAATTAAGTTGTAAGTTTTAAGACTCATGAGTAGTTTCAAGTCATCCATTTTATCAATAAAATTTCTATGTTTGAAGTTTTTAATAATTAATTCTCTTAATGTAGCTTGTTGATTGATTTGTTAAAATTTATGTAAATATAATATAAGTAATTAAATATATAACTTAATGAAACACTCAAACTATAATGAAATAAGTAAAATAACCCAATCCGATCATGTGTACTAATTAGGCAAGTTTTTCCTATTTTTTTTCGATTTTTTCCTTTTTTCAAAATTTTTATTTTTCAATATGTGTGTGTGTGTGTGTGTGTGTGTGTGTGTGTGTGTGTGTGTGTGCATATGCAAACAATTTGACAACATTGATCTCAACCAAGGCTCTTGATCGCTTCTAAAACATCAGCCTCCTCAAAAGGCCTTTCCAGTCAAGTAGCTTCAAAATCCCCAATATGATCAAAGTCCCAATAACCAACATGGGCCCATTCCTACCGTCATTAGCCAGAAGGTTAAATAATAGTCTACAATCATCTTACACATAAAATCTGTTTCCTCGATTCTCTCCCCATTTACCATAAGGTTGTGGATGCAATTCCACTTAGCATTTAGTTACATTATGGAAGAATTTTGAGTTATTGTCCCATCTTTAAGCCACAGTACCCTTAATCTCTTACACATTTAATTTTTTGTTTTGTGATTTTTTTTTCGTCTAGATCTTCAACAATGACGCTCCAAGACATCCTTTTCTTTAGCGGAGCACCTTCCTCTTTCCATCGATATCTTGAACAACAATCTGATCTTTTCTTCCTTAATGGAACTAAATTTGTCCTTCTAATCCTTGATTCCACCGTTGAGGATCTTAAGCTTTGTCATAAGCCTGCATCCAACCCACCCCTCTTGATACAACTAGATCAAGGATGAAACTAATTGCAATAATATTCAACACACCGGATTGAAGTTTGAGATAAAAGAGAAAAGAGTTCAAGATCATGAGCAAGTTCAACAGTCCTCTAGTCTTAAACTAGAGATCGCTCCCCCCACCCCAACAACTATCGTAGAGAATCAAGAGAATGTCATCAAAAGAAAATATTATCCAACTATCTCATTCCATAGGCCTGAGCCTTATTTATAATGATTCCTTACAATCTTCAATAAAATCTATGGAACCTAAAAATAGAATTCTTAACTAGCCAAGATCTAAAAAATAGGAAACTACCTAGATAAGAAAGCACTTAAATAAGAAAAACCTAAAATTACTTCTTGCCAAATATAAATATATGAAAGAAAATTAAAATTTCCTAATATAGAGATTTGAAAGAAAAGTAAAGTAGAGATATTCCCCAATGCAAAGATTTGAAAGAAACGGAAATTTTATCATTCAAAAAAAAAAAGAAGGAAAATAGAGATATTTCCTAATGTAGAGATTTTGAAAGAAAAAGAAAGCATAGATGGGCTAAAAGGGGAAAGTGGGCCTTTTCTTGTGCACACGTGCGGAGCATGCACGTGTGGATGTGGGGCGATTGCATCACCTCCACATTAAAAGAGGTTTACCACTCCTTAACTTTAGGGATAAAGTTGCTTCCTTCTTGTTGAGGGGTGTTCTTGTCTATCACTTTTAGGATCCGCAAACTCTGTAAGGAACCATGAATGGCATATTAATAAGCAAAGGATGGAGTTCTAACACATGCTCTAGCTTCTCCCCACTCACATTCAGCTCTAACTTGCATGCATAAATGTTAGTTGTAATCGTATTCTTTCTCACTGATTGATAATTATTATACACCCAAAATATGGATGACAATGGAAACCACTATCATATCCTTAACTGGCCTCTCCAAGGCATCCAAAGGATAATCCATGCTTATAAGGCCACTTCTTTTATATAAGAATGCACAAAACCAAGAATTATGGCTCCACCATTTTTCTGCACTCCCATTTCTAAGTTCTACGGTATTTGTTGAGCTTGTGGTTGCTCTCTCCTGGCATTTCCTGCGAAGCATAACAAGAGTGTCACTTGCCTAATTAGTCCTTGGTAATTTCATGAATCATGGCTCTACCATTTTTCTGCACTCCCATCTCTCTCTCTCTCTCTCTCTCTCTCTCTCTCTCTCTCTCTCTCTCTCTCTCTCCCCTTTTCCCAGGAAGAATGACAAGAGTGTGACTTGCCTGATTAACCCTTGATAATTTCATTACATCTCCAGCTTTTCGCAAGAAGAATGACAAGAGGGTCACTTGCTTGATGAGTCCTTAGTAATTTTGTTTCATTTGGCCTTTTTAATAAATCTACTTTCTTAAAAAAAATAAAAATCTAGGTTCTAACACAGCACCGAAGGACAAGAAGCTCAGGAAGGTTCCCTCTAATTCTGATGAGGCAGTAACGTTTTCAAGTCCCAAGAGGTTCCTCCCACCCACAAATGACTTACATCCATTTCACATGCATGATGTGGCAAATGTAGAGGTTTGCCAGCCATACACAGCACATTGCCAACACATGACCCGATAAAGGGTCTAATGCAACCAAAAGCACCAGGAGACAATTATATGGTGTGGAAGATCTATCCGGCAAGCTAAGATCAGTGGAAACCCATGCAATAAACGAATATTCCCAAAGGTAAAATAAAAAAAAAAACTTTTATTCGCCAAACGGCATAATGAGACTAAATGGCCAACAAAGCAGAAAGAAAACCCTAATATTAATGAAAAGACTAAACCCCCTTGCTTATTTCACTATGGTATTAAGGAGGGGCATCTTGGTCATTACAAGGCTTAAAGGTAAAATAAACGCTGGTAATTAAGCTATTACACTTGTGCCAATGGATCCCATAGGTGATCTCATGCAGGGACCCACATTTGTGATCAAGACAATCCACAGGTGCTTGTATCAGGGTTCCACCAACCTCACATGTGTAGACATTTTCAGCTGACCTGCGTTCTGCATAATTCCAGGAATTCCACAATTCGCTATGGCAATCTCCTCTTCAACAAGAACAACAATATGTGCGGAACCAATATCATTCAAATAGGTCATTCTCCAGACATTCTAATCATTCCTAGTGTACAACAGTTGCAAATTGGCCCTGGAAATGTGAGCCAAATGATAGCAACCAGATCATCCCATCCACATTCTGGTCCCACCCAAACACAGCCGCCCTTTTCCCATGGCAATCTCCTCGTGAACAAAAACAACAATGCGTGCAGAACTGATATCATTCAAATAGGTCACTCTCCAGACATTCTAATTGTTCCTCGCATACAACACTTAAAATCAAATAGGCCCTGGAAATGTGAGCAAAACGATAGCAACCAGATCGTCCCATCCACATTCTTCTCCTAACCAAACACAGCCACCTGCGCATTACGGACTAGACAATTCCCAAACAGAAGAATGCATGACTTTGGGGTGACAACCAAACAGGCCATCAATCTCAATGACCAATCAAGATGAACGAACCGGCAAAAAGAATTGCAAAGAAAACAATAACCCTAGAATTAAGGAATCAGAAAAAAAATAGAAGAAAAAAAATCCGACCTTCTTCTTCACGAACGAAAACTTCTCTGAAATCGACATCTTCGGGGCACGGAACCCGAACCTCATCACATCCCTCGAGCGGTTCAGCCCCAAGTCTTCGACCAGAACCCTAACCGCGTCCCGCGTCACAAGATCCTTCGGCGCCACCGCGGACGACTCGCACATCTCCGCCAGCTTCTCCCTCGCCTCCGCCATCAGCCCCTTCTCCACGGCGGACGGCCCGCGGCCAGCGCGCATCTTGCCCATTGCCGACAGGACCATGACGATCTCCGCGACTCTCTTCAGATCTCCGCCGCTCGAATCTAGCCTCGCCCTCTTATGAGAGTCCGTGGGGGGGTCGTCTTCCATGCGGGAGAGGTGCCTCTGGATTCGAGCTCTGAAAGAATCGGAGAGAGAGAGAGAGAGAGAGAGAGGAGATTTGGAAAAAAAAAAAAAAAAAAAGGGAGGGAGAGAGGGGGGTTTTGGTAAAGGAAGTTTTGGCGGGGTTTTATTTGAAAATTTGAAGAGGGTCTTTTTTGTAATATTAGAGGAGAGAGAGGGGTTTGGAGTAGAAGATAGATTTTTCAAGAGAGAGAGAGAGTTGTGAGACGGAGAACTTGAAAACCTGTGTAAATCAAAACTAGGGTTTTTTTCTTTTTTCTTTTTTCTAGGACGGTTTCCGTAGTCCGCGAGAACTATAGTCCTCGGCTTCCATGGCTTCTTATGGCCGCTGATTTCGGTGGGGCCCACTGTAAACTCAGAGGGTCCGTCCAACTCACGTGTGAGAACTGATGGGAGCAGGCCGCGTGCTGACCTACCGTGCGGCTCCTGTCTTTCCCACTAATGCGCCGCACGTGTGAAATATGAGACCCTGTCCGATAGATGGGCCCCACCACAAAGATCACCCATCTAGAAAATCTGGTCCATCCCTTCAGACCGATGGCTTTTATGGATCAGATCCCGGCCATAGGGGATCCCTCTACATATGTGATGGGTGGGGTCCATCATTCAGGTCCAGCCGGTTGAGATTGTGGAATAGACGGTTTATAGAGAAAACACGGCCAGTTTTCACAATCAACTGAGGGGTGGAAAGGCAGATACTGTACGGCTAGGATATTTCAATCTAGAGAATTTTTAGTAGTCACAGGGAGCACCGTCATATCAACAGTTCAGATCACTGATCCATGGCCCACTTGAACAGCACGTGGGAGGGATGTGTTTCACCACTAGCAAGGCGAGGAGAGTCCTGGAAGTTGTATCAGGTTCAATGGATTGTGGGCCCACCCACTCATCAAGTCACAACCGTCTGTACGGTGGATCTCTCTTGGAAGTTGTATCATGTCTAATGTATGTTCCATCCACTCAATTAAAACCATTTGTACAGCGGACCGCACCATAGGCAATGCAAATCTCATGTAGAAATTTTTTTTACTCTTTTATATTGAGTTTCATGCATGTCATGTGAACAGTTCACTTGTTATAGTCACGTACGCGACTTGAGCCGAGTCGGGCCTGGCCTGGTCGAGTCGGCACAGCTAGCAGCCAACCCCTGCTCAGTCCTTAACTTGAATTACAGCGAGCTTAAATGTCCTGATCGACGTCGAATAAGGTGATTGATGGACAAAGAGAGAGGAGAAGGGGGGTGGTGTCAACACGAAGCCTCGGCAGGGCGCTGACCGGATAGTGGACAAAGAGAAAGGAGAAAGGGGGCAGTGTCAGTGTCAACTCGTATGGGCACATACTGGCTGGACAATGACAGAGAGGAGAAAGGGGACGGGTGGGCGGCGCTGGTTTTTTTTTCTGTTTTTAGAGTTGAGGTTGTAAAAAGTAAAAACTGGTATTTATACCTGATAAAAATGAGTCAATCTGAGTTCATTTTGAGCCAAATACCGAGTCAAGCATGGTCTAGCTCAGGACTCGACTCGAATTTATTCAAGCACATAAAAATTGACTCGACTCAGCCCAAACTTAGTTTTGAACCAAGTTGAGTCGAGCTTTTCCGAGCCTGAGTCTAGCGAGTTAATCAATCTTACTCAACTAATGTACAACACAATTTGGAAATGATGAAAAGGATTGAATTAATTCAAATATTATATAATCCAGTTCCTGCCAGAGAAAGTCATAAGATTTCTAGTGAATTTCAAAATCCATTGCATCTATGGCCCCGCACATTTTATTTATCTACCTGGGCCTATACATGTGACAATCGAGTTGCATGTGTATATATGGCTTCATTTCTTAAATCTGGTCTATTAATTGCAATTCCGTAATCAACAAACACAAGTTTTACTTAATACGATGTTATTCTCATAGGAAGAATTTGACCCAAACATGAGACTGAACAGTCAAAACATCAGTGATATTTTCGGACATAATTCTATCTAATGCAATGCAATACCATTTAATCCCATGATCCAAACAGGCCCTAATCATCTAGGCCGGACCAACAGGCTGTTGAACACGGTCCTAACCCAGCCCTAGTGAGAAATGGCCTCACTGGAGATGGTTTCGGTGTAAAGATTGAACTGTCTAACAATCCTAACGGTAAATGGCTTATTGCTCATCTGAATTGTGGCCCACAATTTGGATGGTATCGTTTGGGATACATGCATCCCACATGTACACTCCGTAAGGGCCAGAGTATCAAGCATGTCGTTCGGACGGAGTACCAAAGTTCCTCTCAACAAGAAGGCTCGAAGGATTAACTGACAAAGCCAATCTCTCAACAATCACTCGGATACACAAAAGGCCCAATCATCGTCAATGTGGACCATTAATTATGCAAGCATCATTTGGATTGTCCATACCTCTCAAGAATCATATGGATTGCATTATCCCAACCATCTAATCAACGTTCAAGAAAAACAGACGGTCAAAATTATGTTGGAGGTCAAACTGTCTATGTACATCGCCATCATGTGGGCCTCGCCTGAGACTGACAATCGCCTCATCAGAGGATTTTCATCATTCTACCAGCCATGTGATCCATAGCTTCGAAACCTGAAAACTCAACTCAATCCAATGTCCAACTCAGCCCCATGTTCAAAACAGGGCCCATTTGGGTGCCACTTAAAAATGAGTTCATCTCTCTCTCTCTCTCTCTCTCTCTCTCTCTCTCTCTCCCTCGCATAAGGGTGTCTCCGCCCCATTTTAAGGCAAGACTATTCCCTACGGATGCATGCACGCAATTACCGACAAACCATGTGCATTTGGTAATCCCGAGGAGGGAGGGGAATCAAACTCACATCCATGGAGAGCACACCCACAACGTTTGCTGTTCACCCAAACCTCATGCAGGGAGTCCTCTCATTTTAGTTAACAGAAACCATGTTTTCGAGATTTTGATAGGGATAAAAATAATCTTTGATAATACATGATTTACATAGAGCTTTGCTAAGCACACGTCTGCAATAAAGCTCCTGTACCAACATGGAAAATGGGTGTGGGATCCAATCCATCCATCAGTTGCTCCGACCTTCTAAATGTTTTCCCAAAAATAAATCCAGTCCACTCAGCATGCCGGCTCCAATATTTAAAACACAAGGATGGGTTAGAGAACTTCAGCAAGTTTCTCATAGCTGTACATTTTTTATTTTATTTTTTTGCAAATTGGCCCACCTGACCGGTGAATCAACCAAATCCATAGGGTAGGGCATCAATATAATGGGGCTTTTCTGATGGATGGATTGGATCTCAGAGTATTGTGCCATTCTGGCACGAGTGGCACATACATGAGCTTTATTGCACACGTGTGTGGGATCACCAAAGTTCATTTATATAAACTATGATCTCTAATACATAATTACTGTTAAACTAAAATTAGATTAAATCATTTTTAAGTCGCTACCAAACAGGGCCATAAGCTTGAGAGGTTCTCCAAATATTATACACAAAGCATGGGAAAAGGCAAGTTCCCATAGACTCTTCTTTTTTTCTAATGGATTTTAAGCGCTTACAGCAAAATAATGAAGAAATTACATTATTATGAGTATGTCAATTTGAAGCCTTCTGTAAGAGCAACCACCTTCGCCGACAGCTTCTCTTGCAGCTTCGACACGGCTTGACGGATATCCTGTGATAAAGAAAAAGAACATGTAACTAATATGGTTTAATTCTAAAACAAAATCCTGAAGTATTGTGTAGTGATGCATCAGCACAGTCCATACAAGTGGGCCCCATGGACTGTTAATATGGCATGTCACCAGGAATGAGGGATGACCCAAAAATATTCCAGAAAGGAAGATCTGCCATCCAATCTTTTATTTTTCCACCATTGTTGCATTTCTTTCTTGATCATCTGCTTGCAAGCCTACAGATTAAGAGGAAAGGATCTTTCAATCTGGGAGACTTCTTGGGCATCCCTATCTCCATCAGATCAATGGCCCGGATCCACCAAACCATGCGCCATATCTGTACAGACTATGGGAGACTTCTTGGGCATCTCTATCTCCATCATATCAACAGTCTGGATCCACCAAACCATGCGCCATATCTGTATAGACTACGCACATCAAGACAGAATATGTCCTGATGCATTGGCAGCTGATAATCCTCAGTCCCAGATGGTTGGCAACAAATCACAGATTGATTACCTCGATCTTGTACCGGGACGAGAAATGTGTGAGTAGAACAGCTTTGTTGCGGATCCACTGAGAATGTTCCAGGATCTACAACCGTTTGACAATTACACTTGTTAGAAGGAGCACAACATGCTCAGGGGAATAGTAAACTGTATAAAAACACTAAGGGGCTGTTTGGATGGGAGTAAATGGAGGTAAATGGGTGGAATTGGGGGTAGATGGAGGTAAATGACATTTGAGGTGTTTGGATGGGAGTACATGCATGTAAATGAAATACTCTCTACGTCACTAAAATCACACCAAAAGAATGATCCAGACTGTCCAAGGGTTGACCATCTAAATGGATGGTTAAAAATGTTAACAAGTTGCTTGTTCGTGATCCTTATGTTTGTGGCCTACCCGAGGCTCGAAATTTCCTCATTTTTTGCTTAAGTACATATTTTAATGGGCTTATTATAATCATTCTACTAAATATCACGTATGTGCACTAAGTTGGGATATTAAAGCTTATTTGGTATATCACGTCCATTCCTGTGAATATATTAAAAAATTCAAATGCATTCTAATTCCTCCCATTTACTCCCATCCAAACAGAATATTTAAATTTCAAATTCATTTCATTAACTCCCATCCAAACAGTAAGTTACAAGCTCCCAATGGTGCCCTAAAGGCATCGATGCACTCTAAATCATAATAAAATAGATTCTTTCGCCGACTGGATAATTACCCATTCCGCTGTCATTCTAGTGTGGTGAAGAAATGGGAGCTAAATTATTCAAGATGTGGGTTTTTCTTCCTTCTTCTGTCCAAATCAATACCCAAAACATTCCATGTCTTACATGAAATGTAATTGATATTATTTTGGGCAAAAGTGGGGCCCACTTACCCCTCCGTTCTAGAGACCATCCAAATGTTTCCTAAGAGTGCATTTCGATGCTCTGTCAAACCAAACTGTGATTCGCACCAATAAAATTTGCGATGATGATGAAGCCCCTAACTACAATTGCATTCAGTCCAAGTTGGACTTGAAATGATGGTAATTGCAATTTGGTACGAATTGGGTGTAGTTAGGTCCGGTTTAGTTATTGCTCTTTACTGAATTGTGTTAATAGGAATTCAGCTTGTCAAGCATCCAAACACAGCCTAAATCTCATAAAATTCGTAAGCTCTAAAAAACCACATGAATGTTTGGGAAAGTCATATCATTTGACAGAAAGGTCAGTGATGTGCGCACCTCGAATAGATGCATATGACCATGCTGCCGTGCATGCTCGATTCCCAATTCTTCATCTAGGAAAGTTGCCTGTGAAAAGGTAAGCTTCGTCATAGTGCCAGAAGGAGGAGGAGGAGGAGGAGGAGGAGGAGAGAGAGAGAGAGAGAGAGAGAGAGAGAGAGAGAGAGAGAGAGACTAAATAACAAATTAAGGAACTAATTCAAACTAACTCTCTACAAAATTGGGAACCTCTAGAATCTTCCAGTGCTTTGCAAAGATTCCAAAACCCTCCAAATTGGAACCCCCTCTTGTTCTGGACTCTGTTATTCCCGTGGCCCCACCATTTGCAGAATCACCGCCCTATGGCCTCATGCCATGTACCCTTTTGAAATGCAGAGCCTCTTTGGGCCTCACATCCCTGCATGACTGGATGTGGACCCTTCATGGCCTGCATCAGTTAATCTTAAGCTATTTTCTAGAAATTGACATTCTGTTATTCATCTGATTAAGTTTACCCTGTAAATTGTTTGCAGCCATTAATTTGCTCCAATGATGACAGTTTTACATCCCCTAGTCACGGAATTTAATTGCATTGATTAGAACTTGCTTCTAACCTTCAACAGAATCCAAACATGAAATCCTGAGAAGAAAAAAATCTCCAGAGCATCCAAACATCCATTCCAATCACAGAGATTTTACACTAAGTCTTATCAAGTCTTGGTACACAGACAAACCACCAGCTGATTGTTATCCCATGCAAAAATCCTATGAAGTAACTTCCTGAAAGTTGTAGAGAAGAAGGGGACGGGGGCAGGGGGGATGATATTTTTAATGCAACTGTTAGAAGATAGCTCAATATTACCTCAGTTATAAGAATCTTTGCTCTTAGGGCATCTGCATTCCGTGGCTCAAGTAGAAAATCAGATGTTGTGTCTCCTGTAAAGGCCACCTCTGGAGACAATATAGTGTCTGTAATCTAACAAAGAAACTTTGCAGTCAAAATCTCCGAGAAAAACACCAGATACAGCTCTGATAAAGTACGTCCTTACCAAATCCTTCAATGTATAGTAATAGGGAAACTATCAAGTGGAAATGTTTGCACTGTAGCATAGTGCAAACAAGTCATATGGCCCACCATGATGCGTTGATAACATCAACTCCAACCATCCTTCATGCCATGCCTCGTTTGGCCATGGGCCCAGAAATCAGGCCAGTCCATGACTCAGGTGGGCCAAACAAGCAGGAATAGTTGATAGGGATGCCCACCCTTGATTCTCATAGAGGGCCCACCGTGTTGTGTATATGCCATCCAATCCATTGATACGAAACATATACCCAGATGATGGCACATCTCAATACTCAGGCCCCTCCGAAACTTGGGTGGGACCCCAACAAAAATCAATGATGGGCATCCCCCACCAACTGCTGCTGCTCATGTAGCCCAGCTGAGTCATGGATTCCCTGATTTTTTAGACCATGGCCAAACAAGGCATGGTGTGTGAGATGGTTGGAGTTGATGCCATCAACACGTCAAGGTGGGCCCTATACAACTCATTTGCACTATACTTATAGTGCAAGTGCTCGCACTAGATAATATCCCATAGTAAAATCAGTCAGCTTCATCATAACTGAGTAGGGAAGGTTACACACCTCAACACCAGAAAGCTTCAATTTCTTGATCTTGGTTCCTGGCAAATGAGCATACTGCTTCTTCAGCTTGTTTCTCACTGAGTAAATAACATATCCCTGAACAGAATCATGAACTGTGTCAGGTATTAGAAAATTGTAAATGGGTGCAAATCTGGAAAGGCAAGACATACCTGGCTTGGAATGACATGGTGTGTTTTGAAGGGTCTTACAACAAGATCATTCCGTATTTCATAGGTTTCCCCTGGAGTCAGGCTCTCAAAGTCAAGTTGGGAACAAATTTTATTTATTTATTTTTTATTTTTTTTAGGGGGGGGGGGGGGGGGGGGAGTCATCAAGAGGAAAATTCGAGAAATGAGAAAACATACCTACATCCAATGCAACTAAATCGAGTTTCAACTCTGTCTGACTCATAGCCCTGTGAATATCCAATAGCTTCTCCACATCCCCTTTGATGCATGGGGGCACGAAAACTGTAGGAGGTTTTAAGCTGTACAGGCCACGAGTTGCTACATACATCGGAAGCCCTCCCTGCAATAAGTTGATATCAAGTTCATTGTGGTTTGTAGTCCAGGTATAAGCAAACAACACTAACAACATAAGCTGAAGCTCAACAAAAACACACGTGGTGCCCGCAGAATGTGATCTAAGACATGAGGAATTATATGATGCTTGACCAGTTTGTACAGCGAGGCGTACAGTTGGGTGACCTAGAGACCATTGACTTGATGGCTGCAAAATGGTGGGCCTCGCCATCAAAGCTCCACAATAGTGACAATTGTAACCCTTCGATTGGTGGCCCACAAATAGATGGTTGAGAAAAGAAATAAGCCAAGGTCCACATTTCAACTGAATTAAAAAAAAAAAAGGGCCAAAGTTCTCAGCTAGGGCCTTCCAACTGGGAGATTTTTGGCACATGGTCTCTCAACAATGGGTTCCCATTAAATGAATGGTTAAGATCATTGAAACATGGACCTACTTGACACGTGCAAACTGAAAACCACAGAATATTATGCATATCCTCATTTCAAGGATCATATAATTCCTTGCGTACATTACACAAGTGGAATGAGCAAACCATCTAATGTAACAGAGTATCTAGACTTTTAACTTTCAGTCCTTTGCGACATGGAACGGACACATGTAGGTCATAGACACTGGGTGCCAGAGGTGGGAACCACAAAAGAGCAAAATGCTAAAACGTCCAATACTAATGTATAATGATATTAATATCCACTATTATTATTATATAGATTAGTTTGTAATGCAAAAGCCAGACGATATAGGTAAATGTATCTATCTAGCTAGATATACATTAGGATTAGGACTATACAAATAGTATACAAATACTGCTAAAATACCAACAAAAAAAAATGCTTAATGGTTCCTTCCTAAATCCTAACAGTTGTGCCTGGCATGTATTGAGGATGGAATATCTTTGTCACATAGATTTTGACCACTTTATTACCACATTATAACTGCTAAGTACCTCATGCATTAGTTTCTATGTTTATTGAGGAAAACAAGAGAGGATCAGCTCTCTATGCTAGATGGAGGAGAGGCTCATTGCATTAGCCTTTCCATATGGGATACGTGAAAAACCAATTGATCGGCACAAATTCAATGACACGATTTGTCCAAACATTTACCCCACCCTTTAAAACCATTTTGTTTCCTAAGCCACCAATGAGATGGTTAGGTCCATCTTATCAAAGTGAATCTTGAGAATGTAATGTAATGTAATGCGGGGCCTACCAAATGGATGTTTTAGATTGATATTCGGATATTTTATGTTATAAGTGGTCCCAGCCATAAATTCTGAAGGACATTTGTCCCATGGATAAGATCATCTGATCAGTGTGATTTTTGTACTATGGTCCATGAAAAGTTTCATGGATTGAATGGACAGTCCACTTGAGCTTTGGATCTGCTTAATTTTTGGGCTCATGCCCTTAAATGAGCTGGAAAAACAGATGGATGGGATGGATATAAAACACCTACATCACGGTGGGCCCCACAGCGCCCAAAACCACATAGCTGGGTGATGTTGGGGTCACCACCTAATCCGCTTCCATCCACAATCGGGACAGTTATTAGGACGGTCTGGATTGTCCTGCAACAATGCCAGTGTGCATGTAGGTATGTGTCCGTGTGTCGGCTTACAAGATGATCGAACGATCCTAACCATACAATTTGTAGCTCTCAACTAGACAGTTAAAGTAAAACAGTCAATGGTCCAAAATTCAACAGAAAAAATAGATGGTTCCTCTCATCTGCTCATTTTGGTTTTCGGGCAACATTCTATCCACGATCAGGACAGTTATTCGCACGGTCTGGATTGCATGTATGTATGTATGTGAGTGTTTGCAGACTTACAATGTGATCGAGATGGGCATGGGTGATGAAGAGGAAGTCCTGATGGACGGCCCTGGAGGGGCACCTGCCGATATCGAAGGCGGCGTTGAGGCTGGGGATGACGACGCACGTCTCATGGCCGCCAATCGAGAGTCCCTTCGATCAGGTACCCTTCGACGTCGACGCCCCTTCGGTTGATCTCCGCCCTCGCTTTCCTAAACGACTCTTCTTCCTCAATGGCTCGATCGATGGCCGTCAGGAATCCCGACTTCTTCAGAGCCGACACGCTGCCAGGTGCTGCTGCTGCGACGGATGGAGAGATTCCGTCCGTCGCGTTGGATGGAAGGAGAGGGAGGGAGGAGAAAAGGAGGGAAATGGGAGCGGGGAGAATTGGAGAGAGATATCTGCATTTTCTTTGCAGAATATGGATTTTTCTTTTGGGATTTTGGTTTTGGCTTTGGTTTTGGTTTTGGCTTGAGAGAGTGAGAGCCTGAGAGTGCTTATATGAGCGGTACCGTACTGAAGTGGGGCCCACTTGCTGTATTTATGACGTCCAAGCCGTTCCTCAGATGGGTGAACTCAAGTCACCCCTTTTGCCCACTGATAGGTCGGATTCAAAACTCATATGGGCCACATCAGAAGGAAGAAGTTGAGACTGGACGCCTGCCGTTGATTTGAATAGGGGCCCACCTTGTAGTTTATCTAAAATCCAGGCCATTCAGATCATTCGTCTGGCCTGGATGAAGGTTCAGAAGAAAAATTAGGATGTGATGCATCTTAGGTGGGCTAGGTGGAAATCAAGGGCTGAGAGCGGATTGGGTGGTGACCCCAAGTCCCTCCGGTGTATCCCACAGTGATGTGCGTGTTCTATCCACGCCGTCCATGGGTTTTGTCAGCTCACTTTAGGAATCAGCCCAAAATTGAATCATATCCAGAGCTCAGGCTAACCCCACCACGATAAATATTGGGGAGTGAACACATATGAGTGGGTCAGGTTGGTTGAACTAAGGGTCAACCTGAGCCCGACTTGACCTCCAAAAGACCAACCCAACATCACCACGCCAAATAACCCAAATCTATCCTATCATTCCCAACCCAACCTAACCCGAATTGCATTTGCTCAAATAAAACTCGATTTCAAATTAGATTGTGGATCATTTGGACGCTTATAAATGAAGGAAAATGAGAAATGAAATTAGAGGTAAATAAATTAAGAACAGTGGACTCACTGGGGCACTGTTTGGATGGGAGTAAAATGAAATGCATTGAAATCCAAATATTTTGTTTGGATTGGAATATATGAGAGAAATTGAAATGCATTGGACTTTTTCAATTTGTTTGCAGAAGCATATGTGATATGTCAAATTAGTTTTAATATATTAAGGGGGTGTTTGGCATCTCTATAAATAAGATGTTATTGGCTTATTTCTAAAAAAATAAGTTTTTAGACCGTTTGATAAAATTCTAATCAAGTGTTTATTTGTTTAAAAAATAACTAACAAGCTCTGATTTAATAAGTTTCAAAAGGGTTACTTCTTGAAATGGGGCTTATTTGACTTAAGCAGGTAGACATTTTGAACTAATTTTTAACAAGTTTGTCATTAACCTTTTCAAGTAATTTCCATCTTACCCTCTTCTCTTCACTTTACAATTTCTTCAAGGTAGGCTCACATGATGGACAACCCATACTGAAGGTGGGCCCCACATGATAAATGGCCCATATCAAAGGTGGGCCTACACATAGCCACATCAAATGTGAGCCCCACAAGATGGATGGCCTACTTCAAAGTGTGGCCCCACATGATAAACGATCCACATCAAGCAAGCCCTACTTGATGAGGCTCCACATCAAAGGTGGGACCCACGTGATGGATGGTGGACATTGAATGTGGTACCACATGATGGAAGGTTAACATTAAAGGTGGGCCGATATGATGAATGACCCATATTGAAGGTTGGACCCCACATGATGGACGATCCATAGTAAAGTTATGACATACATAATGGATGGTGGACATCAAAGGTGGGTCCCACATGATGGACTATCCACATCAAGTGGGCCCCACATGGTAGATGGTCCACAACAAAGTTGGGACCCACATGATGGATGGTCCACATCAAAGGTAGGACCCACATGATGGATGGTGGATATTGAATGTGGGACCACATGATGGAAGGTTGACATTAAAGGTGGGCCTACATGATGAATAATCCATATTGAAGGTTGGGCCCCACATGATAGCGGTCCACAACAAAGGTGGGACCCACATGATGGATGGTGGACGTCAAAGATGGGCCCCTCATGATGAATGACTCATATTGAAGTGCGGGCCCACGTAATGAAAGATTCACATCAAAGGTGGGCCCCACATGATAGATGGCCTGCATCAAAGCGTGGCCCACCATGATGGAACACGCCCAAGTGGGTCCTATATGATGGATAATCCATGTCAAAGGTGGGACCCACATGATGGATGATGGTCAGTTGATAGTGAGTCCATATGATGGTCAGTTGATATCAAAGATGGGCCCACATGATGAACGACCCATATTGAAGGTGGGGCCCACACAATGAATGGTCCACATCCAAGTGGGCCCACATAATGGACGGAGTGGGCTTCACATGATGGATGACCCACATAAAAGTGTGGCCCCTCATAATGGACAGTTCACATCAAGTGGGCCCCACCTAATGGACGGTCCACATCCAAGGTCTCTCATGATGGATGACCCATATATATCCAAAGTGGGTCATATGATAGATAATCCACATAGAAGGTGCACTCCACGTGATGAATGGTGGATATCAAAAGTGGGCCCCACATGATGGACAATCCACTTTAAAGGTATGACCCACACTTATGGACACATCAAATGTAGAGTCCACATGATGGGTAGTGGACATTGAGGGGCCCCACATAAAGAACAATTAGCATTGATATTAGGCCTCACATGATGGACGGTCCACCAAAACAATCATTCGAATTGCTCTTATATTAAAGTTGTTGTAATCTTTAAAAATGACGGCAACTACCCTTAAAAAAAGCTTTTATTTGAAAGTTTTATCAAACATGCTTATTTTGAAAAAAAGCTTCTTTTTTTTCCGAGCTTATTTAAAAAAAAAGTTAAAACAAAGAGGACTTATTGAAGTAGATCTTATTCAAAGAGCTTTTATCGAATTAGAGTAGAGATGCCAAACGAGCCCTAAATTAGTGTGCATATATTACATTTGACAAAGTGACTGTAATAAGTTTGTTGTATATACTTTATCCAAAAATGAGGAAATTATGAGCCTCGGATGGTCTATAAACCTATAGATCACAAACAAACAATGTGCCAACATTTTTCAACGATCCATTTAGATGGCCAACTTCTGAACAGTTTAAATCATTCTACTGATGTGGTTTTAGTGATGTAGTCGATAATTGAATTATTTTAAAGTGTCGTTAGCGTGCCACGTGTATGGCAAACATGGGTGTGGCGACACCTTTGTTTGCTTGGGTGATTCTCAAAGGAAACCCAAAAAGGCATTTCGCCTCATTTACTTCCATATCCATCCTGTGAGGATTTCATTTATAAGTCCATTTACTCCTAGTTTATTTTCTTTCCATACATTTGCTCTTATACAAGCACACCTCGCAGGCCATTTGCCTCCATTTTCTCCCATCTAAATAATACCTTTGCGTTCTCCAATTCATTCCAACTCAAAGACATCCTAAAAACTCAACCCAATCTAATCATGAAGGCCATAGATAGGCAACATGTGTTGGAAATAGTTATGTTGATAGGAGCTTGAGCTTGTCAATATTTCTCATGTTTATAAAATTCCGAGAGCGATTGGTGGGAAATTATCTCCATAACCACCTCACCACGTGTCTGAATTACATGCAATGATTTAAGCTACTAAGTAATCTTGGTCTACTATTCTTTGCCACATGTATAAACTGGTTACGGGCACTTTGTAAAGTGGGGTGGTTACGTAACCATTCCACCACTTTTGTTTTATGCGCGATTATTTGAACAATTAGTATAGCAATCGAGCCACTAAACGGCTATGCCCTTTCATGTTCTGCTACATGTAGATGGTGGTAATCACAAGCTAATCATTGGTCACTTATTATTGCCAGTTCAATCAAATTGGGCTACTCAGTGTGATCAAGGGCCTATGCTCGTTTTTCATGCAGTGGGTAAGATTGCGCAGGCGTGCCAAAGTCCACTTGATTTAGAGTTTGACGGAACTATTAGTGTTCCCCTGTGTTGAGTTGAACAAACTGAAGACTATAATTCGAAGATCTAGGATCCTCTCGACCACTAATGTTCGTGCTTCTATTCAGTTGATTAGTGAAAGGGTAGGGGTTTGCCCTTCCAAATGAGTTCTCTTTTGCCTTTATGACAAGAGAAGTGAGTCTATATATTTAAGGACTTGTTCTTTCATGGGTACTTTCGATTCAATGTTTCTCAAAGTAACAAGCATATGCAAGCAAATTTAAAAAAGCACAGTGTTGCTAATTTCATTCATATTTGTAAATGATGCTCGTTACAATCAACAAGTTGTGAGACAACCAAATGATAATAAAAATGAAAAAGGGATATATACCTAACGTGTCTATTGGAACAGACGATCAAGGTGGGTGTGATCAATGAAATCGAAACTTATAATATCACGATCCTGCAGCTTAAGGTCGTAGAAATTTACTTTTACTCCTAATGTAATGTAATGGGAGCTGCTAGGCAGTAGCGATGTAACAACTAGGCCAATCTAGGCTATGCAAAGCAAGATAAATTGAAATGTAAAGCTAAATCTGAAAGATAAATTGTTGTGTTTGATGTAGGGCTCAAAGCTCTTGTTTGATTGCACATTTTATAAATCGTCAAGGTGGTGAAACCATTACTGGTGTTTCCTTGTTGATCTTAGATCCCTTGCTCTCATGCCACATATTTTTAGATTAAGAAAGTCTCCTCAACATATATAGAATCCCTTATAAGACTCCTTCAACTTGATCATGGGGGCATCCCTTGCTGATCCACGGCCATTCGTTAGAATGGACTAATGTAAATCACTCAGTTCTTGACCATTAGAGTGGGATTTGACATCAGACATCAATCTTTTATCGAAGATAGGCCGGATCTGTCACATCAAAATCTCCCCTTCTTTTAATCCCAATGGAATCATGTCCACTGGATCGGATCATCGAGTGGGGGCATCTGGGTGATCTATCCGTCTCTTCCTATCTCACCAATGAGTGGCCCGACTAAATCCGATGCCGATCTGTCATTCTGCATATCATATCCTTCCTCTGAACCCCTTCATATTTTTCCTTGTTTTCGATTGGGGCATGTTTCCAGGCCCACTTGGGCTGATGTGTTTTTTTTCCTAATTTGGGTCCGAACAGTAGTTGAGTTCACCTAGACATTAGTCCGATATGCGGATCTTCGAAATCATATTGAACACTAAGATCACCCATTTTGTAAGGATCGTGAAAGACGACCTCACTGAGAATACCATGACAAGATTCGTGAATAGATCAATTCTCTCAATGGGTTTCTTATAGACATGTTGAGCATGTTGCCTCGTCAATGGGCACGATAAATGTGCCCACGTGGATGCGCTGATTTGTTCTCCTAACAGGGGGCTCGAAGTTTCTTGTTGCGTATCGCCAAAGGAATATCAAACGATGATACTCTCATGTGAGAGTAGGTTTTATGCCAATTGTGCTCACGTAGTGTCAACACGTGGTGACCTTTGATTGATCTGTGTCAGGGCGTAAAAAAATGAGTGTAAACACTTCTTATATCATCGTTGCATGTAAAATGACAGTGATACTCTCTTATAGTTTTGATCGTGTGATATGTGTCTCATGACAACAATAATCCCAAGTCAATCTTTGTCTGATTCCCTGTGATCCTAAGTCGGGTACAAAGCATATACAGTGTTAAATCGGGTGTAAAACATATACAGACCATTTAATTAATTGTCTTAATTGTAGATGAAGGGTGGGCCGAATATCACCCACGTCTAGCAATCACAGCCATCAACCGATTTCTCATGTCAGTTGCATTTGGTCCATTTGCTATATTTTTAGTTGCGGAGTGCTCTTCCATTACTAGGCCCATGATAACACTTGTTATGCAAATGACTCAGATTTTCGAATGGTGGACCATGAAGATTATGTGGCACATTTACCACACTCGAAGATGGAATGTGACATTCGTGGCACATTGTTAGGCATTTACTGCAGCAGATGTTCTAGTACGTACCACAACACATATAAGCCATTCCATGTTTTTTATGTGGCAACAAGTCCTCTTCAATGGTAAAAGGAGGCTAAGTCCTCTTCTTTTTTTGGATTTTAATTAGTTGTTTGTCCTTAATGTGTGGTCAATCCAATCAAATGGGTTATAAGAGCTGTTTATGGGCTAAAATGGGCTCACTTCATAATTGGACGTTATTTCATAATCAAATCCAACCTGCTATGTCCAAATTCAAATCCAAACTAATCATGATTCATTAGTTTAGCTCTCCCAAATCAGGTGATGGCTCTTTGGCACCCAATTTTGGATGGTGCACCTATTCTTGTCAATCATCAGATGGGCGCAACTCAGGTTGGTTGGGTTTCCCACCTTAGAAGGACCAACTTGTAACCCAGCCTAACCAAAATTCCTCTATACTCAATCCATTAATTATCCATTAAGTAGTCCACCAATTAGATGGCCAACTAATCAAATAAGCATATTTTTTTTCATTCATGGTTCATTTAATTATGAACTTATAATTTGGATAATTTAATTTCAATTACTTCTATGTCAAATAGGCAATTTTTTTTGTTAGCCATGGAATGCACCCACCCCTGTTAGTTGCGCAACACACCCAGACGGGTAGTCATAAGATGCACGCACCCACTAGTGGGGTTAGTGTGTCTCCTTAGCACCTGAACCTGAGACCTGCTGTTGAAACGCCTAAGCATCTTCCCGCTAAGCTAGCAAGCGAGGCACCAAGGCAACTTGTGAGTTCTATGTGCTAGTGCACCATGCAAAATGATCAAACCCTTTTCTCCTTGGGTGCGTTTGGTTGCACTAAATATGGTCTGCAGGCTTGAAGACGGGAGGTGGTGCACTCTGGATGTAGAAGACGAAGGATCATGTGGTAATGTGTCTTCAAGTGGGAGATTATTGAGTGTGGAGCCAATCACTCAAGGGATGGTCGGGCGCCCGTACGGTCTTTGGACCGGGCGCCCGATATTCATGTGTTTGAGATAAATGTCTCTAGACTGCTTTGTGAACAGTCGGGCCCCCGACGGTCAAACTGACCGGGCGCTCGATAATAGTTTGATTTATGCTATTTCTCGCTGGACATTTTTTTGTAATGTGTGGGCGCCCAACCCAGTCTGACCGGGCGCTCGATAGGCCGCAAACTAAAGTGCGTGGTTTCCTATTTTGAGTTGTAATTTCGAATTTTAATATAAAAAGGGGTGTAATCCGGGATTAGGGTATGGGATTAGGGTTTCTATACGTCTAAGGTGAGAAAGAGGGGAGAGGATTAGCAAAAGGGCTATCTCTGTGCATGGGAGCATCGGAGAAGGTAATTATATTGATTGTAACTTCGTTTTCTTCATAGTGGAGTTTTGCACCCGTGATTTTTTACCCTTGTTGGGGTTTTTCTACGTAAAATCTGTTTTGTGGATTGTTGGTTTGTTTAAATTTTACTTCTAGATCATATTTCTTCCTATTTATCCTTAGTGGGTGGGACCGAAAATTGGATCTCGGTTCACCGGCGTTATTGGCATACTGCGCAACACTCACTGTCCCTGTCGGTACCCCCCATTGTTGGAATCTCGGCCACCTCTATTGTCGTTACTGCTGCTGTTCCATTCCAGATCTATCGGAAACCCATTCCATATCTGTAGGATTCCCAACCAGACCCGACATTGTTGTTGGCCATCTTTATCCCTACACTTCACCCATGAACGACACTGACTTTTCCTATGAAAACCCCTCAGTGCCACCTCTATGGCATCTCTATGGCAACCTATTCGTCCACCCATTATCGTCTATAAGCTACACACCTTAAACCCATTTTCGCCTCTGCATGCACACGTCATCCTCTCTAGGGCTGTAAATGGTCGGGTTTGGGGCGGGTTTAGCCAAAACCAGACCCACCCATTTACTAAACGGGTCTGGGTCTAAATTTTAGACCCAGACCCTTTTACTAAATGGGCGGGTTCAGGTTGGGTCCGAGTCAACCCATCGGCCCCATATATAAATGGGTCTGGGTCTGGTAGAGAGAGATCCACCCAGACCCATTTATAAATGGGTCGGGTCTAATGGGTCCGGGTCTAGATCAACGTATGCAAGCATTTTACAAGGCTTAAAACCGGGTCTGGGCTGGACGGGTCTCTTGAAACATAGACCAAACCCGCCCACTTACTAAATGGGTTCGGGTCGGGTCGGGTCGGGTCGGGCCTAATATAAAGGAAACCAGACCTAGACCCGTTTAGCAGTTGGGTCTATTCTTGGACCCAGACCCGTACCATTTAATAAATGGGTCAGGTCTGGGTCGGGTTTGGGTACCTCATCGGGTCCGCTGACCCATTTACAGCCCTAATCCTCTCTAGCCCTCCACTCAGGTCGGCAACCCTCGCACCAAAAATCCTTCAACCATTGTTGTGTGCTCTAGCTACCGATGCACCTTCTGCTCGTTCTACAGATCTTTGTTCCTACATATCTTTGAGATTCACGCCCCCTCCTTTTGGGGACTAACTCTGATATGGTACTCTTTGGATCACACTTGTCCATATTCCCCTGAGATCAGAGTGGGTTGATATAATCCATTGATCAATGGGCCTTCAGAAGTCGTGGTCCTTGTCACCACCTAGTCAGCGAGATTGTTGTCCACTACTGCTGGACTCCAGCCACTCCAGCGCCTTTGTCGCGCCCTGGTATCACACCACTCTCACAGTCCCATAGCCTTGACACCATCTCTACAACATCCGACAATTGTGCGTTTGTCGCATATCGAATCTCGCCTGGCTATCATCCAAACCAGTCACCAGCCCAGAAGAGAAGATCTCTTCTCAGCAGTTGCCACATCTCGAGTGGCTTTCACACGTCATCATCTCCAGATAGCAACCGTCCCTTGTAGATGTTACCGTCTAAATCCAAATTTACAGCCCCAGATCCGACCCAAGCCGTTGTCATGCCTCCGTTACCACACTTAATACAGCAACCTCAGATTCAATTAGATCCATACATATGCTCCATACGTTCCTGATTAAATCCAGGCCCTGACCGTCGATTAGATCTGGACCCGCTGTTACTCAGATCAGGACTTGTCCCTGCATGTCGATCAGGCCCTGTGCATCAAACGGACAGCCATCTGTCGAATGGATGGTTCCCACTACATACAACCTCCTGATCTGGCATCGTATCATGTTTTATCAAGACCTTCTAGGTTCAATCATTGAGGCCATTTATTCGCAAATCATCGCTTGCCATCGCGACTCGATCCAAATGAAGTAGTGATTCTTGTTGTTGTCGCCAGCCATCAACGATTTGAGGCTAGCAGAGCTCCTTCTCTCCGCAATATCCAGGCCTGTGTCACGTCCCTGCCATGCATCTGCTCTCCTGGTACCTTCTCTTCACAATATTCAGGCCTGTGCCATGTCCTTGTCATGCATCTGCTCTTCCAGTACCCTCGTCTTTAGTTCACTGCGTCTCCGGCCATCATTTGTAGACACTGCATCCCCGGCAATCATTTGCGTCTCCAGTGCATTACGTCTTTAGTCCACTACCCCTCCGGCCATCATCTTCGGCGCACTACATCTTCGGCCATCATCTGCGTCTCCGACCATCGTCTTCGGTACCGCATCCTAAAGACACCGCAGATATAAAAGTTTTTTTTTTCTTCCCTCGGTTTTGAAATCACTCCTTTGAGTCAACAATGGCATCTGTGTTGAGGGCCATCTGATCTCCATTTATCAGATAGTCCATCATTCTATACGATACTGCTAGCATCTTCCTCTACATTAGGAAAACGTGACATGTCTCGTGTCCAGTGCAATTGGTGTCAGAACTTCAACCATCTCACAACAACATGCAGTGAGATCATTTGGCTTCGTGGTCTTCTTTCAGATTTTGGAATTAACGTCTCTAATCCTGTGTTTCATGAAAGGATAGTAGCCGACATTCTTTTCTAGTACACAAACCGTTGTTGGTTGATCCCCCACATCAATTTGGGGGGGGGGGGGGGGGGGGGGGGGGGGGGGGGGGGGTGATAGCTAGGTCCCTTCATTACTAAGTTACTTCAATGCTAAGTCACTTCAATGCTAAGTTCCTTCATTGCCAAGTCACTTCATTGCTAAGATACTTCATTACTAAGTTGTATACCTCTATAAATAACACCTTTGGGGCTACATCAATATATAGAAAACTCAAGGAGAATTCTCCATCGTCTATACCATTTTTCTGTTCTATCAACAACAAAGGAACCCAACCACAAGAATGGTTTCTACCAATAAAACCGAAACAAGTGATATTAATTGTTTGGATAATTGAAAATGAGACTCATGCACTCAATCATCTCAAACAGATGAAAGCATAATTACATATCCACTAAGGGCCGAATGATAAACGGTTTATGTCCCTACAAAAGAAACCAACCATAAGAAAGAGGTACTAATGGATTGGATAATTGAGAATGGATCCATTGTGCATGACTCATGCACACAATTTTCTCAAATGGATGAAAATGCAATTTCAGATCTAACAAGGGTTATGTCTAACTATTTGGATTACTAAACATAAGCCTCATCATATTCATGGTTGACATTAGTAACATATCAATCCAGCCACACATGCTACCAAACATTTGCTTGGATTGTTGAATATGAGCCTTAGAATATCAATTAGTTTCGGTCACTGAAACTGGTCATAATAATATTAAGTGTTTTGATCTTTAAAACTGCCCAAAGGCCTAGAGTCATGAAACAATAGTGTTAGTCCTCATGCCCTGACACAAATGTCAAATTCAAAAGGCTTACCAACTAGAGAAATAAAGCCCAAACCTGAAAATTCGTTCTTCTAGCTGAGAACCATCCAGTCTCAGTATTGATATTTAAAGAACAATGAACACACCCATTCGTACCATAAATGTGAATTCCTCATGGCCATAAGAAATCAACATCATTAAGAGATACCTCATAAATCTAAAGTTGAAACCATCATCTTTTTTTGAAAGATAACACTGAAAACATCTTCTGAAAATAAAATAGAGGAGAAGTTGAAAAGCGGAAGAGAAGATGGACTATGGAACCAACATTATCTGATTGACCAGGCTTGCTTTGGTTTTGACTTCACATGCTGGCTACAAGAAATTTCTGATAGTCTTCTTCATCATCTTGAATGGGGAAGACCATGAAATTATGAATGGGAATGCTAGCAAGAACAAACAAGCTGGACAAGGATAAGCCTTCCAAGTATCTTGTTGACAATACTTTCTCCCGAATGATAAAGATATAGCTATTGGCTTCTTTTCTATTTAGAATCGTCTTTTCAAAGAAGAGACTGCCTTTCTATGTATTAATCGATTGGCATGAATGATGGAGTTTTCCTCCTCAGCTAAAGAGGAGAGAGATAATTTTTTGGGTATGGTCGGGCGCCCGGGCCCAACCGTGGCCAGGCGACCGAATATCACCCGAATGCAGGCCTTGCTCACTGGACTGTTTTGTCCATTGCCGGGCGCCTGACGGTCAAAGTGACCGAGCGCCCGATGACCCGGCGGGGCACCGACCATGTTTGGTCCGAGCGCCCGAAATTAGTTTTCTCTTATGATTTTCTTGCTGGACGATTTTTGACCTGGCTGGGCGCCCGACGGTCTGGTGACCGGGCGCCCGACCCGGCGCGGACTGCTTATACGCAATTTCCATATTTGGCTCTAATTCCTCCGTTTTTGGTACTTAAGCGTTCTAAAATGGGATTAGGGCATCCCATTGTGTTGCTAACACGTCCAAGGTGTGAAAGAGAGAAAAAGAGGAAGAGAGAAGAGAAGAGAGAGAAAGAGCAAGCTTGTAGAAGTGAGAAGTTGCTTGAAGAAGGGTTCTTCTGCGCAACGGTCATCTCAGCGCTTCTACGTCCTCGGGATCGGTGAGATCGTTTCTCCTTTACTATTCTCTTGTTGTTTATCCATCCATGCGTGGGTGAAGAAGTTTAATCCAAGCGGTGTGTGCTTGTGATCGGTTGTAACAGTTCCCTAAGATAGTGGATTGTTGATCTGGACTAGGTCCCGTGGTTTTTACCTCTTTCGAGGGTTTGCCACGTAAAAACTCCTTGTGTTCGTGTGGTTGATGTTTATTCTTGATCATTGCATTAGCATAGTCCATAATTCTAGTGTATTAGGGGGGGGGGAGATCCGAAGGTTTGTATGAAACGCACCCAACAAAGTGGTATCAGAGAGTTCAGGTTGTTTGAACGGTGTGGGATCGGTTCTGAATTATGGAAGGTGGCTCATCAAGAATGATCAGCCTCAATGGTTCTAACTGGACCATATGGAAGGCTAAGATGGAGGACTTGCTCTATTGCAAGGACTTGTATGCTCCAATTCTAGGCATATCGGCGAAGACAAATGATATGTCAGATGATGATTGGAAGAAAGTGGACCGGAAGACGGTGGGGTTCATTAGACAATGGTTGGATGATTCGGTTTTCCACCATGTGTCTACAGAGACCTCAGCCGCTAGCCTATGGCTGAAATTGCAAGGGTTGTATGAGAGGAAGATAGCCGGCAATAAGATTTTCCTTATAAGACGACTTGTGAATCTCAAGTTCAAAGATGGTGGTTCTATGGCTGAACACATGAATGAGGTCAGCAACATTGTGAACCAACTCTCCGCCATGAAGATGGTCCTGGATGATGAACTTCAGGCTTTGCTACTGCTTAGCTTATTGCCTGACAGTTGGGAGACATTGGTGGTGTCTCTAAGTAACTCCGCGCCAGACGGAAAGGTATCCATGGATCAGGTAACAAGCTGTCTCTTCAATGAGGAGACAAGGAGGAAGTCTCTAGGGCCTGCTCAACAAGAGGCCCTTGTGACACAAGATAGGGGGAGATGAAAGAACAGAAAGGGCGGAAAGGCCCGAGATAAATCAAGAGGCAAGTCAGTTGCCAGGAAAGATGTTGAATGCTGGAATTGTGGTAAGAAGGGCCACTATAAGCATGAATGTCACAAGATGAAGAGTGACAAGAAGGGTAAAGGAAATGAGAAGGAAGATGAATCAGATTCTACTGCGGTCGCCTCGGATGGTGACGTTGTTGTTATTCTTTCGGCAGATCATGATATTTGTCTCACAGCTTCGAGTCAGGACACCGACTAGGTGATAGACTCAGGAGCCTCGTTTCATGCGACTCCACGCAGAGATTTCTTTACAAGCTACAAGTCAGGTGACTATGGGACAGTGAAGATGGGAAATTCTGGTGTTTCGAAGATCGTAGGGGTCGGTGATATTTGTTTGAAGACCGATGTGGGCTGCACATTGGTTCTCAGGGATGTGAGACACATTCCAGACCTTCGTCTCAACTTGACGTCGACAGGAAGGCTGGATGATGATGGCTATGAAAGCCGGTTTGCTGGTGGGCGCTGGAAGCTCATCAAGGGTTCGTTGATTGCTGCCAAAGGAAAGAAATGTTGCACCATTTACAAGGCAAGTGTCAGTGTATGCAAGAGTGGATTGAACGCAGCAGAGGATTCAGCTACTAACATGTGGCACAGGCGTCTAGGCCACATGAGTGAAAAAGGGCTTCAGCTACTAGCGAAGAAGCAGCTCCTTCCAGACGTGACAGGTATACCTCTCAAAACCTGTATTGACTGTTTATCTGGGAAACAGCATAGAGTTTCTTTTATTAAAACTGCTTCTCATACTAATAAAGTACATGCATTAGATCTGGCTTATTCTGATGTTTGTGGTCCTATGAGGACAAAAACTTTGGGTGGGGCATTGTATTTTGTCACTTTTATAGATAATGCATCTAGGAGGGTTTGGGTGTATGCTTTGAAATCCAAGGACGAGGTCTTTGGTGTGTTTAAACTGTTTCATGCTATGGTCGAGAGGGTGACAGGCAGATCATTGAAGTGCATCCGCACTGACAATGGTGGTGAATACATAGGTGACTTCCACGAGTATTGCAAGTCACTGGGTATACGGCATGAACAGTCAGTTCCCAAGACCCCCAACATAATGGTGTGGCTGAGCGAATGAATTGCACCATTGTAGAGAGAATCGGATGTATGTTATCCCATGCAAAGTTGCCCAAGATGTTTTGGGGAGAAGCAACGCACACGGCGGTGTATTTGATAAACAGGTCTCCATCAGCCCCGTTGAATGGAGAAGTACTTGAGAATGTGTGGACTGGACTTGATCCATCGTACAGTCATCTCAGGGTGTTTGGATGCAGGGCATCCGTTCATGTACCAAAGGATGAGAGGTCCAAGCTCGATATGAAGATCAGGCAGTGTGTGTTCTTAGGGTACGGTGATGAGAAGTTCGGTTACAGGTTGTGGGATCCGACCGAGAAGAAGCTCGTCAGGAGCAGAGATGTGGTTTTCATTGAAGATCAGTGTATAGAAGACATTGAAAAGCCAGTGAAGACCCAACCCAGTTCAGGTGAACTGGAGGACATGGATCCGGTTACTCCTCCCGTGGTGCTTGATGACGGGGGAGTACAGCAAGGTGCAGAGGATGAGGGAGTCCCTACAGAAGATGGACAGGGGAGCAGCCCCAACTTGATCCACCGGTTGAGCCACAGGTGAGGAGGACATCAAGGGACAAACATCCATCCAAGAAGTACTCGCCGCATGAGTACATTATGCTCACTGATGGGGGAGAGCTAGAAGACTATTCTGAGGCTCTAGCCGACGAGCATAAGGGGGAGTGGTTGAAAGCTATGCAAGAGGAGATGGAATCCTTGCATAAGAACCACACCTATGATATGGTGAAATTGCCTAAGGGCAAGAAAGCTCTGAGCAACAAGTGGGTGTTCAGAAAGAAGAATGAGCAGAAGAATTCATAGACAAGGATACAAGGCCAGACTTGTGGTGAAGATGAATAGACTTCGAGGAGATATTCTCACCAGTGGTGAAGATGACATCCATACGGGTGTTGCTTGGATTGGCGGCTAGCATGAATCTGGAGATAGAGCAGTTAGATGTTAAAACTGCCTTTCTCCATGGTGACCTGGAAGAAGAGATCTACATGCGCCAACCAGAAGGGTTCGAAGTCAAGGACAAAGAGCATATGGTGTGCAGGCTTAGGAAGAGGTTGTATGGGCTGAAGCAAGCTCCTAGGCAATGGTACAAGAAGTTCGACTCGTTCATGTTAAAGCATGGATATGACAGAACGGAGTCGGACCACTGTGTGTTCACTCGCAGGTTCTTAGACGGTGATTTCGTAGTTCTGCTATTGTATGTTGATGACATGCTCATCATGGGAAAAGACATCAAGAAGATTGACAGGCTGAAACAGGAGTTGGGCAAGTTGTTTGCGATGAAAGACTTGGGCCCGGCAAAACAGATCCTAGGAATGGAGATAACCTGTGACAGAAGCAGCAAGAAGCTCTAGTTGTCACAAAAGCGGTATATTGAGAAAGTCCTGGAGCGGTTCAACATGAATGCAGCGAAGCCGGTCAGTACTCCACTGGATGGTCACTTCAAATTGAGCGACAAGCAGTGTCCCAAGACGAAGATGGAAGTGGAAGAGATGCGGAAGATACCCTACGCGTCAGCGGTAGGAAGTTTGATGTATGCTATGGTGTGTACGCGCCCAGACATAGCATATGCGGTTGGTGTTGTCAGCCAGTATCTTGCCAATCCTGGCAAGGAACATTGGGCAGCGGTGAAGTGGATACTGCGGTATCTGAGAGGCTCATCCAGGTTGAGCCTATGCTATGGTGATGGAAAACCTGTGTTAGAAGGCTACACAGATGCAGATATGGCAGGTGACATAGACTCCAGGAAGTCTACATCGGGGTTCATGTTCACATTTGCAGGGGGAGCGGTCTCTTGGCAGAGCAAGCTATAGAAGGTCGTAGCATTGTCGACGACAGAGGCCGAGTACATTGCAGTCACAGAAGCATGCAAAGAGATGCTTTGGATGAAGAGGTTCCTACAGGAACTCAGCCTGAAGCAGGAGGAGCACGTGGTCTATTGCGATAGCCAAAGTGCTATACACTTGAGCAAGAATCCAAGTCAGCATTCCAAGTCGAAGCACATAGAGATTCGGTATCACTGGATCAGGGATACTTTGGAACAGAAGGTGTTACAGCTTGAGAAGGTCCATACGGACGATAATGGGTCAGACATGATGACCAAGGCTTTGCTCAAGGGCAAATTTGAGGTTTGCAGAAACCTGACTGGCTTGAAGAAGACGAATTTCTCCTAAGTCGGAAAGGGGGAGATTTGAGAGAGTTTTCCTCCTCAGCTAAGGAGGAGAGAGAGAATTTTTTAGGTATGGTCGGGCGCCTGGGCCCAACTGTGGCCGGGCGACCGAAAATCACCTGAATGCAGGCCTTGCTCGCTGGACTGTTTCGTCCATTGCCGGGCGACCGATGGTTAAAGTGACCGGGCGCCCGATGACCCGGCCGGGCGCCCGACCATGTTTGGTCTGGGCGCCCGAAATTAGTTTTCTCTTATGGTTTTCTTGCTGGACGATTTTTTACCTGGCCGGGCGCCCGACGGTCTGGTGATCGGGCGCTCGACCCAGTGCGGACTGCTTGTACGCAGTTTCCATATTTGACTCTAATTCCTCCGTTTTTGGTACTTAAGCGTTCTAAAACGGGATTAGGGCATCCCATTGTGTTGCTAACACGTCCAAGGTGAGAAAGAGAGAAAAAGAGGAAGAGAGAAAGAGAAGATAGAGAAAGAGGAAGCTTGTAGAAGGGAGAAGTTGCTTGAAGAAGGGTTCTTCTGCGCAACGGTCATCTCAGCGCTTCTACGTCATCGGGATCGGTGAGATCGTTTCTCCTTTACTATTCTCTTGTTGTTTATCCATCCCTGCGTGGGTGAAGAAGTTTGATCCAAGCGGTGTGTGCTTGTGATCGGTTGTAACAGTTCCCTGAGATAGTGGATTGTTGATCTTGACAGGTTCGGTGGTTTTTACCTCTTTTGAGGGTTTTCCACGTAAAAACTCATTGTGTTCGTGTGTTTGATGTTTATTCTTGATCATTGCATTAGCATAGTCCATAATTCTAGTGTATTGGGGGGCGAGATCCGAAGGTTTGTGTGAAACGCACCCAACAATGAACTGTTATGGTAATCAACGAGAAGGTCTTGAAGCTTTCTAGCCCCCTTGATTGATGCTTTCAAAAAGAGGAAAAAGAAAAGGAAGAAAAGATGAAAAGTTGGATTAGAGAATTTAGGGTTATGAAAGGGTATTACTCCTTTTGATGGAACCAATTGTTGCATGAATATCTTCCACATCTACAATGGAGATTAGGGAGTGGTTTTGAGATGAGGAAATGGTAAGGGTTATATGATTGTTATAAGCTTAAACTATCTATCATATTTGATATGGTAGCTTGTGGGGAGTTTGATCATTTGCTCAGCAAACATTTTGTCATTCTCAATAACCTAGACCCCTATTACTGATTTTCATTGAATAGTATTCCAATCCCCTTTATCGTTTTTTCATGTCTTTTTAATTTTTCCCATTTAAACTGTGTTTTTTTCTTTCTTTTTAAGGTAAATCTAATGAATTCTTTTCAAAATTTGGGCATTTAGCATTTTTTTCTTTGTTTTGACATTCTAGGGCGATTCTTTGAGTAAGCAATTTTTCTATAAGGTCATATCATCTACCCATAAGTGGACTTCAAATGTTTATGCATATGCTACTAGCAAGGTATTAACTAATTTGATATAGATTTGTCCACAGAATTCTAGAGTTCAACATTTAATCCATTATTGATAGATATCACAATCCTCTTACTCGAATTCTAATGTTTTCCTCTAGCCACTCTGACAATAGAAGTTTAGATTGGAATATAAGGATCAAAGGCTTTATTGTACTGATTTTATTTTAGAGTAGAATGTCTTTTAGTATTCTTCTTATCAATTTATTTCTTAATTGTTCAAATTTCCACAGTGTTGGATTCTAGCACAGAATCCTTTTGTAGATGATGCATAAAATTTGTCTATTTTAAATGATTCCCCAATATTTTCAGCTAGAAAAATATTTTGGTAATAGTAATGTCCTTATCGAAGTAATGTCCTCATCTGAGCCTAGCTTCATCTTCTGGTATGAGCCTGGCCATTCTTATTTGTCTTAATCCTAATTAAGGATTGATGGTTATAACTTTGATTCCACGCTAACCTTGTGTAAAGTGGTGTGTGATTTTTCCTATTCAAGATAGTCCAATAAAAAGAAAGTATCATTCAAATAAGAACTGCCAGACTCTTACTTAAGTGGTGTGTGAAACTGTAGCTAGTATCATTCAAATTTCAACAAGCTCGCATTAAATTGTTATTGTGCTTGTTGAATATCAATGGGATCTTGTTGAAATTTAAACGATATTCACATTTCGCTGCGCTTGTTGAATACAAGGATTATTCTATCGCTATGGTTAAAATCCATAACTTTTAGTTAAAATTCAACGAGATCTCTTTAAATTGTCATTGTGCTCGTTGAATTGTCGCTATACTCGTTGAAAATCAACAAGATCTGGTTGAAAATTTACTGTGCTCTTTGAATTATCGCCGTGCACGTTGAATTCAATAAGATGGGTTTTTTCAAGCGTATAGAGAAGATTCAACGAAGAAGATATGTAGAAAACGAAGAAGATGAGACTTTTTTTAAGAAAAAAATGAAAATGAATATGAGTTTTTTCAAGAAGAAAAATGAAGATGAAGATGGGTTTTTTCAAAAAGAAAAATGAAGAAGATAGATTTTTATAAGGAAGAAAGGTGAAGAAGATGGGTTCTTTCAGCAAAGAAAAGGAAGAAATGTGTTTTTTTTAGTTAGAAAAATGAAGAAGAAGATGGGTTTTTTTTTTTTCCAGCAAGAAAAACGAAGAAGAAGATGAGATTTGGAGGGCATTTTCATTGAAAAAAAGACCATAAGTTTAAGAAATGGAAACTAAACTTTTGAAAGTTTAGTTGTAAATTACCATCAAAAGTGAGGATTACATGAAAAATCTCTAGTTTTTATGCTTCAGCCCCAAAAGGAGGTAGATCCAATGGTCAAGTGGGCACAACACCTAAAGCAAGTGTGATAATGGGGCGATCGTTGAAACCTTCCTAAGGCCCACCCTGATGTTTATTTTCTATCCAGAAGACACAAATATCAGCTTGATAAAAAAATAATGTGGCCCCGATAAGTTTTCAATGGTAACAGTTCAATACCCACTGTTTCCTTTAGTGTAGCACATTTAAGCCTTCGATAATCCTCCTTTTTTGCATCATGCCTTAAAATGGCCTATTAACATAGACAGACGGTGTGGATGACGCACATACGTAACGGTGGGCCTGGAAGAGCCCCTGCCAGGACGGAGTCCGTGGTGGCAGGATGGGAGAAGGGGTGCTCATGTACAACAAGCTGGACAATCGCTTACGTCCAACCAACGGATAGTTTCCAGGCCATTAGGATCATCCAGTGAAAAATCATATTTTTCTGACCATTGGGTGGGCCACAAGCCCACAGCATGGAAAACATTGAATATCCATTGATGTAATAAAAACAAAGGTATGGTCCAAATGTTAATTTTTTCGAGATAATTCTTTCAAAAAATAATGCACGTGGAAGGAAGAACCTTTTTGACGGTCTGGATGTAATGTAAACGTGACAAAATATCAATTATCCCTTGGTTGGACGCTACATCAATGGTCCAGCCGGTTGGACATAACATCTCTCGGAAAAACCGGGGAAAAACCTTGATACTCTGGCAGAGTGTGATAGATGATATGCAGACACTTATAAATCACCTAGAAACTCCATACGAGGCTTAACAGCTATTCAAACTAAACTGTCAAAATTATGGTCCCCAGACGTATCATGAACAAAAAGTCATGATTTATTTGATTATCTGATGATACGATTGGTGGATATCCATTGGACGGTTAAAAATGAAAAACATCAAATAGGACCATTTAAACAATCGTCCTTAAGTGAGAGGTCAGGATCGACTTTAGAGAAAGTGGGTCCCACAATGTAGTCCGTTAAATGATTTAAGCTGAGGTAATGGGTCCCACGTGTACAATGTCCAGGTGCCTGCATATCAGCAATCACACGTTGCCTGAGTATCATATAATTCTCCCCCAAAACCGATTCTCTTCTTAAAACCTCTCTCCTTCGTTCCTGCGTCTCTCAGTTTTTTATTTTTCCAGAACTAACGCTCAGAAAATCTCCAAATCCCCAGCAAATCCCAATTCCTTCCTCTCTCTCTCTCTCTCTGCATAGAATTCCAAAACTAACCATCAGGAAATATCAAAATCCCCATAAAATCCCACCTTCTTCTTTCTTCTTTCTTCTTTCTTCTTTCTATCCTATTCGAGAAGAGAAGAGAGAAATCGAAGAAGAAGATGTCTTTCGATCTCTTCCTGAAGCCGATGTGCGGCGGCTGCGGATCGGCGACCGATCTCTATGGTAGCAGCTGCAAGCACATGACCCTCTGCCTCTCCTGCGGCAAGAACATGGCCGAGAAGCACGCCAAATGCTACGACTGCGGACTACCCATCTCCCGCCTCATCCGCGTACCTTCTCTTCCCTTCTCTCACCCTAATTCCTAATTTCAAAGCTTTAATTCCAATTCTGCACTCGGTGGAATCCCTGCATGGTGTGATATGGAAGGCGCAAGCCCAAGAATCTCACTGATTGGATGATAATCAATCGTCAGATTGAATATGGGCAGTTGAACATTATCTATTGACATTCTCTTTTATATATTCGCGTCTTATTGTTGGGATTGTTCAATGGATGCGATTTTCGATCTGGGTTCCATCAGCAATGGGACCGACGATTTGGGTGGTCCAGATTTTTGTACTTGTTGATGTGTGTACTTTGGATGCATCACCGTCATGTCATCTGTATCCGCCTGTTGGATTGTATAATTGTTCAATTGCTGTGAATTTTGATCTGGGTTCCATCAGGGATGGAACAAGTGTTTTGGATGGTTCAGATTTCTGTTCATGTATGCTGCGTGCGTGGTAGATGGATTACTGCGATCTCTTTTAAATTCAAAATGTTGTGAATTCTGTGCAGGAGTATACTGTGATCTCTTTTAAATTCAAAATGTTGTGAATTCTGTGCAGGAGTATACTGTGCGAGCAAGTGGAAGCACTGACAAGACTTTCTATATTGGAAGATTCATTACGGGCTTGCCGAATTTCTCAAAGAAGAAGAATGCGGAGAATAAGTGGTCTCTGCAGAAAGACGGGCTTCAGGGACGTCAGATAACGGATGCTCTGCGGGTACTTGTTTATCCAGTTTTCGTTTCTACGTTGATTCAAAATGGCGGGAAAATAATGCCTGCTGTAGTGATTCCCAGTATCATTAATTCCTTCATTTGGTAATGCAATTCTTCATTTTTTAATTATTTTGATCGCAATATCGTTGAACACCTCGTTGATCTACATGATTCAACTGCATTTATGGCCCACCATGATTGATTCCTTCATTTGGAAACCCACCTGTTTTTAGTTGATGACTCTATGCTTATAAGGTTGGTTGGATCATGATCACGGAGATAAAGGTATATGTTCTATAAGATGGATTATTCACTGCAAACTGGTTTCCAGAACTGTTGTTTTTCCTGATGTAGTAAGAATGGATTTTGCTTGGTTTTACTTTTTGTTGTTTGAAATGGAACACCACCCAAATGTAGTCTGACCTGTGAGTGTGTTGCCTTGAAAATTAAAGTATCTGGCACTACCGTTATTGTTTTGGAGGGCCTTACTCTCAGCATATCTTTTTCTCATGTGAGCCTGTATAGTCTGTGAGATAAATGCTTACAAAAGTTCCTGGTTCCTAGAGACATGCTGCCATTTCGTTAATCTCTGTGATGCTGATTTGAGAAACCAATAATTGAAGGAAAAGGAAAAACAAGGACGTATTGCTACCTGTTGTTGAGATCAATGTGGAGGGTGGGTTCCTTGATGAATGCTGTGGAAGAGAAGAAAATAGTCAAAAGACCCTTTTGCAGATAAGATGGCACCCGTTTCGCTGGTGGGAAGACAACTAGGGCTTTCCATAGGCGTGGGTTGGGTTTATATTGAATTTCCATGCATTCGACCTGCTTTGATGTTGCCAATGTAACCATAGTTGGCACACGTCAAACATGTTGAAAATCGCCATTCAGACCCTTACTTCACTCCCTATGACCTACCTGTACACAACGGCTCTCCTGCTGCAATTTGAATATCTTCTGTTGATCACAATACCATGCATACCTGAAAATAAGAACTCTTTAAAGCATCTTTTTTTAATGGATAAGAATAACTGAGATTTTATTGAGGAAGAAACTAACAAAAAAGCAACAAAAGAAGGGCCTTAATCTAATAAGACTTGAGACATCAAATGCACTTCAGGGGCCAACCAGCCGCAAAAGTAACAGAATGCCTTCCAGCAAATCCAAACAGGAAACTATCTTTTTTCGTTTTTGAAAGTTCAAACGGGAAACTATATCCGATAGCTTAGTATAAACACGTCTCTCTAAGCACCTTGTTTAGGTAACACATTCTTCAGAATTTACCTCATGGTGAACATGAGAAAAACAGGCCACAATGTGATTGTACATGTCACAGACTCGTCGGTTGTATTTGCCAACCTCCAAGGGCCCCTTCTGGATTTTGCCCACTTGACCACATTACTGGAGCCCCCTTCAATAATTATAGGGAACAAATGAAATTCCATTGCAACTTAACTTTTTCAACTATCTTATTGATGCAACAAGCCACTAAGACAGTTCTACTACGATTATACCACTTGTGAACCAAATACTCCTCATAACAGGTCAAACAATTGAGTTGTAGATTGACAAAGTTTCAAGATCACTAGTTCCACAACAATACATACCTCATGTGAACCAATTCTCCCCATAATGGATCAATCAGATTGAGTGGTAGATCGACAAAAGTTTTATGATCACTTGTGAATCAAATTTTTCATGCGACGTCACAATGTAAGAAGTGATGATTGAGGGGCTCTGCCTTTCTGCACTTGATCCACATGTTCGGAGTCATGATATTCCTCTTCTTGAGAATGTCAATTATAAGAATCTTGTTTGCCATGGCAATCCATATGAAAGTCTGCACTCTTGAAGGGATGAAAGATTTCCATCCCTTAGTCAACAGGGGTACTCGCTTCTCACCAACATAGATTTGTAAAAATATTTGAAGAGAGCTTGCCATTTTCAACCAAGTGCATATACGGAGTCTTCCTTGGCCAGATTGATATTAGAAGTGGACAACATCCTTATAAGGCTACAAAAATCTTCCAACTCATGTTCCCTAAGATTCCTAAGATAAGAAAGTTCGGAAGTGGTCAAAAGAAGGAATCTTTGACTGAAAACTCATTTCTTCCTATTTGTGCCAGGCAACGGATCATCTCCTCGCACAAAAGCGTTGGAGGCTCTAAGTCTCCTAAGGTGCAATCATTCACTTGGTTGGCAATGGGCAACAAATTGACAATCTCAAGAAGAGGCCCATGTGTTCCTCCACTGTGCATTCTTTGCTCGAAAGAAGAGGCACATGCTGTTTGCCAATATGTGTATTCTGTTTTGGAGCAATGGGGAAGTGGTGGACCATTTGTTTCTCCATTAAGGACTGTATAGGAGGTTTGTTTTGGGGTTTATTTGCTGCTAGAGGAAGCTTTTGTGGAAGATATCTCCATATGCGATTTTGTGGGGGTTGTGGAAGGAAAGAAATGATAGGATTTTTGAAGTAAAGCAGCCTGGTGGAAAGTTTCAAGGAGAGAATTGGCTATTTGGTGGTTGATTGGTCATTTTTGCAAGAATAGATTTTAAGGGATTCTTCAGTTTTGAACATTCTCCTGGTGTTGAAGCCTAAAGGCGGTCCATGGAACATAGAGCAAGGAGGTGACTGGCCATCTGCGAGCACAGAGTTTAGGGGATTTTTGCGTTCAAACATTCTCCTAGAGCTGAAGCCTGAAGGTTGTCCAAGGAATAGAGAGCAACGAGGTGGATGGAGTAAGTGAAGTTAAGCCTATAGTTGCATGAAGTGTGAAGGGAAGTGGCAACAAATTTGGTTGCGGAGCAGGCAATTGTCTAGTTCAAAATGGTGATAAGTCAAAACAGCTAGGACACGAGTCTAAAGTGTAATTTGAAGTGGGAGGCTGGGAGCGGCACCTTGATAGTTCTTGCAAGTTGCAACTAAGGTTAAGCCCATATGGGTGCCATCTTCTGCTTATTTCTTCAAGCCTAATGTTGATGATTGCTCACAAAGTTGTTGGTGCCCCTCCGGTGTTGGAGGGTTATCAAGAAATGATTATGAGAACCAATATCAGTTTTCTCCGAGTCATGTGTTGATGTGGGGCACTTAATGCAAATATCCTTGTGTTGAGAGAGGGTCTTAGTATATTTGCAGCATCTATCCACGGAGGTTTGCTGTTTTTTTAATTTTTAATTTTTTATTTTGTTATTTGAAGACTTTCATATAAAAGGGTTCAAGCCCGTGTTGATCATACCTTGTTCAACATTGAGGTCTTGGGTTCTAATCCATACTTAACTATCCAAAAAAAAAAAGAAGAAGAAAGAATTTCATATAAAAGGTTGTTCAGTAATTTTTCTATTTATTGTCATCTATTCTACTAGAAATTTCTATTTTCTTAGATTTGTATCCTTTGTTTTTGTAACGCATAATATTTGACTGATTCTTTTGCTTCCTGAAGTCTGAATGTAATTCCCATTGGACAACTAGAGATTGATGATTGATGAAATGCTGCTTTCAGTAGCCTATCCTATTTTTCTTTCTGTCTTTCATTCTTTCTTTCTTTTTGATACAATACAAAACAAGTCACAGTTCTTGCATTGTTAAAAATGGAGTAGAAGCAGTGTAACTGTACAAAACACTAGTGGGACTTGTCAACATGGACCACCAACCCCTTCATGTGCAAGCTCTGATCATTTTTGCAGGGTTTTGTTGAAGTAGATGTTGTGGTTCTTTCTTCGTAGTTGAGCAACCTGCATATGCTAGTTTGACTGCAGTGAAGAAAATTTTGACCCCTCTCATTTTCTGTGTATTTCATTTTATTTGTTTGATATATCACTGACCAGCATCAATGCCAATATCTAGGAGAAGTACAAGAATAAGCCTTGGCTTCTGGAGGATGAGACAGGTCAATTTCAGTATCAAGGTCAACTTGAGGGCTCCCAATCTGCTAATTATTATCTGCTGATGATGCAAGGAAAGGAGTTTGTCGCTATTCCTGCTGGCTCCTGGTATGCCTAACCAACACACGTCAGCGTCCAAATTATCTGCCATGGCATTTTCTAGCAATTCCTATGCTCGCCTATCTTTCGTCTGTTGCGTTGTTATCTTTGCCATCTCCGAGAATTTTTTTGTTAAATGGTACCATCAATATCAAACAGTGGTTAATTAGATTTCATTCTCTAATTTTGGTGTAATTCTTCTATGCTGCAACACTAAGCTAGCTGATGATCCCAATTCAAGCCCTCTATCCTTGTGCATGCTGGCGCGTGGATTTGAAATATCATATTGCTTGGGGGTCTCTGGTTGATTTGGTTACATTCTCTGATTTGGTGGAATTTATCTTTGACACACTAAGCTAGTTGATCATCCCAATTCAAGCCCTCCATCCTTACTCATGCTAGCACTTGCATTTGAAATTCCATATTGTTGTACGCAGTAGATAATTTGATCTGGGAACTATAATCTTTTTCTTGCTGGGATGGTTGTTTCATTTGTAGGTACAACTTTAACAAAGTAGCCCAATATAAGCAACTTACATTAGAAGAAGCTGAAGAGAAAATGAAGAATCGGAGGAAGAGTGCTGAGGGATATCAAAGATGGATGATGAAAGCAGCAAATAATGGACCTGCTGCCTTTGGTGACGTGGAGAAGCTTGAGGGCAACACTGGTGGGGCTGAGGGGGGTCGTCGCAGAAAAGGAAATGGTGAGGATGAGGAAGATGCTGCTCACTCGGATAAGGGGGAGGAAGATGAGGAAGAAGAGATGTCAAGGAAAAATAGGTTGGGGCTCAACAGAAAAAGTGGGGATGATGATGAAGAAGGTCCAAGAGGAGGGGATCTTGACTTAGATGATGATGACATTGAAAAGGGTGAGCAGCTGTCAATTTCACACCTTCTTTAGTTTTTAATATATAGTAATAAGTATCCAGATATTTTTCCTTTCTATATTATTTGTTGATGCATCCACACGTTATCCTTTACTCATGCCAGAATAAAAAAGGCATCTGTTATCTATCTGGTTGCTGGACAAACAAAAAGGTTTTGTGCTTTATTGCTTCCGCATGAAAATGATGAAATCTCCAGCAATGGAGGCTGCAGGCACCTGAACCTTGTTAATGACAAATCATTATTATTTTTCTAAAAATTCATTGGCGGCTGTTTTTTTCATTTACTTACAACTGCTGGTAAAAGTGTGTATGATTTTTTTTACAGCTACCACTACTATAATTTTGGGAAAGAAAATCAAATAATAGAAGGGTTTGATCATTGATGGCTTCTATTTTTAAACATAAGCCATCCATGCTAGGGCACATGAAATGGATGGACCCAATGGATACATCTTGATGCCATGTGTACTCTACAGAGGCAGCTCTCTACCATGTTTTGGTTTTTGGGCTCTAGCGCATCTCCCTAGTTGCATGGCCATGAGAGAAATGCTTGTCTATCCCAGGAATGAGACCCCATTCCCTCGTGCTCTGGAACTCCTTAACTTCGGTTGAACAAAAAAGGTTCAATCTTGTGAAACCGTAGCGTAGGCGAAACCTGGCAGCCCGCCCAGAGTTTGACGTTCTCCGGTCCTGGAAGGAAGCCCTACTTTCCTCCTCCTCCTTTAGCTTTCCTCCTCCTTCCTTAGCGGGAGCAGTAGTTTAGTTAACACTGGGGTACAACACATTCTCAATGTTGCCACCGGCCATAAAGCACCCAAGTGCCTCTATTGATGCCATGTGTACTCTACAGAGGTAGCTATCTACCATATTTTGGTTTTTGGGCTTTAGTGTATCATCTTCCCTAGTTGCATGGCCATGAGGCAAATGCTTGTCAATCTAGCACATTGCTAGCCATTGTAAATTTCTATTTGTACACGCCAATTAGATGCTAGTCGTTCCCTTTCGTCTGGAGATTTGTTCCTTTGATTTATGTCTCCTAAACTAGTTTGGGCGTCCTTTCGTTCTCTTTTGGACATGGAGAGTTTTTTTCAAACAGGTCTGCGGAACAAAGTAGGTCCTATGGAGGATGTATGGAGATGGGAGTCCTGGTCTTCTTTCGGTCACAAGAACATTTGGATATATTTCTTCGGTATCCCCCTTGAACTTTGGTTTTATGATTTTTTCATTTCTTTGGGTTCATGTGTTGGCGAAGTTTTAGCAGATCCATCATGCTACTGTGAATTGGGAAGATCTTTCTCAGGCCAAGATGCTGATTAGGGTATCGAGTTTGATGAAGATTCCAGGCGTTGTGAGGGTTTTTGTAGGGCAAAGATCTCTGGATATTCGTGTTCAGAAAGAGGAGCTTCAACCTTCCCCATGGGGAGGGAAAGATTCAATCGTCAATTTGATGGGAGAAGGAGGTACTCCGAAGAACATGTCCCGCGATCCACACGTAGCTCCGTCTCAGTTGAACTGTGCCGATCCTCTAGCCTGAGAGGATACACGTGTCAGCAGCAACCCCACTCTTGCGTCGGGAAGTGTATCTCAGCTATCAGATCTTAATCCCTTACTAGATTTGCCGAGATATTCTGAAATATCGGAAGATACGTTGAATCCCAACGCCCTCCCTTCAGATTACTCAGAAGGTGACACGTTGCAAGCCGATCCAGAGAAGCAAGGACACGTAGCGAGGGAAGGATCTTCCATCATGATTATGGGAAGTGACAGGGCTTGCACCTGCCCTCATTTGTCATCTCTTCTTGCCCTTGTCAGTGGGAAAATTATGGCGCAAGAGGCGCTGTTGGATTTTCATGATGACAGTCTGCAGCCAAAGGTCTTCTCGTCAGCAGAGCTTTTCCAGGATGATGACACGTGGATCGACCCCCTCCATGTGCCTCCTGCAGATAAGAACGATAAGATGCCGGATCATGATGACACTTTGCAGCCAAAGGTCTTCTCGTCGGCAGAACGTTACCAGGATGACGACACGTGGATCGATCCGCTCCACGTGCCTCCTGCATTTAAGAACGATATGATGCCAGATGATCGTACCCCTTCAAGAGCTACTCCCCAGGCTGTCATCAGTACAAAATCGAGGCAGACCCCGCCCAGATCCAAATCGGATTTCGTCGTAGACAATTGCCAGGAAGAGCCCTCCTCTCCAAATGACGACGCCTCCATCGAAGATGACAATTGACAATCCGAGTCAGAATTTCTGGACTTTGCCTCGTAAGAACCTTCGTCTCCGACAAACCTCGAGTCCCATAGTCAGCTTGTTGAGCTGGGGATGGTTTCGGCCATTGAAGCTCCTGTAGCGCCTAAGGTCCCAGGGCTGGACGTTTCAGCCTCGCCTTCTCATCACAATTAGCTCCATCCTTGCAATCCATCGTCTGCCTTTCCTGTTTCTCTATCTCTTTCTCTTCGGAACGAGTCGACCCTTTGGCTATGATTCCAACCCCTTCCTCTTTCACTTTGCCATCTCTACATACCTCTAATCTGCCAGAGGGGAGTCTGGAAGCAGTTTTGAATGTGCCTCCATTGAGAACGTCCTTCTCGGCGATCTGTCTGGACTCGACTCAGAAGGAGCCTTTTTCTCCTTCGAAATCAGGGGTGGAGTTTGGGAAAGTGGTTGAGGTGATTAAAAAAAATAAATGGGTCAGGGATGCAGTTTGCCATGTAGGGAGGCTTCTTGGAGTCGTGTTTGGTGAGACCGATGAAGACTACTTAGCTATCTTCAAAGTAGTTGCTGAGAGGGGTCTTCGGGTGAATGTCGAAGGAATTTCCCTGTCCAGGGTCCTTCGGTGCCACCAGCCCAAATAGGGAACTGCAATTGCTGGATGCTGGTGATCAGGGAGTTCACGAGGCAATCCCTCGACGGGCTAGGAAAGGTAGAAGGGGTGTTGTGGTGCATCCATGAAGATCATGTCTTGGAATGTTCGCGGGTTGGGATGTCCCCAAAAAAGATCTCAGGTCAGATATTTGTTTTCGCTCGATAGCTAATATCATTGTTTTGCAGGAAACTAAACTTCAGTTTATTGATAGAGGTACTGTTTATTCTCTATGGAGTTGCAAAGGTAAGGATTGGATTGCTATTGATTCGGTTGGTGCATCTGGAGGTATCTTAGTTATGTGGGATTCTTCCAGACGATCCAAAGTCGACAGTTGGTTGGGTCGCTTTTCAATTAACGTTGTTTTTAAAGAATCTTCTTCGGGTTTTTAGTGGGTCTTCTCGGGTATCTATGGCCCTACCTCTTCGCAAGCTCGTCCCACCCTCTGGCGTGAGCTAACCTTTGTTTCTACCAGGTGGAGCCTCCCGTGGTTAATCGGTGGAGACTTTAATGTTATTAGATTCTCCTCCGAACGATCTGGAAGTTTGAGTATTACTTCTTCTATGAGACTTTTTTCTAATTGGGTGTTCAGTCATGGTCTGCTGGACTTGCCTATGGGAGGTGTGCGGTTCTCTTGGTCCAATAGAAGAGATCCCCCCCTCTATGCCCCTCGATAGATTCCTCCCTCCTTCTGACTGGATGGCCCACTTTTCTTTTGCTCATCAGAGGGGTTTACCCAATCCAATTTCAGATCACTGCCCTATTTTGCTCGAGTCTGAAGAGCTCAACTGGGGGCCCAGACCTTTCAGATTTGAAATGGCCTGGCTCCATTTCCAGGGGTTTAGTGATCTTGTAGATGGATGGTGGAATTCCTTTTTTGTTCTAGGGCGTCCTGGATTTATTCTGTTCAAAAACTTCAAATGTTGAAACTTGCATTGAAAACCTGGCATTTAGAGGTTTTTGGAGTTAGGGAGGCGGAAATGTCTTCCATTCTCTTGGCTATCCAAGAATTGGATATTAAAGAAGAGGGTGTCATCTTGTCAGAGGAAGAGAGGTCGTTAAGATCCTAGCTTTCCTCTCAATATTGTGGGAGGTTAAAAGAGGAAGAAACTAAGTGGAGACAAAGGTCTAGAGCCTTATGGCTTAAGGATGGGGGACAAGAACACGAATTTTTTTCATAATTTTGCGACTACGCGGTCTCGCATTAATTCGATCGCAGCCTTAGAAATTGACAATGTTGTAGTAACTGATAAGGATACCATTTGTAACCACATTGTTCATTTCTATTCTTCCTTGCTTTCCTCAAATAATGTTCATCGTCCAGTGATTGATAACCTCCCCCTTAGGTCCATCTCAGAGGAAGAAGCCATTCAGTTGGAAAGACCTGTGGACCTGGAAGAGATTAAAGCTGCGGTTTGGGACCTTAATAGTGATAAAGCCCTGGGCTCGGATGGATTCCCAATAGCGTTCTTTAAGATTTACTGGGAGCTGATCAAAGAGGATATTCTAGCTTTTGTGAAGGAACTGTTTGAGGAAAAGATTTTGTCAGCTGAACTGGGAAGCACTTTCGTGGCCCTCATTTTGAAGCTGGAAGGTGCTCAGAATATAAAGGACTTTCATCCCATCAGTTTGGTGGGCAGCCCGTATAAGATCCTCTCCAAAATCTTAACCCAGAGAATCAGGCAGGTTATGGCCAAGGTAGTATCCCCTTTTCAATTTGCTTTTGTTGAAGGCAGACAAATCCTTGATTCGGCGCTTATAGCTAACGAATGTTTGGATTCTTACGCTAGGGAGAAAAAAGTCAGGGATTATCTGTAAACTTGATATTCAAAAAGCATACGACTATGTTGATTGGTCTTTTCTGGACTATATGCTCCAAAGAATGGGGTTTGGTTTCGTGTGGAGAAAATGGATAAGAATTTGTATCTCTTCTCCAAAATATTCCATTCTCATCAACGGTGCTCCCTGCGGTTTCTTTAAAGCTTCCCGCAATCTCCGACAAGGGGATCCCCTATCTCCTTTTCTATTTATTTTGGTTACAAAAGCTCTTAGTAGCATGCTATCTAGAGGGTAGGAGATGGGACTGTATAAAGGCTTTTTGATCCCTAACCTCCCCTTTAGAATAAATCATCTGCAGTTTGCTGACGACACTTTGCTCTTTTGCGAAGCAGAGGAAGGTATGCTCTCCTTTCTGAGTATGTCGATTTGCTGGTTTCAAGTTGTTTCTGGTTTGAAGATCAACGCTTTGAAATCATAACTTTTTGGTATCAACTTGTCCTCTGAAATCTGTAATTCTTTTGCGGATTGTCTAGGATGCAAGGTAGGCTCTCTTCCTACTCTTTACTTGGGCCTACCTCTGTGTGTAGGTAAGCCTCCCACATCCATATGGAATAATATTTTGGAAAGGATGGATAGAAAAATGTCTTCTTGGAATTGCAACTTCTTAAGCTTAGGGGGAAGAATCAACCTTATTAATGTTGCCCTGTCCAGTATGCCTGTTTTTTCCCTATCTCTATTCATTTGCGCCAAGTCTATGATTGTCAGGTTGGATCAAAAGCGCAGAAAGTTCTTATGGCAAGGAAATTCTGAATCCTTCAAGTTTCCGCGTCTGAAATGGGAGGAGGTCCGCACCCTATTTGATTTAGGCGGTGCTAACATTAAAAATCTGGCCTTGATGAACAAAGCTCTCCTAGCTAAATGGATTTGGAGGTTTGGTGTAGAACAAAATTCTTTGTGGAGGCAGGTGATAGCTACCAAGTATGGTACGGCTCCTCTTGGATGGTGGCCGAAAGATTCTTCTCTGTACAGATCCTACTTATGGAAAAATATTGCCAAGCTGGCTCCGTCCATTTTTAATTTCGTCAATTTCAATTTAGGAGATGGCAACAAGATAAGATTTTGGGTTGATCATTGGTGCGGTAATGCTACGCTGGCTGTAGCTTTCCCTTCTCTGTTCGCTCTGTGTTCTAATGCTTTTGCCACTATAAAAGAATGTTTCTTCCACAATGACCAAGGAGGCGTTTGGCTTCCTCTGTTTAGAAGAAATTTCGACGATCACGAGACTCAGTACCTTATTTCCCTTCTTTCTCTTTTGTAGGCTCATAGCCCGATTCCCTCTAAAGCCGATTCTTTGGTGTGGAATCTCTCTAAGACAGGATCGTTCTCGGTAAAATCGCTCTACAAGACCTTGTTGTCCTTCATCAAAGCCCCGTCCTGCTGTCATTCCGACGCGGTCTGGTCATACGGGGTGCCTCCTAAGGTGGCAGCTTTCGCGTGGTTAGCAGGGAGGAACAGAATCCTTACTACTGATAATCTGAAGAAGAGAGGGATGTCTCTTCCCAACGCTTGCCCCTTATGCTTGCGAAATGAAGAATCGGTGGATCACCTATTCATCCACTGCAATTTTGTGTCGGACATCTGGTGGACCATCCTCCGCCTGACAGGGTATTCGTGGGTCATGCCCTCTTCTATCGACAACCTTTTATGCTCCTGGCATGCAGAGCATGGAGGTGTGTTGGGAACTAAGAGATGGCATTCGATTCTTCTTGCAGTTATGTGGCCAGTGTGGGCTGGACGCAACAATAGGGTGTTCAGAAGTAGGAGTTCTTCCAAAGCAGTGGTGTTCGCGAGGGTGCTTTCGTTGTTTAGAGATTGGGCTCCTTAGGTTGTTCGTGCGTTTTTTTTTTTTTTCGAGGTTGTAATTTGGCTTTGGCCTCTGTTCTCTAATAAAGTTTTCTTATCTTTCAAAAAAAAAAACTAAATGCTAGTCGTGATTCAACAAGGGGCCGGTTACATGAGGGTGGAAACATGTAAAAAATCTAGGCATACCTCACATGTCAGAGGTCCGTCCATTCATCAGGTAGTGCACACTGTGAAGATATTGAATACGAAAAATCAGGGCATTACGGTCATCGAGTGAGCCACAAATGTATGTTGAATTTGGATGGTTGGACCTTTTTCGAACTGCCCAATTTTCTCATGCAAGTTTGGCCTGCCTGAGTGATGAACCAGCATATTTTCGGTCCATGGCATGCTTGGTGTACCCTACCTGATGCATGGCTTGGACCTCTAATACATGTGCTGTGTGCACAGATCTCTGACACGTCTTCCTCCTCCTGTCCTCCATGTGAGCACCCCCCACTGAATCATGTCTCATTAAATGCTTTGAAGCTCTTCTAGACTTGTACTCTTCTAGATCACATGGTTCCAGATGTTTTTAAAATGGTGGCGACTCTCCAACTGTGTGCATGACATAGGCGTACGGCGATCCGGATCATCCAAATTGCTGTTCCAGTTGTGGATGCTGTACATTAAAAGATGAAAGTAACCATCTGATTTTTCCATTGAATTTGAACAACTTATTATTATAATTAGCCATCCATTTGGTATCCATCACTTAAAAAGGCATTCTCCATCCACGATTTGCCTAACAATTTGGATGGTTTAGATAGCTGTAGATAAGTGGCACACGAGATGGGATGAGTCACCACCATTTTGGAGATGTTGGTGAACCATCACTGGGAGTTTGGCTCGCAAATCACTCATTCACTTTTCACCTCACATAATGCAAATTTAAGACATCTAAATGGGGCCATTTGTACAGATTGTTTAATAATCGCAACTGTCTAAAATGTGGGCCCCTCCTTTGAAGTCATATTGTCTAAAAAAAAGTCGATCCAATAATCAGGGAAGTCACAATGCATAATGTAAATTGATAGTTAGAGAATTGATTTCTCACCCTCTAATCGTTACTGCCTTGTGCAGTTAACCTGAAGCGTGAAATGACCGGATTTTCTGGTTGGAAGATCCAGTTTACACCTTTTGATGAAAAACTCAAATTTGGCACTTGTATTCCATATACGCCTTTGTTTGGATCCGGAGGGCACCAACATGTGTGGTTTTGACCTCTTGTGTAAATTTTTAATTGTCGAAAAGATTAAAAACTAAGGGTGCTTTTGTCATTTTTCTGAAAAGACCCTTTGACTTTAACATAGAGGTCAATTGAGAAAATCCTCAATAATCTTGAGAGAAATGGCATATTATCGAGTTTACGGGGATATCAAGTAAAACAGCCCTAGATAGGGAGTCATTCCACAGTTTTTCCCATAATTTTGTTTCTCTAAGAATTCACTAGAGGCTGTCCTTTCCACTTGATTACTACTATTGGTAAAAGGTTATATGAATTTTACGCAGCTACTGCTACTGCTACTGCTACTATTACTACAACCACCATGTTCATGAACATTGTTTTTTGGTGTCAGACATAAACATGGCATCTTTATGTACGACACAACTTTTGGTATCTGACATGATTGTGGCATCATTATATATGGCACTCAAAATTTAGGGATGATTTCTTATTCATCTGCTTGCCACACAAAGGTCATTAGACGCCATTTGTGTATTATGGAACTTGCATATTTGGAAGGGGTTGGAATGTTCGAGTACTCCGCTTTAGGTAAGCATGGCACCTATATATACAACACTCATGAATTAGGAATGATTTTCTTACTATGGCCACATTGTTCATACAGCTGCTTGCCTGCAGAAGGGTCATTAGGTGCCATTTGTGTATTACAGAACCTGCATATTTGGAAGGGGTTGGAACTTTCGAGTAGTTTGCTTTGTGTTGGTTTTCACAGTACCTTAACGGCAGAAATAAGCTCAAAACATCACTTGCATTTAATATGTTCAACATAAAATTCTTTTGCATGAATCTATAACATATGTCACCATTGATCTTTTATATTACATCCGCACTAACCCAAAGGCGGTGGCAGGAGTTGCACATCATTGAGATGATATGACGTGTTTTTTATTTTTTATTTTCTTTCTTTCTTTTCAGATCCAACACTTGCTTGTATGATGCCTGCTTTGTTTTTCCTTTTTGTCTGCTTTTGCTCCCCTTAATAATATTCAGTCTAAAAAACTAAAATAAAATTAGTCACGTGATCCTTCTAACTAGGGGCTGCTCCCGCTTTGAATTGCGTTGCGAACTTGCAGCCCCTGCTTCCTAGCTGTTTATACTAGCTAACATTTTGAAAGAAACGCTTCCTCACTCCCTCACCTAAATCTATTGCTGTTTGACTTCATGCTTCGTGCAACTATAATTCATCACGCTCCAAAAAGTCATTGGATAAAGTCCAATGGTACTTTGATGCCAAAAGCAGGATTTCTGGGGATGGCAGACGCTGATGCTGTTGAAGCAGATTACTGTCCAAAACCCAAAAGCATGGAGAGCTTTTTGGCATCTTTATATCAAACATTTCACAGCCAGTGATAATCTGCTTGAGGTTTTCGGAAGTTTTGAAGCTATTTTTGATATTTTCATTCCAGGGCAAGATATCTTCCACAAGAGTTGTGGTGTTGCTTCTGATAGTTTTAGAAATGGTGGCCATGCTTCAAATGCCGTCAATGTTATGAATGACAGGTGGGGTCAAGGAGGGTGACTGCGTTTCTGCTTACTTCCACAAAATGACAAATTCTAGGAGAAGGGTGAATTGGATATCTTTTAGCGAATAATGGGTCCTGACTTTCTAGATTGATCAATGACGCAGGACATCTGACCAACTCACCAAAAGCTCCAGAGCTGATAGGGGAGGCATGTAATATCCTTTTATCTCATAGCCCAGGCTAGGCCCCTAGTCGAACCCTCCTACGTGGGCCCTAAGTCGCACGGGTCACGTCACACGAGCCACCGAGTCGCACGAGCCACCACCTAGGGCTGTAAATGGGTCAGTGGACCCGATGGGGTACCCGGACCCAACCCAGACCCGACCCATTTGTTAAATGGTACAGGTCTGGGTCCAAGAACAGACCCAGTTGCTAAACGGGTCTGGGTCTAGTTTCCTTTATATTAGGCCCGGCCCTGACCTGACCTGAACCCATTTAGTAAGTGGGCGGGTTTGGTCTATGTTTCAAGGGACCTGTCCAGCCTAGACCCGGTTTTAAGCCTTGTAAAAATGCTTGCATACTTGATCCAGACCCGGACCCATTAGACTCGACCCATTTATAAATGGGTCTGGGTGGATCTCCCTCTACCAGACCCGGAACCATTTATAAATGGGTCTGATGGGTTGACTCGGACCCGACCCGGACCCGCCCATTTAGTAAAAGGGTCTGGGTCTAAAATTTGGACCCAGACCCATTTAGTAAATGGGCAGGTCTAGTTTTGGCTAAACTCGTCCCGAACCCAACCATTTACAGCCCTACACCTACCCCACACTAGCCGCCCACCTCGAGTGTGCCCCAGAGTCACACGAGCTGCCCCACTCGAGCCCAGACCATGAAAAATGCCCCTGCATTATTCACCCCGGGTGAGGAGTTTCGAACACGAGACCTCTTGCTCTGATACTAAATTGACACAGGACATTCGACCAACTCACCAAAAGCTCCAGAATTGATGGGGGAGGCACAAAATATCCTTTTTATCTCATAGCCCAGGCTGGGCTCCTGGTCGATCCCTCCTATGTGGGCCCCAAGGCGCATGGGTCGCAGTCACACGAGCCACTTGCGTCTCACGGGCGAGGCCCGAGTTGCATGGGCCACCCACCTCGAGTATGCCCCTGAGTCACACAGGCTGCCCCACTCGAGCCTGGACAGTGAAAAATTCCCCTGCATTAATCAAGCACATTTTCTCTTATTGCTTCTTGGACGTGGGTCCATCCAAACAGTAGGGGTATGCCTCAAGTTTTGTTTAAAACAAATTGGTCTAAAGTCCTTGGCTGGACTCATCTGCTGACTCTCGCTACAATTGGATTGCCCGTCCATTTGGTAGCGTGAGGATCAACTTTGATGGATGCTTGTGGGGTAATTCAGGGTCGGTTGGGATTGGCAGAACTATTGAGGCCAGTGTTTTAAATAGCGGTAGCGTGTTGTGTAGCGTTCAACCCTTTGTAGCATGTAGCTTCTATTTTTTTAATTTAAAAATAGAAATAATATGATAAATAGTAAGAGGAAAAAAAGCGTAAAAAATGATTCATTTTTTCAAATATAATCATGTTCAAACAAGTTATTAATTATCGTTTATCCACATATATAAACCAAATCATATAATTATCACATCAACAACTTTCTAAGCAAATCACTTTAATTAATAATGTCTAATACAAACCACAAGTCAAATGTATGAAAAGAAGTAAATCCCACAGGTTGAGAGTATTAAGTACAAAATACAATTATCATTTATAAAAAATGTATTGTAATGCTACATACGTTACGCGTACACTATGACGCTACATATGCTATGCGTATGCTGCACTATGTATACGCTATGACCCCTATGGTGTATGCTACAGGGGATTCTATAGGGGATTTACGCTATTTGCTGACGCTATCGCTATGCTACGGGCACTATTCAAAACACTGGTTGAGACAGTGATGACTGCTCTTGGCTAGAATTTTTTTTGGGCCCATGGGCAATTAAAGACATTCTGCTGAAGCAGCTGCCTTACTCCAAGCATGTAAGATCATTCTGGAATTTCAGTCTTGGCATGCTCCTGCAGGCATACTTTATTGGTGATGGGTTGGAGATAATTATAGTATGGAATTTCATCCTCTCACTGTTTTTGTTGCTGTTGTCGCGCCCCCCCCCCCCCCCCCCCCCCCCCGGGGTTTCTGCTCTCTTTGCTGGGCCCTTGTTACTGGATTTCTGTGTAATTTTCTTTTTCTTTTCAATAAAGCTTTGATTATCCATTAAAAAGTACTTGATGTCAAGGTTCTCTTTTTCATGCTCAAGTTGGGACTTGGGAGCTGACATGTGTGGTCTGTGTATTACCATATGGCCACTGCATAGTGTGGCTAAGAAATCATGGGTTTCTACACTTGTTATTATACATCTTTCTAAATGTATATAAAATTTCTCTAGTCAGTTGCATCGTTCTATTCACATTCTATGTTTATCTTTTGTATGGATTTTGTGGGTCTACTTTTTTTGAAGCTTCTGATAAAATTTTGTATTATGAGTTGTATTCCCATCTCCCACTTCAATTTACATCTGTCGATTGTTTTCTGAACATCACCAATAGCAGTGTTAGAGGAGGAATTACTGTTTTATAAATAGTCTTGGTCCATAACTTTTCTGAATTGGCAAGCTGCTACTGGTTGGTCTCACCTGCTAGCCCAGCTGGAAGATGCCTAGGTGTTTCAAAAGCAGGTCTCAGGTTCGAAATGCTAAGGTGACACACTAACCCCACCGGTGGGTGGGTGCATCGTGTGACTAACCGTGTGGGTGCGTTACCCAGCTAACAGGGTGGGTGTGTTACATGACTGACAAAAAAAAATGGTAAAAAAAAAAAAGCTGCTACTAGTTGCTCTAAGACAACAACAAATATTTCATCTTCAACTGAGCACCCTATTTTGGATTTTCTGTTGACTGTTATTCTGAACCTTCCCAGGCGATGACTGGGAGCATGAAGAAATTTTCACTGATGATGATGAAGCTGTGGGCAATGACCCAGAGGAACGGGAAGATTTGGCTCCTGAGGTTCCTGCACCTCCAGAAATCAAACAGGTTTGATTGGGCTATAACTTTGCAACATGCATGTTTTTAAGATTCTTAATTTGTGAATATGCTAATTGTGACTTTTTCTTTTTCAATCCCGGAAACACAAATTTGTCTGAAAATCATCTTTTCATGCAATATTCAATACTTTTGTAGATCTCCATTTTCATTGAAACTGATGCACCACTTGTCATTATGGTAAATATATTGTTTGTGCTTTTCAAAGGCGTGGTATATCATATCCCGTGATCTCTATTTCATGAAATCAACTCTCCATGGTGTTCCGAAGAGTTTTTCTAGTCAGCCATGCTAATCACAACACTACCCTGTGACCAATTTGTTTGGCTAATATACACTCAATTTTGTGGCGTCTCGCCTGCTAGCCCAGCTGGAAGACGCCTAGGCATTTCAACAACAAGTCTCAGGTTCGAGTGCTAAGGAGACACACTATCCCCATTGCGCAGCTAGCAGGGTGGGTGCGTTGCATGACTCAAAAAAAAAAAAAAAAGACTCGGTTTTGTGATTTACTTTAAGATATAGGTTAAATTCACAACTTTTTTTTTTTTTTTTTTAATTTCAATCTTAAAAAGCAATTTATAATGATATTAATGTATGGTTCTCAGTAAAATCCTTTCATGTGATGTTTGACCCTCTGAGTCGGCAGTTGTTTAGGACCACGCCTTTTACTTTTGGTTTTTGCCATTGGTCCTAAGGTGACTGCTTTTACTTGGCCTAGTGGGTAGGAACAAAGTCCTAACCAAAGACGATTTTCAAAAGAAGGCAATAATTATCTCGAACATTTGTTCATTTTGTATGCAAGCTGCAGAGACAGTCGACCATTTGTTTATTCATTGCCCTTTCACCTTTTAAGTCTGGACTCATTTCCTAGCTATCCTCAAGATGTCTTGGGCCATGCCTCTTTCTTTGAGATGCTTCTTTGGGCTTGGCACGGAGGAGGGGTGGGGAAGCAAGGAAGTATCATTTGGCACCTTATCCTTCCTTATGGTGGGCTATTTGGGGGGAGAGGGATAGTTGATGCTTTAGCAACATCTCTGGCTCGGTGGAGTTGGTGGTGTCCAAGGTCAAAGTGTCAGTAATTGAGTGGGCCTCTCTTATGAAAGATGTAGCTGATTGTGACTTTTCCTCTCTTTTTGGGTTGTAATTAGTGGCTTTTTGGTTTTTGTATTCTCTCTCTTCTGGTTGCCAGCAGGCTTTCTAATAAAAAATTTCCCTCAAAAAAGAAAGAAAAATGATATTGATGTAATGAATAGGTAGAAATATACTGAGACTGAAATAGGAAGTGGAAATCCCTATTGATTTCTGCTCTCTCCAGCCCTCCAGCAAAAGCATGAAAGTAAAAGCTGACCTTCATTCTTGTTTCCAAAAAAAATAATACTAACAATAAAGTTGGCAGTGGGGGACGTACAGCCATGATTATTTAGATTATGGTGGTGGAATTAAGGCAATTTCAAATCCTTCTGTAAAGTCCCAAGGCCCAAGTATATAATAAAGTTGTGGAGCAAGGAATGCTTTAGGAATGTAGAAGCAAAGAAATCCAGCCCCAAAATGAAATCTAGAGTCCTGACATGGAGCAAGAATGAGAACTCTTATGAGTGAGGAATTTGCAAAGAGGGATATTCAAAAAAGGGAGTTCAAGGACATTTTAAAAGCAAAAGAAATCTCTTGGAGATGAAAACTGTGGGCTTTATGGTTAAAGGAGGGTGACAGCATTACATCTTTCTTCCACCTAGTTGCAAATGCGGGAAGAAGTCTGAACGTGATATATAAGATTATGCGGGAGGGGAGATGATTGGAAATGTAGATGATATTAAGAAAGTTGTAGTGGATTGCTATTCAAAGCTTCATCCAGAAGTAGTTTCTTATGGGCCAAAGAGAGACTTATTTTTAGCAATATTAGCACTGGGGGAATTTGATAAAGAGGAGATCAGGAAGGTTGTGTTTGATATGGGAAGAGATAAGGCTCCAAGGCCAGATGGTTTTTCCTTTTGCTTTTATCAGGAATGTTCGAGCATGATAAAGGATGATCACGTGGAAGATGTGAAAGATTTCCATTCGGGTGCAAAGTTGTGCCATCGATCACGCTAATCTTGAAGAAAGACGGCGCTTTTGAATTGAAAGACTTCAGGCTGATAAGCATAACAAATACCCTATATAAGATTATTGCAAAAACTTCGTTGAATAGGTTATAGAGTTGAGTGTGTATTATTGCAAAAACCTTGTCGAATAGTTTACAAGGTTGCTTAGCCGAAATCTATCCCCCATTCCTGGTACTTTATTAAAGAAATTCTTAATGGGTGTTCATTGCAAACAAGTCAGTTCATTGTAGAGAATTGCCGAAATGTTCATGAATATTTGCAAGTCTGACATGAAAGAAAAGATTTACATGGAAAAAGCTTACAACAACATTGTGGACTGTGCGCTGCCGTTGGGGATTTAAAGAAAGGTGGGGAAGGTGTATACATGATTGGTCAACAACCATTCAATTTTCAATACTGAAGTCCTTCCAGCTACTTTGAGAGTTCTAGGGGATTGCGGCAAGGTGATACCTTCCTTCCATACTTATTCATGACGGTGGTAAAAGGCGTATGTAAAATATTCCTTACGCAGAAGGTGGTGGCTTGTCAATGGGATTCGCTGTCGAGATTTACCCCATACATATTTTGCAATTGCAATTTGTGGATGTAATTTTTGTTTGTTGTGACACTTCTGCACTCCAAATAGAAAACCTTCAAGTCGGTTCACAGATGGTTGGAAATGATATGCGAACCTCAGGGAAAGTGCTTTGGTAGGATTGAGAATCCATTCGGATCTTGAAGATTGCTCCCCATCCATCACTGGTGCAAAAATGACCTCTAATGAATCTGGGTCTCAATATTGGAGCTAAACAAAGCTCTCATACTTTTGGCATCAAAATGGTGGAAAAGCTTCAAAAAAATATTAGCTTTTTTGCAAGTGCATCCTCATGTCATTGGGGGTCGTATTATGCTTGTCAAATCATCCTTAGCCAACCATCTGGTTATTATCTTTCCCTTCTCAAGATTCCAATCTCAATGGCAAAAAGATTAGGAAAAAGCCGAAGGAACTGCCTATGGTGAGGCATGGAAAGGTTTTGATGCCATTTGATAAAGAGAACTAATCATATGCAACCAGCTGTAGGCCAACATAATCTATGACCCATTTTTACAAACATTTTTCCCTTAGAAACCAATATTTAGAAGTCATAAAAAATGGGTTGTACCATTCAACCTCTTGTAGGGAATCAGTATTCATTGATTAAATGGGCAAATGTTCAAGAATCCAAGGTGGCTTGGGAATCAATAGAGCAGGGGACAAGCATTGGCTCTACTCTCTTAGTGGTGGCGGCATTCTGGCTGTGAGAACAAGATACTTTGGAGGAAAGTAATTGTGAATAATATTGGATTTGGGGAGAGGTGTTGGAACATATGGATGGGTAGAGGAAGTCATGGGGGATTGAGGGTGTGGAAGAATCCTCCCTTCTATAGATTGTGAAAGAATCTTCCCTTCTTTAATGGGCGCTGGTCTTTGAAAGAAAGAAAGTTGTTGTGTTTTATTTGTCTTACTACGGGGAATTTGGGAATATAGGTGTTTTGCATATTTGATGATAAAGTTTCTCCATTGCATAGGGTCATAGCGAGGATTAAGATCTACCTAGCTCAGAAGAATTCATTTAGTAACAGTGGTTGACATACGGTCTACTTGGCTAAATCTGAAATTTTGGGTGTCAATTTATCCTCCTCTAAGTTGGGTCATTTTGCCTCTTTGCTCGGGCATTGGGTAGGTTCCTTCCCAATTTCTTACTTGGGTCTTCCTCTTTCCATGAGGAAATCCACTAAACACCTTTGGGACATAGTCATTGAGAGGATGGAGAGAAAGCTCTCCATGGAAGAGTAAGCTTCTCTCTCTGGGAGGGAGAATTACTCTCATCTTAGTGTCACTGTCGAATCTTCTCCTGTATTTTGTCTTTGTATCGCTGTCCTAAATTGGTTATCAACAGAATTGATTAGCTTAGGAGGGATTTCCTATGGCATGGTGGAGCGACTTTTGGTAAATACCATTTGTTAAACTGGAAGGAAGTTTGGCCCCCTTATTCTGTCGGAGTTGGGATTAAGAGATTGGATGAGGAGACTGATTCATTCATTGCCGTGTTGGAGAGGCTCAATAGAGAAAATATTTGCTTGGGGGAGAACAATGGCTGTAGTTGGAACGTTACGGATTCTAATGGCTTTTTGGTGCGTTCATTCTATGATTATCTCACCAAATCTGCCACGGCTGCCTCCCACAATTTTCATTTCTAGAAGTATGGAGCTCCGACAAAGGTGGCAGCCTTTGTTTGTTTGGCAGGTAGAAATAGAATTTTTACTGTGGATAACCTTCGCATGAGGGGCATGATAATCCCTAATGTTTGCTTGATTTGTATGCAAGATGCCGAAACAGTCGACCACATCTTCCTCCATTGCAAATTTGCGGTCAAAATCTGGGATGACCTTCTACCCCCTTCCACATCCCGTGGGTTATGCCCTCATCAATTCCCTGCTTCATGGCATGGCTATATCTTAAGGAAAGAAGTTAAGGTGGCCTGGCGGCTTATGGCCTTCGCTGTCATGTGGACTATATGGAACAAACGTAATCGACGCTGCTTCGAAAACAGGGAGGAATTGCTTGCTAGAGTTATCTGCAAAATTAGGACTCTCGTTGTTGATGGGGTCTCCTCTCGTTGTACTGAAGCTTGCAAGCTTCTTGCTTTGCTTGGTTTTTAGCTTCCTTTGTATTCTTTTTGGGCTTGTTGCCCGCCATTAATAATATCATTACCTTTCAAAAAAGAAAAAAAGGAAAAAAAAAAGAGATTGGATGAAGTCAACTTGGCCTTGTTGGGTAAATGGACTTGGAGATTTGGGAAGGAAGAAGACATTTTCTAGAGGTCTATCATTGCAGCTAAATATGGTACAACTGTTAAGGGATGGTTTATCCAGTGTTCGAAGTATCAGTACCGCTACAAGTTTCGCTGGCTCAGGTTATGGAAACAATATTGATACCGTTGATAACTGGAAATGTGGGGAAACATGGGGAAAATGGTGGAAATTTTCAGTGAAACTTCAGCAGATGCTAAAATACATTTATATGCATATTTAGGAATAAAAGAAGTTGCAAAAAAGAATGAATACATAATAAGTTTCCATTTAATGGGGGCCTAAAAGCATGTGTTGTCAGAAGAAATCAGTCCAACCATCCCATCTGTCTAACCAACCATCCAACCTTCCATCCTATCCATTTATACTATAGACTATCGATAACACATGATATTTCGCTGAGAAATCATTGACAACTGGAAAGGGAATGAAAAATTGTGGTCTTGGCGTCTCTCTATTGCCCATGTTGTGATAATGCTAATATTGCAATATTATCAATATCATCAGTCGACAAATTGAACATTGCATACAACCATGCGCCCATGAAAAATTTGAAATGGAAAATTTTTAAATAAACATATTTTTGGCAATATTGATACATTGGTGATATTATTGAAGTGTCACTGATATACTAGCAATTCAAGTGACACTTGGAATTTACATAGTTGAAAATATTGTCAATACATTGGCAATATTGATACATTGGCAGTAAGAACGACACCTGGAATTTACATAGTCGAAAATATTGGCGATATTGAATCATTGGCAATACTTAATGATACATTGCCGATACCTGGAATTTCTGATACTACCAGTGTTATCGGTATCGCTACCAATGTTATCGGTATCGCCAAGCTGAAGATACATATAATATTGGAGATGCTTCGAACAATGGGTGCATCAAGGAGTGGTTTCTTTATTATTGTGGGTCCCATTTGTTGAAGGCTATCACCAAGGTAGCCACGTTTGTTCATGAAGGGCACATGTTCACCCTTGGAGATGGATCGTGAATTAGATTTTGGGAGGACTGTTGGTGTGGAGAGGTCCCATTTTTTTGTCTTCCCCTTCCCTCGCGGCCATTTCTTTTAGTCTAGAGATCTAAGTTGCCGACCGTTTTTTTGGTTCAGAGGAATCAGGGGTGTGACTCCCCCCTTGCCGGCATGACCTTTGGGATGAGGAGGTGGTGGATGAATTGATTTCCCTCATATCTTGCCTAACAGTGTGACTAATAGTGTGGGTGTATATACTAACAGTGGGATGTGTGTTCTAGATTTTGGGAGGACTATTGGTGTGGAGAGGTCCCATTTTTTTTGTCTTCCCCTTGCGGCCATTTCTTCTAGTCCAGAGATCTAAGTTGCTGACTGTTTTTGTGGTTCAGAGGAATCAGGGGTGTGACTCCCCCCTTGCCGATGTGACCTTCGGGATGAGGAGGTGGTGGACCAATTGGTTTCCGTCATATCTTGCCTAATAGTGTGACTAACAGTGCGGGTGTATATACTAACAGTGGGACGTGTGTACTAGATTTTGGGAGGACTGTTGGTTTGGAGAGGTCCCATTTTTTTTTCTTCCCCTTCCCTTGCGGCCATTTCTTCTAGTCCAGAGATCTAAGTTGCTGACTGTTTTTGTGGTTCAGAGGAATCATGGGTGTGACTCCCCCCTTGCCGGCGTGACCTTCGGGATGAGGAGGTGGTGGACCAATTGGTTTCCCTCATATCTTGCCTAACAGTGTGACTAACAGTCAGTGGGACGTGTGTACTAACCCCCCCCCCCCCCCCCCCCCCCCCCCCCCCCCCACCACAAAAAAAAAAAAATAATAATAATAATAAAAAAAATAATAATAATAAATGGTTTCCCTCGTATATTGCCTGCAGGGGATGAGACCGGTTTCGGGGATGGAGGACACTTTGGTTTAGAAGAACCATCCCTCCAAAAACTGTTCAGTGAAATCCCTTTCTCCCAGTCATCTAACCTAAGGAATGATTATCATACAGGGCCTATGTGGTTTTTGGGTGCTCCTCTGAAAGTGGCTGCCTTCGCCTGGTTAGCTGGGAAGAATCACATTCTGACCATTGATAACCTTTGTAAACGATCGCTGATTCTCCCCAACTTTTGCATGCTTTCTTATAAAGATGTGGAATCAGTGGACCATTCATTGTTCCTTCTATAGAGAGGTTTGGAACATCTTTCTTCAGTCGTTCAACACCCATTGGGTTTTGCCGGATTCTGTTGAAGCCTTGTTTCTCTCGTGGCTTGAGGTTAGAGGGAAATACAATAGGAAATCTAAGTAGAGTTTGTCGCTGTTAATAGTCCTTTGGAGTATTTGGTTTGGAAAGAATGATTGATGCTTCAATAATAAGGCCAACGCTTCTTCTAGGTTTTCGGTAGGGTGATTTCTTTTGTGAGGGAGTGGCTACCATGATTTTTCTAGGTTGGGGAGTTGAGAGGCTGTTGTATTCTAGTCTTCTATTTGGTTCTTCCATTTTTTTTGTTTCTTTTCTTTTTTTGTTTTGACCTTTGGCCCTTATTAAAATCAGTAGCTTAGAAAAGAAGAAGAAGAATAAGAAGAAGAAGAAAAAGGTTGATGTATTAGCCGAATAGAAACAATTCTCCAGTTGAATTATCGAAGTGTTGGGAGTTATCCAATGGCTGATGGTTGAAAGTTGAATTTTGATGCATGATTGATGAGAAGGAGAATAAGAAGAGAAGAAGAATGGGTTTTGCACACTCTACAATTCAAAGGGTTGATTTTATAAGTTTTTCTCTCTCTGCAAGAGAATACTTTCTCTTCATTGCCATACAACATCGATAAAGACATATATAAAGATTCAATCATTCTAAATTAAGAAAAGAACAAAATATACTACAATATGGACCCAAATCTCTCCCTTCCTCTTATTCTTATCTCTAACTTTTTTTAAGATCTCCTAAGATATTTATCTATCTTATTAGAGATGCCACAATATATTGATGTATCCTATTGAAGAATCATCTAAGACTCAAATATATCAAAATAGAGAACCAATACTGACTTAAAATCCCTCTAAAGAGCCTTTGAAATCTTTACTAAATAAAGGCCTCAAAGAATCAAGCTAGACCCACTCAAAGGATACCCATCTCTTAAAAATCTCTAAGCAGTAAGCACAACTCAACATATGGGGTCCACTAGATGGGCCATAGGATCTGCAAATTGTGCTTTTGGGGTCCACATCTTTATTACACACTTATTCATTCTTGCATTTGATTTTTAGGGGTTTCTCTCTCCCTAGTGGGTTCATCTAGTGTGAGGGGCGTCTGTGGAGATGTTAGGGGAATATCAAAACTGTGTCCTCGGCATGGGTCCTCGTCTTAGAGATCACAATGAAGCTAAGTCTGAGTCTCTTTGTGAGGGGCTTTGGATATTTTCCAATTCTTACCAAGGCCCATTAGTTGCAGAGGGAAACTTGCTGAATGTTTTGAATTGGGCGTTGAACAAAGCCTTGGAACATCAGAAACTAGCATTCATTAATGACACAATGGAGGACACTGCCGTTAGGGAAAAAAACATCTCATTTTCCTTAGTCTCAAATGATGCCAACTGTCGGCTTGCGTCCTTGTGAAAAAGGGGTCCCTCAAAGGTTGGTTTGTATTGGGATTTCTTTCCCTTGGACGTAACTCTTTCTCTTTGTTAATAAAAGTCATTATCTGTTAAAAAAAGTGCAATGTAGGCTGCTAAAGTTCAGTTTGTCTTGAGCTTGCTTTCCAAAATAAACATAAGGTAAGGTGCTTGTAGCGTTTTCATCAATTTACATTTGGGATGCTTTCTGCCTCTCTTTTTGTGTACATTCTGGTTCATATTAAAGATGTTAAATGCATCTTTTTCCTTGGTAATTTCCATATTTTTCATGGGTTTTCAAATTTATTATGCTCCCAGCATTGAATAATTTTACACTCTTTTAACGTGCTAACTTCAGGAGTGCTGGGTGCTTTTGTGGAGGTTCATATGATTATCTCTTGCTTGCAGGATGAAGATGATGAGGATGAAGGTGAAGAAGGGGAGGGAAATCAGGGAAAACTGAGCAAATCTGGGAAGGAGTTGAAAAAGTTGCTTGGACGAGCTAATGGACTGAACGAATCTGATGCTGAGGATGACGACGATGACGAGGAGGTAACTTCTTTTCCCCCTGTATCTCAGTCGCTTGCATATATTATTACGGCCACTATTAACTAGAAAATATATATGAAGCCCAACCTCAAAATTATTCCCTTAAATTTATACCTTTAAGGTGTTGTCTTTGCATTGCATCGCAGAGGTTACATTGTTGAGAACTTAGAATGACAGTCCATGTTGCCTATGTTATTAAGGAATCTTAAAAAAGAAGAAGATGATAGTTCACTAAAGCTTCCCTATATCTGCTTTCAATCAGTATGAGCCTTTAATCATTGTGGAGTTTTTAGTTTAGTTATGCACCAATAGTTTCAAGAATTTAATCAAGTTGAAATTAGAGGATGGATATCATCCACCGGCTATGTTTTATGTAGATTTTTGTATTTGCTTCCTTTGTTGATCCTAATGATCGTTGTTTCTATCTTCGCAGATGGATGATGAGATTGGCATGTCCCCTGTACTTGCTCCAAAACAGAAGGATGCACCTAAAGAGGAACCTGCTGACAACAGCCCCTCTAAACCAGCACCTGCAGGACCTTCTCGAGGAACCCCTCAATCCAAGTCATCTAAGGCAAAGAGGAAATCAAGCAGTGATGATGCAAAAGCAGCTAATGGTGCACCTTCAAAAAAGGCAAAGGCTGATAATGTATCTGATCACCTGTTGGGCAGCTAGATCTTTTTCTTCCTTCATTTATACTCCCATCTTCAGAGATGATCCTGCCTAATTATGCATTGCGGATAAAACCACACGTGGTGTCTATGTTCTCCTTTCTTCTCGACTATTTACCCTGTATTTGTTTTGGTTCAGGACTCCAAGCCTTCTGTTAAAGACGAGCCCACATCTGCTTCCAAGAGTAGCGTACCTCCGAAAGGTTCATCAACTTCTTCAAGAACTGGAGCAACACCATCTCCAGAGCCTGTCACTGAGGATGAAATCCGGGCTGTCCTGTTGCAAATGGCTCCAGTGACAACACAAGATCTCGTTGCGAAATTCAGGGCAAGACTAAAAGCCCCACAGGTATGCTGGTATATCTTTTATTTTATCATGTTTTATCGTATAGTTATATGACCAGCCATGCTTTATGGGACGGTGGGTAGTTAAGGAACAATATGTTCATAGGATAAGCATAGCTGAAATGGATGAGTGGCAAGAAGAGAAAGGATAAAATTAGAGATGAATGCATTTGAAGGAACTTAGGAATAGCACCAAATAAGTAATAGGATGAGGGAAAGTAGACTTAGATGGCTTGGCCATGCGGAGACCAAAAACTATACTGGTAAGGAGTGAGTTGGTTCAAATTGAAGGCTCTAACAGGGCAACAGGATGGCCTGGAAGGATGTGGGACGAGTGGAGTTAGTATAAAAAGACTTAGTGATCTATGGTCTGACTAAGGATGTGACCCTTGGTAAGTTGAATGGCAGAACATGATTTGTCTAGCCAAACCCCAACTAGTTGGGATACAGCTGGGAGGAGGCGGATGATTTAGGCTGCTATAAAATAATGTGTTTCCTGCTTTATCAATCAAAGACCATGTCTTTATAACTATCATGATAATGTTGTTATGGAAAACAATATTATCCCCATTAAAGCTTGCATTTCACGTTTGAGTGTGAATGCTTATGGAATTCATGGATTTAAAATAGGATGCCATGCATTTTAGCTGTAATGTCTGTGAAGTTGTGATTGTCAAAATGAATGACCAACATTGTTGTCATGTGTGACCGCATATGCTCATATGCAGATCGCATATGTGATCATGGCATATATGCGAAAATATGCAATCGCATACAGCATATGTGATCGCATATTGGCCATCGCACATTAGATTTTTTATTTTTTATTTTTTATTTTTTTGTAAAAAAACAACTTTTTTGCCTATAAAAAGGCTTCCAATCCTCCTCCATTTGCAATATTCTCACCCCAAAACTATCTTACTCTTATCTTCTCTTACATTTCTTAATTCTAAGTGATCTCTCTCTCTCTCTCTCTCTCTCTCTCCCCCCACCCACCCCCACCCCTACAGTCCCTCTCTCTTGGAAGTTGGAAGATCAAGATTCAAACACTTTCAAGTTTCAAGGAAGATAGCTTGTTGATTTTCTACAATAATAAATAAAAAGCTTGTTGATTTTGTTGTTACTTCTCACTTATTAACTATATTATTGAATGTTGATGACTTGATGTTTAAGTCATTGTTTATATGATTTTATTTATCTCAAATGTATTTCAAATTTGAAAATTTAGTTATATGTTAACTTGGGAAAGTTCTCCTTAGTTTCTTATATTTTTTTTTTCAATTTTTCCCTATTTTTTATTTTTTCTATTTTTCAAAAAAAAAAATAAAAATGCTGTCGTATATGCGATTGCACATGATCGTATATGTGATTGCACAACATTGATGGCCAACTATCTTAATAATATATACACATGTCAACTTGATGAGGAAAAGACTAAATGCCAATTATTATTTTTTTACAGCAGTACAAATTGATGGACGTAGTGGTGAGACCACCAGTGGATAGACAAGTGAGTTCCCAATTACTGTAGGCTCGTACCAGGGGTTGGCATTGAAGCTGTACCTTTTTGCATTGGTTATGGACGAGATGATGATATCATTTTGATTCACAAAATGAGGGAGGGCATAAACACAAAGCTAGATTTATGGAGGGGTGCTTTAGAATCTAGAGGATTTAAAATTACTCGGACTAAAACAGAGTAAATGGAGTGCAATTTTAGTAATGATAGGAGCAAAAACTATATTAATTAAATATTACTGACCAGAAGTTTCTCAAATGACCACGACCAGCCATGCTTTATGGGATAGAATGTTGGACAGTTAAAGATCAAGTTCATTGGATGAGTGTAGCTGAAATGAGGATGTTGAGATGGATGAGTGGCAAGATAGGGAAGGATGAACTTAGGAGTTACACTAATAGGTAATAAGATGAGGGAAACAAACTTAGATGGTACTAGTTCAAGGCTCTAAAAAGGCAATGGAGAAGGCCCAAATGGATTTGGGTGGATGTAGTAACAAAAGACTTGATGACCTCATGGTCTAGCTGAAGGTATTAATTGGGATTCATGTACCCGGCCCTAATTAATTGGGTAAAGATGACGACGACGACAAATGAATAGACATAATAATAAATGACAGTAGAGAAATATGCTATTGGATTGAGAACAAGTCTTGTAAAATTAACTAGTGAAATATCCATCATTCCTGTTGTGTTGTAGAAGTTCAAACCTATCACCTCCGTAGCATCATTCCTAAGTTCTCTTATAGATGTTTAAAATCATTCTTTTTGTGGCATATCTGAATAAACCAGTCCATTGCTTCTTGTATGGCTTTTATGAAGATTTAAGTACATGTATTCACCTTATCACTAGGCGAAGAGACAATAACATAAGTTCAATTCTTTGGTGGAAATCATTGTGGCATTTTCATGTTAACATGAGTGTAGCTGGAATACATAGTCGCAACCCAAATGGGGTAGGATGGCTGCAACCTTACTCTTTCACTAATGCTCACTATAATATTCAATTTGAATGGTGGATGCGCAGACCAACAGTTGTGTCAGATGCTTATTCGTTTGTAGTGAACAAGAGCTGAAACCACAGACCAAATGGTTTTTGTTACCCTCTGTTTGTCAAGTCCTACCAAGAGCTGGGTTCTCCTATGTGGATTTTCAGGGACAGCAGTTGACCATTGCCAGAATTTCATTGTGCCTGTTGAACATTGTTTCCCACAAAAGGGGCCATTAAAAAAAAAAAAAAAAAAAAAAAAAAAACTGTCTGGTGACATGAACACAAAATGTAGTTAAACGCTAATTACATAATCCAGCAGTGCATACGTAAAGAGGACACAGAAGTTTTCAAAGTGCTCGGTATATGACTTCAGCTCCCTCTGTTACAGCGTTGCAAGAGTTTGTTTTTCCACCCCTTTAAGTTTTGTTCAGAATCTTGTCTCTTGTTTAAGAAAGTTCTGAAAACCATCTGAAGAGGTTCCATCCACCTTCATCTGTAGGTGGCCTTAAGGATGAATGGACCTCTTGATTGGAATTCTCCAGCCTCCTAAATCAGTGTCATGAGCTTAAAACAAAACACAGGCTTTGGAGATCGAATGTTACCTCTTATTGGTTGATTACGGGGTATTCCTAGACCCCCACTGGCTTTATTTTTGGGTTCTATGGTCCAGCTCAGTGTACCATGTTTGGAGAAAACTGTGGTGTGAGAGTTGCACGGCTTGGATTTGTCCATATGATCTCCAGTTTGACATTGTACAGAAAACCATCTCCCCTTGATTTAAAGAATTCATTCATATAAGCAGCAGTTACTAAATATGCTCCCAACAGTATTCACAGAAGTGTTCTCTTGTTTTGTTAATCCATAAAGATTCAATTGTGCAGGATAAGACGGCTTTTGCAGAAATTCTGAGGAAAATATCTAAAATACAGAAGACAAACAATGGACCAAGCTATGTAGTGTTGAGGGATAGATAAGTGGCCCTCATTTGTATTGTCATTAACCTCTTCTAACGGTTGTACCCATAATCATAAAAAAAATACAATTTGTATAATTCTCACTGGGTTGGACTTGGTCGGAAATGGGGAAAAAAAATGAAAGAGTATATGTTATATTGGTGCCTTAAAGCAGGTTGTTCCCATGAGAAACTGAGTTTACATGTTTAAGCTTGTTTGGTCTTTCTTGTCTTTTATGGATCAAAAGTACGTGATTCTATGCCTGGAAGTTCGTGTCTTATGCCTTCTTGGATTGATATGTTCACCCTGTGCTTTTGATAAATAAACCCCATTTGTTCTACATCCAGCCTTCTGGTAATGCAAAAAATGTAATCTTCTAATCTTAGTAGCATTCCAGCTGCTGCGCTCACCTGTAATCCCCTCCCACACCCACTTCCTAGCCAGTTTGGGTGGTTAATATTTTGAAACAGAGGGTTGCCTGCTCCTGCACCTGATCTGCTGCTGCTTCCATGCACGCTCTGTCCAACTATGCATATATGTTTCTGGAGTTTTGTTAAAAAAGGAAAACTATTCCAAAACCAGTACACTGGATGCTAGCAGCGATGGCCCATTCCGAAACCATCCTTTTAGCTTTAAGGAATACATTAAAGCCAGACTATCCACACCACGGCCAAGGCTGAGAGCCTCTAGAGCACCTTCCTAGCTTTTGATCTGATACCCCCACCATGGCAAGCCTGCAAAAGTGTCATGAAATATTGGGCGGAGTGGTCCCCCAATTCCTCTTCTTTGAGACATGTAGAACATCCATTTGTGATAAGCATATATCTCTTCCGTAGACGTGGGGTGGGGGGTGCCGTGGGGGAGCATACAAAAGCGAGGATCTGACAGATTTTTATTTCCATATGGGGGACAAAGGGTCTCGAGCCGAGTAAAACGATCTAAGGGAGAAGCAAAGCAACTAGATCTATCTGGTTTCCAAACCCCACCGAGGTTGACCTGATTTAAGTTGCCTATGCCAATCATACATTCATTCATCTCTTGGTCCTTCAAAAATTCCTCAGCTGCGGAGTTGACACTACCCTCATGTTCTTAATTACCATGAATTGGGAAATGTCTTCCCCGTCTAAGTATAGATTGAATATGCTTGGAAACCTTTCCTTCAAAGGCGAGTTGAGTCTCCATACCATCTGTCCTGCCGGAATTTGATCCAAGTACATTACCTGATCTCAAAAGAAACTTCTTTGGAGAAAGCTCCCCATGACTGAAAAATTGCTTTCCAAACACCTGAAGCCCAATGTGAAGCCAACAGGCTTGGGAAAAAACCCTCTTCCGTCTGCAAAGGCTATCCTCCTCCTCCCTGAATCTCCATAGCCACTCATCTAATAATGCTTCATTCATTACTTTCAATTGTCTAATTCCCATTCCCTCCTCTGTAGGCTGGCAATCTCTTCCCATATCACCAGGTGAATCTTTTTTTTTTCTTGCTTTTGCTTTCGCTTTCCGAACCTTATCACAAAATCTCTATGAATCTTTTATAACCAATGAATGGGACTATTTGGAACCAAAACAAGGACATAAAGTAGATTGGCATGCTTGCAGGAGCTGCCTCGATGAGAGTGATTCAACTCCCAAAGAAAGGCAGCAACTCTTCCACTCTGATAATTTCCTTTCGTTTCCTTCCGTAGTCGGATTCCATAAATGTTTGGCAGGACTTGTTATACATGCCGCAACCCCAAATAAGTGCAAGGAAATTTGCCTACCTTGCATCCAAAATTTTTGGCATCAAGTCTTCTGCACAAACCCACGTTATTTTTTCTCTCAGCTGGATTTATACTCACACCCCTTAGAAGTATTTAAGAATCTTCTGCAAATTGTCCACCTGGCTTCCATCTGTCTCGCAAAACAAAACAGGATGGTGTCGTCTGCACACTGAAGGTGAGAAATCCTGCGGTTCTTCCTCCCTATTGAAGCATCTTGCTAAGAGCTTCTGCCACCATGAGCACATTTGTCAAAGGCATAGCTTGTAGATATCAGTTACCTTTTTATAAGGAGGGCCTTCTTATTTCTTGGTGTAGAGAATTGCTAAGGTGAATTCGAAGACGAGAAGCTGAAGACGTAGTTTTTGGCGCCCATGCTAGGTAAATGAGCTGTGTCCCGCTGTGATTTTGCCTTGTGTACGAGGAAGATGGGACTTAGAAAAATGATTGACAGCCTTTATATTCAACTTGCACACAGCCCACTTGATGAGTGGACCATTTTAATTTTTGGGGCAGCACATGTTGCCAATGTAGCTGAACTGATGAGCGAACTGGCTCTTGCACACATGCCGTGTTGGCACCGCCTTGACAGTCTCATGCACCGTATTGTCTTAGCATCTCCTGTACACATATACATACATGTACACGTACACATAAATGATAACATCATTACCTTCGTGAAGTGCTTTTCCCTTGATTTTGTGATGGTCGATTACTTCAGAACGCTGCTGCTTTCAAAGAGCTTGTGCTGAGAATAGCGAAGAAGCGGATTATGGATGACCTTACGTATGTTTTTCTGAAGCCATAGTCACAGATACATAGAGCTCGGATCTCTTGTTTTCATTGGGTTAGATTTCACTTTGGACTCGACAGACTGGAATTTTGTAGGGTTAGATTGGACTCGACAGATTGGAGTTTCGTTGTCTTTGGTAGTTCTTGATCACAGTAGCTTTTTGTTCTTGAAAATTCATACTTCTAAGTGCATTTTATGATTAGATGCCTAGTTCCTGGTGTTTGTATTTTGTAATTTGCAGCATTACATCTGGTTGGGATGGCTGAAAGTTCCCCATGTTGAGGGCCCACAGAAAAAAAAAGTCCAGAAATGGGTCTGATCAGTGGATTTTGTTTGTATAGGTCTGATCAGTGGATTTCTCCATTGTGGGAAATGGCCTGATCTTGTGGTGAATGCTGCAATAGGGAGGCTGTGGGGCCCGCCAAGTAGGAGCATGCCTGGGCAGGTGCTTGGGCCACCATTATGTGTGATCGCTCCACCTGTCTTTCTGTGGCTATCGATTTGGATCCTGTTGAACTAGATGGGATTGGTGGGAAAGGAACTATGATGCTTGGACATGCTGTGGTTGGCCTGGGGGCTTTTGCCTGGCCCATCACAGACCATGTCCCATCAAATAAATGGGCCATGCTTTGGATCGTCCGACCCCTGGTTGGCCCTTTAAGCGTCCGCGTCCGACCAGATCTGTGTGGGGGCCTACCATGATGTATCTGTTTATCCACACTGTCCATTCCTTTTCCAAGATCATGCTAGCTAGGGCTGAAAGTCGGGCGGGTTGGTGCTCAACCCTAAGCCAACCCAACCCAACCCAACCTTGGGTTGGGAATTCTCAACCCACCAAGCGGGTTCGGTCAGGTTGGCCGGGTTGGTGATACATGGTTAACACGACATGGAGGAAGGGAAAAAAACAGTAACAGCTTGATCGAAAACTTCTGTGGCCCCAGGAAGTTTTTAATGGTAGCAGTTCAATCCCCATTGTTTTCGATGGTGGGGTCTACTTAAGCTTGATCTGTCTCATTTTTTGGGTCATGCTCTAAATTAATATTTCCAAGTGGATGGACGGTGTTGATACAACACATACATATTATGGTGGGGGCCCACGGAACTTGGTGAAGTCAATTCGTTTGATATATAGATAGTGTTCTCTTGAGGGAAAGGGAATCAGGGAATCAGATTGCCTAGTGAGTACACTAAGCATACTAAGTAAGCTCTCAGGGGCCCACCATGATTTAAGTATTTATGCACTCCGTCCATCCATCAAAACATATAAGTTTAGGGCAGGAGACAAAAAATGAAGCATAATGAAATCTCAAGTGGGCCACACCACATGAAAAGTGTAACTGAATGTCTCCTGTTGAAAAATTCTTGGGGGCTAGCTTTTCATCAAGCTGATATTTGTGTAATCCCTTCATCCATGTCTATGTGATCTTATGAAAGGGTTGGATGACAAAGAGATACCATTGTGGAGCCTGAGGAGGTTTCAAAGGTGGAAACCATCATTCCCACTGTGTTCCTGTGGCATGGTCCACTTGAGCTTTGAATATACTTCAATTTTAGGCCCAAACTGCTAAAATGAGCTGTAACTATGGATGGACGGCATGGATAGACCACATGCATTCACAGTGGGCCCAACATAGTTTACTCGGTACAATAAGAGTACGCAATTTGATTTTCCTCTGGAAGTGGAATTGGTGGAGAGCTGGACGTGGATTTCTTGCAAAAAAAACTTATGCCGATCCATATTTGGTGTGTCCTTTGGTGGGCCCATCTCGAGAAATGTATAACATATCCACACCGCTTATCCGTTTTTTCATATTATTTAATAATGTTATTGAAAAAATTAAGCATATCCAAATCTTTAGTGGAACACAACTAAAGCATAATAAAATTATAATTTACAAGTAACCTATATAGAAATTGGGTTCAGGTTGGGTCACGCAACCTGAGACCTCAACCCGAGCCCAACCCAAGATTCATTGGGTTAGTGTTTTTACAACCCGAGCCTGAAGAACCCGACCCTTCTTGCCCAAGCCCAACCCAATGTCAGGTCGGTCGGGTTGAACCCACCTGACTTTCAGCCCTAATGCTAGCATATGGACCCGGAAATTTGGCAGATCCAACTCTCTAGTGAACCACGCCAGAGATGACTCTTGCATTTAATGCGCATGTATGCTACCCAAGCTTACTATTTGGTGTGGTCCACTATAGCGTTGGATCTGCCTCATTTTGAGCCCATACCCCTGCATGATCTGGAGAAGTGATGGATGGCGTTGATAAACAGATACATTAAGGTGGGCCCCCCACACAGATCTGGTGGGACTTGGCAATCCACTTCCCATGTGGTCCGGACCTTCGGTTTAAATTTGTCTGCGAATAGCTGGGCTGTATTTGGGGGGTCCCTGGAATGCCCTAGCCCTAGATGGATATGGTGCATAAACTGTTGTGTGCATGGAGCTGTACCATTACTTTGTAGATTATACGAATTATGTTGTTTCTAGATGGCATGGTCCATAGCTCAAGTGGCAGATTGAGTGAAGATAGACCCCTTTCAACACTAAGGTCATGGCATCGATTCCGGTGGGAGTGGCTAACATTATGATGTGACTAACATGGGTGGGTAGGTGTACTAACAATGGGGTGTGTGAACTAACCAATTTAAAAAAAAAAAGAAAAAAGAAAAAGATGGCAGGGTTTTGATTGACATTAGATCTGGGCTGTCCATCGCGCATGGCCCTACTTGGATGTAGACCATTCATCATTTAGGGCTGACCTTTGATGTGGACCGTCCATTATATGGGTCCAGCATGCTGGGCCCGCCTTGGATGTGGGACATTGGGGCTGACCTTTCACGTGGACTGACCATTATGTGGCGCCCACTTTGATGTGGGTTGTGCATCATGTGGGGCCACAATTTGATGTGGGCCGTCTATAATGTGGAGCTACACTTTGATTTGGGACATCCATCATGTGGGGTCCACTTTTGATGTCCACCGTCTGTACATCTTGTGGAGTGAACTTTCTACGTGGATCATCTATCATGTTGGGCCACTTTGGTTACGGCCATTAGTCATGTGAAACCTTGGATGTGGACTGTCCATCAATCGAGGCCTGTTTGATATGGTCTGTCCATCATGCAGGGCCACACTTTGATGCAGGTTACCAATAATGTGAGGCTCACTCCGTCCATTATGTGAGCCCACGTTAATGTGGACCATTCATCATGTGGGGCCCACCTTCAATATAAGTTATCATTTAGGTCACCTTTGCTGTCAAGCGTCCATCATGTGGGTCTACTTTCAATTTTCACCATCCATCATGTGGGTCCGAACTTTGATGTGGATCGTCCATCAGTTGGGGCTCACTTGATTTGGATAGTCCATCATGTGGGGCAATACTTTGATGTGTGCCATCTATCATGTAGGCCTACCCTATATGGACCATTCATCCTATGGGCCCACTTGATTTATGGACATTTATTGGACAGTTAAAAACGAAAATATCCAACTGTCCTCTATTTACATGAACAAGTGTCCAAAAAACATAGTTTAGGATTGCTCTACTATTCTGATCTTAATATTGTGACTTGGAGACACTGTTATTTGAGCTGATGTATGCCATGTGTGGAAGTTATAAGTGCATGCATATGCAGCCCTTACTGTTGGGCCACCTTGATGTATTTACTCTACATCCATGCCGTCCATCCATTTTTCCAGATTATTTCAGGGCACAGGACCAAGAAGATCCAATTCTCAGGTGGACCATAACATAGGAAACAGTGGTGATTGACCATTAATGGGTCACAAAAGTTTTGGATCAAGCTGATATTTGTTTTTTCCCCACCATCCAAGTCTATGTGACCTTATCAACAGGTTAGATGGCAAATAAACATTAGGGTGGGCCTATGAAGTTTTTAATGGTGTAATGTTCAATCAATACCTTTTCTTCTATTATGGTCGACCCTAGATTTGGATCTGCTTCACTTTTGGACTCATGCCCTAAAATGATATGGAAAAATGGATGGATGGTGTGGATATAAAATACCTGCATCAAGGTGGGCCCATAGTAAGGGCAGCACCTAATCTGCTCCTTATATGGAGTTGTTATGTACCAATAAGGGCTTGTTTGGAACCATTGATTTGAGAGGAAGTGATGAGAAGTGGATTCCATGATATGAGTTCTCATCAATTCCAATTCTTATCAATTGCAGATTTTCTGTTGGGCAACCAAGATTTAGAGAGAAATCAGACATGAGGGAATGGACGGTGTGGATTTTAATCCCACCATATGCCCACCGTATCAGCCTCAATTTTTAAATCCATGCCGTCCACCATTTTTACAGATAATTTTATGCCAGGATCCAAAAAATAAAGCAGATCCACATCTTAAGTGGACTATAAAACAAGAAAAAGTGGAGAGTGAGACCTTTTATGATGCACAAAAGTTTTGGATTAAACATATTTGTGTGGTCCCTTCATCCAGGTCTTTGTGAGGTCCCTTCATCCAGGTCTTTGTGACCTTATCAACAAGCTGGATGGAAAGTATACATCACGTCGGGTCCCACAATTAGGGACACGTCACGTTGGGTCCCACATTAGGGAGGATTTCTCCTCAAATCCTACCTTTTTTTAGAGGATTTGAAAAATAGCTAAAAGTGCATTTTTGAATTCTCATGGATTTTTTAATCCGCTTCTTACCAAATCCATGGTGCCAAACATAATAAAGCAAGTGATTTCTTCTCAATTCTCCTCAAATCCATGGTGCGAAATGAGCCGGTCCGTTTGACACCATGGATTTGAGAAGTGAGGAGAAGTGGATCCCATGATATGAATTCTCATCAATTCCAATTCTTACCAATTCCAGATTTTCTGTTTGGCAGTCCAGATTTGGAGAGAAATCAAACATGAAGGAATGGATGGTGTAAATTTTAATCCCACCGTATGCCCACCGTATTAGCCTTGATTTTTAAATCCATGCCATTCATCCATTTTTACAGATCATTTTATGCCAAGATCCAAAAAATAAAGCAAATCCACATCTAAAGTGGACCATAAAACAAGAAAAAATGGAGAGTGAAACCTTTATGATGCACAAAAGTTTTGGATAAAACTGAAATTTGTATGGTCCCTTCATCCAGGTCTTTGTGACCTTATCAACAAGTTGGATGGAAAATATACATCATGCTGGGTCCCATAGTTAGGGACACATTACGGTGGGTCCCACATTGGGAAAGATTTCTCCTCAAATCTCACCCTTTTTTTGAGGATTTGAAAAATGGCTAAAAGTGCCTTTTTGAGTTCTCCTGATTCCTCTCAAATCAACTTCTCATCAAATCCACGGTGCCAAGCAGAATAAAGCAACCAATTTCTCCTCCTTTCTCCTCAAATCCATGGTGCCAAATGGGGAAATGGGATTTTTTTTTTTTTTTTTTTAACACACACACACCCCACACCCCTAAACCCACCAACGCCGTAGTGGGATTTCACCACCTATGGTATCGAATCCCAAGAAACTTCTAGAGTCTACCACCAAGGCAAGGATTAAAAACCCCAATAGGGTGAAGCATGGGATAGTTTAAGTACCCCAAAATGGTCTCCCTTTGAATGTAGACATACGACTCTTTTTCTCCAGAGGGTCTAGTCAATATTTGAAAATCTATCTGCCTTGAAAATATTTGAAGTAATCCACCTATTTTCTTAAAAGACGGGAAAAATCGCTTATTTGACTTTGACTAACAAAGACTAATGGAAAGTTTTAATCATAGATGGGTCTTAGGAATGTTTAAACGGTGGGCATTTTTTAAAGGGTAAAATGGATTTGACTAGTCTGGTCCACTTATGTATTGGATCTGTCTCATTATTTGGGTCATGCCCTAAAATAATATGAAAAAACGGATAGGTAGTGTGATTTTTTCACAAACACCATGGTGGGCCCTAACTAGCCTACCACCTAAGGATATGGGCGAAGTGTTGGTGCACTTTTCCGTGACATACTAGTGCACCTTGTTTGTCAATCACTTAGGTCAGTGGGTCTAGTGTCGGTTGAGCTTAATGAAGACGAAAACCGAAGACTCAAGTGGCCCTGCTGCATCAAGGAAGAACAAACAGGTAAAAGTGATGCCTTGGTGTGCCTTAACCTTGACCAAAACCTAACCCTTAACCTCTTAGATGACTTGCACCAACTAGGTATACCTTTAGTCATCATCATTAGTCTTAGAACTCCATGAAAAACATGATAAGTTAGACTAATTAAAGAGGTGGAAGCTGCTGTAATCAAAACAGCTCAAACAACAGTTTCCGATAAGACTCCGATCAATCGGACAAGTGCTCTGATAGGACTCCGATCAATCAGACAGAAGACCCAATCAATCGGAAATTGTTCCAACAACCTTAAAAATTCACTGGACATATTTTCGATCAATCGAACAATCTTCCGATCCATCAGAAGGGGTCAGTCTGATCAATCGGACCATGCTTTAATCAATCGGAATATCCTCCAGATAATTCTCTGGACTGAATTCCGACCAATCGGACTGGTCTCCAATCAATCGGACCTTATTCCGATCAATCGGAGATGCGCGAATCTGCTCATTTTTTTACCGTTGAAAGAAAATCTATTTAAGATGGGGGATTCATTTTTTAGAAAAGAGAGGGAATTTTGAGGAGATAGAAGCCACCATTGCTAGAGACCATCAGATACTCTATCTCAAACCCATAGCAAGTCATTCTCCTTGTGTTTACATCAAAAGCTTGGGCCATTCAATGGCATCTTGAGAATGGACTTGTTCCCTCATGATTCCTAGGGTTTAAATACCTTGATCATAGTTAAATCCCTTGTCTAAACACCACCTAGGAGTCCATATAGGTGTATTCCTCTAGGAAACCTATTTCCTACCATTTGTAGAGGATTCACCTTTCCCTAGCACCTTGGGCATCTCCAATGGAGCATCACATGCAAGGTAGCTGATCTTGGAGCTGAAGCCTTGGCAAAGCAGCGGTGTCAAAGATTAGGGGAGCACAAGGGGAGTTGATTCAAGCACGGGAGAGTGAGAAGAAGCAACCCAAAGCGGCGCTACAAAGGGGCTCAATCCGACAAGTAAGGTTGTCTTGTTAGGAGTCCATTCACTCAATTCCCTGTGGGAGTTGAGTGTAGAGTTTGTTTGACAAACTCGATTTAGGGTCGTTAGTTGATCCTTGGCTTGTTAATCGGCCTAAATTCAGGAACGTCAGCCGTTCCTTGGCTCGTTAGTCGGCCTAAACAAAGTCTCCAAAGGGGAGCCACCAACACCGGTGCAAACGTATAGGTTGGGAGGAACCTATAAACTCCCCAGTTGGGTGGATCCGAGTTAAAACACCTTGGTTGGGAGGAACCAGATTTAAACTCCCCAGTGAATGCCGGTGTGCTCAAAGGGGTTGAGTACTTGAACCGGGAGTGGAGTAGACAAGTAGTCGAACCACTATACATCCTTGTGTTTGTGATTGTTCTTGAGCACATTTCTCTTTATGCATTGCGTTGAACTTGTTAATTATGAATGCTTAGTTAGGAATGTATGCTAGGCACTTGATAGGCACATACACACACACATGATGTACTTTCACTCCTTATGTGAGCTTTTGTTGATCTATCCTCTATTGTCTACATGTGTTGAATAGACTAGGTTGTTATTGCATACATCATTTACTAGTCTTTTGATTGGACCCACGTAGGCTTGGAAGCCGAAGTGTTAACTGCTTACGTAGTTTAATTTGCTAAATCTGTTAAGTGGGCGAAAAGTTTTAAAAAGGTCCTTACCACCCCCTCCTATTGGTTTAGCCATAATTCTAGTTGTTCTTTAAGCTTCCGCACGTGTATGCATAGGGTGTCGTGTTAGACTACCCGACTCAATTTCACGAAATAGGTACAACCTTGGCCTCATCCAGCTAGGTGTGGCCCTAATAGTGGGGCCCACCTTGATGCACGTTCCATGCCGTCCAACCTTTTGGTAAGGTCATAAAAAACTAGATGAAGGGAAAAACAAATATCAACTTGATCTAAAAATTTTGTGGTGCGTAGGAAGTTTTAAATAGTCAAACATCACTATTTTGTATGTTTTGGTCCATCTGAGATTTAGTTCTGCTTATTATGTGGGTTGCCTTGATGTGGACCATTCATTATGTGGGGCTAGGCCTAGTAACGGGTCATGTTGAACCGCATTCGTGTCGTGTCAAAAATGTCCTCACCCAAACTTGACCTGCTAACTAATGGGTCAAAATCTAAAAACCCAAACTTATTTGTTAATTTAACAGGTAACCAGCAACCTGACCCATTTAACCTGTTAAATAAATGGGCCATGCTTTCATGGGCAGAGAGATGGGAAAGGGGGTTGATTCGACGAAGATTTTGGAGCGTGACCGTGTGGGGTCATGGGTAGAAAGATGGAAAAAACTCTCGAGTGTGTGTGTGTGTGTGTGTGTGTGTGTGTGAGAGAGAGAGAGAGAGAGAGAGAGAGAGAGAGAGAGTCTTATTGGCTGTTTTGGCTTCTTAGGAATTTTTCAGCACACTAAAAATAATTACCAAAATACCCTTACTAACGGATTAAACAGGTTTCGCGGGTGAAGCACTTACCCGACCCGTTATCTTAATGGGTCTTGATGGGCCAACCCGTTAGTGACCCGACACGATAAGGTTAACCTGAACACTAACTTTTTTGTGCGTTTTTCGTGCGGGTTGGCAAGTCGTGTGGAGTTTTGCTAGGCCTATGTGGGCCCCACCTTCAATACGGGCCATTCATCGTGTTGGGCCACCTTTGATGTCAACCGTCCATCATGTGGGCCACATTTGATGTCACCTTCAATGTGGGTCGTTCATCATGTTGGGACACCTTTGATGTCAACCGTCCATCACGTGGGCCACCTTTGATGTCAACTGTCCATCACATGGGCCACCTTTGATGTCCATCATCCATCATATGGGTCTCACCTTTGATGTGGACCGTCCATCAATTGGGGCCCACTTAACATGGATGTTCCATCATGTTGGGCCACACTTCGATGTGTGCCATCCATTATGTGGGGCTCATCTTCGATGTGAACAGTGCATTATGTGGGCCCACCTTGATGTGAACCATTCATCATATGGGAGGCACCTTCAATGTGGGTAGTTCATCATGTAGGGCTACATTTTGATATGCCATCTATCAGGTCGGTTCCACCTTTGCTGTGGATCATCCATCATGTGGGGCCCAACCTTCAATATGGGTCGATCATAATGTGGGTCCACGTTTAATGTCAACCTTCCATCATGTGGTCCCATCTTCAATGTCTACCATCCATTATGTGGGTACCGCCTTTGATGTCGACCATCCATTGGGTGTGGCCTACTTGATGTAGATCATCCAACATGTGGGGCCCACCTTTGATGTGACCATGCATTATGTGAGCCCACCTTGATGTGGACTATTCACCATGGGGAGCCTCACCTTGAATATAGGTAGTCCGTCATGTGGGCGCACCTTATAGAGATTATAAGGAGAAGGAAGGATGTCAGATGAGAATTAATTAAAAAGCTTAAAAACAAATTTGTCAAAAAATTTAGTAAACTCCGATTTAAAAAAAAAAAAAAAAAAAAACCTTCCCATCTAGGGCTGTAAATGGGTCAGTGGACCCGATGGGGTACCCGGACCCAACCCATTTAGACCCGACCCAGACCCGACCCATTTGTTAAATGGTATGGGTTTGGGTCCAAGAATAGACCCATTTGTTAAACGGGTTTGGGTCTGGTTTCCCTTATTTTAGGCCCGACCCGACCCGACCCGACCCAAACCCATTTAGTAAGGGACCCGTCCAGCCCAAACCCGTCCAGACCCGGTTTTAAGCCTTGTAAAATGCTTGCATACTTGATCCAGACCCGGACCCATTAGACCCGGCCCATTTATAAATGGGTCTGGGTGGATCTCCCTCTACCAGACCCGGACCCATTTATAAATGGGTCTGATGGGCTGACTAGGACCCAACCCGGACCCGGACCCGCCCATTTAGTAAAAGGGTCTGGGTCTAAAATTTAGACCCAGACCCGTTTAGTAAATGGGCGGGTCTGGTTTTGGCTAAACCTGCCCCGAACCCGACCATTTACAGCCCTATTCCCATCACTTAATCTTTCGTCAATTTTTAAAAATTAATGTGGTTAGTTTATTTTCAAAATAAAAGTTTACTTAAAAAAAAAGAAGTAAATGAACTCTAGAGATGTCCCATTGTGCCATTAAATCTATGAACCTTCAAACCAGCATAAATCTGCATTGGAACTAATAATTTTTCCTTCCATTTCAAATCCATCACTAAATTACTTTTTAAATAATAAATATAGATAAATAAAATATTCTTTTTTGAAAATAAAAAAAACACAAAATTCCTAACTAAAATCCATTGACCTAATCCTACCTAATTATTAGTTGTGTCCATAATCTGTATCAAGATCCTGTTAATTCAAGTCGGATTCTTCATGCATCCATGGATCTTGTTACCCAATGCCTGCTCCATTCCAAAATGTGGACCCCACCGTTGACACAACCCAGAAATTGATTTGATTCGTTGATCTTATCCTCCGCTGCCCATTCGACCCCCATCAAGTAGACGGTTATGATCGCCCGACGGATACATCATTTCATGCCCCACCCATATGGAGTGCATATGTGGCATGTATGTACATCTATCCTAGCCGTTCAAATGCTGGGCCTGGGTGTTGATGGGGCATGACACAAAAATTAGATTGATCCGACGGTCTCAACTATCTGATTAATGGAAATTCGGTTGTTGAGACTGAAATTGGCCATCAGATAAATGAGAAACTGAAGGGGCGGTTAGGATGATCCCATTCGTGTATTCGATTCCGTTTTGGGGGGCCCACAACTTGAATGGTTTTGATTGAGGTATATGCATCTCATGTAGAATGGATGCCATGCTCTGGTGGAGTGAGTGTCCAGAGCTGCCATTGACGAAAGAGAAATTTCCTGCACTTTTGTTTGGGGAATTTTTCGGATGGAAATACCATTTGCGTATCTGTTTCCGAAACCCATCGTTTTCTCTTCTTTCTTTCTGAAATCTCTACTTCGAATCTGTTTTTGTCGTTGGGTATCGTTCGGGGTATTCTTCTCTGTTTTCTTCCTGAAATCTCAATTTTCAGAGAGTGAAGATGGCTCCTTCGTCCAAAAAGCCTCGCACAGGTATGCTATTTTATTTTATTGTTTCTCTTCCCCGAATGATGAACGTATGGGAATGGGAATATGAATTCGAATTGTGAATGGAAATATCTTTTTCTTGAATGTTGATTAGGGTTTGGTCGAAATGTGATTAGGGTTTTGTCGACATGTGGATGGTGAATGGTCTACGTGAATGGTGAATGGAGGTCAAAATGTGAATGGAGGTTGAAATGTGAATGTTGAACTGAAAGAATGGGAAATGGGAAATGGGAAATGGGAAATGGGAACAGTGAATGGTTGAAAGAATGGTGAATGGTCGAAAGAATGGTGAACTGAAAGAATGGTGAAAATTCACTGTCAGTGAACGTTCTCTGGACTTGGGTGAATATTCACTGAGTACGTTGTAAAATTCACCGAGTACTCGCGTGAATGTTCCCTGTACTCTCGGTAAATTTGTGATGTATTGGTGTCCTATTTACTTGATGTATCTACTTGTGAGTTTGTGATGTATTGGTGTTCTATTTACTTGTGAGTTTTTGAGGTTTTATTTACTTCTCATTTATAGAAGATATCATTCGTGAACTATCCTGTGAACTGTTTCTTTCTTGTGAACTATTTCTGATCTATTTTGTATTTCATTCTGTTTTGTAGAAATTGAAGACTCTCCTAAGGAGGGAAGCAGTATACCAAACCTGTCCGCCAAATGTTCACTTACATGGTGGTTTAAGAATGTAAAGATTGGTTTAGAGAAGAATAACATTAGGTTAAATCTATTTAGGCAGTCCCAATTTTCATTTTTGTTAGACATTCCATCTTTTAGATATATAGGAGCCGTAGCGCATAGTCTTTTTTTGAGACATAAAGGTGAGGTTGGTGACCTTGTATTTGAAATAAAGGGAAAACTGTTGAAGTTTACTGAGATGGATTTCGCCCTTATAACAGGGCTTAAGACCAGAGACCTTACCATGCCCAAGGTATGTAGTAGTAAGAAGTCGATAAGAGAGAAATACTTGAAGAAACAACACCCCATATTAAAGAAACATCTAGCAGATGTTTTTGATAGAATTGTTGACAGTAATAGGCATGAAGAGGTGGTCAAGGTTGCCTTATTGATGTGTGTTGAGTGGTTTGTTAGGGGGACAGACGACAAATATTACTGCAAGTCCGAATTCATTGACTTGGTTGACTCTTTAGAAGAGTTCAACAAGTATCCTTGGGGTAGTCTAGCATTCCAGACGATGACTCAAGGGGTACTAGCAGCAGCCAATGCATCGCGTTTAGGCGAGAAAACCTACAATGTTTATGGCTGCATATTTCCTTTGCAAGTAAGGATTCTCTCTTTAGTCCACATAACTAGTGTATTTATTAAACTATAGTTTTTTAATCTTATACAATTTCATGTCATTGTAACAGATATGGGCCGTTGAAAGAGTGCCGACCCTAAGAGAAAGTGTGGTCTCATTTGTTCCCTCCCAAATTCCACGGTTCAGTCAATATCGAGGCTGGAAGGGTTGGAGGTATAACACAATATATGACATCTTCGAGAGTGAAGGCGTAAGACTAATTTTCTATTTAATTAGTCACTTATCTTATCATGTAGGTTTTATACGTGAACTTGAAACGAATTATTTTTTGTAGACCAATATAATCCTTAGCCTGGAACCCACTAGGGAAGAACTGGAGTCGGAGGCTGTTCGTCTGGTTTGGGAAAGGTTTCAGGTCAAATGTCACGCAATCTTCTTTTTACCGTTAAAGATTAGTAATTTCATATACATCTCTGGTAATGTTACATTTATTTTATAGGGCATTGAAGCTGGTTTTATTGAAAGGAGTCGGGAAGTACGAAAGAAGAGGGCAGTCAATGTGCAAGAAGATGTGGACGATGATGAGGAGGAAGAAGATGAGGAAGATGAGGATGACGAAGAAGATATGGGAGGTGAGGGAGAGGGAGAAGGAGAGGGAGAGGAGAAGGGAAGGGTTAGAATTGGGGGAAGAATTGAAGGAAGTGCGGGAAGGGTTGAAAAAGGAGAGGGAGGAGTTAAAGAAAGAGAGAGAAGAGTTGAAGAAGGAGAGGGAAGGGTTGAAGAAAGAGAGGGAAGAGTTAAGGGGGGAGAGAAAAGAGTTGAAGAAGGAGAGGGAAGAGTTGAAGAAGGAGAGGTTAGAAATGAAGGGGGAGACTGAAGAATTAAAGAAGGAGAGGGAAGGAGAGAAGGAGAGGAAGAAGTTGGGGGAAGGCTTGGACAAGGTGTGTTTGTGTATTGAGTAAAGTTCTGTTTTGTGAAGTATGTTGTGATATAATATACATCATCTTCTTTACTTGTGATATAGTTTTTGTGAAGTATGTTGTGGTATAATTTTTGTGAAAGTATGTCGTGATATAATTTTCAAAATCCTTGTTATATTTGTGATGTGTCCTTGATATATTACTTGTCAAATTACTTTGTACTCGGTGAAATATTCACCGAGTATGTTGTAAATTTGACTAAGTACTTGGTCAAAGTTCTTTGTACTCGGTGAAATATTCACCGAGTATGTTGTAAATTTGACCAAGTACTTGGTCAAATTTCTTTGTACTCGGTGAATTTTGATCGAGTATAGTTGTAAATTTGACCAAGTACTTGGCTAAATTTCTCTGTACTCGGTGAATTTTAACCTAGTACTCGGTCAAAATTACTTTGTACTCGGTGAAACATTGACCAAGTACAGTGTACTTGATCAAATTTACAATTATACCCAGTCAAATTTACAACGTACTCGGTGAATTTTGATCGAGTTTGTTGTAAATTTGACTGATTACTCAGTCAAAATTCACCGAGTACAGAGAAATTTGACTGAGTACTCGGTCAAACAACTCTGTACATAGTTGTGAACTGTTCTGTTTACTATGATTGGTTCTGTGAACCTTGAGTAATGCTCTTACCTACTTTGTAGGAAGAGGAAGAAGTGGAGATAGAGGGGGAGTAAAGAAGTGGAGATAGAGGGGAATAAAGAAGTGGGATCGCTACCCTCTATTACGATAGAGGGGAATAAAGAAGTAGAGATGCAAGAATTTATCACGATAGAGGATACTGAAGATATGGAGAGACGACCCTCTATTGTAGTAGAGAAAGAAAAGGAAGCAGCTACAACTACTACAAATAAAGGGAGACCAAAAAGGCCCTTGAAGCCTTCTTATGTAAAGTAATCTCCATATTTGTCCTTATTTGCCATTCCTACAACTCCCGGCATCATCACCGACTCTGAAAAATCCACAGACTTTAATACGTCTCGAATACCATTCCGTATGCAGATGGAACCATTTAGAATGTTATCGGAGGAGGAAGTTGAAGAATTAAAGGCTTGGTATGATGCAAATAAAGATTCGGCAACAAGAATTTGGTTCAACTCAATTTGGGTGAAAGATGCATGAGTTGATAGTGTTGTAAGAGAGGCAAGGAAGGTGTATACATGATTGGTCAACAACCATTCAATTTTCAATATTAAAGTCCTCCCAGCTACTTTGAGAGTTCTAGGGGATTGCGGCAAGGCGATACTTTCCTTCCATATTTATTCATGATGGTGGTAAAAGGCATAAGTAAAATATTCCTTACGAAGAAGGTGGTGGCATGTTAGTGGGATTCGCTGTCGAGATTTACCCCATACATATTTTGCAATTGCAATCTGTGGATGTAATTTTTGTTTGTTGTGACACTTTGCACTCCAAACGGAGAACCTTCAAGTCAGTTCATAGATGGTTGGAAATGATATGTGAATCTCAGGGAAAGTGCTTTGGTAGGATTGAGAATCCATTCGGATCTTGAAGACTACTCTCCATCCATCCATTCGGGTCTCACTATTGGAGCTAAACAAAGATCTCCATACTTTTGGCATCAAAATGGTGGAAAAAATATTAGCTTTTGTGCAAGGCAAGGAAAGGTTTTGATGTCATTTGATAAAGATAACTAATCATCTACAAGCAACTGTAGGCCAACATAATCTACGTCCCATTTGTACAAACATTTTTCCCTTAGAAACCAATATTTAAAAGTCATAAAAAATGGGTCGTACCATTCAACCAGTTGTGGGCAATTGTTATTCATTGATAAAATGGGCAGATGTTTAAGAATCAAAGGTGGCTTGGGAATCAGTAGAGCAGGGGACAAGCATTGGCTCTACTCAATTAGTGGCGGCGACATTCTGGTTGTGAGAACAAGATACTTTGGAGGAAAGTAATTGTGAATAATATTGGATTTGGGGAGAGGTTTTGGAACATATGGATGGGTAGAGGGAGTCACAGGGGATGGAGGGTGTGGAAGAATCCTCCCTTCTATAGATTGTGAAAGAATCTTCCCTTCTTTAATGGGCGTTGGTCTTTGAAAGAAAAAAAGTTGTTGATGTTTTATTTGTCTTATTATGGGGCATTTGGGAAGATAGGTGTTTTGTATATTTGATGATAAAGTTTCTCCATTGCATTGGGTCATAGCGAGGATTAAGATCTACCTAGCTCGAAAGAATTCATTTAGTAACAGTGGTTGACATACGGTCAACTTGGCTAAATCTGAAATTTTGGGTGTCAATTTATCCTCCTCTAAGTTGGATTGTTTTGCCTCTTTGCTCGAGCGTTGGGTAGGTTCCTTACCATCTTCTTACTAGGGTCTTCCTCTTTCCATGAGGAAACCCGCTAAACACCTTTGGGACATATTCACATAGTCGCTGTTGAATCTTCTCTTGTATTTTATGTCTTTGTTTCGCTGTCCTAAATTGGTTATTGACATAATCGATTAGCTTAGGAGGGATTTCCTATGGCGTGGTGGAGCGACTTTTGGTAAATACCATTTGTTAAACTGGAAGGAAGTTTGGTCCCCTTATTCTGCTGGAGGAGCTAGGATCAAGAGATTGGATGAAGTCAACTTGGCCTTGTTGGGTGAATAGAGTTGGAGATTTGGGAAGGAAGAAGACAGTTTCTAGAGGCCTATCATCGCAGCTAAATATGGTACAACTGTTAGGACTTGTTTGGGCACGTGTATTAGCTGGTATTAACTGGGATTGCACCGTTGATTCCACCAATAAAACGAGTGGGCACATTTGGATGGGTGAAGCATTTGCTGGATAAACCATCCTGTGATTTGCGCAAAAAACTATGAGTTGGCGGGAGGGATTTCCAAACCCGTTTTGGTGAAAGCATGTATCCCGCATTTAATTCGAGCGGATACTCGATAGAGAGAGCGAGATTTCTCGAATGGATGCAGATAAGAATGCTTTCGCCTGAAGTTCATGCGCTAGGAGCTTAGGTGGGGCCCACCGTGATGTTTGTGAGAAATTCACACCGTCCATTTGATTTGTGAGCTCGTTTTAGGATATAAGCCCAAAAACGAGCCAGGATCCAAGATTCAAGTGGGCAAAAAACATGAGCATTGAACTTCCACAGTTGAAATATTCGTGGGGCCACATAAGTTTTGATTCACGCTAATATTTGTGTTTTTAGTTCATCCCAGTAGGAATGACGTTATGAATGGTATGGATGGCATATAAACATCAATGTTGACCCCAAGGAGGTTTCAACGGTAAGAATTTTCCTATCCACCTTTTCCTATAGTGCGTCCCACTTGAGCCTTAGATCCAAGTCATTTTTGTTCCCATGTCCTACGCTGATCTCACAAAACGGACAGATGGAGTGGATTTCTTACAAATATCACGGTGGGCCCCACCTAGTCAGTGACATACACTATTGTTGGTGAAGTCATTCGTAATACAGGGCGACTTTTTGTGCGGTACCAAACATGTTTGAATACAATACGTCCGGATTATAGGGCTAACTTTTGTGCACCAAACATGTTTGGGTTCAATACCGTAGGATTACATGTACCATTGGCAAGTTCCAAAGATGACTTTATAAAACATGGGATAAACCCAATCCGTAGACAATACCCGACAACTACATTTATTGCAACTTTTGCAATTCCATCCACCTTAATCCCCCCTAATGTAGCTGCCCAAATAGGCCCTTAAGGGATGGTGTATCTAGTGTTCGAAGTATCAGTACCGCTTCAAGTTTCGCTCGCCCAGGATATGGATGCAATATTGGAAATGTGGGGAAGCATGGTGAAAACAGTGGAAATTTTCAGTGAAACTTCAGGAGATGCTAAAATACATTTATATGCATATTTAAGAATAAAAAAAGTTGCAAAAAAGAATGCATACATAATAAGTTTCCATCTAATGGGGGGCTTATAAGCATGTGTTGTCGTAAGAAATCAGTCCAACCATCTCATCTATTCAACCAACCATCCAACCTTCCATCCCATCCATCAATACTTTAGAATATCAATTACACATGATATTTCGCCAAGAAATCATCAACAACTGGAAAGGGAATGAAAGATTGTGGTCTTGCTATCGCCCATGTTGTGACAACCTTAATATCTCAATATTATCAATATCATCATCGATAAATTGAACATTGCATACAACCAAGCGCCCATTAAAAAATTGAAATGGATTTTTTTTTTTAAATAAACAAAATTTTGGCAATATTGATACATTGGTGATATTATTGAAATGTCACTGATATACTAGCAATACAAGCGACACTTGGAATTTACATAGTTGAAAATATTGGTGATACATTGCCAATATTGATACATTAGCAATACTATTGATACATTAGCAAGAAGAACGACACCTGGATTTTACACAGTCGAAAATATTGGCGATATCGATTCATTGGCAACACTTAATGATGCATTGCCAACGCTTGAAATTTCTAATACTACTGGTGATATCGGTATTGCGAGTAATGTTATCAGTATTGGTACCAATGTTATCGGTATCACCGAGCTGAAGATACAGATAATATCAGAGAAGCTTTGAACAATGGGTGTATCGAGGAATTGATGCGGACATCACGCCTTTCAAAGTCTATCAACGTTAGAGGAGAACACCCATTTCACTATGGATCAACGACATATGAGGAGTTAATGGCATCGAAGAGGAGCGTTGCAGAAAATCAAAACATCAAGATTCCCGACGGATTTGGGCCTTCGCTAATTTTTTACCAGCCGAATTTTAACATCGAACAGCCAAATTTTCCCTTGAAGCTGCTGGATTATTTTAGTTCCTGTCGACTGACCAACTGAAACCATCGGCTGACCGACTTCCAACTATGACTGGCCGACGGCCCTCAACCGATCGGCTGACGGGTCCCGCGATTTAGTGAGAACTTTGCCGTTTTTGCACGATTTGTTTCCATTTTTATTCAGACTCTTTTTTATTACGTTTTAGGGTTAGTTTTATTATAAATTTGGTGATTAAACTTGTTTTGGGGGATGTTATGATGGTTAAAAACTAAAAGAAACCTTTGTGGTGCTTGTTCCCCTCTTCTCTTGTGGATCTCTCTTCTTCCCCCAACTCTTCTTCTTCATCTTCTTTCTTCTTCTCAAGTAGTCTTCTATTCTTCTAATCCTCTCATCTTCTAACCTTTCTTCCTTATTCTAAACCTTCTTCCCATCTTTTCTTCGCCCTAATTCTTGAACTTCAAGCCTAATTCAGATTTTCAAAATCCTTCGATTCCTTAATCCAAAAAATCCCCAATTTCCTGGACTAGCGGATTCCCACGGATAATTGGACGAAAACTAGGCTAGGATTTGAAACTTCACTGCTCGTTTGTGATGAATGGCCCCAATCATTATAAGTTTCTCTTATGTGATTCTAATTTTGTGATGTGAATGGTGAATGTTTCATTTGTTCATTTACATAATTATGCCTTTAGTTTCTACATACATCTAAGATTAGATTAGGCCATCCTGCGTCAGGAATGATCCCTTTATCATTGTGGGTCGCATATTTTGAAGACTATCACTAAGGTAGCCACGTTTGTTCATGAATGACATATGTTCACCCTTGGAGATGGATCAACAATTAGATTTTGGGAGGACTGTTGGTATGGAGAGGTCCCATTTTTTTTGTCTTCCCCGTCCCTTGCGGCCATTTCTTCTAGTCTAGAGATCTTAGCTGCTAACTGTTTTTGTGGTTCAGATTAATCGGGGTGTGGCTCCCCCCTTGACGACGTGACTTTCGGGATGAGGAGCTGGTGGATCAATTGGTTTACCTCATATCTTGCCTGCTGGGGATGAGGCCGGTTTCGGGGATGGAGGACACTTTGGTTTGGAAGAACCATCCCTCCGGAAACTCTTCAGTGAAATCCCATTCTCCCAAGCATCTAACCTAAGGAATGATTGTCATACAGGGTCTATGTGGTTTTTGGGTGCTCCTCTCAAAGTGGCCACCTTCGCCTGGTTAGCTGGGAAGAATCACATTCTGACCATTGATAACCTTTGTAAATGATCGTTGATTCTCCCCAACGTTTTCATTCTTTCTTATAAAGATGTGGAATCAGTGGAACATTCATTGTTCCTTCGCTAGAGAGGTTTGGAGCATCTTTCTTCAGTCGTTCAACACCCTCTAGGTTATGCCAGATTCTGTTGAAGCCTTGTTTCTCTCATGGCTTGAGGTTAGAGGGAAATGTAATAGGAAATCTAAGTAGAGTTTGTCGCTGTTAGCAGTCCTTTAGAGTATTTGGTTTGGAAAGGAACGATGGATGCTTCAATAATAAGGCCAACGCTTCTTTTGGGGTTTTCAGCGGGGTTATTTCTTTTGTTAGGGAGTGGCTACCTTGATTTTTCTAGGTTGGGGAGCTGAGAGGCCGTTGTATTCTAGTCTTCTGTTTGGTTCTTCCATTTTCTTCTTCTTCTTCTTCTTCTTCTTCTTTTTTTGGTTGACCTTTGGCCCTTATTAAAATCAATAGCTCAAAAAAGAAAAAAAAGAAAAAAAGAAGAAAAAAAAACTTATTAGCCAAATGGAAATAATACTCCAGTCGAATTATCGAAAATAAGAGAAGAAGACTGGGTTTTGCACTCTACAATTCAAAGGGTTGATTTTATAAGTTTTTCTCCCTCTGCAAGAGAATACTTTCTCTTCATTGCCATACGACATCTATGAAGACATATATAAAGATTTAATCATTCTAAATTAAGAAAAAAACAAAATATACTACAATATGGACCCAAATCTCTCTTTTCCTTCTATTCTCTTATTCTTATCTCTAACTTTTTTTTTAAGATCTCCCAAGATATTTATCTATCTTATAAAAGATGCCACAATATATTGATGTAAGACTCAAATATCTCAAAATAGTGAACCAATAATGACTTAAAATCGCTCGAAAAATCCTTTGAAATCTTTACTAAATAAGGCCTCAAAGAATCAAGCTAGACCCACTCAAAGGATATCCATCTCTTAAAAATCTCTAAGCACAACTCAACATATGGGGTCCACTAGATGGGCCGTAGGATCCGCCAATTGTTCTTTTGGGGTCCACATCTTTATCACACACTTACTCATTCTTGCATTGGATTTTTAGGGGTTTCTCTCTCCCTAGTGGGTTCATCTAGTGTGAGGGGCGTCCGTGGAGATGTTAGGGGAATATCAAAACTGTGTCCTCGGCATGGGTCAGCGTCTTAGAGATCCCAATGAAGCTAAGTCTGAGTCTCTTTGTGAGGGGCTTTGGATATTTTCCAATTCTTACCAAGGCCCATTAGTTGCAGTGGGAACCTTGCTGAATTGGGCGTCGAACAAAGCCTTGGAACTTCAGAAACTAGCATTCATTATTGACACAATGGAGGACACTGCCGTTAGGAAAAAAAACATCTCTTTTTCCTTAGTCTCAAATGATGCCAACTGTCTGCTTGTGTCCTTGTGAAAAAGGGGTCCCTCAAAGTTTGGTTTGTATTGGGATTTCTTTCCCTTAGACGTAACTCTTTCTCTTTGTTAATAAAAGTCATTACCTGTTAAAAAAAAATGTAATGGAGGCTGCTAAAGTTCAGTTTGTGTTGAGCTTGCTTTCCAAAATAAACATAAGGTAAGGTGCTTGTAGCATTTTCACCAATTTACATTTGGTATGCTTTTTGCCTCCTCTTTTTCTTGTACATTTTGGTTCATATTAAAGATGTCAAACACATCTTTTTCCTTGGTAATTTCCATATTTTTCATGGGTTTTCAAACTTACTATGCTCCCAGCATTGAATAATTTTACACTCTTTTAATGTGTTAATTTCGGGAGTGCTGGGTGCTTTTGTGGAGGTTCATATTATTTTCTCTTGCTTGCAGGATGAAGATGATGAGGATGAAGGTCAAGAAGGGGAGGGAAATCAAGGAAAGCTGAGCAAATCTCGGAAGGAATTGAAAAAGAATCTTGGACGATCTAATGGACTAAACGAATCTGTTGCTGGGGATGACGACGATGACGGCGATGTAACTTCTTTTGCCACTATATCTCAATCACTTGCTTGCATATATTATTACAACCACTATTAATGAGAAAATGTATATGAAGATCAACCTCAAAATTATTCCCTTCAATATATACCTATAAGTTGTTGTCTTTGCATTGCATTACAGAGATTACATTGTTGAGAACTTAGAATTACAGTCCATGTTGCCTATGTTTTTAAGGAATCTTAAAAAAAAAAAATGATAGTTCACTAAAGCTTCCATATATCTGCTTTCAATCAGTATGAGCCTTTAATCATTGTGGAGTTTTTAGTTTAATTATGCACTGAAAGTTTCAAGAATTTAATCAAGTTGAAGTTAGAGGATGGATAGCATCCACTAGCTAGTGTTTTATGTAGGTTTTTGTATTTTCTTTTTTGATCCTAATGATCGTTGTTTCTATCTGCACAGATGGATGATGAGATTGGCATATCCCCTGTACTTGCTCCCAGTGTTGTCAAAATCCTATGGTTTATGATATACGATTTTAGTCGAATCTTAAGCAAAACGATTTGAATCCCAACCTTGAATCCCTTTTTGTATGAATCCTACGATTATATGATTTGAATCCTATGATTTACGATTCAAATTATACTTGTTCTCTTTTATTTTAACCTTTGACTTTCATTTTATGTTTTTAAATTAGTGGGGGATTTAAGAATCATTTAGAAAAGGTAAATTATTTTGTTCGTTATTTGTAAGATATTAAATGATATATATTCTCTTCAACGTTAAATCATGTAGCTTTTTTTGTGATTTTTTTCTTCTTAACTGGTCGAAACACCAAATTGATGTATGACTTGCCTGTTAATTATTATGGATGGTTATGATTTTGTTGACTTGTATGTATTATGGAAGGATATTTCAAAATCAAAATATCGTTTCTCATCGGTCTACAGTATCAAAGGTTGCTTTTCCACCATGATTCTTCTACATTCTAGAAAGGTAACGAGAACATGAATTATTAAAGGACCCTTGTTTATATTTTTTAAGGGAGATTTCTTGAAATACAAAAAATAATAATAATAATAATAATAGATAAAGGAATAAGATTCCTTTAACACTATCATGACATGGTATTACTCACATTGATGGCGAAAGGAAGACTGATGAGTTAAAAAAAAATTGATTTATTTATATTTTTCAAATTTTTAAGAAAATAATAAAAAATCTTATGATTTACGATACGATTTGCGATTCGATACGATTCAACCCCTAGTATGATTTGCGATACGATAATGATTTTGACAACATTGCTTGATCCAAAACAGAAGGATGCGCCTAAAGAGAAACCTGCTGACAACAGCCCCTCTAAGCCAGCACCTGCAGGACCTTCTCGAGGAATCCCTCAATCCAAGTCATCTAAGGCAAAGAGGAAATCAAGCAGTGACGATTCAAAAGCAGCTAATGGTGCACCTTCAAAAAAGGCAAAGGCTGATAATGTATGTCATCACCTGTTGGGCAGTTAGATCTTTTTCTTCCTTCATTTATACTCTCATCTTCAGAGATGATCCTGCCTAATTATGCATTGCGGAGAGAACCACACGCGGTGTTTATGTTCTCCCTTCTTCTGGACTATTCACCGTGTATTTGTTTTGGTTCAGGACTCGAAGCCTTCTGTTAAAGACGTGCCCACCTTCCCTTCCAAGAGTAGCGTACCTCCAAAAGGTTCATCAACCTCTTCAAGAACTGGAGCAACACCATCTCCAGAGCCTGTCACTGAGGATGAAATTCGGGCTCTTATGTTGCAAATGGCTCCAGTGACTGTACAAGACCTCGTTGCGAAATTCAGGGCAAGACTAAAAGCCCCACAGGTATGCTGGTATGTCTTTTATTTTATGTTTTATAGGATAGTCATATGATCATCCATGCTTTATGGGACTGTGGGTAGTTAAGGAACATGTTCATAGGATAAGCATAGCTGAAATGAGGATGTTGAAATGGATGAGTGGCAAGAAGAGAAAGGATAAAATTAGAAATGAATGTGTTTAAAGGAACTTAGGAATAACACCAAATAGGTAATAGGATGAGGGAAAGTAGACTTAGATGGCTTGGCCATGCGGAGACCAAGAACTTTACTGGTTAGGAGTGTGTTGGTTCAAATTGAAGGCTCTAACAGGGCAACAGGATGGCCTGGAAGGATGTGGGGCGGGTGGAGTTAGTATAAAAAGACTCGGTGATCTATGGTCTGACTAAGGATATCGTCCTTGATAAAGTTGAATGGCGGAACAGGATTTGTCTAGCCAAACCCCAACTAGTTGGGATACAGCTGGGAGGAGGATGATGATTTAGGCTGCTGTAAAATAATGTGTTTCCTGCTTTATCATTCAAAGACCATGTCTTTATAACTATCATGATGATGTGTTCGTGGAAAGCAATATTATCCCCATTAAAGCTTGCATTTCACGAGTGTGAATGCTTATTGAATTCATGGATTTAAAATAGGATGCCATGCATTTTAGCTGTAATGTCTGTAAAGTTGTGATACTCAAAAGTGAATGTCCGACCATCCTAATAATATATACATATGTCAACTTGATGAGGAGAAGGTTAAATGCCAATTATTATTTCTACAGTAATACAAATTAATGGACGTAGTGGTGAGACCACCGGTGGATAGACAAGTGAGTTCCCAATTACTGTAGGCTTGCACCAGGGGTTGGCAATGAGCCTGTACCCTTTTTCATTGGTTATGTACGAGTTGATGATTTCATTTTGATTGATAAAATAAGGGAGGGCATAAACACAAAGCTAGATTTATATGGAGGGGTGCTTTAGAATCTAGAGGATTTAAAATTACTCGGACTAAAACAGAGTAAACGCAGTGCAATTTTAGTAACAATAGGAGAAAAAGCTATAATAATTAAATATTACCGACTGGAAGTTTCTCAAATGACTACGACCAACCATGCTTTATCGGATAGAATGTTGGACATGTTAAAGAACAAGTTCATTAGATGAGTGTAGCTGAAATGAGGATGTTGAGATGGATGAGTGGCAAGATGGGGAAGGATGAACTTAGGAGTGGCACTAATAAGTAATAAGATGAGGTAAAGCAAACTTAGATGGTTTGGTCATGTTGACGGAGACCAAGAACCATGCCGGTTAGGAGTGAGCTGGTACTAGTTCAAGGCTCTAAAAAGGCAATGGAGAAGGCTCAAATGGATTTGGGTGGAGGTAGTAAGAAAAGACTCGATGACCTCATGGTCTAGCTGAAGGTATTAATTGGGCTTCATGTACCCGGCCCTAATTAATTGGGTAAAGACGACGATGACGACAAATGAATAGACATAATAATAAATGACAGAGGGGACAAATACGCTATTGGATTGAGAACAAGTCCTGTAAAATGTAACTACTGAAATATCTATCATTCCTGTTGTGTTGTAGAAGTTCAAACCAATCACCTCCATAGCATTATTCCTATCTTCTTGTGGTATATCTGAATAAATCAGTCCATTGCTTCTTGTATGGCTTTTATGAAGATTTCAGTACATTTATTCACCTTATCACTAGGTGAAGAGACCATCACATAAGTTCGATACTTTGGTGGAAATCAATTGTGGCGTTTTCATGCTGACATGAGTATAGCTGGAATACATAGTTGCAACCCAAATGGGGTAGGATGGCTGCAACCTTACTCTTTCACTAATGCTCACTATACTATTCAATTTGAATGGTGGATACACAGACCAACAGTTGTGTCAGATTCTGATTCGTATGTAGTGAACAAGAGCTGAAACCACAGACCAAATGGTTTATGTTACCCCCTGTTTGTCAAGTCCTACCAAGAGCTGGGTTCTCCTATGTGGATTTTCAGGGACAACAGTTGACCATCGCCAGAATTTCATTGTGCCTGTTGTATATTGTTTCCCACAAAAGAGGGTTCATGAAAATAAAAATAAAAAAAAACTGTCTGGTGACATGAACACAAGATGTAGTTAAACACTAATTACATAATCCAGCGGTGCATACGTAAGAGGACACTAGTTTTCAAAGTGCTAAGTATACGACTTCAGTTCCCTCTGTTACAGCATTGCAAGAGTTTGTTTTTCCACCCCTCCTAAGTTTTGTTCAGAATCTTGACTCTTGTTTAAGAAAGTTCTGAAAACCATCTGAAGAGGCATCATCCACGTTCATCTGTAGGTGGCCTTAAGGGTGAATAGACCTCTTGATTGGAACTCTCCAGCCTCCTAAATCAGTGTCATGAGCTTAAAACAAAACACAGGCTCTGGAGCTTGAATGCTACCTCTTATAGGTTGATTATGGGGTATTCCTAGACCCCCACTGGCTTTTTTTTTGGGTTCTATGGTCCAGCTCAGTGTACCATGTTTGGAGAAAACTGTGGTGTGAGAGCTGCACGGCCTGGATTTGTCCATATGATCTCCTGTTTGATATTGTACAGAAAACCGTCTCCCCTTGATTTAGGGAATTCATTCATATAAGCATCAGTTACTAAATATGCTCCCAACAGAATTCACAGAAGTATTCTCTTGTTTTTGTTAATACATAAAAGATTCAATTGTGCAGGATAAGACGGCTTTTGCAGAAATTCTGAAGAAAATATCTAAAATACAGAAGACAAACGATGGACCAAGCTATGTCGTGTTGAGGGATAGATAAGTGGCCCTCATTTGTAATGTCATTAACCTTTTCTATCAGTTGTACCCATAATCACAAAAAAAATACAATTTATATAATTCTCACTGGGTTGGACTTGGTCGGAGAAGTGGGGAAAATGAAAGAATATATGTTATATTGGTGCCTTAAAGCAGGTTGTTCCCATGAGAAACTGAGTTTACATGTTTAAGCTTGTTTGGACTTTCTTGCCTTTTATGGATCAAAAGTAAGTGATTCTATGCCTGGAAGTTCTTATCTTATGCTCCTTTTTTCTTGGATTGATATGTTCACCCTGCTTTTGATAAATAAACCCCATTTGTTCTACATCCAGCCCTCTGGTAATGCAAAAAATGTAATCTTCTAAGCTTAGTAGCATTCCAGCTGCTGTGCTCACCTGCATTGCACTCCCACACCCACTTCCTATCCAGTTTGGCTGGTTAATATTTTGAAACAGACAGTTGCCCGCTCCTGCACCTGATCTGCTGCTGCTTTCATGCACGCTCTGTCTAACTATGCATGTATGTTTCAGGAGTTTTGTTCAAAAAGGAAAACTATGAATGCATGGAGGATTCCGAATGTTGAAGTTTTATTTAAATGGAAAGGGAAAACAGCAGGATGACAAGACAAAAACAAATCTCCAACTCCTACATCAAAATCCCAAACCAGTCCCCTGGATGCTACCAGCGGTGGCCCATTCCGAAACCATCCTTTTAGCTTTAAGGAATACCACGCCTGGGGGCCACATCTTGTCGTTAAAGGAGCTAGCATTACATAAAGCCAGATTATCCACACCAACGGCCAAGGCTGAGAGCCTCTAGACCACCTTCCTAGCTTTTAATCTGATACCCCCACCATGCCAAGCCTGCAAGAATGTCAGAAATGACTCTTCCTAAAATATTGGGAGGAGTCTCCCAATTCCTCTTCTCTGAGACATGTAGAACATCCATTTGCGATAAACATATTTCTCTTCCGCAGACATGGGGTGGGGGGTGCGGTGGGGGAGCATACAAAAGCGAGGATCCCTGACGGATTTGTATTTCCATATGAGGGACAGATTGTCTCTAGCCGAGTAAAATGATCTGAGGGAGAAGCAACTAGACCTATCTGGTTTGCAAACCCACTGTGGTTGACCTGATTTAAGTTGCCTAAGCGAAACATAAATTTATTCATCTCTTCGTCCTTCAAATTCCTCCTTAGCTGTGGAGTTGACTCTACCCTAATGTTCTCAATTACCATGAATTGGGAACCCCTTCGTAAGGATAGATTGAAAATGCTTGGAAACCTTTCCTTCAAAGGCGAGGCGGGTGTCCTGCCGGAATTTGATCTGAACACATTCCCTCATTGCAAAAGAAACTTCTATGGAGAAAGCTCCCCATGACTGAAAGAATTGTGTTCCAATTTCCAAACACCTGAAGCCCACTGTGAAACCGACAGCCTTGGGAACCAGCCCTCTTCCGTCTCCGAATGCTATCCTCCTCGTCCCTGAATCTCCATAGCTACTTATCTAATAATGCTTCATTCATTAGTTTAAATTGTTTAATTCCCACTTCCTCCTCCGTAGGCTTGCAATCTCTTCCCATCTCACCAGGTGAATTTTTTTTTTTGGCTTTCTGAACCTTACCACAAAATCTCTATGAATTTTTTATAACCAATGAATGCCCGCTATTTGGGCACCAAAACAAGGACATAAAGTAGGTAGGCATGCTGGTGAGAGCTGCCTTGATCAGAGTGATTCAACCCCCAAAGAAAGGTTGCGACTCTTCCACTCTGATAATTTCCAAAGAAAGGTAGTGACTCTGCCACTCTGATAATTTCCTTCTCATTCTTTCTTTAGTCGGATTCCACAAATGTTTGGGAGGGCTTGTATACACAGCGGCAGCCCCAAATAAGTGCAAGGAAATTTACCTACCTTGCATCCAATTTTTTTCCCATCAAGTCATCCGCACAAACCCACAATTTTTTTTTTCTCTCAGCTGGATTTATACTTGCACCCCTTGGAAGTATTTTAAGAATCTTCTGCAAATTGTCCACCTGGCTTCTATCTGTCTCGCAAAATAAAACAGGATGGTGTCGTCTGGGCAGTGGAGGTGAGAAATCCTAAGGTTCTCCCTCCCTATTGAAGCATCTTGCTAAGAGCTTCTGCCACCATGAGCACGTTTGTCAAAGGCGTAGCTTGTAGATATCGGTTACCTTTTTTTAAGGGAGGGCTGCCTTATTTCTTGGTGTGGAGAATTGCTAAGGTGAATTGGATGGCGAGAAGCTGAAGATGTACTTTTTGGAACACATGCTAGGTCCATGAGCTGCTGATTCCCACTGCAATTTTGCCTTGTGTATGAGGAAGATAAGACTGTTAGAAAAATGATTGACTCTACCTTTATATTCAACTTGCACAGACAGCCCACTTGATGAGTGGACCATTTTAATTTTTGGGCCAGCACATGTTGCCAATGTAGCTGAACTGATGAGCGGCCTGGCTCTCGCACATGTGCCATGTTGGAGATACATTTACACATACTTATATATGATAACATCATTACCTTCATGAAGTGCTTTTCCCTTTATTTTGTGATGGTCAATTGCTTCAGAACGCTGCCGCTTTCAAAGAGATTCTGCTGAGAATAGTGAAGAGGCAGATTATGGCGACCTCACGCATTTTTTTTCTGAAGGAATAGTCACAGATACATAGAGCTCATATCTCTTGTTTTCGTTGGGTTAGATTTCACTTTGGACCCGTCAGACTAGAATTTCGTAAGGGTTATATTGGACTCGTCAGATTGGAGTTTCTGTCTTTGGTAGGTCTTGATCACAGTACCTTTTGTTCTTGAAAATTCATACTTCTAAATGTATTTTATGATTAGATGCCTAGTTCGTGGTGTTTGTATTTTGTAATTTGCAGCATTCCATCTGGCTGGGATGGCTGAAAGTTCCCATGTTGAGCGCCCACAGAAAAAATGTCCAGAAATGGGAAGTTGGTTTTTGTTTGTATTGGTCTGATCAGTGGATTTCTCCATTATGAGAAATGGCCTGATCTTATGGTGAATGCTGCAATAGGGAGGCGTGGGGCCCACCAAGTAGGAGCATGCCTGAGCAGGTGTTTGGGCCCCCATTATGTGTGATCGCTCTACATGTCATTCTGTGGTTATGGATTTGGATCCAGTTGAACTAGATGGGATTGGTGGGAAAGGAACTATAAATGCTTGAACATGCTGTGGTTGCCCTGGGGGCTTTTGGCTGGTCCATCACAGACCAAATGGTTGGTCTCTTTCTGTAATCTGGGTTGACCATGGCCCATGCTTTGGTAACATTACTCGTTAGCTCACATAAATCTGAATTTAGGTCCATTTGTGCATGTGGTCTGGACCTTCAGTTTAAATTTGTGCATGAGAATAGCTGGGATGTATTTGGCAATGCCCTAGCCCTAGCCCTAGATGGATACAGAAACTGGTGTGTGCATGGTGCAGGAGCATTACTTTGCAGATGCAGATGGCATGGTTTTGATTGATGATACAAGGGAAGGGATATTTTAGAGTCTTACAGTTTGGAAATTAGTTAGGACTAAAATAGAGAAATAAAGAATGTAATTTTGGAAACAGTAGGAGTGGAAATGAGAAATTAGCTAAATAAGAATACTTGATACTCTTAACCCAGTCAAACACTTGAGAAAATACTTAGGGCTCATTTCCCATCACTTATCTAAAAGCTACTCCAATAAGAGCTAGAGAATTAAGACTTTTTGTTCTCATCTCATCTTAGATGTGGGCCGTTCATCATATCGGATATTAGATGTGGATTGTCCATCATGTGGAGTTCACCTTTGATGTGGACTGTCCATCATTTCCATCATGCAGGGTCCTACTTGGATGTGGAACATTCATCATTAGGGAGCTGACCTTTGATGCAGACCATCCATTATATTGGACCCACCTTGATGTAGGTAATCCATCATGCGGGACCCTTCAATGTTCATTGCCCATCTCGTGGCGCCCACTTTTGATGTGTACATCCTGTGTGCCCCACCTTCAATTTGGGTTGTCCATCATGCTGGGTCCGCCTTGGATGTGGGACATTCATCATTTGGGGCCGACCTTTGATGTGGACTGCCCATTATGTGGTGCCCACTTTGATGTTGGTCATCCATTAATGTGGGCTGTCCATCATGTGGGGCCACAATTTGATGCGGGCTAGCTGTCCATAATGCCGGGCCACACTTTGATGTGGGACATCCATCATGTGGGGCCTACTTTTGATGTCCACCGTCCATCTTGTGGAGTGCAATTTCTATGTGGATCATCCATCATGTTGGGCCACTTTGGATATGGCCATCAATTATGTGAGACCTTGGATGCAGACTGTCCATCAGGTGGGGCAGTTTTATGTGGTCTGTCCATCATGCAGGGCCACATTTTGATTCAGGTTATCAATCTTGTGAAGCTCACTCCTTCCATTATGTGAGCCCACCATAATGTGGACCAATCATCATGGGGGCCCCACCTTCAATATAAGTCATTTATCATTTAGGCTCACCTTTGATGTCAAGCATCCATCATGTGGGCCCACCTTCGATGCTCACTATCCATCATGTGGGTCCGACCTTTGATGTGGATCTTCCATTAGTTGGAGCCCATTTGATGCAGATAGTCGATCATGTGGGGCCATACTTCAATGTGGACCATCTATCATGTGGGGTCACCTTTGATGTAAACTGTGCATTATGTAGGCCCACCTTATATGGACCATTCATTATATGGGGGCCCCACCTTCAAGTGGGAGAGATTTTAAGGGGAAAATTTTGGTATTCTGAAAATTCTTAAGGCCCTAAACCTTTATCAGCTTAAGTTAATTAAGTTTTTAGAAAAAGTGATCTCTCAATTACTTAAAATTTAAGAGCTTATTTATTAGATTTTAAGAAATTAATATATAAAATTAGAACTTTACCAAACAGTCTATTTTGGGAATAAGGTTTATTTTTTGTTAAGAAATAATCCAAATAAGCAAACAGCCCCTTAAAAATTGCACTAATGTTGTATAAATTATGTTAACCAGTGTGGATTTCGATTAATGGACATTTATTGGACGGTTAAAAAATGAAAGTATCCCTTATTGGGTCGTTGATTCAAGATGGTGCGGCCCTTATTGTGGGGTCCACCTTGACATTTTTATTCTACATCCGTTTTTCTAGATCATTTTAGGGCATAAGGCCAAAAGTGAAGAAGATCTAATTCTCAGGTGGACCGTACCACAGGAAACGGTGGTGATTGACCATTAATGGGCCACAAAAGTTTCGGATCAAAGTGTGTGTATTTATTTATTTATTTTCCGTTCATCTAGGTCCGTATGACTTTATCAACAGGTTGGATGGCAAATAAACATTACGGTGGGCCTAGGAAGTTTTTAATGGTGTGATGTTCAATCAATACCTTTTCTTCTAGTATGGTCCACCTAAGATTTGGATCTGCTTCACTTTTCAACTCATGCCCTAAAATGCTGTGAAAAAATGGATGGACGGTGTGGATATAAAATACCTACATCAAGGTGGGTCCCTTGGTAAGGGCAGCACCTAATCAGCTCCTCGTAATTGTGGTAGTCACGGGAATCGGATTGCGTGATCGTGCGGAGTAAACTCAGTTGGGCCCACTTAGAAGGTATGAGCCTTATCTATTCTGTCCATATGTTTTTTCAGCTCATTTTAGTGGTTGACCCCAAAATTTAAGCATATCCAAATCTCAAGTGGACCATGCCACGGGAAACAGTGGGAATAATGATTTCCACCGTTGAAACCATCCCAGGCCCTACATTGATGTTTGTTTGTCATCCAACCTGGTCATAAGATCACATGGATATGGATGAAGGGAAAACACAAATATCAGCTTGATCCAAAACTTCTGTGTCCTCCGAGAATTTTTCACGGGTAGACATTCAGTTCACACTTTTCTTGTAGCGTAGTCCACTTTAGATTTTGATATGTTTCAATTTTTAGCACCATACCTAAAATTTTGGACGAAGTAGATAAAATACATAAATCACTATGGGTCCTACAGAGTTTACTCCGCACGCTAGCGTGCAGAGTTACTCAGCATACAATACGCTTCCGTAGTCACATACCAATAGGCTGAAGCCTAGGATAGCTGAAGTACCCCCAAAATGGTCTCCCTTTGAGTGTGGACCTATGACTATTTTTTTCCAAAGGGTCGCGTCATGGTCCCACACGGGAATAAGGAACTTTACACGTGGCATACCTCAAGACATGTAAAACAGTCCAAATTGTGGGACTCGCTTTAAGCACTTTAATATCTTATAAGTCGCTGATATTTTGATCGATGTTAAAAAAATTATCTGCCTACCTTTTAAAAAGATGGTGAAAAAAATGCTCATTTGACTCTGACTAACAAAGACTTTGTGAAAAAGCTTTTGAATCCTTAAAATTTTTATTTTGCCTCTATTGCCGTTAGTTTTTACAATTCTACCTCATTGCTTCAAGTGAGTGTGTGAAAGTGTGACATCATTCATCCATTTTGCCATCTCATTTTCATCTGTGAACCCAAAAGTAAAGCAGATCCGAATCAGAGGTGTGCCCTAGGAATGTTTAAACTGAGGGCAATTTTTGGACTGTAAAATGGATTTGCCTAGTGTGATCCACTTAAGCATTAGATCTGTCTCATTTTTGGGTCATGCCATAAAATCATATGAAAAAATGGATAGATAGTGTGGATTTTTCACAAACATCATGGTGGGGTGGTCTCTACCTAGCTCACCACCCAAGGATGTGGAGCGGAGTAGGTGCAAATTTCGCCTCATCCAATAAGGTGCGGCCCTAATAGTGGGGCCCACCTTGATGCATGTATTGTTTATCCACGCCATCCAACCTTCTGGTAAGGTCACAAAAAACCGGAAGAATGGAAAAACAAATAGCAACTTGATCCAAAAAATTTCGTGGCCCACAAGAAGGTTTTATTGGTTAAACACCATTGATTCATATGTTTTGGTTCATCTAAGATTTGGTTCTGCTTATTATGTGCGCTGCTTTGATATGGAACGTTCATTATGTGGGGCCTCATCTTCAATATGGGCCGTTCATCATGTGGGCCAACCTTTGATGTCAACCATCCATCATGTGGGCCCACTGTTGATGTCCATCATCCATCACGTGAGTCCCACTTTTGATGTGGACTGTCCATCAACTGGGGCTCACGTAATGTGGATTGTCCATCATGTTAGGTCACACTTTGTTGTGGGTTATCCATCATCTGGGGCCCATCTTTGATGTGAACCATGCATTATGTGGGCCCACCTTGATGTGAACCATTCATCATTTGGGGGGCACCTTCAATATAGGTCATTCATCATGCGGGGGCTACATTTTGATGTGGGCCATCTATCACGTGGGTCCCACCTTTGCTGTGGACCGTCCATCATATGGGGCCCAACCTTCACTATGGGTCGATCATCATGTGGACCCACCTTTGATGTCAACCTTCCATCATGTGGTCCCATCTTCAATCTCCACCATCCATTATGCAGGTCCCACGTTTGATGTGGACCGTCCATTAGGTGGGGCCTACTTGATATAGATCATCCATCATATGAGGCCCACCTTTGATGTAACCATGCATTATGTGGGCCCACCTTGATGTGGACCATTCATCATGTGGAGCCCCACCTTCAACATAGGTCGTTGATCATATGGGCTCACCTTAGAGAGATTTTGGAGAAAATGAAACTGGCAAAATGGGAATTACTTAAAAAGTTTAATGACAAATTTGTTAAAAAATAAAATACTAAATAATGTTTGCCCACTTAAGCCAAATAAACTCTTACAGTAAATAAGACTTTTCCATAGCTTAAATTATAAGAGCTTTTGCAAACTTCTTGAAAAATAAATGATTAAGTTAGAACTTTACTAAATAGTTTATTTTTAAAATAAGATTTTTTTTTTCTTTTACTCATTACACAAACCATGAGAGGTTTTTTTTTTTTTCTTTTTTTCTTTTCTTTTCTTTTGGAATGAACCGGCTTAGGCTGGATGATGCATGCATGTGCTTAGTAAGTTGTAAGTTATCCACTGAGCGGACTATAATATGTGGTTTGCAGTGAGAATGGACCCACCATAGGACACCATGAATTGAACTTCTACTGCTGAAAAATTCTCAGGAGCTGTAGAAATTTTGGATCAAACTAATATTTATGTTTTCCCTTCATCCATGTCAATGTGATCTTATGAACAAGTTGGCTGACAAATAAACATCACCATTGGCTTAGGAAGGTTTCAACGGGAAGAAATCATTATCCGCATTGTTTCTGTGGTATGGTCTACTTAAACTTTAGATATGCTTCAATTTTAGATTCAACCCCTAAAATGAGCTGAAAAAAGAGTCGACGGCATGAATAAATCACATACACTTAACAGTTGGCCCCAATGAAATTTACCGATAAAAGTGTACTGAGTTACTCAAGACATAATTCAATTTCAAGGCCGACACCTTACAATCAACTATCCACATTGCATGTCAACTTGTCCACAAGTCACAATTTGAGTAGGCTGGAGTCTATGTATAACGTACATGGACCCGACCATGTGAATGAGGTTCGGTTTCAAATACAATGTGACACATCAAAATCTAAGGTGCACTTGGGTTCTTCACCATTAGAAGCATTACCTTGTGTAAAAGGAATTCATTTTTTACACAGACCATCATGCCATGGAGTTTATTAACCGTCGAACCAACATAAATCCGCATCGGAACCTAAAATATTTCCTTCAAATTCAAATCCATATCTGATTTAGTTTTTAAATAACAAGAATAAATAAATAAAAGGATTAAATTAAAATAAAAAATACAAGATTCCTAATTGAAATCCATTGACCTAATCCGACCAGATCCTATTAATTCAAGTTGGATTCTTCATGTATCCATGGATCTTGTTACCCAATGTCTGCTACATTCCAAAATGTGGACCCCACCGTCGACACAGCCTGAAAATTGATCTGATTCGATGATCTTATCGTTTGGACGCTCAAAATTTTCTTTCAAACCGCCCATTCGACACCCATCAAGTAGACGGTTAGGATCGCCCGCCTTACGCATACATCACTTCATGCCCCTACCCACATCAGGTAATTCAATTTGGACGGTTTAGATTGGTGTGCTTGTGTCACACATGCATAGACATCATTGTGGCAAACGCACACCAGTGTCCCGTCCACCATAGAATATACAGTCCACCTCCTCGTTGTTGTAAATCCAATCAATCCCAACCATTGAATAATGCAAAACCCTAAAATCCATGCAGTTGTGGCCATTCCCAAGACGATTTAAGCCATGTTCTCCATTTTCCATACATCTAGTTGTACGTAGATTTTATCATGCAACTTCCACCCTAGAGACGTATGAAACCTAGAGTCTACACGCCTCGGCATCAGCACCGTTGATTACGGTCTCCTAATGTTTAGTTAATATAGTTAAGATTCTCCAACATACGATGATGATGTTGTAACCACTACCGACCAGATTGATGGCCCACATTTGAACGGTTTCCAGTGGTGGGTGGGGCCCACCATCTGATGGCTTTCCATGAATGCTAGCCATTGACCATTGAAAATGCATTCCCCTTTTTTCTTTTTTTGGAAATTATTCCGTATTCTCGCAGAGTAGGGCTGAATCATACCCTACACGTATGGAGTGTATATATGTCGCATGTATGTACATCTATCCTAGCCGTCCAGATGCTGGGTCTCGGTGTTGATGGGGCTTGACACAAAACTTAGATCGATCCTACCTTCTAAAATATATGATTAATGTAAATTCGGTTGCTGATTTTGAATTTAACCGTCAGATTGAGGGGAAACTGAAGGACGGTTAGGATGACTCCGTTTATTGCGATTTTTGGGTCGTCTTCGATTCGATGTTGGGGGCCCACAACTTGAACGGTTTTGATTGAAGTGCATGGATCTCACGTGGGATGCATGCCCATGCTCTGGTGGAGTGGGACAGAGATGCCATTGACAAAAGGGTTAGTTACTTTATACTCTGGCAGAGTATGAAGCTTTATACGCATGCACTCAGAAAAGGTACACGTGGCAGACATTAACTTGAATTTAACCGACCAAGTTGTGGAACTCAGTGTCTTTAAATCACAACCCTCAAATAAGATTGGTTTAGAATTCCTACCTCCTGATCTGTGGACACTTGTTTATTGAAATACAACGGTTGGATTTTTCATTTTTAACCGTCCAATAATTGTCTAGCAATCCGATAGTCAGATAAACAAAATATTTTGGTGCATGATACATCTAACTGGGCCCATAGTTTGGATAGATTAATTTCAATTACTTGTTTGCCACGTTTGCAATTTCTAAGTGCCTGTGTATCATCCATCACAGTATGCCAGAGTATCAAAGTTCATTGTCTTGTCAAAATCATCATGGCCCACACGAGATTGAGATATGATATAGAGATGGCTTTTCAAAATCAAGATGGCCCACCTAAGATTGAGATAATCAAACTATTTAATCCATAACTAAGATGGATTAGTTTCAATACATCTTATTTTATTTTATTTGGTAGTTAGCATGAATAATACTCGTGATCAACCAACGGTGGGCCCCACACATTAGATTAGAGATTTTGAGTATATGAACAGTAATCGCTTGACTACCAATATCGTATGCATCTGCACCTCTCCACATGCTACCATGTCACGCGTGAAATATCTGCACCGTTCATCATGCCCTCCATGCTGTTGATGTTCCTTGGCTAAGAAATCAAGTTGGTCTGAACATCAGATGGGCTATACGTGTACGAATAAAAATGGACGCTTGTGGGTTGTGGTTCCTGTTCAATGTACATTTTCCGTCCAATTGATTGGTGGGCCAGCCTGATTTTTGAGATGCGGCTCATTCACCTTGTGTCCCAGATAATGAACGTCTCAGATTTCACATGGACGCTCCATATCTGAATGTACGGCTGCAAATAGCATCCTAATAGCCTTACATTGCAAAATAAGCAATGGAATCAATCGCAGCCGACATAAGCACACCATATACAAAATCTTTGTAAAAGCAGAATAATTGTATGGTTCTGCTTACTACAACGGTACAGTGTACTGAGGATGATTAATTGTGCATGGAAAGACATCATCTGTTCATCCAAACCGTTGATCTAATGCAAAAAAATATCTGATGAGAGTTGCTGTGAAAATCTTCAAGCTCTGATGGTCATAAGCTTCAGGGAAATGTCCCACAACAGAATGGTTAGTGAGACACTCCATATTCAATGAAAAATAGTTCACTGATCAAATGGTAAAAATTTCAATGTGGCAGATTCTTTTGGGGTTTAGGCCCATCGTTTAAACGGTTTGGATCATTGAAATAATTACTCACACGCATGCAATCCTGCGCTAAACAGTACTGTTGCTATACGATAATAGATATCATGCGTGTTTCAACATTTCTTGAATGGTGGTGGCTCGTTCGTTTTACACGTGGCATAACTTATGTAAATCAAGACCGTCCAAATCATGACTCCAGTCTTGGATGGAGCCCAGTTCGAAAATCTCATCGAGCGAGACAATACTAACCATCCGATCTCCGACACTCCAACATCGGACGGTGAGCAGTCAATTTCAATATCGGATATCGGGTATTTAAGAGTATCCGATAACTGTGATTTTCGGGTTGTGCTCCATCATGGATGCCCACAGTTTCGGCACATGTATGCCACGTGTAGGGTGGATGGATCAACACCGTTTAAGAAATTGTGGATCATGCACGTATATAGTCCATCACGTGAAGACAAATCAACTCCATATAAGACGTAAAAGGGGCCTTTTACTCAAAATACTTAATATCCGTTCATCAGAGGTTTGCAAGTGGTAAACCCGTGCAACACTTTGTTTCCTAAAAAGTTCTCGCTCGTGTAGAAAATCTGATCCGTGCAAGTGGTAAAGCACACTAGAAAATACCACCGTACGGAAAATCAAAATGACCCAGTCAACGGGTGGTCCACACCGTTGAAATCACTGGACTACTGATGGTTCTAATCCAATGGACAGGCTTGTCCGTCTTAATCACTGGATTGATGCAATTTTCATACCAGGTGATCTTTATGGTGTGGCCCACAATTTTCACGGTTTGGATGTTTTACATAGTGACACGTCGGCAGGAAAGAGATAGATAGTATGGGAACATATCTCAATGCTTAAAATGTTGGAATTGCATGGGGGAGATTTGAGTCTCTTTCAAGAATTCAAAGGGTCTAGAGATAGGCCGGTGCACTCAAATGTTTGTTTGCCACTAACTAGTAATAGCATACGAGGACATAAATCAGGACCGTACGATTGGTGGGCCCATTATAGATTTGGGCAAAACCAATATATCACACTGATCAGAAAATCTTAACCCTCTGATTTCCTCCAATGAATTTGTTCGGTAAACAATCATCCCTTACCGATCCATTGGATGGCCCACTGAATATGCTCCATCCATGATCCAACCCACGAATTGGACGGTTCAGATCGGTTAGTGCTTGCCACAAGTAGAGTGGATGGTTGACACAACTAGGTGCCTACCCTCCAAGTACATGCACTGTTCTCATCTTTCCATTTTGCACAAGTGGATCTCATATTTCAATGATCTAGACCGTTGATATGATGGGCCCCATCTCGGAAAATCCATTCCGGGAAAATTTTCGAGATCAAACGACCAGATCTTTAAATCAAAGCGATAATTACGGTTCAATTTCAACGGGTGAAATCGTATGTTCATGGGCGTCCAATCTGTGCGATTTTTTATATGCATCCAATCTACAATAGGGCCCACGATTTGGACGGTTTTGATTGTTGTACATGTAAAAACAACATAAGAGTCTAGCCCTAGTTTTTAAAATATTCAAATAAAGTGAGAAGAACGGCCTAGTATCACGTGAAACGGCGTCTATCACGCCGTGAAGACTAAGACGTGAAAAAAGCACTTGTGTGGGAGAAAGGTGAGAACAATATCCCGGGTCTCTTGTATCCACCGTTCAACCAATCTTCTTGCTGATAGATCCTTCTCCATCATAATCTGCTAGATCCTCACCCTTAAACCGTCCACGTCACAGGAAAATGTTGGATCTGTACCGTAGATCTAGTAGATCCCATCATGGATGATCCACGGTTAAAACTCTTTGCTGAATAGATGATCCTACGCATCCAATGGGTGGCTTTCAAATGGACGGTGAATCGAAAAAAAAATTAACGGTTCTGATTCATTGTCGTGAAGGTGAAAGGAAGGGGTGGGTGGGATTTTCTTATGAGTGTGGGTTTTTCGAACTATGGGCCATCCTTGGCATAATCAGGTACGTTGATGGTCAGGATCTACAGTCTCCTGCCAGGTGTACGGTGGATGGTGGAGATGTAGTATTGTGATAGGGGCCGATCTTTCATGTCATGTCCCAAGATGCTTGACTCTAAAAAAAGACAGAATGTTATAAAAGAAAAAGGTGAAAAGGCCTTGATTTTAGGGTTGATGTTTGATGGATGGGAAAAGAACAAGTAAGATTTCTACCGTACACATGGCATGTATCTTGAAAATGAACGGCACAAAAAGTGGGGCCCACTCTAGATTAAACATATCCCATTAATGGAATTCATTAGACAATCCGTACCTCTGATCAAGGGAAGTTTGTCCGTTGAATTTGGACCATTTAATACTTAGTTTTTGGGATCGGCAGCTATAGGGTCTAGCTATAGTGTAACCCGATAAATCGGTGGTTCAGATTCGAGCTGATGGCACGTGTACGGTTAGGGAAGCTCCCCCTACACAATGTGGTATAAAAATACAGCACCTTATTATTTCTCTTATCTTAATCAATCTCACTAATCCAAATTGCTTCAAAAAGTGCCTACCTCATCACTTCAAACGTATTTATCTGTGGTTTGTGTATGCACTTTCATTCATGTGCATGCCGGTGTATGATTGCATACGCCCGTGTAACAATGAGAGAGCTGGGAGGAAGAGAGTAGATACGTGGAGGGTTTCATGCATATCTCATGCAACGTACGGACTGGAATTCGCTACAACACCTATTTTACGCACTGTGTAAAACACCCAAGCGTGTCGGGCCCACCGTATTGTATATATGAAATCTGATCCGTCTATCAAGTTTTATAATATATTTTAAATCGTATGGAAAAAAATCAGATGGACCCACAACTCAGATTAGCCACACGATATGGAACAGTGGGAATGAGATGTTGACCGTTGGTTTTTGTTTGGGGCTACCATGGTCATGTGCATCCTTTATCAAAACCGTTTATCAAGTTGAGTCACTAAGTTGAAGAGAATTTTTAAAAAAATTCCTGATGGAATACTCAGGTGGGCCACACTGTGTGAAGATAGCATTTTTGCCACTAACTTATGTTTTCACATTGGTGTGGCCCATTTGATATATGATTTGAGTCCATATTTTGTATGTATGATCCAAATAATTTTTCCCACCAGATGGACGGAGTGGATGTTACACATACAACATGGTAGGCCCCACAGAGGCTGGGTATTTGACGCCATTTGTAAAACAGGTGTGGTAGGCGATTCCGGTACTCATGCAGCTGATTTCCAACCGACAACGGGTCATCTACCGGCAACGTGTGGCAATTGTCGGTACCGTACAATCTTTTCTGACAGAGTAAGTACTACTTATGTAAGAAATCTGTACCATTAAAATGGTAATCCCAGTCATGAACACCATCTGGTACAGAAATCAAGTGAATCCAGCTAACAGGTGGGCCATATGTTGGAGTCAGAGGACAGCCGACGCTTTGACTCGGCAAACAGAGTTGGCCCACCTAGTTAATGGATAAGCTGAGGTGGGCCCTATTGTTTTAATGGTACTGATTTCCTAAAGGGTGACATGCAGGCTGTAAAGATAGCACCAAACCACAAGTTGTTGTACAGCTGCCTGTAGGTAATGAGTTTCTCTTTACCTGTGTGTGGGTGATGGGACGCGGATTAGCTACTGACAGGTTGAGTAGCTATCTCGCTACTGAAGTGACGTCACCAACTAATGTGGGCCTCACCGTGATGTATGTGTTGTATCCGCACCGTCCATCCATTTTAAGAGATCATTTTAAGGCACGGTCCTAAAGAATGAGACAGATCCAAAGCTTAAGTGGACCCCACCAAAGAAAAGAGTGTAGATTGATCTCCTACCATTAAACAATTCTTGAGGCCACAAGTTTTCGATCAAGATGATACTTGTGTTTTTCCTTCTTCCATGTATGTGTGAACTTATGAACAGGTTGGATCTCAAATAAACATCATGGTGGGCCCTAGGAAGGTTTCAACGGTCACATTCACTGTCCCCACTGTTTTCTTTGGTGCGGTCCACTTGAGATTTGGATCTGTCTTATTCTTTAGATCATTCAATAAAATGATCTCTCCAAATGAATGGACGGTGTGGATACAATACATACATCACGGTGGGGCCCACAGAATTTGGTGACGTCCTTCAGTAGCAAGATAGCTGCTTAACCTGTCAGTAGCTAATCCGCGTCCTGGGTGATGGATGGATGGGCGCGACTTGGGTGAGACCCCGGAACCAGCGATGTGGGTGGGACCCTGAACCTAGGGCCCACCTTGGTGTATTTGTTGTATATCCATGCCGTCCATTTGTTTCTTCAGATTATTTTAGGACGATGTCCGAAAAATGAAGCACATGCAACTTTTAGGTGGACCACACCATAGGAAGCAGTGCTCATTGAACTGCTACCATTAAAAACTTCCTGGAGTCCTCCGTAATGTTTATAGACCATCTAATCTGTTGATTAGATCACGTAGGTAGGGATGATGGGTACTCAGGCTGTTAGAAATGGCGGACATGGATTGCCTGCGAAAGCCTTTCGCAGGCATCTCCTGCACTCGGAATCAAGGCGGGGCCCACCGTGATGTTTGTGAGAAATCTACGCCGTCCAACCGTTTTTCAGATCATTTTAGGCGTTGAGACCAAAAATGAAAGGGATCCAAGACTCGAGTGGGCCGACATAAAGCAAAAAGGTGGGTATGGAAATTCCTACCGTTGAAACCTCTGTGGGGTCAAAGTGATGTTTATATGCCATCTATACTGTTCATAATGTCATTCCTACTGAGATGAACTGAAAACACAAATATTATCATGATTCGAAACTTCTGTGGTCCCACGAATATTTCAACTGTGGAAGTTCAATCGTCACTTTTTAGGCCCACTTGAGTCTTGGATCCTGTTCATGTTTTTTCTCAACACCTAAAATAATCTCACAAAACGTTTGGACGGCGTAGATTTCTCATAAACATCACGGTGGACCCACCTAGATTCCGATAGCAGGCAATCCGCGTCTAGAAATGACTCAGAAATTGCTGACGTGGCATATAAATAATTCAAAATAGACCGTCCAAATTATGGGCAACAGTTCGGATGTAACACCGACAAAAATTTAGTGCTATTTCATTATCGAAATATCAGATTGCTTGATTTTTATTGGACGGTTGTAAATGATAAATTCCAATGGTAATATTTGAAACACTAGTGTCAGCGAATCAGAGATTAGAATTATTCGACGAACCTGATTTCAGTGATTTTCATAATGTGGTCGGTTTAATTAGGGTAATATGATCCACGTGTACCATTTATAAGTGCCTGTGTATCAAGAGTCATACGGAGCCGGAGTATCAAATAACTGCCCTTTTTAGCGACACTTTTTGGAAAAAGATAATGCAAGGAAAAATATCTACAAATACGCATCGAATATTATCTTATCTGAAGCCTGAAGTAGATCTGGTGTTGTTTGTGATGAACCCATCTTGGTCCATTGCAACTCGTCACCGTACACGTGTCACCACGGTTGATTAATCCAGATCGATCATCTCGTAAAATCCTTGAAAACTGATATAGAGAATTCAATAATTGGACGAATCTAGCCATCTATTAGGTGGTATCTTTCTCTTAAAATGTGGAGCGTTTATTTTTTCTATTTCTTCCAACGGATCAAAAGTGTAGAATCATCTAATCTGAGCGGTTGTTGCATTGTTATATCACTGTGGTACCAATACCAGATGGAGAATCTCGATTTTATCGTCCACACAACAATGTCTACTGAGAAGTGATTCATCACGATTAACTGAAGTTAATTTCTCGCGATGAGTAGAGTAAAAATAGCAATTGCTCGTATGATAGTTCACCACCATTTTAAAACTGATGGCGAAACTTCCACCATCCCAAATGGCATAAATTTTAAAGATATCTGGACCAAGTGAGCAGATTATAATAACCATCTGATCCTTGCCATTGAATTTTAACAGATTTTTATTTATCTTCTAACCGTTAATTTGATGGCCACAGATTGGACGGTTAGGATTGTTCAACCAGTGTACGTTTCTCAAGAAATCATCCGTCCATGATGTGCCCCAAAATTTGAAAGGTCCAGAAAGCAGCAATTGAATTCCTCACAAGTAAGGAGGATGAGGGATCACCACCTTTTTGAAAAATGGTGGTGAACTAGCACCAGAGCTTTGTTCCACAAAGTAGTCTTTTTTTCATGTGGTGAAATAGGTATGTAGACCCTTAGCGTAGAAAATGGACCATTGAAATCCGGCGTTAATCTTGGGCCTACTATAGCATGTGGGTCCCACTTTAGATGTGGTCCACACACACCCCCACCTTTTACTTATAATTATTCTAATCTAATAATGAGAATGCTTCTTTTTCAGTGAAATGAAGACACATGCCACCAACAACAAACAATGACATTATAGTTGTTTTTTTTGCACTACCCTCAACACTTATATATAGCAACCTCTCCTTTGCACATCTCCTTCACAAAAACCCTAACCCTAACCCTAGCCCTAACCCTAAAAGAGAGGAAAAGAAAGGGCCCACCACTAGAAAAACACTATCATGGCCACTCTCCAAGGAGACAATGTGGTTGTACCACAGATGAAGCTTGAGAGGTTGCTAAGCATGAAAGGTGGCAAAGGAGAGACAAGCTATGCAAACAACTCACAAGCTCAGGTACTATCATCACCACCCTTGATTTTGGCTATTGTTGATGGGCCCCATGATGGTTAGATCGTCCGATCGGGGACCCCATCGGACGATGATCATAGCCCGTCTCTTTGATCATATGGGTAAGATCTTCTAAATATAGGAGATGATCTCATGGTGTGGTCCATTGCATGATGGGGCCTCCTTGATCAATGGCTTTGGTTACCTTGAGGTGGGCCCCACCTGTATCATGGTTGGTACCTGATGCTTGCATGTATCAGGTATACGTTTGTACGTATATGCATGCTCTAGAGAGAGGGTATCAGTACTGCTACTATAGCTCCATTAATATTACTATAGTAGTAGTTGTTGTTGATGTTGTGATTGTTATTTTTGTTGCTCTTGTAGAAGTACTCTGTATTGTTGTTGTTATTTTTTTGAAAAAGCAAGCAAGAAAAGACTCTTATTGCTAACTCAGGCAAAGCTCAAAAGAAATAAAAGCAGAAGAGATGATACAAACCCTTGCAAAATAAAAAAAAAAATAAGGGAAAAGAAAAAACTCTTATTATGGTTGTTGTTAGTGGTAGTGCAATTAATAGTGTTCATTTACCACAATAGTAGCCACAATAGTAGTTGTTGCTGTGGTTGAATTTCCTCTTCATACAAATAAGATAACTGATGTTTTTCATCATGGGTGTTGATGATTTTCCGAGTAGGCCCGACATGCTCGATCCATGCTTCACCTCCTCGAAGGCACGCTAGATGCGATGCCTCTCCCCCTGCCGGCCGACACCTTCACAGTCGCCGACTTGGGCTGCTCCTGCGGCGGCAACACTCTCTTCATCATCGACGTTATCATCAAACACCTAATCAAGAGGTATGATGGGTCTGGATGTGTGCCGCCTGAGTTCCAGGCCTTCTTCTCCGATCTACCGTCGAACGATTTCAACACCCTCTTCCAGCTTCTCCCTCCTTTAACTGTTAAAGGCAGCCTAGAGGAGTGTCTCGCCGCCGATGGGGCCCGCTCTTACTATGCGGCTGGCGTCCCTGGATCGTTCTACCGTCGATTGTTCCCGGCCCGCTCGATCAACGTCTTCCATTCAGCCTTCTCCTTGCATTGGCTCTCTCAGGTTTTCTGTTCTTCACCTGAATTTGATTATTGTATGTTAATATACGTTTAGATGCATAACATCTTCATTAGAAGAGAGATTATTACATACAAGCTGTTGTATGTGATCATTCACCTACAGCCCTTCTTTTAATGCCACGTGTCACACGTGTAGAAGATCTACACCGTGCATAAGGTGGCCAGATGGTGATGATCACCTGGAGAGAAAATTGGGATGGCCCACTTATTATTTTGCCACCCTAGTACACTTGAGTTGTACAAACGGCTGTCATGTGATTTTGATGCTGTGCCCAGCTTGATGAGTGGATTGTTCGATTTTTTTTTTTTTTTCGTGAGAGGTGATCATGATGGTGTGGCCTACCTTTTGGACCGTTCAGATCTTCTACACATATGGTACGTTGGTGGGAAAGAAATGGCTGCATGGGAAGTTCACATACAGCTGCTCGTACGGAGATTTGATAATGAGAACTTTTTATCCACACGCACGCACACGTGCCAATATGGAACATGTGTGTGAGATCTTAGCTTTCCATCTGATGGGCTACACTTTTAGATCGTCTGGCTTAAAAATCAGGTGGTGTTAATTACTCTTGAGAGGACCCACAATGGAAAGTAAACTGACGGTTGACACGTGTACAAATATGGAATACGTGTGGAAGATCTGATATTTTCATCAGGTGGGAAATGGAATTGAATCCGAGCCGTTTTACTCCTCAGGTGGGCCACAATGTATGAATTGAACAATTTTTTTCTGCCGTCCATTTGAATTTGATGAAGTGGTCCACCTGAGGTGTGAAATGGCCAAACCTACTTGTGGAAGGCTCAGATCTTACACGTGTGCTCCATATAAGTGAGAAATTTCTTTGGCCCACACGCACTGGACCGGAGATTTCTACAACACATGTTGTATGCAGCCGGTGAAGCTGTGTGGAGCCCACCGTATTGTCAGTGTAAAATCCACTCCGTCCATCAGGTGATACTTATGATTTTTACCAAACATCGAAAAATTCTGCTCGATACAGATTTCGGGAGGGCCACACCATTGAGAACAGTGTAGAATCGCACCCAAAACCTCTAGTTTAGGCTGACTGACCCACCTGAGTTTTGTATCAGCTTCCTTTTAGGTTGATTTTTTCATCCTGGTGAGGCTCACCACATGGACGGGTTGGATGGAATATATACATCATAGTAAGCTCCACACACAAACATACGGTTGACATCTTCTCCCCATTCTTCCATTTGTGTGGCCTACCTGGGACTTGGATCGGCCTGAATTTTGGCCTGGGCATCTATCGCCACGTGTCACATCTTATGGACCGAGTGGATGCCACACACACACCAGGTGGGCTCCACAGAGCTCGGGTATTGTACTCAGTGCATGCAGCAGCAGCTGTTGGAAAGTGTTCCAGTCCACACGCACCTTTACACGTGGAAACTAGTGCCACGTGGGATGAGTGGTATGGGTAGTTTAGTCACCATACCGGGTGGTCTACTCACCAGGTCTTAACTTGTAAATTAGATGCATGTACTTACTTACCTTAGATTCACGTACACACCTAGTTGGCAGGTTAAGTTTGATATATGTCATGAATGGCACATACATGCTTATGTCCACGGACTCTCGCACTACCTGTCGTTCAGCGGACGCATATTGTTCCTTTCCCACAAATATGTGCCTCGAAGCCACATATGCCGCGTCCGTATGTTCGTTGTCATGGTCTTCCTGAATCGGCAAAAGGACTCCAGTTCCAGATTACTCGACTTCTGGCCACCCAGATACAAGGACCAAACGAACCCATCTTGAAGCCACCTGGGGTGGCTAGTTCCACCCCGGCCCGAAGAGAAACCCTGGGTGAAGCTCCTGCGAACCTTACTGAACCACCTTCTCCATGAACTTATTTCTTTGAAAGCACACCACCCGGGGTGGTAGTACCCACACCTACCATCTTTCCGTACCGCAACAATTTTAACCGTTGGATCGTGTGTGATCTTGATTGGACGGTCGTTGCGTGCTGGGAAGAGAGATTGATTGGTTGGTGGGCCTCACATCTGATGGGTTTGGATGATATTTCTCTGCATGTGCCAACCGTTTGATTAGGGAAGCGTGCTCATCATGTGGGCCACACGGGTATTAGAAAGCCGACGTCCTGGCCCAAACTGTGTGATCCAACGGCTGGATTCCATCCGGTTGATCAAGACCGCTGATCTATGATGGCCCACTAAATGAACGGCTTAAAACATGGTCCACATCACGTACACCCATGCGGCCCACTTGAAGAATGGCCATGATCTGGCACACATGTACACAAAATCAGTGAGTTTGGGCCCACGAATGGGCCAGAGAAAGGCCCAATACTAACCACACATTGTGATGCATACAGGGTCTAGTGGACGGCCAGAAGCGCGACCACTTCAACATTCCGGTGTATGCAGCCAGCCTACAAGATTTCAAGGAGGTGGTCGAATCCGACGGCTCATTTTCGATCAACAAGCTCGAGATCTTCCGAGGAGGCAGCCCGTTGGTGGTGAACCGTCCGGATGACGCCGCGGAGGTGGGCCGCGCCCTCGCCAACAGCTGCAGGGCAGTGTGTGGTGTTTTGGTGGACGCCCATCTCGGCGATCAGCTTAGCAATGAGCTCTTTGATCGGCTCGAGCGGCGGGCCATGATCCACGCCAGGGAACTGGTGGAGCATCTACAGTTCTTTCATATAGTGGCCTCACTTTCTTTAAGGTAGGAAAATGGACGGCTATGATGGAGTGATCACTACCTTAGGACAGCTTTTCAATAGATGCATGTGTTTCTTTTCTTTCCCTGCTTCCCATCTAGGGATTATCAGGTCCAGGTGCACTGGTGCACCTATTATGTACAACTTGGGCTCTTGGGTAAGTGATCCGGACCATTGATCTGGTGGGCCTCACTATGGATGGGTGGTTCCCCAAACACCTTTTAGATTGGTCGGTTGTGGAATGATACAATAGGTGTACTGATGAGAGAACAAAGATTGGATGGCTGGGATAATTCGATCTGAATGGTTTTCGGGGCATCAACCATCTACGCTGTTGACCATCAGAACAACGGTCCGGATCTGATTTGAATGGTTCTCTTCCTAAGCATGTAAACTAACATGTGACATGTAATATATTACATGGAATATAGTTGCAGTTTTTCTTTTTCTGTTAAGCACTTCTTTTCTGAGACCGAGTTAACTCGACTCAGCTGGGTCGGATCAACTCAAAGTCTTCACCAGGTCTTGACTCAACTCGGGATTTAATAATAATATTTAAATTATTTAAAATAATTATATTTAATCTTACAATAAGATGGGTTAGCTCAATTGAATGAGCGAATGGACTCAATGAGTCATGTGCATTTAAGACCTGACCCAAGTCAACCCAACTGTATATGATTATGTGAGTCGGATCTCGACTAACCCACCCCAACCCGATTGTTACATTTAAGAATAAAATATGAGGCACAACCTAGCCTAGGTATTGGATACATTCATACATTTAAAAATAAAATCATTTTTTCTTTATTTTCTTACATCAAATCAGGCCGAGTCATCTGACCAACCCGTGGATGGTGGGCTGGATCAAGTACAGTTCAACCCATGCCCAAACCACTGACCTAAATGGGTCACATTTCTAGCCCGAGACCAGACCCATCGCCACCCCTAGCCCTAACTAGGGTGGTAAATGGTCAGGTTTGGGGCCTGTTTAGCCAAAACTAGACCTACCCATTTACTAAATGAGTATAGGTCCAAATTTTAAATCCAAACCCTTTTATTAAAAGAGTGGGTCTTAATCAGGTTTGAATTAACCCATTAGACCCATGGTAGAGGGAGATCCACCCATACCCATTTATAAATGGGTCGGGTCTAATAGATCTAGGTCTGGATTTGGTATGCAAGCATTTTTACTAGGTTTAAAATCGGGTTTGGACGGGTCCAGGCCTGGATGGGTCCCTTGCAACATGGACCAAACCTGTCCACTTACTAAATAGGTTCGGGTCAGGTCGGGCCTAATATAAAGGAACCAAATCCAGACCCGTTTAGCAACTAGGTCTAGACCCAAAACCATACCATTTAACAAATGGGTCTGGGTTGGGTCTAAATGGGTTGGGTCTGGGTACCCCCATCGGTCCGCTGACCCATTTACAGCCCTAGCCCTGACCCACTCACCTATGTCACAGGCCCAAACCCAACCGGCGGCACCCAAAACCAGAGAGAGAGAGAGAGAGAGAGAGAGAGAGAGAGAGTCTCACAATATCACAACACGCTAACATGCACCTCTCTATTTCAAAGATGAAAAAAACATTAGACAGCTTGCATTCAAGATCTTTCCCATCCCATTCACAAAAACAAAATAAAAAAACAAACAAAAAATTTCCCAAGGCCAGGCCCAAAGAAAGTCTTTTATACTCACTCTCCCACATCATACTCAGGTGACCAGAAGATGATTATATCAGCCTCCTCAGGCAATCTAAAGCTTACCCTCTTCCCCTTCATGTTCCTACTCTGGCTCCTGCTTAGACATGGGGCCAGTCCCTTGATCTTGGTGGGCCCGGTCTTCCACCTCAATTGGGCTTCTCACCAATGGACACACCCTTGTGGATGATTGCTTGATTACTTGAATTTCTCTCCCATTCATCACATCTCTTCTTATCATAGCTGGAGAAGCCAAGAGCCAATCCTCCAATGTAACTTTCTCCTACCACCTTAGCCACCTTTGCTTCTCTCTCCTTTTCCTGGTGCAACTCCTTCCTCTTCCCACTACTCCTTAAGCAGTCCATCTTCATCAGATCGACGATGACCGACGACTGTGGGCCTGATGGGTTTTTTTTCATCTGGGCCGTTGTCATCTTCCGGCAGCTGATCTCGGTCCAGATCGCGATCGCCTGAGGCTGCATAGTTGTGCTCCCATCTTTTGATCTTAGGACACTTAGTGGTTGTTCATGTCATGATAGCATTGATTGAACGGCTGGATCGGGAAATGATCGGTATCGGCGCTTCAAAATGGTTTATAAAGAAGTGGGACGGATCGATCGAGAGGCGGGGATGTGCATGAAGACATAGACAACTGCTTAGGTAGTATCTATATTGGCTTAAGTATCATATGTTTTGGCTGTTCTTTGTCTAAGTGCAACATTGCTAGGATTAAACTATGATTTATAAATGGATTATTGTGTTAGTGTCTAGTGATTGTTTAATGAATTGTTTTGAACCCAACATCTATCAATCCAGACCAACCAATTGATGGGCCATCCCAATCCTTCGAAGGTTGGAATTGTTATTTTTAATGGCTCGATCAATAGATTCTTTTATGGATTGTGTGTTCTTTAACTGTTCTTGACCATCCAAAAATGGGTGATGGATCGGATGGACATTAACTTTCAATCAGACAGTGGGCCTTTTGGTTTTGTTACAAATCATTGAAGAGGCCATGCACTGATTGGACAGTTCAGATCCATTGCCAAAGTTCACCTGAAGGGTCGGATTCTCCCAGATGAATGTCATATTGTGGGGGCGTAGTAAACTTCTATCACGTCAACACCCAATTGGACAAAAGACAGTGATTAGTGATTGTAGATAGACAACTGGCCTGAGTCATTCCATACAGCTGCTGTATCTGATACACCCATTTGTTTCTTACCTATCATCCCATCACTCGTAATAGAGTATCTGATCCACGCAAAAGGTGGGACACACCATTTTAATCAAACTTAGGTAAATTTTACAGTAATCTATTCATGGGGTGGGACACAAAGTTAAAATGTTTTGAGATCCGATGGAATGTGCTACTGTGATGATGTGGCCCACTCAATAAGTAAATCAGACTGATTTTAATATCAATTGATCATCACGCCTCGACCCATCTTTTGGACGGATCAGATATTGTACAAATGGGAGATTTTGGGGTGGGGGGAAGGAAATGGTTGGATGAGATACAGCTGCTATATCTCATCCGTGGATTCCCTTCCTTGTTTTGGCCGTAATCCATTGGACATTGGGAAACTGAACGAAGTCTTGTTTTTGTCGTTCAGAGCTTTGCTGCACACGCCTGTACGAGCGAGCCCATCGAGAGAAGGGACTCGGATTCAGTAGTGATCCCTCCAGTACCGAGCTCGATACCTCGGTACTAGTCGGTGCTGCCAAAAGATGTGGGCCCCACATACACCAGAGTCGGGGACGCGGATTCAGTAGTGATCCCGTACTGGTCGGTGCTGCAAAAAGATATGTGGGCCCCAGTATGATGTGTGTGTTTTATCTATACAGTTCATTCATTTTTTCAGATTATTTTAGGGAACGAGGCAGATCCAAATCTCAGGTGGACCACACTACAAAAAACAGTGTTAATTGAATGCCCACCTTGAAAACTTCTTGAGGCCCACAAAAGTTTTGGACCAAGCTGATATTTGTGTTTTCCCTCCATCCACATCTGTGTGTGACCTAACTAACAGGTTGTATGGCAATTAAACATTACAGTAACACCCAGGTCCAAAGCTCAAGTGGCAGACTCAGTGAAGATAGCCTCGTTTCAACACTCTCATGGTATCGATTCCCATAGTGGGGCCGCAAATATTGTGATGTGACTAACAGGGATGGGTGATCATATAGATTATAGATTCTATAGCCTTAAAATCAAACCCGTATGTTGAATAAATGGGCCACAATTTTATAAATAAATGCTCAGCTTGGAAAAATTGACCATTCTTTTTAGCATACATCTCTTTCAACCTATAGCTGCATGGTCAGCGGACCAGCTTGAGTTTTGGGCAAGGACTTCTGCTTGGATCTCAATCCTGTGTGCCGCACTGGCACATCTGATGACCTACAGAGCAGCTTCCTTGTACATGCCTTGTGTGCCTTGTGGTAGGGCTCTCAATTGAGCGGGTCAAATTCGATGTCCAATACATTCTAAACTTGTATAATTTAGAGTTGGATCTTAAAATAAGTTTGATTGGTTAAATGGATTGAATTTAGATTTGCAAAAATAAATTTAAATCATATTCTAGTTATATTCGGATTAAGTTGTGAGATCTAATCAGATCCTCATTATTGTATGATCCAAGCCTTCAACGGAACTCTTTTGAGAAAAGTGGTCTTAAAGCCCACTCGTAGGTCTATTATGATGTATATGTTACATCTATATAGTCTATTCATCTGACAGATTATTTAAGACCATAAGCCCGAATGTGGAGAAGATCAAGATCTTAGGTGGACCATTCAGCAGGGAACAGTGAAGTTGTGTGTCCACCATTGAAATTGTTTCAGGCCCACTGTGATGTATATGTGTCACTAAAAGTTATCCCATATAAGTCTCTTTAGGCCTTTTATAGGCTAATGAACAGAGTGGATCATCCGTACCCGAACCCTACTTGGCCAAAGATTAGGAGAGAGAGACACTAGAAAGTAAGCATCAAAGGTAGCGTTGGACAAGAACAGCAATTTTACCGAACAATATGCTCAGTTCGATTCGAAAAAAATGAACCAAACAATCGGTTCGCATATCCATTGCCAAAGTGCACACGAAGGAAGGGCCAGATTCTCCAGGATGAATGTCATATTGGTACTTGTGGTATTGTGGGGACGTAGCAAACTTCTATAACGTCAACACCCCATTGGACAAAAGACAGACAACTTGCCTGAGTCATTCATACAGCTGCTGTATCTGATACACCCATTTCTTTCTCACCTATCATCCCATCACTCGTAATAGAGTATCTGATCCACGAAAAATGTGGGACACACCATTTTAATTAACTTATATAAAATTCACACTGATCTATTCATGGGGTGGGACACAAAGTTAAAATGTTTTGAGATCCGATGGAATGTGCTACTGTGATGATGTGGCCCACTCAACAAGTAAATTAGACTGATTTTAATATTAGTTGATCATCACGCCTCGACCCATCTTTGGACGGATCAGATATTGTAGAAATGGGACGTTTTGGGGTGGGAGAAGGAAATGGTTGGATGAGACACAGCTGCTGTATCTCATCCGTAGATTCCCTTCCTTGTTTTGGCCGTAATCCACTGGAGATTGGGAAACTAAACGAAGTCCTGTTTATGTCGTTCAGAGGAGCTTTGCCAGACGCCTATACGAGCGAGCCCATCAAGAGAAGGGACTCGGATTCAGTAGTGATCCCTCCAGTACCGAGCTCGGTGCTGGTCGGTGCTGCAAAAAGACATGTGGGCCCCACATGCACGAGCCCATCGAGAGGGGAGACTCGGATTCAGTAGCGATCCCCGTACTGATCGGTGCTGCAAAAAGATATGTGGCCCCACTGATGTATGTGTTTTTAATCATGCAGTCCATTCATTTTTTCATATTATTTTTCAGGGAACGAGGAAGATCCAAATCTCAAGTTGACCACACCAAAAGAAATAGTGTTGATTGAATGCCCACTGTTGTGAACTTCTTGGGGCCACAAAAGTTTTGGACCATGCTGATATTTTTGTTTTCCCTTCATTCATATCTGTTCCAGATCTTAATGTGATCTAACCAACGGGTTTTATGGCAATTAAACATTATAATAGGCTCTAGGAAGCTTTTAATGGTGAGCATTCAATCATCATTGTTTCCTATGGTGTCGGACATCTGAGATTTGGATCTTTCTATTTTTTGGCTCATGCGCTAAAATGAGCTTGCAAAATGGATGGACAGCATGGATAAGACACATACATCATGGTGGGCACCAGAGAGCACTATCAAAGCCAAGTCCGTCAAGAAGCCACCCATGGGCAAAGCTGCAGCCATTGGAAAATCCTAGCCATTCATCAGACAGGTCCCACCACAAGGAGTCATTTGCCTAAAATCAGGCTTGTCTGCTTGTCAATAGGGGTGGGCAACGATCCAGGCTGGGCCGAGTTAGCCCTAGCTTGGTTTAGCTTAGCTTGTTTTTGTGCCACCTAGTTTGTAGATCGATTCAGTTTGGGCTTCAAGCCGACCCATGTAGCCCGAGTTTGGTTTGCTCTAGAAAAATCCGGTTCGAGCCGGAATCGGTTTGGTCGAAAATTTCAAATCAAGAATAGGGTGGCAGCTCTTTTTTTTGTTTGTTTGTTAGTTTAAATAAAAAAAATTAAAAATTAGAAAAATAAAAAATATATAAAAATATCTTAATACATGATGTTTAACAACATCTCCAAAGATTAGTACAACTTCAAAGTAGACATGTAAGAGCCTTTTCCAAACAAAAGTACATCAGCATAATTTTACAAGAGCAAGGAAACAATGTACATTCATGTATATGTATTATGGATTATCCACATCATCATGTATATGTATTATCCATGCTGTCCATCCGTTTTTACATGTATTTTAGGACATGATCCCAAAATAGAATCATATCCAAAGATCAAGTGGATCATACCATAGGAAACAATGTGCCTACAATCTACGAGCCGAATCAAATCGAGCTTTGAGTCGAGCCCAGCCAATATTGCCTTAGTTTGACCTTGGTTTGTTTTTTCAAACAAGCTTGACTCCGAGGCTTGGTTTGGTTTAAACTTTTATTCAAACCAATCCAAGTTGAGCTTTTTAAAACCAACCCGAGCTTAGTTTTCGAGCTGGCTTGGTTTGTGCCGAGCTCTACTTGCCAGTCGAAGTCAGTTTAAGAAATGGCCCAAGGTTTTCTTACCCATCATCCCGTTTCTACCATCGTTGCGTGTCTGATGAGTATAGTGGCTTGATCTTTTGGTAGGGCCATCTACACCGCAGGGTCCACCTGATGGATGGCCCGGATCTCAGCATTCGGCACATGATGTGGCGTCTTCCCGTATGGGGCGCAGGATTGGGTACTCCCCCCACCAGGACCTAGCTAGAGACGGACGGTCCTGTCAGGGGCTCTATAGGGCCCACTGTGATGTATTTGTTTTATCCATTCCGGTCCATCCATTTTCAAGGGTCATTTCAGAATATGATCCAAAAATGAGGTAGATTAAAGGCTCAAGTGGACCACACTAGAGTAAGCAGTGGTGACAATAAACTTCAGTTGAAACTTTCTTATGTCCCACCATGATGTTTAGTTACCATCCAACCTGTTCATAAGGTCACATAGACCTGGATGAAGGGAAATTATTAGTATAATATTGATCTAAAACTTCTGTTGCCTCCAAGAGGCTTTCAGCAGTAGGAATTCAATCCCCACTGTTTCCTGTGGTGTGGTTCACTATAAACTTCAATTTACTTTATTTTTTTGGATCATGCCATGAAATGATCTTTCAAATTGGATAAACGGCTTGGACAGAGAAAATATATCACTGTGGGCCCCACAGATCGTCCTGTCCTGGCAGGGGTAGTACCCAATTCGCGCCCGTGTATATGCACTGGATTGGTACTTGATTTGGAGGTTTGCTAATCCCATAGGGCCACATAAGGCACCGCACCGGTGCACGATCCAAGCCGTCTGTCACGCGGGTGTGTGATCATATAGATTATAGATTCTATAGCCTGAAAATCAAACCGGTATGTTGAATAAATGGGCCACAATTTTATACATAAATGCTCAGCTTTGGGAAAATTGACCAATCTTTTTAGCATACATCTCTTTCAACCTATAGCCGCATGATCAGCGTACCAGCTTGAGTTTTGGGCAAGGACTTCTGCTTGGATCTCAATCCTGTGTGCGCACTAGCACATCTGATGGCCTTCCGAGGAGCTTCCTTGTACATGCCTTGTGGTAGGGCTCTCAATGGAGCCGGTCAGATTCGAGATTTGATTCGTTCCAAATTCATATAATGCTTAATTGGATCTTAAAATCAATCTAATTAATTAAATAGGCTGGATTCGAATTCACAAAAATAAATTCAAATCATATTCAAGTCAAATTCAGATCTAATAGTAAGATTCAATCGATCCTCATTATTGTATGGTTCAAGCCTTAAACGGAACTCTTTTGAGAAAAGTGATCATAAATGATATATATGTTACATCTATACAGTCCATTCATTTGACAAATCATTTAAGACTATGGGCCGAACGTGGAAAAGATTTAGATCTAAGGTGCACCATACAATAGGGAACAGTGAAGTTGAGTGTCCACCATTTAAATTCTTCTAAGCCCACTATGACGTGTATATGTAACACAGTGAGGACATGGGAGGTTAATCACCGTCTTTCTCACCAATTGGTTCTCGAATCCATGAGAACTCACAAATTGGTTCTCGAGTTCACGAGAAGATTAAACAAGATAAAAAAGAAAATAATTCCAAAGAAATTTATGATAATTGATTGAAAGTCTAAAACGGAATTACATTGCGGAAACTAAACCCTAAGTAAAATATCAGACTTCTACTCAAACTCTAACTCCTAGAAAACCCGACTTACTATAAATAGTAAACTTATTATTTCTAGAAGTCTCTCAATCTTACTAGAACTCATGGATTTCTGCTAAAAATAGAAAATTTTCAAACGGGCTCAACCATGTTATTCTACTAATTATTCTAAGCCTCATGTTCGGCACTACCTCTAAAACCCTACGGATCAAAAGTTATGATCGAAATAAAACTTACTATAAATAGTAAATTTGAAAATAAACTAGCCTAATGACCATCGATCCAGTTGAATCTCGCAATTCGGGCATGGGCAACCTGACGTAGCGGGGTTGGGTGGCTAAAGTAGCTCGAGCTATAGCAAAATCATATATTATATGTCCAAAAACTCATTTCGGATTGCGAGATACGACCGTTCTACGGTCCTGATGGTTCGGATCACTTATGACCCCAATCGGTCTTCTTTTGGTCCATCTGGGCCATGTAGTAATCGGTGACCCGCTCTACATCAATATGTCACCAAAAGCTACCCAATATAGTCTCTTTGGGCCCTTCATAGGCTAATCGAGTTAATAAACAGAGTGGATCATCCGTACCTGGACCTACTTAACCAAAAATTAGAAGAGAAAGAGAGGTTGAGACATTGGAACCATAAGCATCAAAGGATGCTACTCCAACGTCAGCGTACCGTGTACCCCTTTTTGGGCATGAATGAGGCCCACCTTAATGTATATGTTATATCCACACCGGCCATCCAATTTTTTATATTATTTTATGCCACGTCCCAAAAAGGAGACATGCCAAGTCATGGTAAACAGTGGGATTTGCATCATTTTGCTTCTAAATTAAATATATTATATTATATATTTTTTAGATTTGTGATGTGGTGGATTCGGACTAGGGCTGTAAATGGGTTAGCAGAACTGATGGGGTACCAAGACCCAACCCATTTAGACCCGACCCATTTGTTAAATGGTACGGGTCTGTGTCCAAGAACAAACCCAGTTGCTAAACGGGTCTGGGTCTGGTTTCCTTTATATTAGGCTCGACCTGACCCGACCCGAACCCATTTAGTAAGTGGGCGGGTTTGGTCTATGTTTCAAGGGACCCGTCCGGCCCAGACTTGTCCAGACCCGGTTTTAAGCCTTGTAAAATGCTTGCATGCTTAATTCAGACCCAGACCCATTTATAAATGGGTCTGGGTGGATCTCCCTCTATCAGACCCGGACTCATTTATAAATGGCTCTGATAGGTTGACTCAAACCCTACCCGGACTTGCCCATTTAGTAAAAAGGACTGGGTCTAAAATTTGGACCTAGACCCGTTTAGTAAATGGGCGGGTCTGGATTTGGCTAAACTCACCCCAAACCCGACCATTTACAGCCCTAATTCGGACCTAGATCCAACCCAAATCCTATAACCATATGAATTTTTGGATGGGAAATAAATCCAGCTATTTATAAGTGGATCGGATATGGATATCACCTTTTGGATTTTTGAATCCAAATCGGATCCAAATCTAATCTGATTCCGGCTACAGATTTTTGAACTTGGAGCCAGATCTTGGATCTGATCTAGATCCGGCCATTGACAGCCCTACCTTGTGGACACATGCAGTATGGGGAAAAACTCTCCTTCTGATAGCACGTCGAACAACCACTTGATCAAAAAGCTCAAGCTGTTGGAAGATGGCATATCAAATTATCAATGAACTTTAACAGTACTACCGTCAATGAAAGCCATTGGCCAGGTTGAGCTTCTATTGGCTTTTGTCCAAGCCCACGGCCACGAATGAACCTGAAAGTTCTGGTTGAACGGACTCATGTAGACAAACGCCCAACCCAAATGAGGCCCATCACAACGGGCTCATGCTGAGCATTGCCCAGTTATAATGCGGCCTGCCATGCAAGTGCATGAATCAGGCGGACCCACTCATGGCCTCGTTGCGGATAATCACAGTGGGCCACTGTGTGGAGTGATACATAGGCCAACAATTAAAATGATTGGGCAACTCCAGCCGTCCAATTGAGAGTTTTGTTGGTAGAGGCAATCGTTCCTTCTTCAGGCCCACTGACTAGATAATGACTACTGCAGCTGAATCTCTTGCATTCAGGAGATGACCGATCCTCATGGCGGTCCGCAAGATCAATGGTTGGAATTCCTCTTCATGAACATATACCGCGCGCACCGGTCCAATAGCACAGAGCTGAAGCTTCTCCACCTCAGCGTGGAAATGATCATAAATACTGCTTGCAAAAGCTTATAAATATTCCCCACCATGCAAAACATGGTTCCCCTAGTTTAGGAACTAAACCAATACAAATATCACAGACTGAAGAAAAAACTACTACACATATCCTAAGTAATAACTACTGTCATGGTGAAGCTGAAGATCCGTCATTACCGGATACATGTGATTCTGCATCCTCTTTTGCAATGGCAACATAGTTCACAGGAGCTGCTGGCCGGTTATTACTGTCCCTCTTCCCATCTTTACTTGACCGGACACCGTTGCTGCCGTTTTGATTTGCGTTGAGAGAGAGCCTCCGGTTGGGTGTCCCGTTGGACGCCCCTCCATTGGCACGTGGGCCCACGACCTTCTTTGGCCCGAGTGGCCGGTTTGGGCTTGGCCTTGCACCAAAGATAGCTTCCTGTTCTGTGTTTAGTTGCTCATGGAACCGTTTCTGATCCTGAAGATGCCGTCAACAAATGAGCTCATAGGGAAGCCTCGATTTTGCATTTACCCAACTACAGGCCCATTTGGACACACTTCCTCAAAAGGGCGCTTCCGAAAAAGGGGGTTCTTCGCACGCTTTTTCGGTGGACTAGGCACTTATTTTGTCCAGTGAAGAATGAAATGGGGGCTTGCAAAGTGCATCCAAACACACAACTTCAACGGGCGTTAGGGTCAAAACAGCATTTAGGCCTCAAACGCCCCTTTGGAGGGTGTGTCCAAATGGCCCCTGGTGTCAACCATACTATAAAGTATGAAGCCATGCGTCAGGTGGGGCCCGTTCTAGAAATGACCTGATCCATGCTAGTCCCTTGCGCGATAGGCAGGCTGACATGTGTAGTTGAATGTGGACTCTTGTGGGAAATCGTATGGACAACCTGACAAGTGCTGTTGCACTCATCAGGCAGGCCACCCATGTCATTGAATGCAGACCGTTGTGCGGCCCACCTCATAAGTTGACCAGCATGATACTCAGGGCAGGTCATCTACAAAGTAAAGCCAACCGGATGTGTGGCTCAGATGTCCTGTGCATGCCAGGTTAGCATGTGGATGCATCTAGAGGAGCAAATGGGATTAGCAGAAGCCAAAAAAGAAATGACGCAGGTGGCCGTATGTACCCTCATTCTACGCTTCTCTTCCTCTCTGTCCTGCCTGAGCATGGCGTATTCATCTAGCATGGCAAGCAGCGGAACGCCATCATACACAAATGACAAGCCACGTTCCTCCTCCCACGCCTGAGTCTTGGCCACCAAGGTGTCAACAAGAGCTAGCAACCAAGTAATAACACAGTCAGGCATGATTGCCAACAGAGAACTGACTGTAAACCAAATGTGCAGCTACAGACTTCTAATTTACCAGTTTTAGGTGTGAAAGAGAATGAGCAGCAGCGAATAAATGAACAAGGAAAAAAGAAAAGAAAAAATGTAAGAGCACATTTGGAATTTGGATGAAGTATTGAATTCATATATTTTCTCCTTCCATAGCCTCCAACATTGGATTTGGAAGAAGCATAACTCCAATTTGGAATTTGGTACATGAAACGATCTAATCGGGCATTGGGCCTAATGGACCAATTGGTAATGGGCTCACATGGTCCATACTATCTGCTCCATATATTAGTATTTTTCTAGGGAAAAAGAAAAAAGATTATTGGGCAACATAGGTGCTCTTATTTTCCTAGCCTCTTATCAGGGTACTAGACAGCATCTGAATGATACGAAATTGAGCAACCTTTGAAATCCTATTAGTAAGATATAAAACAAACTCAAGATCATGTGATTTCTTGCATGGATCAAGCAAACTTTGGCTGATTTAAAGGAAGCGATTACGAATATTTTATTTTATCAAGATAGTGTTTGTGATTAGAAAATAATGGATGGTTAGGATTAGACTACGGTTTCTTTTGCTTCATGAAATTCAAATATACATATAAATACTCTTGTTGTGAATGAACAATGAATGGAAAATGGCGAATACAAAGAAGTTTTCTTTGCTTTTTTTTTTCTTCTTAATTCTGTGTTGGATTAATTTGAGGGGCCAGATGCTCCAATCAGTGAAGTGATTCAACAGGATGCGTAAGTGCATCAACAACAAATTTCCCAGCCAGTCAATAAGCCCTTAGTTGCTGATGGTGCAAGGAGAGATGTCTTCAAGACAAAGAAACAGCAACACACCTACTCATGGAATTTGCATCAATCTTTATACCTACAATGCAGGTATGCCTACATGCATGCACTGAAATTCCCAGCTCGCCATCTGGACTGTGATTTTGGTGGTGAAGGACAATACAAGTAAGATGCTCACGTTATGAAATACCTGGAATTTTGTTTACCAAAACGCGAGCTTTCTCTGCACGTTTGAGGTTCAGGTGCGCACCTCTGCTGCTGTTATACCTGTTTTCATCCTGTTCCAACAAAGCTCACTTCAGAGCAGTAAAAGCTAAAGTAGATGCGTTAACAGTTGGAAGAAATCATGGCTTTGGAGAGAATGGACTCTGAAAATGCATTTTTGCTTCGTATTATTTTTGTTCATTGTTTTGGTTAACATCTCCTTTCTTTTATTAGAGAAAGGGAATGAAAAAGGAGAGATAAATGCATTTTGCACACAAGATCAGTAACTTTGCAGAATGAAAGAAATGTGAGCGGAATGCCTTTTACACACAAGATCAATAAGCATTCAGGAACGCATACACATCAGACAAGAAATTCATTATAGGATATTTCATGCACCCACACACACACACACCCCCCTCATGGGCACTCAAACCCAGGACAGCAGTGTTGAAACGCAGAGTGTCTACCACTGAGCCATGTGAAGGTATTCAAATGTATTAATGTCTATCTGTTGTATGCATGCTTGCACTGGATGAGCAATGCTTATGTCCTACAATGCCTTCATCACATGACTGCACAAACAAAAGTTTCAATAACGGTTTCTAGACATTCAATATGTAGATAAAGAGATTGATTAAGAAATTTTATACATCATAAAAGATATGAGAATGAGAGACCTTTTTTCTGTTTTTTTTAGTACTGTTAATGAGATGAGATAGATGCTTTTGTAAAAGAATGGGATTTGAAATAAATAAATGGGTACCCGATTGTAGTCTTCAAGCCAACTCTCTTCTTCACATGCTGACATCCATTTGTCAACCTTCTCCAGTATTTCTTTTCTGCTGAGGGCTTCTTCTTTGGCTTTGACTGTCTGATTATCCATGTCCGCTAGTAATTCAGAGGGTTCAACATTCCCAGAATCAATCAGAGCCATTATTCTTTCTTGAGCCGCCTCCGAATCGATTTCTATATGAGCACGAGCATATATCTCTTCAAGCTCCGTTTGTTTCTTAAGAGCAATCTCCTTCATCTTGCTGGCCTTCAACTGATCCAACCTTTCAACTTCCACCTCCGCCTTTGCAGAACATTCAAGAAAGAGGGTGAGGTACAGCAATTTGAATTCACTCATGTCTAATGTTTTACGAAATCCATAGACCATTGTAATTATCTAACCTGCTCAATCAGGTCAAGAGCAAGGGCCCCAGGGACGGTGACCTCATCAACAGAAGCTGACATATTACAGGTAACATGATCAAACAAACTCCGCTCCTCCATAGGAGTATCCATTAGGTTCCAAAGATCTAACAGCTGCGCCGCTAGCTCTTGAAGCTGAAATGAAGTTGATTCTTTTAGTTAATACATCCATGATAATTGGAATTTATGTAATTTAAAAAATGCAAAATGCAGTGCATTATTTTTCTAGTGACAGGAATCAACAACAATCCCAAAATGATGACAAGAGAATCCACTGATAAAAGACCCTTACTAGTGCAAATTTTGCTAAAATACTTCAAACAAAAGAATTAATATATCCACAAACATCGTACTATAATAAAATAAAATAAACTACTGAAGTCCACTAAGGGTAAAGCACAGAAACACTAGGTTCCAAGAGTACTCTTAACTTAAGCATGATAACATTAAAAGTACTCTCATGATATAAGCTTCAATATCATCCACTGGATGCAAAGTCACAAACAGGGAATACAAGGGCTATGAGTCTTCTAGTTTCAAAAGCATGCAAACCTCCATAGAAGCACATTACGGCGTGGACTTTTTAGACATTATCATATTTGACATTTCTTCTTACAGAAAAAACCCACAGAATATATAGCAACAAACCATTTTTCATAGGTTAAAAACAGAAAAAGACAAAAAAACGAAAAACGAAAAAAAAAAAAAAAAACGAAAACAAAGACAATATCAACAAAAGGAATAGAATCTTGCCATCCTTAAAAAATAAATAAATAAGGAATCCTGTTAGGCAATTTTTTGTGGATCAAAGAAACTAAAGCCGAATTACAATGATTACCTTTTGCAGCCTCTGCTTCTTATCTTCTTTCAGTACTAGAACTGTCTTAGCCAGCCTGGATAAAGTGTCGTTGCTGATGCTCTTGGATTGCACACCAATAGAATCATTTAAGCTGGGATGTACCTCAGTAATGATGCTAAAGAAATCCATCCCAAGGACAGCACAAAGATCATGAACTGTGCTCACGAAGTCAAGAACTTTGTGTAGCCGATCACTCTGCCAAAACAAACAAATAGAGAGAAATTACAAGTCATCAACACAAAGCAGAGGCAATAAAAACCATTAAAATTTAGAAACTACTAAATTTAAAAACTTCGGATTGACAGATTGCAAAAACGGTTTACCTTTTCTTTCTGAAGTTCTTGGAGTTGAGACTGAAACTCATCTAGCTTCTTCAAGGACAGATCATCCTCATCAACAATAGGTGTCCCCAGTGGCTCATTTATTTTTAAATTCCCAGCTATTTCACCACATATTTTCTGAATCTGTGACTGTACATCAACAAACTCCCTTATTCTCTCCTCCTTTTGCTTCCATAGTTGCTTCAAAATAGGTACTATGGCTGCAAGTTGCTCCTTGATCGTACCCGTGGACTCGTCAGGCTGTAAACCAACAGAGAGAAGTCAGAAAGGAAATCCACCCCAGGGCATCATCATAAAGAAACGTGTTATTTAATCATACAGAGTGCAATTGAAATGCGACAGTCTTCATTAGTCACATTTGGTCAAGTCTCATTGTATGAATGTATTTATTGTACCATGTGAGGTTCCCCAGTGATATTAAACATAAACAAGATTGCATGCTTCCACAGTTACACTACACTACTGCAGATCAGTTGTAAGTGTATTAGCTGCGTGAATTGAAAACTACATAACATGGATACAATACAGCAATGCCTTACATTATCCATGCGATTAACCACACGGAAAATTTATTTCTCTTTTCCAAGTTTCAACAACAGGAGTGTTTGAAATCAATGTTTTCAATAATGTTAACGATGGCGATAATGGCCACCACCATTTCCATTATGATACGGACCATAACAGCCATTACATTCTTTTTTTCTGGGAAAAAAAAATGTATCAGCCCCATAATGGACCGTTAGGGGCCATTTTTTCCATAACGGTTGTTATGGCCCCATAACGCATAATGGTTCACACCATTACTGTTATATAGCAGCCTGTTTCATAACCATTTTTTAATACCTTGGTTGAAATAGATACAAAACTCATTTAACAATTTATTTTTATTTTTTTTTGAAGAGTAAACTCATTTAACAATAAAGTTGATTACTTACTACTCCGGCAAAAGATTCTTCCCCAAGCGCAGAGAGAAGATGAGAGAGCTCAGACTTCGAATCAGCCAAGTCTTGGAGAAGGTGCGACCTTGACTTTGAAGCCTGGTCAACCTTCCTCTTGTAAACATCCAAGCACTCTTGCTCTAACTGTAGCAACATTTTATCCCGTTCCTCATCGCTCTCCCCAACCTCATCCCATATTTGCTGCCATGAAAATGTCATCATTTCCACTACTTTCCTTTTCATAAAGAACAGTAATCCCACTTTGCAAAAGCAATAATAAAATGAGAACTGAAAATCTAAATCCTTAAATGGCAGACCTGTAATTGCTGCAATAAAGACCCACAAGTGACCTCCCCCAGTAACCGATTCTGAGCGCCTGTGACCGTCATTAGACTTGCCTTGCAAACAACCACCTGCACCGCAGACTGAGTTCAAGTGAAAAGGCTCAAAAGCCAAAAAGTGCAAACAAAAAGAAAAATAATAATAATAATAATAATAGGCATAAATCTACATACTCTATATACCCAGAAAAGCACAGTACGACCAGATTGATGAAACATACACACCTGTCATCATCAATCTAGCAGTAGAACCAACGACTGGATCAAATACAGTATCAAGAAAAGTTGCAGATAAAAATGCAAGCAAATTATCAATTTAGCTCTTGATAGAGCCCAGAATCACCCTCATGGGAGCATCTTGGCAACTCCTCATCGAAAAATTAGCCATAAAAAATACCTAGAACCTATCCAATTGCTGCCATTTTGAAAAAAGAAAAACAACAAAATTCTGCATTGGATCTATTAGCTTGTTTCACAATGGCCGATTAACGAAACATTTTGTTGCATCATACTATCAGACAATCCACGTCAAGAACAACAAAATGCCCTAATTTCATGCATAAGAGCAGCCCAACTAGGTGACATATCGAAGAAGAAGTAAAAGAAGAAGAGGAAAAAGAAGAGGGAGAAGAAGAAATAAGAAGAGCACCTACTGCTTACATACACACAAAATCTCCATCAGGAGCTCACTGAAACTATTTCTCCAATGCCATTGAATGGTACCTTAAACCACTCTCCATGTTGGATTTCAGAAATGACATGAAAAATCCCAGTTAGTGATCTAGTTAAACAGGCTCGGTTTCTAGCAACAGCCGATCAATTATGGCCGTTCAAGTAGCATCACATTATTGAACAATGCACATCCAAAAACACAACCAACCAAACTTCCTGCGTAGAAAATAGCTTGAACTGCTTACAAACAAGCAAAATATCCACCAAAAACCTCACAAATCTGAAATTATTTCTCTATCAGATCAAAAGGCAACACTTCAAGCCAAAATCTTGAAAATCAGAGCTTTTTCCACAGGGAAAAAAAAATCTAAAAACGCGATCAGAACTAGGAAGATTACAAGCACCTGAGTTACTAATCCTACTCCTTTCAAAATTCAAATCAAAACTAACCCTTAAGTAACAAAATGAGATAGAATAAAAAATCACATGCTACTGACAGAATTCAACAAAAAGTGGAGGGAAAAAATCATGAATTCAGTGCATATCACAAGCTCAAAGCCTCCAGAGCAGCAAGCAAGTCGATTTCAGTTCAGACATGACAGCAGCATTAGATCCTCGGAAACTCAAAACAAAAAAAATGCATTCGACACAGGATTAAGACATAACTCCTTGAAACCAAGATCTTGAAAATCAGAGCTCCCTTCAACGAATAAAAACACAACTAGAACCAGATAGTAACATCCCAAGCTCTGCAGCTGCTAATCCCACTCCACTCGAATCAAAACCAAAGCTCAAACAAAAAATCACAAGCTCCTGACAAAATTCAACACAAAAGCGAAGAAAATCAAGCATTCGGACTAAGATCCCAAGCTCGGAACCTCGAAACACAGCAGCAATCCAGCATTCAAGCACCCAAACCTCATTCAACATAAGATCGCAAGCAGAGCTGGTTCCAAAACCATTAGATCTTCATTTCTTCGAAATAGCAACCGTTTCGACCGGGGAAAAAAACGAAGCACGGATGCTAGATCGCGAGAAAGCTGAGATTCTTAAAAATAAAAGAACAGCAGCAGAGAGAGGAGGAAGAGTAGAAAGATCGGAGAATGCAATGAGGAGATTTATACCTGAAGCTGTATAGAAAGCTAGGGCTTTGGAGATTTTTCTAACTCTCGAGCAGATCTGAAGGTTTTCTTCTACCTTTGAAGTGTGGGGGGAGAGAGAGAGAGAGAGAGAGGAAAGGAGTATGCTTCGTCTTCTTTCTACCTCTTGGGGCAAAGGACGGGGAGAAATGAGATATGTGGGTCCCACATGAACTTATTTAAGAGTGTTGCAAAAGCTACTCGCGAGAGTCGAACATGTTCCAGAAACTCGAAAACTCGACTCGACTCAGTATCTAGCCGGGTCGAGTCAACTCGGATGAGTCTTTGCTTGACCCAATTTTTTAATAATTGTATTTTGGCATGGTGGAATTAACACTGTATAGTAAAAATAAACAGCCACTGACGGTTTCAGTGGCCATCTCACCACTGAAGTGACGTCACTAAGTTATGTAGACCCGACTATGATGTTTCTGTTGTATCCATCAAGTCCATCCATTTGGAAAGATCGTTTTAGGGTATGAGCCAAAGAATGATGCAGATCCAAAGCCCAAGTTGGCCCCACAACAGAAAATAATGGGATTGAACACCTACCATTAATAACTTCTTGGGAGCCACCAAAGCTTTTGATCAAGCTGATAATTGTCTTTTGCCATCTTCCATGTATGTGTGAGGACGTCAAGGTGGGCCCTAGGAGGGATCTAAAGGTAGGATATGCTATCCCCATCATTTCCTGCAGTGGGTCCACTTGAGGTTTGGATCTGCTTCATTTTTGGACCTTAAAATGGTCCCGCCAAATAGATGGACGGTGTGGATATAACAGATACATTATTGTTGCACCCACGTAATTTAGTGATGTCACTTACACCCACACCTTTGGGACAGTGCTAGACCGAGAGAAGATAACCAGTCTCAACATTGAGGTCTAAGTATCAATTCCCAACGTAGGGTCAGCTAACATGGTGGTGTGGCCAACCAGTGTGGGTGTGTGTACTATCCCAAAAAAATAAAAAAAATAAAAAACTTGGTGATGTCACTTTAAGAGAGTCAATAGCTAATCTGCATCCACGTGGGATTAAATGGTATTGGTGGAATGGATTTGGTGGAATTAACATCATCATACCTTATTTCATAATGATCAAAGTTTAGAAATACCATGGGATTTTGATAGTCAAATCCTGTGTTTGCAATTAAATTTCTCCTTTAAGAAGAATGCTAAGGTAGATGAAACTTGCATTTGGTGGACCATAGCATTATAATCAATGGATCAGATTTCACAACTAATGTCCTTCACCAAAAGGCGTAGATAAAACAAATGCATCAATGTGAGGCCCACAAATAGCATGGATTTTGAAATCCACTAGACATCAGATTATATCTCCTCCTGAGACCAGATTATATGATACCTAGATTAATTCATTTTCTCTATCATTTTTAAATATAAAATGAAACTTACATTGGACCAAATGTAACTCTACGCTGCTTAATCCCACTGTTCTAAGCAAGCCAAGCATAAGATCAATAAAATAGAAAATGGATGGTTGACATTGAGTAGAAAAACAAAATTAGTCCAATTATTATCTGGAGCCATTTCTCAAATAGACCCAACTCTGTATTACTTATAATTCTAAAGTAGCACTTTGGTTTGATAATTTTAATGATGTATTCTACACCTCATAAAAAAAAAATGTAAGGCTAGGATCACTCAATCAATGCAATTCTTGAGTGTGGCTTACTCTCATTGGCTCTATTATATCATCAGTCCCACTCGAGAATGGATCATCCCATGTGCCATTTAAAAGCTTCGTGAATTTGCTGATATTTCATGAAGGTATTAATTGAGTTGTGTGGATTATTTAATGTATTTGAAAATAGTTGAAGTGTATGAAGAGGTGGTATGACTCCAGCTGGTTGGACCACAAATTAGGTTCACCTAGTGATAACTTCCAACATATTAAGCGCAAACGACATCTAACCCGTCTAATAGGTGGACCCTATCATGATGATGACCTAGTCCAAAAACTAGCCATATCTGCTCATCAGGTGGACCACCCCATGGAAAACAATGCCTAGCAATTGATATATAGCAAAATACAAGTATGGTTCACTTGATCAATGGATATGATTGAATTTCACATAAGGTGATTCCTGTGATAGCACCAACCTATTGGGTGGGTTGGATGTTTCACACACTCAGTGGATGTGAGCTAAAGAGTCAAACCAGTTGGACCTGAGCCTATGGACCATGGAAGAGATCGCCTACTTGACTCGCGCTTTAAAAACAGCGAGTGACTCAGTTGGTTCACGCTGAGCCCGGGTTTCTAATAGACTCAGCTCGGAATCTCGTCAAGTTGAGTTGACTCAGCCGAGTTCGAGTCAGGTCACAGGGTTTTAGAACAGAAGAGTGGGACACTCCTTCACGTGGCGCACGTGTGCGAGATCAAGACCGTTCATTCAGTGGGGCCAGACAGCTTTTGCTAACAGGTAGGCAAACGTCGTCTGCATCCGGGCACTGGAACAATCTCTTTCATGTGTCTGGTTCTTTCTACACCGTTGCAAAGTAATGATATGGGGCGACATTTGATACTCTGGTATAGCATGACATTTGATACTCAGGCACTAGGAAAATTCCACGCATGACTTATACTAACTCAAATTAAACTGACTAAATTGTGGATCCCACTCAAATTAATCACATTCAAAATTTTCAGATTGGTTTAAAATCTGAATTCGTTGAAACAGGACCAATGGATAGTTGTTATTGTCAACCGTCCAATAAATGTCCACCAATCTGAATGTTGGACAATAAATTTAAAGTACAATTTTTCGTTAATGATGTGCGTAAACTGGGACCCATGACTTGAACAGTTTCATCTGAGTTGCTTGACTTGTATGTACTTTCTAAGTGCCTGTGTATCATCATCAAGCTGTGCCAGAGTATTAAAAAAAATCTCATTTTGTGGCCATGACATACGGACGGCCAAGATATTGTGCATGCCCCCACGTGCGAAGAGTGTGGAAAAGCCCACTAAATAGCCTTCCTACAAAAATGGAAGGCTACAGCCAAGTGCGCTAGAGATCCAGGCCGTTCATCAGGTGGGCCACACAGCAAATATGCCTAGACTCCACACAACCAGGACCGTCCGCTGTGGTCCATAATTTCATGTATGATTCGCATCGCCAGTCGATTTATTCCAACCGTCTATTCTCACATCTTTCTCCGAAAGAGAAATTAACGGACTTGATTTTCTGGCCAGAGTACAAAACATGGCGGGCCCACCAGATGAGCTGTAGGTAACTAGGGATCACTTGCACAAGTCACGTGCGACTGCGAGTAGGATTTAGTACCAAACCGCGAGTAGCCTTGGAAGGGATTATTTTAATTGCAACGAAAATCCTGGGCTTTCGCGCCTTCGATTTTATTTGATTGGAATTCCGTAACTGGGCGGAGCTCTGACTTAAATTACTATTTTGCCCCTGGAAGAATTATATAATACGCGGCCCGCATCTTTGGACGGTGCACAGTGGCTTTCAGTTCTGAAAATTAAGCCCTTTTTTATTATAATCGAAGCCGTTGATATGTTGAGGCCCACCTTGGATGAATGAATAAAAACTAAGATTTCAAGATCGTATCAATCCAGTGGTCAGTACCCTTTTCATTTGAATGTGGACCGTTGTATTGTCTCTCTTCTTAATTTTCTATCTATATCCCACGAATCGAAAGGATAAGATCTTCCAGAGGTGGGTCACACCATATCAATGGTCGGGATTACCGAACCATGGTCTCACTTGTAATAATTGAAAACCTGTTCATACAGATGCGTGTCAGTCGAGTGAGTATACAGTATACAATCAGTCGCTTGTGGCACAGTTTAGTATCCATACACTCGCACAATGCTTCCCTGGGTTCCATATGTAGTATTCAATCAGAACCGTTTAAATCATGGGCCCATATGGGTGAATAACAAATATTTCGTACTCAATGAATGATTTTTCACTGTCCAATCGGTCAATCGTCAAATGTACAGAAAAATGAATGTTAGACAACGATTTGAATTCGACCAATAAATGCCTACAATAGGAGAAAATATAATCTATTTTATGTGGGTCCCACATTTTGGACGGTTTAGATTTAGTTTAGAACACGCGATGCGCGCAGTGTCCGTACGAGTGCGTATGGATAGTCACGCGTGAATAGTATCAGTGCTTTTCTCTGGATTTTCTGCATTTAAAATCGATTACCGGAGATTTCACGGCGCGAATTGCCTTTTGCCTCCGCAATTCCCGCAAACACATGAAGTTCCTGTAGCAGAAGCTACGTGGGGCCAGAGAGATTCCCGTGAGAAATCGCTGCCGTCCATCAGTTTCAATAGGAACAGTGAGAATGGAACTTTCACCGTTGAAACCTTCCCAGATCCCACCATGATGCTTACATGTCATCCAAACCGTTAATAAGCTTATTTACCACTGGGATGAACTGTAGCCACAAATATCATCGTGATCCAAAACTTCTGTGGCCCCCCACAAATTTTCCAATGGTTGGCGTTCAATCCCTGCTGTTTTTGGTGGTATGGTCCACCTGAAATTTTTTTATGTGCATCGTCAAAAGCTTGAGAAACTGATGAACGAAGTGGATATCTCGCGGATGAGGAGTGGGTTCTACACTGCCAATCTCTAGCGAGGAGTGGACAGGGGCTTTGAGGGGCCACCGTGATGTATGGGTTTTATCCGCACCGTCCATCAATTTGTCATATCATTTTAAGGTACAAGACAAAAAATGAGATAGATCTATGGTCTAAGTGGACCACACCACAGGAAGCAGCGTTATGCTAACACCCACAGTTGAAACCTTCACAGGGCCAGGGCCCACCATGATGGTTAACTTTCATTCAGTGTGTTCATAATGTCACATAGATCTGGACTAAGGGAAAACACAAATATACATAAGCCTGATTAAAAAAGTTTCAACGATAGGCTTTTAAGCCCACTTCACACCATCCACTTGAGCCTTTGAACAACTGCAATCTCACGCCTGTGCCCTAAAATGATATAGCAAAATTAGGGCCTGTCATGAACCACGTCAACTTGAGAAACTCGATCGAATCAACTCGAAAAAAACTCACCTCGACTTAGTGAGATGAATCAAGCCAAGCTTCATTTACGAGCTCAAGTAGAAATTGAATCAACTTCAAGCATTGAGTCACTCAACTCAACTCGATTCAAGCTCAACTCAGCTTGACCTTGACTCGACTCGTTTCATATTGATATTTGTTAAAAAAATACTCTAATCTTTTTATTTTTTGGTTCTCTCTCTCCCCTACACATGCATTGGGCTTCAAGCTTAGGACATAAAACCCTCACATGTCGGGGGGTTTTCTAATCCTACTATTTTGTTCAAGTAAGAACATTCCTTGTCGAGCACACTTGGTGGATTGAGTAATTTCAAGTAGAAAACATGGTGAGCACATAGTAGTTGTGATTTTACACACTGCATAAAACAAGTGCTACGGTGAGACCACACACCATACACATCCATAAAATCGGGGATGGTCCACACAATAATCAGGGTAGTCATTCATGTGGTGAGCTATGCATGTACCGTGTTAATCTATGATTCAAAAAATGTTACTAGTGGTCTGCATTCAATGTGTATGTGACATGGCCAATGAAAAATCGATCAAAGCTAGGCCATTTAAATGGTGGGATCCCACCTGTAGAAATATTATTATCCCCTAATATATTCGTGTCTTCTTGAACTTAATGTTGTTGACTTTTAATTTGTATTTTATAACAAAAAATATAATAAATAGAGGTGGGAGTTAGCTCGACTCGACTCAAGGTAAGCTTGCCTCGACTCGATCAACTAGTTCGCCTCGAAAGGTCTAGCAAACAAGGTAAGCTCCAGTGGTAAGCTTGAGGGTGAGCTCGAACTTGAGGAGAGCACGAACGAGTCAAGCCAAGCTTGGCCCACCTCGAATCGACTCAGCTTGATGTACAACCCTACGCAAAAATGGAAGGACATCAGGTAGCCTCTCAAAGTTAAAGCTAGGCATGGGTTGAGTAAACTCGGTTGTGACTAGACTTGATCGAACTGGTTAAACTTGGCTCGAATCGATCCAATAGTCAAAGACAATCTCGAATCGAGTAATAAGGTTCGGATAAGAATTAGAATTGAGTTAGATTTAGATTAAACATTGATCCAAACCGGCCCAACTTAGATACAATTCGAAACCTTATTCGACTTAGTATCAGGTTTAAGTTAAAAAGGTTTTTAAAAAAAAAAAAAAAACATAAATTTTCTACCTTTGCTCTTTTACTCTACCTGAATGACTCCACCCACTTGATGCTCGAACAACTCTACCCTAACTGTTGTTTCCCCACCCACCGGCATCGATCTTCCTCCTCCTTTTCCACCACCTCCTCCTCCTTTGAGACAACTTCGCCTGCTACCTGCCCTACTCGCACGGCTCCACCTGTGCTTGCTACTGCCCTATCCAACTCGTGAATAAATGAATGAATATTACTCATCTAGTCATTTTATTGAAGGAATGAATAGATGCAATTTTATTATATTTTTTAGATTTTTTAAAATTTTTTAGATTTTTGTCTGAATTTATAGATAAGCTCGATCCGACTCGGATTGGATTAGACCAGGACATAAACCGTTCATATTAGGGCTGTAAATGGTCGGGTTCGGGGCAGGTTTAGCCAAAACCAGACCCGCCCATTTACTAAACGGGTCTGGGTCCAAATTTTAGACCCAGACCCTTTTACTAAATGAGCGGGTCCGGGTCGGGTCTGAGTCAGCCCATCAGACCCATTTATAAATGGGTCCGAGTCTCGTAGAGGGAGATCCACCCAGACCCATTTATAAATGGGCCGGGTCTAATGGGTCCGGGTCTGGATCAAGTATGCAGGCATTTTACAAGGCTTAAAACCGGGTCTAGACGGGTCTAGGCTAGACGGGTCCCTTGTAACATAGACCAAACCCGCCCACTTACTAAATGGGTTTGGGTCGGGTCGGGTCGGGTCGGGTCGGGTCGGGTCGGGCCTAAAATAAAGGAAACCAGACCCAAACCCGTTTAACAAATGGGTCTATTCTTGGACCCAGACCTGTACCATTTAACAAATGGGTCGGGTCTGGGTCGGGTCTAAATGGGTTGGGTCCGGGTACCCCATCGGGTCCAGTGACCCATTTACAGCCCTAGTTCATATCAATTCAGGCCCGGCAGACTCGGTATAGAGCCCGATCCAACTGCGGGATCGGATCAGATGGGATCAGCCCAAACTCGATTAGACTTGACTCACTGCCCACCCCTACTGAAAGCCCATGTCGGTTGCTGGATAGGGCGCATCCATTTCTTGTGGGCATGGCCTATATGGCTTCTGCATGCAGGAAATTGGCGCCTGAGATTTCCGGTTGGCCAGTGCTTATTGGACATTGGAATTATAAACAATGGACCGGATTTCATAATTGATGCTTGTAAAGGACCTTTCTTTCAAGCTACTGAATGGTGCTTTGTAGGCCCTACAATGATGTATGTGCTTTATCCACGATGTCAATCCATCTTGGATCATTATTTCAGGTAAAGAGACAAAATCCGATTCTAAGGTGGACCCTACCACAGAAACACAGTGATGATTGAATGCCCACCGTTAAAAACTTCCTAGGTCCCACTGTACTGTTTGTTAGTCATGTTGATTAGGCCACAAGGACCCAGATGAAGGGAAAACACAAATATAGTTTGATCTCAAACCTTTGTGGCCCAAAAAGTTTTAATGGTGAGTGTTCAATCATCACTGTTTTCTCATGGTGTGGTTCACCTGAGATTTGGATCCGCCTCAATTTTTGGATCGTGGGCTAAAATGATCTTGCGAAATGGATGAACGGCATGGATGAATCAAATACATCATGGTGGGTCCCATAAAGCACCTTCCAGCAGGGAGTTGCTACTGGCAGCTCAGTAGGCAATCTGCGGTTGGGCCCACTTGGATTTGGGGTCATTCTGCAATGATCCAAACCGTTTAAACGATCAGTCTCCATTGGATAAGAATGCCACAAAAGACTTCGGACCATGATATTTCGACCCCGTGATCATCTAATTCTTTTCAATACTGACCGTTTCTTTCAACTTCGGTATGTGGGCCTTTGAAAGGTATAGTATTTTTTTTCTTTTCTGAATAACCCATCCAGAGTAAGGGCCAACATATAAACGGTTTGGATCATTGAAACATCACGTTAGATCAACCACACACACAAAATGACGTGGGAGTGACCTTAGATCCACGTAATATAATATATTGCGACGAAACTCTGCATGCTATTGTACGAAAGTTGTACTACTTCGATAACCAAAACTACAAAAGTGTGGTCGAACGCAAAGAAAAGAGGGTGTAAATACCGGTTCCCTAACCTCAACACCTACACCAGCTAATTTGCTGGTGTGATTACGTGTCGACTGCAGACACTGCGTCAGTCCTCCAGCTCTGTGTTCGTACCAACGGTTGAAAGAAAATCAAAATTATGTGGGCCCCAAGATGATGTATTTAGTATATCTATACCGTCCATCCAGTTTATGAGATCATTTTAGGGATGATCCAAAAAATAAGATATATCCAAATCTCAAGTGGACCACACAAAAAATGGCAGTGGAGACAATGATTTTCACCGTTAAAAAATTCCTAGGGCCCACGATGATATTTATTTGACATCAAACTGTTCATAAGGTCACAAGGACCTTAGATGAAAGGTAGAAACAAATATCAGATTGATCCAAAACTTCTGTGACCATCAAGAAGGTTTCAATGGTAGAAGTTCAATCTCCCACTGCATTCTGCAGTGTGGTCCACTTGATAATTGGATCTGTCTTATTTTTGGTTCAAACCCTTAAAATGATGTCTTCAAATGGAAGGACGGTTTGGATATATCACGAACCTCATGGTAGAGCTCACAGAAATTGGTGACGTCAATACACCAGGGAGCTCGCTGGTGTGCGGTGCACCAGCTAATCCGCTTCCAACTTGAACACCGCAACCGTACCTTGTTGGCAGTTGTGGTGCATCGTGGACGGACGCATTGCGTACGGAGTATCACAGCACGCGATACTCTGTGGGGCCCACCGTAATGAATGTGTCTTATCAAATCCATCCATCGTTTATAAATATCATTTTATGGAATGATTCCAAATTTAAGCATATCCAAATCTCAAGTGGACCACGCCACAGAAAACAGTGGGAATTGAATTCTGACCGTTGAAAACTTCTAAGGACCCACATAAGTTTTAGATCAATATGATATTTGATTTTTTCCCTTTATCCATGTCTGTGTGACCTTATCAATAGGTTGGATGACAAATAAACATCACCCTGGCCCTAGAAAGGTTTCAACGATTGAGTCAGTCATTATCCCTACAGTTTCCTTTGGTGTGGTCCACTTGAGATGTATATATTCTTCAATTTTGGAAAAATACCCCAAAATAAGCTGTAAAAATGGATGAACAGCGTGGATAAGACACATACATCAATATGGGCCCCACATAGTTTAGTCAGTACGGTACAACGTGCTGAGTTGCTCAGTCCGTGCATCATCCCCGCCAATAATGGAATCCGGTAAAGACTCTTTTGTTAGTGTTGCACCCTTTAGAAAATGGTGGTGACTCATCTACTCATGTTGCAACTATCTAGACCATCCAAATTGTTGTCTGATTGTTGATGGAGCATGGTTCTAAAGCCACAGCAATCAAGTAATGTCGACAACCAATTAATGGCTATCAAATGGATGGCTAAAAGTAAGACAGCGATTGTCCAGATTCAAAGGGAAAGAAATATCAGATGGTTGATATTATCTTTATTCGGTGGGTCAGAATATTTGGGCGGTTTGGATTGCCTTATATCTATGCCATCCTTGCGGTTAAAGAATCACCACCATTTCAAAACTGTGCAAAAGACTAACACAGGAGCGATTGACGGATTTACATTAATGAGACTGCAACGGTGGGCCACCGAACTGCTTGTGATGGTGGTTGATCTACGTAGAAAAATGGGAACATTCGCATGAATTTCAATGGACCACTAAGTTACTGTCCTTTGAATGTACGTGAGATCCGAGCCGTTGAAATGGTGGGCCCACCTTTAAGATTGTTGGGTGCAAAAAATCAAGCCTATCAATTCATCAGGGTGGACCAAACGTGCACATCGAGTCCAAGAGTTGAACCGGTTGAATGATCATAGAAATCAATGGACGGATCTTTTCTGTGAGCCATCGGCTATAACTTATTTGCCAACCATTCGGAGAAAGGCCACCAGTGGATCGGACGGCCAGGGATATTTGATGGTGAGATAATTTAGGGTGCAGCCCATCAAAGAAGTGGTCCATAGATTGGACGATTCGGATCGACCAGCGTGTCCATTGATTGGATGGGGGAATGGTGTCCACTGTACTCGACATGCAAAAGTAGAGCGAGGATTAGTTCGGTGGAGCTGTGACTGTGGGGCCCACCTTGATGTATTGGTTGTATATCCACGCCGTCCATCCATTTTTCCAGCCCATTTGGAGGCATGATCCAAAAAGTGAGGCCGACCCAAATCTCAGGTGGACCACACCACAGGAAACAGTGGTGATTGAATGAATGTGAGCCACAAAGTTTTGGATCAACCCCCTACACCGCTACCTACAACTGACAGCCCCGGCGGTTGACCGGGATCCTTGACCGTTGACGAAGATCCCTTTGATTACGGAAGTTCAGAGTCAAGCGCCGTGAGAGATCCAGCAGAATCACACGTGCTAGATATGGACCATTCATCAGGTGGGCCCCACCACAAACGTGACCCATCTCGAAAAAACGGGCTAGTGCATTCATCAGATGGGCTGCACGCGCGCGCCGAATATGAACTGCTCCCTTCTGTTCCAGCCGTCGATTTTCCAAGTACGTGTGCGGCCCACCTGATCCGTGGTTCAGCCTACTTTCTTCAATCTTCACCGTAGTTCTCATGTGAGAAATGACCCAGATACCATACACGTGTGCCTCGAATCTACTCTTCGATATCTACTCGCGCGAATCGCCCCACCACTTCCTCTATCAGGCTGGCTTGGAAGGTGGGCCACGTGATGACAGACAGCTTGCATCCGTTGCCTCACAGTGGCCAGACAAGGAATGTATGGGCTGCTGAACCTGCCAAAACCCCTCACATGCGCTTCTGCACCTTTCTCCAAGTGAATTATTTAAATGTTTACATACAGGCCCCCGCCAACGTGTCATTTTTGTAGGACATCTGAGCCGTCCAAAAGGTGGGCCACTGAAATCAGACCACCTGAGGCAAAGGCCATGATGATCCACTGATCGTGAGTGCTACGCTGTTGAGATCACTGGGCAGTGGACGGTCGTCTGATTGAGTGCATTAGTCTGATCTTCGTCCCAGGTGGATCTGAGCCGTGCAAAAGGTGGGCCACTCAAATGAGATCGTTGGGGACAAAATTCATGATGGCCCACTTACTCGTGCGTGCTACACCGTTGAGGTCAATTGAAGTGGATGGGCCTGGTTCGTTGAATGGATTGGTCCGATTTTTGTCGTTGGTGATCTTTATGTACGGCCCACCTTTTGCACGGCTTGGATGTGCAGCACGACTCAAACACCCCCCAATCAAGCCCAACCACCTCTGCGCAAAGTGACACGTGCCGACATGGCACGCGCGTGGGATGTAGGAGCCAGGAATCATCTCGGATTTCTTTCAAACACTACTGTTTTCTCGCACGTGTAGCTCAATTTCCTGGCTTTTGCGATAGATCATATAAAGGTGGGCCCCGCCTTTTTGCACGGATGTGATGTTCAACATGACACGTGTTGCAGAGCGTAGGCGTGCACGTGATCTTGGCGAGACGTTAATCATCCCATCCTGAATCTCGGCTGATCATGGCACTCAAGCTATGTGGGGCCCACTATGTTGTATATTTAAATCCACTCCGTCCATCAGGTGATAAACCTTATTTGAACCGTACACACAAACTATCAACCACATAAAATAAATTCTGGTGGACTCGCCAATGGAAACAATGTAAACTCCTAGAAGCTTTAAGTTCACACGGTGTAGGCCACGTGAGTTTTGGCTCAGGCTATGTTTTTCATCTTCGATTCATCACGGTGAGTTACACCTGATTAACGGGTTTGATGAAATATGCGCTGTGGTGGCCCCACACTGAACCCATGGTTCCTATTCTCTCCCAATCGTTTCCTTGTGTTGTGGCCCACTTGAGTTGTTGTTCTGTGGTCCACTGGAGTTGTGGATTTGGCTGATTTTTGTCCCAACAATGTAAAATCGAGGATAGAATCTAATGGATGGAATGGATGTTAGATATACAACTTGCGGGCCCACATAGCTGGGGTGTTTTACAGGCTGTGTAAGAGGGTGTTGTAGATGACTCCTTACAATTTAGATTCCCCGGGCGGGCACATGATGGGGAACTTTTACAATAGGGTCCGGCTACGGCGGACCCTTATTTTAAGACATGGTCCAAAAATAAGCAGATCTAAATATCAGGTGGACTACACAGCAGGAAACAATGACGATCGAAAATTCAAAACTTTTTGTGGGCCACAAAAGTTTTGAATCAAGCTTATATTTGTGTGTTCCCTTCATCCAGGTCTTTGTGACCTTATCAACAGGTTGGATGGTAAATAAAAACTCTGATGGCTCCCAATAAGTTTTTAATGGTGGGTATTCAATCATTGTTGATTTCTTTGGTGTGGTCCATCAAATATTTGGATCTACTTCAGGTTTGGCATCATGCGTTAAAATGAGCTGTCAAAATGAATGGATGGCATGGGTGTAAGTTACATTTGTGACGTGGGCTCCACCGAAGACATACAAATACACACATGTTTGGCAGCGGATTCAGGTGATGTACGGTGGGTATTCCCACACATTGATGTTTGTGCTGTATATCCGGGCCATCCAACAGTTTTTCCACCCGATTATAGGGTATGATTCAATTTTTTGCTTCATTTAGGTTTAGAGTTCACTTGGGGTGATTTTTTTGTCATCAATAACTTGTGGTGGTAATTTATGAATGATTCCGGGTAAGATGGAAAATAAACGTAGGTCTGACAACTATTCCAGTACGTCTGAACCTACTTCCCTTTTGTGTTTATAGTCGGGTTAAACTTTGGAGGTACCGGGTGTTTTTTTTAAATTACCAGTTAGTGGTGACTAATTTTACCACATCATATGAACTCTAAAACCATACGAATTATAAAATCTAGTACGAAATTTTTATCAACTCTTTTTTGACTATATGTCATACTTATATGTTGTGTACGTAGTTTCATCCTGGATGCCAATCCTTTTGTGGTGGTACATATATGTGTTTCACCCATGCCATCCATCCATTTTGCACTTTCACTTTGGGGGAATGAGCTTAAAACATATTAAAATACTAAGTGGACCACCATAGAAAATAGTGGCAACTAAACACCCTCGTTAAAAACTTCCTTATGACTACCAAAGTTTTGGATCAAGTTATCAGTTGTGTTTTCACTTCATCTTGGTCTGTGTAAACATTATGATGGGCCTTAAGAAGGTTGCTGTCATTATGCCTACTATTTTTGGCGTGGTCCACTTACGCTTTTGATTTGCTTCATTTTTTAAATCATCTTTAAAATAGACTTGCAAGACAAATGGACAGTGTGGATATAAAACACATATGTACATAGTGAGCCCCATAGCACTGGTGGTGTCAGGGTCAACATGCATCCAATCGGCTCTCATATGGTGATGCATGTGGCCTTTTACAAGCAACTTTTTTTTATTGCCATGTGTGTTGGCCTTTAAGCTTGTCGTTGTTGCTGTCCAGAGTTGCTCGGCACAATTGAGCTGTGCTTGGCATGTAAAGAGACTTTGTCTCTTGCCTGATTTCTATCCAGAGCTGCTCGATGCTGCCGAGGCCTGCTCAGCACTGCTGAGGGTCTCTATCTCATTTCTCGGTATCGTTGAGCAGAGCACAATTTTGCACATTTTATTTCTAATTCCGTGTATTCTCTATGTAAAGGGGTTGTAAAACGGGATTAGGGAATTCAAAATGTGTTTAAGGGTTTAAGAGGATTCTAGGGAGAGAAAAGAATAGGGTTTTTCTCTTAGGGCTTTAATCTAATAAGATTTCATCTTTTGTAACTTTGTTATTCATAGTGCATTATTGTTTTGCGTCGTGGTTCTTCTCGACATGAGTTTTTTCACATGAGATTGGTGTGTTCTCTATTCGAATTTGCTTATGTAATTGTGGTTATCTTGTGTGATTATTCTCTGTGTGTTTTCGTGAATTCCAACAAGTGGTATCAAAAATAACGTTGGGAAGTAGATCGAATTTGTAGACACCCCACCATGGGGGGATTAGGAGACCATCGATTGGCGCCGCCGAAATCCCCTCGGGATTTCTAACAGATTCTACACGATAATTTTTTTACAAGTGTCCATCAATCGACGATCTCAAATGCCTAAATAAACGGTATCCCCCCCTCGGCAGAGGCAAAAACGGTAAAGGGGTTATGTATAAGTTTTGTTATTTTCCCAGCTCCCATCCAACAACAAGGCGAAGGTTCTGCCACCTAAGATACCCTACAACAATCATACTCTCCCCCCAGGGTTCTGTTTTGGCCAAATCAGAAAGTCAACACATCCAAGACAAATTAGATCAACTTAGGAGTAGGGTCAGGATTTGGGACATCGACTATCTTTTTTTTTTAACCCAAAAAATGGTGTTTGACTTCCCTTTTCTCTTTCTCACATCTCAATAAAAGCGTAGAACGCAGTTCATTCTGCACATTCCCTCATCAGCAAAAACTAAGCTTTCTTTTTTCTTTTATTTACACTTATTGCCATTTATATTTATTTTGTTTACTTATAGTGAGCATCAGCCTTGCAAAGCAAGAGTAGGATTGCTTATGTTTCTTGCATTTTTTTATCTTTATTTGCCTATCATTTGTCTTTTGACATTGCGAAGCAAGGCTAGGATTACTTTATTTCTTTTTTGTTTTCTTGACCCTCTCGTATGGTCATGCGCAGTATGACTAAATAACTGACCTTCTTACAAATATATGATTTTCTTGAAAATTACACGTCCTTTAAAGTAAAGACCGTATGCAAGTATGGGTGAGAGAATATGTCTAACTCCTTATTCTCTCATAACCAAGACCCTTACCTTTATCTCTAGAATCACAAGCCCATTATAGGAATCACTTAGGCCAAAGGATTCTTTCGATTCTTTAGCCTTACCAGGTGAGTTTACGGTTCCAGTGGACCATGAACTGATGTCTCGTTAAATCGGCTAATGATAACTTTAGTAATTTCAAATGTATTATTCTAGTCATCTTGGAAAGGTATTGCACAACCAAGGGGACTAAACTAGGCCCAACAAATCATATACATCAGGTCGTTTCCCCTAAAAGATTCAACCTCACGGATAACGAAAACACCAATCCAGTGAAACCATTCTTTTGAACTGTGACGCACATTCAGCCGCGCGCACTTGTGTCGGACGGGCGACGGTCATAGCATCAATGACATCTGGCATGAAGTTCGACACAAATAAGTATTCCGATAAAAATAACTTTAAACTATATAAGGTGAGGATAGATGGCCATCTAGTTTAGCAAGGATTAAAAGATGCATTACTTGGAAAGCGACCGTGGACTTTTTCCAGATATAAAATTGACGACCATGACAGCCAGTCAAACAGATCGACTATGAGACAAGCAATTTTACAAAAATAAAATTGATTGTATTGAGATAGATTGTCCAACGAGTGTGAACCAACAATTACAATTAAGTTGTCCAGTGAACATGGACGAGCAATTACGGCTACTCCTAGATTACAGGTTACGCTAAGGATAAGCCAATGAAAGATAAATAGAGTTTGTTGTTTGACTGGTGTGAGACCCCTTCATCTGTTGATTTCACTCTGTATTTATAAGCCCATAATCACTATCTAGACTTCCTCTTTACTCCGATTGTTACGTTTCTTGAATTCCTGAGCTTTCCCGGGACTTTTCACCTTCCTTACAACACTTCAAATCCCCTAACACTTGTCTCGATCGTTCCCGCCTCCGTCGCCTCATCCTCCAAGCATCGTGTTTCAATATCCAACTGCCGCCAATCGTTTTAACGGATCTACTTGCTGCGACATCAAGGATCACACGTGTTGCATCATTCTCCTACATTACAATGTGTCCTTCTCTCATTCATCTTTCTGAGCCCGATAAAAAATAGGGTACAACAACAATGAAGGTTTATTACAACTTTAAGTACAAATCAAACCAGTCATAATAAATAAAGCGGATAAAATATAAATCTCCTTTAAGTTGCTCAGGTTTCATCATCCACCATCTATCGCCTCGAGCAACTATAGCTCTCGCCTTAAAGCTCTTGCTCATTCATATGATCGTTACCTATGCCAATTGGGTGGTGTTTTAAAACACCGTCTCAAGGAGGGAGTGAATGTCAACTCAGTGAGGATATTCCTCCAAAATTATCACAAATATAACATAATCATCTCACATATAGAATCTTAAAGCAAAATATCTACGATAAATATTGATTAATACAATTTATAATCTGCATGCTATGGTGAAAGGACCCCTATCCAACTGAAACAGATATTTCGGCACTCTCATTAGCCACCGGTCACCGGAGTTTAAGAGCTGATGAAGAACGTGATCTTTCAGCATTTCCACGCATTAAAAAACCCAACAGTGAAACGAGATATTCCAACATTTTCACTGGATAGCACACAACAAGAGAAGCAGGATTTTCCAACATTGTCTCCATTGTAACGCCCAAGTGGCTGATCCACAAAGTCGAATCTCAATGAATGCATGAGTTAGTCCGAGTCTTTAAAGGTCATGGGGGAGGGGGCTCGTCACTCAAGATAGGCCGACGGCTCTAGCACGGTGTCCTGTACAGGCTCGTGAGACTTAACATCCAGTTGGTTTAACAATGCCTATACTCCACATGTTGTCACCTCATCCCATTCCACAGTTCACCGCATGATCTAGAACAATCGTTACCCAGATGTACCCATCCTAGGCATGAGGCTTCACATGACTCTAGTTCCACATTATTCATACATGGATCAATCACAAGTGAATAATCTAACCATCAAGTTATCTACGGTTTATCATATCTCACACTCATAGTTATTCCGTGCTAATTCTATAAGGTCCTCTTTGATTCATCATATCTCACACTCATAGTTATTCCATGCTAATTCAATATCTCATTCCACATGAATTTCTATAACTCTATATTACGTTTCCATGTACGTGGGATGAATGAGTTCCTTTGAGGTGGCATTCAAATACACGTAAGTCCATTATCAATCATCTCATGTTGTCGTCGTTATCATCATCATAAGTTATTCATTATAAAAGTCCATAAGTTCATCATAGGCATGATTTCATACACAAATCCACATTAATCTCATCATACATGAATTATTCTAATATCAAATAAAAAAGTCTAGCAGCATAGCATAACATCATGAATTATTCATGCTAAACATTATTAAATCATTCACAATTATCACATAAAATAGGCTAAACCATGCTACAATAAGTAGGATCCATATAAGTTAACACAATTGGTGCACCTTGTAGGTTTGGCGGGTTCGCTCTTCTCAATAACTTGTCGACCTACCTAATTCCATAAAATCCTACATCACAAAACAATCAGCTAAGTCCCATAATTCACATGCCTAATCTAAATATAAATTTCACCACTAATTCACATGATTTGGAAACCCTACACCATATAGTTAGGGTTTTTGCCCCATCAAGGTTCAATTCTCCATAAAACCTCGGTCAAATATGAATTCACGCATTCCACGTTAAATTAACAGCTATGAAATTCCATCAAAATATAAAATAATAAAAGGTTTTGTAAATTAAATAGTAAACAACCAATCAATATTATATAATTCTTGGGTTTTAAGATGAGACTAGCTATCATTATAAATAAGCGTAAAGGGTCTCCTCACCTTTGCTTAAGATGAAACCTTACCTAAAATTTGATGAAGAAGGCTTCAACACGAACCACAATATTTGAAAATCGCACCATCAAAAGTGGAGAGCGGTACATGTATGGAGGAAGAAGGGTGGATGACCTTTGCTTGGGTACTCTTCCCCCCCCCCCCCCCCCCCCCCCCCCCCCTCGGGTTGGAATAGAGGGGCTTTGGGTGTGTATAGTTATGGGAGGGGAGAGGAGGTGCGCACCCTCTCTTAAAAGAGGGGTGTGACTGTTCTAAAAAGTTGTAAGGGCTGATTTTTATGGAATTTCATTTCATTTATTGCGTTGAGTACAAAGAATATAGTTTAGATGTATAAATTTTTCGATGATCCACAACCTAGATTGGTTGATTTTTGAAAATAGCTTGGTGGTGCTAAAATAGACTTGATCTTGATTAACGGTCCGTGACTAATGATCGGAGTCTAAAATTATAGAGAATACTTAGTCACGGTAGGCAAATAATTTGGCAAACTTTGGTGGTGGATCGACAGTTGGAAAAGTCTAAATATAAAATTTTATCTTTTGTTGATAAATGCAGGAACTAACTCTAGGATTTGATGGTGTGGGATTATAGATTGGGGTCCAGATTTTGTATATTATTGTTTTCATATAAGGCCAATGTATGATCCAAATTTGAATTGTGATTGATGGTGAGAACATAGTTAACTTGGGGACTAAGTAATTTAATATCAATTTAAAGTGAATTTGAGATTAGTTTCTTAATCGCGCAACAATTGATTTATAATGAGTAATTTTTTAAATTTGGCCAACATCTTTTGGATCTAAGATGTTCAATAGATGGGGAACGAGTAATTATGAGTAATGGTCAAGTTTTCTCTCAGAATTACCACCAAAATCAAAGGTTAAGGGGTTGATTTGTTTGTTGGGTAATTTTTACAATGATCTAGGGGTTGAAATTCGACGTGTACGTTTCATTTATAATAGATAGACATTGGATAAAATTTCAAGTGAAATGAATCATAGAAACCATATGATATAAAAATCAAGGGTCTAGAATAATGACATTTCTATAACTATATCTGGTATGAGAGTTTTGAAAAATCTAATGATTCTAATAGTTTTAAGCATAGTTTACTAAAGAACTCCATATCAAATTCATCACGGATAATTCATTATTCTTAAAACAAGTTAAAAATCATATCAATTAAAGGAAACACGTATCAAGTAATATGATGAACTTATGTTAATAAGGAAAAATTCGAAGCGTTGCATATGGCTTCTGCTTTTCAATGTCATTGACCCTCGAGAATCTCTTTGATGGGGTGATTTTAACCATATGATCAATAGCTACAAACACCAATCAATATTAACTACATTAGGAAACACATCATTACTAATATAAAAATACCATCATGAGAAAATTAGATTAAGCGCAACCTTGACTAAGATGCCCACCTTGATTTATGTGTTGTGTATCTCTACTGTCCATTTCTTTTTTCAGTTCATTTTAGGGCATGAGACCAAAATGGAGTATATCCCAATCTCAGGTGGACTAGACCATAAGAAACAGTGGTGTTTGGCCATTAAAAACTTATTATGGGCCACGAAAGTTTTGGATTAAGCTGATATTTGTTTTTCCCTTCATATATATATATATATATATATATATATATATATATATATATATATATATATATATATATATATATATATATATATATATATATATATTTGTGTGTGTGTGTGTGTGGCATTTTCAACAGTTTAGATAGTAAATAAAAATTACGGTGAACCTTAGGAACTTTTTAACAGTAGATGTTCAATCACCACTGTTCCTATGGTATGGTTCACCCAAAACTTGGTTCTATTTCATTTATGGGATCATGTAGTCAAATGAGCTGAAAAAATGAATGGACGACGTGGATATATAGTACATATACTAAGGTAGGCCCCTTGGTTAGGGCCGCACTGTGCTAATTTGAGGCCTGTGCGTACCAAATTTGCTCTCAACTTAAGGGGAGTGGATTACGTGAGACTAGGCATGCACATGGGTTGGGTTGGGCCCAATACTGAACTGAACCTAAACATATTTTAAAAGTTCAGGTTTCGGTCCAAGTTGGGCTGACCCAACCCCAATTTTACCCTACTTTCAAAAGGGTCAACTCTAACCCTACACGACCCTATATGCTGAACCAGGTTGGGTCGGACGAAAATGAATTCGAGTTCCTTATTGAGCCTCATGAAAAAATACCCCCACAATAAGGGCAGAATTAGCTAGCCGTGTTTATTACCTTACCTTCCAAAGTTTCAATTTCCAAACACGTCGAAGGAGGGCATGCTCAAACTCGAAGGTTTTTTTTTTTAATACTTTGACAAAACTTGGGGCGGTTCGAGTCAGGTGGAACGAGTCGGGGTACCAGTCGGGTCGATCAGGTTTAATGTGTATCTTAAACCGTATCTAGATTAAAAATGGTCCAGCCGCATTTATTCGGGATCGAACCCTTTTATTTGCCGGGTTGGGGTGGATCGGGTTTCTGCCGGGTCAGATCGGGTTAACCCAACAGATGTGCAGCCCTACGTGAGACGCCGCATCCACCAAGGTGGGTGTGACCCCTGACTTTGGGGCTACTGTGATCTATGTGACTACATCTATGCCGTCAATCTGTATTGAAAGTTCACTTTAGGGCATGACCCAAAGAATGAAGCAATTCCAAATACCAAATGGGACATAGTACAGGGAACCATTGTGATTGAGCATTAAAAACTTCCCATGGCCTATAAAAACATTGGATCAAAGTGATATTTATGTGGTCTCTTCATTTAGGTGTCCATGACCCTATTAACAAGTTGGATGGCAAATAAACATTCCCGTGGAATCCATGAAGCTTTTGATGGTAAAGATTCAATCACGACTGTTTCTGTGGTGTGGTCCACCTAAGATTTGAGTCAACTTCATTTTTTGGATAATACCCAAAAATGAGCTTTCAAAATGGTTGGACGGTGTGGATTTAAGACACATACATCACTGTAAGCCCCACAGTCAGGGGTCCCACCCACCTAGGTGGATCTGGGGTCTCACCTAATCCGCTCCCCAAGGGGGCTCCTATTGGGTATTACCCCCACCAGGATGCAGCTGGAGATAGACAGGTACATGTCAGCTCTGCATTGGTGGAGAGCAAGTGGGACCTGCACCTCGGTAATAGTGGAGAGCTGACAGACCTGTCACATCAGTCGGGTCCCACCTACTCACCACCAATGCCGAGGTGACACACACCCATCCGTCTCCAGCTGCGTCCTGGTGGGGGTAGTACCCAATCCGAGCCTAACTTGAGGGCTGCACCTTCTGCTGCAGGCGCTTTCGTGCGACACTTGTCATAGGGAGCCAGCAAGAATGGCGCGAGTTGGGTATTACCCCGCTTGTCGTGGCTAGGAATGGATGGGGCCTCTAAGGGGCCACCGTGGTCTATGGGTTTTATCCACACCGTCCATTCATTTTTTCATATCATTTCATGACACAAGACAAAATAGAAGAAGAAGCTAGATCCAAGGCTTAAGTGGACCACACCATAGGAATCTACGCTAATAATGACACCCGCTATTGAAACTTTCCTAAGTCTCACTGTGTTGGTTAATTGCCATCCAACCTGTTCATAAAGTCACATAAACCTGGATGAAAGGAAAACAAAATATAGGCTTGATTCGAAACTTTTGTTGCCCATTAAAAGTTTTCAACAGTAAGTGATTAATTCTCACTTTATGGTCTACTTAAGAGTTGAAACTACCTCTTTTTGGGGCCTGTACTCTAACATTAGATGAAAGAATGGATGGGCGGTGTGGATAAAACCCATACATCACGGTGGCCCCTCAAAGCCCTATCATTCCTAATTAGGGACGGGTGAGTAGTACTCATGTAACAACTCGAAATTTTGGCACCTGAGTATGGAGACTCTGATCCGGAGTGTTAACTTAATAAAATGCTATTTTAGGAATGTCACACGTGAAAAATGCACCCATGTGTGTCCTCAATCACATTTACATTCATTCCATTCACAAATAATCAGAGTAACGCATTTCAATTAGCAAATCATAAATAAAGCAGAGGTAACTAAATAAAAAAAATATAGGACTAACACCCTAGATGTACAATTCAATCGCAGTGTAAGCCCATATGAGAATTACAAGAATCGCAATAAAAGTAATAGGAATGAAAAATACATCTACCAAGAGGGACGAAGCTAAAAAACTACTAGGGCGCCTCAAGCGCACCACCATTTGGTCCTATTCTTGAGATATCTGCATATGTCAAATATAAGGCGTCAAACGCCAACATAATGAAGAAATATTCCCAATATTATACTCGGGATATTTAAATTATAAATAGGTTTATACAAGTGTATTATTCTTAAGCATGTTGTCAAATCAAATAAGTTTAGGTAATGTCCACATACAAATCATACATTATCCTAGGCTAGTTGAATAAATGCATGGATGTCATGATTTCACACACAATGCATGTCCTGGGCAAGCCCTGGCCCGACCAACTGGTATCAGAATCCACAGTTTACCTGTCTAGCAGGTCGTAAGTCGTGACTGAATACACAGCCCGGATGACACAAAGAAATGACATGAAGTGCTCAGGGTAGCACCGACGCCAAATCAAGCAACCAAGCCACACGAGTCCCTCTCAAATGCAATGTCATGTATGCATGATTAATTAAAGTATTTATTAGTCCAATGCGTTTAGCAAATTGGTAAAGCCAGAATACCACATCGTATCGTAAAGTCTAACTGGGACTATCTGGCTCCCTACGATGCGTCACCAATCATTGCCAGTAACCTCTTGATCCAATGTTTGGGTTATACACCCATGAAAGCATGGTCTGGCTGTAACTCGTCAGCCACGCCAAAACCAAGTAGAAGGTCTCATCTTCCAAATATCAAATATGATTAATTTAATTTAGAGGTGTGGGTGTTTCACTCGGAATTAACCCAATGCACGCCCGGGTCGTTCGAATGGTGCACAGGCACACAAATATCGGCTAGGGTCACATTTGTCACAAGGGTCATTCGAACAATAATTAGTCTCCCCTGTCAATGCTCACTGGTTACTGCGAGGGGTAGCACCTCAGCGTAGGCCGACAGCTCAGATATGGTGTCCTATACCACCATGTTTGGCTCATGAGACTTGGTGGATCGAGTCGCAGTATGGTTTTAAGTGGACTATTCACAGTGGGAATGATGATATTCTAGATTTCATATAGTGTGATTCAAAAATGAAATACAAGAATGATTATCTCTGAATGAGGCTTATTCGATAGACCTAAGTGGATGATGACAACCCAACAGTGGCCATTATCGATTGACCGTATCTCACCTAATTAATCGAATAAGTCCACGACTGCCAACCCAGTGGCAGACAGTACACTGCATCAATGGTTTTCAGAGCTTAATCTAAAGCAATAAATAACTTATTATAATAACAATTTAGGTTATTAAATACCTAATCATAAACATATATAAGCATCTGGCCCGACCGATCCAAATGACTCGGATGACATAGCCTGGATGACACAGGGTGTCACATATATCCACAAGCATAAATATATTACAATATTATAAATTTATATCATTCAGACATTTCATCGAGCATGTTATCAATCAAACAACTATAGAGGCATTTCATCGAACATGTTATGCACACATCAACAATTAACATATAAACTTAAGCAATCATTAATTATGATTTATCGAGAATAAGCTTGAGGGTAGATCTTCACATTTTAATTGAAATTCGGCGATTCAAATACGACCCGAACGCCAAAAATTTGAGAATACCACAATTACCTACAATGAATCACAAATTCAGTGTTAATCAATTAGGGTTTACTCTAATTCAAGTCCTTATTAGCGTATTGGGTTTACATTCCTCAGATTTGGGAAAAACCCCAAATCAATTTGTCGAATCGGGGCCGAGGTTGGAGTGCAATGGAATTTACGCGGAGCCGCGCCCAATACGGCATCCACGATGCATGAGCCGCACTGACATAATAGCCGGGGCCCCGAGCCCTAACATGAGTAAACCCTAAGTTAGGTTTTGGACAAATCAAATGAGGGTTTCTAACCCTAATGGTCCAATAATGAAGAAATGGAAGGAAGAGGAAAATAAGAAGTAGATGAATACTTTACCTAGCATGTGGAGGTGAATACGACCCAAAACCGTCGGTTTATGGCCGGGGAAGACTCAAGAACGAACGTGGAGGCCGAAGAAAGCTTGAAACTCCGAGGCTTTCAAGGTTTGAGGAGGAAAATGAGTTTGAGAAGGGAGGAAGAGAGCTAATAGGCTTAGGAGTAAATGGGATAAGATGAAGAATGAGAGAAATGAGAGAGAGAGAGAGAGAGAGAGAGAGAGAGAGAGAGAGAGTTGGATCAAATGGGGTTTAAAACCCCCTTAAAAATGGGTCCCTTCGGATCCGATCGGCCGATCCTTGCTGACCATCCGTTTTCCCCCATAAGAGACAGCGGCAACCGGTCGACTGGTTGCCAATTCGGTCGGTCGGCTACCTATCCGATCGGTCGGTCGTCCCTTGTCCATTTTCTTTGAGAATTCATCGTTTCTCCCCTGCACAGTGAGTTCCCTCCCAGTCCAAGCTACTTGTCAGCCTTATTTACAAAATAACATTTAAGTAAATGTCATGTTTAATTTATGTTTCCATTTACTTTAAGTTATTTATGTAAATAAGGAAGTACCCCCATTTGGATTCAATAAAAAATACTAAAAAATCGAAATCTCAACAATAAAGATTTTGATTTTCCACTCCAAGTACAAATCGTAACTTTTTGGCATTTTCAAAAATTAGCGCCTTTTAAAAGAAAGGGTTTTTGCCAAATTTAAACTATTCAAAAAATCTGAAATACCAAAAATAGACTAAAACACCAAGGTCTGGTAAAATATTCATGATGGTCTTGTCGATCTACGAGTAGATTGATAATTCAGGGTTCTTTATTTAGTCTATACAGACAGCGGCATACCTGAGTCAAATCGATCGTCGGAAAACTCTTCCGAAACATGTGATCTTCCAACTCCTATACTAATTTCATAATTTCTTTGATAAAAACATTCATTTTAGTCCTCAATACATGTGAACACACGTGCGGGTACACACTATAACCTACAAACCGAAGGTAACGCCCAAGGACTTCCAATTCCCAAGTTAGCAAAAATCCAGGGCGTTACAACTCAATCCGTGTCTGCGCAAGAAAAATCCCACCGGCTTAGCCACTACAAGTTCAGTAGCCAAGCTAGGATTGGGTACTACCCCCACCAAGACGCAACTGGAGATGGACGGGTACATGTCACCTCTGCATTGGTGGAGAGCAAGTGGGACCCGCACCTCGGTGATAGTGGAGAGCTGACAGACTCGTCACATCAGTCGGGTCCCTCCTGCTCTCCACCAATGCCGAGGTGACAAATACTCGTCCGTCTCCAGCTGCGTCTTGGTGGGGGTAGTACCCTGATCCAAGCCCTCAGTAGCCATCTCGCTACTAAAGTGACATCACTGAGTTCTTATGTGGGGCCCATCATGATGTATGGATTATATTTGCACTGTCATTCTATTTTAAGAGATTATTCTAAGGCACAAGACAAAGAATGAGGTAGACCTAAAGCTTAAGTAGACCACACCACGAAAAAAACAATGGGTAGTACCCAATTCGTGCTTGTGCAAGAAAAATCCCACCGGTGTAGCCACCACAAGTTCGGTAGCCATCTCGCTACGGAAGTGACATCATTGAGTTATGTGGGCCCTACCATGATGTATGTATTATATTTGTGAGAGATTATTCCAGGGCATGAGACAGAATGAGGGAGACCAAAAGCTCAAGTGGACCCCACCACAGAAAAATAGTGGGGATTGAACGCTTACCATTAAAAACTTCTTTTAAGCCCACAAAAGTTTCCAATCAAACTGATATTTGTGTTTTCCCTTCAAACCATATTTGTGTGCAGGTTGGATCTTAAATAAATATCACTGCAAGCGCCAGGAAGGTATCAATTGTGGACGTCACTTACCCCACTTTTCTTTTCTTTTTCTATGGTGGGTCCACTTGGTCTTTTGGATCTGCCTCATTATTTAGCTCATGCCCTAAAATGATCTCTTCAAGTGGATGTACGGTGTGGATACAAAACATACATCATGGTGGGGTCCACATAACTTGGTGAAGTCACCTCAGTACTGAATGCGTCACGATGGAGCCCAAAGAACCTGATGACGTCACCACAGTAGCCAGATAGCTACTGAAGCCGTCAGTAGCTAATCCGGGCCACCGTCAGTAGCTAATCCGGGCCATGTGGGGACCACCTTGATGTCTGTGGGGGACGATCTTTGACGTGCAGGTGACATCCGCTCCGCACCGTTCTTAAGGCCAATCTCAGAAAGCATGACTAGGAAAGTGTCAAGTGGGCCCTGTCACGTGAGAAAGAGGAATAAGATGCCCCACCATTGAAAACAACATGGGCCCACCATGATATTTATATGCCATTCGACTTTCTTAAGGTGGGTCCCACAGGAAGTGAAAAATAAAATATCAGCCTAATAAAAAGCTGTGGTGTCAAGCGAGCCACGTCACCTGCAAAAGTAAGAATTGGATGCTCACCGTTGAAACCTTCATAACCCAATGTTTATATCCCATCCAACCCGCTGTTAAGGTTAGTCACACGAGGATGCATGGAAAAGTACAAAATACCAGTCTTATTCAAAACTTCAGTGGGCCCAAGAAGATTAATATGATAATCGTCCCATCCCCTCTTTTTTTTTCATATGGAGTGGCCCACCTGAATCTTATATCTGCCTAAATTTTGAGATCCCATTCTAAAATGATCTGTCTTAAAATATGGACGGAATGGATTAACATGTCAAGGTGGACCCATGGCTTTTTATTGCATGCGCTCCCTTTCCCGTGTGCCTGCGGAGCGGATCAGGTGTTACCAGGCAACAGTGTGTGTTTTCTGACCGTGGGGCCTACCTTGATGTATGTGTTTCATATCCACGCCTTCCATCGATTTTTCCAACTAATTTACGAGTATGGTCCAAAAAATGAAGCAGATAAAAATCTCAAGTGGACCACACCACAAGAAATAATGGCCATTTAACGCCCACCATTAAAAAATTCTAATGGCCCACCATAATGTTTATTTGAAATCCAACCTTTTAGTACGGTTACATGGACATGGACAAAGGGAAAACACAAATATCATCTTGATTCAAAACTTTTGTGCCCCAAAGAAGTTTTTAACGGTGGAAATTCAATCCCTACTATGTGGTCCACTTGAGATGGACCAAACCCTAAAATAATATGGAAAAACGGATGGACGGCGTGGATATACAACACAACACATCAAGGTGGGCCCCACAGTCAGGGAAACATCCACTATGGTGGTTACCCTGGTAACACCTGGTCCGCTCCCATATCCCCCACGCCTATGGGAGATGGGGAGCACCCAAATTGGTACAGCGGCGGATGCCATACCGACCCTATATAATGGAGAAGATTCCATTCTCTCCTCCTCTTTCTTTCGTAGGGTTTTCACCGAAAAACTCCAATACCTCCTTCTTCAGATGGGCTTTCAACACAACTTCAAAGGTACGAATTTGTCCGTATTTCTCTGCGTATTTCCATACGTATGTGTACACACATAAACCCGCACATCTCAATCTATTCTCTGTATATTCTTCCAATCCATCGCTCGCTTGCTGTAATCCGATTTCGACAATTCAGCTGAGATTCTCTGTTTATTAGTGTAAGGAGGAGTCTGAGATCGAAATCATAGAGAAACAACACGCAACTACGGTGCAATTCCGTTGACGGAATGGCGTTTTTGTAATTTGGTTAATGGTCTCAGACTCGAGTGTGTGCGGGCGGGGGGGGTGCATTATACCATGAACTCAGCGTATGGGGCGACTTCCCTAATGTACACGTGGCATGCACCATGAATCTGTGCCGCCCAAATGGCGGGCACACTGTTGATGGAATGGCGGTTTTGTAATTTTGGTTGTCGGATGCAGACCCGAGTGTGATAGGAGTCAGTTCCCCCCGAAGAGGGGATAATGCAAACCCCGAAAGGGGAAGCAAATAGATAAAAGAAAAAAAAAACAGAGATTGCGGTAAAGGACTCAACAATCCTCTAGCCCAATGCTAGGGTCCGTGAATGCAAGACTATGAGCAAGCTCTAGTCTTGAACTAGAGATCACTTCTCCCCTTCAACAACTACCGTAGATATACGAGAATTACTCAAAGAAATATTAATCAAATTGTCTTATTCCGTAGGCCATAGGCCTTTTTTGTAGTCAAGTCCATACAATATGTAGTAAATGCTATGGAATTGAAAAATGGAATTCCTAGCTAGCGAAGATCTAAGGAAATATGAAACTACCTAAATAAGAAAGCATTGTAATTAAGAAAGCGCCTAAATAAAAAAGTACTTAAATAAGAAAAATCTAAAATTATTCCTTGCCTAATATAAAAGATATGAAAGAAAAGGAAATTTCTTAAGATAGAGATTTGAAAGAAAAGGAAAGTAGTGATGGGCTAAAAAAGGAAAGTGGTCATTGCAGAGCGTGCACATGTGGGAAAGGGATATGGGCTGATTGCATCAATTCCCCCTTAGCTTGGAAAAACTCGATTCTGTATTCTGTTGAGTTAATGGCAATGTTGTTCTCATAGAGTTTTGGGTTGATGCGCTTGAAATCCTCCGCTGAAATCCATGTGCTGTTGGAGCTTGGTCAGCCCTTTCATTTGACAAGAAACTTCTGATACCCTCCTTGGCGTGTGGAAACTATCTAATCATCCAACGTGTCTTCAATGATTTTTTCGAGCTGGTGTGGTACCTCAGGTATCTGGGATTCTGGATTGCCTGTTCCGCTGTGCTCTCGTTTGTGTGATTTGATGTCCAAGATAAACTGTAAGTTCTTCCACATTCATTTCGGGTGGAAGCTCGATTAGGTATGCAACTATGCATTATCACCTAGCTTCTTCAAAATATGGTAAGGACCTGCATTTCTGGAGTGGAGCTTTGTATAAGAGCCTATTGGAAACCGCTTAGGCTTTAGTCACACCATGACTCTATCTCCTTCTTGGAATTGTGCAGAACGTCATCGAACATTTGCATGTCCCTTGTAATTTTCATTACTAAGGGTGATCTTTCGCCGAACTTCTTCATGTATACATGCTGTGCAAAAGCTTTAGCGTCTTGGCTCGATCGAGTCGCATTAGTAAGTGGGACTAAATCACAGGTCGTCGCAGTCGCATACCCATCGCAATTTCAAAAGGAGAGAGTCCCGTAGTGCTGTTCACATAACTGTTATAAGCAAACTCAGCTTGTTGTAACACGATGTCCCATTAGCTAATATGATAACTAACTAGATATCGAAGTAGATTCCCAAGACTATGGTTGAGGACTTCAGTTTGCCCATCTGTTTGCGGATGACATGCACTTGATACCTTCAACTTACTTCCTATGTTAGACCACAAGGTGCGCCAAAAGTAGCTCATAAACTTAATATCACGATTAGATACAATCGTTTTGAGAACACCATGTAGACGAACCACCTCTTCGAAGAAAACATTGGCGATGTGCATGGCGTCTGATGCCTTTTTACAAGGGATGAAATGAGTCATCTTCGAGAACTGTCAACCACAACATAAATAGAGTCATAGCCACGTTGAGTCTTAGGCAATTCCAAGATGAAATTCATACTGATTTCTTTCCATGGAGTATCTGGCACAAGTAATGGCGTATAAAGATCAGTATTTTGCTTGCTACCTTTGCCCAGCTGGCATGCTCAACATTGATGTATAATGATCCCGACATCTTTCTTCAAACTTGGCCAGTAGAATCGATTCTCGACCAAGGCTGTTGTTTTATCAATACCAAAGTGACCACCCAGACCACCTGAATGAAGCTCACATATAACAAGCTTTCGCAAGGAACTCTTAGGAACACACAACCTCATATCATAGAATAAGTATCTAGCATGCAAGCTAAATCTTGGATACTCGGTGCTTGCGCCGGAAACGAGTGTTGAAAATACCTTCCCAAAATAATGTGGCTTAGTCCCTTTTAAGTTCTTCAAACCCAACAACTGAAAGCTGGTAAGATAAACAATATGTGTATTTTTGATTGAGGGTGTTTGCTACCTTATTTTCGATGCTGCCACGATGTTTTAGGTTGAATGTGAACTCTTGAAGATAAGCACTCCATTTAGCATGCCTAGTGCTCAACTTCTTCTAAGAATTCAAATAATGTTATGCCTCATGATTAGAATGAGCACAAACTTCGATGAATGAGGTAATGATGCCAATGCTTCAGAGCTTGAACAATTATAAAACTCCACGTCGTATGTAGAATACTTCTTTCGCGCCTCATTGAGTTTTTCACTGGAAAAGGACATCGAACGTCCTTCCTGGATAAGGACACCTCCTATGCCTATGTGGGATGCATCACCGGCAACTTCGAATACCTTTTTAAAATCAGGAAGTCTAAGAACTGGAGCTTCTGCCATTTTCTGCTTAATTTCTTGAAATGCCTTTATTGCTTCTGTAGTTCACTCAAATGGATTGGACTTCATACATTCAGTAATGAGTGCCATGATGGAACTAAAGTTCTGAATAAACCTTCGATAAAACGTCGCAAGCCCATAAAAACTGCTCAGCTCATGAATGTTTATGGGAGTAGGCCACTCAATGATAGCCCTTATCTTTTCAGAATCGGCCTTCATGCATTCTTGCTGAAACGACGAACCCCAGAAAAACCACGCTAGAACTCATGATGGTACACTTCTCCAAATTGATGTAGAGTTTCTCATGGCGTGACACTCTCATCACTTGGCGAATATGGTCCAAATGATCTTCTCATGAATGACTATAGATGAGGATATCGTCGAAGTGTACGATGACAAACGTGCCAATGAATGGCCGTAGAATTTGCGTCATCACCCGCATGAATGTACTAGGTGCGTTCGTCAAGCTGAAAGGCATGACTAGCCATTCATACAATCCATCCTTTGTCCTGAAAGCAGCTTTCCATTCATTTATGGGACGAATTGTTATCTGGTGGTACCCACTTTGCAAATCGATCTTCGAAAAGATTGTAGCATTCGCCAACATGTCTTGCATGTCATCTAGGGCGTGGAATGGGAAAGCGGTACTTTATTGTTATTTTGTTGATGGTGCGACTGTCAACACACATTCTCCAGCTGCCATTCTTCTTTGGTGTCAACAACGCTGGTACGACACTGGGCTGAGGCTATCACGAATGAAACCCTTTGTTAGCAATTCCTCCACTTGTTGACGAAGCTCTGTATGTTCTGTTGGGTTCATTCGATATGCTGGAAGATTTGGTAATGGCACTCCAAGTACCAAATCAATCGTATGCTGAATATTGTGCATGGGCGGAAGCTCACTTGGTAGTTCATTAGGTGCTAAATCCTGAAATTGGGACGGAATATCCTGAATCTCAGGTAGTTGAATAGTAACATTACCAATTGGATCGGTCTTGTATGCTACTAGAGCATACATGATTCCTCGTTCATGTCTCTCCTCCATAAATCGGGTCATGCTCAACATTGTGGAGGTCGACTTTGCCTCTTCAGATTCGTTATCCTTCATAGGGTTAAGAGTAATGGACTTTCCTTTGTACATAAAGCTACATGTGTTCTTGCGACCCTTATGAGTTACATCCCCGTCATATATCCATAGGCGCCCTAGTAATATGTGTGACCTTCATTGGAATGATGTCACACTAAAGTGATCCTTCGTATGACCCAGAGATAAGTTTACTAAGCACCTCTTAGTCACAGGGATGAATCATGAATGTGTCATTCACCAATGCAATTTTGCATGACTTAGGATGCGTTTGAGGTTTCAGTTTCAACTTGTCCACCATGTTCATGAGGCCATGTTCATGCTGCTGCCTCTGTCGATAATGACCTTTACAATCTCTTTTTAAGCGTCCTCTTTTGGTGTTGTTAGAATCCTTTTGACTACCAATGATAACTTGTTTTCGTTAAGGCCATCCAGGCCTTCCCTAAGTTCCTGCTCGCCATCTTCTAGATCCTTTTCATGTTCATCTTCCACTTAGTCTGCAATTAGCCTCGCAAAATTGGAGATTGCGAGGGGGACACTTTGTCGCGTAATGTCCACGACCACCACACTTAAAGCAAGTGTTGGTCGACCTCCCCTGCGTCGCTTGCAACAAACTTTCCCCTTGTATCACTGTTTTGAGGAAGAGGATTGGAGGCAAAGTTTTGACCAATTTTGTAATCTTGAGGCAAGTAAGTGCTGGGCATGAATGGTTGTGGACGCGAAGTGGAGCCACTAGTAGTGGGGTGGGTGGATGCATAGGCCCCCTGCCTTGAGGGCTATCGCGCCTTATCACTAACTCCTGCTCTTGTACTTTTTGGGTCATTTAATATGTTTTGTCTATGCTATTGAGCTGAATGGTCACTAGTTCTCTTTGAATCTCGAACCATAGCCCATTGTAATAACGCGCTATTGGTCGTCTTCCAGTTTTTGTTAAGCGACAGTGAATAACTAAGTCATAATAACGCTGTGGGTACTCCTCCACGGTCAGATTGTCCTGTTGAAGCGTGAGGAGCTCTTAGAAAGAAGTCGTCTCATAATCCAGTGACAGAAACCTTCGCTTCAATCTTGTCTTCATGTCCTCCCAATTGCTTATGGGAGGAGGACCGCACTGGTGCAAATCTTTTTTGATGGCGTACCACCAGTCTTGAGCTGCGCCCTTAAGTTTTAGGGCAGCAAAAGGTAACTTGATAACTTCTTCCATTTCGTACCAACGAAAATATCGCTCCATTGACTTTAGTCAGTCATTGAACACCTTGGGATTGAAATAGCCATCGTAATATGGAATGTCAATCTTGACATGCGTAGCGGGATCCTAAGTGTGAATATTCCTTCCTCCTTCGGGATAAATTAGATGATCCTGTCAGACGTTGTTCATCCCTTTGGCTCCCATTTGTGCATAACGATGTTGTTGGGCCCCATAGCTAGGCTCATATTCTTCTACTCAGAGATCACCATGATGCCTTGAGTCAACATTCTCGGACTCAAAATCTCCTTCAAGGACTTACAATAGAGGTTTGACGGTCTAAATTGATTCCACTGCTTGCATTTTCGAGAACAATACTACGTCCTTCCAACGTATTCATTCTGACGATGGAACAGTTCTCCTAATCATCCAATCTTTTTATAATCAACTCGACCGACTAGTTGCAAGGTTAATACAGTCTCATCTTGAGGTTGCATTGCCATCCCAGGGTTGTAAATCGTCCCTCTTATAGTCGACATAAGACAACAGGCTTTCGCAAAGCATACGAGAAGGTCTTTCTCTCTCTCTCTCTCTCTCTAATGTAGTGAATGGGAAAGGTTTTCAGAAGGTTGGGTGTAGGGTAGGGTATGGAGATTCGAGATGGGAAAAGGGAAAGAAAGGAAAATGGAAGATGAAGGATTGAGGAAGTGGAAAGATGATAGGGTAGGATTGAGATGAGAAAATTACCTTCTTTAAGTGTTCCCAAGAGTAGAGCTTGCTTTGATACCAATTTAATACAAACCTCGAAAGGGAAGCAAATAGATCAAATAAAAGAAAACATATATTGTAGGAAAGGACCCAACAATCCTCTAGCCAAATGCTAGAGTCCGCGAATGCAAGACTATGAGCAGGCTATATTGTAGGAAAGGACCCAACAATCCTCTAGCCAAATGCTAGAGTCCGCGAATGCAAGACTATGAGCAGGCTCAATAGTCCTTTAGTCTTGAACTAGAGATCACTTCTCCCCCCGTTCAACAACTATTGTAGAGATATGAGAATTACTCAAAGAAATGTTAGTCAACTTGTCTTATTTCATAGGCCATAGGCCTTATTTATAATCAAGTCCTTACAATCTGTAATAAAAGCTATGGAATCTAAAAATAGAATTCCTAGCTATCCAAGATATAAGGAAATGGGAAACTATCTAGATAAGAAGGCATTCTAATTAAAAAAAACACCTAAATAAGAAAGTACTTATATAAGAAAAATCTAAAATTCCTCCTTGCCTAATATAAAAGATATGAAAGAAAAAGGAAATTTTCTAATGTAGAGATTTGAAAGAAAAAGAAAGTAGTAATGGGCTAAAAAGGGTAAGTGGTCATTCTCTTGTACACGCGCGGAGCATGCACGTGTGGGAAGGGATGTGGGCCACATCAGGGGAGTGATAGGGTGCGGGCCTTTCTACTATGGCCATGGCTTATGGGTGCCTCTTCTACTTTATACGTGGTGTGTACCTTGAATCTGCATGGCCCAAATGGTGGGGAACACTGTTAATTGATTACTGTCGACGAAATGGCATTTTCATAATTTTGGTTGTCAGGCACAAATGTGAGTACAATAGGTGTTGGTTCTGGAAGAGGGGAGTGACAGGGTGTACGCATTATACTATGAGCACTGGTGTATGGGGGCCTTCTCTACTGTACATTTGGCGTGTACATTGAATCTGCATTGTTGAAATGGTGGGCTACATTATTGATGGATTAATGTGCGTTTTTCTATTTTAGGTTGTTGTACACAGACTTGAGTATGATGGAAGTTGGTTCCCTGAAGAGTGGAAGAGTGATAGGGTGCAAGGCGTTATACCATGACCACGGTGTATTGCCGCCTCCCCTATTGCAATGTGGCCCATACCTTAAATCTTCATGGCCCGAATGGTGGGGTGCACCATTGATGGAGTTAGGTAGACGGGATGGCCTTTTTGTAATTTTTGCTGTTAGATGCAAACCTGAGTTTGATAAGAGTCATTTCCCCTGAAGAGGGGAGTGATAGGGTGCGGGGCATTATTCCATGACCACAGTGTACGGATGCATAACCCTAAATTGGTTGATTGGTGGACATCTAATGGGCAGTAGAAATGAGAAGTAAATTAATGCAACTAGATCAAGGAAGAAACTAATTGCAATAAGATATGTTTAACAATTATTCCATGACCACGGTGTATGGATGCATAACCCTAAACTAGATATGTTTATCAACGCATCATATTTATGTTCAAACCACAAAAGAGAAGAATGCAAGACTATGAGCAAGTTCAACAATCCTCTAGTCTTAAACTAGAGATCACTTCCCCTCCTAAATGACTACCATAGACAAAGAATGAGAATTTACTCAAAGAAAATATCATTCAACTATCTTATTCCATAGGCCTAAGCCTTGTTTATAATGTGTTCTATCAATTTTCACTAAAATCCTATGGAATCTAAAAATAGGATTCTAGCTGAGACCTGAAAAATAAGAAACTACTTAAATAAGAAAGTACTTCAGTAAGAAAATACTTAAATAAGAAAAAATCTAAGATTACTTCTTGCCTAATATAAAGATATGAAAGAAAAAGAAAATTTCTAATGCAGAGTTTTAAAAGAGAATAGAAGTAGAGATATTTCTTAATGTGTAGAGATTTGAAAGTTAGGAAAGTAGAGATATTTCCTAATGTAGAAATTTGAAAGAAGAGGAAAGTAGAGATGGGCTAAAAAAGAAAAGTGGGCTTTTTATTGTGCACACGTGTGGAGGGTGCAAGTGTGGGATGTGGGCTTTTTCTTCAAATCTTAATCAATTGGTTTGTGTGGCTGTTTGGTTTGCATCAATTCCACCCGGCTTCGAAAAAAAACTCGTCCTCGAGTTTAAATTGGTGGCCATAATCTCTTGAGAAGATCCTTGCTTGTAGCGTGTCTTCTTTGGCTTCAGTTGGCAGTTGATGGTGTGGACCTACATGTTTGACGAGCAGCTTGGATATAATACACCGTTGAAATATTCGTCATCTTTTCTTTTACTTCTTGGTGGTCCTCCATGTTCTAGATGTTGATTGTGACCCCTTCGTCACGAACGACTTTTGATTTGTGGGCCTTGATTGACATTGAAATGGCACCATGGTGATCTTGACTCTATCTCTTCAACCATCAAAACGCCCATACTTGTTAATCCTTCAATCTCCACAACCATGTCATTCGATGGTTGATCATCCATTTTCATTGGTGCTTCCTTCGATCGAGATGTTGATCCATCAATAGGTGTATCCATGTATCCATCGAGGAAGCTGACAGTGGATTCCTCTTGAGTCTCCACACTTGCTTTAAACATGTCGTTCTTAAAAATTCTGGAGATCCATAGTGTTTTTCTTTTTCAATCAAGGGCTCAAAGAATGCTCTTATCACATCCTTGAATTCTATGAATTCTCTTGTTATATATTCGTTGAATGCTCCAATCTCTTTCTTGAGTTCCTATAGATTCTCCTCCCGCATCTCTTGAACATTCTTACTCTTCATTGATATTTCCGTGCAATAGGATGCTTTTGAATAACCGGCATGTGGCTGCCATTGTCCGCATTGGAAGGAGTATTGAAAGGAATTGCCATAAGGCACATAAGAAGATGGGGATGACTCAGCATAATATGAAGGATGATCATGATCATTGAAGCAACTCGGAGAATAATGTGATAGATACAGACGAGCATGGGAGTCTTAATATGGATAATTGTTCGAGGCATATGAACATCTTCCTATCCATGGCATCTCTAAGAAAGAACATAGGCTGAACTTTAAGTTAAGTTCTAGATCTAAGGGTTTTTCATTTTCATTTTTATTTTTTTAGGGAATGGAAAAAGGTTTTGGGAAAGTTGGGTGTATGATAGGGCATGGGCTGTCTACTAGTGGAATTTGGGATAGTGATAAGGTGATGGTTTAGGTAAGATGGAGAATATATATGGTCTGTGGTGGAGGGGCTCAGTTAATATGCTGGATTAGGGAATTGAGGGTAGGTTTACGATGAATGTTGGGATAAAAATTATGGAAAGAAGATGGGGAAGAGAAGAAAAAAAGAAGTGAAAGAGCAAATAGAAAATCCCAAGAGCAGAACTTGCTCTGATATCAATTTAATGGAACTAGATCAAGGAAGAAACTAATTGCAATATGATTCAACACACCAGATTTAAGTTCAAACCATAAAAGAGAAAAGAATGGAAGACTATGAGCAAGCTCAACAATCCTCTATCATTAAACTAGAGATGACCCCCCAAACAACTGCTGTAGAGAAATAAGAGAATTTACTCAAAGAAAACATCATTCAATTGTCTTATTCCATACTCCATAGGCCTAAGCCTTATTTATAACGAGTGCTTACAATCTTCAATAAAATCTATGGAATCTAAAAATAGAATTCCTAGTTAGCCAAGATCAGAAAAATAGAAAACTACCTAATTAGAAATCACTTAAATAAAAAAGTACATAAGTAAGCAAAATCTAAGATTACTTCTTGCTAGTAAGAAAAGAAAAATTTCTAGCGTAGAGTTCTAAGAGAAAAGTGGAGATATTTCCTAATGTAGAGATTTGGAAGTGAAGGAAAGTAGAGATATTTCCTGAAGTAGAGATTTGAAAGAAAAGGAAAGTGTGTTTTTTTATTGTGCACAATGTGTGGGATGTGGGCCTTTTCTTCAAATCTTAATCAATCAACTTGTGTGGCTGTTTGGTTGCATAATAAATGGCTTCAATTTCAATTGATCAGAGTTCAGGATTGTCTAATCAGCCTGATTTGAGATGCTGACCAATTTACAGTGTGCAGTGGGTCCTGCTAATTGGTCAGGTTGGATTTGACATATGTGTCACATGCACATTAGGGGAGAGCCCCCAGCACGTAGTTGTGCTATATAATGGCTAACACCCTATTACTCCACCTCCAAATAATGTGTGCAGAGCAAGGTGTTCCATAACGGGTAACGGCGGCCATAACGGCCACCACCGTTACCATTATGACATGGGCTGTAATGGGCATTACCGCCCCCCCCCCTTTTGTTTTTCAAAAACTGTTACATGTCCGTTACAGGACCGCTACGGGGTCATTATGGGGTTGTTATGGTTAATTACAGGACCCTTACATGGCCATTACAGCCTATTTCTTCTGTAATGGCTGTTACGGCCCTGTAATGCGTAATGGTTATGACCGTTACCATTAAGTAACGGCGCGTTACGTATCCGATTTGCAATACCTTGGTGCAAAGTGGTGTAATATCAAAGTGCACAGCTTCTTGTATTTTGACACTAGAACCGAAGTGTTGAAAAGTGGTATGATACCCTTGTAATATTAGGTTAGTTTTGCATTGATGATATTTTGAGTCTGAGAGTTTTTTTTGGTTTCTTGAGTCCGATTCACAGAGTTGTACTGTTATTCATTTTCTAATGCATATCCTTTTGGGAGTCATGATAACATGAGGTCATTTGTCCAAAACCATTTTGGTAAATATCATACTTATTTTTACCTTTCGATGTTTTCTCTACAGGTGTCTTCTGGTATTTTACTGGGGCTGAGGTCTAGTGTTCTTGTTGAGTTTGTTACATCTACTCAGAAATTCTTCTCTTCTTGTGTAATAAAAAAAATTGGTAGGTTTCATTTTTCTTTGTGAGCTCGAATTACTATTGGATCTGTGCTTGCTATTTATTTTTTTGTACATGCAATTGGCATTGGCACTGTAACACCACCTGTATTTTGTTGCAATTGAATTTGAAATTGATAAAAAAGGGAATTTTAGATACAATAGGATGATTGATTAGGAACTAATATCCAAATTGTCACATGGCTTTACTATATTTTCAGCCTTGTGATTAGCTCTGTAATGGATCTGATGTACCTGTCCATTGATACTGACTAGAGAAATCATTAAATCTCTCAAAATTTAGGGAGCACAAGTGAGAATGATTTGCCCCATCTTAGTACTTAGTAGAGGATGTATCTCTCATCTTGCCAGGCCTTTGGGAACCATTCAGATTGGGGAAGAGCTTGTAGCCACTGTCAAAATTTAACATCTGCCATCAGCCTAGAGGAGATTTCTTCTCATTAGGGGTTTCGACAATCAAGTTTTCGTTCAAATTGCACTCAATTGAATCAAAGTTATGCCTTCAAAGCATATATGCCTTCAAATAGGATCATGTTTTTAACATTGGTTTTAAATATTGGCCTTAGGCCCTTAACTGAAACTCAGTTTCTATGGAAAAAATGAGCTGACCGCCCCAAACAATGCACATCTGATTGAGTTGGAACAAGTCATAGAGGTTTTGGACCTTTGGTCCCTAAGCGAGTTGCACCTGGAATCTGGCATGTTAGAAAATGTGTAACAGAGGTGGATCTCCCTGGGAAAGTCCCGTGTTATGAATTAAAGTATGCACCATAAGTACCTCATCCTTTTGTATATGGATGTCAAATTTCGCATGCTCTGGAAAATATACATTGAACTAGCCATGTTAAATTGACTAATTGAGCATTATTGTGCCAAAGAAACAAAATCATACTTTTTCATACCAAAACCTGTTATGAAAAATGATGGCTTTTCTTATTCCTAGCACAATCACAAAATTAATGATTCTGGTACCATGTTTTTGATTTCAAGGTAGCTCCTTAGGGCCTGTTTGGTTGTGAATTCATTCCCTGGTTTTTATGTTTCCTGGGGAAAGCTTGAGCCGGTCTAGTATTTTGTGGGGAATGATTAAATTTGTTTGGTTGGTACACCGGGTTTCCTGGGGAAACATGGGAAACGTCTAAAATTCTGTTTGATTTCGCTAGGTTTCCTATTCCCTAGCTAAAAGCTGGGGCAGGTTTTTTGAGGAAAAACTATGTAATGGAATTCCTAGGCAATGTAAAAACCAACAAAAAGGTGTGAACCAAACATGTTTTTTTATTTATTTATAAAAACAAGGGAATTGTTAAGCCGAGAAATATGAACCAGCAAAATATCCCCTAAAGTCTTTTTATTAACTTTATTAAAATAGCATTGTATTAAAAGAGCTCTGAGATAGTGCTTGAAAAAGAGCACGCTACAAAGAGACTAAATCCCCATAGGAAAATAAAAATTACAGTCCTCCCCTGAACTCAGAGAATGCCCATTCCACTTAAAGGACCCTTACCTTATTTATGAGCCACCTCTTTTGCCGAGGAACTCAAATTCCTGAAACATCTTCCATTTCTTTCTCCCCACATGGCCCACAAACGTGCTAAGAGAGCCAATCGCCAACAATCCGTCTTATCTTAACCCGTTACTGTGCCAGTGCCATGCCAAGAAGAATTCCCCGATTGAGAGCAGCATATGACCCAAGAAACTTTGAAAAGACCAAGAAAGTGTCTCCAAATTTCCTGAGCAAAAGGGCAATGCAAGAAAAGGTGGTTGACTAATTCCGCATCTGTGAAGCACAGCAAGCATACATTAGGGATCAACACCCTTTTCTGGAGATTGTTGATTGTCAACACCCTTTTCCTCCCAACCAGCCTATTTTGCTTTCTGTTTCATATTGGTATTGGTTTACAATTTAACGTCTCAAAGCTGAACATGCTTCCTCTTTCTTAATGAGTGTTTCAGGGCCCTAGTTCTATTTTATTTATTTGTTTATTTTTGGTTATTTTGAAGTCAGTGAACACAACCAGCATGCAGAAGGATAGCAATACCAGTGCCCATCCATCGAACCCGTCTGGTCGGGTTCGTCATCGTAGGCGTTCAAGTGAGGTTGGTATCTTGGATGTTGAAGTCTGTTATTTGGAGCAATTCTCACACTTCTTGCATGGTTCTTTTTGTTAGTTGTTTAATTTTCTTGTAAGGCAGTGGTGGATATCCAAAAGAATATATATATGTACATGCACGTGTCACACTTTTATGGCCAAGCATGGAGGTCCTCCATCAGAAAATTCAAGTAGGTAGCCCACTTTATAAAAAGATAATGCCTTTCAACTATAACATTCTTGTGAGAAACCAAGTCCCAACTGGGAGACCCTTAATTGTCAAAAAATTATATTCTAGAAAAACTTTTCGATTTCACCGTGGGTGGTGATTTTGAGCCTCTGCAATGGCTGTTTCCACAGCCTGGGATAAAGAGGAAAGTTAATATCCGGCTGACCAGAAAGTTTTTATTTTATTATTATTATTATTTTATTATTATTATTATTTTTTTTTGTACAAGCAAATAACTTCAGTTATAGCAAAAGGCCGAAGCCAAAAAAATTACAAATCTGACCAGCAAAAAGGAAAAGAAAAGCTTTACCCTACATTTAAAGCAATAGCCTACCCTATTACCTTTGATTTTTCTCTGTTGAGATACTCCAAAATCTGTCCGCTTTGGTTTCTAAAACATTGCCGATTTCTTTCCTTTCATAAGGCCCAAATTCCAGTCATCAAGGACAGCCTCCACGTGGTCTTCCCTCTCTTACTCTCCCCCCTCCCCCGCCGCGGCGACCGTAAAACAATTAGCAATTTACGATTTAAAAGGCGAGCACAAAATGTTGGGAGAAATGCTAAATTGATGATGATGATTATGTGTCCAATCTTTTATTCTAACAATACGTGTTTTCTGGTCTGGGAGTTCATTATTTCAAATGGCGAGATTCATATGATATCATGTTGGCTACCCCAATTGGCTATTTAAAGCCAGCCCTAATTGGTATGCTGGTTTGGAGAAACATTATTTGGACGGGAATGGTTCATATGCCGTTTAATTGCGTAATCTAATTGGCTAATATGTTGTATGATTGAATGTTTTGTGCTCTTTCTTGAAACCGTTTGCCATTCAAATTATGTTTAACAATGCTTAGTGAGCTTTAAAGGACAGGATATTTTTTTTGGCAGAAGTCCATCTAGAGGGCAGTCCACTGATTGCTCTTATCTGGTGTGCTGCATTAAAAATGGACTAGTGGCACCATGATCTGGACTGTATGTTGGATCGGTTCCACTTTGGATGGACCACTATTCACAATCACATGGACTGTATGGTCCTACTCGTTGATTGGTGGGCCCTCTCCCCTTTGGCGATGACTATTGGCAGTATACTTTTCTACTATTGATCTACAGGTCACCCATTGGATGCTTACTGGGTGAGATTTTTCTATGGCAGTCAACCCATAATGGACCCGTGCGATGGACTGTCTGGATAGTGGACCCACCATTTTCACATTTCTGATTTGGTTATTTACCACTAAATAAGGGAATTGATGTGCTGCTGCTCTGCTCTACCTAGATTTCCCCTTATCTTGTTGCTTGCTGCAGGAGTGAGTGACTTTATTCACTCAGCTATTAGGGTTTTTGTAATCAATGATACTTCTGAAGCATGATGGAGGACTCTGTGCAAACAATTGAAAAATTAATTTATTTTTCTTTGGTGTCAGGCTTCTCCAGATGCAACTAAAGCAAATGGAAGTCATTTACTTGTTGATGATCGAAACAAATACAAATCGATGTGGATCCGTGCTCATTCGTCCGTGTGGATGATTGGGGGATTTGTGTTTATTATCTACATGGGCCATCTCTATATTTGGGCCATGGTTGTGGGCATCCAAATCTTTATGGCGAGTGAGCTGTTCAATCTAGTCAGAAGAGCTCATGAAAGTAGACATCTTCCAGGATTTAGGCTTTTAAACTGGTAAATAGTCTATTTCTCTTTTATCAACATGTTCTCCTCTTTTGCTCAATGCCATCGCAATCACTTCATTTTCTGATATGCAAGTACTTTAATGTTGAATTCTTAGCGGCTGGCAGATTTTGGTTCTGCTATGCCCACATGCACCTTTCCACATGCACGCAACACTTGGCCATGTGCCACCCTCAAACATGCAGAGACTCCTAATGATGCAGGGACATGTAATGACTTAACCTTAGATGCATGAATAATCAGGTTGAAGAGATTCAAATAATAAAATTAATCAACTAACTGTTTTCAATTAAAGGGATTAACCAAATCCTAAAATAGAGATGAGATTAATCCGTCAGGATCATGTCCCTTTGCATAAAATCATGTAAAACCATAAAAAAAAGGAGGACTGAGGGATATGAGGATATCCTAGATCTAGCATAAGCCAGTCCATAGTCATGTTTGGATCTGATTCTCATGGCTAGTCATCCTTCTTTTCTGTTCACACCAAAAAGGGAAGAATCGGAGAAAAATGAAAAGAGATGGAGAAGAGATGAGTTCAAGATGAAAGAAAGTACGGATTACCCCAACAAGGAAATGGATGATTCTTACCTTTTCTTGCACCTTGAAGATCTAGAAAGAAGGAAAATCTGAAACCGGGGTGGAATCCTCAACACCCAAGGGCCAATCCTGAAACCCTAATCTCTTTGGTAAAAGAGGAAGAAAGCATATAAAATTTTATTTATTCAATAATAAAAGAAAACTAGGGTTTCTCACAGGTAATATATAAGCCACGAAAATACTAAAGTGCCTAAAAACAAGAAAAAGAATAGAAAAACGCCTAAAACTAAACAACGACATTAAAGTGCCTAAAAATAAGAAAAAAGAATAGACAAGTGCCTAAAAACTAAATTCGCTCCAAGGTCTTGCGGTCATGATGCTTTTGTGGTCCTGCTACTTGCGTACTCGTAGTGCGTCAGAAAATGGGTCCGATGGGCCCGACATCCATCCACATCAACTCTTCTGCTCCGGTACTCTGTAGGTGGCACCTCCTCCTCTGGTACACTCTAAAGGGTGCATCACTGATGTCCTCATCACCTAAGCTGCGCAGCAGTTGGGCCCCACTATGTTGATTACCTGGCTCAAGAGTCAGGACAGTCAACATATCAGGTGGGCCACAGCCCTCATGTGAGCCAAAACAATGACATCTTGAACAAGCTGCTAATGGTCCACATTTGGTATATGCTTGTCCGGCATGACAGGTGGACCAGCCTAATTTTTGTCCAGGTCATCTACATTGTGGGCCTACATGTTCCACAGCTTGTATGCCACACATGCATGCTAGGTTGGCATGTGTGGCCATGTTTAGAGGTGCATTTGAGGAAGTGCATGTGGGCTCAGCTTAAGTCTATATTTAAGTGCCTTCCGTTTCATTCCATTCTGGTATTTATGTCTTCTTCCTTCTACTTGCAGGCATTTTTTCTTCACAGCAATGTTGTTTACATATGGACGTTTTCTCAGTCGTCAGCTCGTGAACACTGTAACTTCAGATAAATTTTTGTATCGGGTAGTGAGCGGCCTTATCAAATATCAGATGTTTATTTGTTATTTCTTATATATTGCAGGTTGGTTGTTTCTTTTCTGATTCTTCTTTATGCCTACGAGCAAGATACATTGAGCCAAACATAGTCTTTTATATACTTATGGTTGCATTTGATTGACTTTTCAAAAAAAAAGAAAAAAAGAAAAAAAAAAGATGGTTGCATTTGATTGTATATCAAGTCACAGTTGGCAAGACTTCCTAGCTGACAAAGTGAAAATTGCATTTGAGGCTGTGAGTTTGCAGTTTGCACCCACCCACCCACAGACATTTTCTGCCCAAAATAAATACAGGAAGGTCCTGGGCACACATCCCTTTCACTTTGGTCTTGCCTTTCTCGTCAGCCTTGTGAAGCAGGAACTTGATAACACTTATATTCAAATCTTTAGAATTTGGAGGGCTTTGCTAAGCACACACAAGTGCAAAAAAGTTTGTGTACACACCACACGTGCCATGTGTGTGTCAACATGGCACATATGTCTGAGATGTAATCCATCCATCAGGTTGATCTAGCCTTTTACATGTTTTCCCCAAAATAAAATATGGTCCAATCAGCATGTGGGCGCCAAAATATTTGAAATAGGTGAACGGGTTAGAAAACTTCAGCCAAGTTTTCCAGAGCTGTACGTTTGTTTTGCAAACTGTGGGCCCACCTGATCAGTGGATCAACCTGATTCTTGGGCTAGGGCATCAATATAGTGTTGCTGTTCTGATGGATAGTTGGATCTCGTGCCTATCGTGCCATGTTGGTACGTGTGTGGCGTGTACATGTGCTTTATTGCACATGCATGTGGGCTTAAGCAAAGCTTGAATTTGCTTATTTTAAGATTCAGTCGGCACTCTTCTGCACCTTTTTTTTTATCCTCACTAATTTATCTTTTACTTTATGGCTTAGGTTTTGTGTGGTTCATTCTTACATTAAAGAAGAAGATGTACAAGTATCAGTTTGGCCAGTATGCATGGACACACATGATTCTTTTTGTGGTGTTTGCTCAGTCCTCTTTCACTGTAGCAAACATTTTTGAAGGAATTTTCTGGTAACATGATTTCCTGAAACTCCTTTAGCTATGCATTCTAATGAAGTCAAAAGTCTAATCTTAGCATGATCATTATTGCCATCATATAGGTATAGCTTAATATAACTTTCATTTTATGATTGTTTAGAGGCCTACAATCCCCACTGATTAAAAAAAAAGGTCTCAAACCCCCATTTTGATGCTTGAATTTATTTTATTTGAAATACAATATGCAGTAATGCATTATATTGAAGTTTGAAATAGCCGATTAATTGGCATGTCTGTTGCTAGCTTCTGATAAACGTAACTCCTTAATAGTCTACTCAGCTCTCTAGGAAGATTAAGGTCTTGTAAAAAAATTCCTACCCATATTTGGGTAGTGTATCTCTCAAAAAAAATTTGGGTAGTGTATTTCCTACCTATATAATTTCGGCAGACAGATTATATGATTCTCAACTGGAGTATACGAATGGTATTCTCAGGTATTGAAGATCCTAGATATCCAATCTCTGGCCCCTTTCCTGTTGAATATGGATCGTTGCTGAATTTTCTTCTTAACCATCTTTTTGCAGTCCCCTGACTGCGCATTAGGATTTTTCCTCTCTAGAGTTTTTAGGCATGGGTCATCCAAAGTGGGGCCCATAAATATTTATTAATGGATAGTCCACAGATTTTATTAAAAAAGAAACAGAAAAGGAAATACGAAGAAAGAAATATAAAGGAAGAAAAATATAAAACAAGAACTTCTCATATATATATATATATATATATATATATATATATATATATATATATATATATATATATATATATATATATAACAAGCAGCAGCTAATACACACTTACAGAAAGACAACCCAAAGCCTGAAACCAAACAAAACAGGAAACTAGAGGCAGCCACAATTAAAAGAAAAAAAATGGAAGGCCAAGGGAAACACAGCATGCAGAAAGATTATTCGAAAGTGGGGCCCATTAGATCACCGAACCATGTGACTCCATTTGTATGAACTCGAGACCCGAGGATATGATTCACACTTTCTGGTCCAGGATCATATAATTTTCAATATAATATCATTCTGTGAATGCTTCCATATTTTTATATTATTACACAACACTGAGTTGATCTACTCATTTCTCGGCTCGTGCGTCTTAATTCGTTGAACTTGGCCTGTTTATGTTTAGTTTCTATCAGTGAGAGGATTGGAGTTGCTTGAGATATTCTTCATATGACGCAAGAACAAGGCAACTCTTGAAGTTATCGACTTGTTCATGTACTGTTGTGTTAGTATGCTTCTGTTGATGATGGCAATGAATGAATACTCCTTACATCATGAATGGCGTGCCAACTCTAACTGAGAGTGGCTTTGTAAATTGCTTTTACTGCCCAAATTCTACTCCACTTCTAGATGATGTTTCTATTTCTACATGTTTTAAATCTTTGTCAACGCAGTCTTTGGGAATGAAATGATCTCTTTTTGACTGATTTGCTGATTGGATTATCCCATTTTATTGCAACTGTTACTAAGGGTGTACGCTATACATGACCCACCAAACTCGGTTAAAATATGGCATCAAGGGACATCCATTTTTATTTTCTCTTTGCTAGCTCTTTGGGCTCAAGAGGCCATTTATTGTGTTGCATGACTGTTTTCTTAACGATGAAGTGCATGTCTGTGTCACGTGTTTTTTTCCAATATATATATATATATATATATATATATATTGTTGCTTTTGTTATTTCTGTTTTATGTTTGCTTGTTTGAAAAAAAATTGTGGCTTGCTGTTGTTGGTTTTTACTAATTAAGGGTAGAATTTGATGCAGGTTTCTTTTGCCTGCGTCACTTATTGTTATCAACGACATTGCTGCCTATATCTTCGGCTTCTTTTTTGGAAGAACGCCTTTAATCAAGTTATCTCCAAAAAAAACTTGGGAAGGTTTTATTGGAGCATCCGTTGCAACTATTTTTTCTGCGTTTGTGGTGAGCAGCATCAATTCCATTCTTCATAACTGTGTGTGCTGTTATGCATGCTCTCTGAAATTGTTTGGTTTAATTTGCAATTGTTCTTGAAGAAGCATCTTTTATTTGAAAGATGGTGCAATTTGTTAGGGCTGAAGGCTGAAAAAGGAACAGCAACCAAGAAAACAGAAAAACAAAACAAAAGAAAATACAAGAAACCCAGGAAACCCATCCCTACCAAACCACAAACTCGGAGCCAAAAAGCTTTACCGCAGAGCCACTCTGATTGCGGAAGCAATGGTTATTCCTTTTAGTCTCAATAGCCCAGAAAATGGCGAGCAAGGCAATCCTCCATCTTTGAATACTGAGGGATCCCCCTCCACTATAGTGCTAGGAATGGAACACGCTCTCAACCGAACTTGGCATCAAGACACATTCACGGATTGGATAATGCCGGGCCACACTACTCTAGAAAAGGAGCAATGGATAAACAAATGGTCCATAGACTCCTCGGCATTCAGACACAGGAGACTAAGTATTAGGCCACATCAAAGATCTCTTATGCAGATTATCAATAGTTAGAATCCTATATCTCCCGGCTAGCCATGCAAAGGCAACAAATTTTAGAGGAGCCCCATAAGACCACACGAAGGTAGTGTGACTACATTGTCTCAGACCGAGACAATGACATGTCGAATGATTGCATCGAGAAGATACCCGACTTATTGAGGTGCCAGACAAGAGAATCCACACACGGAGAGCGAGATCCCCTACAAATGGGAAAGAAGAGAAGCCAAGTCATTGATTTCCGAATCTCTTAAATCTTAGTGGCAAGGAGGAATCCACACTCCCTTGAAATCCTTGATTGAAAAACAATTGACAATAGAGATATCAGCCACAAGGCGAAGGTTGGCCAAGGCAAGTAAAGACAATCGAAGCAAAGAGTCTCCGCACCAAACATCCTCCCAAAATCTAACCTTAGATCCCTCCCCAGTTGCAAAACTTAAGCCACCAATGAGCAACAAAGCAACTGGTGTGACTGTCTTCCAAATGAAGGAGGCCTAATATATAGACGATTCTTTGATCCACTAGCCCATGGGGGAGGAGCCATACTTGGCAGCAATGAGTCGACTTTCTTCCACAGACTGGACTCCACACCAAAATGCCAAACTCACTTGCCCAGTAGGGTCAAGTTAAATACATCGAGACGCCTAATGCCATCACCCCCTTTGGCAACAGGATGATAGACCTCTTTCCAATTGAGCATATGAAATTTCCTGGTAAGGGACCTTCTTGCCAAAAAAATTCCCTTAACTTGTCAATCCACGCAAGAATTGACTTGAGATAGCGAAATAGGGACATGAAGAGGGAGATTGGAGAGGGAGGCTTTGATATAGGTAATCCTGCCCCCAAGAGAGAGTAACTTGCTTTTCCAAGGAGAGAGTAACTTGCTTTTCCAAGGAGAGAGTAACTTGCTTTTCCAAGGAGAGAGCTTCCTCTCCATTCTTTCAACTACCTCATTCTAGAGGTGCAACGTAGACTTCCTAAAGCAAAGAGGAATACCCGGATAAGATGAGGAGGAGCTAGCCTGACATCTAAAGATTTAGCTAATTGGGACACCTCTTCCTGTAAGACATTAATACCCAAGAACTCTTTGCCAGATTTATGTTAAGGCCAGAGACAACTTCAATACCTTTCTTGAATGTAGAATCACATTGGAAAAGTAGCATTTGATTATGTAGACTTCTAACTATCATTCCACAATACATAAGTCAACATGATTGTAACCATCCATAAAAAACGTTCTAGATAAGTCATACGCCAATTTGGTGTTTCGACCAGTTAAGAAGTAATAAATAATTAAAAAAAAGCTCTAGGATTTAACATTGAAGAGAATATATAAAATAATTTACCTCTTCTAAATGATTATTTTTTCTTTGAAAGGTTTTTTTGAAATGGTTCTTAAAGCCCCCACCAATTTAAAAACATAAAGTGAAGGTCGAGTGAAGCTTAAAATAGAAGAAAACAAGTATAATTTGAATCGTAAATCGTAGGATTCATATGAAAAGGGATTCATAGGTGGGATTCAAATCGTTTTGCTTAAGATTCGACTCAAATTGCGAATCAACCGAAGACAACTCGCAAAAAAGGGAACGGAGAGATGGTCAATTCAGATCATAGACTCCCAAAAACACCCAATTAAACCCAGGAGAAAACTCCTGAAAGACCACATTGATAGAAAAGGACCCCAACCAGCTATCCTCTCTACACTAGAGAGAAGGGTTCTACATAACAATAACCCCCGCCCTCCCCCCCCGCCGACCCTACATAATTTAGGGCCACCCAATCCACACCTCTATGACCCCAAATAAATCACTAAGCCTCGATCAACAGATTGAAGCTTAGACTATTGAATTACAATAATACTGGCTTTGGACCACTTACAGATATCCTTGACCAGGACAAGCTTCTAGGGACATCCAAGCCCATGGACTTTCTAACTTAAAATCTTCATTGGATAACTGCTCCCCCAGTTTGAGGAAAAACAACAAGCTGCTCACCTGGATCAATCCCCAGGTTAATGACTTCCCTAGATCCCTTTCTAGACTTCGGAGATCACCTCTGGAAAATATCTTTGAAGAAGTATTTGTTGGCAAAGACAATTTACTTTTTCTAGATTGGCTATTTTGTAGATTGCATTCCATAGAAGAACGTCTTGACCTTCGGCCATGTGGTTAGTAGAGTGGGCAGGTATAAAGTGGGTAAAAGGGACAATTAGATTGTGGGAGGATTTGTGGGTAGGGGAGTGTCCACTCGCTCAGAGTTTCCCATTCTGGATTTTGCAAAATAACATCCTTATCAAGGACTATTGAATTTCTGGCGGTTGATTGGTGTGGAATTTGCCACTCAGAAGAAGTCTTTTGGATGGTGAAATCAATATGCTTTCAGAGCTTCTGGGTATTCCATATTCCTGAAATCACCTTCATATCCCGCAATCATCCTGTTCAATGGATTTGGTCTTCCTCACTGGGCTGCTTCTTAGCTTAAGGAATTCTTTGAAGCCCTTGCTCTAGCTATGCTGCTTTAGACTTCCATGTGCGAGGCTGTGGCAATGCTTGGACTTCCATCAGCAGGGGTTTTTGCTTGCAGTTGGGTCAAACTAAGCACCCAAATGCTTGTTAGGCCAGTGTGCATGAATGGTTTGTTTAGGTTTTGAAGCAGTGGGGATTGCCAATATTGTTAAATTGTATGTGATAACAAGTAGCATCATAGCCCTATTGATAATTGAAGCTGAAGGTCGATTGCCACATGCTTTGACCTGTCTTATTATTGAAGGTTCTGAACCTGTGGCTCAAACTTGTAGAGGGGAATTTGGAATATCCTTACAGATGTTGAGATCACTGAGGTATTTGGAGTTCCTGCAGTATCTGATAATTTTTGAGGGTTAATGTTGTTGTGAAGTGTTATTGGTTTTGCCCCATTATTGTTCTCCTTACCACATTTGCATGCATGTCTTAATATGATTTCAAAACGTTTCTTCCAAATGTGTACCTGAAAGGATTTGCTTGAATTTATTGATGAAAATTGGCCTCCTGTAGCCATATTTTCCATGAGGTTAGTGAGATACCCAAAACTCCTGCCAAAGTGCACATTTGAAATCGGGGGATTTCATTTGGAAGAGTTGGATTTTGGTTTCTCCAAAATATCCGAGGCCTGCATGAACTGTTAGAAGGGTGAGTTTTCCAATTTGTTCCTTGTCTTGCTCTCAAAATGTAATGGACAGTGGGTTATCCTATCTTATTCGGAGCCACCCCACATGCAAGTAGACCCTAAAGGAGTGTCTAGACTAGTTAAATGTATTGCTCAGGCTTTGCCCTTAAATGTAGTTCTGCCCTTTTTTTTAAATAAAATTTCATTTATCAATTAAGAAAAAGGAAACAATAGGGAGGAAACTTAAGAATTCGTTTTTTTTTTTTTAATGTAATTACTTTGAGGCTTCAACGAAATTCAAGATGTACTCACATGACATTTTCATATAATGCTTTATGCAGCTAGCAAATATTTTGGGCCGTTTCCAGTGGTTATCATGTCCGAGAAAGGTAAATCTTTTTCAGCAACAAATAGCTATTGATGTTTCATACCTTCAAAATTTTGGAGGATACATCATCATCATCATCATCATCATCATCATCATCCTATTCTATTGGTTGGAATATACGCAGGATCTATCAACTGGATGGCTTTATTGTGATCCTGATCCAATGTTTATGCTGGAGTATTATCCCTTAGCAGGAAGGGTGCCTTCATGGGTATGTGATCAGTTTCTCAATTGGATTTGGCTGTCTCTCTATTGATGCTTGTGTGCATATCTGCATTGCTGGAAGTGCGTGGTCGTGAATAACGTCAATGTTTTATTAGTGAAGAGCACGGTGTGATCACTCTCTATAAATTCTTTTGAAATATTTGGTATTTGAAGAGAATTACAGTTTCCAGGTTTCTTTACAAAATGGGTAGCTGATATATACATCCACAATGCCTCTTAAAGAAAAAGATATCTACACCCACATTGATTTGCCCATTTTTCATATTGGGAAATGAAATACACACTTTTTTGCTATTTAAATTCCAAAATGAAATGTGGGTACTTTTAGAGTATTGTGGGTGGTCTTCAGAATACTTCTCCAAGAAATGTGTGTTCTATGGAGTATTTCCAGAATATATTTTCTGAGGAATTCCTCCTAGACCTACAGTGGGCTGGTCTTGCTTCTAACTCTCTTTCAAGCAGCTAGGTGGGGGTACCTAGAGATTTCTAAGTGGAGGAGATTGAGAAGGTGATCTATGATTCAAAGGAAGATTGAGCTTCAGGGAAACAGGGTCCAGATGGCTATTCCACGAGGTTCAATCAGAGGTGCTGGGATGTAATTTAGGAAGACATTACAGCGGTCTTCTGGGTTCCACGATAGAGCAATCATAAGCAGAGAGATGGGGCTGTCTTTTATTTCGTTGGCTCCTAAGAAGGAGAATGTTGAGGAAGTTAGTGATTTCAGGCCAATCAGTTTAGTTGCTAGTCGTTATCAAATTATTGTGGAAGTCCTCACCTCTAGGATTCCAATTGCATGGTCTCATTATCTCTTTGAGTGCTTTTGTGGTTGGTAGGATGTTTCTTATGGGCCTTTTATTTTGAATGACATGACGAATGCATAAGCTGGGTAGCAAAGGGTTTTTGTTTAAGGTTGACAGGGAAAAGGCCTTGGATTGTGTGAACTGGAATGCTCCTTGATTCTCTCTCTGGCATGTAGGTTTGGAGATATATGAGGAGGTGGACCAAAGTGTCATCATCGTGGTTTTCAATCCTTATCAATGGCACTCCAAAAGGATTCTTCGAAAGCAGCTGCCTAATTCGTCAGGGGGATGGGGGGCCCTTATCCCCATCCTGTTCACGATGTTTCCGAAAGCCTCAGCACTCAGTATGTTGAGAAAAGCCTCCTGGTATGATTCAAGAAGTGGACTTTTTTATGCTATCATTAGAGTATCCCATGTTCAATTTGTTGATGATTTGGAGATGGTTCTATCGATGAAGTCCAGAGCTTTAGGGATATCGTTTGCTGCTTCGAAGTTGTTTTTAGGTCAAAGGGTGAATCAGTATAAGAGTATTACGTCTAGTCTGAATTCCGACAGCTCAAAAGTAGATCTTATGTCTCAAGCTGTTGGTTGTGGCATTGCATCTCTGCTTATACAGCTTTTATGCGTTTGTCCTACCTGTGTTGGTAGGCCAGCTATTGAAGTTTAGGATTAGGTAATAGAAAAATGCAACTGAAGTTGGAGAGCTGGAAGGGGAATTCTTGTGTCTGGGAGACAATTACTATGATCAAAGATACGCTTGCCAATCTGCATCTGTACTGGTTATCACTTTTACAATGTCCTTCCATAATTGTTGCCAAAATCGAGTCTTTTATGAAGAAAGTCTTGTGGAATGATAATGAGGTTGGAATACCACCTGGTTGCTTGGAAAGGTTTTTGTAAGCCTGTTGAAGATGGTGGTCTTGGGATAGGAGCATTTAAATGAGAACTTATTATGTAATGCGTTCTTTTTGCAATTTTTTTAATTCCTAAATATATAAATATGTGTATTTAGTCATGTCCTGAAGATTCATTGAAAAACTCCACCCTTTTCCCCATGTTTACCCCTATTTTCCCCACATTTCCAGTTATCGGCGATAATGATATTGTTTCTTTATCTCCAGCCAGTGAAACTTGAAGCAATGCCGACAACTCGAACACTGGTGGTTGGCCATCTTTGCTAAATTTGTAATTGCATTGGTTATGCCGAAATCTATTGGGCTCTCGAAAGGGTTGATTTCCGACGGTTTGTGGCCAATTGGAAGATCCCTCTGGAGGCTTGTAGTTCAAGCATTGCTTTGGGCCCTGTGGCTCGAAAGACACTTAAGGATTTGTAAATATAAATCAAGCGCTGATGTCTTAATTGTCAGGATAGTTTTTGGATTCATGGTGGGAATGGGGGGAAAGATGGAGAAAAGATCAAAAGGTATTGTGAAGAATTTCTGTTGGTCAGCTAGAAGGCATTTTATTGTGCACATGGAAGGAATCTAAGGTGGAGGAGATGCATAGATGCCCCCCTGCTGGAGTTTTGAGCTGAAGTTTGATAGGTGCTCCCTGGACAATCTTGGACCTTCTAGAACTGGTGGCATCACTTGGAATGATTGGGGTGATTCGTCGTTTTGAGTTCTCAGGGCTGATCAGTGTGCGTGGTTAAAACTATGCGGAAGCAGCTGCTCTTCTCCAAGGGGTGAAGTTATGTTTCAAACTCAATTTCTCCCATATCATTATTGAGGGAGACTTACAGAATGCAGTCTGATGGCCAACCTATGATTGCTACCCCTGGAAGCTTCCCAATCTAATTGAAGAAGCGTTCGATTTATGCGTTCAATCCAGGAGTCTTTTTCTCATGTGCCCCGTGAAGCGAATTCATTGGCGGATACTTTAGCTAAAGATGGGGCCATACAGGATTCTATCTCCACATTCAATAGGAATAAAGGGAATTGCCATTATATTTCCTAGCAGCTTACTGGTGTAGACGTCTGTTCTTTTTTGTTTTTTCCTTCTTTTTTGAAGGATGTCTTTTTTCTTCCTTTCTAATAAGATTTTGAGCAATTCATAAAAAGGAAAAAGAGAAGAAGAAAAATGGGTACGAGTCAATCAGTCGGGGAGTAAATATTGACTCCTGAAAAATATTACTCACCAGCATAGAGAGAAACCCTCATTACTCATGGTCCTCGTGGCTGTCAATGGGCTGGGCCCAGTGCAAGCAAAATCAAGATTTTGAATAGGCCAGCCAGCCTGACCAGTTCAAAATCTAATTCATATGATCTTCTTGTGGTATTAGAACTGTTAGATGGACAAACTGTTATGAAAGACACAAACTGTTATGAAAGACAGTGGTTATAGTGAAGAGACCCCGAATCATCATAATGCTTTATCCTAGGATCGAGAGTACCTATTTCCTATCAAACTGTGAAGTTCTTTGCCTTGACAGCTAGATTCAGCATCTTTTACAATGAGTTAGCCTCTTCGCGTGGTTAGCCTTATTAGGAAGTCTCAAGAGTCATGTTTGCATCAGATACTCAGAACTTCCCTTGTCAATTAGTTCACCTTTCTGGAGGAAGTCTTCTTTCCTGGAGGCGGGATAAAACTATCAAGATGTAGTAACATTTCGTTTTTTTTTTTCCAATTCAGAAATTTTACCTTGTAGATCACTGTGAGGGATCAATGCATTTGTCCTACTTGTTCCATTTGGAAAGTCGAATGACCTCTCAGAGTATGAGTTCTGCTGGTTGCGGGGCTGAACAATATTCTCGCTTAGGATCACCTCCAAAGCAGGAGAAGGATTATTGTTAGTACTTGCCTTTTGTGTTTACTTGCTGAGGAATCTGGGAGCCATCTCCTTATTCTCTGCTCGTACACTTGGCAGCTCTGGGACTGTACTTGACATTTTTTTGGCGAGTATTGGACTATGCCACCTTCCATGGACCTCTTGTTGGAAGCATGGAATTTTGTTACAGGTCAAGAAGGGGAAAGATCCTATGGTGGTCCACCTGGTATGTATGAAACAATCGGGTGTTCAACCAATAAGAGAGAAATCATCTTGTCGGCCTTGATTGCCGAGTTTGAAGAGGTTCTTTCCAGGCCATATAGGAATTGCGGATTCCAGTGAGGTCTAGGTGTCCTCTGGAATGGTATGAATAGGGCCCCCTCCAACATCATTGGAGATAACTCAGCTTGCTATGAGTTGGGCCAGCTCAGTGGAAGCTTTCCCTTGGTGATTGTCTCATTGGATGTATGAAATTAGGGCGTTGAAAGGAACCATCTCAGTTTCCTTCTCTCATATTAGCAGCATAGCTAATGATGTGGCTAATGATTTAGCTAGGAAAGCTTGTAGTCTCCAAAATCATATTGTTGGAGGCTCCCTTCGTATTTTTTTTAATCTCTTTTCCTTTTTAATGAAATTCTCTACTCTTCAAAAAAAAAAAGAAAAAAAAAGAAAGAGGTTACCTTCCACATTTTTCCTTCTTCTTCTTCTTCTTCTTCTTTGCTTTCCGATGGATAGTGTTGGGTCTTGACTTTGTACAATCGTCCAAACCACGTCTACAAGGGAGCAGTGGATTTCATAACAAGTTTTCCTTAGTCCACATGCACCTCTATGCACAGACATGCATGAGACATCCAAATCATGCATGAGGTTAGCCCTGGCCCAAAAATCAGGTAGGTCCACACACCAGATGGTCCCCGATGCATATGCATGCTGAATGTGGATATTTGGAAATTTTTTAAACTGCACATTTTTTCATATATATGCTATCCATCTCTGATGAATTGGCTGACCTGATTTGTGGGCCAGTCATCTACTTGGTGGGGCCCACCTGATGCAAGGCTCCGATGCTACAAGCATGTGCTAAGGTGGCACGTGCAGCTGCACATTGAAGTGCATGCGGGCAAAACTTGGTTGCTATTTTGTAATTTCAAGCTTCTCATTTTGGTTATTACATGCAACATAAACTCATTATCAATCATCTAATTGGCTTCTATCGTCATCTTTTTTTGTTACAGTTTCCTTGGAAAGAGATGCCAATTTTGCCTGTGCAGTGGCATGCCTTGGCTCTTGGTCTATTCGCATCAATCATAGCACCTTTTGGAGGCTTTTTTGCTAGTGGTTTCAAAAGAGCTTTTAACATTAAGGTTCTTCCTCATCAATCTTTAGAAACAGACTGATAAAAAGGAGAACTTCATGGTTCTGAACTTTCTCTTCAATTCTTTCAGGATTTTGGTGATAGTATTCCTGGGCATGGTGGGATTACTGATAGAATGGATTGCCAGGTAAGATGCTGGAAACTGTGAAGTTTTAATCAGTTGATAGAAGTTATATCTATTCAACTGTTTTGCTCACAATGAGATGGTGTATTTTCAAAGCCTCATCTAACAAGAATGTTTAATTTTGTAATCACCACTCATTCTCTTCTTTTTTCAGTCATGCTATAAATCAAGTGGCATTTTGTAAGCCACATGCACCTCTATCCTGGCATGTGTAGGATATCCAAGCTGTGCATCAGGTAGATACCATTACGTGCATGACCTACCCAAAAAAAGGCTTGTCTGCTTATCAGGTGGGCTGAACATGTACATTGAATGTGGAACATTGGCAAATTTTTAATCGTCCATCGTTTTCGTACATGTCTCTCCCACCTGATTAGTTAATCTGGGGCCAGGTCATCGGTACAGTGAGGCGCACCTGATGCATGTCTTGGATCACAGACTTGCCAGGTTGGCAATTTTGGCTGCGTGTAGAGGTTTATGATGGTTTAAAGCTTAGCTAAAATTATATTATATTGCATTTGAAGCCTCTGTGATATGGACGAGGCTTACTTATCCTTGATATGGAACGAGCTGTGGTCCTTTTAATCCTAAGGCTCGCATCGTTTGGATAATGGGGGTTAAAGATCCGATTGAGGTGGAGGTTAGAGCATTTTGTCAACCGTTTGTCTTTTATCACCTTCCTTCACCTGACATCAACTGTGGAAGGAGATTCATCGAATTCCATAAAGTGGGGCTCTTTGTCGGTCAAGGAGCCTTGGAAAATTTGCTTCTGTCATGGGAGAAATCTAGAGTTTTCTTCTGCATCAGACGTATCATTTTCTCATGATCATAAAGAGTCAAATGAGGCTTTCGTCTTGCTAGAGATGAAGTGACGAGAAGCTTGCCATCAGCAACCATTTGCCCTTGCTTGGTCTTGCGTTCTTTGTTTTCTTCCAAAAAAAGCCTTCATGTGGGTTGCCCTGCATTCCTTTTGGCGTCGTTACTTACATAGTTACCTTCCATGGTTGATCAAATCAGTTTTTCTCTTCCAACCATTTTAAAACGTATTCCTTTTACGAGTCTTAACCATTTGGTTGTCATGTCGGACTAAATTGTTTACTTTGAAAATGCTCCTTCCTGGACTAAATTTTTCTATTACATGCTCTTTTATTTTATTTTATTCTTATGGGTTAACTTCGCAGGCATGGAATTCGAATCATCAAATGATGCCCGCTTGTTGATTTCCTGCTGTCCCACGTGATGCATTTATTCTGTTCTGTCTTGTTGTAGATGGTGATGGCCGTGTTTGCATACATCTACCACCAGTCGTTTGTTGTGCGTGAAAACTTTTCAGTTGAGACGATCCTGGACCAGGTCAGTACATGCTTCACAATTTTTCTCTCTTATGTTTTTTGGGGAAATGATCTGCTGTTAGGTCCGGACACCAGATCATGGCGTGCTACTCACCTTGAATGGCAGCTTGGACTTTTTAGCGGGCAATGGAATATGCTGGGCCCGTATTTCATCATCCATCCATATGATCGTATCAGATGGTCATGGGTGACTTGGGCACATGATTCGGTGGATGCTGGTCAAAAGCGGTATGACATCCCTTTCTTTTAGTCTATGGAAAGTCCATGGGTTTTTAGTGAGGAGGAATTATTATTCAACATTTTGTCAAACAATTTGCTTGGCCCAACAAAAGGGACGTCGGCCCCACCTTTTGACAGTCAAACTGTTCAACGGTGGGTGCCCATTGTAAATGTGAGATACTCGTACTCCAAAGACTACACCATCAAATAACCATCTGGAGTCACCATTAAATACGAGCCTTTGGATGCGATTATCCATTTACAACCCACAAATTGGATAGATGGGATCATCTAAGAATCATCTAGCTCCACTTGTGGAAAAAGGATTTCACAAATGAGCTCGTTTCCTGTGTTTGGGTGCATGGAAAGTCAAGCCTTGCTGAAAGCTGCTTCTTTAGAATTTCAGAAGGTTCTGACCACCTCAACTCCCTTTTGTTTTCTTCAATCCAAACACAAAACTCGTTACTCATTGGAACCGCAGTCCCATGATCTAGACAAGACAAGAAAGGCTTTCTTTCTACCCCTTTTATGATCCCCTCCATACAAAAATGACCCCTAATTGACAATGGTTCAAAGCCATCCCATGTTGGGGCCCCACCAGGCGGGCCCACCCACAGAATTGATGGGCGGATGGATGCACTTCATTGCTTTTGATTAAACTCCATATAATGCCTGTTTCATGATGCAGATATTAAGGAACCTTACCTTCGAGGAACAGCATATCCTATACATGCAGCTTGGGAAGATCTTGCGGGATGCTTAAAGCATTTTCACTATGTAACTATACTTTTGAGAGTGATGTATATGCTGTTTATGTCACGTGTGCCCCATTTCATACTTACACAGGCTTTAGGCATATAGAGGCTGTGTATAGTGTTTGTAACTCTCTCATCTTTTTCTTGCCCTTTTCTTCTAATTTAAAAAAATCAGGCTGTCTGTATCTATATTGGAAATTGATTGTGAAACAGCCCTCATGCTCTGCTTTGGGTGATCTTGTCAAGGGCGACGACGAGAGAGCAAGTGGGGCCCATTTCTTATTGCTATTCCTTTTACAAGGTTTTGCCGTCGATCATTCTTCATCTGTGTTTATTCATGAGTTCATGCACGCATTCGTTAAAAAAAAATAATAATAATAAATAAACGAAATTCGGTTTTAATTCTTATCAGGAGTATATATTGTGGGGAGAGACAATTGCTGATATCCATTTGGTGGGCCGCAATGACAGCCACATCACTGTTATGTGCATCCTCCAGCTTCAATTACTCTCATTATAATATTTTAGCAAGCCACTACTACGTGCTTAGGAGATATATTTGGAGCTGTGCTTGTGTAACTTGCTAGGTACTTCGCATGCTGAGAGCTGCATAGTTGGAGCTTTCATGAGATCTATTTCATTCATCAGGTAAGCTGCATCATCATGCTCATCTGTCTTGTCCCAATTAATTGAGGTCGGCTTCATGAATCCTGTTCCGCCATTCCACTCTATCAAGTGCCACACCATCAGTTAGGTCATCAAGTCTTTTCTTACTGTTTTATGTCCATGTCTTTTTGGGCCTTCCCTTGCCCTTTTAGAGCCTTCAACTTGTACTAACTCATTCCTGCCGAGTGCAGTTTTTGGCTTCAATTGCACATGAGCAAACCATCCAAGTCTACTTTTCTTCATCTTATTACCTATCGGTATACCACTGGTATGTTCCCTCCATCTCAACATACTTAATTCAGCTACCCTCATCCTATCGACGTGTTGTTCCTTTAAACTGCCCAACATTCTTCCCATAATGTTCCCACATGTCTTATAGCTATACTATCAAAATGTACCTTTCATTTTACCATTACATAAAATTCCAGTAATATCAGGACCGTCCATAGCTCAGGTAAGCTGCACCTAGGAAATAGTTGGCATGGGACTCCCACTATTAGTTTTTTGTTTGGGTCCACCATAGTTCATGTATGCAATCCAATCCAATCCAATCCATTCATTTGATGTGCCTCTTCAAGATGAGTATTCTATCTCATGTGGGGCCATATAATGTTAATTTAGAGAATTTTAGGTATGGCCCACCTGAGTGTTTAGTCATCCATTAATTTTTGGGATGGACTTGATGGATGGGTAGATTTCATGCACATTAATTTGTTCCCCCACGCTAGAGAAACTGACCACCATAGGTACGTACTTGTGGACCATCCAATGATCTGGATTGGTTTTTTTATGAGTGGGCTTTTCAAATTTGGGGTTTGTCAAAGAACATTCATATGCACAGCACCACCATTGGTTTCTTGAGTTACACTGGATGTAGATCTGGTAATCAATAATAAGAACCTTTTTTTTTTTTTTTCAATTAAATCTGGACCATTGATGTATTTCTTTTCATAACCGTCTAGCTCAAGGCCACAATTAGAGAATGAGAGATTTGCTGGTAACAACAATATTCGAAGATAATCCATCCATGGCGGGGGGGCACATCAGATCAATGGTCTGGATAACTGCAACCGTCTGTCCCACTTCTCAAAATTGAAAGGCCACGTATTATAGTTGTTTGCCAATCTGGACTGTCCAAATTGCTGACCATATGTGGACCTAGGGTATGAGCGGATTAGGTGAGACCCTGGCCTCAGCCAAGATGTTGCCGCCCTTACCGTGGGGTTATTGTGGGGCCTACCTTGATGTAGGTATTATATATCCACGCCGTTCATCTGTTTTTTCAGATCATTTTATGACATTATCCTGAAAAATAAACAGATCCAATTATCAGGTTGACCATACCGTAGGAAACATTGTTGATTGACCATTAATGGGCCATAAAAGTTTTGGATCAAGCTGATATTTGTTTTTTTTCCCTCCATACGTGACCATCTGGAAAAACGGATGGAGGGTGTGGATTCATAATACATACATCAAGGTTGGCTCCACGGTAACCCTACGGTAAGGGTCGCACCATCTGCTACTTAGCCGCGACAACGGATCCGGCTTTGTGGGTGGACTGTGACCATGGGCCCACCTCGACGTATGCATTATATATCTACGCCCTCCATTCATTTTTCCAGATTATTTTAGAGTAAGGTTTTGAAAATGAAGCAGATACAAATCTCAGGTGGACGACGTCTTAGGAAACAGTGGTTATTTAACGCTCACGTTAAAAACTTTTTAGGGTCCACCGGAGTGTTTATTTGCCATCCAACGTGTGGATAAGGTCACAGACATGGATGAAGAGAGGCGGCTTGCCTGTGACACTGGGCACAGATATTCCTATCGCCGGTAATGTGTGGGGTCCACAGAGATGTCTGTGACAAATCTACTCCCTCCATCTGTTTTGCAGGACTATACTCTAAAAATCAGGGTGATCCAAAACTCATGTGGGCTAGGACATGAAACAGTAGGATTGAACGCATGAGGCGACAGAAGTTTTACTGTATCATTTTCCGGCGAGATTCCAAACCTCAAGAACATCCATATCTCACGTGAACCATACCACTAAAAACAGTGATAAATGACTATTAAAATCTTCTTATGGGCCACAAAAGTTTTGGATTGAACTGATATTTGTATTTTCCCTCCATCTAGATCTTTTTGACATTATCAATGGGTTGGATGGAAGATAAACATGACAAAAACTTACTATGGGCTCTTTGGAATTTTTAATGGTGAGACACCCAATCACTACTGTTTATTGTGTTATGGTCCACCTAAGCTTTGTATCTGCTTAATTTTGGGACTCCGTCCTAAAATGATATGTAGAAATGGATGGACAACATGGATATACAGTAAATCATCAAGGTGGGCCCCACAGTAGAGGTAACACCTGCTACCCAATCAGGCCCTTGAGGCAGAGCTGAGCACGAGCCAATCCAGCTCGGTTAGCTCACTTGACTCAGCTAGAACCAACTCGATTCGGCTTGATTCGAACCAAGTTGAGCCATTTTTCCAAGCTTGAAATAATTTTCAAGCTGAGCTCAAGCTAACCCAAGCTTGATTTAGCTCAGCTCGGCTCAGCTAACTCACTCGTAAAAAACTAAAAAAGTACAGTTTTTAGTCCACATGGGAAGTGAACAAAGAAATGAGAGATGCAACTCTTTACAAAAGTAAGTGGGGCTGTCCATGGGCTTTGGGCTGCCTTTGGGCTTAATTTTAAACAGCTTTAAGCCCACCTTTTGGGCTGACCTATTTAAAATTTTGTTTTCTCCAGGCTCCTCAAACATGTCAGTCCGACTTGAAGGCTGAGCCAAACACGAGCTAGGGTGGTCATTGAGCAAGCCTAGCTCAAACAGGCCTCAGCTCGGCTCTTGCTCACCTCTACAGGCTTGAGGTCTCACCAAATCCACTCCCATGAGAGAGAAGTTGAGTAGCCAATCCAGCTATTGAAGTAACGTCACCATGGTCCGTGGACCTCCACACATTGTATCTGTTGTATCCACACCTTCCATTCATTTGGAGAGATCATTTTAATACATGAATCAAAGAATGAGGCAGGTCCAAATCTCAAGTGAACCCCACCACAGCAGTGGGGATAGTGACATCCACTGTTGAAAACTTACCAGGGGCCACAGAAGTTTTCGATCGAGCTAATATTTGTGTCTTCTCTTCCTCCATGTCTTTGTGAATTTATGAACAGGTTGGATCTCAAATAAAAATCATGGTGGGCCTAGGAAGTTCTCAATGGTGGATGTCACAGTCCCCACTGTTTTCTGTGGTGTCCACTTGAACTTCGGATCTGCCCCATTCTTTGAGTCATGCCCTAAAATAGTCTCTCCAAATGAATGGACGGTGTGGATACAACATATACTTTAAGGTGGGGCCTATAGAACATGGTGATGTCACTTCCGTAGCCAGATTGGCTACTCAACCTGTCAATAGCTAATCGGCGTCCGTCGCTCCAGCGAGGCTCCTCATTCTCGGGCACGAATTAGGGAACAGCTTAGTGTTAGGAACAGCTTAGTGGGTGCTACCCTTATGGCCCACATGGATGATATTTTGTATACCCCCGTTCATCCTTTTCTACAGCACATTATAAAATGAGGTTTCAAAAATTATGCAGATATAAATCTCAAGTTGACCATATCACTAGAAATAGTATGATTGAGTGCCCCACCATTAAAAATTTCAAAGAGCCCATTGTAGGTTTTGGTAATGTTTATTTGCAATCCAAGATCTTGATAATGTCAATAAAGTCTTGATGAAGGTAAAATATAAATATCAGATTGATCCAAAACTTTTGTGACCCACAAAACATTTCTAATGATTATTCATCACTGTTTCTAGTGTTATGGTCCACCTGAGATTTTGATCTTCTAAAGGTTTTGTATCACAGTCTAAAATGATATTAAAAATAGAGAGACAACGTAGATATATAAAAAATACATCAAGATGGGCCCCACATGGCTTCAGGTAACACCCACTAAGTTGTTCCCGGGTAACACCTAATTCGCGCCCCTCATTCTCTCCTCGGGGGCGGATTAGGCGAGACCCCGAATCCACCAAGGTGGGTAGGACCCAGGCCACTGTAATGTATGTGACTACATCTACGCTGTTCATCCGTATTAAAAGTTCATTTTAGGGCATGATAAAAAAAATAAAGCAGTTGCAAATCCCAGATGGGCCATAGTACAGGAAACAGTGGTGATTTACCATTAAAAACTCCGTGTTGGCCACAAAAGCTTTGAATCAAGATGATTTTTATGTGGTTTGTTCATCTAGATGTTTGTGACCTTATCAACAAGTTTGATGGAAAATAAACATTCCGGGGGGATCCTTGAAGCTTTTAATGGTAGATATTCAATCATCACTATTTCTGTAGTGTGGTCCACCTAAGCTGATCATCACTGTTTCTGTAGTGTGGTCCACCTAAGATTTGAGTCAGCTTCATTTTTGGAATCATACCCTAAAATAAACTTTCAAAATGTTTGGACTGTGTGGATTTAAGACATATACATCACTGTGAGCCCCCACAGGAGTCCCACACACCTTGGTGGATCCGGTGTCATACCTAATCCGCTCCCCTCATCCGGGGTCTTACCTAATCCGGGATCTTACGTGTGGAAATCGGATTGTGTCCTGAGTTACCAAGTACGCTTACTGAGTAAACTCAGTTAGGCTCACCATGAATGTATGTGGTTTATCCATACTGTCCATCTGTTTTTACGAGGGTTGTACATCGAGCCGAGTCGAGTCGAGGTGGGCCAAGCTTGGCTTGACTCGTCTGTGCTCTCCTCGAGTTCAAGCTCGAGCTCGAGCTCACCCTCGAGCTCACCATTGGAGCTTGCCTTGTTTGCTAAAACTTTCGAGGCGAGCTCGAGGCGAGCTAGTGGATCGAGCCGAGTCAAGCTTGCTCCCACATCAATTTATTATATTTTTTACTACAATTTACAAATTAAAAGCCAACAACATTAAGTTCAAGAAGTCACACATATATTAGGGGAGAATAGTATTTCTACAAGTGGGACCCCACTATTAAAATGACCTAGCTCTGATCAATTTTTTCTTTGGCTAGGTCACACACGCATTGAATGCAGACCACTAGTAATAATTTCTAAACCACAATTAACACAGTACATGCATAGCTCACCACATGGGACTACCCTGATTATTGTGTGGTCTATTTTCATGAACTCCGGATCGACCAAGTACCTATCCTACGTGGTGGAGGAAGCATTTTAACATTAATTATCGACGTATACCACAAACCAGAATGGTATCGGGAACAAAACATCTATACATACCACACACCAGAGTAGTATCGTGGACACAAACACATCGCACATTTTGTGTGTTGGTAACACACGAGTGGTACAAAACATGAACTTTATTGAGTTAGGTAATCTATACGAGTTATTCCTTACAAGAATGAGCTTGTTTTATCATCCTAAGTCTTTGGGGGGGGGGGGGGGTTGCACATTCCCAAAATACAGGATTCCAACCTGGGGTGACCCCCCCCCCCCCCCTTGGTTCTTTATTCTTCTAATACCAAAAAAAAATTGTTTATAGATATGTTTTGTTCAGTTCAGCTCGAGCTCGGATCAGCTCGAACTTAGCTCAGCTCAAAACTCAGTTCAGCTCAGCTCACTGGGTTACCAGCTTGAACTGAGCTAAAGACTGAGCTCGAGGATTATGAAGCTTGGCTTGACTTGTTCTAGTGAGTCGAGTCGAGCCGAGGCGAGCTTTTTTGAGACGAGTTGATAGAGTTTCTTAGACTAACCCGGCTCATGACCAGCCCTAGTTTTTACATATCATTTTAGGCGTTGAGACCAAAATTGAAGCAAATCAAAATCTCCAGTGGACCATATCACATAAAACAGTGAGAGTAATGATTTCCACCATTGAAACCTTCATAGGCCTACGGTGATGTTTATTTGTCAGACAACCTGTTTATAGGATGAAACACACATGGATGAAGGGAAAAAAAAAATATCAGCTTGATCCAAAACTTCCTTGGTCTAAAAGAATTTTTCAACGGTAGATTTTCAATTCACACTTTTTACTATGGCGTGATCCACTTGAGCTTTGGATATGCATCGTTTTTTGGATGACAACGTAAAATTATCTGGTAAAATGGATAGACGGAGTGGATAAAATACATATTATCACGATGGGCCCCACGTAGTTTACTAAGCGTACTTAGTTACTCCGTACGCAATCCGCTTCCCACCTAATCTGCTCCCTTTTGCTACTGAAGTAGTCAGCAGCCCAAGCCGCGCCCGTCCAACCTCTCTCTCTCCAAACCCCCAAATCTCTCTCTCTCTCTCTCTCTCTCTCTCTCTCTCTCATGGCGGCAGCGATCCGCGCAATGATGCGATCTTCTTCGGCATCTCGGATCATCCAAGCCGTCCGTTTTAAGAACACGATATCCCAGCCGCATGAGTTCTCAAAGCCGACGGCGTTCCTCGGGAGCTGGGAAGCTCCCAAGGACCCGCGGGAAGCGGAGAAGAAGCTAGGGCTGCTGAGGCGGGACTATGCAAAGCAGGTGAAGGAGCTCCGAAGGCAGTACTGGTACGAGATGGAGCTCCAGCGCCAGGAGAAGCAGCTGAAAGACGAGGCGGACCGGGAGTCCATCCGTCGCGCTAAGGAGGAGCGCAAGGCTGCCAAGGCCGCCATGGCGCGGACGCGGGCTGCCGAGCGGAAAGTCTCCGAGGACGAGTTCCGCGAAACCCTAGTGAGTAAAGAACTAAAACCCACCTCGTTTTTATGCTTAATTTCGGTAATGGATGGTGATCGGGGCTGTTCATCGTGTGTGGCGGGTTGTCAGGTAGAAATCATGCTTGGACGGTTGTGGCTGCCCCTATCAGTGCATTTTTTGAAATGACAGCTGATCCAACACTGGTCTTACCGGATGAACGGTTCGGATTGATGTGGATGGGATGTTTGGGTGGTGGAGATTGGGGCGGGCCGCCAATTGTGGTGTGCCAAACCGCAACTCCACAAATATGGTAGTTTTGATTGCTTCCCATATTTTAGTAGTGTAAATGAGAGTCGGTGTACCCGAGATTGTATGTTGTTTATGCCAATCCCCCACCACCTAAAGGGTGTCTGTGATGCTGGTGTTGGCAGCAAACTAGCCACCCAGATCCTCAGATGGTGGTCCACTGACCAGATAGGAGAATTGAGATTTAAGTAAACCCAAAAATAATCAATGCACGATTTTATGGTCAATGCGTCTGTTGCAGGCCTTGGTACATAGCAATCCTCCTTGAATTCAAATCACTCATAAACATAGTCAACCATGATGACGTAAATAAACTAGAATTCGGACCATTCTGTAACACGTCTAACTTAATGGCTTGCGTAACAAGTAAAAAAAGCCAACTGTGTAGGGCTTTGTGTTACAATGCATGCTGTAGTAGTTGAGTGCATTAATGTTGCAACGCATCCTTTTCAAAATGGATTTGGAAAAATCACCATTTCAAATACATTTAAGCCTGTTTGGATTGCAAATTACCACAGTAATGTGGTGTAATAGTGCAATAATTGCAAATTTCATTACTCGTCTCCAGTTACAACTTGCATTTGACCAATGATTCCATTATTTGTTTTTCCATCAATATCAACCATAGATATACTTGACAGCGCGAACACCACGATTGGTTAGTCTCTAATATCCACAACATATTCCTAAGAAAAGGTTTTGGATGCTATGTGTTCATGGTGAATGTTTGTGTAAAATGTTTATTCTGTTTCATCAGACAAGAGTTATCGTTGGACAAAAAGTTGCATGCATGTTGGGGGTTATTACTGACCTGGACCAAGAGAAGGTGGATGGCGAAGAAATTGTGAAACAACAGGCATGGAACATATTGACCACCCTCTACGATGGCTTCTCCGTGGCATGGATGTGAGGAGAATCGCTGTATTCCGTAGATGGGGAAGAATGTTGTTGTCACCATCGATTGTAGGGTTTCTTCACTCTCGCTTTAGGAATGGTATGGTGGGAGGAGTATGGGAATGAAGGAGAAAGCCTGATAGTGAGAATAAATGAATGGTGTAGCTCGAGCAGAACATCACCATCACTCCTATGCAAAGAACGGTCGAGTTGAAATTACCGTTGAATCCATATAAATCCAACGAGGGATCCGAGAGGGCATTGTGATTTTCCTTCGACGAGATGTCAGTGGTAACGGCGGTCAACTGACACCTTTTTTGAGGCTTTCTTTAAATGTAGGTCAAAAGCAATCATTGCACTATTACACCGCATTATTGTGGTAATTTGCAATCCAAATAGACCCTTAGAAATGTTATGAACAAGAATATGGCGGACATGGTGTACATAAAATATATCCAGAATGACACCATCATCATATTCTTGGACTTGGAAATGCAATAAGAAATTTCGAAGTTCCTTTTTGGTTTCAAAATTGGTAGGTCGGACCATGTTCCCATCTGTCTTGAGATGGTTGGATCCTCAAGCGGCTCAATTCCTTTTCAGTTTTGGAATTGCTGGGTGACTGTTGGGGATTTGTTGGAATGGTACAAAGGTGGGGACAAATGCTCCCTGAAGGGTGGGCTGGTTGTAGAGTCTTATTTATTTATTTTGAAGGATAATGTTCTTATTAAGAAACTGCTTGTCAACTACCAAAACAACAAAGAAGCTGGTTGTAGAATCTTGAACTTGAAGAGAATGCAATATTTGAAATCTAAGATAAGAGAGTGGAGCCATTCAACTTTGGGGCTGATTGTCTTATAAAAGACAAGTTGTTACGCAAAGTCAGTGAATTAGATAATGATGGAGAAAATGGACAGCTGGATGATGACTGGGGTATGAAGAGGGAAGGTCTAAAGTTTTGAGTACCAAGAGATTCTGAGATGGGAAGAACTGTTGTGGAGGCAAATGTTTAGGGTGGTTTGGTTGAAGGAGAGGGGTAAGGACACTGGTTTTTTCCACAAGATTGAGGAACCAGCTCAGGTCAAAGAGGCAATAGTGGATTTCTGTAGACAGCTATATGTGAAAGAAGACTTCCCTTTGCTCCGCCCGGCTGGGTAGGCTGTCTTTCAGATGCTTTCAAGAAGAGCAAGCTAATTGCATCGAGAGAGATTTCGAGGAGAGATTGGGAAAGTTGTTTGGGGGATGGATAGGGTTAAAGCCTCAGGTCTGGATTGCTTCTCCTTTACATTCTATAATTAGTGTTGGGAATTTATTAAAGAGGAAGTTATGTGCTTCGTGGAAGAATTTCATGATTGGGCCATCTGAAGCAAAGGCTTAAATCTGACTTTTGTCATCCTTACTCTTCATGTGGAGGATGCTTACGACATCAAAGATTTTCGACAGGTTAGTTTGTTTGGCGGTGTGTATAAGATCTTGGCTAAAGTGTTATCTTTACACCTTAAAGCAGTTATGAGCTCGATCGTATCCCCATTCTGAAGACCATTCACACTTTTAAACAATTCGGCGACTGGATCGACTCGTCAAACCATGAGTCGAGTCAGGACTTGCCTAACTTGGGGCTGAATCAGCATGAGTCACCTGAGTCGGGGGTGACTCATGGTATACTACTGAATCCGAGTCTTAAAACCATGAGCATTAGTGAAGGAAGGAAAGGAAAATTCTGGATGGCATCCTTGACATCAATGAAGTCATTGATTCTAGAAGTAGAGGGGGGAGGCGGGCTGGTTGTGTAAGGTGGATTTGGAGGCTGTTTCTGATCATATGGATTGGTACTTTACTATCCCCATAGGATGGGTTTGGGTCATTGTGAATGAGGTTGGATTAAAGAATGCGTTAGTATATAATACAAACTCATTCTTGCGCTTCAAAAAAAAAAAGAAAAAAAGACTCAATTCTCATTTGGAAATCGACTCTCTTCCTTTGACTTCTTTTTCATTTGGTGGAAGGTCTTGGTATGCTTATGATTACGGCCTCGTCTTTGGGTTTGATGTGTGGTTTTGGGATTGATAAGTGGGATATGATACTTTCTCATCTTCACTTTGTTGATGGCACATTTATTTTTTGTGAGACTTTGAGAAGGCAATTAAGAATCATGAAAGGGGTGCTTAGGTGCTTTGAGGCAGTAGTGGGCCTTAGGGCCAATAAGAGGAAGAGTGCAATGACGCGGATAGCAATTGAGGGTGATGCGATGAATTCTTTTGAGAAGGTGCTTCGTTGTAAGGTTGATAAGCCCCCAAGGAAATACCTTGGTCTCTCTATTGGTGGAAACACAAATGCCACATCCTTTTGGGATGTAGTGGTAGAGAGGATTGAAAAGAAGTTTGTCAAATGAAGAAATTGTACTTGCCCTTCGAGGAAGGATTACCCTTGCCCTTATTAAAATCTCTCTTTCCAACATCCTGGTATGGTTTTTAGGGATTTTTATAACACACATTAGATCTTGGAGGTTGATCTAATGTGTCTGCTGTTAATGGAGGATTTCCAAAAATTCTACCCACATTGAAGGATTGATTAGTAGCGTATAAATTGTTCAAGGCAGCATTGGAATAACTAACCATTTGATCTCCACTACACATCAATGCAAATGGCCAAAAAATTGTACCTGACTTTAAATGGAACATCACCCCAAAATCTGGTCAAGTTGATGTGCATAACCTCATACATCTGTTGGTTTGTTGGATGGGCATTTGCATGGACTGCTTTCGTATCAAATGGCTTCTCTCATCCATAAAATGTACTTTTATTCATGGAAACTAACGGGTTGAAGTATGAATGATTCATCAAGGTCATACCTAAGTAGCTTGTAGCCGTAAGAGGGAGTCGATGTAGGGCCCATGTAGCATCCACCTCATGACAATACGTGGCATCTAAAATAAGGCTAAATGAACTCAAGCGCGTACAATTTTTTGGCACTTGCCTCTTACCATTGGTAACATAACACCCGTGAGATAAATCCAATCAGCTTATGGAGTGGGTCGACATGTTAGATTCCCTAACCCAAAAAGTGCTGGTAGAGTGATGGATGATACACAAACACATACAGACATACCAAAAGAAAAAAAGAAGGTATAAGTGGGCATGCTTTTCTCAAATTAAACTGTTCAGGGAGTGGTATCCACTTTAGATGGTTTAGAAACCAAAGTCCATACTGGAAATGATGTCGTAGATTAAACGATATGTAATGGGTGGTCAAGGTATCAAATTACTCTGCAGTTTTTTCTTTTAAAAATTCAGCTACTTAAACTAACAATTGTTAGAGAAATCAAATGGAAGGTACTGGAATGCAAAATACCTCAGTTAATGAGGTATCATGATGGAAAGCAAGTTAAAGTATGTACCGGAATGTAAATTCCCAATTAATGAGGTTTTGCTTTGTAAAACTCCCTTTTTTAAAATGTTGCTGTCAGTGTTTAAGAAGATTGAAAAGTTGCAAAGAAATTTCTTTGGGAAGGCAATGAAGAGGGGCTAAAATTCCATCCTGCTATTTGAGATAAGGTGCAAAAGCTGAAAGGGGAAAGGGGCCTTGGCCTAGGGAAGCTAAGAGGGAAGTAATGGGCCCTTGGGAATTGTGGAGGTTTGGGGAGGAATCAGGTGCTTTGTGGAAGGATCTTCTTGCCTAGAAATATGGAGATCTGTTTTGGTCAACCAAAGCACGCTGTGATGGTTGGGTTGATCGAAGGTACAGTTGGGTTGATTGAAGGACGCCGTGCTGTTTTTGGTTGACCGAACGGGATGCGTAAGTTTTTTAGAAAGTGCGGGTTTTGTTTCTAATCTTGTATGGGGGTACATAAGTGCGTTTCTAAGCACGATTAGGGTAGAATAGAACAAGGAGAGCATACAAGATTTCTAGGGTTTTGCAACGGAGAAAGCTAGGGTTTTCATATTCTGTAAGTTGTTCCATCTCTTGTAACTTTCTGATATAGTGGATTGATCGTCGCTTTGTGCCGTGGTTTTTTCCCACAAGGGTTCTCCACATAAAAATCTTTGTGTTCTTTGTGCATGCTCGAATTTTTCTTTCTCTATTATGTGTTTGATTCGTTCCAAAGTTGCTTCCGCGCCCAACACTAAGCACTCAACATCAGCTCTTTCCTTTACCTGGGCTTGTGTCTCACTTAGGTGGAGTTAGTTTGTCTGCAGTGTAGTCTTTTAATCAGAAGAGGAAGAAAAATTTCTTTATTCTCTTTGGGTTGGTATGCTACTTGGAATTTTAAATGAGGTACTCCCCAGACCACAAAGGGGAAGCTCAACAAACCTAAGGGCTTCTGTTACCCCAGATTCTAAATGTTAGAAGGCTTTAAGGAGTGGTTTTCATTTTTTATGAATATCTCAATTAATTATAGTGATAGAGTGGAATGGCAGAACTGCATTTGGGTAGCCGACTCCAATTACTTTGCACGAGGCTTAAATGATTGCCCATGTGAGGCACTTCCTTTAGGGTCAGAGCCTCATGAAATTCTTAGCGTGAACAAAAGATGCCCATAGGAAGCATCATTTGTGAATTGTGGACGTGGTATGCAGTGGATTAAACCTGTTCTACTTGAAGTGGGTCATTTCTTCAAGAATTCTTATTTTTTAATGTTTACCAAATCAACGAAGGTGAAAGATTAAGGTAGGTGTTTGAATGCAGCGCCTATATTGGTTGGTGTAATATGCAAGCCAACAAGATGCAATTTGTATTCTGAGCAGTGCGGAAACGGAACCTACATTAAGCGGGCTTCCATTTCCCCACCTTTTCTGCCACATATGACAAGTTACGGAAATGTCCCAAACATATCTATATTAGGCATGTGGCCCCAGGGAAGTAATCAATCTAGATGCAAGAAGACTCAAATACGTACCACTTTCGATGACATTCCATCTATAGCTGGCACTATATGTCTCCGATCAACTCAATAATCAGCAACATAAGCATTAATGATAAAAGAGAAGGATAAATCTGTGGTATGTATCCCATCACAGGAACCTAGGACTGTCAAGTAGCCAGGCCAGGCCAAGGAACAGGACCATTCTGACCCGTCAAAATCCAGGTTGAAGCTAATCCGAGGCCTGGCTCATAGGCAGCCCTTCATGAAACTAGAACAACTACTATTCAATCAATAATCAAATGTATCATGTTTCATATGTATGGCCCTTGGCCTTTATATAACTTTCTACAATCTCTAGAACATCATAGAGATAAATTTCTAGATGTTTCTTTCATACTTAGCCTTGTTGGTCCACACGTAGGACTTAAATCCCATTCAAATTGCCACAAAAGAAAGTATTTTATTCTGAATAAAGAAACTGGAAAATTGCAATTAAAGAATCCAAATTCAACTAGAAGTCTCTATATGAAGCCCTTGTTTACCATCATATGGGCTGTATATGTTTTATGGTTGGCACACCACCTGGAAATTAAATATCAGTTATATATAGGATCATCTAATACCACCTGATTCGACTTGTGGGCCCTAAATTCCAATCAGACTTAGGTCTCCCATTGGATGATCAGATGGTGCTGCATCCATATCTCACTTATGCTTTGTTGCAAAGGAAAACCGTTGACCTTGGCAACCAGTAACTTCCAGCTGTACCCTAATGCTATTGACTGCAATTTTTTTGAAATGACAGTTATGAGATCTTGGCTAAAGTGTTATCTTTACACCTTAAAGCAGTTATGAGCTCGATCGTATCCCCATTCTGAAGACCATTCACACTTTTAAACAATTCGGCGACTGGATCGACTCATCGAACCATGAGTCGAGTCAGGACTTGCCTAACTTGGGGCTGAATCAGCATGAGTCACCTGAGTCGGGGGTGACTCATGGTATACTACTGAATCCGAGTCTTAAAACCATGAGCATTAGTGAAGGAAGTAAAGGAAAATTCTGGATGGCATCCTTGACATCAATGAAGTCATTGATTCTAGAAGTAGAGGGGGGAGGCGGGCTGGTTGTGTAAGGTGGATTTGGAGGCTGTTTCTGATCATATGGATTGGTACTTTACTATCCCCATAGGATGGGTTTGGGTCATTGTGAATGAGGTTGGATTAAAGAATGCATTAGTATATAATACAAACTCATTCTTGCTCTTCAAAAAAAAAGAAAGAAAAAAAGACTCAATTCTCATTTGGTAATCGACTCTCTTCCTTTGACTTCTTTTTCATTTGGTGGAAGGTCTTGGTATGCTTATGATTACGGCCTCGTCTTTGGGTTTGATGTGTGGTCTTGGGATTGATAAGTGGGATATGATACTTTCTCATCTTCACTTTGTTGATGGCACATTTATTTTTTGTGAGACTTTGAGAAGGCAATTAAGAATCGTGAAAGGAGTGCTTAGGTGCTTTGAGGCAGTAGTGGGCCTTAGGGCCAATAAGAGGAAGAGTGCAATGACGCGGATAGCAATTGAGGGTAATGCGATGAATTCTTTTGAGAAGGTGCTTCGTTGTAAGGTTGATAAGCCCCCAAGGAAATACCTTGGTCTCTCTATTGGTGGAAACACAAATGCCACATCCTTTTGGGATGTAGTGGTAGAGAGGATTGAAAAGAAGTTTGTCAAATGAAGAAATTGTACTTGCCCTTCGAGGAAGGATTACCCTTGTCCTTATTAAAGTCTCTCTTTCCAACATCCTGGTATGGTTTTTAGGGATTTTTATAACACACATTAGATCTTGGAGGTTGATCTAATGTGTCTGCTGTTAATGGAGGATTTCCGAAAATTCTACCCACATTGAAGGATTGATTAGTAGCGTATAAATTGTTCAAGGCAGCATTGGAATAACTAACCATTTGATCTCCACTACACATCAAAGCAAATGGCCAAAAAATTGTACCTGACTTTAAATGGAACATCACCCCAAAATCTGGTCAAGTTGATGTGCATAACCTCATACATCTGTTGGTTTGTTGGATGGGCATTTGCATGGACTGCTTTCGTATCAAATGGCTTCTCTCATCCATAAAATGTACTTTTATTCATGGAAACTAACGGGTTGAAGTATGAATGATTCATCAAGGTCATACCTAAGTAGCTTGTAGCCGTAAGAGGGAGTCGATGTAGGGCCCATGTAGCATCCACCTCATGACAATACGTGGCATCTAAAATAAGGCTAAATGAACTCAAGCGCGTACAATTTTTTGGCACTTGCCTCTTACCATTGGTAACATAACACCCGTGAGATAAATCCAATCAGCTTATGGAGTGGGTCGACATGTTAGATTCCCTAACCCAAAAAGTGCTGGTAGAGTGATGGATGATACACAAACACATACAGACATACCAAAAGAAAAAAAGAAGGTATAAGTGGGCATGCTTTTCTCAAATTAAACTGTTCAGGGAGTGGTATCCACTTTAGATGGTTTAGAAACCAAAGTCCATACTGGAAATGATGTCGTAGATTAAACGATATGTAATGGGTGGTCAAGGTATCAAATTACTCTGCAGTTTTTTCTTTTAAAAATTCAGCTACTTAAACTAACAATTGTTAGAGAAATCAAATGGAAGGTACTGGAATGCAAAATACCTCAGTTAATGAGGTATCATGATGGAAAGCAAGTTAAAGTATGTACCGGAATGTAAATTCCCAATTAATGAGGTTTTGCTTTGTAAAACTCCCTTTTTTAAAATGTTGCTGTCAGTGTTTAAGAAGATTGAAAAGTTGCAAAGAAATTTCTTTGGGAAGGCAATGAAGAGGGGCTAAAATTCCATCCTGCTATTTGAGATAAGGTGCAAAAGCTGAAAGGGGAAAGGGGCCTTGGCCTAGGGAAGCTAAGAGAGAAGTAATGGGCCCTTGGGAATTGTGGAGGTTTGGGGAGGAATCAGGTGCTTTGTGGAAGGATCTTCTTGCCTAGAAATATGGAGATCTGTTTTGGTCAACCAAAGCACGCTGTGATGGTTGGGTTGATCGAAGGTACAGTTGGGTCGATTGAAGGACGCTGTGATGTTTTTGGTCGACTGAACGGGATGCGTAAGTTTTTTAGAAAGTGCGGGTTTTGTTTCTAATCTTGTATGGGGGTACATAAGTGCGTTTCTAAGCATGATTAGGGTAGAACAAGGAGAGCCTACAAGATTTCTAGGGTTTTGCAACGGAGAAAGCTAGGGTTTTCATATTCTGTAAGTTGTTCCATCTCTTGTAACTTTCTGATATAGTGGATTGATTGTCGCTTTGTGCCGTGGTTTTTTCCCACAAGGGTTCTCCACATAAAAATCTTTGTGTTCTTTGTGCATGCTCGAATTTTTCTTTCTCTATTATGTGTTTGATTCGTTCCAAAGTTGCTTCCGCGCCCAACACTAAGCACTCAACATCAGCTCTTTCCTTTACCTGGGCTTGTGTCTCACTTAGGTGGAGTTAGTTTGTCTGCAGTGTAGTCTTTTAATCAGAAGAGGAAGAAAACTTACTTTATTCTCTTTGGGTTGGTATGCTACTTGGAATTTTAAATGAGGTACTCCCCAGACCACAAAGGGGAAGCTCAACAAACCTAAGGGCTTCTGTTACCCCAGATTCTAAATGTCAGAAGGCTTTAAGGAGTGGTTTTCATTTTTTATGAATATCTCAATTAATTATAGTGATAGAGTGGAATGGCAGAACTGCATTTGGGTAGCCGACTCCAATTACTTGGCACGAGGCTTAAATGATTGCCCATGTGAGGCACTTCCTTTAGGGTCAGAGCCTCATGAAATTCTTAGCGTGAACAAAAGATGCCCATAGGAAGCATCATTTGTGAATTGTGGACGTGGTATGCAGTGGATTAAACCTGTTCTACTTGAAGTGGGTCATTTCTTCAAGAATTCTTATTTTTTAATGTTTACCAAATCAACGAAGGTGAAAGATTAAGGTAGGTGTTTGAATGCAGCGCCTATATTGGTTGGTGTAATATGCAAGCCAACAAGATGCAATTTGTATTCTGAGCAGTGCGGAAACGGAACCTACATTAAGCGGGCTTCCATTTCCCCACCTTTTCTGCCACATATGACAAGTTACGGAAATGTCCCAAACATATCTATAGTAGGCATGTGGCCCCAGGGAAGTAATCAATCTAGATGCACGAAGACTCAAATACGTACCACTTTTGATGACATTCCATCTATAGCTGGCACTATATGTCTCCGATCAACTCAATAATCAGCAACATAAGCATTAACGATAAAAGAGAAGGATAAATCTGTGGGATGTATACCATCACAGGAACCTAGGACTGTCAAATAGCCAGGCCAGGCCAGGCCAAGTAACAGGACCATTCTGACCCGTCAAAATCCAGGTTGAAGCTAACCCAAGGCGTGGCTCGTAGGCAGCCCTTCATGAAACTAGAACAACTACTATTCAATCAATAATCAAATGTATCATGTTTCATATGTATGGCCCTTGGCCTTTATATAACTTTCTACAATCTCTAGAACATCATAGAGATAAATTTCTAGATGTTTCTTTCATACTTAGCCTCGTTGGTCCACACGTAGGACTTAATCCCATTCAAATTGCCACAAAAGAAAATATTTTATTCTGAATAAAGAAACTGGAAAATTGCAATTAAAGAATCCAAATTCAACTAGAAGTCTCTATATGAAGCCCTTGTTTACAATCATATGGGCTGTATATGTTTTATGGTTGGCATACCACCTGGAAATTAAATATCAGTTATATATGGGATCATCTAATACCACCTGATTGGACTTGTGGGCCCTAAACTCCAATCAGACTTAGGTCTCCCATTGGATGATCAGATGGTGCTGCATCCATATCTCACTTGTGCTTTGTTGCAAAGGAAAACCGTTGACCTTGGCAACCAGTAACTTCCAGCTGTACCCTAATGCTATTGACTGCAATTTTTTTTTCTTGAACAAAGATACTGCACTTTATCTTAGACAAAAGGCCGAGAAAGGTATCTATGGACTGCATATTGATTAAGGAATTGCTCAAAGACCCTTTTATGAAAAAAAGGAAAAAAAAATTGAATCTTCTTTCAATAACTCTTTTGGCATGTATCATGTTCATTTTCTCATTGTTCTGGCTGTCTGATATCATAACAACATGAATTCAGTTGAAAGAAAGAGCAGAAAAACTGGAAAATTGGAAGGCGAAAGAAGCAGCGTGGGAGCAGAAGAAGAGTGAGAGGAAGGAGCTTCTACGCCGGCAGAGTTCAATGTGGATTGATGAAATTGACGTGGAGAAGAGAATAGTGGAGATTTTTGTTGACACCACACCACTGTAAATCAGGTATGCAACCAGTAAGAGACAGAATCAGGAAAAGAGCCTCCAGTATAAAATGTAACTCCATTTGCCAAAAATAGAGATTCTTAAGAAGATTTGAAATCTCTGTTCTGACTACGAAACATACTTGTACAGCTCTGGTAACCTTAGAAAATTCCAGCTCTGGGAATTACCTTCTACCAGTAACTCTCTCAGAGAAACAATGATAATCTGTCAGAATATGATCATTCATTTATGATGCATAGTCACTGTACATGTGGCATACATGTATACCAATCTAACCAGCCGAAATCATGGACCCCACTGTAGATGGTGCACCCTGGAAATCTGATCGATTGGACAGTCCCAGTCGCCAATTGAGGACATGTGTTTGTTGAATCTTGACTGTTTTTCACTTTAAGCGTCCATTCGATGGTCACTGATTAGAAAGGAGAATTATTTAGTGTTATTCCTGGGTCATGACTTGCCCACAATGGGAACCCCTGCTTTTGATTAAGATGAATGTATCCTTTGTGTACGGTGGCTGTGCGCGTCACTCGTAGATTGGACAGACCTAGATGAAGATGGCTAAGCTGACATGCATGTGGAGGCCTGCCATCCACACAGGCACACATGTCAATGTGACATGTGTGCGAGATTTGAGCCATCCATCAGGCTGGCAACGATGTTAAGATCTTTTGGCCTAAAAATCAAGCCATTTAACTCAGGTGGGCCATGGCTAGCGAGCACCACTGTGGCCTGATCTTTAGAGTTAAACATTGTGGGCCTTGTAGCCCATCTGATGGAAAGCTCAGATCGCATTGCATGCAGATGGGCGGGGCCCATACTGTGGCCTTACCTAACCTCTTGTGGAATTTGAACCATTAATATCCATCTTCACTTAGCTGTCCATTGGATGGATCCAAAGTTTGGGTTGCGATGCAAGAATTTCATGTTTACAGTGGCAGTGCGAATCACATGTGAAATTACTTCTTTAACTGTTTTCTTATTTCTTAATTTGCTAGAATCATTGTGTTTTTGGTCGACAAGTTTTGAATATGGGATAATTACTTTTCAGTTTCAAAAGAATTACTGATTTTTTAATAGGGAAAAAAGGCTAGAGTGTGAAACTCTAGTCCTTTCCCTTATCATGATTCTGTGCTCATGGACATGGCACACATGTCCAAGATGTGAACCCTTCATACTGCAGCCTTACAATGCATGGGCCATGGCCCAAAAAAATCACTCTGATTGTACAAATTATAACCAGTGGTGAATCCTGATTTTCGAGGAAAGAAAATGGATGATTAAAGAAAAGGTCGATGAACTTCCATGTCGCCTCTTATCCAATCTGTGTAATCTTTTGGCTATGGCCCACCCATGATTAGAAGTTACTTTTGTTTGGGATTCATGAAATTTGCTTTTCTTCCTTTCCCTTTTTAGTTAAAAACTACTCTTCTTTTTTTTCTTTTTTTCTTTTTTCTTTTTAACAGCTCAGGTCCCAGCGAAGAAGGTGGTGTGTTCCCAATACAGTTGGATGAGTACATTTGCTTCTATGCTTTTGAAAAGGACAACAAGCTTTGACCACTGCAAAGTAGAAAAATGCTCCGCTGGAGCGACAGGTTCTCAGGTATCTTTTTGTGAGCGGCCATAAAATAGAGATTTTGGTTGGTTTTTCTTGGCAATCAGAGTGCTCTATCGAATCATCTAATGATAATTGCCTAACATGATTCTCATAGACTACCATGGAATGATGTGATAAGAACTGTTTAGTCTCCCTGTCTGTCGATTTTGATGGTCTGCCTGACCAATCTAAAATGTTACCATCATGGTCCCATCCCCGGTGATCAGGACCACTTGATTTTGTATGTCCCATTTAAATGCGCTGCCACTGCAAATTTGCATTGATCGAGTGATTACCAGCTGTCTACAATCAATTAAGCCCTTAAGTTATAGTAATGAAGATGACTGATTCAATAATCCCAACCTAGATTGCTCTACTGAATGGGCCTAGCAATCCTAACCATGCATGTCTAGGTCGGATTGAGGTATGATTTGACAAAAAAAATGATCCCAATTTAAATCAATCATGTTAGAGAAATCCAACCTGTAGAGAGTTTTATTTATTTATTTACTTTTCTTTCTTTCTTTCCTTTTGGCCTTCACAGCACCCATGGTCCAAATTTCAATGGTCCACATCACCTGCAATGATGGATATGTGATGAGCTGAAGTCAATAGCTAGTTAGGGCTTATGTCCAGGGAGTTCATACTTCATACATATGGATGGCATGGACTACTCATTGAAGGTATAAAAATGCATGGGTGCGTTGGATCGCTTGCCCATGATTTCAGTTTGTACAAGTGGGACAGATCGTCAAGTGATCTGAACCAGTAATTATGTTGAGCTCCACTGGATTGCTCATGGTGCAAAAAATCCCCAAGACTGGATGGTCATGGCCATCTAATCTTTGGCCTACTTTTGTTTGATTGATATTGCCTATTTATCTTCTTTATCCGCCTACTTAGAAGTCATCAATTATGCATGGACCATCTATAGTGGGGCCTATTATATTAATGGAATGAATCACTGAAGCATGGGCCCACTTGTGCATACTGACAATCTGAGCATACAGTTGAAACTCTTCCTCAGATTGTTATATAATGCCTCCTGAAATATTTTGGTCATCAGATTTTAGGCGTTGGCAGGGCGTCTAGCAGCCTGAGAAGCTAATATCATACAGAATGTTGAAACAAACCCTGGGCAAATCCTGTCCATTGAATGGAGTCCAATCATCCTGATCTTGTGAATAGAGTAGATGGTGTATCTAAAACATAGACTTGGTGGGCACGATGCACAATTTGAAAGGCTTCTAATGGCAGGCGTCTCTCCATCCCAACTGTTTTCTTTGGTCTGTCCCACCTGAGTTTTGGATGGGCCTGATTTTTGGGCGACCCTAGGGAGAAGAGCATTAAGAGGACACAAATGACGGAAAGATAAGATGTCCTAATTACATCACCGACCAACTTGCATTTCCAGTTCCTGGATTGCATGTCAAACAAACATGTGGTTAGCAACGGCCCATTGAGGAATCTTGAAAGGAAACAATCGTGACAATATAGATCATCTAAGATACAAGATCAATTCTCTGAATTCATGTGCCTTTAGTCCATGGCCTGAGCTCCTTCAGTAGTGCAAGGAAACAATCGTGACAGTATAGATCATCTAAGATACATGATCAATGCTCTGAATTCATGTGCTTTTAGTCCATGGCCTGAGCTCCTTTAGTAGTGCACCGAGGGCGATGATGATGACAAGGAGAAGGATAATGACGGCAATGCATGCATATTTCCGATTGTTCCGCTGCAATTTCTTCCCTTTCTTAAGGATTCTCATTCCAGAATCGACGTGATCGACTGCTTTTGAGACCTGAACATGCATTGTTTTCAATATCAGTAAAAACCAGTGACATCTACTGTTCATTTTTCTTTAATTTCCCGTCTTTCTAACAGATGATGTTTTCACATCGAACCCACTTCAGATTATTCAATTGCAAGCAAAACATACACTCAAATGCTTCATATTGAGTTATGATGCTGCTATGGTGGTATTGATGGTCATGTGTTCCCTCCCACCTTCTTCCCTGTGATATGTGGCCCACCCAAGTTTTGTATCATGCTGATTTTGAGGCCCCGGGAGTAACCTGTGGGGACCCATCTGATGGATAGGTTAGTTTGAATGTAATACATACAACCATATGGGCCATGCTAGGGCGTGCCTCCAGCAACACATGGATGTACACTACCAAATGGGCTGTTGGAGTTAGTTCCATGGAGAGTGGGGCCCGTGTCGGGCTTCCAATGCCCTGCATTTCCACCCCAAATCACAAGCATTTCACTCGCATTTTGACAATGGGAGCCAAGAACACTCCCAAATGCATGCATATCATCTAAGGCAGGAAATCCAATCGATCTGAACAAAGAAAAACCGACATTGATTAATGAAACAGTAGCCATGAAATATTTAGCTTGTACCGAACCTGAGTTTCAATGTCATCCAGCAGGTCGCCTTGTGACTCGACTAGTACCGACAGATCCATGAACATCTGCAATCACAATCACACATTTCATGACATGTTCAAACTCTCTGGCATGAGAAAGAGATTTTCAATTGGAGCATACCTGCTGCAATTCATAAAGCTTTTTCTCTATTTCCTTTACTGCATCGCATCGCTCTTGAATCTCTGCTAAGGTGTCCATGATCTGCAGAATTTCAATGGTCAGATAATTCTACAAGTAATTTGATGGGCTTCAGATCTTCATAGTTACCTGTCCTCGCCCATGCCCTTGAATTGCATTGGCAAAGATCTTTTCGCTGTTTCCGGTCTCTATCAAGTCGTCGATCGTCTGCATGCAGTCACAAAAAACACAGATTGGCGATTATCAGAGAAGCAGAATGGAGGTGTTGGTGTTGAGAGTTTATTTTTATGCTCCTCAGGGACACTGCAACGGACAAAGAGGCTAATGGTGATGAGTTGCAATAGAAAGGAGAAGGGATTTGCTCTCCTGATTCTTTTTAATTTAGAGAATTTAATTAATGTTGGAAATAGGAGAAGGAAAAATGGAGGAAATGAAGAAAGTTTAAGATGGAAATACCAAATTGCAGGTTTAAGCCTCCACTTGAATAGTTATTGTCTTAAGGCAGATTTGCTGCCTTTTTTTTAATATTCTAACAAGTGCAAAAAGAGAGATGATAAATTCTCTTCAGGATGTAATGAACTCAGATTCATAATTCAACATGAAGATTTATACCTCTAAATGTTGAACAGATCTCTAAGTGCTGACAATAATACATCCCGTAAAAATGGTCTCAAGAGCACAAGGCGGTAGAGATGAGGGTACAAGGGGTGGAGATGGGAGTACATGGATATGAATGGCTTGCTGGGTAGAGATGAGAGTAGAAGGTTATGAATGTCATGATGTTCTTATGTCATTGGACTATAATTTTCTGGATATCTAGAATACTTGGAGAGATGGTGTCCAAGAGACACTCATGTAGCTCTTTAGGAAACCTAAAGACTCTAAATTTTCTAACACTTGGTTCAAAACCCATTTAAGCCATGATGTAATTAGGGAGTGAACTAGTGTCAAGCTAGGGGTTTGACTCACATGTGTCTGAGACTTCTAGTCAGTATCGGTTTGAGTGTGCTTGACGCAGGGTGGTACACATGACATTAATACTACATGTCATAAAATTACTGTTTTATGTGAATGGGTGTGTGGATTTGAACCCAGGTTTCCTGTGGCAAAAACTCATCTTGCCACTAATCTATGAGTATTAAAACAAAAAAAATCATATATAATATATTTATTTACTTTTTAAAAATAAATATTTTTATTTTTTAAATTTTCTTTTCTTATAAAAACACAACAATTACAAATGGTATGGTGTCCCTTGGGAGTACCGAAGGACATGCGTACAGGCACAAAATAATCTCCCAACACTAACACTAGGAACCAAAAGTAATAGTCAGTAGTAGTGAGAGAAATGGAATTCTATAATCCACATGAAGAGAGAGGTTTTACCTCTTCATCAGGTCGAATTCCTGTCACTGCTCAAATAGGAGGAAACAAGAATACAAACCATGGGTTATGATCTTATCACTAGAGTGAAATTAATACAAGCCATGTATAATCATATTTTGGAAATATTTATTTATTTATTTATAATGTGCTGAGATGAGAAAACCTGTAAAAACTCTTCTCTCGACCACCTCACGATACTCATCTTGGATGCTTTGCCTTAGATACTGTAAAATGGTGTAACAACTCACAAATCCGGCCCATCAAACATTTTTATCAAATTATATAAGTATGTGGGGCCCACATGATGGAATGAATTAGAATCAGACGTGTGTAATCACATTTTATCCCCAGGGACCTACAATCAGGCTGATCTGTTAATCAGGTGGGCCACATTGCAGGGAACAAGTTGAGAAGGATCGTCAACCCTTGATTTGGGATGGAGGGCCCACCTTGTTGTGCATATGAAATCCAAGCCATTCATACCCTTCAAATGGTCAGGATTAATGGGCAGGCTTTCTATACATTCAGGTGGGTCCCTATGTACGATGAATATCCCCTCTCACATTGTTCCGTGTTGTGGATGACTTGAGTGTTGGATCAGGATGATGTTCCACAGATGGTGGTAATATGAGGTGATGCATCTGATGGATGGATTAGATGGCCTTCATACATCATGTGGGCCCCACATCTACACAGTATATGGAATCACTCGAGAGCTCCCCATAATATAATACCTTCTGTTATTTCATTGCAGAGTACAATTAAAAAAAAAAAAAGTACCTGAAATTCATGCAGGCGATCCTTCAATTTCTTTTTCAGTGTCCTGAACTCATGAATATGCATTGAAGACCAAAATCATATTAATGACAGTACCTATTTCAAGAGTTGTTTTAAGTACATTTGCTGAAATTCAAGAGTTGTTTGAGTACATTTTCATTATATGATACAAGTAGAGCTCAAACACATGAGTCGCGACATCACCAAACAATAAGACTCCCTTCAATCATCTTGTTTTATTTTTATAATAACCAGTAATAAGATCATAGGTGCGTTGAGGAAGAGAAGCAATCACCGTCTTCCTCTCAGGTGTAGTCCTTGAATCCACAAGGAAAGAGAAAATTTCTAGAACGAGAAAATAAATTGATGTTATTGTTGAAAGGGCTGTTTATAAGCTTTCTCATATAACTTATGTGAGTCATAAACCCAAAATTTATGACTTACTTCTAAAAATAATAAACTTACTAAAAATTGTAAATGGCTTCTAACTCAAATTATTTCTTATGACTTAAACAAGGACTTTAAGTTATTCCATAACTCTTCAAACCCTAGAGTACTTCAAAAATAGCAAAAATCTCTATTGACTAAATTTTAAATTAAAACTAAAAAAATTAACTCCTAAAACAACCTATCTCTGAAAAATTGTTCAAAACCTAATCGCATTTGCCATTGGCTAAGATGTAAAGCTCGTTGATAGCTTTCTAATGATATTATACGTGGGAAGTGGATAACCAATTCAAAGTTATGGCCTTCGAAAGTTATAGTGTGTGCTAGACCCTTGGATAAAACTTTCTAGCCCGTTTTCTTATAGTTGCTAGTTGTTCATGTGATTGTCCTTGACTTTGCCCTACATCACATAGTTATGAAGTCAGCGGCCTTTTTTTTTTTTTTTGATGAAAACCACAACTTCACTGAGAAATCTTCATAAAATTATTCATCAAATTCACAAATTACTCGCAAATTTTCAGAAATTAAAAGGAAAAAATTGGCAAATTTCCAAAGTTTTACTAAAAGTTTCCCGAATTTTTGTGAATCTCAAATACTTGCTTCGCAGTGCTTTGCCAATTCTGAATTTTGAAATGCTGGTGGTAACTATGAAAATTTTCACCGGATGTGAGACTTCGAAAGTCATCAAAACTAGCCCTTACTTTCTTAAGGTAAATTGATGGCAGTGTAAGTGAATTTTTCGGTCTTTTGAAGTCATCGACGTTCTCTAAATCGGATGGATGTTAATGGCAGTTTGAAAGACATCCTGAAACCATTTTTATTATAGCCATATAGTCTAAAAGGAAGGTTGATGTCCAATAGGCAGCGCCGATCATAAAAATTCTCCCAATCTACCACTTAAAAGCGGGCCTCAAATTGTTGGGAGAAAGACTAAGATGATGATGAGGTAAAAGCTGGGCATCAATCCTAAGGCCCTTGACATTGAATCAACGAGCACCTTCGGATTGAACCGGCAAATCCCACTAATTCACTGATTTTCTAACATTTTCCCTGAGCATATATTGATGCCCTCACATAGGGATTTCAACAGGCTCAACCTGGGTTCATTTAGGCCTTGATTCTGGATTGCCCGGCCAGGCGTGCCGCCCCATTTAAAATTTTATTTATCTATTTAAACACGGTCGGATCCGGCCCATTGACAACCCCACCTTGGCACCTACTACTCCATGCCTTGGAACGTAAATAGCGATACATATTGACTAACTTACACAGTGACTGCCATTCTTGATCGATCAATACCTGTCCCCTTCCCGCATCCCGGCTTTTGCCTGTTTGTCAGATTCTGCGAAGAGCAGAAAATGTTGTGAGAAATCATAATTCGTAAACACAAACAGGTAATATATAAGCTTCTTGGATCCAAATGTTTCATCAAAACACAAACAAATGCAATGTTTTCAACATTTCAAGTCGATAGTCGACCGAAAGCTAAGAAAATAGAGTTTTCATCGATGAGGTAAAAGACTCACATCTCTATCTATTTGTTCAAGGGCCATTTTCACCTTTAGAGCAATCTTTCCAACTTCATCGATCTCTCTCTCCATTACTTGTTTGATTGCTGCAATGACCCAAAAAAAAGGAGAGAAAATCCAGCCATCTATCGTCATCAAGGGACTGACTAGAAAAGCAAGAATCACTGAGAGTATTTCACATAAGCACCTTTCATGGCTGAGGCTTTTGTTACAGTCAGAGACTCCTCATTTGCAGCCTGAGCTATTATAGAAAGTCATATATGATCTTTCATTTGAAATTCAGCAGTGTATTCAAGTGATTTTCTTCTAGTATTACCTGAAGACTACGTAAATGTATTGTGATCTCTTCTATTTGTTTCTCCATCTCCTCCGCCTGCCAATGTCGAATTACATCAATTAGATTCGTATAAAAAAAAATTACAGAAGAATGCATTGACAGTGCCTCGAAACGATGCATGAGTAGATAATCAAGCAGTAACCTGTTTGAAGAAAGCTTCCATATCTGTTTCTGAAGGTGACATTCCATTTCCTACTTGAATAACTTCCTCATTCCGATGCCGGCCCATCTCAACGGAGTGCTGTCGACACACATTAATAGATATGGATGCTACATCAAAAACCATAATCACATTGTCTAATGAAATAAACGAACTCGACGCCGGGCTTGAATTCGGACTCATTTTGTTAATTTTAATCAATTGGCATATTATGGAACGAGAACGAAGTTTCTTCAGCGATTAGTAGTTGCTTATTAGGATTTGAGCAGAATGTTCTTATACCCATAGTTTGCAAATTAGGCGGGTCAACTCGGCGACTCAAGCCAAGTCGACTCGGCCGGTTAATTACATAATCATTGGGTCAACTAAACCAGGCGTGTAACTCGGCCTGGTTTTCCGAGTTTAAAATTTTTGGGTTGTTACATATATGATTTTATAATTTTGATTTTGATTTTTGATTTTTTTTTTTTTTAATTTGAAAGGTTATCCCATTAGTGGAGAGAAATCTAGCCCGATTTGAATGATAATAAAGTTGAACTGCCGGATTGGACTAATATCAAATAACAACGATCTGATCACTCCAAAATGATGATCAACTGTCCGATTGGATCGATGTTGAAGATGAATGGACTAATTTGGCTAAGATTAGAGATAAATGGTTGAATTAGGCTGACACTAAAAATTGACGGCCCATATTAGACAAATGTTGGAGGAAAATGGCCCAATGAAAATGATACTAAATCAATTTGATTGCATCGATATCAAAGATGAACGGTCTGATTTGTGCTAAATTGAAAGTTAACGATTCAATTTGGCCGATGTTGAAGATGAATGGTCCGATTACGTTGAAATTGGAAATGAACAGTCCAATTGGCGAAAATTGATTGTCTGACTGGACTGGACCGATGTGGGCTGATATTTATTTGATATTGAAGATGAACAATCTATGGATCCCTATCTTCAATATTAAACTATTAGTAATTAATCTTCTCCCAATTAGATTGCTCATCTTCAATCAGTGTATCAAACTATTTGTCTTTGATATGAGTCTATTTTGACTGTTCATCTTTAGTATCATTCCAAGTCAGCCATTTAGCTTTGACATCAATCTAATTAGACTGTTGATTTTTTTGTATCAACCCAATCAAACCATTCATCTTGAATCTTAGCATAATTCATGCATCCAATATTGGTCCTAGGGCTCTCAATGGAGCGGGTAAGATCCGAGATCCAATTTGCTCCGAATCCGTATAATGCGGATTTGGATCTTAAAATAGGTCCGATTAGTTAAATGGACCGGATTTTAATCTAAAATAGGTCTGATTACTTAAATGGATCGGATTTGGACTCATGGGAACATATTCGAGTTCGATCCGAATCGGATTAAGATCTGGCTCATTGTCACCTTATTGTATGTGTTATATTCATGCTGGCCATCAAAATTGAGACATGCCACTCTTAGGTTGACCATACCACAGTAAATAGTGGGTTTTGCATCATTTTTCTACTAAATTAAATATATTACATTATATATTTTTTTAGATTTGTAATGGGGGTGGATCCGGACCTAGATCCGACCCGCATCCGATGGTTATATGAATTTTGGATTGGAAATGGATCTAACGATTTATAAATGGATCGGATATGGATATCACCTTTTGGATCCGAATCCATCTACAGATATACAGACTTGGAGCTGAATCCAACTGGATCCGATCTAGATCCGACCCATTGAGAGCCCTAATTGGTCCAAACACTGAGGTCTTGGTATCTATTCCCAAGTGGGGGAGGCTAACATTACGGTGTGTTATGGGGTGTGTGCGCTAAACCCAAAAAAAAAAAAGAACTTTTTTTAGACCAATTGGACTATTTACATTTCATATCGGAACACCTCGAGATTGGTACAATCATGCTATTGATTTTCAATATCAGCCTAGTCAAGCCAATCAATGACAAAGATTAGACTTGATGCTAGTAATATCTAATCAAAATGATTCTTGAGAGTTTATAAGCACTTAGCTAGTAGTGGGACCCACAATGAAATGATCTCTGTAAGTCTAAATTAATGATAACACCATTTTGGTAAGATAAATGCAACTAAAAGTGCGGCCATATGAGTCCAAATGCACAATTCCCTTTTCCTATAGTCCATATTTTTACATGACCTGGCTTAACCGTCAATTTAAATGGTCAATCATGTGGTGCCAGCTTTTGATTGCCTAAGCTTTTCATAATTGCTTTAATTAGACAATCCTTACCATATAATTAATTGTTAGGAAAATGGATGGTCTATATTTATTATAGAAAAAATGAGTGAAGTCGTCTAAATTAACCATTTGTCATGTGGGCCGGCTATGGCCATGTGCTTTTAAACTTTCAAGAATTACTTTGATTTGAGATTATAATATTTGATTGACCAAGTAAAAAAAGTCCAGAGTTACCTCACGAACTAAACATTTCCAACGTCTCAAGGTACGTGTTTTCGGATTTACCAGGGCAAATTCTTGTAAATAGGTAATAATTAATTACTATTATAATTCCTTTGCCCTCTTTAATGATGACCTGAGGAGGGCGTAAATTTCATGTGGGTCCCACTGTCATGCATGTGGCTTATCTACGTTCTCCATATGTTTTGCGGGCTTATTTGAAGGCATGAACATAAAATTGACATAGATCCGAATCTCAAGTGTGTGTCGCCTGCTAGCCTAACTGGAAGATGCCTAGGCATTTCAACAGCAGGTCTCAAGTTCAAGTGCTAAGGAGACACACTAACCTCATTGGTGGGTGGGGGCATCGTGTGACTAATTGTGTGGGTGTGTTGTGCAACTAACAGGGTGGGTGCCTTGCATGACAAAAAAAAAAAAAAAAAAAAAAATACCAAAGCTTAAGTAAATCGAACTCTTTTAAATTTAAAACCATAAAAATAAAAGGAAAATCAAACTCTTTTAATTTTAAAACCATAAAAATAAAATATATTATAAACAAAAGGACAAAGGAAGAAAAAAACAACCTTGCCATATTTTTTATGGCCTAATCACAAATGTCAACACAAACCCAAAAAAAAAAAAAAAAAACAACAAAGAAAAGTCGCCTTGGCTCCTGTTGTGTGTTGGTTCTGCCTCATTTTTTTGGACTGATGCCTTGAAATGTTTTTCAGGTCCACAAATTTCCAGTACTTTTGGGAACACTTTTGGCATCAATTTCAATTTCTTGCTACATATGATAAATGAAAAATCGAACTACTCTAAATTTAAAACCATAAAAATAAAATTTATTATAAACAAAAGAAGGGTGAAAAAAAAAAAAAAAAACCATTCCTTTTTTTATGGCCTAATCACGAATGTCAACACAAACTAAAAATATAAAAATAAATCAGCAATAAAATACAAAAATAAACAAAGAATAGCATCTTTGGATGGCCAAAATTACAGAAAAAAGTACAATTAACCCCAAATAAAAGAAAATACCATGATTTTTAACCCCCAAAATTAGAGAATAAAATAAAATTGCATTACCTTCTCTTCTTCCTCCTCCTCCTCTTCTTCTTCTTCTCCCAAACCCCAAATATCAGAATAAAAATCAGAAAAAAAGAAAAAATGGAAATGGAAATAATTCAAATAAAAAAATAAAATTACAATTACCTTACCGGGAATTTGATTCCTCTTCTTTTTTCTTCCGAATTAGAAGGTTCGAGAGAGAGAAAGACGTAGATTAGAGTTTGGGCAGAGAGAGAGAGAGATGGCCCTTTTCTATTATTCTAAGAATGAATTATCATTATTATTATTATTATTTATTATTATTATTATTATATGAAAAGGGGGGCCGTTTGTTTGGCAAGACGAAAAGTTGAAACCCGGACGAACTCGTCCTGGGTTTGGAGAGACGAGAGCTCGTCTGCCGTTTGTCTGTTTGTTGAAATGCCTCTTCCAATTCCGCCATTGATCTCCGTTAAAACAGGGTCGCGCTGGAGGCGGGGACGACTCTCTCCCCCTTTTCTTTTTTTAGTTCGCGAGTTTCCTGTTACAGGTAGTTCCTGAGACACACGGCACTGTGGGACTCACTGATATGTTCGTGTGAATTCCACTCCGTCCATCAGTTTCAATAGCTCATTTTACGATGATGGCCCAAAAATGAGCTGATCCAAGACTCTAAGTCGGCCACACCATAAGAAACAGTGGAGACTGAACGACCACCGTTGAAATCATATTGGGACCCACAGAAGCTTTGGATCAGGATGATATTTTTTTTTCCATTCATCCAGGTGGGACCCACCTTATGAACGGGTTGGATGGAATATAAACATCACGATGAGCCCTAGGAAGGTTTCAATGGTGAGAGTTTTCATCCCTACTTTTTCCTTTAGTGTGGCCCACTTGGATATTGGACCTGCCTGCTTTTGGTTATCATAGTAGCATGATCTCTGGAAACTGATGGACGGATTGGATCTTACACGGACATCTCTGTGGGCCCCACAGGGCTTCGTTTGGCAGGAACCCCCTGTAACCCATGTTGGGCTATTTCATACTCTGCCTACCTACGATGCTTGATACTCAGTCACTCGGATCTGGATATGTTAACTCAAATTAAAAACCGTATAAATTGCGGGATACAGTGGGACTAAGCCACCATTTTAAAATCAGATGATCCTAACTTTTGATTTGTAGACACTTGTTTAATGAAATAGGACCGTTAAATATCTTCACCTCCAAACTATACACTAATATAATGTGGTTTTTCATGTATCTAAGGTGGACCAACAAGTTGTCCAGTTCAACTTAAATTACATGTATGCCATGTTTACTATTCTTCAATATATATATATATATATATATATATATATATATATATATATATATATATATATATATATAATGTAAATAAGGTTAAAATAGAATTTTTAATTAAAGTAAGTAGAATTTTTATTTGTATGAGAAATAATGTGTGTGTGTGGTTGAATGATGTTCTTCATCCCTCCAAATCTTTCCTATAAAGCAAGAGTGAAGAGCTCCAGGCCCAGGCCAATCAACACGGCACTACTCTACGTAGCAATGTTGTTTATCCTTCATCCTCCTAGAAAATACTAAGTTTAATTTTGGTCTAACTCTTTCATCACTTGTCACCGCAATGCTACACAAAGCATACACTAATTGGATTACTTATCCCTCAACCTTATGTCTATGAATACACCATTGGATCGCTAGGAAGATTAGTCGGTCTCAAATGGAAGACTATGAGAATTATTGGGTAAGTGCTAGTAATTTCATTGGCTATCTTGTTACAAAGCTCAAGTCACTCAAATGAAGCGCCAAATAGATAATTGAATCATGACTGCCTCACCACGAGCTTGACTATCACCATGATTTCGATCAGATCATCATCCCATTAGCTTTCTCACCATGTGCCTAGTCTCTCGACTAGGTTTTTGAACAGATTGTCGAAGATTTATCTTCCTTGACTGTCTCACCACGAAGCTTAATCCCCCATAGATCGATGAACAAATAACCACCTTATGCTATACGATTGTCTTGCCACAAAGTTTGATTCTTATTGAGCAACGAAGAGATAACCATTTAGAACCATGACCTTCTCACCATGAAGCACATATTTTTGCCGAGAGACAAACACACCAATGTGTCTTTTTAAGTTGATTGCAAGCATTCCTATACTAAATATTAATAAACTACTTTCAACTTGAAAATTGTTTCACTTTTTATCTATGTTGTCCTATTGTTGAACTGTGATTGTTATTGCACACTTAATTGAAAGTTATTTTTCATAAAGGCAAAATGAACTCATAAGAAGGAAGAATCCTCCCCTTACAAATTACTTGATCTCTTACAATCAGTGACTAGATAGAAGGCTGAACCATTAGGACTTGGTTTTCTCAAGCTATTTTAACTCGTGGGGTCATAGGTGTTTGATGTAGGACGGGTCGCTGACTATTTCATGGCCCAGATGGAGCAAAAGAAGACCGGACGGGGCCGAAAGTGATCCGGACCGTCAGGACCGTGAATCGGTCGTATCTCACAATCCGGAATGAGTTACGGGACTGTATAATATATCAATTTGGGGTAGCTCGAGCTACTTTAGCCAACCAACCCCGCTATGCCGGGTTGCCCAACCCAGGAATCGCGAGAATCGACCGTATCGACGGTCATTAGGCTAGTTTATTTTCGTTTTTACTATTTATAGTAAGTTTTAATTCGATCATAACTTTGCATCTGTAGGGTTTTAGAGTTAGTGCCCAACATGAAAAGGGCTTAGAATATTTCGTAGAACAACGTGGTTGAGGCCGTTTGATAACTTTCTATTTTTGGCCGAAAACCAAGAGTTCTAGTAGGATTGAACGACTTCTATAAATAGTAAGTTTACTATTTATAGTAAGTTGCGTTTTCTAGGAGTTTTAGTTGGAGTTGGATTTTGATACTTTACCTAGGGTTTAGTTTCCTATTTATATGCATTGTAATTCCGTTTTTATTCATTCAATTATCGATTATTCAATTATTCGGAATTTATTTCCTCTTTTTATCTTTTATTTCTTCTCGTGGATTCGAGAAACTATCGGTTAGGGAGACGGTGATCAACCTACCACGTCCTCCCTGCGTCATTGGTATCAGAGAAGGTTTCTTCCTCAGGACGATGACCTCTAATGAAGGGATAGATCCTCATCCTAAGGACGGTGCTCCAAGGGACTATCTAACGGCGATAGCTTTCGAAGCGGCGCAACGGGAGAACCGGTTGATCCTGCAAGGTATACAGGCAACCCTCGACCAGATTGCAACATTGCTAGCTCCGCTTCGAGCCCAAGGCGACCAACAAACACCAACCATTGCTATACGGGACAATCATGTTGTCCGTAGAGTACCCCAGGTGGATAATCGTAGGGCTACACCAGACGATTCAGAACCAAGCGATGATGAGGTCGAAGACATTTTGGTACGACGACCTGCGCTAGGGAATGAGCGTGTGGAACGAGCAGAACGAGACTATCGGGGCAAAGCTGATCTTCCCAGCTTTAATGGCCTACTTCGAATAGAAGAGTTCCTCGACTGGCTGGACAGAGGTCGAGCGATACTTCGACTATATGGAAGTGCCGGACGACAAGAAGGTAAAACTAATTGCTTATAAATTTAAATCCGGTGCTTCAGCATGGTGGGAAAACCTACAGGTTTCCCGCACCCGTCAGAATAAGGCACCCATCCGAACATGGCCTAGAATGAGACAACTTCTTAGAGCTCGATTCCTCCCTAGCGACTATGAACAAATTTTGTTCCAACAATACCAAAATTGTCGTCAGGGAAATCGAACCGTAGCCGAATATCTTGAAGAATTCCAACGATTGGCTACACGGAATAATTTATCGAAATCAGAGGCACAACAGGTATCACGATTCATTGGTGGATTGCGATTTGCAATCCAGGATCGAGTCCAGATGCATCCGGTATGGACGTTGAGTGAGGCCAACCAATTGGCCACTCGAGCAGAAACACAGTTGTCACGGCCCCCTGCTCGACCCTATCCGGCAACACGAAATCCCAACACCGGACCCACTCAAGATACAACGCTGGCCAAAGGCAAGGAGCCTATAGGAGGGTGTCCTCAACCTCCTACGGTCACGAACGGGACGGGGGAAGCGGTTCCTCAAGACCTCAACGTACAGCTCCCACTATAGCAGGTTCCAGCAGGATCCCCAACCCATATGGTCGGCCAAGACCAGATCATTGTCTCCGTTGTGGCCAACCAGGTCACTGGTCGAACGCTTGCCCCCAACGCCCTGCAGCACACTTAACTACGAATGAAGGCGGCGTGGAAGGCGAGTCAACAGAAGACAACCCTGAATTGGAACAGGCCGAAGAGGGGGACACAGAAGATGTCGATTGGCTGACTGAAGATCATGGGGAATCGCTAGTAGTAAGACGACTACTTTACGCTCTCAGGAAGGAAGTGCACCCACAACGACATAATATTTTTCGCACAAAGTGCACCGTGCAGGGCAAAATCTGTGACGTGATCATAGACAGTGGGAGTAGCGAAAATATTGTCTCGAGAATTATGGTGGATAAGTTACATCTGCCTATGACGAAGCACCCTACCCCTTACTCTATCGGTTGGATCAAGAAGGTGAACGAAACCAAGGTAACTCATCAATGCATTATCTCGTTTTCCATTGGTAAAAGCTATAAGGACGAGGTCCTCTGTGATGTGGTTGACATGGAAGCCTGCCACATGTTACTTGGGCGGCCATGGCAATCGGATCGAGATGTGACCCACAGTGGACGGGAAAACATATACATGTTCACCAAAGATGGTCGGAAAATTGTTTTGGCCCCTATGACACCAGACAAACACCCTGAAGCTTCTAAAGTGGAGGGGAACTCTCTCCTTACCATTCGCGAGTTTGTTAAGGAATCAAAGGAAACGGGCGAGATTTATGCCGTTATGGTAAAAGGCGAGGAGTCAGGATCCTCTAATATTCCTCAACGCCTTAAACCACTGCTAGAAGAATTTCGAAGTACTTGGCCTGGAGAGTTACCTGATGAGTTGCTTCCCATGCGAGACATACAACATCACATCGACCTTATCCCAGGGTCCAGTCTACCCAACCGACCGCACTATCGGATGAGTCCGAAAGAGTGTGAAATTCTACAAGGACAGATGGAGGAACTGATCCATAAGGGTCTTATTAAAGAGAGCATGAGCCCGTGTGCCGTTCCGGCACTCCTTACCCCAAAGAAGGACGGAACATGGCGTATGTGCATCGATAGCCGCGCGATCAATAAAATAACAGTTAAATATCGATTTCCAATACCGCGGTTGGATGACATGCTGGACATGCTCGAAGGCTCCAAGGTGTTCTCGAAACTAGACTTACGGAGTGGATACCATCAAATCCGTATTAGGCCAGGTGACGAGTGGAAAACGGCCTTCAAGACCAAGGAAGGGCTATATGAGTGGCTGGTTATGCCCTTCGGTTTGACCAACGCACCAAGCACCTTCATGCGTTTAATGAACCAAGTGTTGAAGCCGTTCATTGGCCGTTTCGTTGTCGTTTATTTTGACGACATTCTAATATACAGTCAGGATGAAACGGAGCACATGACCCACATCAGAAAAGTGCTACAAGTGTTGGCCAACAACAAGCTATACTTAAATCTGAAAAAGTGTAGCTTCTTAACTGATCAATTATTGTTTCTGGGGTTCATCGTGTCGTCCACGGGTATCCGAGTGGACGAAGAAAAGGTACGAGCTATTCGGGATTGGCCGACTCCGACAAACATTCATGAGGTACGAAGTTTTCATGGGTTAGGCGACCTTCTATCGTCGATTTGTGCGGAACTTCAGCAGTATCGTCGCGCCGATTACCGACTGTATGAAGAAGGGTCCGTTTAATGGACCGAAGGGGCTGAGAAGAGCTTTGCAGAAATTAAACATCGGTTGTCCACTACCCCGGTTCTGGTACTCCCTAATTTCGACAAGCTATTTGAAGTAGAATGCGACGCATCTATTGTCGGCATTGGGGGAGTCCTTTCTCAGGAGGGCAGGCCGGTTGCCTTTTACAGTGAGAAACTCAGCGACGCACGACAGAAGTGGTTGACCTATGAACTTGAATTATATGCAGTGATTCAAGCACTGCGCCATTGGCGCCATTACCTTATTCAAAGGGAATTTATACTGTACACTGATCATCAGGCCTTAAAATTTATCAATACTCAGACTAACGTGAATCGTATGCATGCTAGATGGATTTCGTTTTTACAGGAATTCACGTTCGTTCTGAAACACAAATCAGGGCAGCAGAACAAGGTGGCAGATGCACTAAGCCGACGTGCATCCCTTCTTATTACAATGAGCAGTGAGGTGATCGGGTTCGACTGCCTCAAGGAACTTTATGCCGAGGACGAGAATTTTGCAGATGCATAGAAAAAGTGCCAAGAAGGGCACCCGAGTGACCTTCTAATTCAAGATGGTTTCCTCTTCAAAGGAAATCGACTTTGCATCCCGCAGAGTTCATTACGGGACAAAATTATTATCGAGCTGCACGGCGGTGGCCTCGGCGGTCATCTAAGACGAGATAAGACTCGAGCGATGGTGGAAGAGCGGTATTACTGGCCACAACTTGCTCGTGATGTGGGCAGGGCGGTACAACGATGTCATATTTGTCAAACCGCTAAGGGACAATCTCAAAATACAGGTCTTTACACGCCATTACCCGTGCCAGATGCCCCTTGGGAGGATTTATCTATGGATTTTATATTAGGGCTCCCACGTACACAACGCGGCATGGACTCATTGTTCGTGGTGGTAGACCGATTCTCCAAGATGGCACACTTCATTTCGTGCAAGAAGACCTTTGATGCGATACACGTTGCGAACCTTTTCTTCAGAAAAGTTGTGCGACTACATGGGATTCCTAAGACGATCACTTCAGACCGGGACACAAAGTTCGTTAGCCACTTTTGGCGAGCATTGTGGAATCGGTTCGGTACACGACTTCACTTCAGCAGTGCTTATCATCCACAAACAGATGGACAGACTGAGGTCGTCAACCGCACATTGGGCAATCTCATCCGTTGCCTTTCAGGTGACAAACCGAAGCAGTGGGACATGGCCCTGGCTCAAGCAGAGTTTGCGTTCAACAACATGGTAAACCGATCGACAGGAAAATCTCCGTTCCAGATTGTTTATGGGTGCGTTCCTCGTCACACACTCGATTTGGTTCCCCTGCCCAAGCTTCCGGGCATGAGCGTTACAGCTGAACATATGGCAGACCGAATCATGGACATACATGCAGACGTGCGCAACAAATTACAGGCTTCGAACGAGAAGTACAAAGAAGCGGCCAACAAGCATCGGCCAAAGTGTTCGAAATAGGCGATCAGGTGATGGTCCACCTACGTAAAGAGCGATTTCCTACCGGGACCTACAACAAGTTGAAACACAAGAAGATTGGACCGGTACCGATCATTCGCAAGATCAATGACAATGCCTACGTTGTTGATCTTCCAGATGACATGGAGATTTCAAGGACTTTCAACGTGGCAGATCTGTACGAATATCATGAACCAAAGCTGGACGAGAACTCGGGGTCGAGTTCTTTCGAAGTGGAGGAGACTGATGTAGGACGGGTCGCTGACTATTTCATGGCCCAGATGGAGCAAAAAAAGACCGGACGGGGCCGAAAGTGATCCGGACCGTCAGGACCGTGAATCGGTCGTATCTCACAATCCGGAATGAGTTACGGGACGTATAATATATCAATTTGGGGTAGCTCGAGCTACTTTAGCCAACCAACCCTACTACGCCGGGTTGCCCAACCCGGAATCGCGAGAATCGACCGTATCGACGGTCATTAGGCTAGTTTATTTTCGTTTTTACTATTTATAGTAAGTTTTAATTCGATCATAACTTTGCATCTGTAGGGTTTTAGAGTTAGTGCCCAACATGAAAATGGCTTAGAATATTTCGTAGAACAACGTGATTGAGGCCGTTTGATAACTTTCTATTTTTGGCCTGAAAACCAAGAGTTCTAGTAGGATTGAACGACTTCTATAAATAGTAAGTTTACTATTTATAGTAAGTTGCGTTTTCTAGGAGTTTTAGTTGGAGTTGGATTTTGATACTTTACCTAGGGTTTAGTTTCTATTTATATGCATTGTAATTCCGTTTTTATTCATTCAATTATCGATTATTCAATTATTCGGAATTTATTTCCTCTTTTTATCTTTTATTTCTTCTCGTGGATTCGAGAAACTATCGGTTAGGGAGACGGTGATCGACCTACCACGTCCTCCCTGCGTCAGTGTTCGGTTTGATTCAAGCCACTTTTAGCTCTAGCACACCCTGCACGCATAACACATCATACACGGCTGTATTTGAGCAAAACAAATGCACTCATTAGGTAGGCCATAATATAGAAAATAATCAATAACTATTGATATGATAAAAAAGATTAATGGTATAGTGACCCCCCTAATGGGTGGTGTAGGCTGATTTTTTTCCTTAAGGTGGTCCTCATATTGGGGATGGGATTGATTTCGCATACAGGTGACATGAAGAAGAAAAAAATCTCTCCTTCGAGAAGCAGACTCAATAGCTGGTATGCATTCGATAGAGAATCATCTATAATGAGGATTTTGAATCGAAGGTGTGATTGTTTTGGGTGCATTTGGTTGCAATATATATGGTGATATTTTGTTATTAATCAGTCTAATTTGGTGTAAAATATTATGAAATTTCATAAAATTTGGTGCAGCCAAACATGCCCTTGACAAATATGGGTAATTCTCTACCATCGATACTAACACCCCACATAATTAGTATGTAACACCACTAGGGGGCCCACAGATGTGCTCATCGCCCAAGATCCACCGGTTGGATTTCATCCCATTTGATTAAGACCGTTGAGCTGTGATGGCTGGATGGAAAAATATTACAAGGTAATTAACTTAGGACATTAGTTGTGGGGCCGGCTTAAGCTATCTTTCTCGTGTAAGCACACTCCACAATCTTCCCATCTTGATTGGACCGTTGTTACCAGCCTCGTAACAAGTTGAGGCCTGGGCCCACCAACATAACAAGCAATATTCACTGGATGGCGTGACCATTGGATCATGATCTGTTTGGCCTTTAAGCTCCCTTAGGGCCTGTTTGGACACACTTGCACAAAAGAGAGTTTTTGCATTTTAGGGTGTGTTTATTTTTCATTTCCCCCAAATGAATGCATGTAAATAGATCTAAGTAGGTAATTTTTACCATTTACTTCTATTTAACAGGACGAGTATTTCCTCCCTGTAAAATATGTTTGAAAAGAATCAACGTACATTCATGGGCCCCGCTTTGCTATGATGTTTGTGACATATCCAAGCCATCCATCCATTTTACTAGAACATTTTAGGCCATGAGTCAGAAAATAAGGCAGATCCAAATCTCAAGTGGCCCACATCATAGGAAATCATGGTTTTAAAAGGTTTTTAATGATAGGTATTCAACCCAATGTTTTGTGTGGCGCAATCCACTTGAAATTTGGATTTCCTCAGTTTTGGGTTCATGCCCTAAAATTACCTCGCAAAATGAATGGATGGTGTGGATAAACCACATGTATCACAATGCCCCCACATGAAATCCGCAACCTTCTCAATTTTAGTGTAAAAAAATAAATTATCATTATCTGCCTTAAAAAGTGCAAGACTTATATTGTAATTAATCATTATCTATTTACTTGAATTTACATGATGTAAATGAAAATCACAATAGGATTTTTGGATGTTCATAAAAATCTTGATTTGGCTTGAAAAAGAGGTTTCATGCCTCAAACGTACCTTTAGATGGTGTGCTCAACCAGGCCCTGATGTTGAGTTTATAAATTCAACCGACCTGAGTTGCAGTATTCAAAATGAGAGAATAGAACCCAAAGTCTCAATTAATACCAATTGGTGGAATTGCAATTTAATAAAAAAAGAAAAAGAAAGGTCAACCTCAGGAGCTTTCGTGAGGTCAACCTCATAGTGCGACTTTTAATTTTAAAATAAATACTCACCTTCTACTCAATTTTATCCATGGGCGGCAGGCCACCACCAACTTTTATTTTTTAAATTACCTTCAATAGTAAAACATGTTTTATTGAAAAAAAAAAAAAAAACAAATTGAATTCTATTTGCATGTCTTTTGAAATATTTGAAGCTTTAAACATTTGGTCAATTATATTAGCTTGTTTTTAAATCTTGGAGTTTTGCTAACTAGGGTTGGGGCAGCTTGTGGTAAGACTTGATCTTAAGATTCAAGCATATCTGAAACTCAAGTGGGCCACACCATAGAAATCAGGAGGAATGAGGATGCCCACCATTGAAACCTTCCTGGCACCATGATTTTTATATGCCATCCAACCCCACCATAAGGTGGGCCTCAGTAAGATGGTTGTAGGATAAAACTAGCAGCTTTGTCTAGAACTTTAGTGGACCCAAAATGATTTCAATGGTGAGTATTCAGTTCTCTTTGTTTTATAAGGTATGGCCCACTACATTTTTTGATCTACTGATTTTGGAGCTCATGCTCTAATATTAGTTGGCTGGACTGATGGATGGACTGGATGTTATATAGACCTTATGGTAAGTTTCAGTTAGCCTTTTGTTGCAAGAGCTCCCTACCCAATTAGGTCCACTTTTAGACTCCCTTCTTAGTTTAACCCATTTAAGAAATGGCAATTAATTATTCTTGTCTCACATAACAATGATATTGAACCATCTAGGACATCCACGCTATTCTCTCATTTTTTTGGTGGAAGGCATCTCTAAAACCACCCCTCTTCACACAATCCTAACCATTCAAACTGTGGGTCCCATTTTAAATGGAGCATTTCTCTAAAATCACATTGATCAAGCATTCCTTACCATCCAAAGTCATTATCTTGTTGAGCCTATATTTCATGTGCTGGACAGCCCCTATATTATACAGTGATTGTATTTGTGGTGGTCGCTGATCTTTGGCAAGAAGAAGCTCTCATCAGTTTTAATTTTTAAGACTATCCTATTTCACGTAGTCAAGGACGTATTTTGTAGCCCTCTCCTTGCTCTTTGAGACCCTTTTAACTTGTACCAACTGACTCCTTGATATTGAGCATAATATAGATTATAAAATATATGAGACAGGGAATTAATCATGTGTATCAAAACGTGAATGGTGTTCTGTTTTGTTCCTATGGGACCTGAAATTCATTCATCAGTCTTCTGTCTTCTGTCTTTTGAAGCCATCTAAATGGGCCATGCCATAGAAGGTAGATCCGAGGGATGTCACTACATGGTGTCCCTACCACCATAGACCTCCATGGTTACCGGACATGATTCGGCCACATGCTGCTATCAGAGATGAGACCAGGTTGAGTAACTACTTCCAAACATGGGTCTCTACTTAAGGCTCAGCAGTAGATTCTGAGGGTTTTGGTGGGATTATCAGTCAGCAGAAGCACCAGAGAGATTCAAAGGATTACCACACGACACACCCAATCAACACAAAGATATTCAGAAATTCACATGGAAACCTCACTGGAAAAAACTGCGGCACAAAGCGACAGCAAAACTATGGTTAGATTAATTGAGTGTAGTCACAAGTTTGGAGAATCTGGAACAGTCGAATTGTGGACCCAACGATTGGATCGGTCAATATCTAAAAAATCACATCCACCAGATGATCCTAACCATCGAATCTGGTGGCACACAAATGTACGGTTGAAGATTAAAAGGCTAACTCTAAAAAAGGGGTGTACACCTCAAATGCCACTTTGCAGGGTGCGTCCAAACGAGCCCTTTGGTTGAGTTAGTGAGTTCAATGGACCCAAGTTGCAATAATCCAAAATGAGAGAATAAAACCCAAGTCACAATTAATAACCATTTGGTGGAATTGCAATTTTGGGTTTTGGATTTCATCATGAATTAGAATGGTTCTTCCATTTTGATATTTCATTTGTAATGAATTGCAATTCAACTCAATTGAGCATCCAAACGGGTACCTGAATTCTTGTGCTTCCAGTGGTCGGAATCCATGTGGGATCTACAGAGATGCCCGCGAGAAATCCACTCCGTCCGTTAGTTTCTCAAGATTAAAAAAAACAAAAAAGTTCAGGACTCCAAAAATCAGGAAGATACAAAACTCAGGTGGGCCACACCACAAGAAAGATCTGGTATTGAACGCCCACCATTGGAAACTATGTAGGGCTCACAAAAGTGTTCTATCAGGGCGATATATGTGCCTACAGTTCATCTGAGTGGTAGAAACCCTTTGAACGGTTTAGATGGCATACAAATATCATGGTCGGCTCCAAGCAGGTTTCAATGGTGGACATTTCTGTTCTCACTATTTCATGTGGTGTGGCCCACCTGAGTTTCGGATCCGCCTGATTTTTTAATTACTGTCCTATTTTGATCTTTATAAACTGATGGACAGGATGGATTTGTCAAGGGAATCTCAGTGGGCCCCACATAGGAAGCTATTTGCATCCTCCAAACCGAACGGTGCGATGAGAACGAGTGTAATTAATTGCATTGAATATTATACTGAGATTTAGTGGGATGCACGTATAAAAAATCAAATACAGTGATGTCATGAAGGTGGGCCACACCATCAGAACAAACCATGGCATGTTGCACTTGCCCCTATAGCTGTCCAGATACATTCATAAACAATGGCATTGTTATAGATGGCTGTCAAACGATGTCAGCGATTACTCATGGAAGATCCAATCATCTATCTGAATTATTCTCAAGGTAGGCCCCACCAATAATTACAATATGGCTAAAAAAAGCGTTCTGATCAAGCTGTCCTAACCGTCCCTTCTCTCATCATAGAATGTGGACATGGATCCATTGGCTAGGATTGCTTGATCAAAGTGATCTCTTGATCAGGAGCATCCCAAATGGGCTCACTGAGGGAAATAATGTGGCTAAAAGAAAAGGTTCTTATTAAGAAATCCTAACAACGTGGACCAAATCTTTCTTCATCCATTGGCTAGGATTCCCTGATGAAGCACTCTCTTGATCACGATCGGCTTTGGTGGGTCCCTGACTGTGGACTGTGGGGCCACTATGATGCATGTGCCTTACATCCACGCCGTTCATCCATTTTGCAGCTCATTTAAGGGCATGATCCCAAAAATGAAGCAGATCCAAATCTTAGGTGGACCACAACACAGGAAACCGTGGTGATCGTACGATTAAAAACTTGTTGTGGGCCACAAAAGTTTTGGATCAAGCTGATATTTGTGTGGTCCCTTCATCCAGTTCTTTGTAGCCTTATCAACAGGTTGGATGGCAAAGAAACATTCTGGTCACCGCTAAGAGGTTTTTAATGGAGCTTATTCAATCACCACTATTTTCTGTGGTGTGGTCCACCTAAGATATGGATATACTTCATTTTTGGGATTATGTTCTAAAATAATCTATCGAAACTGATGGACGGCATGGATGTAAGGCACATACATCACTCAGGTATCCACCAAAGCCGTGCGGACTACGAGGATCCTAGGTGGGCCCACTTGATAAACAGTCCAGTCATCAATGTGGGTCCCATGTTGAGTACCCACATTGTCACCCTACTGTATATGTTATAGAATCCGGATCCTCTATTGAAATGGAGCAGAGAACATCTGCTTCGGCTGCTCTTATTGGCCCAGCTCCTCGTGACTGTGTTAGAGCAGAGCAGCTGTGACACAATCAGGCTGAGCTGGACCCATCAGAGAAGTTACCAGCAGGGTTTCTCTACTAGGTTTCAACAGAGGATCCGAACTCATATGTTATATGCACAGACTTGGACTGAATCTGTCATTGTCACCTTACTGGACAAGTTGTACTCATGCCGGTCATCCGTTTTCTAGATTATTTTATGCCATGTTTCAAAATTGAGACATGCCACTCGTAGGTAGACCATATCACATAGAATAGTGGATTTGCATCATTTTGCTACTAAATTAATATATATATATATATATATATATATATATATATATATATATATATATATATATATATATATATTATATTTTTTGTAGATCTGTAATGGGGTGGATTCAGACCTAAATCCAACCCAATCCGTTGATTATATGGCTTTTGGATCATAAATGGATCTAAGTACTTATAAATGGATCGGATATGGAGATCGGATATAGAGATCACCTTTTGCATATGAGTTGGATCCGAATCATCTGAATCCATCTATAGATATTCGTACTTGGAGTCGGATGTAATTGGATCCAATCTAAATCTGATCCATTGAGAGCCCTAACCCAAATGGCCCTTACCTAGGCCCACCTTAATGTATGTGTTATGTATCTACGCCCTCCATCCATTTTTGTAGATCATCTTAGGGCATTATCCCAAAAATGAAGTAGCTCCAATTATCACATGGACTATACCATAAGAAATAGTGGTGATTGACCGTCCAACCATTAAAAATTTCTTGGGGTGCACCTTAGTGTTTCTGTAGTGTTTATTTACCATCCAATTTTTTGATAAAGTCACGTAAGCAAGGAAAAATGGATTTATGGCAGGATGAAGAGACCACACAAGTATCAGCTGGAATTAAAACTTCTGTAGCTCATAAAAAGTTTGTAACGATGGATACCCTTCCTATATTATAGATTATTAGAGATTTGAATCTGCTTCATTTTTTTTATTATATCATAAAATGAGTTTTCAAAATGGATGGACAATGTGGATACAAGGCACATAAGGCACATATACATCATGGTGGCCCCACAGTCATGGACCCCAAATACATTTCCAAATAAAGGGGCAAATGTGTCAAATTAACATATTTGGGGTATTTCATACTTTTGTTAATAAATGGATTATTTTAAATTCCATACTAAAATTTCAGGCTTCTATAGATCTTTTGGAGGATCACTGAATTGGTTTTCAACTTCCTATTTAGATTTCAGATTCAAGCTTTAGGCTTCAAATTTAACAAATGAAACATTAGTGGGATGCACGTGTAAGAAATCAGATACAGTGATGTCATGAAGGTGGCCACGACATCAGAACAAACCATGGCATGTTGCACTTGCCCCCTAAAGCTGTCCAGATACGTCCATAATCAATGGCATTGTTGTAGATTAGACGGCTGACAAACGATGTCAGCGATTACTCATGGAAGATCCAATCATCTATCTGAATTATTCTCAAGGTAGACCCCACCAATAATTACAATATGGCTAAAAGAAAGCGTTCTGATCAAGCTGTCCTAACCGTCCCTTCTCTCATCATAGAATGTGGACGTGGATCCATTGGCTAGGATTGCCAGATCGAAGCAATCTCTTGATCATGAGCATCCCAAATGGGCCCACCGAGGGAAACAATGTTGCTAAAAAAAGGTTCTGATTAAGAAATCCTAACAACGTGGAGTAAATCGTTCTCGATCCATTGGCTAGGATTGCCTAACGAAGAAGTCTCTTGATCACGATGGTGGATCCCTGAGGTGTCCACCACGATGTATTTTCTTTACATCCACACTGTCCATCCATTTTGACATCTCATTTAAGGACATGATCCCAAAAAATGAAGCAGAACCAAATCTTAGGTGGACCACAACACATGAAACAGTGTTGATTGACAATTATTGTGGGCTACAAAAGTTTTGGATGAAGCTGATATTTGTGTGGTCCCATCATTCAGTTCTTTGTAACCTTATCAACAGGTTGGATGGCAAATAAACATTCTGGTCGCCCCTGAGAAGTTTTTAATGGAGCTTATTCAATCACCATTATTTTCTGTGGTGTGGTCCACCTAAGATATGGATCTACTTCATTTTTCGATTTATATCCTAAAATAATCTATTAAAACTGATGGACGGCATGGATGTAAGGTACATACATCACTCAGGTATCCACCAAAGCAGCGCGGATCACTGAGGATCCTAGGTGGGCCCACTTGATAAACAGCCCGTTCATCGATGTGGGTCCCACGTGCCGACATGGATCCGCATTCCATCAGGGGAGCATTCGGAATACATAACAAGCTCGTATGTATCGAGACGTAATACGAGATTCAATGAATCTGGACACTTCAAGCGCTCCCTAACAGTAATCGCCTTTCGGTTCAATGTATCTGGACGCCCGTAGGTTTCTCACAGTCTTCCGAGATTAAAAGCCTGAAATAACTCTGGCGGAGCACCCTCATCCATGCTCATGCACCATAGTAGAATACATTTGGAAAATAAAAATGCCAATATAAACCGTTAAAACAATGATTTTCCCAAATAAATATTGAATATCCTAACCTTGAATTTTTTTCTGAAGGAATTTATTGAAATTCGAACCGTCGGTTTAATTTCATCCTTATATTATTATTTAATGATAGATGTAAGAATATTTATATTCATTATTTAATCCATAAACAGTAAATTATACTATTTGGACGGTCTGGATTGAGATTTTTCTAAGAAATGTAGGCACTGATCTTGCATATGCGTATGAATTGTAGTGCTCTTCTGGTGTATCAAATAACTCCTTTTTTCGTGAAAAGAGTAAATGGGTCAGCTTACATGGGTGACACGTGGCAGGGATGTGGCGAGCGGCGTGAGCTCGTGAGCAGTCAGGTGGGGCTCATCCACGAGGGCTGCTAGCGAGGGTGTTGGCGTCACGAGGCGTTCACGTACGCTCAGAGTCATGCCACGTGGACACATTTATGTGGTCCATTCTCTCTGTCTCTCACACCTCTCGCCTTTGGCTGATTGGGAGCGGATTAGCTTAGTGGGTGTTATCCTGACCATCTGAGGCCCACCTTGATGTATTTTTTATATATCCACACCGTCCATCTGTTTTTCCATCTCATTTTAGGGCAAGATCCCAAACCTTAAGAAGATCCAAATATCAGATGGACCGTACCATTAGAAACAGTGATGAATGACCATTAAAAACTTTTTATAGCCACAAAAGTTTTATATAAAGCTGATATTTGTAATTTCTATTTCATCAACAGCTTGGATGGTAAATAAACATTACGAAAACCATACTATACCACCTTTGGAATTTTTAATGGTGAGGCACTCAATCTCCATTATTTCTTGTGGTGTGGTCCACCTGATATTTGGATCTGCATTGGGACATGCCATCAAATTTATGATCTGTAGAAAGGGATGGACGGTGTGGATATACAATAAATCATCAAGGTGGGCCCCACAGTATGGTTAACGCCCACTAAGCTGTCTCATCCGCACCCTTGGCCCCGAGCAGGTTTAAATGGTCGAACATTTCCATCCTACTGTTTCCTGTGGTGTGGACCACTTGGATTTTTAGATCTGTCTTTCATACTATACCCCGGTACAACACAAATATTACAATGGGCCAGCATATGAATTCCCGTGGAATTGGAAGTCATGTGGGACCAACAGAGATTCCCACGACAAATCCACTCCGTCCATCAGTTTCAAAAGATCACAATAGGATGTGGACCAAAACATCAGGCTGATCCAAAACCCAGGTGGGCCACACCAGTTAAAGGGTAAAATCGTCATTTCACGTCCTCAAACCAAACGGCGTCAGTAAACGCCGTTTCAACACCTCCATAAAAGTTCTGTCGCCTCTGTCATTTGTCCGTTTTGACACGTCATCACTACCCACCACATCCTACTTCCATAGTCCATCCATATCCATTCCCATCTCTATAAATACCCCAACCATCCCATCTCTTAAAAGAAAATCACAAAAAGCTCTGCAACCACAGCCAGAAAGAAGAAATAAACAACCACAGCAACCTTTCGCTGTCCTCACCACCCCCATGGCGGGAATCCCGGTGCGTTTCAAGCGCGTCACGGCGCCGCTCGACGAACTCGCTCGAGCCCGCCTCTGCGAGAGCAGCGGCAGCGAGCACTCGCCTGATAACTCGCCCGAGCTCGCAGATCTTGTCGACTCGTTCATGGAGAGAGAGGGCGGAGGACAAGAAGGCGAGTGGGAGGACGCCTGAGGAGAATAAGATATCGGGATCGGAGACTTCGGCGTGCTCCGAATCCGACACGAGGGAGATGCTGGAAGGGTTGCTTGGGGTCGGCGTGTTGGACGGGGATCGGGTTCGGAGACGGATTCGGGCCGAAACGGAAGCTGCGTGGCAAAGTATCGTAACGGTTTCTGAGGGTTTTAAGAGGAAACTGATGGGTCTGCTGAGAGAGAGGGGTCTTGATGCAGGTGAGCTTGTTCTCCCCCGTTTTCTTTTGATACTCTAGCAGTGTGATCGATGATACGCAGGCGCTTAGAAAATGCATACGTGGCGTTCATGTAGTCAAATCAAACCGTCCAAATCGTGGTAATCAGCGTAAATAATCTTATTTGATTATCTGATTATCGGATTTGTGGACATCTATTCGACGGTTAATGAAAAGTATTCAACGGTCCTGATTCCACAAACAGGTGTCCACAAATCAGAGGTTGGGATTGTTCAAACAATCTGAACTTAGATCTGTGAGTAGGTGACGGTGGACTCCACAATCTAATCGGTTTATTTGAGTCGATATCTGCCACATGTACAATTTCTGGGTGCCTGCGTATCAAAGTTCATATGCAGCCTGAGCATCATATCACTCGTGTTTTTTTTTTTTTTCTTGTAAGTTTCATTTTTGCTAACGTGCGCGTGGAGGCGCCGGTTAAGAAGGTGCGCGTCCTGCGGCTGAGAGTCGAGATGGGGACTCCACGTGTGAGTAGTAATAGGTAGCTCTGTCTTTGGCGCTCTGGATTCATCGCCAGATGGGTTTTACGCGGAAGGCGATTCAGTGAATCTAAACCGTCTATCTAGAGGGTATTTCTTTTGATAGCCCGTTTTAAAAAATTTCATGAGGAAAAAAAAAAAAAAAAACGAGATCGATTTTGGTGAGGTGCATGGCCCATAAATGGACGATCAAGATGGAAATGGATCATTCGGACGGTTGGATGTTAACCAGGGAACCAACTCTCTCGTGGTGCAAGTGGGACCCATCTTTCGGTGATCCATTCCGTTGATATGATGAAATCCACCATGGATGACCAGAATCTTTCGAGATTGTTTGATTCTATTGTTCCACTAGCTATGCCTTCATCTTAACCGTTTGTTCTTAGGCCAGTTATCCAAGGGTTATAATTATCTACTGTCATTGTTAAAATCAACGGTCTGAATCCATCCCCCTCTTTTATCTCATGCGCTTTACTCAAATTGGACACATGCGGTCCATGATCTGGACCGTTCATCAGGTGGACTCAATCACAGATGGACCATTTTCGTGAATGGAGAGAATTAGGTGATCCTATCCATACAATCGTTGGCCATTGTTGCATCCAAGCCCAACCGTTGGATATATTCTTTTCTACGCCCAGGATCACCCACAGGAATGCAATGGTTTGAAATCTTGCACCAGTTCCCCATGTGTGAAGAATTTTGGGGGAAGAAAAAAAAAAAAAAAAAAAAAAAAAAAAAAAAAAGCCAATCTGGTGGGCCACACTGCGCATGGAATCACTACTCGGAAATCGCACCAATAGACGATCCCAATGCTCTGACGGTTGCGATGCTTTAACAAAAGGTCGTAGTGCCAGCTGCCTTCAAAGTCCATTCATTGAACTGAACCGACTTAAAGTGCAGCTTTTGATCCTCATCCATCCGCGGTGGGTCCCACCGGTTGGCATGATCATGATCACTACTTCGGGCCCACCTGGTTTGCAGTCGAGAACCTTGGAGTTCATGGAAACCAACTCGGCGAGAACTTGTCATAACATATCGTCTCGGTGACAAGTATTGACGAGATTTTTAAAATCTCGCGATATTATCAAAATATCGGCAGTTTCTAAGTCCATCGTGATTTTTATTAGAAGTTGCATTGGTTCATTTGGATAGGATCGATCTGAACCGTTCATTGAGTTTAGCCTTATTTTTCTCAGCCATCCATTTTCAATGCCGATGATGGGATGGTTAGGATTGCCTTAAAAAAAAGAGATTCTTTACAATAATAAGCAATCCACGATGGGCCCCACGAAATAGATCGATCAAATTGTTGAGTAGGCCTATTTTTGGACCATTAATCAAATGGCTAGCGTTAGTTATATTAGTGTGATATTTGCATCGTATCTAAATGTGCGTTGTACCTAATGAACGGTCTAGATCAATGGATCAGACTGTCTCTGTGTCCCAATTCAAGTAGGAGCACTATAAGATAACACTATATACTAAAATCTTAAATAGGTTGAGAAATGTTCACATCCAACCGGTTGGATTTATGGTTCACCCAAATCCAACGTGCCTGTGATATCTTTTCCACATCTTACGCCCCCCCTCCCATGCAGCGCACGTTAGCTCCCTTCTATTCAAGTACTTTCTCTCTCTCATGACTGATCTAAGAACTCCAATTTCCAGGTCTCTGCAAATCCCGGTGGGAGAAAACCGGCACGTTCCCAGCCGGAGAGTACGAGTACATCGACGTCGTCTCCAATTGTGGGACCCGCTACATTGTCGAGGTGGACCTCGCAGGAGAATTCGGCATCGCCAGGCCGACGGCCCAGTACCTCGGCCTGCTTGACGCATTCCCGCCAATCTTCGTCGGCCGACCGAACGCTCTCAAGCAGGCGGTGAGGCTAATGTCCACCGCCGCCAAGGAGTCGTTGAAGTGCAGGGACATGCACCTTCCGCCATGGCGCCGGAACGGGTACATGATGGGCAAGTGGTTCGGGACCTACAAGAGGACCACAAGCGTTTCCCCGTCAAGGAAAGCGTCAGATTCCGGCGGGATTCTGGCCGGGAGACGGTCGGTGGGGTTCGTCAGCGTGCCGATGGGGAAGAATTGCAGAGGAGATTTGGGACGGAATGAGGGTTTGAGAGAGGGGAATTTGGCAGTTGCATTGAGAGGCATGGATTTGTAACCGGAACAGTCTTTTCTTTGTAGATAATATACACCGGAATTTGGTGTAGATGAGTTGGTTTTTACTTATTTTTCTTTGTTTTTTTAAATTGCAAGGTTTTTTCTTATTATTAGATTGTTTTGATATATGTATATATGCAAGTGTGTAATCAGACCGGCTAATGAATGGGCCATAGCTTTGGATTTCCACCATTTTGGATGTACTCTTTGGTTATCTTATCAGTGAACTGCAAATTAGGGGTGTTTGGGGCATGTTATTAGAAGGGATGGAATGGTATTAGGTGGGATTAACATCATTTATTGCACAATGATAACATGTCGGTTAATACAATGGAATTTTCACCATCCAATGTCATGTTTGGGATCAAATTTTTGCTCCATGGAAAACACTGAATTAAGCAAAATCCCCTTTGGTGGATCAGAAGCCGGTCACTTGTGCATGTATGTGACTATAATATCATGTGCGAAGGGCTTGTATGGATGGATAGCATGGAAAAAACCACATGCATCAATGTGGGCCTCACATGTGTAGTGGATTTCTAAATCTATGAAAATCCTGCGGAAATTTCATACCGAATGTAATTCCATCCCATGTAATCCCAACCCTCTTGTCCTACCCAAACTCCGGATGGAATTTGCACAGTAGCAAATGCAATTCTGTCTCACGTAGTGCCATCTAATGCCATTGCACCAAACACCCTAGCTGGATTCACTACAAAGCTTTGTCATGTGTGGGGGCCATCATGTTGTGTGTATCGCATCCAATCCATCCATCGTAGGTGGCCCTTGTCTTCTCCTTTGTGCCCAAAAAATACAAATTAGTCCAATCTGGTATATATATGCATTGTGTTGGCCCACTATTGAAAGCCTTTCGCATTGTGTTGCGCCCACTGTCTTTTGCATATGCCATCCAGTTCATTTAAAAGATGCTCTCCACTATGATGAACCATGCCTCAATATATTGTTAATTAGATTGGACGGTCGTAATCGATCCCAAACGGTAGAACATAAAGTGCAGCCACGGACCACTTGGTGTTGTTAGAGATTAGCTCCGCTGATTACTTACTGATCAACTGAACAGCTTTCAAATTTTTTTGCCATTATGTGAGACCAGCTTGATCAATGTTAAATATTTTTTTAAACGATGTTATCTTTGAAAATAATACAATCTGACATCATGCCACATCAAGTCAGTAAGAATATAGTACTCGATCAACATTTATCTTTTAAATATAAAGAGATGTAAATTCGGATTTGCCACACATTGAAGGAAATCCTGCCGACCACGTAAAAAACATGTTTGAAGGTTGTTAGGACAACCATGTACCTATGACTCATTTTTTACGTTGGTCTTATCATGTTAGGCCGGACGAGGTCGGTTTTAACATGTCAATACCTAATCTGCATTAAATAAAAGACCACCTGCCTACATGGCGTACCCTTCTTAGCTCACGAGATTGACGGTTTAAAAAGAAGGAAAAATGAAAAAGCCATGAACAACTGTAATCGGGTAGTTCAACCTCAGTATCGATGCAAAGCTTCCAAACTAAGCTGTGGAGGGGGCTATTGTGATGTATCTGTTTATCCACTCTGTTCATTCCCCGTCTAAGATCAAGACGACCACATGAGACCAAGAATGAGGTAGATCCAACGCTGAGGTCGGCCACACCAAAATAATGAGCTCGGTTGCATTAAATGCAAGGGTCATCTCTGGTGTGGCAGACCTGAGCGATTGGATCTACCTCATTCTTGATCTTATGACTTAACATAATCTTTGAAAAGGACTGGAAGGAGTAGATAAACAGATATATCAAAGTGAGCCCCACCACATCCCATACATGAGTATAGGACTCAATCCGCGTCCGATCGAATAGTCATCCCGTGGAAAGCTGAGAGCACATGTACAACGTATGACTTTGATCGAATAGTCATCCCGTGAAAAGCTGAGAGCACATGTACAACGATCAAATTTTTTCGCCATTATGTGAGAACAGCTTGATCAATGTTAAATATTTTTTTAAACGATGTTATCTTCGAAAATAATACGATTTGAAATCATGCCACATCAAGTCAGTAAGAATATAGTACTCAATTAACATTTATCTTTTAAATATAAAGAGATGAAATCCTGCCGACCACATAAAAAACATGTTTGAAAGTTATTAGGATAATCATGTATCTATGACTCATTTTTTACGTTGGTCTTATCATGTTAGGCCGGACGAGGTCGGTTTTAACATGCCAATACCTAATCTGCATTAAATAAAAGACCACCTGCCTACATGGCGTACCCTTCTTAACTCACGAGATTGACGGTTTAAAAAGAAGGAAAAATGAAAAAGCCATGAACAATTGTAATCGGGTAGTTCAACCTCAGTATCGATGCAAAGCTTCCAAACTAAGCTGTGGAGGGGGCTATTGTGATGTATCTGTTTATCCACTCCGTTCATTCCCCGTCTAAGATCAAGACGACCACATGAGACCAAGAATGAGGTAGATCCAACGCTGAGGTCGGCCACACCAAAATAATGAGCTCGGTTGCATTAAATGCAAGGGTCATCTCTGGTGTGGCAGACCTGAGCGATTGGATCTACCTCATTCTTGATCTTATGACTTAACATAATCTTTGAAAAGGACTGGAAGGAGTAGATAAACAGATATATCAAAGTGAGCCCCACCACATCCCATACATGAGTATAGGACTCAATCCACGTCCGATCGAATAGTCATCCCGTGGAAAGCTGAGAGCACATGTACAACGTATGACTTTGATCGAATAGTCATCCCGTGGAAAGCTGAGAGCACATGTACAACGATCAAATTTTTTCGCCATTATGTGAGAACAGCTTGATCAATGTTAAATATTTTTTAAACGATGTTATCTTCGAAAATAATACGATTTGAAATCATGCCACATCAAGTCAGTAAGAATATAGTACTCAATTAACATTTATCTTTTAAATATAAAGAGATGAAATCCTGCCGACCACATAAAAAACATGTTTGAAAGTTATTAGGATAATCATGTATCTATGACTCATTTTTTACGTTGGTCTTATCATGTTAGGCCGGACGAGGTCGGTTTTAACATGCCAATACCTAATCTGCATTAAATAAAAGACCACCTGCCTACATGGCGTACCCTTCTTAGCTCACGAGATTGACGGTTTAAAAAGAAGGAAAAATGAAAAAGCCATGAACAACTGTAATCGGGTAGTTCAACCTCAGTATCGATGCAAAGCTTCCAAACTAAGCTGTGGAGGGGGCTATTGTGATGTATCTGTTTATCCACTCCGTTCATTCCCCGTCTAAGATCAAGACGGCCACATGAGACCAAGAATGAGGTAGATCCAACGCTGAGGTCGGCCACACCAAAATAATGAGCTCGGTTGCATTAAATGCAAGGGTCATCTCTGGTGTGGCAGACCTGAGCGATTGGATCTACCTCATTCTTGATCTCATAACTTAACATAATCTTAGAAAAGGACTGGAAGGAGTAGATAAACAGATACATAACAGTTATCCCCACCACATCCCCCAATCCGCGTCCGATCAATAGTCATCCCGTAGAAAGCTGAGAGCACATGTACAACGTATGACTTTTTAGGAAAAAATGAGATAGGTTTTTTTAGAGATGTTTCTAGATTTGACACGTCTTTGGTGGATCCCTGATTATCAGGCCCACCATGATGTATGTATCTTAAATCCATGCTGTCCATCTCTTTTTATAGATCATTTTATGATATGATACCAAAACTAAAGCATATCCCCATCTCAAGTGAACCACACCACAGAAAACAGTGGTGATTGAATACCTACCATTAATATTTTTTGGGGGGCCACCGAAATGTGTATTTGCCTTACAACCTGTTGATAAGGTCAAAAAAATCTGGATGATGAGGCCAAAGAAACATCAGATTTATCCAAAACTTTTCTGGCCCACAAGAAGTTTTTAATGGTCAATCCCCATGTTTGCTCTGGTGTGGTCCACCTGAAATTTGGATCTTCTTCATTGTTTTTTAACATGGCCTAAAATGATCCATCAAAACTCAACGACGGTGTGGATGTAGACATATACATCACGGTGGGCCCCACAGTAGGGGATACACCGAAGCCACGTCCTTTCCTAACTCACTTGCCTCTTTCTAAGTGGATGTCTACCCTATTACGGTAGGTCGTGGCTAGGGTGGTTTGAGTCCGTCCATCAAGTGGGCCACTCAAAAATAGGCCATGGGAGCAAAAAATATTACTGCCCAACACCTCCGGTGGGCCACACCACGGGGCAATTGGGAGAGTATTTGTGTGTGGGTTGGCACGATGCGTGTATGGGAGCGAATTAGGTGTTGCCCGAGTAACCTGTCAGTGAGTGTTGTCCTGACCGTGGGTCCACCTTGATGTATGTGTCATCCACGCCGTCCATCAGTTTTACCAGCTCATTTTAGGGGATAGTCTTAAAAAAGAATCATATCCAAATCTCAAGTGGACCACAACACAGGAAACAGTAGTCATTGAGTACCTATGGTTTAAAACTTTCTAGGGCCGACCGTAATGTTTATTTACCATCCAACCTGTTGATAAGGTCACACAGACGTTGGATGAACGGAAGACACAAATCTCAACTATTGAAAACCTTTCGCATTGTGTTTAAAAGATGCCCTCCACTATAATGAACCATGCCTCAATATATTGTTAGATCGGATGGTCCTGATCGATCCCAAACAGTAGAACATAAAGTGCAGCCGTGGACCACTTGGTGTTGTTAGAGATTGGCTCCGCTGATTACTTCATGATCGGCTGAATTACGTGAGACCAGCTTGATCAATGTTAAATATTTTTTTGCACGATGTTATCTTTGAAAATAATACAATTTGAAATCCTGCCACATCAAGCCAGTAAGAATATAGTACTCGATCAACATTTATCTTTTAAATATAAAAAGATGTAGATTCGGATTTGCCACACATCAAAGGAAATACTTAACCCATATGCAGCCCGCGTAAAAAACATGTTTGGAAGTTGTTAGGTTAATCATATATCTATAACTTATTTTTTACATTGGTCTTATCATGTTAGGTCGGAGGGAGGTCGGTTTTAATATGACAATACCTAATCATCATTAAATGAAAGACCAACTCCCTACGTGGCTGTACCCTTCTTAGCTCACGAGATTGACGGATTAACACGAAGGAAAAATGAAAAATAATGAGCATGTTAATACTCAGTATGTACTCAAAGCTTCCAAACCAAGTTGTGGAGGTGCCCACTGTGATGTATCTGTTTATCCACTCCGTTCATTCCCCGTCTAAGATCAGGTCGACCACATGAGACCAAGAATGAGGTAGATCCAACGCTGAGGTTGGCCACACCAAAATAATGAGCTCGGTTGCATTAAATGCAAGGGTCATCTCTGGTGTGACTGACTTGAGCGTTGGATCTCCCTCATTCTTGATCTCATGACTTAACATGATCTTGGAAAAGGACTGGATGGAGTAGATAAACAGATACATCACGGTAAGCCCCACCACATCCCATACATGAGTAGGACTCAATCCGCGTCCGATCGGATAGTCATCCCGTGGAAAGCTGAGAGCTCACGTACAACGTATGACTTCTTAGGAAAAAATGGGATGGATTTTTTTGGGGTGTTTTTAGATTTCACACTGCTTTGGCGGATCTCTGATTATCAGGCCCACCATGATGTATGTGTCTTAAATCCATGCTGTCCATCTATTTTGATAGATCATTTTAGGATATAATACCAAAACTAAAGCATATCTCCATCTCAAGTGAACCACACCACAGAAAACAGTGGTGATTGAATACCCACCATTAATATTTCTGGGGGGCTACCAAAATGTTTATTTCCCTTCCAACCTGTTGATAAGGTCACAAAAATCTGAATGATGGGACCAAAGAAACATCAGATTTATACAAAACTTTTGTGGCCCACAAGAAGTTTTTAATGGTCAATCACCATGTTTTCTCTGGTGTGGTCCACCTCAGATTTGGATCTGCTTCATTTTTTTTAACATGGCCTAAAATGAGCCATCAAAACTCAACAACGGTGTGGATGTAGACATATACATCACGGTGGGCCCCACAGTCGGGGATACACCGAAGCCGTGTCCTTTCCTAACTCACTTGCCTCTTTCTAATTTGATGTCTACACTATGTCGTGGCTAGCTAGGTAGGCTCATCCTTTAACATGATAAACATGCAGATTATGCCCACATGATGTCCTGCCTTGCTTGATTTTTGGACCAGGGCATTTTAAGAGCAGGATCCACATGATGAACGGCTTGGATCTTTTTCTATGATCGGTGGAAATTTACACCATAGATCTGTGGGCCAGAGTGGTTTGAGTCCGTCCATCAAGTGGACCACACCACGGGGCAATTGGGAGAGTACGCATATCGTAGGTTTATGTGTGGGTTTGCACCACGGTGTTTATGGGAGCGGATTAGTTGTTAACCGGGTAGCACGTCAGTGAGTGTTGTCCTGACCGTGGGGTCCACGTTCTATATCCACACCGTCCATCAGGTTTTACAGATCATTTTAGGGGATGCTCCCAAAAATGAACCAGATACAAATCTCAAGTAGACCACACCACAAGAAACAGTAGTAATTGAGTGGCTACCGTTTAAAAACTTTCTACAGCCCACTGTAATATTTATTTGTCATCCAACCTGTTGATAAGGTCACACAGACGATGGATGAAGCGAAGACACACGTCTCAACATGATTCAAAACTTCTGTGGCCCACAAGAAGTTTTTAATGGTGGGAATTCAATCCCTGCTGTGTGGTCCACTTGAGATTTTGTTCTGCTTCATTTTACTACCAAGACCTAAAATAAGCTGGAACAAACTGATGGACGGTGTGGATATACAATATCTACATCAAGGTGGGCCCCACGGTCAGGGAAACACCCACTTTATGTTCCAGCTAATACGTTCATCACGTGAGGCTACCTTTGGAAAGGACGCGGATTGGCTACTGACCCCAACACCAGTCAGGGGGCTGGTGTCAAAGCTGTGTGGGCCCCACCATGATGTATGTGTTTTATCCACGCTGTCCATCCATTTTTTCACCTCATTTTTGGGAATAGGCCCAAAAACGAGGGAGATCCAAATCTCAGGTGGACCACACCACAGGAAACAGTGGGAATTGAACGTCCACTGTTGAAAACTTCTGGGAGGCCACAGGAGTTTTGGATCAAGCTGATGTTTGTGTTTTCACTTCATCCAGGGTTTTGTGACCTTATCAACAGGTTGGATGGCAAATAAACGTCACGGTGGGCCCTGGGAAGTTTTGAATTGTGGGCGTTCAATCAACACTGTTTTCCTTGTGGTGTGGTCCACCTTAGATTTGGATCTCCCTCGTTTTTGGGCCCATTCCCTAAAATGAGGTGGAAAAATGGATGGACAGCGTGGATAAAACACATACATCATGGTGGGGCCCACACAGCTTTGACACCAGCGTTTGGGTCACTAGCCAATCCGCGTCCCTTTGGAAAAGGGGGGAGAATCCAAAAATCAACCTTTTATCCAAAACAGGTGGGCCACACATGTTTGTTAAACTGAAAAGAAGATCCTCCTAAGGTCCATTTACAGGTGGACACAGTAGACGGATGTCTGGTTTGACGAACCATAGGCCCCACCGTTAGGTATGTATTTTATCCATGTCATTTTTCCAGCTTATTTTAGGGCATGAGCCTAAAAATGAGGAAGATTCAGATCTCAAGTAGACCACATCACAGGAAAATAGTGGGGATTGAATAGCTACCGTTGAAAACATCCTGAGGCCCACAGATGTTTTATATCAAGCCATATTTGTGTTTTAACTTCATCCAGGTTGGATGGCAAATAAATATGATGGCAGGGCCCTAGGAAGTTTTCAACGGTGATGTTCATCATTATCTCTACCGTTTCCTTTGTGTGGTCCACTTGAATTTTGAATCTACCTCATTTTCTGAGCCCATGCCCTAAAATGAGCTGGAAAAACAGATTGGACCGTGTGGATAAAAACATACATCATGGTGGGCCCCAAAGAGTCAGTGCACTAGGAAAGATGATCAGATCAGGAAGGGGACGATTGACTCGGTGAGCCCACCTTCTTCAAAACAACACCAGGTCGCTTCGGTCGGCGGAATGGACGGCTGTAAATTTGTAGCATTTGCACGAGCGGACACAGAGAGACGTGAGGTGTACGTAATGTGTATGGTAGAATAAGCAGTATTCATGCACGATGGGGACAGGTTCATATACGGTTGCAGTGTCCTTATCACACACATGCCCCCAGACTTTTCACACGTGGCATACGTGTAACTCAATCTGAACCGTTAGATGTTGGGTCTATTGTCGACTGGTTACAACCCAAAAACCATAGTCGGAGTTAATGATCCTAACCGCCCATTTTGGTGGCCATGAATGGATGGCTGAAAAGGGAAGATGTCCTGCAAATTCAACCACTGAATGACTGTTAAAATCAAAGGTCAGGTTATCCAATCAGTCGGATTGTTTGTTTTGCCACGTGGACAGCACCAATACATACTCTCGTGACATACATGGAGCATGCTTTCACTCCGTCGCGACTAACGTTCCAGCGTCTGCCGCAGCCCACTGGGTCTGACATGTTGAGTGATCCAACGATCAGGACCGTCCATGTTGTGGGCACCATATGAAACTCATGTGCTGAACTGATGATTTTGACCAAAATCAATACATGTAGATAATCTAACACAGCACGTTCAATCTAAAAATCAAAGGGTAGGATCATCACTGAAGGGTGATTATCAATACTACTTCTTTATGGTAGTAGAAAAAAACATCGAACGGTTCAAATCACTGGATCATCTCATCACGTGGGCCCCAGTGGGTGGCGACACACACGATAATCATCAATCGCGACAGAGGCAAAACGAACGCATATACACGATCCTAGTGGGTGGTCACAGATCATGTGGATGTGGAAAATGAACGTACACATCAGCATAAGTAGAGAATGCATGCACGTGATCGCACGTGCCAAGCCGTCGCTAATGTACAGGCAGCCATTTGGCCTACTCTAGTTTCTAATCTGACAACTGGGGCCCACAATTCGGTGATCCAGATCGTTGGACTATTTTAAAAAAAAAATTCTAAGATCCAATCTACTAATCTCGGTACTTTTTTTTCCAATCAATGCTGAAAGTTTTTATTAACAGTCTATTTTTAGGCCACAAAAGAAGTTGTATGACCGTCCTTTCCAGGAGATTTTTGGTGCATGATTTATAGAATGTTGTACACGACGTACCAACGGTTCAGATTGCAAAATCATGTGCTCCACTTGTCAGAAACAAGAACCCGAGTATACTATTGCATAGCCTCGGGTCGAGTATCTACAATTCGGCGTGGATTCCTACGTCGTGGGAACATGCACGTGCATGTGCATGGCATGTCATTTCACGTGCATACACAAGTCGGCACGTGTTGTGCATGCTTTTATGAATTTTCAAACAATGGCAGATAGCGTGATTTGATAGGCTGGCAGAATACAACTGGTTGCAGCTCCTTCGGTAGATCAGGGACTGTGGGGCCCACTAGGATCTATATATTTTATATCCACGCCGTCCGTCTAATTTTCATATTTTATATCATGGAAGAAAAAGTGAAGAAGATCCAAATCTCAGGTGGACCACACGATAGGAAACAGTGGTAAACATTGGTTTTTTTTTTTTTTAATCTCAGGTGGACTGTGGGGCCCACCGTGATGTATTTATTTCATCCACGCCGTCCATCCGTTTTTACAGGTCACTCTAGGTCATGGTCTCAAAATTTAATCATATCCAAAGCTCAAGTGGACCACACCACATAGAACAGTGGGGATGATGACGTGTCTACTGTGAAACCTTCTTAGGGCCCACATTGGGCATCCAACCTGTTCATATCACCTTGATCCAAAACTTCCATGGCCCATGAAATTTTCATGATAGGCATTCAATCCCCACTGCTTCGTGTGGTGTGGTCCACTTGAGATTTTGATATACTTCAATTTTGGTCTCTACACGTAAAATGACCTGTAGAAATGGATGGACGGCATGGATAAAACAAATACATCATGGTGGGCTGCACAAAGTCTTCACACTACGGTAAAGGGTGGTGAGGCCTCACTCTACAGTCCGCATCCGTCCAAAAACAGCTACTCTTCCTCACTTCAACCCGTCCAAATAGTGGGACCCACTGCATTTGGAGCATATCACCAAAGTCAAAATCATTGAACCCATTCCAACCTCTAATTAATGGCATTTTTTTATTCTAGAATTTGGACCGTTAATTAGGTTATTTGTGTACCCATCCATTCGATGGCGGCCATCATTCAGACAGCTCCATGTTTAGATTTATGATTTTTATTATTATTATTATTATATAATAAATCGACCAAAATGCCCTTTGTTTATTTTCTCTTAAGAAGATTCATCATCGATCAAAAGGCCCACTTAAAATGCCCTTCTTCATCTAACATCCCCACTTAATAATTGGATCAGCCTAAATTTTTATATTCAAATTCCATGTGATGTATGTATGACATCCAACCCATCAAAAAGGTGGACCCCACCATGATTATCTTACAGCCAAAAGATCAATCCAATCCAATTATTAAATGAAATACATTAGAAAACAATAGCCCCTGGTATTTGGGTCCACCAAACATTTAATCATCACTGTAGGGTGCACCTTTTCAACGGTTGGATATCATCATACACAAGCCAAGTCAACCCCACATGCTCAATCACACCATTTTTTTAATGTAATTAAGGGCATTTTAGTCATTTTTATTTTTTAATATTTAAAAAATCCCATTATTATTTATAAAAAAAAAAAAAAACAAGTGGTCGAATTTTGGATTGTGGCCCAGCTACAATGGGGGACCATTATCTGAACGGTAGGATGTACACGTGTGCCACGTGTACTTGCTAGCTGTAGATTTTGGAAGCAAAGGATTTTGGCCTCATGTAAAGCCAGGGACAAGCTTTTGAAGAAGTAAAACAGCATTTTTCTTTCTGATGCATGACACATACATTGCATGTGTCCATACAAGCTTACATCGTTGAAGAGGACACGTTTTCCTTGTCTTATGGAATAGATATCATAAAATCTGAACCGTACATCACAGAGATAGTTTCCTGTGTTAGACACCCTTTTCATCTCTTAGATACTAGATCTATTTTGTGTAAGATCCAGACCGTTCATCCAGTGGAAAGTTCCTCATGGAACACGGAAGATCACGAAAGGTGGATCAATTGTCTGGATTCAATGGGCAAAAGTCTTTTGATTGGGAGGTTAGGATCATCCAACGGTTGTGATATTCTCCATAGAAGCGGCCACCAAATTGGAGGATGAACGGTTTAACGGTGGACCCGGTTTGAAAACGGAGCAGACATTCTTGTAGATTTGGACTCTTGGATGTGAGCCGCCCACAAGTTGTACGATGGAAGGGGCCATCCATGGGCAAAACCATGTGCCACCCCGATGTACCAAAATGGCACTCGTGCAAGATCCAAGCCATCCATCAGATGGGCCCCACCATGAAGATGTCCTCAACCAAAATCAGTTGAGTTACAGTTTGCAAAACCAACGGATGGATGAGAATTTAGACAACTTTTTCTAGCACAGTGGTCTGTTTGATGAATATACAGGCCAGAATTTTGGACAGGGGCATTTTCACAGATTATGACCCACCTAATGGACGGCTTCGATCTCACACACGTGTGCCACATGGGCAAATGGGGTGGCGCATAGATAACTCTCATACATGCGTGTGGGCTAAAATGAAATAACGTTGTGTACCTAATCCCAGCATTTATTTTTTTCGTTTGTATTCTGTGGATGAATGGTCAGCCAAAAGTCCGTTTCTTGAAACTTCAACGGCTGCTGGGTTATGAGGTCATTTGGGTGGGCCCCACACGGCCATGTAAATCATTCGGGCTGGGTTATCAGGAAGTCATTTGGGTGGGCCCCACACGGCCATGTAAATCATTCGGGCTGGGTTGTGAGGTCATTTGGGTGGGCCCCACTCGGCCATGTAAATCATTCGGGCTGGGTTATGAGGTCATTTGGGTGGGCCCCACACGGCCATGTAAATCATTCGGGCTGGGTTATGAGGTCATTTGGGTGGGCCCCACACGGCCATGTAAATCATTCGAGGAGCTCATGTGAATCATGCACATGGGCCTTTAGACTCCACTACGAAAACATGTCCGGGCTCGATAATGGGCCTTTGGGCCCCACCTTTCAGTGATCTGGAGAGTTCATTTGGTGGGCCCCACTGCAGTCAAATGATGATGTAAGAAACAAGCAAACAACCCCATCGGATAATCGTAGCCATCCATTTGTTCACCTGCAAATGGATGATTCAAAATCAAGAGAAAAAATGGTATGGTGATGCCAGCTTCTAAGAAATTTTAATCCGGTGATTGTAGAATTCTGTGCACGTAGCAAACGTGAATGGCGATAGAGACATTTGATCTGGTGATTGTAGAATTCTGCATGTTGAATGCGACTCAGGCCGCCTCCCACTATTGGATCATCCAACCATATGGCTATCTCAATCAATCCCTTCACTTAGACAATAGACGGCTCTAGATCCCGCCATTTTCAGTGGATTCCAACAACAAGGTTTCAATGGTGGGTACTAATGGTGTTGAAAGACATAGATCGTCTGCTGCTAATTATGGATGTTAACGCCATTTAATGGCTGAGATTGATCGATCCTGCATCTGATACCATGTTAACACAAGAAACTACATTGTGCAACTGTATTATCTGTATTTCATTGAGAACGACCAAAATATATAAAAGAGGTGAGACATCTGTAGAGATCTGTTGGGAGATCTTAACAGATAAACATACATATCCTATAACACACTCATACAAAAATTCTCAGGAATCTGACCCACCTCCTATAAAGTGCAATGACCCACAAATGGATGCACCCAACAGCCAATTCACTACGGTGGATTATCCGATATTTTTCTCAGTTGCTTATAACACAACAGAACGCAACGGTCAAGTGACAGTAACCACTCTTTCCACCATTTTTTGAAATGGTGATCATTCATCCACAGCACAAGTAGCATTACATGTACATCAATCCAGACCACCCACATTGATGGCCCTGTTGAAGATGAAGCATGGCCCAAAACTCATGCTGATTGGATGATAACCAGCAGTTATTGGCCGTTGAATCTGGATTGCAGGTCACATTTTAACTGTCCATTTGATGGCCAACCAACTGGATGGTTGGGATCATCCAATCAGTGTCGCAGGATTGACTTGCATGTCTGCTAGGTGCACGGTGGATGAGTTGCCGGCTTTTAAAAAATGGTAATACGCAGTCTTCTAAAGGGTGATTTAGATTGTGCGGTGAGGAGGGACTCTGTTAGCTGTAGTCATTTGGATTTTCTTTGCTTCTGATGAGAGGCACTCCGTCCTCCCTCCAGACTACCCGCTCTTCACATAATGCTGCTGTCACTTGGACATACAGCTGATGCTCCTGAAAATTTCAAACATTTGGATATGAGTGACGACGTGGAAAATAGCAATGAAAACAAAGGACAGTCATGAGAATTAGTTTGCCCACATATGCAGATGATTATGATGATGAAACTGAGCATTGCCCACAAACAAAGATCAGAAATGGATAGATGCAGGGGTGGCGGTGAGTTGGGTTTGCCGGCTCAGAGTTGGCACAAGCCCTTCCCCTTTACTAAATGGGCCAAGAATTCAAACCCAACCGACGACTCATTACCCCGCAACCTGGCCCAATCTGCTTAAAATATTCATCAAGCCTAAGCCAACCTGACCCATTTAATTGTAAATGGGTTGGGTTCAACTGACCAAACTCAACCGGCCACGAGCAATTAATGGTTTGGCTCGACTGACCTGACTCAACCGGCCACGACCCAACTCAGGTTTAAGAATGGAATATGAGGTTAAGGCTATGCACAACTAGCTGAGTCAGTGGGGTGTGTGTGTGTGTGTGTGTGTGTGCGTGTGTGTGTGTGTGCATCATGCAACGCACCCACACTGTTAGTCACACGATGCACCCACCGGTGCAATTAGTGTCTCCTTAGCATTCGAACCTGAGACCTGCTGTTGAAACACCAAGGCGTCTTCCAGCTAGGCTAGCAGGCAGACACAGCTGAGTTGGTGGTTTTTTTTTTTTTGAAGTCACTCAGTCATGCAACGCACCCACATGGTTAGTCACACGATGCACCCATCCACCGGTGGAGTTAGTGTGTCTCCTTGGCCTTTCGAACCTGAGACCAGTTGTTGAAATGCCTAGGCGTCTTCCAGCTGGGCTCAGGGCTGTAAATGGGTCAGCGGACCCGATGGCGTACCCGGACCCAACCCATTTAGACCCGACCCATTTGTTAAATGGTATGGGCCTGGGTCCAAGAATAGACCCAGTTGCTAAACGGGTCTGGGTCTGGTTTCCTTTATATTAGGCCCAGCCCGACCCGACCCAACCCAACCCAAAACCATTTAGTAAGTGGGCGGGTTTGGTCTATGTTTCAAGGGACCCGTCCAGCCCAGACCCGTCTAGACCCGGTTTTAAGCCTTGTAAAATGCTTGCATACTTGATCCAGACCCGGACCCATTAGACCCGACCCATTTATAAATGGGTCTGGGTGGATCTCCCTCTACCAGACCCGGACCCATTAGACCCGACCCATTTATAAATGGGTCTGGGTGGATCTCCCTCTACCAGACCCGGACCCATTTATAAATGGGTCTGATGGGTTGACTCAGACCCGACCCGGACCCAGACCCATTTAGTAAATGGGCGGGTCTGGTTTTGGCTAAACCTGCCCCGAACCCGACCATTTACAGCTCTAGGGGCTAGCAGGCGAAAAAACTCATGACCCAACTCAGGTTTAAGAATGGAATATGAGGCTAAGGAATGGATGAGTTAGTGGTTATATACATACATAATTAGAAAAAATTCACGACCCAACTCAGGTTTAAGAACGGTATATGAGGCTAAGGCTGTGCACAACTAGCTGAGTCAGTGGTTATATACATTACATGATGTAGAGTGAGAGAGAAAAAAAATCATCTATACTTCTCTTCTTATATTTTGGTTTGGATCTTGGGTCGGATAGAGTGGGGTTCTACCCAAGCCTGACCCATTACTTAAACAGGTCACATTTCTAGCCTGAGCCCGACCTGCCACCCATTTAGCTTGGCCCGAACCTGTCTTCAAAGCAGGTTGGGCCAGTTGACCCGTGGGCCGACCGAACCCATTGCCACCCCGAGGCAGCAGCAATTCAACATTTGACTATGCAGTGATGCCACTTCATGCAGGCAACCAATACCCAAGTGATGGAGAGGAATTATATGAGCTTTAGTGGTTGGCCCAACAACACAGTGTTGTCAGGTGCAACTTCTTGCAAGTGGGGACTATAGTTCAGGTATAAAGACTTTTGAGCTGTGGACCACACCATGGATGAGCCATGACCCAGAAATCTCCCTGATGCAACAATCCTAACCTTCCATATAAAGAAATGTTTGCGCAGTCTTGCAGCTGAATTTCCGGCTTCTTTTCAATTTCAAGAAAGGGGCCTTAAATTTGGAAATGGAACCTTCTTTTTTTTTCTGAATAGGTAATCTGGGCTCGAGCCGAAGACCTCAATGTTGAAACACACCGCCATTGAATTATGGGTTCAAACCCGAATGGTCTTTAACAGGATTTCCATGCCCTGTTTAAGGTCTCCACTGTGTCTTCTCATAAGGGGATTGATGGTGCCGCCTACGGTCGGCAACAACCAATAAGAACCTTAATGCCATTCATGATATAACAATGAGGAATTGAATCCACCATCTTTTTACCCAGTGTAGCATGGCTAAAAGAATTTGTGGGACTACCTCAATGGACCTTTCATCTTAAGTTGGGCAATGTGATGAAAATTGCACTTGAAGGAGCCCTTCAAAAGAAAGAAGGAGAATCTTATGGTAATGTTGCCCTTAGCATGTTGGGCAATTTGGAAGGAGAAAATCGATTGAAGCTTGGTGTAATGAAGCCAGTGCTTATTTAAGGTGCTGTAACAAACACAGAGTAACCTTAATGAAACGGGCTCTCATCAGATCTGAGTTCAGTGCAGCTGCGCAGTCCCAGTTGTACTTTAATTGGATTTCCATGGCAAATTCCAAGGTTTTAAGGGCCAAGATGATTCCATGGTGAACAAGACCACCTAGTGGTAGTTGGAGAATAAACTTTGACAGATCTTGCCTAGGTAAACCGGGAATGTGCAGAATCAGGGGAGTTTGATGCAACTAAGAGATGACTCATCTTCTTCTCTAGCCCCTCTAGGTGAGAGGACTATTGAGAAGTGGAGACCAAAGCACTTTAGAGAGGGCTTGAGAATCTTTTATTATAAGTTTCTCGAGGCCATTAGATATAGCAGAAGGGAACTCTTCAAGGTAGCATCTTGGGTCGCTAATGAGTCCTCCAACCCATGGAAGTCGTCCTTGATTTCAATGAGATCCATAACACAGCCTCTAAGCTAATCAAATTCAGTCTACTCAAATGAGAAGAGAGGAAAATGATTTGGAAAGTGTGTTCAACAAAGAAGGTGGTCATCGATCTTCTCTTTCTACTGTGAATTCATTTCCTCCTCCTCGATGCACTTTTCACTCTCTTAATATAATTTCATCTAGAAGTTTCAATTGCTAAGACGTTCCAATCAGGTATATTTTTGGGGCATGGTCCATCCATGTTGATATGCATCAGCTCAATAGTCTAGATCACCAAACCATTCACCATTGGAGATTGGAATGCCTGGCCCGAAGTACCATACATGCAATTTGTCCAAGGATCATAAAAATCCTTGGTATCACAGGCAGTAGTTCATGTATTACTGCGATATGGAAAATCAGCCAACAGCATAATTATTATGAGGTGTGCTCAAGTGGTACTGCCACCACCATTAGCTTACGGTGGTACCAAGAAGATGTTGTGCCCATGTGGTGTATGTATCACATCCGACCTGTCCATCAGACGCATCCCCTCAGGTTAGCCCCAAGGCCCAAATCAGCACGATCTAAAATGCAAATGGGCCACAGAACAGGTAGCAAGTTGGGAGGAGACTCCCACCTTTGATTTTCACTAGGTCCCACCTGAGTTGCAAAACAGAATGATTTGCTTGACGGGCTGCATTGCATATAGACAACACGTGGGCCACCTGCAAAAATCAAAGGTGGGCATCCCCTCTCAGCTTATCTCATGTGTGGTGACCAACCTGAGTTTCCATTTGGGCCGAGTTTTGGGCCCAAGGGTTAACATGGTGCGGTTCATTCGATATATGGGGTGGATGACTTTTATACATCATGTAGGCCAAACATATGCCCAATACCACCGTAACTTGCGGTGATATTGATACCACCAGAGAGCGCCCCAATTTGTATCCTTTACAAGGCAAACATTAATGTTGAAGACCCAAATAAAAGCATCTCTTTGATGAATGGCGGGAAAATAGGAACCTCAATACCTCATGAAGGACCCTAGCAGCTAACTCCTCTGCAGTGTCATTCGCCAACACAGGTACAGCCTTCTGAGCAAGGATACGGCCAGTATCATAATGTTCATCTACGAAGTGGATTGTAGGACCAGAATATCTGCCAAAACAAACATATAAAATCAGTCAAAGGTGAAAGTAAGAGTCAAAGAGAAGGTAATATATCGATCTTCAACAACTGATGAAAAGGAGAGCAGAAGAATAAGCAAAGAAATTCAAAGAGAAAAAACGATGCAACTTTGACACCAATAGAAGTTGTCAGACACAAGGGGACCTTAGAGTTAGAGGTCATTTGGCACCCTTGGAAATCTAGGATTTTGCGACAGTTGGGAATTGAAATCCAGTTTTGAAAATGGGATCATGGTTGGCGCACTTGAAAATCCTGAATTCCAATTACAACCGGATTTTGTATCTACGAAAAGGGCCCCTTTTTAAAACAGAGAGAGAGAGAGAGAGAGAGAGAGAGAGAGAGAGAGAGAGAGAGGCTATGTTGCAAAATCTAGGATTTCAAATCCTTTACAACTGTCATAACTACTCTCTTAAAGGCATTCAAACCGTTGGATACTTCACTTGCATTCACACCACGATAATGGGATGCTCCAAAATCAGACCTATAAAGTCATTATGTGGGGCAATAGAAGAAAAATATGACAATGACCCAAAAAGAAATATGAGGTTTTACTTTAGTTATGAAATTAGTGGGCCCACTCTTGTTGGCTACCTGATACTTTATTATGGCCAAGGCTATCCTATAATGGGCTCGGTACAATGATTGTGTTACACATTATACACATATGCCATTTTAAAATATTTAAGATAGTTTACCTCATCACATTCATTATCCGGTGACTACACACAATAATTTTAGGAATTCCCCAAAGTCAAAATCAAGGCTGCTAAACACAATTTCTAAATTCATTTTGGAAATCCAAGTAGCCAAACACAACTGAAAATCCAGGGTTTGAAATTATGCTGCCAAACAACCCCTTAGAAAACCTAAGATGATAACATGCCCATACAAATATGTATAATGATATTGAAATATTAATCAATTAAGTGCATCGTTAATGCATGAAATATAGAGAAAAGACGTCTACATATATAAGTACACTAGAACAATAAAAAATAGTAGAGACCCAATCCACTACAAAGTTTTGTACAATAAGCTCAACATAAAATGTGCATCTAAGATGTTTAAGTGCATATTTTTAACCTCATGTACCTAAGATGCACTTAGACGCACTTGGATGCATGTTGGCGGTTAAGCTTAATGTACAAAGCTTTCCATTGGATCTAGGTTCTAAATAATACAAAGATGCTAAAATAGAAGAATAAGGCGTGTTTGGATAGCCCAAGAATGGCATGTAGGTGGGATGTCCTTTTTGAAATAATCAAATATTTTCCAAAGTACAAAATAAAGCATTGTCCGGTTGCCACTTAAAAATGATTTCATCTCATTTTAGTTAGCAATAATTATGTATTAGAGATCATAATTTATATGAATTATGGGTTATCAAGATTATTATAAAAAAAAAAATCCTTACTAAAACCTCTAATACATCACATTATCATCATTTAAGCCTTATCCCAACTAATTGGGGTTAGGCTACATGAATACTTTCTGCCATTCCGCTCTATCAATGACCATAATTTCACTTGGACCATGCGTTATTAAGTCCTTTTTCACTACCACCAAGCACGTCCTTTTAGGACTTACCCTCACCCTTTTAGAGCCTTCAACTTGTACCAACTCACTCTTCTAACCGCCATAGTTCTTGATCTCCATTGCGTGTCCAGACCATCTAAGTCTACTTTCCCTCATCTTATTACCTATTGGTGCTACCCTTAAGTTCCCTCAAATGCATTCATTTCTAATTCTATCCTTCCTTGTACTGCCACTCATCCATCTCAGCATCCTCATGTCAGGTACACTCATCCTATGAACGTGATGTTCCTTAAACTACACAATTGAGTCAAAATTGTCATATCTCAGTGAAGCAAATAAGCAGCAAGCCAGCCCATCATACCTAACAGTATAAACATTGAAATAGGTGCCGCTTAATAAAGACCATATATATATATATATATATATATATATATATATATATATATATATATATATATATATATATATATATATAACATCCCCATGGGGATGTTAGCAACGTCCCAAACCTCACACGCGCTGACCTATAGCAGATCTGAAATGTTCATTCATTTATACAAAATAGGAACAAGCCATGGTAAAAGAATCACGGGAATCAGATGGTCCTAACTCTTCAAATGGGGCTAATTTGTTACAACCGTGCATTGTTTATGAGCCATAAATCACATGGTTAGAACCATCAAATCAAACTGTTACTTTAGAATCATAAGAAATACAAAGTGAGATCTATCTACCAGATGTTTCAAGATGATGATTGGACCTATTTTGTTTCTCTGGTCAATCTTGACTGTCAATTTTCATGCCATTGATCGGAAGTTGTGGATCACCCACATGGCATGATTTTCACACCATAGCTTAATCCTAGTTGTATGAATGAATGAACAATTCAGATCAACAATAGGTCACCCAGTGTGCTGTTTAAAAGGTTTAGGGATGTTGCTTTCTTTCCCATGAAAGTGGAGACGTTAGCAAAAACTACGTGTGTGTTTGCATGTGTGCGCACATCGGTGAAAACCCTTTATAAATTACGAACGGCCAAAACTTTAGTCTTGAGAAACAAGTCAAAATTGCATCATTAATAATAAAAAAATCAACAAAAGTATCGTATATGTAGTTTCCGTGTTTTAACTATAATAAATATGAATCCTCAAAAGTTATCATAACCAAGTCCTTCCCTAGCGAATAGTGGATATCCAAGAAGATTGAAGAATTAGAAAATAAGCATCTGAATAAGTGCACCTCAAAAAGATAGCCATAAATTTTGTCATACCTAGCCCCAGATGCAATAACAGCTTTATGCACCTTTAAACCGTAGTACCCCTTTCCCCCAAAAGCTGGAAGAAGAGAAGGATGGATGTTCACTATGGATCTTGGATATGCCCGAACTAATTCAGCTGGTATGAGTTTCAAGTAACCAGCTAGTAGAAGAAAATCAATATCAAATCTCCTGTTTAAAGAAAACATTTCAAAATGTTAAGCTGAATCTAGTAATACCTTATTGAAATGCATGTGGAAATATTTTCTTTCAGTAATAAACAGTCAACATCTGCATGTATATTTTGGTAGAACAGATGCTAGTCCAAAGCAGTGTGCATTTGAGGTAGGATGTTGTTTTCCTTTCTGCCTCAAACCAAAATCTTCTACATTTCAGATCTGGCCCGACACGTGATGAGTCTAGATTTGGGCAAAAAGCTGTCTGCCCATACCTCTTTGAAGAGACATTCAAACATACCCAAAGAGTTATTAAGCAGATATAGGACATGATACAGACTGGTGCTGCAATCCATCCCCAACCCAAATAAGATATGCCAATCCAGTGCGTTTGACAGTTATAACTTGAAATATTTTGTTGTGAATTTGAAGAAATTTTTATTTTTTTTTCTACAAAATTTATTTTTGTACATTTTGAGATCAGCACTACATGTTGAGAAGATGTATAAAATATAAAAGAGGATGAGATGATGCATGAACAACAAAATACAAAAAATTTTGAAAATATCCTCACTGTAGAGCAGTTACAAGATCAGCTGCTGACAGTCCATCAGGTGAGGATGAACTCTTAGGGAATATAATAACTGGGATACCATTATCTCTTGCATACACAGCACCTCCACAACCTGCCGTGCAATTTGAAAAAACTTAACAATCACAGAATATACTGCAGTGCAAATACTCGACAAAAAATTCTGTAAGCAATAGAGCCCCAGGTATCTCTTTTCTTTTCTTCAGCAAACATTATTACACTGAGGACGGGTGCACCAAAAGAGTGAAAGAAAGGCTATTTGGGAAAATATATCTAACAAGAAATCTTTGCTAAGCCCACACACATGTGCAATAAAGCTCAGGTAGACACCACACATGTGCCAGAATGGCACGATAGGACCGAGATTCAATCCACCCAACAGACTGGTACCACCAATTGATGCCTTAGCTCGAAAATGAGGTTGATCTGCTGGTCAGGTGGGCCACAGTTTTCCAAAAAAAAAAAGTATGGCTCTGAAAAAACTTGGTTGAAGTTTTCTAACACATCCACCTATTAATGGGGCCCATCCGCTAACTGTACCAGATTTATTTTTGGGAAAACATGTGTAAGGTCAGACCAACCTGATGGGTGGATTAGACTCACACTAGATTCGTACCCATGCTGGCACATGTGTGGCATGTACACGAGCTTTATAGCCTTTATTGCACACGTGTGCACTTAGCATTCCTAACAGGAAGCAATTAAAACAGCAAAGACACTGAATGCAACCACCTCAAATCAAGTTTTCATGTACCTATCAACAGTCAACACTGATCATTTGGTCTATACAGATAGTAACTTAAAGATCCCACAATCAGCAAAATATCAGTAAATTAAAAATGAAATAAGAAATCAGATATCCTTTTGCTTCCCGAAGAATGTGGTGGAAGGGACCTTCGGAGAAATGACAAAGGTCTTGAAAATCTTCCAATATGCAAAACGCGAAGCACACCCAATAACATTCAGAGAGTCACATGACGATAGAATAATCTTGAAGAAAATTTTAAGCCCCTCCAACTCCAATAAAGCCTCAGCCGCAATTTCATCGATCTCTCCAATTCCACTACTTTCCCTTTTAATTGCCTCGTTGCCCAGAAGCCCATATCACCAATCAGCCTACGACTCAACTTAAAAATCTCACTTGGGGGAACATGCATCTCTTTACAGTCTGAAGGCACTAACCCAACTAGCAGCACCAGCTTTTTTTTCAAAGACTGTTGCAACAGATTTTCAATCCATTATCAAGTCAAACACTTTACCATGAACCTCTCCGAGTTAACCAAAAAAATCACATAGTTTCTGATGTGTTCTGGGACGTTACATAAACTTGTACTGACATCTCTAATCAAGTAATAATCAGATCCTATACTCTGGCTTTCAATTCTTAGTCATCAACCAATAACTTTGGCCTAAAATGTATGTCTCTGTCAAGCAACGCTGCATACTATCTATACCTTGGTAATGTCTCTTCCTGGTGAAAAAGAGCACTTTCTCTGATGCTATTTCTTGCACAATCAAGCAAAACCCTTTCTCCAAGGTTGTAAATGACCTCCTACTTTCTTCTCCATGTTCCTTCAAAGCTTTTTAGGTTATTGAAGCAATCTGACCACAACAGGCCCATCAATGTATTGGTTCCTCGACAATGTGACAGAAAAGAAGGTTGTTGCAACCACATTCAAGGGGCCCGGATTTTGAAGTGGTTGTAATCAACATTTGAATTTTGCTCAGTCCAAGCCCAGCCTATGATGTCCCTACATAACATCAAAAGAAAAGGTGATGTTTGTACAAATTGCATTTTGAAATGAACAGGATTAACAATGATTCAACATTGTGCTGGTTAGCATCTTCACAAAGATCTACGAAATGCTTCCTCCCAATCAAAAGATGACAGGTTCAACATGATGGGTGGTCAGAGACATAAAATGAACACTTCTCCTGAACCTGAAACATTTCCACTTTTCTCCATCACCATCATCATCATCATCATCATCCTGTCCAAAATATCATGCCATGGACCCTTTTTCCATCATTTCTTTCATTTAACTGTGTTGCCCATCTTGAATTCAATCTCACTCCCCGTCTCTTTATCTTTCTTAAGTTTCTTTTATCCTATAGAAAACTACAGTTAGCTCATTTTGCACGTAAAGGTGATGTTTCTGGTGGAAAATGCCCCATATATTGAAACCAAAAAGAAATTGTCAGGATTCATGTCATTCAGACCCACATAGCAAGCACACTTCCTACCTGGATCTTACAATATTTGGCATCTATGTCTGCCAATATCCAGAGCTGTCAGCGGTAACTATACAAAAAAGAAGGGAACACGAGAAAGAGACACAAACAAGGGACGACAAGGGAAAGAAGAGATGCAAGGGAGTAAAACATAAAATAACTTAATCTTGAATTTTCAGAAAAAGGAAGAAAAAGAAAACATTTTACTTATCTAAAGATTCCAACTCGCCCTCCTCAATTAAAATATACTCAGGAAGACTTTCTATTGTCGCTTGAATAGCAAAATTGCTCTAGATAGATGCAATCAACTTCTTCAAGTTTTCCTCATCTAGATTGTCATTATCATTGTCATCAACACCATCTTTGTCGGTCATCACAGCCTTGTCCATGATGGAGGCTGCTCGGGTCGGCATAGCGACTCGCATGGGCTATGAGCGATGGACACGGCAACGACAACAAAAGCTGCCGAAAGATAAACAAACTTCCATGATTGGCGAGTATCTTGGTGACAATTTGCAGCATTCAGGCTGGATTTTGGCACCTGGCGAGCGTCTCAGTGGCAGGAAACCCAAATCTGAGAAATAGGGATTTCCACGAGCAACTTAGAGAGGAAATCACAATCTCAGGTCACCATAGTGTACAATATGATTTTCAGAAGAAACAAAACCAGCCTCTCATAAAGAGTCCTGTATTTATAAATAACTCAATGAATCCTCTCTACAACAATAACTACGATGACTCCTAAAACAAAGTAAAGAAAACTCTAAATCTCCTGCCAATCAACTCTCAAAATCTACTCTATGAACCAATAAGGAAAAAAGAAGGAAACAAACTAAGAAAACAAGAAATGTAAACAAGAAAGGGGCGTAGAAGAAAACATAAGAGATCCTTTGTATCTTCAAAGGATTCACTATGTGTAGGGTCTGCAGCTATCTTCCAACCATTCCCATCTGGACACATGGCTAAAAGTGAGTTGGAAAGAAATATAGGAACACCAAGACTTCAAAATGAAATGAATTGAAGATGCAGGTATGCACGTGCATCAATTTTCATGAAAGGCAAGTAGCAGGCAGAGGACCATCCTCCCTAACTTGGCTTTTCTGGACAAACGGTCCATATCTTCTGATCTGGCATAGGAAGTTGGTCTTCTCGATGACCTGATCCGATGGGTCAGCTAGAGGCGTCGATCTGCTATTGCTCTTTGCTTTCTTTTGGGCTTCCGATCCACACAATACATCTACTGGTTGGCGGTCCTAATCATTCGCCCTGGGTGGGAGAAAACTTCACCTCAAGTTCAAATTCACTTCAGCACTCGATGAGCTGCCTTTGTACAGCATGAGATGATTGATGCTAGTATGCTACAGATATTCAACATATGAAGATGACTCGGCAGCCGCAATTCGCATGTGTTGTCATTAATCCTTCCAATGATTTCATATGGGACAACTTTTTCTCCCTCCAATAGCAACCATAATAACTCCCCTTCATCAAAGGTGACTTGTTAAGGAGATGGACAATCACGGTTCTTTCTTTCTTGACCTTATAAATGTTCTCCTGGCGAAGATAAATGGTGCGGTGGTCGTATGCCATGCACAGCCCAACGAAAGATGGCAAGCATCCATCACAACTATGCCGCAAGACACTTAGTTGATTAACGAATCACCAATGAGAATGAGACGAGGCAGCTTTGGGATATAGTGACTCCATTGTCATTATTGAACCAACACTGCTTGTAGGTGACGAGTGCGGTATTGCAGGTAGATGTAGTGAGTCCACGATTCTTTAAGACGCTAAGTTCTCACTACTTCCATTATCAATGATGATACCGCATTTGTGTCATTAATTGTGCAAAAAGTTCAGAAGGGGTCGAGACGATTCCGCCCTCCATGAACAATTGGCAATCGAAGAGTCGCTTGATTGGGTGCTTGGTTGTCATGATCAACCAGAATTTCAATATCATCATCATAAATTGGTTCATTAAGGGCCTGTTTGGATACCACCAAATAAGTTGCTTTCCTTGTTGATGGTAGAAGTTAAGTAACTTATTTGAGATAAGTTAGTTTGGTTAATAAATAATTATCATTACTTATTTGCTGATAATCGATTAAGTATTTCAGCTCTTTTTTTTTCTTTTTTTTGCTTTTTACTGTTTCTCCACCAACTAAAAAGAGAGGTGCTCGTCCATAGTTGTAAATAGTGATAATTTTCGTGGCAATCGCCCAAATTGCCACGGAGGGTGTTCTGTGCTAATAAACAATGGCAATTCCTTCTCAATGGACAGGCTGGTTTTTTTGGGTGATCCACCTCGTGGACGGGCTGGATTCCATGAATACATCACTGGGACCCACGTCTGCTCGGCCAGTCCCACTGGAGACAACACACCACACTTGATCAGACATGTCGGCCCCATGATTCGTTGTTATCCTCTCCATATCCGTCAATTGACCATGACAAAAAAAAAAAAAAAAACGGGTAGCAGTTCACATTCAACTGAAGATAGCTCAAATGATTGGCGGCTTGGATCTTCAGATCCTTGTCATGGTCTACCCAAGGTCGGAAGAAACATAGTAGTAGTCTGGATTTGCCATGCCTGGGCCCCACTTATCAAACATGGAAACAGGCGCCCACTGCATAGATCAGCCTTGTCACTATCACCGAGTTACAATTCCAATATCAAAATAGATGATGCACAGTGCTTGTTCGAAGAAATGCTAAGAAGAGAGGTGCTCATCCACAGCTGTAAATTGTGGTACAAGGCTGATAAGTATGTTGTTTACCAAACATACTTATTTGCTTAATAAGCAGAAACCAATATACGTTACTAAGAAGGATAAGTAGCTTATCTAAGTAACAAACAAAGGCAACCCTTATCTAAGCCCACTACGGCGTAAGTGCGGGTGTGTGTAAAAAAAAAAAAAGCTTATCTAAGTAACTTACAATCCAAACGGGCCCTAAAAGACATTTTTGGTTCGGTCCACTCTTCACCTTGTGGCACTTTGTTGATCAATAAGGGTTGCCTTTGTATGAAGAGCAATATGTTGACATCACCATGTAAGACAATCGCCTCCTCCTTGGCTGGTTCTTCATCGAAGATCGGTCAGTTATCAACTTCTGTCTCTTCTGAGCTTTTATTGGCTTCAACCAGGAGTTGCTTTCCCCTCTCCCAATAGGTAGAAGCTTTCAGACGAATGGCAGCCCAGTGATTCAGGTCCCCACACTTGAACACCGCATGGATGACTTACAAATGATGCTTCATGCACTAGATCCCACTATATTTTTGCAGATTGGTTGGGGAGTGGGATTCATTGCAGGCACTCATGCACTTTGGGTTCTGGGAGTAGGGTGACTTCCCTCATCAAAAGCCAGTTTGGATGTGTGCACTTCCATGGGAAGCACTCCATGCAGTGTCGATACCATGCTTTTTCCTTGGGATTCAACCACATGTGTGGTGCATGTAATTCAATGGTAAGAAGGTTGCACGCAGTTTCTTCTTCATCTTTCCCATCATTTAATTTTCGACTTACCTTGGTGCTCATGTGTGACCTTCAATTGTTCCCACTAAATGAATGCTCTTCCTTTCAACTTGATGGTGACAAGTTTCGCCGTTTGTTGTCAGGCACATCCTTGTAATCAAACACACGCTCAACTGTGTTGATCACTTGATCCAATCGATGAAGTCATCAGCCTTCAAGACTCCATGGAATTTGGGTATCTCGATCTTGATATCATAGTGGCGCCATCTGGTGAGTACGAACGATCATCTCTTCATCGAATTCTTGGCATGGAGAGTGATTTCGAAACAGATTTTCTTCAAGATCCAAGACTACAAATTTTTCAACAGGGCCCGACTATGGGCAGAGCAAATCAAATGAGGCATCCCATTGCTTTGAACCTTCATATTGCTCCTACCAGCATGTTAGCGCTTCAACTTGTTCTCATAACCACACATTCTCCTCTTTCAATTCATTCTAAGCCTCTGCAATGGGCTCAGATTTGTGCAGCATTCTCGGCACCATGGTCACATGCTCTCATACGTGGAGCCATAAATAATGATGGTATGGGTTGAATGCTCAGGTGGCTCGAAAGCCAGGACAAATGAGTGAGTTGATCTTTGAAAGCTAAGAAAATCTATAAACCCATCAAAGATAATAACTAGATGATACAACTAAACCAAAGTTCCATACTGTTCTATAAATCAGAGCAGTGCCAGAAGACAATGGAAAGGAAACAAATGATACTCAGGCAGGACGATCAAACCCATGCAGCCAATTCTCCAAATGCATGGCAGACATGTTCATAATAAACAACGTCTAGATTGCTAGCCACACTGTGGATGGAGCATAGACCCTAAAGCCACAGTGGTTGAATGATCCTAACTGTTCGATCAGTGACCATCGAGTTAGTGGGTAAAAGGAGAATTCACCAAAAGTCCAAAATCAATTGGAAATTGCCGGTCGATGGGATTGGGACTGATAGGACATCCAACCAGTGAGGTTAATTTTTGGACTACGACTATGACCCATACACTGTCGGCCCGCAATTCGGACGGTCTGGATGCCCACATGACTGATTGACATCTATAGTTTTTTCAGTGACTTATAAAAGCAAAACCATTCAAATCCATTGAAAGATTTCAATAACATGGGAAAAGGAAGAAAAAGAAGTTCTTCATACCGGGCTTGTCTGTGACCAAAACAGCAATGTGGCCGTGAATCGCTCCCCGAACCGCTGCCTCATGAATCGAACGGAAGTTCGATCCGCCACCGGACACAAACACTGCCAGATTCTTCCTCCGAGGCCCATCTCCAGAACCTCCTCCTTCATCAGCAAAACCACCATTTTCAGCCCTGTTTATGCACAGAAAACCTCTCCTGGGCACTCCTCTTTGGGAAACAAGTTTCAAATCCAAATGTGTTTTGTAGGAATTCCATTTCTGAGATGGGATTGAGAGAGAAGGTCGAGAATGGGAGCTCAAATAGGGTGTTTTTGTTGGGTTTGAGGAAAAGCTGAGGAGAAAGCTTTTGGCTTCCATTGAAGTAGAAGAGCTGTGATGGGTCTCTTTTATTTCATGAAAGCAAGTGATTTTTCATGGAAAAGTGGAATCTTTTGATGCAGAGTGAGAAAGAGCGGCCCACCTTCGAAACGAACAGCTTCCCCAGCATCTCTCCTTTCCTCCCTCCCTCGCTCCCCCAAGAGGGACGAGAGGGGAGTTATTTGATACTCTGGTGAGTGTGACACTTGATACACAGGCGCTGGCATATATTAATGCTATTTAAACCCACTGAATTGTTGGGACCCACAGTCTCTCATCCCTAAAATTGGATTGGTTGAACGGTCCTAATCTTTGATTATTGGACACTTATTTCTTGAATTACCACCATTGGATTTTCTTAGGGCATACCATTTTTTCAATTTTAACCGTCCAATAATTGTCTACCCATCTGATGGTCGGGCGATCAAATAACCTTTAGGGCCTGTTTGGGCGTGGATTTGAAACCCCCAGTTGCATTTGGCACCCTAAATTTGGAATCCGCGGTAATCCAAAAGTATGAAGTATGATATTTATAGGGGTTTGAATTTAATTACTAAATCAACTTTAATATCCCTAATTAGTATATATATGTAATGTTTGACACAATTGTTGTAATAAGGCCGTTGAAATATATACTTTCACTGAAAATGATGAAATTCCAAGTCTCGGATGGGCCTCAAGCACAAAATCACATCCAAGTGACTAACTTACAGATTTTAACTGTTGATTTACATCGACAATGTTTGGACGGCACAGATATTCCTATTAAAGTAATTTTAGTGATGTAGTTGATAATATAATTAGTTTAGGATATCATCAATGGGTCATGTGCCCAATGGATCAGTAGCCTAGTACACACATGTCAGGTAATGACTCCCATAAGGATTTTAGATGTATATCAAAGCTTCTACCTTATATTTCAAAACCCCCTGGTCAAAGGATTTGAAACCTCTAAATTTCAAATCCCCAATTGCTTTATGTGCCGAGCACACAAGGGGATCTAAAATCTCCCAAATCTATGGTGCCAAATGGGCCCTTAGTTTTTTAATTTTAATTAATTGCCTGTCAAGTTAGCAATTTCTAAAATAAAAAGAATGAAGTTATTTGATATACTCTTGTAGTGTGATGCTTGATGCTCAGGCACACAAAAATTATAAACATGCATGCATTAGCTTGAATCAGGGGACTGTTGTCCTTAAATGGTAGTTCCAAAAGCAGATTTTATGGTAATCCTAACCACTGGTTTGTACACACTCTACTACTAACGATGACCATTGATTTTTATTTTTATTTTTCCATCTCTACGGTGAGTCAGCAGCAATGGACCTAGCTAGGGAGCTGAAAATGCATTGGCCTTCGTCCTGGTCCTAATGGGCTGCATCGGACCAGTGCTAGCCCCATAAGGAAAACAACTAAGTGAATAATGGCTTTTAATAGTTCATTTTCAATTTTTTTCTAAGATATCATCCATCCACAATATTTTATTGAAACTAGATATTTATGGTCTGTTTGGATTCTAAGTTACTTAAGATAAGCTACTTATTTGATAAGTAACTTATTTTGGTTTCTACTTAATTAGCAGATAAGCATATTTGGCAAACGACATAGTTATCATCCAAAAAGTAGAAAATTAAACATGTTTGGTTTCCAACATTATAAGTAATCATCCCTCAAGTCTATTTGAACCCCTTACTTCCTATGTCCATCATGTGGGGCCAACCTTTGATGTGGATTGTTCATTATGTGGCCCCACTAATGTGGGCCATCTATCATGTGGGACCCACCTTGGATGTGGGTCATTTACCATTAGGGTCCGATCTCTAATGTGCACCATTCATTAGGTAGGGCCCACCTTTGATGTTAGCCATCCATCATGTGTGCCCCACAATCAATGTTATTGTCCATCATGTGGGGCCCATCTTCAATATCCGCCGCTCATCATGTGGTGTCCACCTTTGATGTGGACCATCCATCATTTAGGCCCACCTCCCATGTGGGTTGTCCATCATGTGGAGCCCGCCTTGGATATGGGCTATTCTTATTAGCTCGACCTTTGATGAGGATCGTCCATCATGTGGGGCCCACCTTGATGTGGACCATCTATCATGTGGAGCCCACCATTATTAATTGCCCATCATGTCGAGTCCACCTTTGATGTGGACTGTCCATCATGTGGGCCCCACCTTCAATGTGGAGTCAACCTTTGATGTGGACCATTCATTGTGTGGGCCGTCCATCATGCAGGGCCCACCTTGAATGTGGACAATTCATCATTATGGCCTGACCTTTAATGTGCACCATTCATTATGTAGGGCCCGCCTTTGATGTTGATCATCTATAAAGTAGTGCCAACCGTCATTGTTATTATCCATCATGTGGGGCCCACCTTTAGTATCCACTACCCATCACATGCACAAGCCATGCGCACCAACACTGTCTATTTATGTGGGGCTTACCTTTATGGTAAACTACGTGCTTATCATTTTCTTCTCTTTCACCTCTCCTATTCTCATCCTCAGCAACTTGTGAAAAGGTAAAAAAGCTAAAAATACTAGCTGAAGTGGTTATGTGGTTTTAAGTAAAAAAGTTGCTTATTAATTATCATAAACCAAACTTACTTATCCGAACTAAGTTCCTTATTTATTGCTGTAAGTAGAAAAAATATTTGGTGGCATCCAAATGGGCCCTTAAGGTGTGTTTGGATCACGAGTTACTTTACATAAGTTGCTAATGCCTCAAGTAATTTATCTTGATTTCTACTTATTCATTGGATAAGTATGTTTGGTAAACAACATATTTATTAGCCAACGAAATGGTGGCTCACTTGGTAATTGAATCAAGCTAGCAGAGTCAGCTATGCCTCTTATCATTAGCCGTAATCCAAGCTAGCCCTAGCACCAGGCTCAAATGTTGAGCTTGGGCTTAACCCTTGGATCACGTTTAGGGGGGCCAAGCCTAGCCCATTGCCACCCATAGTACTATGTACTGCATTGGTAGATAACAATAATTTTATCCACGTAAGAGGTTAGCTAGAATACATCACTATGCAATGGGATATGTTGGAACTATAGCAGTTGGATCTAGGGTTCTATTGATCTAAAGTATTTGCAATATAGACATATATTTTATGGAGGCTACCTAATAATGAAACTCTATGACTTGAATACTTCCATACTTTAATTGTTTTAACTTTTATTATTTTATTTAATATTACGAATCTCTTTTAACCCTTGCTTTTGTAGGTTATTGATTAAAAAGTCTATGATTTTCCAATCTTGGAGATTTTTTAGGTAGCCACCCTCCCCGCTGTGTTTCTTAGATCAATAAATTGGATCACTCAATGTGGCATTACACCAAACAATTATAGTCTTGATTCATCTTAAAGTATCGAGTTAGGATGTATCTTGGGTCCTTATTCATTCTCAAATCACCACTTGACCTAAAAGTTCAAGCCTTTAGATGATGGCATATCAATGTATATCAAGGGACTTTAAAGATCCTTACTAACATACGAGGCAAGAGTGGAGGAACACTCAACTCCCACCATAAATGACACCTAGATGATGATGGCATATCAATGTACATTGAGGGACTTTAAAGGTCTTTACTAACATATGGGACAAAGGTGAAGGAACACTCAACTCCTACCATAAATGCCCTCGTGGAGATACACCACTCTTAGATTTGAAAACATGGCATATCAATGTATATTAAGGGACTTTAAAATATACTTCCGAAGGCATATTTGCTACTTCAGAGATTTAAACACTTAACCTTCCCATCTAATAATATGTCAAATAACCACTTGTTCTAAAAGTTCGAGTTATTTGATGATGGCACATCAATGTATATCAAGGGACTTTAACAATCAGTAAAATAAATAAGTTATTAAGGTGTACTCAAATGCGACAAAGTATCATACTTACACATGAATTTTTTTAAACATCACCAAATTCATTGTGTCCAATTATTTATTCAATTTAATTTGCATACATGACATGTGTGCGCATTCAATGTGCATGTGTACGAGTCATCAAAGTCTTTTATAAGATCGTGTCTCTCCTAGCTAGCCTAATAGGAAGATGCCTAGGTGTTTCAAAAGTAGGTCTCAGGTTCTAGTACTAAGAAGACACACAACCTTGCCAGTGAGTGGGTGCATCGTGTGACTATGTGGTTGCATTGCACAGTTAACAAGGTGGGTGACTTGCATGACTAACAAAAAAAAGAAGTCTCTTCTAAGATTTAACTCACCATCCAGTATACGTTGACGCTGACTAGGGCCCACATACTAAGGCCCGTTTATTTTTTTTCACTTACCGTGAATTGAATGCAAATATGGTAATTATTATTGTTTGTAGCCGTTTGAAAATGAGGAGATATGCAATAATTTTCTTCCTAAAAAATCGGGAATGAAATCCGAGTAATCTAGCAACATATCAAAGGGATTACTGCGAAGTAATGATCGAAACGACCGGTAATCAGCCACGTCTGGTTTAGACAGTCAAACGAGAATCCGTACTCTCGTGTACTACTATATTGCATACACCTTCACACACGTCGTTATAACCCAAACCGACTTCCTCTCCCTCTTCCCCAGCGAAGTCCGACGAGCACCTCCGTGGTAAGTTGTTCTTATTTACTGAATGTCCTTCTACTATGGAACTCTTGTTATTTCTCTATTTTTTCAGAGCTGATTGTAATCCTGCCTTGTCATGCTATGAGGGTTACCTACTTGTATTGATGTGCTTTCCATGCCATAAGAGCCGAAGCAGGTCTAAACTACGGATAACGAAGAACACCGAAGTCCGTTGCAGATCAATCCAGAATCAACTGTGCCCGTAGTCGAAAGGTTGGCTTTACATTATTGACAGCTTCTGCGTTACCAATTTCAGCATATAAACTTTCACTAACTAGTCTTCTTCATCTAATCCCTTCTCGGCATTGATAAAGTTGACCATCATTTTGAACCGGCATATCCCAGAAATGTGCTTCGGCAAAATCAAAGCATCCCTTCTAACCAAGTAAATTGAATCTTTTGCTATAAAGTAGATATATTTTCCAGCAACATGTCGGTTTCCACTGTAAAATTTTCTGATCTGATTTGAGATAGTGTAAATCCTTTGAAAGATATATCATGCAAACACATGCATCGCATGGTGGGGTCCCTATTTGGCATCACCAATACTCAGTTGCATTCATGTTTAACTCTGTAATTACATGCACGTTGCACACCCGGGTCGTTCTTCATGCTTGAGATGATATACCTATCTGAAGATCATGGTAGTTATTTGTGGTTAAACTGCTTATTGACGACAGATTGAAGCTACTTGACTTGGGACCCATTTTGTAATCTATCCTTGCATACTCATAACCTGTGGCTATCGATTCTGTTATATTCATTGTACATTGTCGTTTTTATATTATCATCCTACATACATTAGCACCAATATGTGGATGGTTTACGATTCCAGTAAATGCAAAGCATATATATCAAAGTATGTGGCAGCAACAGGGTGGATAACAGAGGAGCCCATGTTTTGAAATATATCGTGACCATCCATAGATACTAATGCCATGTAAACGAGATTGAACTGATTGGATTGCGCCTGAAAATGCGGCCGGGCAGTTTATAATGACATTTTTCATTGCTCCAAATTTCATGTAAGGCTCGAGCCAAAGAAAAAATACATAGTATTTGTAATGGGTGCAAAATATCATTATAATATTTGAGGGTAACCAGACGAAAGGTAGAAGAAGAATCATCCACTTGAAACCAAGAAGAGTTCAATTTTGAAAATAAATTCCTTTTATTATCCAGTATTTGAGCTGTGTAAATATAATACACAGGCAAATGAAAGATTGTTCTGCCCACATAAACACATTGCTTGTTGAACAAACTCAAAACTAACAACCAATTGAACTGGCTAAGGCCACGTTTGGCCACGATTACTAAACGTGGTCACACAGTGGGAGAAACATGTCACGAGTCGATAGCTAAATCAACCATCTTCAAATTCTTACCCCATAATTGTTATATAGAGCCGTCGAATGAAATTTTCATGAATCTAAAACTTCTGCATATTTTAAGCAAGGACAAAACCCAGATCATTTCAATTATTTAGTTTATTGTTTTCTGCTGATTGCTTAGTAATTTATAACAATGGACATGTCCATGATTAATCCATTTTAGTGACAATTAGGTCCACTGTAGATGTTACTATATTCTTACAAGGAGTTGTACTAATATCTCTTATGATGTATATTTTTTTTTTCATTATAGATAAACCTCCTACTAAATAATTACAGCACACCCTTAAGAAAACCTAATTTATGCAATCGTGTGATGTCAAATTTACAATTACAAAGTGATTGCAACTACAGAGTAAGTGGAAGTTGTTTTCTGAACCAATTTATGCAATCGTGTGGTGTCAAATTTGCTATCAAATAGCAAAAAAATCGTTATAATACACAGGCAAAAAAATCGTTATCAAATAGCATAATTAGGGGCTATAAATTTGTAAGAAACAAATATTAAGAAGATCAAATATTCAAAAATCAATGTTAGTTTCTATTTATCGATTCCTCAACATTTGTAAAGAATTATGTCATCTTGGTATTTGACAATTGCTTATTTGAGTAGATAAAATTCAGGCATTTCAGATTATAGAAAAGATGTCTATTTGTATATTGTGCAAAGTAATGGCCTTAGGAACAAGAATATATATTCACATAACATCTCCACTGCTGGTATTCTGTAGGCCCATCACAATTAGGAGTAGGCTGTTATAGTAAAATATATCTAGTTGAAGGTTCAAATACTATTAAATTTCATTTCATCTATCTTGCAAGAATAGATAAGATGGATCACGAAGTATGGACCGAAGAAGATATGGTTGCATTTGCAGCCACTGTATCGGCCACAACAGCAGTGACAGCTGTAGGAGAATATTGTCGCAGCTATCCATATCGCAATCCTTCCAAAAAAGGAAATAATGAACGAGCCCACATAATAAACGGACTTATAAGATCCAGAGACATTGACTATAAGGAGCAGTTACGAATGAACAAAGTAACTTTCTTCCAGTTATGTGCAATGTTGAAGATTCGGATGCACTTCCTGATGGAAAACATGTTAGTATGGAGGAACAACTCATTATGTTCCTTTATACAATTGGCCATAACGTACGCAATCTTGTGATTGGTCATCACCTTATCCGATCTGGAGAAACTGTAAGCAGATATTTCTCAAAGGCATTAGATGCAATTGTTCAACTATATCCCTTGTTCGTGAAACTTCCCAGTCTAGACACGCCGACTGAAATATCCACAAATCCTATTTGGAGTACGTATTTTCATGTATGAACTTTTCATTGAAAGTATATCTCGAAAGTATTCTTCGTACATTTTCAATTGTAATCTATTGCTAACACACAAATAAAATTATGATTGCATAGGTACAATCGATGGAACACACGTACCGGCTTTTGTCCTTGTATTGGACAGTGGCACATATCGTAATCGGAAGGGCATTATATCTCAAAATGTTATGGCTGCTTGTAATTTTGATATGAAGTTCATATATGTGCTTGCCGGGTGGGAGGGATCTGCATCCGAACCACGAGTATTACATAGCGTACTCACACATCAGCACAGTCCGCTAATCATACTGCAAGGTATTATGACTATCCATTTTCGACTTTTGTGCATCCTTTAAAAAGGCACTGTCTCCAACATTCTCTAATTATTTATACAACCCTATGTAAGAAGATACTACGTTGTTGATGTTACGCACACTCTCCTGGTTTTATGGCACTATATCATGGTGTACGTTACTATCTTAACGAATACCGTATAGGGCGACAACCACAAAACAAAAAGGAGTTATTCAACTACCGTCATGCCCAACTTAGAAATGTGATTGAGCGGTGCTCTGGAGTTCTAAAGGCTCGTTTTCCAATACTGAAAATAGCTCCTCAATACGGCATATTAATGCAGGTGAAGATTGTGATAGCTTGTTGCGTGCTACATAATTTCATTCGTAATTATGAAACCGATGACAATATATCTGAAGAAAATGGTGCGTGTGTTGTGTCAGGCGAGCTGAATCCATCACCCTTGGACATAAGTAACGCTGATGATGTACGCTTGCTAGTAAATGTTACGCAAAGCGAACGAGACGAGTGGACAGTCAAACGAGACGAGATCGCAATTAGAATGTGGAATGATTCACATCATTTGAGTTGTCAGTTATGAAGTTATAGTCATATTTGGTGGATAAATTGGGCTTAGAAGGGATAGACTCTATTGGTGGAGTTTTGTGTCGAATGCTAATGCTAACCATCTCTCTTCCATCGGTTATATTTAGAGAGCATGAATTATAAAAGTTTTTATATTGTACATGTCTTTTTTGTTGTCATTTTAATCATATTTATAGTGTCATCATATGTGAATTGTTCATCTAGCTGTTATTAGTATATTTATACCTTAATACATTATATTCATGTCAATCCTGATATAGATTACAGGCGATTTTGACGTCAATATGTCTCCAAACCAGCACAATAACCAATCAACTCCTAAAAATGATGAAAGAAAGAAACCAATGGAAGATGAAATGGAAAAACCAAGACAATCTCCAATAAAACATGATCCAAAATCACTTCAAGAGAAGGAAAACTCTTCGACACCCATGCGAACTGAAGAGATGGACAAGGTGCTTATCAATACATTAATGGAGGTAGTCGCATCGGGCAGAAAAACATCATTGGGATTCAAGAAGGAGACATATAAAATCATTGTCGATAACATTAAAAGTACAATGGGTATCAATTTGATATCCAACAATGTTGGGAATCGCCTTCGAACTTTAAAAAAGGTGTATTTTGAAGTTCGTGACACACTACTTGCCTCCGGTTTTGGATGGGATGATGACCTGAAAATTGTTATTGCCCCTGTTGATATCTGGGATAATTACATTCGGGTATTGTCACGCCCCGAAAATCAAGTATCGGGCAGTCCGCGGCTCCCGACTCTTCCGGGCGGACTGTATTTTGCGGAAGTATAGTTTAATGGCACAAATCGATGGCATCAACTCATAAATAGAGATTTAAGCTAAACAGTGTATAATTCAGTTTGAATTTAAAGTGTAAATACATACAATTATCCACACAATCAAGGAGTCCACTCAGCTGGGGCTCAATATATACATGTACAATGAAATCTTTAAGAATATTGACCCAAGACGTCCAATTCAAGGCAGAAATTGAAATGCAAGACATAGGTAAGCCAACAGGTCTTGCATCTCATGCATCAAGTGGCAGCAACTCCTGCATCAAAATAACTGGTTGGTGTTTTAAAACACCCCCCCAGGTGGGAGTGAGTAATCATACTCAGTGTTACCATTCCCTAAGTTAAACATATCATCAACACAATCAAGTACAAGTAGTGAAGCATAACAAATGGTGGGGCTCTCACACCTACCACCCCAGCATCAACAGATAGCATAACCTTACAATCAAGTTCTTATTCTAGTTGAATAATGCATGCAGTCATGATATGCAAATGTTATGTTCCGAAAAAATAAACGGTGGGGTTACCACCCAGCAGCAGCATCAGACCAATGCAAATGAAAATGTGATGCATGCATGTTTACCAAGTATTTATTTAATTCCGTATTCAATCAGCAGTATTGGCGAAGCCAGGATACCTCAATTTTATTAAGAGTCTATTAAACAGGAACACAACCGATAGGAACGCGACCGAACACTGGACAGCGAGGAAAGCCGGACACTAGACAGTGGCCTTACCGAACACTGGACAATGCCAAGTCGGGGTACCCTCTACTAGGCCGGGGCCCACCGCCAGGCCAGGGCGTCCTATGCCCGGCTCCTGGAATCCCAATTTAGGTCCGTCACCCAACATAACTGAATAATGAATCAAATGGTAAGGGTCTCGATGCCCTAGAATGTCATATGCATGGTAATGGGTCGTCACCCAAGATCAATGATGGTAGGCTCGTCACCTAACATCGGTGCTCAAGACTCACGATAAGACCATCAGGATCAATACCGGTCAAAGACAGCACAAGCACAGTTACCCATATACCATGCCTGGCCCATGAGCTTCAGTATGTAGGATTTAATGCTCAAAGCTATTGGAGGGCTCATCACCCACACCAGCCAAAGACAGCACAAACACAGTTACCCATATTCCATGTCTGGCTCATGAGACTTGATACGTACAGTTATAAGTGACTGCATAACAATGGTAATTGTGGTATTTGAGATTCTACAGAATATGTAACAATGATCAAACAAATATAATTAACCCTGAAATTGACTGATTTGGTAGGTCGAGCGAAACATCAACCAAGCCGGCGTAGCTAGGGTCGGTCGATCATGTTACCCCCAAGTCTACCAAACAAGTCTGTGAAGGCCAAACCCAACTAGGCAGTCCATAAATTGTGATTTTCAGAGATCAATCCCAATCATGTCAATTAAATAATATACTGAGCATGTTGTGAGAGGAATAGAACATCATAGCATTCATTGTCTCAATCAGGCATAAAACCAAACAGTTGATATGCGATATACTTCATTTCATATATGGGCGTAAAATCAAACACTTGGCGTGCTATTGCAGGCCAACTCATCAAATTCACAATCAAGCACTAGCTTGGGTGGATGGTAATCCACTTACTCAAGCATATATGAACTTCTGTTCACTCAGGAATTTCATCAAACACTTGATATGCACAACACATCAAATCTCATATTTTCATAAAATCGATTCAAATAGGCAATCAATCCACACATCGAAGTAAGCATGTAATTAATCAACACATACAGAACATTAATTATAAACATAAATCATTCGACACTTAACTTTGAATGGAATTAAAAAAAACCTAATTTTCACTATTTGGAACCCTCATGGGCTGATAATAGCCAACTTAGAAGATAGTCCTCACCTGATTGATAAATTCACGAGCTAAGAATGAGTATTCCTCAAGGATTTGAAGAAAATCCAGCTAGAACACCTAAATTCGACGAAAACCCTAATTAGAAATGAGAATCCCTAATGAAACTTTCTAATTTCTACAATAGGAGAGGTATCTTACCTCAAAGCACGACCCGCCTACGATCGGTAGAAGGAATTGTGAAAGAGTAAAAGGATTTGAGCAAACCCTAGAATAAATCCCAAGCAAAACCCCCAAATTCCATTTGAAATGGAATTCTCAAATGGGCTTGGTATTTATAGTTCCAGATGGTCCAAGGTTGAGGTGAGTCACACAACTCACCCTCTCTGGTCTTTATCCAAGTTGTGCAGTTCGGGATAGGGTGTCGGGTATCTGATATAGGGAAAAGGTTAAGTCCAGTAAGACGATCAATTTCGTGTAGATTTGTGATCAACGGCCCACTAACGAACGGTGTATAGCTGTTATAAGTTTTCGGGACACCAATTTGATGATTTAGAGAACAGAGTTTAGCAAATCCTTTCACTAGGTCATAGTGGGCATAACTAGGTATATGATGTGATATACGGGGTGCATTTATTTGCAGGTTAAGGGCGGTTAATCTCATTCGTATGGTTTTACATGTCAAAAGGGCTATTTTGTCAAATTGATTTCTAAACTTAAGATAATCGAGATTTGATTCATTAATTAGGGTAGTCTAAGGTGGATCTGCATTGTAAGTCTGTTATATAGGTTAATCCATTGTGATTTCAGTAAATCATAGATTGAGATCCATTAATCAACGGATTTGATGTAGGATTAGACAATTAAAAAGGAATCCGTAGCTATCCATGATATCTGATAAAGAATGTACGGTTATATTAATGTATCTAAATGTCTTACGAGGTTTCGATCAAATGAGATCGTCCAAACTAGGGTTTTCAATACAAATCTTCTAGAGTCTTAGTTCTAAATCGGGTGTATGCATTCTCATTTGAGAATTAAAATAGAAAAATTTCTAGAGGTGCTCGAGTACTTTCAAGGCTCGAGGATTGAAATTTCCAGGGCGTTACAGGTATGAGTTAGAATTCATTGAACATTTCATTGTCGTTAACATTATTATATTTTTTTCGTGGTCTGAAATTTTATTGACATATGAATTGCTTGTGTTTTGCTGTCCGTAGTCGCATCCATATGCTCAACACGCAAGAGGAAAACCAGTGCGATGATATGATGATATGGCCTTCTTGTTTGTAAATGGTCGAGTTACCGGTAGAGGTTCTTATACGGGGAACATACTTGCTGGTACATTTTCTAGAAGATCAAGACATCGGGAATCTTCACCCATTTTCCCTGTAAATTTAAATAATGACATGCTCATATTGTCCTCCGATGATGTAGGTGACAGTGAACCGGACATTCATTGGTCTTACCAAACTAGGGATGCCAAACATAACTCTCATCATAGTCCTACAGTAGACGGCAACAATTCGGCAACCTCCAATAGCACAATTCATTTAAGAAAAATAGCTCGACTAGGACAACCTTGCGACGTAATTGGTGCCGGAATGAGCGAGGTTGCTGTAGCGGTAAAGTCACTCGCGATTAGTATGTCCCAAGAGAGAGATGTTACGTATTGTCAATGATTGTAGCCGCTTTGGAAGAAATTGAGGGACTGACCTCTCATGAGGTGTTGACTGCAGCCCGAATACTGTCCAAGGACGAGGCAGACGGAGCCGTGTTACTGAACCTCTCATTTACCAGGAGACTAGACTATGTGTTGATGTTGCTTCGAGCTGCGGAAAATGGTTTTTGAGGGAGTGATGGTTTCCTAACTGGTTGTACATTTTTGGACTAGTGCATGACATCTACTGCAGTCAGTTGGTTGCTTTTTGATCATCCGACGGTACTTTCTTGTCGCCTTAGGGCGCCTTGCTTAATTTGGACAACTGTCCACAAGACTTAGACAAGTTGAAGTTATTTTGCTTTATTCTTTTTTATATACTTTTGAATATTTAACAGTTGGGTAGGCTGCATGAATTTTTAACTTTTTGGACTTTTGTGTTATTACGTACTTTGAATCTTTTATGCTATGATCTCTCAATTATTCATGTTTGAAAATCAAGTGTAAGACAGGTAGGAAGTTGATCTTTCGATACCTGAAATCTACTAATGTTAGTATCGCATGATTGTTTGATTTGGTAATTCTTAGTCATGGTCACTCTCATTAGTCGGTATTGTTCGTTATATTTTGTTTTGATTGTTGTGTTCTCATTGGGTAGTCGATGTTATCCTTAATTATACTTTCTTATTTATCTGTTATATATTTTAGTATATTGATAGCAGAAGAGCAATGTCTGTTACTTCTATATTTTCTCCTAAATCGAAGTATGTTTGATATTAGGATTCAATAAGTGTCCATATTTCTTCACAAGTATTTGAAGATATTTTCACTAGAAAATGCTTTGTTATGTGCTTTAGATGGCGAAGAAGGCGTACGTCGTTTTTATTGACCGAATTCCAGGGATATACTACAGTTGGGAAGAATGCCAGGCTTAGGTGTTTGAGTTTCGTAATGCTAACTTCCGTGGTTATGCTAACGCCTAAGACGCCTTCGATGCATGGTTACACTTTACTGGAGAAGGAGTAGCACCGAATGCTCCACCTGTTGCTGTACCCGATAACGCTGGCGGTTCAACCGATTTGCGTGGATGTGAAAAACATCGTTACGAGATGTCTACTGGCACATGTTCCCATGGCCCTTCATCTTCTGGTGGCCCCATGTTTGGAGAAGTACACGACGTTTCTAATACACACGTGGGAGTTACTTTCATTGTGCTGCTAATCATCTTGGTAATCCAGTTTTTCAGCCCTCGTTGATGGAGAGGATGCTATGGAAATGTTGCCTTCATCATGGAGCTTGTGTTGGGAGACTTGAAGGCATCCTTGCGATGACGTCTTTCTAGTCGGAAGTATGAGTATGATGTAGAATCTTTTTTTTTTTTTTTTTACTTATTTTGGACATTAGGTTATTTTGGGTAACTTTGATCATTTCGTTTCCTTATGCTCACTCATGTTTTGGACGTATGATGTTCTGGGCATGTAGGTCTATGACAGGACAATGGAATTGCTGCCTTCAACATATTTATATTGTTGGATGGCTTCAAGGCCTCCATGTGATGTTAGTTTCCTATACAATGGTATCACTATTGCTGTGGATGGTTTTTTCTCATATAAAAAAAAAAAAAAAAATCCTTTATCGGACTCTTTTTTGTTAATTGGGTTTACTTGACCCATAGGTTTATTTTATGATTTATTTCTTTTCCACAAGGATTTATTTGTTTTCCACATATGGTTTAGCGGACGTATGGTTGTGACTGGGCTAGTAGTGTCTCCCAAGCTTCTTATTTTGCAGGAACATAACCACTATAAGATGGTTGGTAGTGGATCTGTCTTATGGTCCTTGAATGTATATACTAAAAGGTCTGTGACTTTCACCATTAGAGCTGATGCTACAAATCCTTTCAAACTACAACTGGTCCGTAATATTGTTCAACTGTTTTAAGAGGGATGACAGTTCAGATGCCTTGTAAGAAGGTTCTCTGATTATTTTAACCTCCTTCATCACAACTATTATATTCAAAGGCATGATTAAAATATACCAATCAGTGGCTCGGTGGTAGGTGTCACCTCCCCTCCAAATGCAACCTAGAGGACTGGTCATCTATATATCTATATGCTAGTCTAAACTGTGTTCAGTCTGCGGATGGATGGCACCGATTAACAATAGTTCGGTTAGATGGCCCATCAGAGTGTTTGTAAGAAGGAATATTTCATCCGATTTTATGAAACAAAAAGTAGAAACTGCCGTGTGTTTTCCAACGGTTGAGATCGCCACATCTATGTAAAAACAAATAGCAGTATTCATTTTTCCTACGTCTCACTGTGGACCACAATATATAGTACAAATAGAGATGATGGGACGTATACTTCATTTGCCAAACAGGAGAACAAAGACTTTCACTTTCTTTGCCATTTCTCAACGATAAATCAACCATGGGATCGGGCAGTCAAATCCTTCTCTGCCATTACTTGTAAATGATAATCATTACTATATTGCCTCGGATTACCTTTGTAATTGAAAAATCAAACGGGCCTAAGATCTTCCCATTCTAGTTACTTCTACAATCAAGCTATTATCTCATAATCATCCCAAAACAATGATCTTAACCCTTGATTTTTAGAGTTGAAAACCACCCATTGAAAAATTTCATTTCAGTTTTATAATATCATCGCCAGATGACGTCTCTTCGGATGGACCTTATATTATAAAGTCCATTCATTGGAACAAGAGCATTGAATATTTTTCATTTTTAGCCGTCCAATAAGTGCCCACCAATTCCATAGCCTAGATAATCAAATAAACCTAATTTAATGCTTTATTATACATCTCACCCTTACCCTGATGGTTTTTTGTAAATCTCAGGTGGACCATGCCACGGGAAACATTGGTGATTGAACATCTACCATTAAAAACTTCTTAGTGCCCACTGTAATGTTTTTTTGCCATCCAACCCATTGATAAGGTCAACCAGAACTGGATGGAGAGAAATTACAAAGACTGGCTTGATCTAAATTTTTTGTGGCCCACAAAAAGTTTTTAATGGTCATTAACCATTGTTTCGAGTGGTATGGTCCACCTGAGATTTGGATCTGCTTAATATAGAAGACATTCAACAAGGTGGGCCTCAAATGGTAAGAATAACACCCACTAAAGTTGCTACCCTGGCTAACACCTAATTCGCTCCCCTAAAGTGGACCTATTTTTTTTGTTTTTACTTGAATGCTGCGTATTAACTCCCACACATGCCAGAGTATCAAAGCTTTCTCTCTTCTCATTTCTCTTGCACGCCTCACTTCTTCTCTCCAGTACAATCCCAAAACACCTCTCTCTCTCTCTCTCTCTCTCTCTCTGGAGTGCGACGACCAAGCTCAAGCATCTGAAGGTTAGTAATTAGAATTTCAAGATCTTATTTTCTGGAAATTTGGATTTTAGGCTTCCGGGAGCTCTTTCTGGTAATTATTAGAAATTTGGGATCGGGGCTTCTGATAATTTTCATAAATTTTGGAGAATTATCAGTAATAGAGATCATCACACACGCCCTACGTTTTCCCGCCACATCATAGGCATCCTATCCGTGAGAAAGATGGGTCACACCGTGTGGATTACACGGGATGTTCTACTCGTTACATGGGGCCCACCTGATCAGCTGTCCGTTGATTTTCGACGGCGATGCCTGCCCGATTGTTCATCTGGGGTTCTGAGAATGATCAGAAATTTGTGTGGAGATGTTGGGAGAATCATCAGAACTCCAATTGTCACGGACGCCCTACTTTTTCCTGCCGTCAATTGGCACCCAAGGCGTGAAAAAGGTGGGTCACACGGTGCAGATTACCCAAGCCGATCTACCCATTATGTGGGGCCCACCTGTACTTTGAGTCTGACCTGTCAGTTGTCCATTGATTTCGATGGTGATGCCCACCCCGCCCAATTGTTCATTTGGGCTTCTGAGAATTGACAGAAATTTGCATGGAGTAGTTGGGAGAATTACACACACCCCATTTCCCTGACTGTTGTAGGCATCCTAGGCGTGAAAAAATGATGGGTCACACCATGCTGATTACCCAGGCTGATCTTCTCGTTACATGGGGCCCATCTGTATTTTCAATCTGACCTATCAGCTGTCCAATGATTTTGCCGGTGATGCCGGCATGATTGTTCAGCTGGGCTTATATGAGTATCAGAAATTTGCATAGAGTAGTTAGGAGAATTATCTCAAATGCTGTTAGATCAAAAGAAACCTAAATTAATCAATGTTACAATTGTCATTGGCCAATTTAGAAGTTACATGGTCATTACTGAATTCTCGACAAAACGGTGGCTGCTAATTTGATCCAGCAGATGCATTTCATCATCTCCCTTTTCCTTTTTGTTCCTTTTCCCATTTTCAGTTTTTGGATGTTGGAATTGGGATCTTCTTCTCTTTTTGTGTCTTTCAGCTTATGCTTAATTTATATTGAATGTTAATTATCTATATTTGAATGCTGTTTTTTTGGGGTTCTGAGATTCCCTGATGACTGCTTTTGTTGAGTTTTTTTTTTCATAAAACAATTACTTCTATTTCGTTTATACTTAATTGGGCAGTTTTTTCAATCATTTCATTGGGTGTTGGCATCGTTTTTGAAGGATGAAGCAATATTATTAGGGCCAAACGACCAAAAATAAACCAAACAACAAAGAAAAACAAAACCAAAAGTGACAAACAAGAAAGAGAAAACCCCCAACAAAAACCCAAAACAGGAACTTAGACCGCCCGATCCAATATATACAAAAAAGCCTGATTGAGGACCCTGCCCGAAGGACACCTCTAATTACGGAAGCAACGATTGTTTCTTTTCAGTTCTTAAATAAGCGGTGTTTCTTCTTCAGTTGGTTTTGATTTGGACACTGATTTGGTTTCACCGTTTATTTGGCACTGGAGTTTTTAGTTATCTTTGGTTTGGTGTATGTCAACAAAGCTTGAAGATGCGGCCGTTTCCTTAGGGTTTGATGTTTGTGGGTATTGATCTCAGTTGAATTGATTTTTTACTAAAGTTTCCCTAACAGTTTATGTTTGCCAAATTGCAACATTGATCTTATCTTTAAAAATAAAAATAAAAAAAATAAAAAATGCAACATTGATCTTTTTGTGCACTTCTTTGGAATGAATCAACTTGTAGACTCTTGTCCTCTTTGGCAGGATCTTTGAATGGTTACAAGATGCCATCTTCTTTTTTCGCAGCTCAACAAAGGTGTTTTCTAATGTCCTTCATTAATGCCAACTTTCTTAGAAAAAAAAAAAAGAAGAAGAAGAAAAAAACTTAAGCCTCTCTCTCTCTCTTTCCCTTTGCAGAGGTTAGCCAAATTGCTAGATTGATGCCTTTATTGAGGTTTATAATTATGAGCCTTTAGTCTTAGTGGGCCGCTTTATCTTAGAGTTTTTATTTTTATTTAATTTTTATCTTAAATCATCATTTTGGCATTGAAACTCTTTCTAGCTCTCTTTTACTGAAAGTTTGTGACGTTGCAAGCTTGTCATTTGGTTTTTTAATGACAGGCATTGGTTCTCCAATGGGTTTCTTGTGCTTAGGGAATCCCATTGTTCCTTGAACCTTTTTTCGTTGATGTTCAATCTTTTGCAGTATCCAGTTTCTATTCTTCTCTCTCTCTCTTTTTTAATTGAATTTTTATCTTCCTTAGCAACACTCGAAACAAGAATTCTCATGATTGCTTGGCAAAACTTTGATAATGATGATTTTTATGGTCTTTCTTCTTCTTCTTCTTAGTTTGAAGTAGCTCCTTCCAATTTGAACTAGAAGGCTTCATGTTTTTGTGGATATACCTTTGAAAACAATAAAGAACTGAGCTTGATTAAATGGCATCTCGACGCAATGTCCGCTACACCCGTCTTGATGGAGAGGAGAGGGACAATGATGTAAGGGGAACAGAAGAAGACCGTCGATTTCTCTACACCCCAAAGTCTTTTGATCGGATCCCATGGAAGTCCATTGCCCTTGCCCTCTTCCTCCTTGCACTTGGATCGTTTCTTCTCTTTCTTGCTTTTTTTCGTTTTGACAGGCCACATGGGAGGTGATCACTCTCAAGCTTATGGCCTCTTGGTGCTTGGAATCCTTGCCTTCCTTCCAGGTATGCAAATGCGCACTCTCTCTGTCCATTTGTCTTAGTGTCTGTTAGTTTTCATGTACTAGCATCTTACATTAGTATTGAGCGTGTGCGCTCACACGCAGATATGTGTGCTCGCACATACACACACTGATGAGGGATCGCCCATCCCTAATGAATGATACACAGAAAACACAAGGATACAAAAGCTCTGAGGCCCCTAGCCCATCCAGTTACCATTCTCATGGCCTTGAGGAAAGCATCATTTGGCAAGCCTGCTTTGTTATGGAATGTTCCGCTGTTGCATTCAGGCTATATTGTTCAGAACCCTGCTAGCAAGGCAAATCTCCTTACCTTCTTGGCCCAAACTTTCCCATGCCACTACTGGATCATAACCTCTACCATGGCATCACCCCCCAACCCTGAACAAGCTGGAAAATCTCCCCCAAATGCCCATGAGAAGTCACGATGAATAAATATGTGGTTCACCAATTCTTCATTTGTAATGCACAGGATGTACACATTGGAAATGGTTGTTTGTTTGGTTCTAGAAGCTTACTTGGGTCTTCACTTCTCTATAGATTTCCCTGGCAGCAACTTGCATCTCCTTTTTTTTACCCACTGGATTTTATGATTATGTGTTTTATTTATGCATGTATTTAAATCAAAACATACACCATTCAAAAACTACACCACTTAAAAGGAAAAAAAAAATAAAAAGAAAAAAAGGAAGACGAAGAAGAAAGAAAGAAAGAAAAAGAAAAGAAGAAGATGAAAGAAAAGATCAAAACTTACAGTTTTAAGTTGAAGCAAGTGTTTTGTACATTTGGAGTTTGGACCTCTTCTTCATATTGCACTATTGGCAAATGCCTTCCATGAGTAAATGCCTTAAAGCCACTCCTACAATTAAGATTAACCAATAGCCTTTCATACCTGCTTCTTTTTCTTCTTCTTCTTTTTTTCTTTAAAATAACCTCTCAATCCCAGCGGATTTGTGTTACACAAGTTTTTGGGATTGAAGCCAACTCTAGTGACCATGTTGATCAGAGTTGACTCACAGCTGACAAACATAAACATAGTTGTCAATGATTGATACCTTGATGTTTATTGGGCAAGGTTTGGACTGATAGCAACCTTTGGAATACATCAGTAAGCCATACAAAAAAGAGTGTTGAAGATTGAAGGATTAGGAATTTCCAATCTTTTTTTTTTTCCAGGGAGTCTCCCATCCATGTTGTCTCCATCGGATCAATATTTTGGATCACCGGACCACATGTATGTATGAACAATGTCTGCTAAGGCTCAAGAATTGACAATTCCTCCAACTAGTCCATGGGATAATGAATGGCCCTTCCAAAGTCTGATGGGAACCCACTGAGGATGAGAGATGCTCCAAATATTACCAACTTTGAGAGATCTTAACCCATTGTTTACCTAAAAATTGTTGGTTCATCATCATCATCATCATCATCATCATCATACAAGCCTTTTCCCAAATAATTAATCAGGTTCAGCAACACGAATCATGTTCCGCCATTCTGCTCAATGAAAGACCATATCCTCAGTTAAACCATAGGTCATCAGGTCTTTTCTTACCACCGCCACCCACGTCCTTTCAGCTCCTTCCTTTTGCCCTTTAGTGCCTTCAACTTGAGCAGCGCATTTGGGGCTTATCAAAGGTCTAAATGTGGAGTTCAGAACTCAAGATCACTTGTGTTCAGTACGCAGACAACATGTTGTTTGGTGAGGGTTCAAAGGAAGTGTACGTAGAGATATTATGACTTGCGTTGAAGTGGTATCTGATGTGAAGGTAAACTTGTTCAAAAGCTTTATTGTGGGGATAAATATGCAATGAGCTGATCTGGAGGGCATTGCTAGATTGATAGGTTGCAAGGTAGAACTCAAAAGTATGAGGCACCTGGGTATGCCGATAGTGCTTGCAGTTAGAAGGGTTTCTGGCTGGGAGGTAGTGATTCAAAAAGTCCAAAGAAAGCTTGCAGCTTCAAAATGGAAATTTCTCTCATTAGGCTGGAGGATAACGCTAGTGAAAGCAGTTCTAGCTAATATCTCTTCATTGACTTTCTCTTTTTAGATGCCTAACCAAGATTTGGCGTAAGCTCATTTCAATTCAAAGAAATTTCTTGTGGAACGACACTGAGGAGCAATGCCAATTTCATTTGGTTGTGTGGAAGGATGCCTGCAAGCTGATGGAGCTAGGGGGATTGTGATGTAGGATGCCCTAATTATGATGCATGTTCATGAACACAATTAAATCAGCCGAAATAAAAGACAATGATAATCTAAAAATCTAGCATTAATCATCATAACTAAGAGAATCACAAAGGAAACATGCAATGGAGCGGGCCATCATCACAACCATGAAGTTTGGAATTCAACTATCGCTTAGGTTGGATCCGGTGAGGGATGGGACCTCCCGATCTTGCATGGTCATAATCCGATCAATCAATGAGGATCTCTAATCTAGAAGATCAAAAGATTTCGGATTAGGGATTTTGAAATCTGAAAATTTAGGGTCTAGGTTCAAATTCAGATTTGGGATTGAAAGTATGGAAGTGAATGGATTAAGAAAAATAGAATTACTTGGAAGAAGTTTAGAGGGGCATAAGAAGCAAATAGAAGAAAGAGGGGTCAAAGAAGAAGAAACATCACTATGAGAGAGAGAGAGAGAAGCATCAAGAGGCTTTTCATTAATCAATAATCAAAGTTAATTTCGAGTTTAGGGCTTAGCCCACTTAAATAAGCACTAAAAGCAAGTAAAAATACTAAATTACCCTTAATGTTTAAGTAAAAACGGAAAAGAAAAAAAGCAATCTGTGCTAAAGTTTGGGCGCTCGGTCGGGCGCCCGAAGACGTCCAAAAACGTCCAGAGAGTTTCAGTCGCCAGGGAGGCTAAGTTCGGGGCGCCCGAAGACAGTGATCGGGCGCCCGAAGACAGTGAAATCTGTCCAGCGGGTCTTCTTCCTCATACACATGTGTCCTCTCAATGTGGGGTCTTCAATGTGTCAAATCACGTGTGTAGGGTCTTCAATGCTCCTCAATAGTCGCCTAGCCACAAGGAAGATGCTTGTGGTGGGCGCTTTCTTCGTTGGTAGACTTTAAAAGGTCTTGTGTCCTCATCAGATTGGGTATTAGATCAACCAAGTTGGCTAATATGGCATTAGTGGGGAAGTGGTGGTGGAGGTTGGGCAAAAGAGACTTGTCCTTGCTCAAGGTGACACGCTCTAGATACAGCTTTGCGAGGAATGGGTGGGATATTGATGTTGCTGCTAGAGGGAAAGAATTAGTAGTGTGGAGTGGTGAGTTGTGGTTGTACCCGATTTGTGCAGGCCATGCACACTTTCTTGTGGATAATGGAGCGAAGATTAGATTATGAAAGGATATAGGGTGCAGGCCAGTCTCGCTAATTTGTTGGAAATAGTAGTTCAAAGAGATGCAAAGGTAACTGATTATTATAGATTAAATGGAAAGGTTGTTTGGGGCCCAGTTTTCTGTTGGAACTTAAGGGAGGAATTATCGTTGCTGACACTTCTTAGCTTACACAAGTCGATGTATATCCCGATTACAAAGAAGATTGAAGACTTTGGCCTAGAGAAACCAACGGGATATTTTTCACAAATCCCTATGTCACTTGTTGGAGGAAGCTCCAACACTGTCATTTCAATTTCAAGAAGATTTGGAAGGTCCCAGTCCTATGAAGGTCAGGGCTTTTGTGTGGTTGTTGTCCTTGGGGAAGATTCTTTTGATAGATAACCTCAAGAAAAGGATAATGATGTTAGTGAATAGATGTGTAATGTTTATGCAAAATGAAGATTTTGTTAACCACATCCTCCTTACCTGTAATTTTGCATGAGAATCTTGGTTTCACATTGACATATTTCTGAACATCTGCAAACCATTTGTCTGCTGAGGCCTAGGAATCCGCAAATCCTCCAACAAGTCCATGGAACAATGGAAGGCCCTTCCAAAGTTGATGACATCTTGTTTCCTAAGTTTTCACGGAAGTAACCAAAACCAGAATCTTGGTATTTAAAAACTATTTGTTCTTGGATGCTTTTCCTTCTTAGCTGATATGTTGGAATAGCTCTGTCTAGATATCAGTCTTATTTTGCTTGCCATGTATACAGTTTCTCCTTTGATGCCGTCGGTCTTCCCTTCAGTCTAATGGTGAACTGTTGAATGTGTGCTGGGCTTGTGAGTCCTGCAATTATTGGGTTTGTAGTATACAGTTCAACTAGCTTGCCCAGTTGGTTTGACTAGATCCCTTTTGAATGCATTCTTATGCCTATATGGATCCCAGCTGTGTCGTCGCATATCCTGTTTTACTGTAAGAACTAGCATAAAGCTGTTTTAGCCTAACCAAGCGAGTCTGTATGCTTTTCCGTGCATTTTATTTGGTAGCATTTGGAGATGTACTTGGTCACTGATTTCCTCACCTGCTAAGGATGTCCCTTTTTCTTTGGCACACGTTTTTTAAGGTTTGGCCACTTGTTTTAATTGGCTTTGCTGGCCAGTCACCTCTAATCAATATCTGGTGTTTGCGCATGTAGGAAGGCCTTGTGTGGCTCATTTTCTTCCTGATTTCCTCCTGCCCAGATTTAGCTGTCTTGCCTGTTACTTGTTTCTTGATAAAGTGGAATTTCATCATATATTATTAGAAAAGAGAGATGATTCCAAGGAGTCCGAATTTTGGAGCAAATTCCCAACCGAATGTCCAAGTCCCGCCATTTAGGGCCCGTCTGGATTGTAAGTTACTTAAGATAAGCTACTAATCAGATTAGTTACTTATCTTGGTTTTTATTTATTAAGCAGATAAGTATGTTTGGTAAACAACATACTTATCAGCCAATAAGTAAATAAGTATGTTTGGTAATAACACATTGATAAGTAACCTTTTGAAAGAAAATTTCTAATCTACGTATAATAAGCAACATATTGACATGAAAAGAAAAAGCTAAGCGTTGAGGCAGTTTTCCTAACAGAATGAGCTTTTCTAATCCCACGTGCGTGCAATAAAGCTCATGTACATGCCATGCATGTGCTAGCATAGCACGATTGGTCCGAGATACATTCCATCCATCAGAATGGGACCACTATGTGGATACCCTGCACAAGAATCAGGTTGATCCACTGGTCAGGTGGGCTACAGTCTGCAAAACAAATGTACGGCTCTGGAAGACTTGGCTGAAGTTTTCTAACCCATTCACTTGTTTCCAATAGTCGGTCCACATGGTGAGTGGACTAGAACCATTTTTGGGAAAGATGTAAAAGATCAGATGAACCTTTGATGGGACAGTCCATCATGTGGGGCCTCCTTTGATATGGACAGTGTGAGAGAGCAGTAATTGAGTGAACCATGAGAGAGAACTTTGATATATAGCGTGACCTGAGAGAGATAAGTAGAAAAGCCAAATTGGAGGGTGGTTAGTTAACATTGGAGGGTGACTAACAGTGTGGGCGTGTACTAACCCAAAGGAAAAAAAAATAAAAAAATAAAAAGGAAGCAAAAGCGTGACATGAGAGAGAGAAGTAGAAAAGTCAAAAGCTAAAAAAAAATACTTATTAAGTAATTTTTAAGAGATAAGTTACTTTTCAATTATACTTACCAAACGAACTTAAGTGCCAAAAGTAACTTAACGTCTTAAGTTCAGTCGAAAAGTAACTTATTTGGTAGCATCCAAACGGGCCCTTAATGCCTTAATGACAACTTGTCAGAGAGGGTCTCTCTCTCTCTCTCTCTCTCTCTCTCTCTCTCTCTCTCTCTCTCTCCAAGTAAAAATGGAAGAGAGATATACCGCATCTCTTGAAAACATCTTGGTTGCCTTTCGTTTCTCCACAATTTCAGTCTTTATACTGCTATTCCTGGTCCATGCATCTGGAGCCAATCAGATGCTGCATTTCACCATACATGCTTACATGGTTTTCACATTTTTCAGTTGCCTTGATGCAACAACCATCAGCCACTCCAACAATGTAGTATGTGGTGCTGAAGTTTGATTTCTATGCTCCTTTTTTTTCTCTCTCAAAACTCTGCATACTTTCTTCTTTAGATTAAAGGGAAGGAGAGGATGAAATAATAATGGTTTGACAGCACATAGGGCTGCAACCTGGGTTCTAGTCAACATGAAGCCGATTGACCCATCCTGAGTGTGGCGTGGTTGTCAAGGTCCTCAGGTTGGAGAATGTCAACCCGATTTGAAATCAGATTGGGTTCAGGTCGAGCAAATTCGAGTCGGATTGGGAATGATCACATGTATTTGGGTGGGGTGGGGTTGTTATGATGCGATGGAGTCTTTTGATGATCTCGTGAAGCACCTGAAATGGCATTCCTTCCTCTTTGTTCTATGTCTGCTAATGGGCTTTACGGTATGGTGGATATATCTGCCGGATGTAATCAACTTAACGCCCCTTGACAGCCTAAAGCCTCAATGGGTGAATGCTGTCCGAGAAACAGCTGCAAATTCCTTTCTTTTCTAGAAACCACTCCATTTCTTGGTGTCGAAATGGGATTGTGGTACAAAAGTAGAGAGTCTATTCCCTTATTTCCCCCCAAAATGATCTTGGAGATTGTGCAATGCTTACTCTCTTCGCTGCGCTCGGCGGACTCCGGAATGCTAGCTGGCGCTTACGCGCAGCTTAGCAAGAGTCAAGGCAACGACTGAGGGTTTTCTTTTTTTAAACCCGAAAAATCACTGATTGCAAGCTGCGGGGTCAAGTGTAGAGGAATTTGTCTTGTTGGGTTCAGGTTAGGCACCTTGGGTTAGAATTCGGGTTGGGTTGGGTCGGGTTGGGTTGGGTTGCAGTTTGGGTCCTCTTTAGGTTGGGTCAGGCTCAGTTCGACCCGCAACCTGACCCAACCTGCCAGAGTTGCATCCCTAACAACACATTACAGAACAATGGAAGTGTTCATCGCATTCACAGCTCAACCATAATGATACTGAAATTTTGCTGACATTACAGGAAACAAAGAGGTATGAACTGGTCTCTCACTCTACTTGGTTTGCTTGGGATTGCAGGTTTTTATGAGACCCGGGTTGCTTACTATTCATGGAGGGGTGCAAAAGGGTATCGATTTGCTTCCATCCCTGATTATTAGGTGGTGTAAATAACAATCTCTCTTTTATTCTGTTTTTTTTTTCCCTGTATGTTGGTGGGTTGGGCGCTTGAACTGAAATCTATATTGGTGTGAGCGTGTAATCAGTCTGCGTTCACCATTTTTGATACACTATTATAGCATGGTTTTGGTATTTTTTGTTTTTGGTATCATTTGATCCTGAGAGGGGCGCATACCAGGAAGATGTGGGGTCCGGTCATATATTGACACCATCAAATCTATCTATCAGATGCGTCACCTCAGAAAAACCCTAGGGCCTAAAACCCATCCTGATCCAAAGTTAAGGTGGGCCACAACAAACTATTCTTTTGCCTTTTACTAAAGAATACTGTGTGCCTGCCACTCACAGCGGCGTACGCCTATTTTTGGAGGACCACTCTCTCTTTGAGAGAGGTCCCATAAATAAAAAAAAAAAAAAAAAAAAAAAAAAAGGTGGGCCACAGCAAAGGGAACGAGCTGGGAGGGAATGCCTACCCATGGATTTCACAGGGGCCTGCTCAACTCATTAAACAGCCTGAATTTTGGCCTGACTCTTAATGGCCTTGATCATATATACACAACAGTGGGCCCCTTACGCTAATCAACAGTGCCTCTCCTTGTGCCGTGGCCCATATGAGCCTTGATCGGGCTGATTTTTGAGTTCTGGAGGTTTTTTTGAAGTGAAGTATCTTATGGACTGGTTGGATTCTGTGAACAAATTAATGGGTCCCACGTCTGCTCCGTACCACTGGAGAGTGCACCCCATCGTGAAAAGCATTTGTTTGAACTCATGTGAAGCCTTTGTTTTAGCACATAAATTGCTTTTACAATGATTTATAATGATGCTTATCAAACTTTTTCAGGAAAGTGTAGGAAATGAAATGTTATCTCTCGTGTTTGTTTATCAACAACATTGTTTGGCAAAATAGGCAAAAGAAACTTGAGGTTTATTTTTAAATCATATGTTTGGCAAAATAAAATTTTTTTGAGAAGATTTTATTGAATGATTGAGCATTCAATAACCATTGTTTCCCGTGGTTTGGTCCACTCGAGATTTGGATATGCTTCATTTTTGTGCTCATGCCCTAAAATGTTCTAGGAAAATGGATGGATGTTGTGGATGTTGAATACATACATCAAGGTGGGCCCCATGGTGAGTTTGTGAGAAATCTACCATTGAAAATGAGGCAGATGCAAAACTCTAAGTGGGCCACGCAATAGGAAAAAGTGGGGAGGGAAATGTCTATCATCGAAACCTTTTCGGTCTGCGGTGGTATTTATATGTCATCCAAACGGTTCATAAGGCCATTCCCATTTGGATTAACAGGATACTGATCCAAAACTTATGTGGCCATCGTGTGGCCCACTTGAGTTTTGGATCTGCGGCTCATGTTCTCACATGAGCTGGCAAAACAGATGTAGGGGGTGGATTTCTCCCAAACATCAGGTTGCTGGCATTCGGCCTAGCGTTAACCAAATTTGTTTTCCACCGTCCATTCGGAGGTTACCAATTTTATATACATGAGCAACCATGTGTTGATTCTTTTAAATCGTGTCCATTCATTAGTGGGTTCCACTAGACGAACGGTCCGGATCTACTGTCTCTCTCACGCGTACAGGAAGATGATAAAACGGTCTACATCATGGACGCGATTTGGCCGGTGATCCCAACACCAGTCAGCTAGCTGATGTCAAAGCTCCATAGGCCCCACTATGTTGTATATGTTTTATCCACTTTGTTGTATGTGTTTTATACACGCCGTCCATCCATTTTTCCGGTTCATTTTGGGGTTTTGAGTCCAAAAATGAGGCAGATTCAAATCTTAGGTGGACCACACCATAGGAAACAGTGGGGATTGAACGCTTAATGGTGAAAACTTTATGGGGTCACAGAATTTTAGGATCAAGCTGATATTTGTTTTTTCCCTTCATCTAGGTCTTTGTGACCTTATCAGCAGGTTGGATGGCAAATAAACATTGCAGTGGGCCTTAAAAAGTTTTTAATGGTGGACATTCAATAAATACTGTTTTTCTGTGTTGTGTTCCACGTGTGAATTGGATTTGCCTATTTTTGTGCTCAAACTCTAAAATAAGATGGAAAAATGTATAGATGGCATGGATAAAATACATACATCATGGTGGCTCCCACATAGCTTTGACACCAGCTAGCTGGCTGGTGCTGGGTCACTAGCCAAACCGTGTATCATTTCCCGGAAGATGACACGGTGGAATCGGAAGAAGTGTTAGAGCAATCTCTATAAGTAGGCCAATTGCGCTGATTCCGGTTAGCGCTCCGAGGCGCCATGGTAATGTGCTTGTTATATCCACACAGTCCATCCGTTTTTCCAGCTCATTTTAAGGCATGGGCCAAAAAAAAAATAAAAATTTTGAAGTAGATACAAAGCTCAACTGGACCACACCACAAAAATAGTGGGAATCACACACCATTAAGATCTTCTTATGGGCCACAGAAGTTTTGGATCAAGCTGATATTTGTGTTTGCTTTGCATCCTGTTAATTGTTTCCTTACGAGTAGGTTCGATCGCAAATGAACATTATGGTGGCCCCACAACGGTTAATCCCCTCCAAGGACGATATGACACGTGGCAGAGTGATGCGAAATCAGGTCCACCCATATGAACAGTTCATGTCTCAAAAATCATCCCATCGAAGGATCCTATCCAGATGTGCAGAAAAACAGTTAACGGTCAAACACGCATTGTTACAAACGATGGAGAAAGTGATGGATAGGATTTTCTCGGGCGCGGATTGCCAGCGAAAGCCTTTCGCAGGCATCTCCTGCGCAAGGAATTTGGGTGGGGCCCACCGTGAGGTTTGTGAGAAATCTACGCCGTCCAACCTTTTTGTGAGATCATTTTAGGCGTTGCAACCAAAAATGAACGGGATCCAAAACTCAAGTGGGCCGCACTAAAGCAAAAGGTGTGCAGGGAAATTCTTACCGTTGAAACCTCTATGGGGTCCAAAGTGATGTTTATATGCCATCCATACCGTTAATAATGTCATTCCTACTGAGATGAACTGAAAACACAAATTTTTATCTTGATTCGAAACTTCTGTGGCCCCACGAATATTTCAACTGTGGAAGTTCAATCGTCATGTTTTCGGCCCACTTAAGTGTTGGATCCCGTTTAATTTTGGTCGCAACGCCTAAAATGATCTCATAAAACGGTTGAACGGCGTAGATTTCTCAAAAACCTCACGTTGGGCCCCACCCAGATTCCTTGTGCAGGAGATGCCTGCCAAAGGCTTTCGAAGGCAATCCGCGCCCGATTTTCTCATGGGTGATGGGACGGAGAGAGAGAAACTTTAATGCTCTGGCGGAGTGATGGATGATACGCAGGCACTTGTAAGCTACATAGAAATTGAATACGTGGCATGCGAGTAGCTAATATTAAACTGGCCATTCTCATTTGATCTTCTAAATATCAGTTAGGCGGACATTCATTGCACGGCTAAAAATAAAAATATCCAATACTCAGGAAGTGGATTTCCTGCTAAAGCCTTTGGCAGGCAGTTCATACGGTGGGAATATAGCTAGGCCTCCGTAGTGTTTGTGTGAAATCCAAGCCGTCCATCTATTTTGTGAGCCCAATTTAGGAAATTCAAGAAAAACACGATCTGGATCCAAGACTCAAGTGAGCAGCTTTAAAGGAAAAGGTGCAGGGAATTTCTACCCTTGAAACCTCCGGAGATTCCACATAATGTTATATGCCATCCATATTATTCATAATGTCATTATTAATGGTACGCACTAAAAACAAAAATATTAACCAGATTCAAAACTTCTATTGCCCCAAGATTTCAACTGTAGACGATCAATCCTCACATTTTTCGGCCCACTAAAAACAAAAATTTTAACGAGATTCAAAACTTCTATTGTCCCAAGATTTCAATCAATCCTCACATTTTTCGGCCCACTTGAGTATTGAATTCGCTAATTATTTGTAACACGTCTTAAAATGAACTCATAAAACGGATGGATGGCGTGAATTTCTCGCAAACATCAAGGTGGGCCCACTAAGATTCTCAACGTAGGAGAACTATGGACTTCTTTCGCAGGAAATTTGCGTCCCTCAGACAGTGAGGTTCACAACCTAGTTGATTTGATCGGACTTAATGTCTGCCACGTGTATAGTTCTTATTGCATGTGTATAGCTCCATCGAGCCAGAGTATCATATAAGTCCCACAAATCAGAACGCCGGATCGCATACTGACTGTGGGCCCACTATGATGTATGTGTTTTATCCATACCGTCCATACTGCGGGCTCACTACGATGTATGTGTTTTATCCATATCGTCCATCCATTTTTACAGATCATTTTACGACATCGACGAAAACAATGAGCCAGATCCAAATCTCAGGTAGACCATACCAAAGTAAAAACAAACAGTAGTGATTGAACAATCACCTGTATAAACTTCCTAGGGTCCACTCTAATGTTTATTTACCATCAAACCTGTTGATTATGTCACACAGACTTGTACGAAGGGAAAAAACAATAATATCATCTTGAAGCCCCCAAGAAGTTTTTAACGGTGGGGGATCAATCAACACTGTTTCCTGTGGTGTGGTGCACCTGATATTTGGATCTACCTTGTTTTTAAGGCTCAATCCCTAAAATGATCTGAAAAAATCGATGGACGGCGTGGATAAAACACACGTACACCATGGTAGGGCCCACAGAGCCCCGACCAGTATCCACGTCCATACTTGCAGGGTCATATGCAATCCGCGTCCGCCACAAATAAGAAAAGAAGGGATTTTTTCCGGAACCTTCTCTCTCTCTCTCTCTCTCTCTCTGCGATTGATAGCTACCGTCCGATTCTCCCTCTCTGGTGGGCCATAAATGGAGGGCGTAGGAGCCCGGCTGGGACGGTCTTCGACCCGGTACGGCCCGGCGACGGTCTTTAGCGGCCCCGTCCGGAAATGGAAGAAGACGTGGGTACACGTGTCATCATCCCATGCCTCCTCGAACCATGCCTCCCACCACTCCAACGCCACCACCAACGGCCACAACGCCTCCCATCTTCTCCTCTACAAGTGGACCCCAACCTCTCAAAGCAACAACAACACCACCACCACCACCACCACCACCACCACCAGTAGCGGCAAAGACGACGATGCCGCAGCGACCGCAACGGAAGAGCCGCCACGGCGCAAGTTCCGGTACGTCCCGGTGCGTAGATAAATCTCTCTCTCTCTCTCTCTCTCTCTCTCTCTCTCTCTATGTTGGAATTTGGATTGCTATGGATGAGTGAATGTTGTTAGGGTGTAGGGTTTTTAAATTCTTAGGCTCTAGTATGTGGAATTGAGGATTGTTGTTCGTCGATCCATGCCGTTCGTTTGATGGGTGCTGCATTGGATGGGCCTTTGCTTAAAGATATCCCTGGTGTGTTGGTCATAGCCGTCCGATCTGTGGTGTCTCTTTTTTCAGTTGGATGTCGACTGTTGCTGTATTGCTTTTGTTAAATGACTATTTGTGGGACTGATTAGAGGGATAGGATTCTGCTATTGTGGAGATGATGGAGGATTATGTCTGTCATTGAGTGATTAGAAGTGCGATTAATGATGTCGTTCCCAATAAAGACAATCTGAAGCAGTAAATGATGATCTAATGCACAACAGTCTTTTCATGAATATAATTTTCAAGAACAGTGGAATCGCCTTTCCAAAGAATCAAGAAAATGTATCATGAATGATCAATGTAGAAACAAAAAATGTGGCAATTAGTTTTTTTCTTTTCTTTTGTGTGTGTGTGAGCAGGTGGTGTTATGCGTTTTGGGCTTTCAGTTTTTTTTTTTTTTTTTGAAAAATAACAGGAACTTTTATTAAAGGAAACAAAAAGAAACTACAACGAAAGGTGTGCTGAGGAGGTTTTGGGCTTTTAGTTTTGAGGCTGTCGCTACTAATGTAACCGGTTTTATGAGATGGGTGTTTTAGAATAGAAGATTTCAAATTTGGGGTTTGTAGATTTGTTTGAGAACAGAAAAGGTTGAAATTTAGGAAGATAAATTCCAATTTTGTGAAGGTATTGTGTAGGTGTTTGATGATAATAGCTAGAAATTCACCAGTTTGGTATGAATGGAAAGAGAATGAAGAAGCATGGAAGGCCTCAAGAACAAAGGGTAGCTTGCAAGATGTATGAACAAACATTGACAAGTAAATGTCTGGACGCATCATGTTAAGATATGGAAATGTAGAGATGGTTGCCTTGATGGGTTGACCTTATTTGCTTGATCCTTCTAACTGGGTGCCACTCCCACTTTGAATCACTCTTTGGTTTCGGGCCACCTTTCCCGTTTCTTAGCTTTTTATAATTGCTGGCATTTTGAAATGGATGCTTCTTCGCTCCTACACCTGAATCTGTTACCGCTTCGCTTTACGCTTACGCTTTGTGCAACTATAGGGTTGACATGGTAGAGTAGGGTCCAGACAACTTTGCAGGAATTGACTTAATATTTGGATTTTAGCTTGATTGGATTTCATTTTCTTTGCTATTTGTAGAATGAGATCCTCAATCTGCTATTTCTAAGTTAATAAATATTTAAGAGTCATTGCAGCTCTATTATGCCGAAGTTCATCAAATGTTTTCTATGTGACTGCAGCCAGAAAGAGACGTGGGATCTCTTTATTTTATCGGACAAGTATTTTTTTAAGTTACTTACAAACTTTTTGAAAAAAGATTTGGGCATAGGATCTCTCTCTCTCTCAAAAAAAAAAAAAAAAAAAACGATTTGGGCAGAGGGATAGAAGTAGCAGAGCCTCTTATTTAGGAGTTTGGGAGAACATGTGTACTATCATAGAATTCAGATAGGGAAATAGTGGCAACCCTAGCAAGGATGGAAGAGGGAAAGCTTTGGGGACATGATGTACCAATAGATGTGTGGAACTTCCTTTGTGAAACTGGATTAGTTGGTTACTAGTATTTACAACAAAATTTTACAGACAAACAGAATGCCCCATCGGTAAGATAAGCATCATGGTTCCTACGTTCTGCATAGGTACCATGATTTTGAATATCAGTTATGATACGGCATAACTGGTCAACCCGTCACGTGATACGCGGGTGTACTGGTCCGTTTAAAAAGGACTTTATCAGCCCATATCGGCCTGTATTGATATCCATACGGATGGATCATTTTTTTATTTTCAATTTTCTCTTTTTTTCCACTTATTTCTTCCATTGAACCATGGAGGAAGCTTAGAAACTCACTTTAGACTAGATCAAGGCCTATATTGAGGATCAAAACACAAGATGTGAGTAGGATCTAGTCATCCAGCTAATTGAAGTGGGATGGATCATTTTGGAAAAAAAATAATCGAAAGAAGAGGTAGAATGTTTCTGATTTGTGGGGGGTTAATGAATTTAAAAGTAATATCTTCCTCTAATATTTTTGTATGGATTCCTATATTATCTACACTAAAAGGTTTTAATAATTCTATAAATGGTGTGCCTTAGAATTAATGGTCTATTTATTCTTTAATAACAAGGAAGTCAGTGGTGAGGCATATCCCTTGTATGCAAACTTTTGCATTGGGGAGTTTATATCTAATATTAAGTCTTGAACTATCTGCTGTCCTAAGTTCTTCAGTGGTCTTTTCAAAATATTCGCTAGGAATTATTCCTTCTTGTACACAGTTCATATCTGCTCCAGTATCTATTAATGCTACGGTAGTGAAGTGATGTTCGTTAACTACTATTGAAACATAAACATGCCATTTCTGGGATTCTATTTCTGTTATTGTATCTAATTGGTTTGTTTCAGGCATATGAGCTAGATCTGAGGAAGTAGATGGTTGATTATTATTATCGATGGATACAGTTTGGTTTATAGTTAATATAGCTATTTGTCTTTTTAATTCCTGGATGTCCTTTTTTATATTTTTTAATTCATACTGTAAATCTTCTACTGTTGGTGTTCTAATTATTGGATCATCAAATCTTGCTATTATATCTTTTATATTATAGGACTCTATTGTTTGCTTTAGTGGTCTATTTAAAGAATCATGTAGTTGTTTTAAATAATATTTCTTTAATTCTGGATTATCTATCTTATTAGCAAATTCTATGAGTAGCCTTTAATCGTCTGTAAGTGTGTAAATTTCTTTGGTTAAAACATTAATTGTTTTACATTTTCCTTTATTGTTACAATTTTGGCAGTAATTTAAATCTGATTGCATAGAATTACTATCATTACTATCCGAACTATTTGATGAATCATCTAGGATATCTACTTCGTTATCTGAGAAATCTGAAATTTGTGATTTGTTTTCTTGGTCTTCATCGGAATCGGAAGAATGTTCTTTAAATATATTATATAGATTTTGTTTTAACTTATCATCTATTTCTAATTCGAATATCTTGGATTTTAAAGGGCATTTATTTTTGTAATGTCCTATTTTGCCACATTTATAATAGGTCGGCGGAGCCTTATTACTTTGATTAGGAAATGTTCTATAAGGTTTTCTAAATTTATTTTGTTGAGAATATTTTTTAAAAGGTTTTCTTTTTGTAGGATATTTTTGTTTCCAATGATAGAGTTTATTAAAATTTCTTTTAAAATTTTTATGCTTTTTATATGTTTTTCGTTTTTGAACTGAAGGTGGAATTAAGGGTTGAAATCCAAATTGTTCGCAAAATAAACCTATCTGTTTGTTTCCTAATTTAGCTTCTTTATCAATTTTGTTTTTTATCCTTTGTTCATTACAGAATACTAATGCATCATTATTAATATAGGAAATTATATCTCCATAGGTTATTCGATCGTAAGGTATTGTATTATTGTAATGACTAAGTAATTTGTTTCTAACTCTCTCTACAAATAATTTTGGTAATCCTAATATAAATCTTTCTTTCCAGAAAGCCATATTGCAATCTGTTCTAAGCATGATCTTGCTAATAAAGTTGTCTTTATACCATCTAAAATCGGACATATTATTTATTCTAAGATTATTTAGAAGTGTACTTTGTCTTTCTCTAATGATATTAGAGTCTCCTGTGAAATGTTTAAGGATAGTAAATATAATTGTATTAACTGCATTTAGGACAGGTTGTCCGTTTTCTAAAATAGGTGTTCCTGTTAGATCTACTTTTAATCTAGTTAGAAGGGCATTTCTATCATCTTGGCTTAAGTAATCATCCCACCAGCCCTTAAGCTGTCCAGTAAAGCCAGTAACGAGAAGCTGGGCAGTTTGAAAATCAGTGTTGTTTCTAGTTTTGTAAGTGGTTGCTACCATGGCCATTTCATGTGCCATATTTAGAATCTGGTACTCGGCTAATCCATCTATATTCCATTCGTATATTGAGTCGTCACTATAGCTACTTTGTACATGTTGTCCTCTTTCTTCAAATTGTAGATCTATGGTTGAGGGGCGATGATAATAGTTACGAGTTTCTGGTAATGGGGTATAAGGATGTCTTTGTCTTAAGGTGTTAGTATTAATTATGTTGGGAATATTTTCTATCACAGATACATGAGGATTATTACTAGAGGATGGTCTAGGATTATCTTGAGTCTGTAATTCTGCTAATTTATCGGTAATAGCTTGAAGGAATTCCTCTGTATTATTACTATGTAGATGTATATCACTGGAGAGTTCAGGTGGTCTAAACATTGGTTGTTCGGTATCTATATTGTCTCTAAATGGTAGTGGGGGATCTCTACTACGGAGTACGCTATAATTATCAGTTAACATAGTTCTAGTTTGAGTTACTGTGTTTTCAATACGTCCTAAAAATCGCTGAACTATGGGCCATTCGATTGAAAACTATGGATTACAATTGAAACTACTGATTACAAATACTTATAGAATACTTTGTAAAAGACTTGCTTGTCGAAAATACAACTTTGAAAACTAAGGGACTATTGATTACAGGAAGATTGGAAGATTGAAGAGGCTAAGAACACTCGCTCACTGGGACGAAACGTTGGAAGCTTTTGCTGGCGAATGGAATTGCGATGCCCGACTAAATGAATAAAGTGGCTTTTTATAGGTGGAGAACTTGAAACTATGCAGATTTAAAACTATCTGGAATCCACGGACTTCAGAGGCTCTGGAATCCGGGAGCTTATCTTGTTGCTGAGCTGGAACGATAAGATCTTGTCTTTTAGTGCTGCTGGCTGGTACTATTTTGTCGGCATGGCTAGAAAGTCAAAAGTGCTACAGTGAAAGCCATAAGTTACGGGGATATTGTTTGACGTGCCAGAGAAACTTGTGTTGTTGCTAGCTGATTTACCGCTACTGCTGAGCTGTCTGGTCTACTGCTGCTGGTCTACTGCTAAGCTGTCTGGTCTACTGATGCATTTTGGAATAGGAAAAGACATAGTAGATTTACCTTATGAACCGGATTTTCGAGAAAATAATATACCTACAAAAGCTAGACCCATACAAATGAACCAAGAATTATTAGAATATTGTAAGAACGAAATACAGGAATTGTTAAATAAAAATTTAATCAGACCAAGTAAATCATCATGGAGCCGTTCAGCCTTTTACGTCAACAAGAGTGCAGAGATAGAAAGAGGAACACTTAGGTTAGTAATTAATTATAAACCATTAAAGAAAGTATTACAATGGATTAGATACCCTATACCAAATAAAAGAGATTTATTGAATAGATTAGTTAATGCATCTATTTACTTTAAGTTTGATATGAAATCAGGATTTTGGCAGATTCAGATATCGGAACAAGATAAATACAAAACAACTTTTAATGTACCCTTTGGGCAATACGAGTGGAATGTTATGCCATTCGAACTTGAGACTGCACCGTCAGAATTCCAGAATATAATGAATAATATATTTAATCCTTATTCCCATTTTTCTATAGTTTATATAGACGAAGTCTTAATTTTCTCTACCAATATAGATGAGCACTGGAAACATCTTAAAATATTTTTACAAGTAATAAAAACAAATGGATTGGTAGTTTCAGCCACTAAGATAAAATTGTTCCAAACTAGAATAAGATTTTTAGGACATCATATATATAATAGAACCATAATACCTATAGAGCAAAGCTTAGAATTTACAAATAAATTTCCTGATGAAATTAAAGAGAAAAAACAATTACAACGATTCTTAGGAAGTCTTAATTATGTAAGAGAATTCATAGAAAATTAAACAAAATCTGTAAACCATTATATGATAGACTTAAAAAGAATCCTCAACCATGGACTGAAGAACATACGAGTATTATTAGAATAATTAAACAAATGGTTAAAAATATTCCTTTATTACATATTGCGGATCCACAGGCTTTTAAAATTGTAGAAACTGACGCCTCAGGGTTAGGATATGGTGGTATATTAAAACAAAAAATAGACAATAAAGAAGAAATAGTTAGACATACATCAGGAGTATGGAACAATGCACAAAAGAATTACAGTACTATAAAACAAGAAATTTTATCGATGGTTTTATGTATTACTAAATTTTAAAGTGATTTACTCAATAAAGAATTTTTTTTACGAATTGATTGCAAAAGCGCAAAAGATGTTTTAGAAAAAGATGTTAAAAATTTAGCACATAAACAGATTTTCGCCCGTTGGCAAGCTATTTTATCTAATTTTGATTTCAAAATAGAGTTTATTAAAGGGGACACTAATTCTCTTCCCGATTTTCTTTCTAGAGAATATCTCCAAACTAGTCACAATGAATAATCGACCTCGGCCAATGACTAAGCAAGATTATGCTTTAACACCAGTTAAGTCCACTGCTAAACAGAAGTAAATAGTACAGAGCCCCATTGTAGGTAGCACCAATAGTCCTAGGCCAACCTTCTCAAATTTCCCTATTCATAAGAATCCCTTCCAACCCTTATCTCCATCCCCTTCTCAAACTCCTAAACCTCAATCTTTTTCCAAAATTGTCCAGACTCCATCGAGCCCTCAATTAGCCCAACATTCTCCACCTGCTTCTAGCTCTTCTTCAAAAGATAATCTCTTTAGTCTTAGCCCTCAATACTTATACAAAGATGAAGTATATCCTGTCATAGCCATAGAACTAGAAATGAGACAACAAAATACTCTCCAGATAGTCCATGACCATTTCCTTCCCGAATGGCAGTGGCTAGCCACTATAGGATCTAAGACCCGGAAATATTATGAGTTTATATTACTAGATACAGATTCTTGTAGTTTTACTCATATACCAGATTTACTTGATCCCACAAAAATTTCATATTCTAAATGCAGAATTTACAAAATCCTTACTTTACCTTATTGGGGACAAAATCCCAACACACCAAAACAGTTTTCAGTTAATTTTAATCCCCCTTCCTTTACTTATTATGATTACCAAGAAGCCTTGTTATTAGCCTTTTTCTTCTAAAATAAGCATTTTAACCATTCATGGTTTTTTCAATTCTCTATGTCCAACCCTTTAAAATTTCCCGCCTGGTTTCATAAATTTTGGAATAATTTAGGACCAACCATTTCCAACTTACCTACACCCGTTTTAGAAGGTTTCAATTATTTCAAAGATACTTCCTGTTTTCCACAAAAACAAGCCCCTCATTTGTTAGTTTATTTTGCACAATTTAATTTAGCCTGGATTTCTATGTGGGAATATAATATCCAAACCATTAGTACAAATATAAGTACTTTCCTTTTTAGTTAGACGTTTTAAAACCAAATGGTGGCAAAAACTAGATACCAGTAAAAGTTATTAAGCCAGCTTTAGAATCCTATTTTTTACAAAATCCCCAATTTTCCAAAACACCAATTAAAACCTCTGATCATGAATTTTTACTTAATAAATCTAGACTCTAATGCGAGATAGCAAGAACCAATAGCAGGACTGCATACAAGAAATCTCTTATGGATGCACTTTCACAAATCGCTTCTGAGGATGATGACGACGACTTACTTTTGGATACTTCGCAAACAAATTATGCACAAGATAATGAAGAAACCACCTATGGCCTTGAAGATTATGACCATCATCTCTACAAATAGTAGTAAAACAGACAGCTCAGCAGTAGACCAGCAGCAGTAGACCAGACAGCTCAGCAGTTGCGGTAAATCAGCTAGCAATAAGACCAGCAGCAGTAGCAGTAGACCAGACAGCTCAGTAGTATACCAGCAGTAGACCAGCAGCAATAGCAGTAGACCAGACAGCTCAGCAGTAGACCAGTAGCAGTAGCAGTAGACCAGACAGCTTAGCAGTAGTCCAGCAGCAGTAGACCAGATAGCTTAGCAGTAGACCAACAGCAGTAGACCAGACAGCTCAGCAGTAGCGGTAAATCAGCTAGCAACAACACAAGTTTTTCTGGCACGCCAGACAATATCCCCGTAATTTATGGCTTTCACTGTAACACTTTTGACTTTCTAGCCATGCCGACAGAATAGTACCAGCCAGCAGCACTAAAAGACAAGATCTTATCGTTCCAGCTCAGCAACAAGATAAGCTCCAGGATTCCAGAGCCTCTGAAGTCCGTGGATTCCAGATGGTTTTAAATCCGCACAGTTTCAAGTTCTCCGCCTATAAAAAGCCACTTTTTTCATTTAGTCGGGCATTGCAATTCCATTCACCAGCAAAAGCTTCCAACGTTTCGTCCCAGTGAGCGAGTGTTCTTAGCCTCTTCAATCTTCCAATCTTCCTGTAATCAATAGTCCTTTAGTTTTCAAAGTTGTATTTTCGACAAGCAAGTCTTTTACAAAGTATTCTGTAAGTATTTGTAATCAGTAGTTTCAATTGTAATCCATAGTTTTCTGTAAACTTCTTTCTGAATCCTTCTTTTAATACAAAATACTTTATGTCAAATTATTTATTTATCTTTAAATATCCTGAATTAGTAGTAATAGAACAAATTGCAAACGAAAGTTTAATTTTAGGAGATTTCCACTACGCCTGGAAGGTAACTTTACCTCCGCCTGGGTTTCTTCTTAGAAATTGGTATCTGGTTCCTACGTTCTGCATAGGTACCATGATTTTGAATTCAGTTATGATACGGCATAACTGGTCAACCCGTCACGTGATACGCGGGTGTACTGGTCTGTTTAAAAAAGGACTTTATCAGCCCATATCGGTATCCATACGGATGGATCATTTTTTTATTTTCAATTTTCTCTTTTTTTCCACTTATTTCTTCCATTGAACCATGGAGGAAGCTTAGAAACTCACTTTAGACTAGATCAAGGCCTATATTGAGGATCAAAACACAAGATGTGAGTGGGATCCGGTCATCCAGCTAATTGAAGTGGGATGGATCATTTTGAAAAAAAAATAATCGAAAGAAGAGGTAGAACCATCATTTTTTTTCTTCTTCTTTTTGTTGTGTTTCAATGTAATGGGCTCTAATCCACTAAATCATGCTTGATTTGTGTTTGATTAGAGCCTATTTGGTTGCAAACCTTGATTTAGAAGAACAAAGGAGATGCACAAATCTCCGCCAACTACGGAGGGGATCAAATTTATAAACCAGAAGCTCTATGAGAGGTGGAACAAAGATAAAGGTAAGAAACAAGGATCTCATAAGATCAGTTTGGCTTCATGCCACATAGAACAATGATTGAATCTATTTCTAAACTTAGACAATTGATGGAAAGTCGTAGAGACCAAGGTATTCAATAAGGGTAATGGTAACTGTAACGGCTACTGTTGTTACCATTATGTGATATTGGGCCGTATCGGCTGTTAAAGAAAAAAGAAAAAAGAAAAAGAAAAAGAAGCCTGTTGCCATTTTTTCTGTAATGGCTGTTACGGCCCCATAACGTGTAACCGTTTTCCACCGTTTCCATTACATAACCGTTCTTTAATACCTTGGTAGAGACAAGAGGAAGAATCTACATATGGTTTTTATAAATCTAGAGAAAGTATATGATAGAGCAGTGGCAAGCATTCACCCTTAACTTTGAAAAGTATGCAGTTCAAACCTTGGGTATGGCACTTATATCATTAAAAATAAGGAAAGCATACAATAGAGCACCTAGGGAGGTTATGTGGTGTGTGATGAAGAGGAAGGGGGTCCATGGATGATATAGAAAAATCATCAATTACATGTATCAGGGTGTTGGTAGTACAAGATTGGAATGGGTTGTGTTGAGCAAATGAGTTCCCAGTAGTAGTGGATCCTCATCAGGGGTTGATGGTAAGCTCTTACCTTTTTGGCATGTTTATTTTTGTACCTACCTTATTGCATTTGTAATAGATGAATTAGCCACTAGCATCAAGGATGAAATCTCTTGGTGTTTGCTGTTTGCAGACACTGGGGTGTTGGTTGAGATGAGACTAGAGACAAGAATATGCTAAATTGGAAGTTTGGAGGAAGGTTCTCGAGTCTAGAAGCTAAAAACTCAATGTAATGAATAGTGGGTGTTTCGTTTAAAACTTTTGTAGATGGTGATTTGCTTTGTCAACTGTCTCTTTTATTCAAGAGGATGGAGAGATTGTTGAGGATGTTTAGAACTAGAGGTACTTGGATGAAGTGGAGATCTGCTTCTGGAGTGTCATGTGATTATCACATGCTTATGCGAGTAAGGTGAGCATTTTATATGATCACTATTTGAATGACTATGCTATATGAGGCAAAGTGTTGGGCAGTCAGAAGGCAAGATGAGCATGGATTGAGTGTTGCAAAGATGAGAATGTTAAGATAGATGTATTGGGTAGATTTTTTTTTTTTTTTTTTTTTGAAAGATAACAATAACTTTTATTAAATGAAAAACAGAAAACAACAACAAGCTAGGGAGTTGAGAAGGCAAGATTAACCAAGGAAATCCATATTACATCCCTTTAAACAGTGTTAGCCCATTCTATGACCAGCCCTCCTGCCCTTTGAGAAATAACAGCTGCCGACTTGCTGGAATTGTTAAAACACCTATTATTTCTTTCTTCCCAGATGGCCCACCAGATTCTGATCAAAGCCATTTGCCAAATCAGATTCTATGTTGTCCCAAGGTGCACTTCGTGCCAAGCTTGAAGCAAACAGTCCACCGATGCCGGGTTGAGATGTATTGGGTAGATTACGAAGGATATAATTAAAAATTTGGTGACTCAGAGTAGCCTGGGAGTAATTCTCATAAGAGATATGATGGTGAATGGATTGGGACTGTTCGGACATGTGCAGCCAAGACAAGAGCAGAGACGGCTTGATCATGTGCAACAAAGAGCATAGATGGCTCCAGTCCACTTATTAGAGCATTGATTTTTAGGACCTAAAAAAGAGAATGGGAGGAAGACCTCAATGAACTTGGATTGGGGCGAGAAGGAATATGAAGGCTTGTCCACTTACTGAGGGTGAGGCTTTAGGTATTGGTGAAAAAAAATTCATAAAGCTGACCCAAAAGAGATGGGACAAGGCAATATTATTATTTTGGCTGATATGGCCAACACCAATACTTGAAACCTTGAATTGGAGTCTTTGGCATGTAATACATTTTTACCCTACTTTTAAAATATGGCAAGCCCCGTGGGTACTTGGGTCATTTAACCTTCTAATGATGTTTCTTGTGGTGAAATAACTTCATGGATGTGTCCTATATGATGAGATGGGACAAGGAGATATTATTATTTTGGCCGATATGGCCAATACCAATACTCGAAACCTTGAATTGGACTGTAATACATGTTTACCCTACTTTTAAAATACGGCAAACCCCGTGGGTACATGGGTCATTTAACCTTCTAATGATGTTTTCTTGTGGTAAAATAACTTTGTGGATGTGTCCTAGATGATCTTAGGTCAAATTTTCTAAAAGAAAATTTCACACTTTCGAACTTTTGAATGATGATGATTCCTTTGCAAAATTTGACCTAAGATCATCTAGGAGACATAAGTTAAAACTTTGGAACGTTGCAACTTCTGAATGTTTAAAGATAAGTTTAAGGTTAGGGGTATTTTGGTAATTACTTATCAAAGGTGTTTTCAATGTCAAATCCAACCACATTTGATGAAGATACGAGTATTTATGAATCTACAAGTCGAACCTGAGGTCAATTAAATTTATACTTTGGTAGATCACCTTTTCAATTCTAGGCCATCTTCGCAAATTAAAAAAGAAAAGTGTAGATCTTCTTGGCGCCACAGAATATGCTGCCAAAGTGATGATCTTTTGGCACAGGTGATGAGGTGAAGGCTGCCCTGATCTCATAGAGTGCCTCCTAGGTGTCCAAACCAGTCCCACCGGCCTTATGGTCACATCAGAGTTTGAAACTAGAGTCATAACTCAAGTCCAAATCCAATTCACCCTGGCACCACTTTCCCGGCGTAGTGACACCCACATCCATTTTTTTTGGATAGAGGAACAACTCCCTGCCTAACACGAAGGTGGCCATCCATCCAGCATGGAATTTGGGAGTTTCTTGAACACTTTCTAGAAGTAACTAATGTAAACCTTGTCCTGCATCTAAGCATGTCCCAAACCCCATGATTTGGAGTAATATTAACACCATTTTCATATCAATAAATCGCCTTCTCTATAGAGAACCTTAAAGTTGGATATGGAATTTTGTGCCAAAAACTTTGAGCTTCTACTGAGCCTCAGTTTCAGTCCTTTAGTTCATAAATGTTTAAATCTAGGAGAACAGTGTAGGTACAGTGGATATTGGCAGCCGGAAATGGCTTACTGAGTAGTTTTGCCTTTCTTTGCAAGAGTTATGAGTTGACTAGCTTGATTTCCTCCTTTTTTTTTATCTTTTTTTTTGAAGTTCATGCATTAGTTAACTTCTCGTTTCAAATAAGGATCCACTGTAATGTAATTATCCATTGGCTCCTGAAAGTAAACAGATACAGTGCCAATGATAGTTACGACATTGAAGTTGTCTGTTTTATCATAAAATGTTTGCACACTATCATATCATCTGCAGGCCCCTGACAGTTAATAGGCAGTGCAAGGGATAGTCTTAATAGTAGTAGTTGGTAAATTCCTTTCTTTTATTTCCTTGTACTCATATCATTCATATTTACTTTATTTTATATTCAAATTTAAGAGGTAAACCTACAGCTCTCCTGCTCGTTAGATGAGCTGGTAGAGACAGTGTAGCTTGACTGATCCATGGTTCGATCCCAGTAGTGTTACCTTTCGAGAATGAGGTAGTGCAAGGGATAGTCTAACAGTAGTAATTGGCAAATTCGTTTCTTTTATATTTCATTGTACTCATATCATTCAGATTTACTTTATTTTATATTCAAATTTAAGAGAACCCACAGGTCTCCTGCTCGTTAGATGAGCTGGTAGAGATAGCGTAGCATGAGTGGGTGATCCTGATTTCAATCCCTGGTAGTGTTACCTTTTGAGATCGAGAGATGGATGGAGGGTGGGAGGGGAGGGGTTGAAAGTCTTCAATTTTCTTAGTGGAAATTGCATTCATTATTTTCTTTCAGAATAACGAAGTCCTACATATCAAGGGAGTTGAGATGGGGTATCCGACAAGATAGAAAAGATCCTCTTGAAATCAGCATGGTTGATAAAATGTCCCCCTGCGAGTGAGTTTTGGGATAAAGTTTTGGGTTCTTTTGGTGTTTCGTAGGTGATGCCAAAGTCAATGGAAGAGTCCTTGCTCACCTTGCATGGGAGTGGGGTGGGGAAAAGAGGGAGCAAAGTTTGGAGATGGGTGTTATTGGCTGATCTCTGGGCCTTATAGGGGGAGAGTAATAACTGATGTTTTAGCAGCCATCGTAGGGTAGTGGATGAAGTCTTCAGGCGGGCTAAGCTAGATGTTATGGATCAGGCCTCGAACTCTGGAGTTCTAGGAGATTTTCTCTTTCTTCTATTTATTGGGCTGCTTTGTAATTCTTTTGGCCTTTCCGGTCTTTGCCGATCAATAAAATCGTAACCTTTAAAAATAAATAAAATGTCCCCTGCTAGTGCTACTATGCTTTAGTAGTTTAATATTACTTAACATTTTTTTATTGCTTTCCTTATTGTAGTTGGAATGCCCGCTATTGCTTACAATTTTAAATGGATGTTCTATATATCCAATCAAGCTACTATGCACAGCACATTGTGTCATACTAACTGAAGTCCCACAACCTAGAGGAAATCAACCGGTTGTTGAGAGAATAGCGATGGTGATCACACAAGGCTCGAGGTATTCCATAACAGTAATGGTGGCCATAATGGTCACCACCGTTACCTTTACGATACGGGTAATAACGGCTGTTACGGTCTCTTTTTTAATCGAAAGAAAAAAACCCAAAAAACCTGAGTCTTCCCCATAACGTTGAAAAAAAAATCCAAAAAGCTGTATTTGCGCCGTAACAAACCATTACGAGGCTGTTACAGCCTTTACAGGGGGCGTAATGGGCCGTTAACGGCGGTTATAGGTCATTTTTTCCATAACGGCTGTTCCGACCATTACAACCCCGTAACGTGTAACGGTTGCCACCGTTACCTTTACAGCACACCATGGGCTCGACCAATACCAGTCGGTAAATTTAGTTGGGGTCTATTTTGACTAGTTTAGTAGCTTTTCGGGTCCAACATGGAAATCCTAGTTTGACAGATTGATAGTTCTACCATATGAAAAGTGAAATTATATGGTGGCTGAAAAAGAAAAAAAAGATTCCAGCTTTAATTAAATAATTAAATAAAGAAAGCCAGAAAAACCCCACTTCTGAAAAACCTGTATCTCGTGTTCTTTATAGGGTTGTCTGTAGTGGTTTTATGTGATGCACGGTTAGGGCTTCTTTCCTTCTTATTCAGTGGATTATTAAACAACTTGATAAACGCAGGTTTCTGTAATAGAAGAACAAAAATTAGAAGCTTCTGCAAAGGATGATGATGAGACTAAAGGTGATACTTCTATGGCTGATCCAACCCAAATGGCATCTAAGAGTGACGATGGTGCTAATGGAAAACCTGATGTTAATGACATGCCAATGGAAGAAGTTCAGGTGATGATTGAACCATTCGCGTTTATATTTTTGTGTATGCTACACCATTTTCAGCATCTCCTTGGCTCCAGCTATTTGGGCCCAGCTCTATGAATCCTAGTTCACCTGATCATGATTCAAAACAGGAATTCTCATCATTCGCTTGGAAAATGTTTGGCGATGGCTGCACTGATGACACCAAACACCCAGTTGCTTTGCCTGGGCTTTGGACTGGCTAGCAAGTTGGTACAAGGTGGAGTTAATTGTAGCAGCACCTTTTTTTATATATATAAAGAAAAGGGTCTGATACAGTCATGGACTAGTACTGACTCTTCCAGTCAGTCAAGTCCCAACTCGGCCAAGTTAGGGGTGAAACAGCCCGGCTCACCTGAGTTGGGGTTGACTCGCCCAGGTTCCTCATCGTATCAAACAGGATTGGTTTGTACGAGACCAAGTTGACTCAGACCAGTTGCATGGTACTTGTCCAAGTATTAAAACCATGGCTATGATTAACTCTGTTGTGGCTAGAAAAAACGCATCATGATTTATTCCTTACAGAGCTTTCTATTCATGAGTACCTCCAAAATCATCTTTGTTATAATCTAATTTAGTGCCAAGGAATTGCGAAACTGGAAATCTGTATATGTGGAGGCTCATGGTTTGGTGATCTAGATTGTGATGGCAGCCACTGGGGATGCCTCAAACTCTCCCACATTGCAAAATCCCAACCTGTAGGTAGGCAAGGATAATGGGAAGAAAGTTTACTGCAACAGTCTGCGAGGTTTGGTGAGAAATGAGCCAATTATGAGGAGGTTGGGATCTTGTACGCGCATGTTGGGTCCTATCTGATCGGTCTGGATCACCAAACCATGCCCTTCCATGGCTGGAGAATCTTGCGCCTCTGAAAAATTATGCATTTCACGAGGCCCCATATCCTGTAATTACTCAGAAGTTTGGACCTTTCAAATTCGTGAGTTTTCCTCAATATGGATCTCTTGTATCAGAAGAGGATGTTAGCCTCATGGCATTTACAGCTAATATTTATAGGTTGTTTAACTATTTGTGAAAACTGCATCATATGGGTCTCTTGTATCAGAAGAGGATGTTAGCCTCATGGTGTTTACAGCTAACATTTATAAGTTTTAACTTGTGTGAAAAATGGATGATATTTCAGGCTTCGGACAATGATCGGGAGGCATCACAAGGGCCAAGTGAAACCAATTTGGATCTGAACCTGGCTTGAAAAATAAGCCCATGACAGAGACCACAGTACCAATCTGAGCAAATGTTAGATCAAAAGACAGTTGGCTGGAGAATGAAAGATGAAATAGCCAGTTTTTGGGTTATGTAAGAAGAAGCTGGTGGTTAGAAACAGAAGAAAGGAAAGCAAATCTATGACATCTGACTTTTAAATGATTGCAAGTTTCTTCTCATTTTCATTTCCGTTCTCTTCTCACAACATACCTTCATGTTGTTATTGATGTACTCTTCATCTTGACTCATTGATTGTTTGTCTTAACTACACATTGTATGGATTCTATGCACAAAGATGCAACCACTGTTTGGGCGCTGCCTTCTCTTTACTGCAATGGGGTGAAATTTCAAGGGAGGCTGGAGATGTGTGTGTTTCCTTTAGGCCATGTTTTGGAACCATGGGTTCGTGCCAAACTGCCTCGGAGAAAATGGTTTTCCTCTGATGTGATAATTTCTGTTGTATATGGTCTGTTTATGCCATGGTTTTAAGACTGTCTGAATCCATTTGGGCTTGGACAGACTCAATCTGGTTCGGCGCGATGAGTCACCCAGGCAATTCACTGTCCCAGGTTGGGGTTACACCTACTCGGGTCTGAATGAATCGGTCCAGGTCTTTCAACCATGGTTTATGCATTCCCTTCGTGCATCATGCTCCAGTCAATTTGTACAAGTGGGGTCCAGTATTTGCTAGACCTGAACTGTCAAATGGACCATGACCCAATTGTTTTTCAGACTGGAAGATCCCAACTTATCAATCGTTGGTCTTTTATCTGTTAAATAAATGTGAACTACAGCTAGTAGATCCGGGATGTGATACAGCTCTATCTCCACAGTAGACTGTCCCATGGGATAGTGGTGCATATTATTCAGGACTGTCCATCTAATGGTTTCTAATGTGGGTGGACGTACAATGGCTAAAAATAAATACACATCGACTCATCCGCCCATCTGATAAGTGGCCTTCAAAGCTATGGTAAAAACAAGTGGCCGACTATCAACATTCATTCTGCAAAGCTGAAGAAAGCTGGTGGGTAGGGCTGTGTGATACATGCAAATTTTGGGCCCACTCATGATATAGCCCACATGAATGAAGAAAACTGGCCTGAGTTGATGCATGACCCCAGTGAGGGTTACTTTGTAGAATAAGACAGTTGCTGTCATTTGGGTCCATCTATCTAACTGCCCCTACTGGATGGTGAATATTTTAATATTCAAAGATCAGATGGTCCCAGCAATCTGATCAGCAGCCTTCAAGTCGTGGAAAGCAGATATGGTTAGTCATCGTAATTCCATGTAGATGCGGGTCTCTAGAAAAATGATGGCTACAATGGTCTGATATTTGGAGACATGGGCTCCCTGTATGAGGCAACTAGTTGGAGGGTGGTAAATCACCCTGCTACATGTATGGTAGAGATAACCATACCATATTCCGTGTCATCTCCTTGAGGTAGATTCACTTGGAAAGCCTAGGAATTTTAGCAGTGCCAGGTCTGGGTTGGGGATGAAAGAGTATTTGGAAGGAAAAGATTGAAGAGTAAATTTCTGACTTGACTGTCCGAACCGAACCCAAGCTGGGGTTAGTTTTGTCTGCACCGCTGGTGGCATGTACACGACCGAGGGATCTAACCTGTTCATCGACCAAGTCCCACTGCAGATGGATTAGCCCGAGATCGGGTCCATCTCCTTAAGTGGGATCCACAGAACGAAAAGAAATGGACAGTCTGAAAGAAATTGACCAGGGGTCGAGGTTTGCTTGAATGCCCAAAAATTCTCTCGAAAGATTTAAATAAAAAAAATTAAAAAAAACTGTCAGGTTTACTGATTCAAACCTTTGATTATTACACAGGTTATGGATATCGTCCATTTTCAGAGAAAAAGAGCCAAATTTTCAAAGAGTGAATATAATCCAATTTAAAGATTTTATTTGTTGTCCATCCATCATCATACAAGGTGACATCATACAAGGTGATACTCACCAGTTACGTATAAACAGTTTGGATCATTGGAAGACAACCCAGATTGAACGGTTGAAGTCCCGCATCATATTTGCAAATTTGCAATACATTGGGATATGTGTATAGGATACATGTACAGGATTAGTGGGCTAGTCTGATTGAGCATAATTATGGCAACAGCCATTGTTGAATGTTCCTCGTCTGGCGAGTGTGCGGGCACATTGCTGCTGCAGAAGATCCCACACATCTCACGCAAGTTCACTTGGCGTTCCTACAAAGAAACATTTCAACTTGAAATCACAAGCATGCATTCCTACAATTTGCCAACTATTCATTTCACAGGCTAACCAAACACTCCCGCTGATTGGTTCTGCTATTTCTGAGGACTTAAAAACTCTTTTACAGTGTTATCTTGCCAATAAAATAGGCTCAGTTGAAAATTCGCTACAGCTGAATTATCTTCAGATCCAGGTTGCCTGGACTGCAGGTCACCCCAGTCCGTGGTATGGGAATAGGCACACGATGTGGTAAGTGTAGGAACATGTAGACCGGTCCAGTACATGCACTAGGTATATAAAATTATAGTTTTATGTATGAATAGATATAATTGTAATTTGGGCCCCTACTTGTGGCTTAGTGGTAGACTCACAAGAGTTTCAACACTAAGATCATGGGTTTGAGTACCCATTGTGGTGTGTGCGTATGAAAAAAGAATAAGAAGAAGAAGATATAATTGTAATTTTTTTTTTATGTAAAATTGATGGGTATTATTATTATTATTATTGGTCCAGGATGCATGGTGTTAAATAGATGCATGCTGTTGCATAAATGAAAGTATAAATCTTACGATTCTGAAAGTAGGTTTATCCGATTATGGGTTATGGGAGGATTTGGAATAGAAAACATAGTGGTGTCGGCAAATGTGAATTTAGGTATTATTGCTTCAGATGCATCTTCTGAAATATAAATAATGAAAAAAAAATAATCTACTTGCTAAGGCAAAATTTTTGTCACCGGTGTTTTCCTCCTAGCCTCATCACAGTGTCCAACTCTTTAAATAACTTTCTTCTACCTTGCACACAATTATACAGATTCTAAACTGAATGAAACTTGTATACCCGCTCAGGATTTCATAGCTTCATGCTTCAGAACTTTGGTCAGGCGCCCCGTCATTTAAAGCCACAGTAACGCCAACTTCAGCAGGCCGAAGAACACGGTCATAAAGCATGTATCCAGGCTGCAGCCACAAATACATACAGTGAGAACAGAAACACCATTTATTAATAATTGATAATCACTTGAAGCACTTTTTTAATCTCATTATGTCTAATGCAAATGTATACGAGGGGAATGGCAAGTGCAGCGAACATGGAGAGAGGATGCCGCTGCACGCATGCTGGCTACACGGAAAGATAGAAGAGTTTTGATGGTGGGTGATCCATGCCCAGTTTTTCCAGTGCTGCAAGTCTGTGACCTACTCGAGCTTTTGTTCAGCCTTTTTTTTGGGCCAACATCTAGCATGATTCGGCACAACATATGTATGGAGTGGATGTTATAGATTCATCACAGTTGGCTCCCTAATGCTCAATCTTCCGTGTGGGCTACATGCAAAGAAGAGAAGAAGAGGATGTGGGGCAATCCCAGGAAGGAGTTGGAAAAAAATACCCTTGGGTTGAAGGGCTACAACAAAAAAAATCCCAAGTGTTTTTCCCTCCCCATGACTAATTACAGGCACAAAAATGTCAAAAAGCAGCTCATTTTTATCTTAGAACGGGGTGAGCCTTGGGAAGCAAGAGATGGTTGTGTGGAGGTTATCGTTGTTGGCAGGCCTATGGACTCTGTGGGTGGAAGAAATAGGAGATGTTTCAACAATTTGAGCAACAAGTGATGTGTAGAGCAAGGTCTTGTTTGAAGGGTTGGATTTCTTGCATAGATGATTTAAAAGATTGTAATCTTTCTTTTCTTTGTGTAGGTTTGTAAGCTCCTGAGCCATCTCGGCGCTCGTTTAATAAATCATCATTGCTCTTCATATAAAAAAAAAAAAAAAAAAAAAAATCCCTAGTAGACAAATAGACCATGACCAATAATGCATAGCAATTGACTATCTGTGCTGTACATAACGCGAGCAAAGCGTGGACATTTTTACCCCCACAATTAGTTCCCCTAGGAGAACTTTCATATTGTGGAGATACGGTACGGCATTTTAAATGAAGTTGGGAATATTTTAGGAATTGTAAAATATAAATATAGCTGGTTTTCCATGGATGGTTCAGATTTCACCCTAAAAAATCCTTCAAAGAGTTCAGATTTTATCCACAAAAGGTGAGTAGAAAATAACAAAATTTCCTGGACAAATAGTTCAGATTTTACACACAAAAAATGAGTAACAAATAACAGAATTTCCCTAACAACTAGTTTTAGGAGTTGTTAAAGCTCCAACATATATTGGAAGGATTTTTACAAAAAACAAGGGTATTTATGTAATTTAATATAAAACCCTTGCAAGTAGCCACACCTCCTCTCCTCCCTTTCGCATGTAGCCCGCAGCTGAGGCATGAGTTAGGAGCTCGTGCAACAGAATTCTATGGGCCCACCACAATGCATGTGTGACATCCAATTCATAAATCCATTGCACTAGCCCATGTAAGGACATGAGACAAAACCATGGAAATAAGTATCTACGATGGGCCACAAAATACAAAAAAGTTGGGATGGGTCATTGACCACCGAACCCATCTCTCTCTCTCTCTCTCTCTCTCTCTCTCTCTCTCTCTCTGAGTCTACGCATGTGCATGTAGCCTCACCCTTTCCCTCTGTTTGTCTCCTGCTTCCATTCTCCCCTAACCGTCTCTCTCCTTTTTCCTCTCTACATGTGTCGCATGTGCCTTACCCCTAGTTATCATTTATCAAAAACAATAATGCATATCCGATCGAGAAGAGTACTGATATAATTATTTGAAGCAACATTAACGTATCAAGTTCATACCTTCAGAACAGCAGCAATTGTGCCAGGTGACTTTGAAGCATCAGGTACTTGGAAAACCGCGTAATGTCTATTTGGATCAAACTGTTCATTAATAGGATCGAATTTCTCCACTCCGAACTTTCTAAATACCTGAAAGTAGTTTCCATATCTTTAAGCTACAGATGAACTTCGTATATTACTTATGGCATCATTACAGAATCCCAACAGTAATAATATATGAAAAAACTAGAGATGTATTCGGTTAAGGAGAACCAACAACAACAACAACAACAACAATAATAATAAAAAAAGAAAACATCAACTGAGATGTATTTGACACTGTACCAGTATACAGAAAGACATGAGTAGTACAGGATTTCTACCAGCAAACTACACAAAACTTGTTGCCTTCAGAAGAATCAATCATTAAAAGGAATGTAAAGAAAAGGACTCAGTCTTTTAAATGTAAGGGGCTTAGAACTTATAATGTGCCATCTAGAAAGCATTCAAATTTCGTAAGGCGGTGATGCCACAGATAACAGAGACAAATCCTATAAAGTAAATTTTCGAATGGGCTCGGCTACAACAGCAAGTGCAAGCATGCCAAATTTGTAATGCATGCATTTAAAAGATAACCTATCTTTGGTGGAGACAGATGAAACTTCAAAAATGCAGTAGAGAATAGAAGAGGCGAATTTGGTAGAGCAACTTCACTTGGAACAGTATGATCTCATCCACAAATACTTTCAAGAAGGAAAAACAAACTTAAAGAATCTATATGCAAATTAAAAGCCACAAAAGTACTGATCAACTGGTGTTGGTTAAATAAAAACTGTTTAGTAGGCAGCTGCTGACTGTAACAAACAATGTGTTGGTGCTGCTAGGCAAAGCACTGGAGTGATACACCCTAGATGGCTAGTCCTATAGCCAAAAGCACCACTCGCTTATGCTCTAACCCGACTAGCATGGGGCACGCTGAATACCTTGTGATGTCTAAATTTGACTGCTAAAGTGCTAATATGCTCAAAAAAGAACCTGGATGTGGCTGCACCCATCAAGTGACTGGGTTTGTCTAAGCTGCCAGTACAGTTCTATGCACCCATGATGCTTACAAAAGAATCTAGACGTGGCCGGACCCATAAAGTGACTAGGTTTCTCCAAGTTGCCCGCTGCCATAGTTCTATACACCCATGATAGCATGAAATCCAAAAGCCAACACCAAATCCTATTAACAAAATAATAATCCCATGATTGCAAGGGAAAGCTTGGTCTTCATAAACATTTAGATCCATTTCCACACATTTACCCATTGCTACAAGTGAAATGCATAATGGTACAAATTACAAGCTGTTATTTTCTATGCAAATCTGGTTTCACAGAGAAGTTATACAGTGTCAGCAAACTTTCACAGAATTAATTACAATAAAAAAGAATCGAGAACTGTAGTAAATTGGCTTTTAAGAAACTCTTTTGATCCCTTTTCAACTATAATATGATTGGGGGGAAAAACAATGCCTAAACCATCAAAGAAGATAAAGAGACCAAGTTACCTCTATAAGCTGCTTCTCAGTCATTTCAACACCCTCCAAAAGTGTTTTTAGAAGGGGAACAGCTCCAACCATGTCTTTAGATTGATCAATCTTTGAAAAGCTAACTTTCACAACAGAGGAAGCTCTACCAAGATTGTCTGCGACATCCAATAAGCTCTTGGCAAAGGCCTGCGGCATAATCTCAATATGAAACACTGTAAGAGGTCCAAAGACACCATATGCAAACACAATAACAGAAACCTGCATTTCAAAGAAAAACTAGGTTTTATAAGAAACAAACCTGTATAGCAAACTTTTTTGAGTTTTCTGCCTCACGTTTGGTCCTCTCTATGACATTCTCCATTTCTGCATAGCTACGAAGAACTTTCTCTTGCATCTTCTCTACCTCCTTGTGTTTCAACTTGAGTAATTCTTCCTTCTCCGCCACTAGCTTTACTAGATCATCCATAGACAAATCACCCTCTGTATCTGAATCAGAAAATGCAGTTCGTTTAGTTCTCCTCCTCTTTTTAACATATTGAGGGTCTGAACTTGAACCTGGGAATTCTGCTTGATCTGGTGCTGTATTGTCTTCAGTTTTCTTAGTTGACTCCATGTGTGTATCGTCTTGAGAAATGTTATCCTTATCCACCACAGTTCCTTGTTTATCTTTAACCTGGTTAGTCTCCTTTTCATTTGATTGAGGAGAAGCAGATGATGAGAACCCAAACCGCTGAAGGATGCCTTTTCTCAGGAAAGAATGATGTGTTAAGTGAGTCGTCTGGCATGGCACCCACTAACATAGAATAGAACACCATGGTAAGTTACTAAAAGCATTGAATTTTGTTCCTCAATCTTTTTCTTATGAGCTAAGAAACATCAGCATGTTCTTCTGTGATATTAAGGAAATCTTGTAATATGAGCACGTTTCGTGTTAACTTCATCTGATGGCTCATAACTTGGTCCATTCATAATGGAGCGCACATGGCAGCATGGTCTGATTATTTGGACGATCCCTCTGATGGGCCCTACAGACTATACATCAGTGTAGGGTGGCAGTGGTCCCAAATTGATGCACCACATGGTCTTTGCAACCATGAATAATAGCCACTGCCAAAAGGGCATAAACATGATGGGGAGAGGGGGGGATCTTGCCTTATGTGCCCCATATCCTTCACCGACTTTTGATGATGCCCCAACTCCCAGGCAGCTGTAAAGTTGAATAATCTGGAAATCAGAACATCCATCTGATGGGCTATACCAAAAATGGGTAACTGTGTGAGAATCACACAGTTGGGAAATCCTATCAACATGGTCCATTGGCATTTTTTCAAACTATCCATTTGCAGATTGCCAATCTGACATCTAGCATTGTCAAGCAGTTTGATATTTGTACTGTCATCCATCTACAGTAGAAGTCACCAGAGGGACACACCACATCATCTAATCATGTCACCAAGTGGACCTATTATGGATGCGCTAAGCAATGGACCTCAATCATGATTGGGCCTTCTAATAAAAACACTTCTAAATTTAGCATCAAGCAATTCACAAACCATAAAGTGTCTATAAAATCTGTTTGGATGTTGGGAATATTTCCTAGTTTATATGTTTCCTGGGAAATGTTAGAATTGACCTAGTATTTCCAGGGGAAATATTAAATTTTGTTTGGTTGATACACCAGGTTTCCAAGGGAAACTTGTCTAAAATTCTGTTCTTTTTCCCAGGTGTTCCATTCCCCAACTAAAAGCTGAGGCAAGTTTTTTAAAGAGAAGTTGGGGAATGGATTTCCTGAAGAATGTAAAAACAAACTAAAAAGTCCAACCAACTTGTCTGTAATTAAAATCAGGGAATTGCTAAGCTGAGATGTATAAAAACCAGCAACCAACCACCCCCTAAATGTCTCATTCATGTGACAAGAAAAGCTTTAGTTATTTCATTCAAGGATGTTGCATAGCTAGGATTGTGTGGGCTCACTTCTCATCGGGTGCTCAATAGGCTGATTTCAGAGGTGATCACTGGCTGGAAATGGGCCATTCTCAGTGATGAGCAGCGCTATCTGGAATTCATTTCAATTGCTCTTTTGTTGGGCATTTGGAAATAGATGTCAGAATTCTTGAGGACAGGTCCATCCCTATTGACTCTCTTGTGAGTTCAATTGACTCTTTGACCTTTGAGCAGGCCCCCCACCCAATTTTTAACAGGATTTCCCTTGCTGAGCTTCATAGGTAATGGAGGAATGTTGTTTTTTGGTGTTTGGGATCTTGTCACCCGCCCTTTGGAGTGGCCTGGATCATTTAGGATTGTTTTAGTTCTCTTTGTAGCTTTGGCCGATGCTGAGTGACTATGGGATCACCTTCTGTTATCTGCTTGTATGCTGTTTCCTTTTTTTGTTTTTGATGAAACTGTCGTCTTCTAAAAAAAGATCCCTTTTCAAGCAACCAATTGATAGCATCAATTCGATGGCTAGAATCACACAATCCATGTAATTTTTGGACCATGCTATATCCATATTCCATTTCTTTCTTCTTCAATGGGGTAAAATATGAAGGAAAAAAAAAAAAAATCATTCATTCCTTCCCTCCCTAGAACAAAACAAGAGAGGCAAATCTTCATTTGATCTTTTATTAGCATCTTCTTTCCTTGGATTGAGATTGATGATGTGTACATCAAAAATAAACTATGCAATTCAAATGAAATAGATAAATTGTTTTCAATTCATGATTGATGTTACACAAAATTGGAGTTAGAAAAGGTAGTAGGTTTCATCTGAAAAGTACTATGTTGTTGTAAGGGTAACTTTATTAAGTTAATTGTGTATCATACAATAAACGAATACACTTTGTGTATGTTTTCCCACAAAACATATGGGCGTGGCCCACAGTTTAGATGGCTTAGGTTGCAGTGAATGTACAGCACATGTATTTTCCATAAGCATGATCCATCAATTCTGCCAGTGTATCATGTTGTGAATGGAAGAAAAATAAATGGGTGAGTGATATATAGATCCCTTCTTCTCGGGAATTGACATCTACACACCCTAATTTATCACAGCACCATTTTCTTTCTATTTCTAGTAAAATAATAGTACAATATTGTACTAGTGGACCATAGAGATACAAAGAGAGGGTGCCTCTATCAATAAGGTTGGGCATAACACCTATTTTTCCTTTGTTTTCAGCATACATTCCAACCATATTTTCCTTTTCAAGCAATCACTTGATGGCCATCAATTGGATGGCTAGAATCAGTCAATTTGTGTAATTTTCGGGCCATGCTATATCCATATTCCATAGTGATGCCACAGCTTAGAAAACTAAGGTTGCCGTGAATGTATGATGTATGTATTCCATAAGCATGGTCCATCAATTCTACCGAAGTATCATGTCACAAATGGATACAAAATAAATGGGCAAGCTATATATAGATCCCTTATAGCGAATTGAAAACTACACTAACTCTAATTTATCGCAACACCCTTTTTGTTTTGACTTGAAGTAAAATAATAGTCACAGTGTTATATTGGACTATCAAGAGTAGAAAGCTACGGTGCCACTATCATACACCTCTTTTTCTTTTGTTTGAGCACGTATGCCAATCATTCCAATGCATCCGCAATGGGTGCAGTTGTCAAATACTGGGGGCGTAAATATCACATCCCCTAAAATATTTTTATAAAAGAAATTAAAATGCATTCATTTCAGTAAAGAGAAATTCAAAAAACCAAAAGGAATTACAATTGGCACACCTGCCCTTGTTGATGGACACTCATTTTTTCTTTTTTAACCAATCGTTTGATAGCCACTGATCCGATGGCTAGAATTAACCAATCGGTATAATTTTTGAGCCATGCCATAAGCCATATCCATATTCCATAGCAAGACCCACAGTCTATACAGCTTAGGTTGCTATGGATGTATGATGAATGTATTCCGTAGACATGATCCAGTCAATTCTGCCGGAGTATCATATCATGAACGGAAGCAAAACAAATGAGCGACTCTACATATAGACCCCTACTCATAGGAATCGTCATCCACACCCACTCCGATTTATAGCGGCACCCTTTTCCTTCTGCTTCCAGTAATACAATAGTACGAAATTGTACTACTGGACTAACAAGAGTAGAAAGAGAGGGTGGCCCGAGTGATAAGGTTAGGCGTAAATACACCTGCTTTCATTCATTTCATCACATATTCCAATCATTACAATGCGTCTGCACTGTGAGCACTTCTCAAATACAGGAGGTGTAAATATCACATCCCCCAAAATATTTTTATAAAGAAAAATGTATGCCCACCCAAGAGCTTTTCTAAGCCCCCCACGCATGTACAAGTCAGCTAAATTCTAATGCATATGCCACCACATATGCTAGCATGGCGGACGGGTACAATATCCAAACCATTCATCACAAGGGTACCGCCGTGTAGATTCCCTATCCCAAGAACCAGGTCATCCACCAATTACATGGGCCACAATTAACTGAAAAAAATGTATGGGTTGTGAAACAATCTGCCGAAATTTTCTGACCCATCTAAATCTTTCTAATATAATGGCACACCTACCAAATGGACCATCTTCATCTTTGGGCAGTAGGATGAGGTCCCTGTGACAGATGGCTTGAACATTTCACCTGTCTGCCACGCTGGCATGCGGTGGCGTGTGCATTAACTGATTTACACGTGTGTGGGCTTGGCAAAGCTCCCATACCCCGCAAAGAGAAATCCAAAACCGAAAAGGAAGGGGTCGTTTGGATAGGCTGTAAATTATTTACTAGTAAATTGGCATTTTTTGTGTTTGGATGCTCCCATTTGCTAGTAAATGATTTACTAGCAAATCCCCTCTCCCATTTACTAGCAAAAAGGTGAGATTTCATTTACTAGTAAATGGTATAGATGGCAACGGATCTATTTTCAAATTTCTGCTTTAAAAGCAGATTCTCGCCTACTGTGAAATCACATCCAACGGCTCTCTCCCTCTCCCTCTCTTCAATCTCCCTCCCTCCCTGCCTCCCTCTGGTGATCTTCCAAGCTTCAAACACCCTTCCGGCAGCGGCTCTCCACCTATATGGCCTTTGACAATAGCATTTGAATTCGTGGGCCCACTTGTATGGCTCACATACTACTCGGTTTTTTTTAAGGATTAACTCTATGCTTTAGTGGCATGGGCTTGACCCAATGATCCACTTGAAAGTAAATTCCAACATGTAATTTGAATGTTATTTGCTAAATTGATTTTCAGGTGTGAATATACAATTACAGGACATAACCCATTCACAGGCTATCCAAACACTGTATTACAACTTACATCCAAACAGAAGGTAGTAAATCATTTACTAGTACATCATTTACAGCCTATCCAAACGACCCCGAATTGAAATTGGCATCCACGCTTGTTGATAGACACACCCATTTTTTTTCTACTTTTTGCAAATGCAACGCCACACCTTACTACAACAGAATTCACCAACGGTAGAAAGAGAAGTATATCCACGAAAGAGGGCGGGTGTAGATATCAAACTTCCAAATTTTAAAAATAATAGGAAGAAGAAAAAAGAAAAGATCAAAGCTAATAAAACCCTTGAATCGCAGAAAGAGAAGGGGGGGGGGGGGGGGGACCCTAAAAATGATAGAATGCGTGAAAAGAAGGTATTTCAAAAAGAGAATGGATTCACCTCATTGAAGGTGGTTTTGGAGAGATGTGGAAGCAGTTCTTGCCGAGAAGTAGAAGAAGCGAAGGATCGAAAATTGCTGAAGCTGTTCTTTGAAAGTCGACATAAAACCCTAGAAACGACCATCTTTGGTTTTGAGAGGGGAGAGGGAGAGGGAGAGGGAGAGCGGCGGCAAGAAAAGAAGCTCAAATGGCCGCGGAAGGATGGTATCTGATACTCTGGCAGCTCATGACGGTTGATACGCAGGCACTTACAAATTGTACACGTGGCGTACATTAACTAAAATTCAACCGATTAAATTGTGTAATACATAAGTTTAGATTGATTGAGAAATCTTAATATCTGATTTTATGGACACTTGATTATTGAAGTAAGGACCATTTAATATTTTCGTTTATGACCGTCCAGTAAATGGTCACAAATCCGATGGTCAGATGATCATTTAAGAGTAATCTTTGGCTTATGATACATCCAAACTATGAAAAATAATTTGGACAGTTTATTTTTGAATTACTTGAATTCCAAGTATGTAATTTCTATGAAATTTCTGGGTGCCTTTGTTTATAGTCTGCCAGAGCATCAAAGCTGTTCTCTGGTAGTTTCTAAGTAGGGAAGGCAATGGGCTGGGCTTCTCAGTTCCCTCCCAATAGCCATAAGCCCAGGCCCTAGCTTGGCCCAGACCTTCATGGGCTAAAGTGGGCTTGGACCCATTTAGGGCCACATCAGGCTAGGGCTGAAATAGGCCGGCCCCACAAGTCAAAAATACATAACATGTATGCCACATGTACATTTGGTATGTATTTATGGACCATTACTCAATTATCCATCGTGCATATAGACTTCAATAAGTGAATTAATATGTTGTTGACCATCGTAAGTAAGTTTCACAATTAGGACAGTTTATAACTGCTAGTGTATCATCCATCACACTACCAGAGTATCAAAGTTCTTTATATTACTGTATACACTAATAGAGGGATTTTAAGTTTGTGTTACTAATGCCTATGTACTTGAAAAGTGGGTTGGGCATGGCTATTCATCATTGGCGTGAGCCAGGTTGGTCTGAACACTGGGCCTATATTTTAAGCTGTAGCTTAGCCCTCGGGCCAATTTTAATGGCCTGAGCCCTGCACTTCGGGGCTGGGTAGACAGACCCATTGCCACCTCTAGTTTTTAAAGTATGCAAATTGTACCTTGTTTTAGGCCATGGTAGCCCACTGCTGTTTAGAAGTGGTAGTGGTGACTCATCATCTTCACATGTGATGCACGTATTATCACAGGATGTGGCCATCATTAGCAATTTTGAAATAGTTCTACTGTTGGCACTATGTGGTCATTTCATTGACGGCTTGGATTTTCTGAAAGTGGCCACGATATCCTGTCTTTGTATCATAGGAAATGGGATCAATGTTGGATGGTAATATAATCTCTCATGGGGAGCATCGTTTATGATGTCGGTCTCCCTCCACCCTTGCCTAGTATGTTTCCGTGCAGAGTTTCAACTCCGTACATATGGGGGATTGTCAAAGTCCTTCAATACGCATTGATATGCCATTTTCTAACGAAAAAGAGAGTAGGTTATGCGCAGAAAAGGAGAGGAGACTGGGAAAAATCCAAGCTGTTATATAAATTTTTGCTAGCAAAATCTAAGCCATATGTTGCCAACTTTAGTTCTCTCCCTCTTTTGTTAAAACTTGGAAGTTCAAGACTCTTTGAAAACTAATTACAAGGGAAAATTTGTCCACAAAAGAATAATAATAATACAAAAACGCATGTACGTAACCCGCACGGGGTTTGGGCGAATGGCTGCGGGTTACGGGCGAATGGCTAGCGTGATGGGTGTACTCCCCATAGAAACGCGTTCAATAACCCATTGCATATAATTTGCAGGTGATTGCATGCATCCAGAGGAAATAATCGCGCCTTAAAATGGGGCGTTATGTAACATGAATCTTTTATTAAAATAATTAACATTTTTATCCACACAAGAAGGCTTCAAACTTACCCATAAACCCCACCCACATGTTCCACTGGTCCACCGTATACATGGTATAGTTATGGCCATGGGCACACTGTGAATGTGGCTTGATATCCAACATCAAAGTCCTACAAACCACTCTCAATGAATGGTCCTAATTGTGCAATTGGAAGCCATTTGCACTGGAAATGTCGACCATTGACTGTTTAGAAGCATTCAAATCACATCTGATCACAGTGGATGCGACCGCCTGCTGAAGCAAGCTCTCAGCATGGCCCCAGCATTGAAGAATGGGCTCACGAAATGGATGGTTGTGAGCGACAATCTCCCAAAATGTTTTCGAAAATTGTGAACAAGAACAGTAAAGTGTAGCTAGAAGAAAATGGAGATTTTTAATTGAAACATATACATAATACCCACTTCAAATTACAATCGTACAATGTATCATTTACTTTTACAATGTAACAGCCCAATGTGCTATTTTACAAACTTCTGTTTCACCTCTTGCTGAACAATTGCTTATTTCTTTTACCAGTGAATCAATGTGTATTCTAAGGAATGCCATGTGTACGGATGAATGATGAATCGGCAGCTTCGTGGCACATGCATGGGAGATCTTGGCCACCCATTAGGTGGGGTGCACAAATATCGGACTAGTCCATTCATCCAGCAAGTCACACTTGTAAGACTGAGATGAATGTTTAGAGAAAGAAACAAATGAGCATCTGTCCAATTTTCAATGTATACACATGGCAAGCTTGCTGAGTGATGTCTGGGTTTTGGGCGGCGTGCCCCACCAGATGAATGGCCCGGATCCTGCACATATATGCCACATTGAGACGCGTGCTGCAAAGTTATGCCACGCATCGCATGCAACTGAAAACATAAGCATTCCTCATATAGTCGACTACTAAGCATTACACATCTCTTTCACGAGCCACAGCATGCCTGGATCATTCCTTTTCAATACCATGTAAGTCTCTGCTCTCCCAATTTCGTCGGATACTACATCTTCGTGGAAACCGATCACAAGAAGGATTTCCATAGCAGCTGTCGGAGGAAATCAAGGCATACCAATCAGTCAGACCCCACTACAACCACATTCCATCTAAAAGTAAATGGAATTATATGATCCTTGATCAGAAGAAATCATGCACGGTACCATCAGTTTTTAGTTTGTACTAGTGGAGACCATGGCAATATGGCACAATGACCCAGACGGTTGGTCTGATGGGAACCACTGTGGAAGGGATGTGATGTGACCCAAAAATTTCCCAGATTTTTGTCAAGAGGGAGAGGAGATGGGGGCTCACAAATTGCATCCAAACCCACAGCAACAACCCATTTGGATCAAAATGGCATTTGGGTCCCAAAAGCCCCTCCGGAGGGTGCATGTGTGCATCCAAATGGGACCTTAGGGTGTACCATCTAGGAGGTTTTTGGGCTAGAGCCAAAGATGGCCCAGATCACTGAGCCACAGTCCCTGCTAGTACAAACTAAGGACCTGAGAAAGGGATACATGTTTTCAATCCAAGCATCATATGATCCCCACCCAAATAGAATCAAAAGAAGAAGAATACTGAAATTTAGAGCCAAACCTTTATAATTCACTATATTCCTTTGGAATAGAGGATTCGCCTGCATTTTCAGATCACAGTTATTAGTTAGATTCTGGGCATCGAGCTAAAAGCCAAGCTTATCTCACCAAAAAGAAGAGGTGCACTCCAGTAGTACTGGGCAGATCCCACCATGGGTGAGCTCATGTTACTACCATGAGATCCAACACTCAAGTTAGCACATGGGAGAAGATGGTAGGGAATGCCTACCCTTGATTTGTATTGAAGCCCACCCGACTTGTAAAACAGCCTGAGTTTTGGCCTGATCCTTCATCTAGGCCAGATGAAGGGTACGAATGGGATGGATATACACTACACTGATGGACCCTCTATTCAAATCAACAGTAGGATTTCACCTTGTGGTATGGCCCACCTGAGTTTTGGATAGACCTGATATTAGGTATCAGTTGTAACTTGAGGTCACACATCTGATGGACCTATTTTAAAAATTTTGTATAAAGATTTATCACTATCAATCGCATACCTATATATCTCCCATTTTATCTAAGCCGTCACTGTCTCTGTTTCAGTGAAACAATCAGGAGACACCCTAAACCATTCTTAGTGGGGGTTACCGAAGATAAATGACCCCCAGCTTTGGTTGGCTAAGTCAGAAGGATGTGATGGATACATCACATGGGACCCACTTCTGCCTGGTACCACCATAGCTGACGGAGGCACCAGTACCACTGGAGCGTGCTCCCCAAAAAGAAAAACAAAATGTTAATACATTCAATGGTTATTATGTTATGAAGGAAATACCTTTCGAAGTCTTCTAAATTTCATCTCATCCGGATGTTCGATCACATTCCTAGCAGCAAAATGTACAAATGTCAATCACTCAAGTACTTGTAAGAAACCTGAGAAAGATTGGAGAGAATCTCATACTCAGGTAAATGCATCAGAGTTGGACAAATTACCTAATGATCTTGGAAAGTGTTTGAAGTGCTGAGGTAGCCTCCATTGGAGTTGCTTCAGATCTTAGCATCTGAATGGCTTTTTGAAGACGTGCACAGACATCAGCAACAGGGTCATGGATTCTTTGTAGTTCTGGATCATAGGAAGTTGGAGAATCATTACTCACTGCTGAGCCAGCATTTGATGGGGCCGGCTCTTTTGTATCATCTGGGTCAGGTTCATCAGCTTGCCTGCCAGAACAATCACTTTCCTTAGTCATGGGTTCTCTAGCTGACAAGCTGTCCAAACTGTCATCAGGGTCGGGCTCAAACCTCATTTCCTTTGTTTGGGAATCGTCAGGATCGGGTTCTGTGCTGTTTCCATTATCCAAGATGGCTTCTTTCAAATCAGCCAGATCCAGTTCTTCATGGGCCTTCTCCGGAAATAGATAATCAACAAATTTTGGTTGGCTCTCATCCTTCATAGTTTCAACTGCTTGAGAGTCATCAGGATCAGGCTCGACCATCTTGTTATGATCTAAGCGGTCATCAGGATCAGGCTCATCAGATTCGTCATGGCTAGAAGACCCACAACTGGGCATTCTATCGATTTCCATTGGAGTCTCAAATTGACCATTTTCTTTCATTTGAGAATCATCAGGGTTGGGCTCAAACAAACTTTCGTCATTCTTCCCAGCAGTTTCATGGCTGCATTGAGGCTCTCTATCAAACCTGGATTCACCATCATCTGGATCAGGCTTGAGATGCACCTGTTTGTCTGTCCTGTCTGTATCCAGATTATTAGTGGATGCATTTAACAACCGCTGGTAAGCAGCTTCAACGGACAATGCACGTGCATTTGCATATGAATTCAGTGGCTGGCCACCAAGCTTTTGAGCACTACTGACAGTTCCAACATGGAACTCTTCTTCATAATCATCTGTGCGCCTGATACCACTCAAGGTGTTACCTGTGGATTTCGTCCAGTCTAGACTTTCTGCTTCTTTGTTCAGCTGTCCAAAACAAAAAATATACATCAAGATGATCTTTTTTTTTTTCTTTTTTTTTGAAAGATGATGATATTATTGGGCCAAAGACCAAAAGGAAACAAAAAAACAAATAAAAAAACAAAGAAAGCTCCAGCTGGTTGGGTCAGGTTGAGGATCGACCAGAGCAAGAAGACCAAACCTAAAGCCCAACTTGACCCAAATTCCAACCCAAGGTCCCAACCCAAAGTCCTTTATATTCAACCAAACCTGACACAACCTGACACGACCCAAATACATGTGATTATTCCAACCCAATCTAATCCATCCGAACTTGCTACCAAATCCAACCTGAATTCAAATCGGGTTGGTGTTATTCAACCAGCACCCAACCTGAGGACCTTGACAATCCAACCCAAGCAGGTTGGGTCAGCCCAAACCCAAGTTGCAGAGCCACTATAGCCTCTTAATGTGGCCAATCCACACAAGAAGTGAGACCTGTGGTCCACACTGCTGATCTGATGAATCCCACACTGGATGGGATGCCCCAAATTTTCTGGATTGGAGTATGTTAGCCATCCAATCTTTGGCCCTCCTTTTCAGGCAGTTTTTTTTTTTTTTTTTAACCTTATAATTCCTCCTCCAGCTGCAAATTCATACAAAATATTTACCTGTTTGTCTAGAGCATAGAAGTCTGCATCATGTTCAGAGTACACCATGTGGGCCTGGAATGAACATAACAATACAAGAATTAAGACAAAAAAGGGGGAAAAAAACAGCTTGCTAGCCAAGAAGCACTATCAATTACCCAAATACGAAGTCGCTGAAAATCCATAAAAGATAAATTTCAAAAAAAAATAAAAAAAAAGCTTACAAGTTCATGTAGCAATGTCTTCTTGATACTCTCATATTTCCTGAACCCCCGAAGGTCATCAGTTCGAAGGCGCAGAGATATCTCTTCTCCATGATTCTGTTAGAGTTAAGAGTCTGACATGAAAATGGAGAAAACAAGCCAAAATGGATAATTCTCCTTCTTTGCTTTTACAAAATGCATATGAGGAATGCTACTCGTGAGTGCCCATCAGCAAAGGCCACACACTAACATCCCAAACATGCAACGAGGCACAACTATGAGTGATCCAGTGCATTCGTCAGGAGGGCCCCATGGAAGGTGTGCCCAAGCCCAAACCACATACCACTCAACAGCTGGGACACCATTTATTGAATGTGGATGTGGAGAGTTCGTCATCCAGTTTAACCATCTTTTTTTTTTTTTTTTTATCTATATGCCTTGCCAATATGAAGAGAAGCCCAAATCATGCCCACCTATTCCATGTTGGCAAGCATTGGAAGGTTTCAACTTTCAAGTACCATTCCTCTGTGCACATTCATCTACTCTCTTTTTTATTATTATTATTAATATTGCTAAACAGTATAACTAGATCATTACCTTGTTGAAACCAAGAATGCATTTAGGACTAATGCCAACATATCCCACAGGTGCCATTTCGGTCATAATTCCTACCCGCCACCGATGCTTAAAGAAGCAGAGAAAAAAAAATAAGAAATGTTGTTGTATACAATAAATGAAGGCAGGCTGCAGCATTACATGAAGCAATGAGCTTTTTGTACCTTATTCATGATAGCAACAATTCCTGGATCACTGGCAAGCCTATGCATTCTTTTCAATGCCTCGGAAGCTGGAGGGTTCAGCTGTTAAAAAGGAAGAAGAAAACTAATAAACAATAAATCAACAGCAACAACAGGACAAGAACATGTACTCAAACAGCATCCTGCCACAATCCCTGCAAATGGAATTTCCAGGAACATGTGGGACACGCATGCGTGATCCAGGGGCAGGTGGGCCCCACCGTATGGCCTATGCCAACTTGAAAGTAATATAATTACAGTTTGGTGCCAGACACTTGGTAACACTGAGAAGGAAAGTTATCTCCACTTTATCAGACTAAGAATTGCAATAGAATCCAATAGCGGACCCAAACACCCTAACATCTTAGTCATGAATTGTCCCACAAACCCAACACTCCATGGTCCACTAACAAACCAAAGAATGGGCAAGGATTAATCAAACCTCAATGCCAGGAATTTGAAGCGTGCGAAAATCACAGAAAATGTAGGCCCCTTGAGGAAGTTTCAGAGATGTTTGGGGCCCAGATAACAATCTCTGCCTTAATCTCTTCTCCTCTTCATCGAATCCAGCTATCCTCAGGTCTGGCTTCATACTATTTTGTGAAACCTCTTGAATTTCATCTTCAAACACTCCCATCATTCTAATAGGCTTCCCCTGCCACAGAAACAAGAACAAGTAAACAATAGCTTGCATGTTGAAATAAGAGATATATATGAATGATGAGCCAAAGAATCACATATGGATAGATGACCAGTTGTTGGTGCATGACAAGAATGATAGAGGAATGCTCTCCAGAGCCAAAGCTTGCTTAACTGGATTCCACCTCAATTTTGATATCGTAAGTTATAGTAAAACTTTCTCTAAGCCCACACACATACCCCACATGTGTGAATATCCAAGCCATTCATCAAGTTGAGTCAAGCTGGTAAAAAAAATCAGGTAGGAAGTAGGTACTCAAAAACAGTTTGACTCTACAAAGATTGCCAATGACCCACATTCAATACACCCACAGGGCCCACCTGATGAATGGAGTGACCCGGCTTTTTGGGCCAGGGCATCTACTCAATAGGACCCACCTGATGCGTGGCCAGATGTCCCACATACATGGGGTTAGAGGTATACGTGGACTATGTTGACTAAGAAAATGTCACCACATCAATAACATTAAACCAGAAGAGAAGGATCATTAATCTTATATTCTAAAAATTTGTAGGAGTGGCCAAAGAGATCCCTACATCATGCTACAAACCATTTCAAAACAAATACAAATTGGGATTTACTGCCTAAGACAAAATAGAATACAGTTTGTATCACACTAATGCAGTAGATAATCAGTTTTTACCTCCACAATAGCAGCTTCTTGCAAACTTAAACTCGAGTGTTCGTCTGAGAAAGGAGCGAGCAGTTTGGAACCTTTATCAGTAGACCGCGGAACAAGTAGCCGCATTGTTTCGGGCTGGACATTAGTCAACTTCTGTAGCTTGCACCCAAACTCCTTGAAAGTAGAGTTTGAATCTATCTCCACATTCAGATGCTTCCCCCTCCAAGTGACCAAGATATTGAGCATACTATGCAGTTCTTCCATATTCTACTTGATTCTGTGATGAAGAGACGGACTGCATGATGAAGGAAAAAAGTGCGTTTTTTTTTTTGGTACAAGTATTCATTTGAAGTTTTATGAAATTTAGTGTAAAGAGCTATAACAACAAGCTTTCCCACATTCGTGTACAGGGAAGACCATGTACATTCCATACATGTGCCAGCAGCATGGCACCCGATCCATTCATCAATGGGGTACAACTATGTAGATGCTCTCACCCAAGAATGAGTTGCTCCACTTGTCAAGGGGGTCACAGTACACAAAACAAATGTATGGCTGAAAGAACTTGGCCAAAATTTTCAAACCCTTCGAATAACTTCATGGCCCACCTGCTGAATGGACCAGACCTATTTTTGGGTGAGTAATCTACAAGTCAAACCTGCATGATGGATGGCTGGGATACTGCATTTGTGATGGCATGTACATGACCTGCCTTGTACAAGCATGCGTGCTTAATGCTCCATAAGAATTCCCAGTAAACATACGGCCATATGGCCTTTATAGAAGAAGTTCAAATTAATCAAAATACCTAATAGTAAGGAATGGGTAAAATCAACCTTGCCAGTTTTTCCAGCATTAAGCATGATATAGGCTGTATCATTTCACCCGATTCGCTTTATGAGAAGATGAGTTGTTAATCAGTTCAAAGCAAAACAATTCCCAGTTCAGTTGGCCTTGATTCATTGAAACCAACCAAAACTTCATGAACCAAGAAATGAATGGAAGCATTTAATACCCATTCCCAGTAGTTAGATTCAGTTAATAATTTGTTATTTCCTAACTTCTACCAATCAAGGTTGGGTTATTGGTCACAACCAATCTTCTGAAAGTGTCGTCAGGCCATACTCCTCTTCCTTTCATCCCTTCTTCTTTCTACTGAATTAAGTAATACATAATGGCAATGTTCGGGTACAAAAAACTATAGTACATGGTGTAAGCCCACAGTCTACTATAAGGTCCATTATGTGCTGATTTTGGGTTGTTTGTTGCAAGATTTGGAGCCTAAATGTCAAATATCATATTTTCTATTTGTAAAAGATAGGGGACTAGTGTGGAAGATATGACTCAAGATTTTGGTGATATTTAGTAGACATGTTTTAGCTATTTTAGACCAGATTTTTATTGGTGGGATTTTTATTATCATAAATAAACTATAGATTGATTTAATCCGTTTGGTTTTTCTTCTTCTTTTGCACCACTTGCACTTATGGTGGAAGGATAAGCATGATTCTAGTGGTAGATGGTAAAAGCTGTGAGAACATTATCTCGTTAGAAATGGTGGATAAATTAAAACTTCAAGAACACAAGCATCCACATTCATACTAGATTTGTTGGTTGAAAAATGGAGGGTAAAGTCTTCGTTAACCGTAGGTGCTTAATTTCATTCTCCATTAGATATGAGTATGGGGATGGGTGTTGTGTCTCGTGTCAAGTGATCCCCATGGATATCTGCCACATTTTATTAGGAAGACCATGGTCTTGGCACCAAGATATGATGCATTTAACTTGGGCAACACTTAAAATCCATCAACAATGACGCTAATATCACATTGCACCCAATGAAGTTACTTCCAACGCCCAAATCTAATAAAGAGGGTGATAAAAAATTGCTTAGTGCAGAAAACCTTGAAGAAGAAAGTAAAGCAAGCGACATCATTTATGTCTTGTTAACTAAAGAAGAAGCAAAACAACCAGATGTTCCGTCTCCCATGCGAAAGCTCACGTGAATATCAAGACTTGATGTTCGAAGAACTCCTAGTTGGACTTCCTCTTATGAGGACATCTAGCACCATATTGAATTGGCACTTGGTAAGAACACGTCAAACCTTACGCATTACCAAATGAGTCCAACCAAATAAGTCAAACTCCTACAAATCGAATGGCCCATCATAAAGAAGTACAAAAGAAGAAAGATTAAAGAAAAATAAGCGAAAGAAGGTTATCAAAGAGAGCAAAACCAAATATCAAGAAGCTACAAATGAACATCACTGTGAGAAGATACTAAAGAAGATGACTTGGTTATGATTTATCCCCGCCAACAAAGGATTCCAAGGAGAACTTAAAACAAGCTTTAGTCTAAGAAGAATTTGTCAATGTTGAGTCAAGACTCAAGAGGAAGTTGAGTAACAATGCCTATGAGATCGAGTTGCTAGATGAATTAGATATCTCGTTGACTTTCGACGTGACAGATGAGTTCAAGTACCATGACAAGGTGTCTAACATGCAAGAAGAAGTCATTGTCGATATAGGTAAAAAGCTCCCAAAGAAGGAAGAAAAAAAAGAGAGGAAGAAGTTGAACAAGTGTTGTGCATGAAGACTACTAACAATCTATAGGATCAATGCAAGCAATACTTGAAGAAATGGAAAAACAAGCACTATTATGAATGTACATGGATCACAGGCGACTATCCAAAATATTGGAACTGAACAACTACTTGTATAGAGCATTTAACTTGCCGGAGTCAAGTTCTTTCCAACCCAAGGGGAATGATGTAGGCCCATGACCCACCGTAGGGCCCATTATGTACTGATATTGGGCTATTTGTTGCAAAATTTACAGCCTAAAATGTCAGAGATCACATTTATTATTTATGGAAGATTGGGGGCAGATGTGGAAGATATGATTCAAGATTTTAGGTGTATTTAGTAGATTTATTTTTGCCATTTTAGGCCAAATCTTTGTTGCATCAAATATTTATAGGAATAGTGGGGTGGGGGGTAATCATTTTACATTTTCTAAGTTTGGGAGTCTTTTTTAGTATTTGTTAGAGAAGAAATCAATAAAGTTATTTCTCCCTCTCTACTCATATATTCTTGTAGGTGTACTCTTGTCCAATCCTTTGGTATTCAGGTATCAAGGTCATTTTGATTCGATAACCAGGACGAGCCAATACGCAATCTAGTACTTGGATTTGGATAAGGGTAGTGATATGGAATCCCTTTCGAAGACTTTGAATCCATCTCTATTGGCATTTTGAATTCTTAACACCGTTAGTCATTAAGAAGGATACTTGGCCTATATAACAATTTTCAAAAAAAAAAAAAAAAACGCTTTTTTTTTTCCTGATTGCAGGTATATCAGGTATAATGGACTGTATATCAGGTACTAGAACATTACAGAAGGTGTTTCTGGCCCCTTCTCACTTTCTTTATTTTATCTTCTCAAATGAATGTTATAACGGCCATCGCCAATCACAAGGATAGTAACTGTCCAACGTCATGTTGCACCAATTTGACTTTAAAAACCTTGAACCCTTTTCAACTTCCTAATTTTATTTTCTCAAATAAATGTTATAACGGCCATCGCCAAACATGAGGATAGTTCTTGTCCAAGGTCGTATTCATGCAAATCTACCTTTAAAACCCCTGAGCGAGATTCAATACGTAAATAGCCAAAACGGCAATCGAGTCCAATTCCCCTAAAAAAACACATTTACAGGAAATTTCCCTCTATCGGCACATGAATCAAATGGTTGCATATCATTCCAAACCAAACCCACCAAAAGAAATCAGGAAAAAAGAAGAAAATTATGGGAACCCATCAAAATTCAAAGCAGCAACAACACAAACAACCCAAAATTAAAAACAATTACAATAGAAGGAAATAATCCCTTAATTTCCATGCCAATACATCCTAGAAAAAAGCCCAGATGCTAATAAACTCCTATAGAACCCAATCAAAACCAGCAATTGCAACATCAATAAATGATAGATGAAATTTCAACTACAGATATTGGCATTTGTACCAGATCGAGATTTTGGAGGATTTACCTTGTCGTAGTTGAAAATCGCAGAGAGAGATTGTAAAGCGTTCGATCTCCCGCTTTAAAGCCCGTGGTTGATATTTATAAGGGGAGAAAACGTTGATAGTCTGGTGGAGCATGGTGCTTCATACACATGCAGTCAATGGGAGCGGCTTCTTGAAGAAGTGGTAACAGCTGAGTAGGTGAGCCCCTGACCTTGAGGCCCACCTCAATATATAAATTTTATATCCAATCCGTCCATAAGTTTTAAAAATAATTTTAGGGTGTAAATGAAAATTTTAAATAGATAAAAATTTTATATGGACCACACATAGGAAATAATGGTGATTTAATGCCCACCATTAAAAAATTTCCCGGGCCCACCGTAGTTTTATTTTGCCATCCAACCTGTTGATAAGGTCACACAGATATGTATGAAATAAAAAAAACAAATATCATAATTATCAAAAATATTTGTGATCCACAAAAAGTTTTTAATTGTCAATCACCGCTGTTTCTTCTGGTGTGGTCCACCTGAGATTTGGATGGGCTTTATTTTCTAATAAGATGCCCTAAAATGATCTGTAAAAACGGGTGGACGGCGTGGATATACAACATATACATTTATGTGGGCCCCACAGTTAGAGAGGCACCCACTAAGCTGTTGCGCCGGACTCACTTCATCTGCGCCCGCAGTCAAACCGTGTAAAATAGTGGGACCCACATTAGATTAGCCATTAGTTCACGGCCATTTTTTCGAGGTGGGTAACTCGTCCGTACACGTGGCAATGGCATGTGTAGGAACTGCGTGCCATCCAAGTCGTGGCCCATCCCTGATGGAGCATTCTCTGACCATCGCACTGATTGTACAATCTTAACTGTCTCTTTTTTTTATCAGTTGAATATGGACTACAAGCTTTTTCTTTTAAACCGTCCATTTGACTGCCACCAATAGGACGGCTAAGATCATATGAGGAACTTGATCTTGGGTCTAACACCCATCTATGATGAGTCCTACGATTTGGACGGTCTAGATTGATGTGTAAACAGTCACCGTGTGGGGTGTATGAAGCAGCCAATTTAAGATATTTGTGGTGGACTATCACCGTAGTCGTCTCCGTATTCATAAGGCGTGACGTATAGTAAGAACATTCCAGAACAGATGCGTATCTTAGCGTTGTCCTGTAAGTGACAGCTAAAATGAGCAGGGTGTATGAAGCACGTTTTCGACGCTTCCACCAGGCCGGTTTATGGGAAGCTTTGGTAGGCCAAGCCCACACGCAGCTCCATGCTGATGTGGACAACAAAATCTAATAAATGGCACGTTTGATTTACATCCAACCCATGCATCACGTACATTCTATCGTATAGATCACCTGAGCCAAAAATCAGACCGTTCATCTCACAGAGTGGACCACAAATGTAGGGAAATCCTCTTCAATGGACCGGGTCATCTACGAGAAACCACCTGATGCACAGCTAGAAGTTCAGACGTGCGTGCCAGACTTGGGATTGAGCCACTTAAATATATCCTTCGATCAGATGATCCTAACCATCGAACCGCGGGGCGCAGCTTCCCTCGCTGTGGAGCCCGCTTGATCTATATTTCTTACATCCATGCCGTCCTTCCGTTTTGAAACCTCATTTTAGAGTAAGATACCAAAAATGAAGCAGATCCAAATTTTAGGTGGACCACACCACATAAACAGTAGTGATTAAATATTCACCATTAAAAATTCTATGGGGCCATCGGAATGTTTATTTACCATCCAACCTGTTGATAATGTTGTAGAGATGTGGACGAAGGGATCACACAAATATTAGCTGCATACAAAACTTTTGTAGCCAATAGCAAGCTTTTAATGGACAATTATCATTGTTTCATATGGTGGAGTCCACCATATATTTTTATCTGCACGAGTATCGATGAGGGGTCAGTGTATATTGGTGAAAATGGTCATAATTCTCTCGTTATATGTTTGATTTGGTTAATCTTATACTTGTTGGAAAGTTAATTTAATGAACTTTTAAATGGCTTTAGAATCACCTCATTTATACACCATTTGATTACCTGGAAGTATGCCCAGAGTCATTGTCGTTAATTTGTCAATGCTCGCTGTCATTTATAAATCTCATGAAAATAGTCATAACTCCTTTATTATATGTTCGATTTGAGTGATCTTGTACCTATTGAAAGGATAATTTGATGAACTTTCAAATTAATTTAAAATCACTTCATTTAGACACCATTTGATTGCCTAAAAGTGAGCTCATTTTTGTGAGATTTGCAACCCACGTGGAGCTTTATGACAATTATGATCGTTCATCCATTTAAACATTCTTCCACTATAACATTCTTCCACTACAATATCTTTCGTTACAAAATTTAACCCCTCCACAAACTCTCACCTTTCATACCCATTAAAAAAAAAAAAATTTATAAAAGGAACCACTATACCCTCCTCCATTTCACAAACTTTCATCATTGATACCAAAAAAAAAAAAAAAAATTTACTATTATCATAACCTAAACCCACATTTGATTGTCATAGCTTCCGCGTCAAAGACTGTGGCCGGAAATTTAAAATAAATAAAAAAACAATTAGAAGCCCGCCGGAATATAGGAAATGGTGTTGAATGCACGCTGAAAGCTTGTCGGAGTGAGTCCCACGAAGGTGGCAATGATCATAATGACCAATGACTTTCTCCGCGTAAGGGACCCGTCTATTGAACCCATCCTACATCTTATGCAGGGCTTACTAAATAGTCTTGGAGTAGATCAAAGCTGTCCAAATGAATGGGGTTTTAATTTCATGTTACATATCCAAGTTTGAGGGCAAAACTCATCACAGATGGACCACACGAGAGGAAATAGTTCAGAATTAACTCATAGTGTTAATGTAAGTGTGGCCCACAGAAAAAGCTCTAATTTTTTTTTAATCACTCTACTATGGGTTCACGACTGTTCGATTAAAGTGGGCGAATCAAATTGGCCGGGGGTAGCCCCACTTATTGATTTTCTAGGCCCACACCCCTATTCTCAGAGGGCCTTCTTAACTTCCACATTCTTCTGCAGCTTGTAAGAGGGGACAGCTGGATAGAGGGACATTTTTGTGTGGAAAAAACCAAACAGTGCTCAAAAGACTATAAAAAACGACAAATGGGCTAACGTCATTAATTAAGGGTTTTTTCAACTAATGTCTCAAGGCATTGTCGCCTGCTGCATACTTGTAGTACGAGTGCGCTTTGCCTCCGTCATATCTTAGAAGCCAGCACATGCCTCCATTCATTATGGCTCACATGCTGATATGGTCAGATTATTTAAAGCGTCCATTTTATCGTTACCACAATAAATAAACCATTTTCTCATAATAACGCTTTATTGATGATCCTACGATTTAATGTCTATGATTAAATGCAAGCCATTGAAAATTTTCCTTCCAGTATTCTAAATTTAGTTATAGATAATGATAGTAAGAGTTATTCTTTCAGCATAACATTTCCTAAAATAGCCCATTTAGATCATTTTTCAAAATATGAACAGCTCTGATCATCGAATCAAATCAACATGTTAGCCCCAGTGGGTAGCAATACATAGTGGATATTGAGTTGTGGCAGAGTAAAAAAGCAAATTCTCACTGTACTTTCATCATCGACATTAGTTGATAAAGTCATGATATATGACATCATTATGACATTAGCCCCCTTGTTAGGACTTTTTTTTATCTAGCCTCTTGGGCATTGTTACCCATTTTCCCATATGAAAATGCCTCTCTGCCCAGTCGTCCCCTTGTATGGCTGCAGCAGAATGCAAAAGTCGAGATGGCCTTTTGAGAATGGGGGTTTGGGCCCACTAAATCAATGATTGGGGCCACTCCTTGGTTGATTTGATCCCTTCACTTTAATCAAGCAGTCGTAAACCCACAATAGGATCATTTAGAAAAAAAATTTGAGTTTTCTATGGCCCACACATGCGCTAACGCTATAAGTTAATTTTGAACTGTTTCCTCTGGTGTGGTCCATTCATGATGAGTTTTGCCATCAAACTTGGATAGATGGCATGAAATTAAAACATCATTTATGTGGACGGCTTGGATCTACTCTGAGACTATCCAGTGGGTCTCACATAAGATATATGATGAGTTTAATAGATGAGTCCCTTGTGCAGGAAAGGTCATTTCCGTTAAGACCATTGCCACCTCCGTGGGACCTACTTCAACGAGCTTCTAACATCATTACCTTCATTCCAAAGAACCTCCGAGTATTTTTTTTTAAAGATTTCCGGCCATAATCTCTGGCATAGAAGCTATGACAACCAAATGTGGGTAAGGTAAGTTTAGGTTAGGATAATAGTGCCTTTTTGTGGTAAGTATCCATTATGGGAGTTTATGGAAGGGAGGAGGGTGTAGTGGTTTCCTTTATAACTTTTTTTAATGGGTACGAAAGGTGAGAGCTTGTGAATGCATGCGATGAATTTTGCAATGAGAGACATTGCAATGGATGATTTTTTGAAATGAAAGAATGTTGTAATTGATGAATGTTGAAATGGATGAACAATCATGATTGCCATAACTCTATGTGGGTTGCAGATCCCACAAAAATGGACCCACTTTTGGGCAGTCAAATGGTATCCAAATGAGGTGATTCAAAAGTCATACGAAAGTTCATCAAATTACCTTTCCAACAAGTACAAGATTACCCAAATCAGATATGTAACAACGGAGTTATGACCGTTTTCATTGGATTTGCAAATGATAGTGAGTATTAACAAATGATAATGACTTTGGGCCCACTTTTGACCAATTGAATGATATCCAAATGAGATGATTCCAAAGTTACATGAAAGTTTATCAAACTTCCTTTAAAAAAAGTACAGGATCACCCAAATTGAACATGTAACGAGGGAGTTATGACCATTTTTGCCGATACACACCAACCATCGCTGATACACACTGACCGTCACCGATACTTATTGACCATCAGCAATCGCTGATACTCACTGACCATCGCCGATACACACTGACTGTTACTGATACTTAGTTAGTGAGTATCGGCGATGGTCAATGTGTATCAACAAAAATGGTCATAACTCCCTCATTACATGTCCAATTTAGGTGATCTTCTATTTGTTGGAAATGTATTTTGATGAAATTTCAAATGGCTTTGGAATCACCTCAACTAGACACCATTTGTTTGCTCAAAAGAAGGTCCAAAGTCACTGTCGTTCCTTGATACTCATTGTCGTTTGTAGATCTGACGAAAATGATCATAACTCCCTCGTTACATGCCCGATTCGGGTGATCATGTACTTGTTAGAAAAGTAATTTAATGAACTTTTAAATGGCTTTGGAATCACCTCATTCGGACACTATTTTACTGCCCAAAAGTAAGTTTATTTTTGTGGGTTATGCAACTCACATGAAGTTATAACAATTATGACCGTTCATCCATTTCAACATTCTTCCATTGTAACAATCATCCGTTACAACATGCATCAATTTTAACATTCATCACATTCATCCATTACAATATTCTTTTATTTCAAAATTCATCAATCATAATATTTCTTCATTACAAAATTCATCTACTTCACAAGCTCTTACCTTTTCGTACTTATAAATTTTGTTTATAAAGGGAACTATCACACCCTCTTCTCTTTTGCAAACTCCCATCATTCATACAAAGAAAAGCTACTATTATCCTAACCTAAACCCACCTTTAGCTGTCATAGCTACTACGTCGGAGATTGTAGCTGAAAATCTTTAAAAAAAACACTAAAAAAGGTCGTTGGAATAGAAGAAATGATGTCGGTTACATGTCAAAGGCTCACTGGAGTGGGTCATATAGATGTGGCAACGGTCCTAACGGCCAAAATGGCCTTTCCTGCATTAGGGACCCATCTTATGTTTTATATGGGATTCACTAGATAGTTTTGGAACAGATTCAAGCTGTCCACATGAATAAGGTTTTAATTTTATCTCTTTCATTTTTGCTTTGTTTGTTTCTGTTCTGGCTTTTTGCCTTGCAATAAAATTCTTATCTCTAAAAAAAAAAGTTTTAATTTTATGCCATCTGTTCAAGTTTGAGGGCAAAACTCCTCACGAATGTACCACACCAGAGAAAATAGTTTGAAATTAACTCATAGCGTTAATGCAGGTGTAGGCCATATAAAACTCTTTTTTTTTTTTTTTAAATAACTCTATTATGAGTTTATGACTGTCCGATTAAAGTGAACGGATCATATTGACTGATGGATAACCCTAATAATTGATTTATTGGCCTATACTCAATTCTCAAAAGGCTCTCTCGGCTTCACTGTTTTGTGGCAGTTGTACGAATACAACAAGGCAACAGTGCCTAAAAGGTTAGATAAAAAAATTGTTCCTAAAGAGGGGCTAAGGTTATAATGTTTTCACTGCTCAAGGGCTTTATCAACTAATATCCCTCCTGTCTCCTCGTAAGTTCGTTTCACCTCTGTCGCGACCTTAGAACCCAGCGTGTGTCGCCACACACTTAGGCCCACAATCTGAAATGATTAGATGATTTGAACCATCTATATTCACTTCACTGTCAATCCCAAGTTATTGTCACATAATCACGCTTCATTGATGATCCTAACCATTGATTTTTATATTTGAATTTGATCCATTGAAATTTTCTTTTCATTGTTCGAAGTTCATCTACAGATAGAGATCTTAAAAATAATCCGTTCAGCGTAATATTTTATCATTAATCATATATAATTATATTCCATAATATGGACGGTTTCCGATCATTGGAAAACGCAGAAAGTGGGCTCCACTGGGTATAGACACGCATTGGATCCTGAGTCGCGACGGAGACAAAACGAACACCTCCTTCTTCCCTCCTTTAATCCGTTGCCAACGGATAAGCTTTATCTCCCTCTCTCTCAAAATCATGGCAGTCTCTTCCTGCAATTTCCTGCAACTTCCTTTCTCCAAAACCCTAGCCCTTTCTCCCTCCGCTCCATCTCGCCGTTCATCTTCTCTCTCCTTCTCCCCAATCCGGTCGTCCAAACCTGAAACCCCCCTTCCGTTGATCAGAACCGTCGATTCCTTGACCATCGATCCGATCCACGCCGTCGATCCTTCGCTCAAGTACGCGAACGTCCTGTTCTTCCGATCAGCTTACAATGTCCAGATCGTGGTGGACGAGGATGAGCCGGAGGAGGTGCTTTTGAGGAGGTTCCGAAGGGAGGTTTCGAAGGCGGGGGTGATTCAGGAATGTAAGAGGAGGAGGTTCTTCGAGAATAAGCAGGAAGAGAAGAAGAGGAAGAACAGAGAAGCCAGCCGGAGGAATCGTCGAAGGTAAGATGAGAAACACAGCATTAGTAGATCTCAGAAACCCTAATTTTTTAATTTTTAATTTTTTTTATACTCTTTCTCTGTTGATTATCTATTGCTGAGCTCCTCAATTCAATTACCATATATGTGGCACACTTGTAGGAAATTGGGGTCGTTCATCGGTTGGGCCTCACTGTGGATTGGCTGTAAGCTGAAAATCACGCCCGTCCGGTGATCCAAGATGTTGAATGGATGACAGTTTGAGGATTATAATTGTGGAGTTAGGAAGAAGTCCAACCAATGGTCAACATTCAATGGGCAGAAGCACTCCCACCAACGGTTACAGTGATCTGATTGGTGTGATTTTTGGTGCTTGACCCATCACCCATCCATAACAGTGGCCAATGGATGAATGGTCCAGAGATGGGACATGGGTTCCCTTTCCCTGTGTACCTATCTTTGTGACTAATTTAGGTATTAGCATTTAGCACCAACTCCGGGCCCTTGTTTTGTGAGGTGTATGGTAATATTGGGCTAGATACTATGATAGTTCATGAACACGGATTAGCTGTGACCCTGGATCCAGCCTGGTGGGTGCAACCCTGACCATGGAGCCCACCTCAATGTATGTGTTGTATCTCCACGCCATCCATCTGTTTTGCCAGCTTATGTTAGGGCATGGTCTGAGAAAATGAAGCAGATACAAATCTCAGGTGGACCACACCACAGGAAACAGTGGCCATTGAACACCCACCATTAAAAACTTCCTAGGGCCCACTGTAATGTTTATCTGCCATCCAACCTGTTGATAAAGGTCACACAGACCTGGATGAAGGGAAAAACACAAATAGCAGCTTCATACAAAACTTTTGTGGCCCCCAGGCCCCAATAAGCTTTTAATGGTGGGAATTCTATATCTACTGTGTGGCCCACCTGAGACTTGTAGCTGCCTCATTTTTGGGACCATGCACTAAAATAAGCTGTCAAAACGAATGGGTGGAATGGATATACAATGCATACATTGAGGTGGGCCCCACGGTTGCACCCACCTGGCTGATCCGGGGTTGCAGGCTAATCCTCGTCCGATAGTTCATCACTATTTTCAAAATGGTGGTGGCTCATTCATCTTACACGTGACATATGAGTATGGAAGTCCGAACCTTCTGAATTGAGGGCCTTATTGTGGATGGAGGACAGTCTTCATAGCCTAGAGATCACACTGATTGGATGATCTTAAGCATCTGATTTTGCCTGCTGGATCTGGACAACTGACCACAACATTTTAATGTCCATTTGATATCCAGCAACTGGACGGTTTTGGATCTTTCTATTGGTACTATGGTGCATACATGGTGGTGGGGCACCCGAGTTTTCTGGTTGTAATACATGTATGCCACATGTCTAGTAGTGACAAGCGAGTAACCATCACTTTGAAAATGGTGGTGATCCACCACAGCAGTCCATTGTGATGATATTTAGGCTGGACTAAAGTGTGAATTAGTCAGAGTGTAACAGAGCATTGGTAACACTTCTGTGAAAAGGTGTGGTATGCATTGTAATTTGCATGTGACATCTGAGTTATGGGCTCCTTTCTAAATGGACTATAGCCCAAAAAATCACATTGACTGAACTATAGTAACCAGCTTGATTCACCCACATAATTCCGACGGTGGAGAATTTTTTTTAATCGTCCAGTAGATGGTTGCCAATCAGTTGAACTGGATGACATGATTATCAGTATGACTTTTTGGGCCTTGCTCCCCAAAAGAAAGACGATGGGTTGGGCATTTGGATTGAGTTGCACAGATACTGCATGTACTAGCTAATTTCACAATAAAGGAGACTCTGGCCAATTATGGTACAGCTTGTAATACTAGTGAGGCCTGTACTGAGTGGAAGAGCCTAGAAGTATGTTGAGTTGCCTAGAGTACTGGAGAAATTAATACATAGTCCTGAGAAATTCTTGTAGCACTTTGTTGATTCCAGTGTTTTAAATAGCGAATAGCGTGTAGCATAGCGTTCACCCCTTTGAAGCGTGAGGCGTAAGCTACATAGCGTGTAGCTTACGCTACACGCCGCCACTAGTTTTTTAATCAAGATGCTTGGTTGCACCAATGTCATGATATTCTGTACCAAATTAGACTGATTCATAATGAAAGTTAACAAAATTTCATTGTTTTTGGTGCAACAAAATGGAACCTAAAGTAATAGGAAAAAGGCAATGATCAAGTATAAAGGTAAAGAAAGAGCAATGAAACTGATTTAATATTGTTTTTTATATCAATTTACTAAAATCATTAAAAAGGTTAACTAGTTTTTATTGGAAATGAAAAAATCTAACAAATCATTGAAAACATCATGTGAGCTACATAGCGTGTAGCGTAGTTACTTAGTGTGTAGCGTATGCAATTTATGATGTGGCGTAGGCTACATGCAACTTCAGCTATTTTCATGAGCTACGTAGCGTTAGGGCCATGCTACGCTACTTAGCGTAAGCTACATGCTACATAGCGTAGCTATTTAAAACACTGGTTGATTCTTTAGGTAGATCCTTCTCAAGATATCTAGAACCACAATAGGGATGTAGAAGGATCTTAGACCGTTAGATGGGTGTGATGTGACTTGCTCTAGTGCATCCATGTAAAGCCTTGAGCCTGTAATAGATTAGTTTCTTATTTGCAACTTTACTCTTAAGGTTTGCAACATTCTCTACCTACCATCGAGCCGGCTTTTTCAGACACTCTTAGTGCAGTAAAATATGCTCAAACATCCAAGTCTAGTGCATACTAATAAGATAGGCCATGCATGGGAAAGCTGACTTGGGTTTGTGTTGGGGCATCACAGAAGTATGCACAAGCCAAGAGGCTCTTGGTTATGGCAAGTCCATGTTATAACTACTGCTTTAAGTGAAGTCCTTCTATATAGCATGCTTGAAATATGGATGACCAAGTGGTTTTGGACATTCGCTCTGGAAGAAATCTGATTGATGATGGGATAGAGTCTGAAGCAACTCTTTATCGCTCATGGATGGGTATTTTTCTGCTAGAATAGGAGATCAGGACAGTTCGGAAGTGGGAACTGGATGGCATCTTCTGCCTGATATCTTTCCTATGATAAGATGAAGGGTCAGGGTGAGAGTAAAATCGTCCTTTCTGTTGGCTGTTGATTGTGGAGAAGAACCTAACTTTCAATAACCTTTTAGATAGATAAAGAATAATGGTGAATGGAGTCTCGATGCATGGCTCGGTGGTAGATGCACCACATTTCAACATTGTGGTCATGGGTACGAGTGCCCATGTGGAGTGTGTGTGTGTGTGTAACTGTAAAAAAAAAAAAAAAGGAAAAAAAAAAGAATAATACTGAATGGATGCTTATGTGCTTGCAAGCGGAGGACTTGATGAGCCGATTTTTAGTGCATTGCTCCATATTCCAGGGGTTTGGTGGAAAATCATAATAACTGTTCATGGTGGAATTGGTGATGCTTGACCTGCAGATAAGTTTCTAGAAGCTCGGAATATTGAATTCAAATTGATAAGAGTCAAGATTCTTTGGATTTTGGCTCTCCTGGAAGTGTGGTGATCAATCTTGAAGGTGCACAAGAACATGCATTTAGGAACAAATTAAAAGGTGCTGTAGATGGCTGAAAGGTTCAGAGAGAGTATTGTGTCCTGGGCGATGATGTTTATGAAGTTCGAGGTAATTGTTAATGCTATTCTAAGGAGTTTGAGGGGAGTCTCTTTGATTGTCCTAGAACTTAGAGAGGTCAGTTGTAGGTAATGGGAGAAGTTAGGCAGTCGGAAGCGACTTACATGATTTCCAATCCTTTTCCAAGAGGAATGTGGAAATTAGACTTTGATGGAAGTTCAGGGGTAATCTGGCCAGATAGGGATAGGGGGAATAATGAGCAGGGAGAACTTGCTGCACTTTTGGAGGATCTGATTGGAGCAACAGACTCTAATGAGGATGTTCGCAGTCTATGGGAATGGTTGAAAGAGCTTGTCTTTGAATTAAGCTGCTCCATCAAAGAGCTTGTCAAGATAGTTGGGGGAAACAAAGGAACTAAAGGGGTCCATCCCTAATGGGGTGTTTATGTTGATTCTCCAATATAGAAATGAGCGAAAAAACGACTATTTGTGTTACCTTCAGCAGACCAAGTTACCCTATGTTGGCTGTGCATGAAACTTCTGCTCCGATAATTCTTCTTTCTCTTGAATATTGCAACAAAACAAACAGGAAGCCAAGCGCGATTAGATCATTGTATTTAGGACAAGTTCCTTCCCACTTGAAGGTAGTTTTAGCCTTTTAGGTACACTGGTTCTTACAGCGGAATGTCCCCAGGATTGATTAGATCCCCCATGATGTTCATCTCAACTCTGGTTGCACAATGCAATTGAGCCAAGGGGACAGTTGAGATCTTTTTGCTCCGTTTTAATAGAATGAAGCATTGAGGAAGATATCAGAAGATGACTTTTGCTTACAAATTGACACTGAGACGGGGGTTCATATAGGCTAAAAGATTCTGTTGTTAAGCTAGCAATTAAGCCCATGGTCAGTAGTAAGTTAAGCATAATGGTTTTTGGGCAGGTTCAAAATTGAGTAAAGATTTGGACCATCACACAAAATGAAACTGGAAAAAAAAAGCTGTTAGAAGAGAAAGGGACACCACACTTGGCATGTGAATACATGCACGTGCACACCCTGGCCCGCCATGAGAATGTGTGAAAAAACGACCCCAGCACTCACTAGCCTTTTCTCTAGAAGGGGCTCAAAGGCCTTAGAAGGAAACTCCTGTAGTCATGGGAGCATATTTCCCTTTCCACTTAACAAGGCAGGGATTGAAAACCAGTAGTTTAGAATTACCACAAACACGACAGTTTGTATTATACAGCGGGAGCCTTTTTGACCAATATTGTTGTTCAATTCTGATGTAGCATGCATAGTGGGGCATACCTTTGTTACAAGTGGGCCATGTGTTCAAGATATGGTTGGGCTCAATATGTGTGACTTAGCGGTGGCATGTGGATGGAAAGTTAAATGTTCCAAGGAAAGTCAAGCCATTCTTCACTTGGAAAATCGCTGATAAATAAGTGTCATTTCATTTCCTAGGCATGCAAAGGAAAAGATTCATGGCAAAAAGGATGTTTGCTTAGGAACTTTATTAGTGGGAGACTGTGTGGGACTCTAGGTCTATTTTACTTTAATTTTGTATGGTTTTGATGCAATGTCATGTGGTCCTAAGGTAGCTATTGAATGTGCATGCTTTTGGGGATTAGAGTGATGTAGATGACTCTTTTTGGGTAGTTCTACAAGGGGCCAAGGGAAAAAACGAATTTCATCATCCAATTATCATTTTGAAAAAGTTTGAGCATTGTTTTTTGTAATTGCCCTTGCAATGAGTGACTTATCTATGAAGTGAAACTCTCTTCTCACATCTTATTCTTGTGAAAATTTCTTTTATTTTAAGCATGTTCTCTCACTCCCTCTAGACCAAATTCTCCGGCTGATAACGTCTGCATTATGACTTTGACAGAACATTTTTGCAGGAAAGATAAAGTAAAATATCTATGTAAACAGGCAAACATGCATGAAAAATTTCCTGTATGTGAATAATATCACCGCATGATCAAGATCTTGTGTGCGGTGTTTGAATTGAACTGAGAATTTCTGATATCGAACTTGTTTGCAATTCAAAAGCATTTTCCAATTGTAAATAGTTCTACTCTGCACAAACAAAATGACTCTACATCACATCATCATTATGCAATGAGCCTCATCCCTACTAATTTGGGCAGGCTTTGGCTGTCTCTATAACAAGGGGGACTGTAGGAAAACATTGTTGGCTATTAACTTCATTCCATTCTTTCCAGGCGGTGGGTGCCGAGATTCCCATCATCGGCAGATGCAGATGCTGCTGCTAAGAATGCCAGATCTGCAGAAGACTCAGAAGATAACTGGGAAATGCCAGTAGGAGACATTCCTTACTGACACGTTTCTGAGCATTCCATAGAATCGGAAGTGCTTTACTTTCACATATTTTTTTCCTGTAGCGGGTAAGTGTTTGTAAGAACAATGTAACTATTTTCCTTCTGAAAATTGTCATTGCCTTTCATGTGGAAGATGATGAGATTCGAGTTACTTAAAGAGGCTCCTTCAGTTCCACATTAGTTCGTCCTGAGTCGGGTCACGATTGTGATCCTTCCCTTGCATGGTTTAAATCTGTGTTGGAGCTCATATCAGACGTCGCTCAACAAATGATGCATCATAGAACAATGCAGAAGTCCCATATGTAGTGCTGTGGCAAAACTTGATGTATGCATGCATTTGGCAAGATTTAAACCATTACTCAGTCCTTTTGTATTTTCTTTTGATATTTTATTGTATGGGCGGAGAAATGCTTCCGGTGTTGGCAGGTATGATGTTCCTATAGGGATTTTGGAGTCGGGTATGAGATAATATACGATGCTTGACTCTAGAATATCACAATTTGTACAAATGAAAACCCATGGTTCAGTCATCCAATAGTTAATTTGATGGACCCCTACTCTAGATGGCCTGCGTCCCAAAAGCATTCTAGATGGAAAACCCTAACCTTTCAAATTGTGGCTGGAAAATAAACGGTTAAGAAAGAAAATACAGCAAGGGTCCATATTTAGCTAAAAAATAAAAATAAAAATCAAAGAGTTGAATGGGATCCTCAATCTTATGAACTTTTGGGTTGAGAGGGAATCCATGATCTGAGTCATTGTAATCAATGGTTTGGCATTGAACCATGGGCCTGAAAACCTGAGTTTATCATTGATATTCTGGTGTTCGAGCATCGGGTAGTACCTCTTTCAATGTTGGTTGTGGAAAAGAATGTGCTTTCGGGGAATGAGGAAATAGAAAACCCTGTCGGAATCCCAAAATGTGGAAACATGAAGTCAGAAACGAGGGGAAAAAAAAAAACCTTGCTCGTCCTGTTTTGTTTTGCACGTCATTTTCCAGGATAAAAGGTTAACGGTCAATATCATGGAGCGCTGGAAGTCCACAATTAACTTTTTTTTTTTTTGGAAAATGATTTTTACTCTTAGAAAAAACTAGGAAAAGAAATTGATTTATAGGCGGATGGGCAGAGTGGATATACAATTTATGTTATAAGCGGATGAAAGCGTTAAGCTCTTAAATGTGCATATTCTAATCCCATTTATCACTAATATTGCATAATTTCTATGCTTATGGACTTATTTTAGCTAATGATTTTGTGATTATAAGATGAATGGAAGACTTTACTGAAAGGAGGACTAAAGGACAATTTTAGGGGGCGTTTGGTAAAACTTAATTTCACGACTTATCACTTAAAAATCCTATTTTTAGTGATTTTAGTAATTCAGACCGTTTGGTAATTAAAAAAATTTAAGTGCTTAATTGAAAAAATCACTTAAATTAAGTGGATTATTTTAAGCCATGACAACTTGACTTAAAACTTATAGCTGAATGCGGTAAGTGGTTCCTCTTTAAGTTTTTAGATAAAAATTGACAAAAGTATCCCTATTAACATTTAATAATGGCAAGGATTACCCTTCTTTGTTTACTTTCCTATCTATGACACCATCCTACGCAAGTACTTGAAGTCACTAAATTCTATAAGCCCTAGCATAATGTATGTATTATATCTACATGGTCTATCCATTTGGAGAGATCATTTTAAGGCATGAGCCCAAAAATGAGACAAGTCCAAACCTTAGGTGGACCACACCACTGAAAGCAATGCGGAATGCCACATTGAACTGCCCACCATTGAAACCTTCCTAGGGCCCACCATGATGTTTATTTACCATCAACCCTGTTCATAAGAACACAAAGACCTAGATTAAGGGAAAACACAAATATTAGCTTGATTCAAAACTTTTGTGGCCGTAATAAGTTTTTAATGGTAGTTTTCAGACAAATTACCAAACAGATTTTTCAGTTCTTATAAGTACTTAAATTCAGCACTTTAAGTTCTCGGTACTTAAATTAATTTTCAGGCTTAATTTTTCAGTTTACCAAACAGCACCTTAATATGTATTGAAGATCAAAGAAAAAAAATAAAAAAAAAGAGTGAAGAAAAGAAGCAAGGAGAAGAAAAGAAAAGAAGAAGAGTCACCCTGGCCGATTGATCGGTTGGCTTGACTGATTGATCGCTAGGGTGGTCGATTGATCTCCTGGCCTAGCCAATTGATCGGCCACTCTGTATATGTTGCTGGACAGAAAAGTGTCCCACCGATTGATCGCTTAGCCCGAGCGATCAATCACTCTAACCATCAGAACTTAGATTTTTTGCAGAAAACTCTCTGGACACTTTTTGGTCCAATCGATCAATCGCCCGGCCATCACCGATTGATCGCCCATCATCACCAATCCATCGCCCAGCTCCAGAGATCAATCGCTCAGATTATAAAAAATTAGGAATTACTGCTGAACTCTCAGGACACTTTTTGCTCCCATCGATTGATCGCCCAACCTTGATCAATTGATCGCTAGGACCCACCGATTGATCGCTCAGCCAGTCGATCAATTGCCCAATTGCTCAAGTTCAGAAATTGCTATTTTCGGTTCATATTTCTCTGCGCGGTGCGTAAATTTTACGCAAATTCTCGAAGATTCTGCGTTACGAAAGCTTGAAAGCTATAAAAGGGGTCCTCCACTACGTTCCTAAGGCATCCTAGAGGAGATCTATCATAGTGGGAGTTGTTTTTGGAGTTCTATACTTTCTCTTCTTAGTTTTACTTCTAGTTCTTCATGTTTTCATTAATTTTTCTGTTTTTCTTTAGCATGGCCGGCTAAACCTCTTAGCTAGGGCTAAGAGGTGAAGCTTGTGGTAGATCTAAGATGCTTCAATTCGTTTTTATTGGTTTCAAGTTGGATTTTGATTGAAGAACAATGGTTTGTTAAGTTTGAATAAAGTTCTAAGTAGTTTTTCTTAATCTTATGATGACTCATGGATGTTTGGAAGAATTGCTTTAGTTCTTAATTGTTTTGTATAGATCTAGACCTGTACGCTTCGAGGAATCGGATTCAAGACGCTCTAGACTTGGTTCTTCATGTGGGAACTTCAAACTAAAGTTCTACTTTTTATAAGAAGTTTGAAGTATGTGTTGATTGTTCATATGATTTGGATGAAGTTTAAATCATAATATAGTTAAGCTTAGTGACGTGTTTGATGATTATTATGATTGTGATCTTAACCTATTGGAACTAGGATTGACCTATACATTGAGTGTGCTCAAGTCCTAACTTGAATTGAGTGAATCATGTTGATGAACAACACATGGGACAGACTGTTTTGCTAAATTAATCGTTCCATATTCCGGCTAGATAGGATTTGATTTCGATTCTAGTTGTGTAATTGAGAAACCAAAGTGAATTATGCATCAATGATCGCTACAAGTGGATCCTCGACACCCTAATGCTTCCTTAGATTGTTAATTTCATCTCACAGTACAGCTTATTCTCATACATTCACAATTACAGATTATTGTAGTTTGGTTTCAAGTAGAGATTATTAGAAGAAACTCTGAGAATTCTTATATTAGTCCCTGAGAACGATCTCGGTCTCTACCGAATTATTACTACATCGCAACCCTACACTTGTGGAGTGATCAAGTTTTTGTCACCGTTGCCGGGGATTTGACGGTTTTAACAGAATTTCTGAAGGTAGTTTCTATTGAAATTTTTAGGAATTTTTCTATTAGTACTAACTTAGTTTGTTTTATTTTGATTTTTCTTTTGCAGGGATTTTAGGAAGTTGAAGAAGAAGTAAGTTGGGCATCTTAAGTTCTCAAATTAAGTTCTGTCCTTTCAACCTTACTCTCCTTCTTTCCCTATTCATTCCTATCCTATTCATCTCTTGTAGAGTGGGTGGAGACTCCTTTTTGGATCTCTGATAAGTTGGCCTTGAGCCACCTTGATTCCTATTAGTCGACATTGCCGTCTTGGATCACCTTGTGCTTAGAGATTTCTCTTCTCAAATCTATTCCTCTTTCTTCTTTTTTTACACTTTTCTCAAAAGATTCAAAGAGTGGGCGGGGAGTTCTCTGAACCCCTATTGATCAGGAGAAATCGGTCTCTATCTTTGCTTCTGGCTCAGCCATTGCATGACACCTTGTGCTTCGGTCTTAGAGAGGAGTAAAGAAAGGAAGGAAAAATTCTTCTTTCTCGTTTCATTCTTTTGAATTTGCATGCCCCATTGGGTTCGGGATTCGAATAATCATTTAATCAGTGAAGGGGAAATTGTTGAAGGAATTGATAAGGAACCACATGCTAAGAAGTATCTAGATTTTCAAATTTCTTCTGATAGTATGGATGAAAATCAATCAAATCCTAGGGTCAATCAAAATTTGGGCCCGAATCAAACTGAAACAGGAGAGAATGAGGTTGAGAATGTTCCCTAACCTAGAACTTTATGTGACTACTTGCAACCAGCAAGAGCGGGCACTCCCTCATGCATAATCTTTCCATTCAATGCAGGGAATATTGATCTTAAACCAGGAGTAATCCAACTCCTTCCTAAATTCTATGGATTAGACATCGAAAGCGCGTACCAACACATTAAAGAGTTTGATGAGGTAATAGCAATGTTGCACTTTGCGAACATATCCGATGATGTGATACGACTTAAGTTGTTCCCTTTTTCACTTAAAGAGAAGGCTAAAGCTTGGCTTCATGCATTAAGGCTAAGATCAATAGGCACATGGACTGAGATGACTAGGGAGTTCATTAAAAAGTTCTTCCCTACTCACAAAACAATCAATCTTGAATGCATGCCCACATCCTGGCTACAAAAGTTGGCAGGTAATAAGTTTTTTTTATGAAGGATTGACTTCACCCATGCGCCAATTCGTAGAGATGATGTGCAATGGAGAATTCATGAACAAAGAGGCTGAGGAAGCATGTGACTATTTTGATGTTTTGGCTGAGAATGCACAATCTTGGGATACATCCAATCCATCAAATCCCAAGACAAGCCAACAAAAAGAAAAGGGAGAAATTTATGTCCTATCCGAAGAAGATGACATACGTGCATGTATAGCTAGCCTCACAAGAAAAGTCGAGGCCATGGAATTGAAGAAAGGAGAGAAGGTTAACTCGAAAGAAGTTGAAATTATTTGTGGAATTTGTGCTGGAAATCAACATGTAACACAGGATTGTCCTACAATTTCTGCATTTCAAGAAATCTTACAAGAACAATCAAATGCCATAAACAATTATCAACGACCATTCAGTGCTCCCAATTCAAACACGTATAATTCAAGTTGGAATAACCATCCCAACTTCAGTTGGAGGAATGGTCCATCTGAGAATGCAAACAACAACCCAAAAGCTTCGCTTGAGGAGATGTTGCGTGCATTCATCTCGACCCAAGATGAATACAATAGAAATAATTCTCTGAAAATAGATGGGTTCATGCAAGAACAAATGAAAATCAACAAGAATTCATCTCAAACCATTAACGACTTGAAGACATCTATGGCTAGAGTTGAAACACATTTGAGTGCTAGGGAGAAAGGCACACTTCCTGCCCAACCTCTCCCTAATCCGAGAACCCAATATGTGATACAAGATTCTAGCCTTTCCTCCAAAAATTCGGAGCATGTTCAAGCTATCATCACCTTAAGGAGTGGTAGGACAATCGATAAATCTAAGCCCGTGAAGACCCCAAAGCCTAATGATCCGGAAAAGGCCAAAGATGATGATAGCTCTAACGACACTCCACAAGAAAGAACCGGAAAGGCAATTCAAGCCGGTTGTTCCCTTCCCTCAAAGGTTGATTTCACCAAAAATTTGGAAATCCTTGAAGTTTTTAAGCAGGTGAAGATCAACATCCCGTTGTTGGATGCTATAAAACAAATACCATCTTATGCCAAATTTCTGAAGGAATTATGGATAGTCAAAAGGAAACACAATGTTCATAACAAGGTACTTTTGACTGAAAATTTGAGCTCAATTATCAAGCAAGAGGTACCCCAAAAATACAAGGATCCAGGTAGTCCTACCATCTCATGCATCATAGGTGACTATCGGATCAAGCAAGCCTTACTTGACTTAGGGGCAAGTGTTAACCTCATCCCATACTCGGTCTATGAACAACTTAGGTTAGGTGAATTAAAACACACAAAAACCACGCTCCAACTTGCTGATAGATCCATTCGTATACCGAGGGAGGTGATTGAAGATGTCTTGGTCCAAGTTGGTAAATTCTATTATCCAGTGGATTTTATTGTCTTGGATACACATCCCGTGATAGGTACCAGGTACCGGTGCTCAAATTCCCGTTATACTTGGCCGCCCTTTCTTAGCCACTTCAAATGCAATTATTAATTGTAGAAACAGGCTGGTACAAATGTCCTTTGGAAATATGACACTCGAGCTGAATATTTTTTATTTATGCAAACAACCACAGGAAGTTGATGACGAGGTCCACAAAATAAATCTAATTGAATCATTCGTGGAAGATACATCCCCCTTGACATTCTATTCCGATCCTTTGGAGGCATGTTTGGCCCACTCTCATGGGATTGACAATGACACAATACGAGAGATGGATGCCATTTTAGATGTTATGCCGGTACTTGATAATAAAAGATGGAAGGCACCATTTGAGCCTTTGACCTTAAGCGAGAACAAGCCTATTCCATCCAATATCAAAGCACCAAAGCTCGACCTAAAACCATTACCCATTGATTTGAAATATATTTATTTAGGTCGAGATGAGACATATCCGGTAGTGATTTCTTCCCACTTGGATAAGGTGTAAGAGAGTAGGCTGATTGCTACTCTAAAAGAACATAAGAATGCCATCGGATGGTCTATTGTGGATCTCAAAGGCATAGACCCCTTGATTTGTACTCATCGCATACACCTTGAAAAGAATGCGAAAACATCTAAGCAGCCATAAAGACTCCTCAATCCAAACATGAAAGAGGTGGTTAAGGCCGAGGTGTTGAAACTATTAGATGTGGATATCATCTACCTAATATTCGATAGTCAATGGGTGAGTCCAACTCAGGTGGTGCCTAAGAAATCCGGGATAACCATTATAGCCAATGCCAACAATGAACTTGTGCCAACCAGGGTCACCATCGTTTGGAGAATGTGCATTGACTATAGGAAGCTAAATACAGTCACGAGGAAAGACCACTTTCCCTTACCATTTGTTGATCAAATTTTAGAAAGGTTAGCGGGTCATTCCCATTTTTTCTTCCTCGATAGATATTCGGGATATAACCAAATAGAGATCGCCCATGAGGATCAAGAGAAGACAACATTCACATGTCCATTCGGAACTTTTATTTATCGGAGGATGCCGTTTGGACTGTGCAATGCCCCTGCCACATTTCAGCGTTGTATGTTGAGCATTTTTCATGATATGGTGAGAACAATTCTCGAAGTCTTCATGGACGACTTCTCAATATTTATCAGAAACTTTGATGAGTGCCTTGGGTACTTAAAAACTATTTTGAAAAGGTGTGAAGACAAGAACCTTGTGCTTAATTGGGAGAAATGTCACTTTATGGTTCAAAAGGGAATAGTCCTTGGTTACATTATCTCAGCTAAAAGAATCGAGGTGGACAAGGCTAAAATCGATATTATCTCCGACCTTCCATCACCTAAGAGTGTACGAGATGTGCGGTCCTTTTTAGGACATGCTGGATTCTATAGGAGGTTTATCAAGGACTTTAGTACTCTCTCGTCCTCTATGTAACCTCCTTCAAAAGGAAAACTCATTCGAGTGGAATGAGGAATGCCCAAATACCTTTATCAGACTTAAATGTATGTTAACATGTGCTCCTATAATGCAACCACCTGATTGGAGCATTCCTTTTGATATCATGTGTGATGCCAGTGATTACGCTATTGGGGCAGTTCTAGGCCAGAGAAAAGAGAAGAAGCCCTATGTCATCTACTATGCAAGTAGAACTCTAAACTCGGCTCAAGCAAATTACACCACTACGGAAAAGGAACTCTTAGCCGTAGTATTTGCTTTAGACAAGTTTCGATCCTACTTGATCGGATCCAAGATCATCATATTTACCGATCATGCTGTTCTTAAGTACCTTCTTTCTAAGAAGGATGCTAAGCCGTGTTTGTTGCGATGGATCCTCCTACTCCAAGAATTTGATATAGAAATACGAGACAAAAAGGGAGTAGAGAACGTAGTGGCTGACCATCTCTCACGACTTGTTCTCTCCGATTCCTCTGAGACAACTGTGATCAACGACATGTTCCCCGATGAACAACTTTTCTAAGTCTCCCAATTACCATGGTATGCAGACATTGCTAACTATCTTGCTATAGGTATCATTCCAACACATTGGAAAAAGCAAGATAAAGATAAATTCTTCAGTGAGGTAAGAAAGTTCCTGTGGGATGACCTATACTTGTTCAAGTACTGTCCCGATCAGATTATAAGGAGATGTTTGCTGGATGATGAACAATACAGTATCATCTCCTTTAGTCATTCTCAAGCATGTGGTGGCCACTTCTCGACCAAGAAGACATAGCCAAAATTCTGCAATGTGGGTTCTATTGGCCCACCATGTTCAAAGATACATATGAGTTTTGTAAGGTTTGTGAGCCATGTCAGAAATTGGGAGGAATATCCCGTCGAAATATGATGCCACTCAATCCCATCTTAACAATCGAATTATTTATTGTTAAGGCATCGATTTCATGGGCCCATTCCCATCTTCTTTTGGAAATTTATACATCTTGCTTGCCGTCGATTATGTTTCGAAGTGGGTCAAGGCGATTCCTTCCCGAACCAATGACCATAAAACAGTCATTCGTTTCTTAAATGAAAACATTCTTTCTCGGTTTAGAACCCCTCGAGTCATTATTAGTGATGGAGGGGCTCACTTTTGTAATCGGCCATTTGAAGCTTTACTCCCTATTATACACAAACAAGTGGACAAGCCGAGATATCCAATAGGGAAATTAAACATATTCTTGAGAAAACAATAAACCCCAATCGCAAGGATTGTTCGTTTCGACTTACCGACGCGCTTTGGGCTTACCGTACAGCTTTCAAAACTCCTATTGGAATGTCACCCTATAGACTTTTTTATGGGAAAACTTGTCACTTGCATGTGGAGTTGTAACATAGGGCATATTGGGCGCTTAAGAAGATGAATTTCGATTCTGACAAAGCGAGCTCGCTGCGCAAGCTTCAATTGAATGAACTTGCAGAACTCCAGAATGAGGCATATGAGAATTCGAGAATTTACAAGGATAAGATGAAGGTGTTCCATGGTAGGAACATCATTCGTAAGACTTTCACGATCAATCAAAAGGTCCTTTTGTATAACTCTCGCTTACATTTGTTTCCGAGAAAATTGAGGTCTCGATGGACCGGTCTCTTCATTGTCAAAATTGTTTATCCATATGGGACTGTGGAGTTGTTGAATCCAAGGAATGATAATATCTTTAAAGCCAATGGTCAGCGTTTAAAGCCGTTCTTTGAGAACTTTCCTTCAGAAGGTATGTCCATACCTCTGACTGATCCCGTATATCAGGATATTTGATCTCCTAGTCTGATGGAGGTATAACGTAGCTTAGGATTAGGATTTTATGCTTTTTGTTATTTATTTCAATAGGCTTGTTACAAGGAGGTAGAATTTCAATTTTTTCCTCTCTCAGATGTTCTCATTCCTCACTCCCTTTATTTTTCTCATTGCTCTCATGTTTTGCTCATTACATATCTCTTACATTGAGGACAATGCCAGATTTGGTTGGGTGTGTGTGATCACTAGCATGAATCTCGTGTTTTGTAACATTTCGAGCAATAGATGTAGAAAATTGTTCAATTTTTTACTTTGAAACTCCGTTGGAAAACTTTGTTTCTATGCGCTTAGGATGGTGTGAGTACAAGAAGAAGCGATACGGAGTGCATAGTGTTGAAATTCTTGAACAATTTCTAAGATAACAGTTTTATATGTGTATTCCCCTATTTTTATGATTGATAGAAAATTTGAACATTTTTACACCTAGTTCACATTACACGATTTTCATGTTTTGAAAAGATTATGTAGAATTGTGGATTAGCTAGGTTTGGATTTGAGTTGTTGAGTAACCAAGCTGGGGTACGAAAATAACGAAAGATATGGATTTATAAAAATCCTACTAATGTGTGTAAAAAGGAAAGAAATGATGAAAATATCGTGGAAAATTTCAAAAAGGGCTACCTATTACCAACCGGGGGATGGTCTACCCATAACCAAAGTTGGAAATGGTAAGTAGTGTGAAAGCCGTTGGAAGGACGGTAAGGCAAATTCCTGCCAAAGGCTTGATGTTGATCTGTATACTTTGAAATCCATACCTTAGCTAATTTATGAAGAAGATAATCCAGAATTTTCATGAGATGAGCATCCACTGAGCACACTAGGTTAAATTGTTTGAATCATTCTATTTATCAATCAATCAGCGGGAATTTCATATGGGCGCTTGTTATATTCTGAGAGGCTTAAGGTTTCAACTTCCATCGCTAAGTGTTTCTGATCCTGGCACTTGCATACCTTTGAGTGTATAGAGGCATGGTTTCTGAAGGAGAGTTGAATTTTGGAGAATGGAACTTGTTTCATGCATGTTTTGCTCGGGACTAGCAAAATGCTAGTTGGGGGTGTATTGAGCTCTTAAATGTTCTATTCTAACCCCATTTCATCAATAACATTGCATAATTTCTATACTTATGAACTTATTTTAGGCAACGATTTTGTGATTGTAGGATGAAAGGAAGACTTCACTGAAAGGAGGACTAAAGGACAATCTTAATATGTATTGAAGATTAAAGAAAAGAAGCAAGAAAAAGAGTGAAGAAAAGAAGCAAGGAGAAGAAAAGAAAAGAAGAAGAGTCACCCTGGCCGATTGATCGGTTGGCTTGACCGATTGATCGCCAGGGTGGTCGATTGATCTCCTGGCCCAGCCGATTGATCGGCCACTCTGTATATGTTGCTGGACAGAAAAGTGTCCCACCGATTGATCGCTTAGCCCGGGCGATCAATCGCTCAAACCATCAGAATTTAGAGTTTTTGCAGAAAACTCTCTGGACACTTTTTGGTCTGATCGATCAATCACCCGGCCATCACCGATTGATCGCCCATCATCACCAATCCATCGCCTAGCTCCAGCGATCAATCGCTCAGATTATAAAAAATCAGGAATTACTGCTGAACTCTCAGGACACTTTTTGCTCCCATCGATTGATCGGCCAACCTTGATCGATTGATCGCTAGGACCCACCGATTGATCGCTCAGCCAGTCGATCAATCGCCCAATTGCTCAAGTTCAGAAATTGCTATTTTCGGTTCATATTTCTCTGCGCGGTGCGTAAATTTTACGCAAATTCTCGAAGATTCTGTGTTACGAAAGCTTTGAAAGCTATAAAAGGGGTCCTCCACTACGTTCCTAAGGCATCCTAGAGGAGATCTATCATAGTGGGAGTTGTTTTTGGAGTTCTATACTTTCTCTTCTTAGTTTTACTTCTAGTTCTTCATGTTTTTATTAATTTTTCTGTTTTTCTTTAGCATGGCCGGCTAAACCTCTTAGCTAGGGCTAAGAGGTGAAGCTTGTAGTAGATCTGAGATGCTGTAATTCGTTTTATTGGTTTCAAGTTGGATTTTGATTGAAGAACAATGGTTTGTTGAGTTTGAATAAAGTTCTAAGTAGTTTTTCTTAATCTTATGATGACTTATGGATGTTTGAAAGAATTGCTTTAGTTCTTAGTTGTTTTACATAGATCTAGACTTGTGCGCTCTGAGGAATCGGATTCAAGACGCTCTAGACTTGGTTCTTCATGTGGGAACTTCAAACCAAAGTTCTATTTTTTATGAGAAGTTTGAAGTATGTGTTGATTGTTCATATGATTTGGATGAAGTTTAAATCATAATATAGTTAAGCTTAGTAACAGGGTTTGATGATTATTATGATTGTGATCTTAACCTATTGGAACTAGGATTGACCTATACATTGAGTGTGCTCAAGTCCTAACTTGAATTGAGTGAATCATGTTGATGAACAACACATGGGACAAATTGTTTTGCTGAATTAACCGCTCCATATTCCAGCTAGATAGGATTTGATGTCAATTCTAGTTGTGTAATTGAGAAACCAAAGTGAATTATGCATCAAGGATCGCTACAAGTGGATCCTCGACACCCTAGTGCTTCCTTAGATTGTTAATTTCATCTCAAAGTACAGATTATTCTCCTACATTCACAATTACAAATTATTGTAGTTTGATTTCAAGTAGAGATTATTAAAAGAAAGTATGAGAATTCTTATAGTAGTCACTGAGAACGATCTCGGTCTCTATCGAATTATTACTACATCGCAACCCTACACTTGGAGAGCGATCAGAAAGTTAAATTGATACGGGGGTCCCTGAAAGGTGGGAACTGCTATCCGACCATGATGGAGCTGTCCATTTTCTATGGACAGTAATATGGGTAGCCTGGCCATTTGGACAGGCTCATGCTTGTGTATTCGGAATTGATGGAACAGACCTGGATGTGCGTCGGAGCTATCTGTTGTTGATTTGTGTGGATGTATATGGATGTATGTGTGGATGTATGTGCTTATTATTAATATTTATTTTTTCCACGAATGTTAGTATAATACAATAAGTTAGACCATTTGGAGATTTCTATATTATTGATCATAGATAAAGTATGTTTTGGAGGTTTAGAACTTTGCCAAATTGTCCTATTGGACAGTCCAAGGTTGGATAGATGGGAATGTTTTCGTTATTTTTCATTTATATACTCTGCCATTGGTTTCATGCGCCATCTCCCCTATTCTCTCTAGATATATTTTTTATGTTTATTTCCATTGTCAATAATCCACACTATGTGTGGATACTTGACGTGAAAATTAAATATATGATAAATATATCTGGAGAGATAGGGGGAGATGCTGCCGAAATTTAGGCTTGGGCATAAAAATAAAAATAATGAAAGCATTTCAATCTATCCATCCTTAGATGGGCGACTGGTTATATATTATCATTTAGTATAGCAAGTTAGGGTACTGTTCGGCCCGTAAATGTTCACAACATTGGAAACACACAAAATAACCTAGAAAGACATGAAAGGATGGATCAAATCAGAGAAAACAAGAAAATTAACATTTTTATGTTGCTTTTGCATACCTCCCAAGCATGCGCAAGGATCCCAAGCATGCGCACGCACCTCAGAAGCATGCACACACTTCCCTGAGACACGAACATGATGAACCAACCGTTCACAAACACACTGCATGACTAAAAGTTGCTTGCGCATACCTAGAAGTTGCTTAGGTATACCCGGGATCTGCTTGCGCATGCTCGGGATCTGCATGTGCATACCCAGGATGCATGCGCAAGCAATTTCAGGCATGCGCATGACAGTTAGTCAGGAAATTTTGCCTATAAATACCCCAATACGTCTTTGTGACGGGACAAAGATAATTCTGACTCGAAATCCGTGCCAGAATACCCTAGGCATTCGCAAGCTCCCACCGAACCCCTTACCGGAAACCTCGCTGGAACCCAAAACCCATCGTCGGATTCCTCGTCTGAGCTACATCATTCTGACGTACTAGGAGAAGACCTTTGTGCATGTCAATTGGACTGATTTCACCATCTATGTCCAAAAAAGTTCCTTGTGCATGCCTCGGAAGTGCTTGCGCATACCTCAGATGTCTTGTGCATGCCTTGGAAGTCCCTGCGCATACCTCGGATGCCTTACGCATACCTTGAAAGACTTAAGAAAGATGTTTTCTCAAAGGAAGTTCCTTATGCATGCCTCAGAAATGCTTGCGTGTAGCTCGGATGCCTTGCACATGCCTCAGAAGTGCTTGCGCATATCTCGGATGCCTTGCACATGCCTCAGAAGTACTTGCTGTTCGCTCCCCAAGTGTAGGGTTGTGATGTAGTAATAATTCGGTAGAGACTGAGATCGTCCTTAGGGACTAATTCAGGAATTCTAAGAATTTCTTCAAATATTCTCTAATTGAAATCTAACTAAAGCTAAATCTGGAAATAGGATATAGATGGGTAATCTGTATTTTAAGATGAGTTTAACAATTTAAAAGAAGCACTAGAGTGCCAAGGATCCACTTGTAGCTATCCTTGATGCATAATTCGTATGGTTTCTCAACTACACAACTAAAATCGAAATCAAATCCTATTAGCCAGATAATAGAGCGATTATTTTATCAAAACAATCCAACACATGTGTTGTTCATCAACATGATTCCCTCAATTCAAGTTAAGACTTGGGTACACTTAATTGCATAGGCCAATCCTAGCTCCAAAAGATTAATGTCACGACTATGATAATCATCAAACCCTGTCACTAGATTTAACTAATGTCATAATTTGAACTTGATTCAAATCACATAGATATGCAACAAACAAATCGAATTTTACAGAAAAGATAGAACTTTGGTTTGAAATTCCCACATGAAGAACCAAGTTCTAGAGTGTATTGAATCCGATTCCTCGGAGCATATAGATCTAGATCTTTGTAAAACAACTAAGAACTAAGTAAAATCCTTCCAAACATCCATGAGTCATCATAAGATTAAGAAAAACTACTTAGAACTTCATTCAAACTTAACAAACCATTGTTCAACATTAAAATCAATCTATGAAACTATAAAAACAAATCAAAACATCTTAGATCAACTACAAGTTTCCCCTCTTAGCCCTAGCTAAAGGGTTTAGCCAACCATGCTAAACGAAAACATGAAATTTAAACTAAACATGAAGAACTAGAAAGAAAACTAAGTAAAATGAGTTGTAAAACTTCAAATTCGTCCTTCTCCACCTCCCAATGCAATAGCTCTCTTCTAGGATACCATAGGAACGTAGTAGAGGTGCCCTTTTATAGCAAAAGTCTGCCACCGACTTGAAATCTTCTGGAATTGCGTAACTCCTTACGTAGTTCCATAGACAGGTGATTGATTGGAATGTAGTCTCCAATTGATTGGATGATGGTCGATGGATCGTAAAAGTGTCCAGAGAGTGGCTATTTTTCATCACTACTTCTGATTGATTGGAACACCCCTGATCAATTGATCGGAACTCCTCCAATGGATCAAAATTCTGTCCAGAGAGTTATTAAAAAATTCAGTTTTTCGGGTGAGTCTGATGAATGGTCCGATTGATCAGAGACCCATCAGAACGTCCTCCGATTGATCGAAGACCTAACGATGATCCATCGAAACTGCCTGTTTCTTCAATTCTTTCTGCTTTCTCTTCGAACTTTCTTCACTTGATTTCTTCTTCTCTTTCTTATTTTTTAATGATCTTTTGAAGTGCTCTTTAATCTTCAAAATGGTGGAATCTGTTTCATCCTGTAATTACAAAATCATGCATTAGGTAGGTCTTTAAACATATAAATCATGCATAGTTAATGATGAAATGGGGTTAGAATATGCACATTTAAGAGCTCAACACTTGCGCATACCCCTAATGTCTTGCGCATACCTCGGAACTCTAAAAAAGATGTTTTCTTAAAGAAAGTTCCTTGCACATGCCTGGGATGCTTGCGCATTACCGGGATGCTTGCGCATGCCTCTAGAACATGTGCATCCTCCCAGAAGCATGCGCAATAGGAATTTTGACCTTAAAATCGTGTTATTTTAGCTATTTTATGATAAATGGTCATATTCTCGATATTTGTGCATGTGCACACTTCCATGAGCAATGTCTGTTAGTGCACTTTTCTGTGGCATACTAGTGCACCTTGTTTGTCAATCACTTAGGTCAGTGAGTCTAGTGTCGGTTGAGCTTGAATGAAGACGAAGACAGAAGACTCAAGTGGCCCTGCTGCATCAAGGAAGAAGAAACAAGTAAAAGTGATGCCTTGGTGTGCCTTAACCTTGACCAAAACCCAACCCTTAACCTCTTGATGACCTTGACTATATTAGGAAAACCTTTAGTCATCATAGATTGGCCCTAGGTGTCCCAAAAGATCACCCATACTATAGCCTAAGAGATTGGTTTGTGACAAAGTGGGTCAGCAAAACCATTTGGCAGAACCCAGGACTGTCCGACTGGTCACGACCGGTCGGACTAGCCCCCAGTCCAAATAGCAAACAGCTTTAGTGTGCAGGCCATTAGGTCGACCGGTCGGACAGACCCCTCCCCCCCCCTCTAGACAACGTACTCTCTGTCTTTCCTGGCCGTTGGCTGATCGGTCGGGACCAGTCAGGACAGGTCGGGATCAGCCATTTTTTGCCTGTTTTCTGTCCGTTTGGACCTCTTTTATAAAGGGGCTTGGCTCATTTTGAGGGGCAAGCAGAGGGATTTTGAGAGGAGTGAGCCACCATTGTTGGAGACCAATTGAGGCTCATTCCTAACCTACGCAAGGCATCTTCCTTGTGCTTTAACATAAGATTGGAGCATTCCAAGCTCATGAAGAAGATAACCTTCATCCCCTCTTGATCTCTAGAGTTTGGATCTTCCTTGATAGTCATATCCTTATCTAAATCTCTAAGATGAGATCCTTGTAGGTGAGTAACTCTAGGCAACCCATTCCTATTAGTTGTAGAGTTCTCAAACCTACCCTCCTATCACCTTGGGCATCTCAAAGGCATCACAAGTAATGTGATTGATCAAGTGTAGCTAAGGCATTGGCGACGCAATGGCAACACGATCGAGTGAGCAAGGGAAGCTGATTGAAGCACCGGAGAGCGGAGATCAAGCAACCCGAATCGGTGCTGAACAAGGGGCTCATCCGACAAGTAAGGTTGTCTTTGTTGAGAGTCCATCCACAATTCTCTATGAGAGTTGAGTGTTGAGTTTGTTTGTAAAACTTGAAATAGGGACGTTGGCCGTTCCTTGGCCTGTTTGTTGGCCTAAAGACTATCGATTGTTTAGCACTCCTTAGCCCGTTTGCCGGGCCTAAACAAAGTCTCCAAGGGGGAGCCTCCGACACGGGAGTGAACGTGCATTCGGATTGAGAGTTAGCCTATGTCCAAAACTCCGTTTGGGTTGAGAGTTAGCCCTTTGTCCAAAACTCCGGTTATAGTTGAGAGGTGAACCGGGAAAACCTCCTTGAAAAGGTCGAGTAGTGAACCTCATTTAAAACCTCCGACAGTGAATGCCGGTGTGCTCAAAGGAGTTGAGTACTTGAACCGGGAGTGGAGTAGACCCAAAGTTGAACCACTATACATACTTGTGTTTGTGATTGAATTGAGCACATTATTATTTTAGCATTAAATGTTTAATTTTTTAATTATGTATGCTTGATAGGAGTGTATGCTAGGCACTAGATAGACACATCCACACACAAGATGTACTTTCACTAGTTGTGTAGACTTGAGCTCATTGATCTAATCTCATAAGTCTCCATAAGTTGCATAGATTAGGAGCTTGATTAGTTAAATCATTTGATTATCAATGCATGCTTAGACTAGGTTGTTTATTGCTTAACTATATGCTAGTCTTGTGATTGGACCCACTTAGGCTTGGAAGCCGAAGTGTTCTTGCTTACTTAGTTTAATTTGTAAATTGTGTAAGTAGGCGAAAAGAATTTCAAAAGATCCTAATCAACCCCCCTATAGGACTTAGCCATAATTCTAGTTGCTCTTTAAGCTTCCGCACATATGAAGGTGTCGTGCTAGACTACCGACGTAATTTTAATTGGTATTAGAGACGGTTGCTCTTCAAGGACTTAACCGTCTAGAGTAAGATCCGATACCGGAGCACTAGCATGATGTCTAATCGAGATGGGGGTACCACCAATCGTCCACCATTCTTTGACGGGTCCAACTACGCCTATTGGAAGGCTAGGATGAGGATTTTCTTATAATCCATGGATCGTCCGGTTTGGCTAAGCACACAACGTGGATATGCCTTGCCCACCGAACAAGTAGAGGTTGATGGGAAATACATTGTCATTCCCAAAGATGATGAAAAATGGAATGACAGTGAGAGAGCTCAATACATGGCAAATGCCAAATCTCTCAATGCGATTTGCTGTGCGGTTTCCCTGGATGAATTTCAGCGCATTCTCACATGCGCAACTGCAAAAGAAGCGTGGGATATACTTGAGGTTACCTACGAGGGAACTAGCACAGTAAGACGCTCGAAGCTTCAGCTCTTAACCACCAAACTTGAAAACATTAGGATGGAAGAGACTGAAACCTTCATGGAGTTTTATACAAAACTTTCTGATATTTGCAACTCCATGTTTGTCTTGGGTGATCGGGTTCTGAAATGACGTATATGTAGAAAAATACTTAGGTCTCTCTCGAAAAGATTTAACACCAAGGTACGTAATAGCCTTAGAGGAGTGTAGAGACATAGATAACATGAAAGTAGAAGAACTCATATGTTCTCTACAAACTCATGAACTGCACTTTAAGGCCCCCTCTAGAAAGAAAAGCATATCTTTAAAGTCCTCTCACAAACATAAGAAAATTAAGAGTGAGTCAGAGGAAGATAGTGATGATGAGGATGATGAAGAAAAAAAATTATACAAAAAATTCAAAAGATTCCTCAAATTTGATAGAGGGAGTAGCCGTGACAAGAAGGACAAGAAGGGTGATAAACATAAAGGGCAATCATCTAAATCTTCATTCGTTCGATGTTATGGTTGCGGTCATTGTGGCCATATCACCCCGGAATGTTCGAACGGGCCTAAACTGAAAGGTAAAAAGGCAATGACTGCCACTTGGGATGATACGGAGGAGTCTGAATCCAAATCTAGTGACTCTACTAGTGATGGGAGCCAAAATATTGATCTAGTTCTCATGACTTTCACCACTACCTCTCTTACCCCTAATCTAAGAGGGATCCTGACTGCTATCCCTTCTAGGAGAAGGAGTTCCCAACTCCTCACCTCATGCTACATTTTATGAGGGTATTGAGGAAATTAGTTACCCTTAGGCCTTTCAAACTAAACATAATTAATAAGGGTAGCTAGAAAGTGATTCTATAGGAATATCTGAGGATTTTAGCCTCATTTTTGTGTGTACAGACAAATCTGAGGATTCTAGCCTCATGAGCCCAAATTTGGTGGTTTAGTCTTACTTTTAATTTGTATATTTGCTTGTTAGACTATCACCATGCTTAGATTAGTTAATCTTGCTGAATTATATGCTTCATTGTATGCTTATCTTTGCTTAGTATTTGTCTTGATATACCAATAGGGGAGGTTGGTTGATTGGACTATAAGCCCTTTGTGCTTTTATTGCAAATATATATCTTTAACCAATTTAGCATGATTAACTATGCCTAGATAGTTACATTTTCTTATCAATCATGTTCCATAGCATGCTCCATGTTCTAAAGTTCGTGCACCCTAGACTCTCCTTGTTAGCATGTGTTTATAGTTACAATTGTGACATACTATCTACTCTTACCTTAATCTTAATTAATGTATCATTAAGGGGGAGAGAATAGTTTGTCAATTGCTGACAAAAAGGGGGAGAAAGATCAAGTCCCACCAAAACTAGTTTGCTATGTTTTGTAATGCAGGGATTGACAGGTTATGGGGGAGCAAACTGGAGAGGAGCTGCTTAGTTAGACATGTCAAGAGTCCTGTATTTATTTCATTATTAATGTAATTTGTTGTTCATGTATTTTGTTTTGGTAGGTTAGGTTTTTGTAAGTAGTTGACAAAGGGGGAGATTGTTAGTGCACTTTTCTGTGGCATACTAATGCACCTTGTTTGTCAATCACTTAGGTCAGTGAGTTTAGAGTCGGTTGAGCTTTATGAAGACGAAGACCGAAGACTCAAGTGACCCTACTGCATCAAGGAAGAAGAAACAGGTAACAGTGATGCCTTGGTGTGCCTTAACCTTAACCAAAACCCAACCCTTAACCTCTTGATGACCTTGACCATATTAGTAAAACCTTTAGTCATCATAGATTGGCCCTAGGTGTCCCAAAAGATCACCCATACTATGGCCTAAGAGATTGGGTAGTGACAAAGTGGGTCAGCAAAACCATTTGGCTGAACCCAGGCCTGTCCGATCGGTCACGAACGGTCGGCTGGATTGGACCGACCGGTCAAGACCGGTTGGACTAGCCTCCAGTCTAGACAGCAAACAGCTGTAGTGTGCAGGCCATTGGGTTGACCGGTCTTGACTGGTCAGCAGGTCTGCTCTGACCGGTCACGACCACTTGGACAGACCCCCCCTCTAGATAGTGTACTCTTTGTCTTGCCTGGCCGTTAGCCGACCGGTCAAGACAAGCCTTTTTTGCCTGTTTTTTGTCCGTTTGGACTCTTTTATAAATGGGCTTGGCTCATTTTGAGGGGCAAGAAGAGGGATTTTGAGAAGAGTGAGGCCTACCATTGTTGGAGACCATTTGAGGCTCATTCCCAACCTATGCAAGGCATCTTCCTTGTGTTTTAACACAAGATTGGAGCATTTCAAGCTCATGAAGAAGATGACCTTCATCCCCTCTTGATCTCTAGAGTATGGATCTTCCTTGATAGTCATATCCTTATCCAAATCTCTAAGATGAGATCATTGTAGGTGAGCAACTCTAGGCAACCCATTCCTATTAGTTGTAGAGTTCTCAAACCTACCCTCCTATCACCTTGGGCATCTCAAAGGCATCACAAGCAAGATAATTGATCGAGTGTAGTTGAGGCATTGGCGACGCAACGACAACACGATCGGGGGAGCAAGGGAAGCTGATTAAAGCACGGGAGAGCGGAGATCAAGTAACCCGAACCGGCACTGAACAAGGGGCTCATCCGACAAGTAAGGTTGTCTTTATTGAGAGTCCATCCACTCAATTCCTTGTAGGAGTTGAGTGTAGAGTTTGTTTGTCAAACTCGAACTAGGGACATTGGCCGTTCTTTGGCCTGTTTGTCGGCCTCAAGACTAGGGGTTGTTTGGCACTCCTTGGCCCATTTGCCGGGCCTAAACAAAGTCTCAAAGGGGGGCCTCCGACACGGGAGTGAATGTGCGTTTGAGTTGATAGTTAACCTATGTCCAAAACTCCGTTTGGGTTGAGAGTTAACCCTTTGTCCAAAACTTCGGTTATGGTTGAGAGGTGAACCGGGAAAACCTTCGTGTAAAGTTTGAGAAGTGAACCTCATTTAAAACCTCTGATAGTGAATGCCGGTGTGCTCGAAGGAGTTGAGTACTTGAACCGGAAGTGGAGTAGACCCAAAGTCGAACCATTATACATGCTTGTGTTTGTGATTGAATTGAGTACATTGTTATCTTAGCATTGAATGTTTAATTGTTTAATTATGAATGCTTGATGGGAATGTATGCTAGGCACTAGATAGGCACATCCACACACAAGATGTACTTTCACTAGTTGTGTAGACTTGAGCTCATTGATCCAATCTCATAAGTCTACATAAGTTGCATAGATTAGGAGCTTGATTAGTTAAATCATTTGATTATCTATGCATGCTTAGACTAGGTTGTTTATTGCTTAACCATATGCTAGCCTTGTGATTGGACCCACTTAGGCTTGGAAGCCGAAGTGTTCTTGCGCACTTAGTTTAATTTGTTAAATTGTGTAAGTAGGCGAAAAGAGGTTCTAATTAACCCCCCTCCCTTATAGGACTTATCGATAATTTTAGTTGCTCTTTAAGCTTCCGCACATACGAAGGTGTAGTGCTAGACTACCAACGTAATTTCAATGTCGAATATCAGAATTCATCACTAGACATAAAATGAAGTATGGAATGTCCCCGAACAGGACCGCTAGCACCTAAAATCATGACAGTTATTTATGTACCATTATAATATGACCTCATGATTAAGATTAGAAACTAAACAAACGAGATTATGGTCACCACAATAAATCACATCAGAGGGTTCTAAATCAATATAAGATAATTATTATGATTGCTTACTAAAAAATGGTTGATGCCCTAACTATCCAAACACCATCTATCGGTTGGGCTGCTCAGGTACAAACAACTGTAGATCGATTTTTCCGAGGTCGCCTGTCTAAACATGATAGTTACAGACCCAGAGTCGTACACTCTCAGTTAAGAACCCTGATAGTCTCTGCCCGGATCTCCGATCAAAATATATGGGATATAAGCATCCGAACTGTCCACAAGATGGCTCGGTCCATAACAAAAAATTCAGGTCTCTATGACCGTGAACTCAAAGACCATAGTCCCCGCTAACTTAGTCTTCTACCTTTTAGTAAAGGATCATCGATCATTCGATGTAATTAAGGGCTTATGCTAGATCACGGCCTGGAATGTACAAGATCTCAGAATCTTTGGAATAAAATTCGCCTTGCGATATCTCTTCTTGTGTACTTTTGTGAATGCTCGTAATTGTTTATGAATGTTTTCATTACTCAGAACCTCAGAGCAACAATACACAGGAAATGTCCTTGTAGCATTTTCTAGTTTTAGTAGGTACGAAGTGGGTTAAATATCTTCAATTTGTATAAATGTTTTTAATAGTTAATTAGATGATGAACATGATACTTGTACTAACAGAATGGTTAATCCAAATGGATGTTGAGCAGGGGTCCCCGGAAGGTAGGAACCGCTGTTATGACCATGATGAAGCTGTCCATTTTCTATGGATAGTAATATGGGTAGCCTGACCATTTGGACAGGCCCGTGTTTGTGTATTAGCTAGGAATTGATGGAGTAGACCCGAATGTGTGTTGGAGCTATCCAAATGTTGAGCGGGGGTCCCTAAAAGGTGGGAACCACTATTTTGACCATGATGAAGTTATCCATTTCCTATGGACAGTAATATGGGTGGTTTGACAATTTGGATAGGCCCGTGTTTGTGTATTAGCTCGGAATTGATGGAGCAAACCCGAATGTGTGTCGGAGATATTCAGATGTTGAGCGAAGGGGTCCTTGGAAGGCGGGAACCGCTATTTTGACCATGATGAAGCTACCAATTTTCTATGGATAGTAATATGGGTGGCCTGGCCATTTGAATGAGCTCGTGTTTGTGTATTAGCTCGGAATTGATGGAGCAGACCCGGATGTGCGTCGGAGCTATCTGTGGTTGATTTGGTAGTTAATATGTGGATGTATGTGTGGATGTGAGTCGGTTGAGGCTCAAGACCTAAAGACTAAACCCTAAACCATAATCCTAAACCCTAAGCCTAAAACTAAAGTCCTAAAACTAAACATCATGGTGAGGACAGTGCCCCCGACCGTTGATGCCTTCCTGTGACCCACCATCATGTTTATTTGAGATCCAACCTGTTCGTAAGTTCAAATAGACATGGAAGAAGGGAAAACACAAATATCAGCTTGATCAAAAACTTTTGTGGCCCCAATTAGTTTTTAATGGTAAGAGATCAGTCCCCACTATTTTCTTTGGTGAGGTCCACTTGAGCATTGGATCTACCTCATTCTTCAGCTCATGCCCTAAAATGATCTCTCCAAATGGATGGATGGTTGGATACAACATATAAATCATGGTGGGATCCAAATCTTAGGTTGACCATAATACAATAAACAATGGTACTCAACTATTTTAAAAATCACATGGGCTATAAAAGTTTTGGATCAAGTTGATATTAGTGTGGTCTCTTCATCAAGGTCTTTGTGACCTTGTTAACAAGTTGGATGGAAAATAAACATTCCAGGCCCCCCAATAAGGTTTTTAATGGTGGGGATTCACTTGCTACTATTTCATGTGATATGGTCAACCTAAGATTTAGATCGGCTTCAATTTTGGGATCATACCCTAAAATGAGCTTCCAAAATGCATGGACGGTGCAGATGTAAGGCACATACATCACAGTGACCCCATAGTTGGGGGTCACTGTGATGTATGTGTATCCACATCGTCCATAAACAGTTAGGGCCCACTATGATGTATGGGTCAGGCTTGGGTTGAGGTCTCGGGTTGCCCGACCCAACCCGAACCCCTAAACTTAAACCTAAACTTAAACCTAAACTCTAAACCTAAACCTAAACCAATTACTTAGACCTAAACTTAAACCTAAACTTAAACCTAAACTCTAAACCTAAACCTAAACCAATTACTTAGACCTAAATTTAAACCTAAACTCTAAACCTAAACCTAAACCAATTACCTATACCTATTTTCCTAAACCTAAACCTAAACCTAAAACCTAAAACCTAAACCTAAACCTAAACCTAAACTCAAAACCTAAACCTAAACCTAAACAAGGGCTAAAAGTTGGGCGGGTTCAACCCAACCGACCTGTGACTGACTCGACATTGGGTTGGGCTTGGGCACGAAGTATCGAACCTGATCTCTTGCTTGGGTTGAGGTCTCGGGTTGCCCGACCCAACCCAACCCAACCCAACCCGAACCCCTAAAACTAAACCTAAACCTAAACGTAAACCTATTACCTAAACCTGTTACATAAACCTAAACCTAAACCTAAACCTATTCCCTAAACCTATTACCTAAACCTAAACCTATAACCTAAACTCTAACCTAAACTCTAAACCTAAACCTATTACCTAAACCTAAACCTAAACTCTAAACCTAAACCTATTACCTAAACCTAATATATAAACATAAACCTATAACCTAAACCTAAAACCTATAACTTAAACCTAAACCTAACCTATCCCCTAAAACCTAAACCCTAAACCAAGACCTAATTTGTAAAACCAACTAACTAACACTAAAACACAAACTAAACCTAATATAACTAAACCTAAACCTAAACCTAAACTAAACCTAAAACCTAAACCTAAACATAACTCTAAACCTAAACCTAATATTTATACCTAAACCTATAACTTAAACCTAAACCTAAACTTAAAACCTAAACCTAAACCTAAACTCTAAACCTAAACCTATTACCTAAACCTAAACCTAAAACCTAAACCCGAAACCTAAACTCTAAACCTAAACCTAAACCCATAACCTACACCTAAACCTAAACTTATTTTCCTAAAACTAAACCTAAACCTATTTTCCTAAACCTAAACCTAAACCTAAAACTTAGAACCTAAACCAAAACCTAAACCTATTACTTAAACTCTAAACCTAAAACTAAACTTATTTTCCTAAACCTAAACCAAAACCTATTTTCCTAAACCTAAACCTAAACCTAAAACCTATAACCTCAACCTAAACCTAAACTCAAAATCTAAACCTAAACCTAAACTTAAAATCTAAACCTAAACCTAAACTAGGGCTGAAAGTCGGGCGGGTTCAACCTGACTGACCCATGACCGACCCGACATTGAGTTAGGCTTGAGTACGAAGTATCGAACCCGATCTCCAGCTTTGGTCGAGCTTGGGTTGAGGTCTCGGGTTGCCCGACCTGACCCGAACCCCTAAACCTAAACCTAAACCTAAACCTATTACATAAACCTAAACCTAAACCTATAAGCTAAACTTAAAATCTATAACTTAAACCAAAACTTAAACCTACACCTAAAACCTAAACTTAAACCTAAACTCTAAACCTAAACCTAAACCTAAACCTATTTCCTTAAACCTATAACTAAAACTAAACATAAACTCTAAACCTAAACTTAGACCAGATATCTTCTATTGTGATTGGACTGTTGGCTGTATCAATATCGAGTTTTTCACACAGCTTGACACATACTTCTGAAGCGTACAATAACTTACGCATCGAGTACTTCAGATAGTTGATCCGAAGTTGTATCATATTGCAATGAAATTTATGTATTTAATATAAAATGACAACGTGTAATAGAATTTTAAATTTTTACTAGACTATTTACGATTTTATTATAGTCTACTTGCATTATAGTGTAATCATTTAATCATTTCTCTAACCACAAGCACACATTCATTCTACCATTTCCACTACTTGTATACTGTTTTAGTATATTTTGCTTGCACTGTAAAGTTTAATGTGTTTATTATATTTATATTCATACACTTGTATTGAGAATGTTTAAATTTATAAGTTCATATTTCACACAGATTTAGTCATGGCACCGGGTGAGAGATCAGGTCGTTCGCGCAGTGGATCTACCCCTTCCACCCGTGATATGACGCAGATAACATCGACGTCGCATGCTGCATCACAGGGGTCTGATCCTTCGGTGCAGCATACACTGGGCAATGTATGTAAGTTTAGACATATATTTTTTTAGTAACTTCTGTTTATATTTAAACTTATATATTTCTTTTGCGACAGCATCGTTGACTAGCCGACGAGGACGTGGACCCAGGCATGGGTTAGTTTTAGAACGACTTACGCGTGAGGGTAGGGTGACGGTAGAGTTCCCACAGGACTACCTTAGACCTGTTAGGAACAATGCCAGATTATTTACGTCAGAGGTCGATGTCCTATGTCGATCTCTGATCCTAGCCATCACCACCCGATGGAGAGACGTGACAGATGATGTGAGGTAGCTCATCCATCAACGCCTTTAGGTAAATTTTAGTAAATTAATTTTTTTTGTGAATGTTTATTTACAATTAAGTTATTATGTTAATTAGTTTATTGTCTTAACATATTCTTTAATAAACTGCAGGATAAATTTGAATTAGATTTGAGTGTTCCTTACGTTTCCCATGCTGTCGATGACATGATTAAGGAGGGGTTCAAAGACTACTGCAGAGGGTTACACCAGCGGTATAAATGGTGCAGAAGCCACGAGGAGGCCGTACTGTATGCACTGTTGCATGTGACTATAGAGGACTGGCAGATACTCTACAAGTGGTTTTCATCTGAGTCTTTTCAAGTAATATTTACCCATTTACGATATTTTAAGTTAACAATTAAGCTTGCAATTAATAACAATATTTTATGAATAATGTGTTCAGAAGAGGAGCAGAATAAATTCTGCGAATAGGAAAAAGTTAGAAGTGAACCACATAACTGGTTCAAGTCATTTGTACGACATCGTTACGACGTGGTAAGAAATTAATTGCTATTGATTATTAAGTTTATATAATCTTTTCATGCATTTATACTAAATCTACTATCATTTTGATTGCACAGCGAGATACCGTCACCGGCCAGGAGCCTGGACTAGTCGACCTCTTCAGAGGGACTCACTATCGGCAGGTGACGGGATCTTGGGTTCATCCTAGAGCCGACGAGCATTGAGTAAAATCCTTACATTGTAAAATATACTTGCATTGAGTTATAATAATTTCATTCGTTATGAAAATTCCTATGTTTTTGTTACAGGTGGCAATGGAGACTATATGTAATCATCCCACTCCAGATGGTACTTAGTCATGAAGTGAGCCAGAGGTCGTAAGCAAGGTGCTTGGCACCCGTTCTGGATATAGTGCGTGGGCTTGGCCATGGTGCCAAGCTCATGACACTTGCTAAAGCGGCCTCCAGCAGTTCTGTCGATGAGGATAGCGCCCTACGCCGAGCTGATATCGTAGAGAGAGAGGTTCAGTAGCTACGGATCGTTATTGATGAGATTAAAGAGCGGCTGAAGATGTAGATGGAGGAGTAGGAGAGGAGAATCGAGGAGATGTGGGTGGAGCATGAGCTGACAGATACATGAGATGTTTCAGGCTCTTGATACACATTTAGGCACCGATGCCCCACCACATCCGCCTTCATCTTCTTAATTTTTTAGATTTATTCAATTTATTGTATGTACGTTGGATATTTGATGTATTTGATTTACATGTATTATATTTATTGGATTTTATGTATTGGATGTGGTTGCCTTTGTATGGTTTGTTAATTTGTATATTATGATTGTATGGTTTGTGTGAGTGTGGTGTATGGATAGGGTGAAAATGTACTATATGTATAACAGGTATATATCAGGAATTTTTTCCTGAATACGGAAAATAAATGGAACTAGTAACCACTAGACTTTTACCAACGAATTAGTTCGTCAGTAATAACCTTGGCCATTATTTGTGCCAATGGCATATATTGTCAGTAATAATATCAGTTAGGTTTTTTACCGACGATTAAATATCATCGGTAAAAAAGTGCAAACTCTTTACTGGCAATCAAAATTTCGTCAGTATTTATTCTTTTAACGATGAATTCGTCCATCGATAATAATCTTGGCCATCATTTGTGCCAACGACATATATTGTCGATAATCAAATTAGTTAGGTTTATACCGACGAAGTTTGATCGTCGGTAAAAAATGTGGACTTTTTTCCGACGTAATATTTCATAGGTATTTGTGTGATTTACCGATGAAATTCTTTATTTTTTGCTACCAAAAGTAACATACTTTACCAATGAAAATGTTCGTTGGTATATGTTTTACTATGTACCGACGAACCCATAATTCGTCGGTAAAACTCTTTGGCCACGGCCTTATTGCGACGATAGTAGCGACAACAATTTTCGTTGGTAATGGTTTTTACCGATGAAAAACATATAATTAGCAATGAAAATGCTCATTGAAAAAAAACCAATTTCTTGTAGTGTCACTGGCTTTTAGCTCACCAAAATCACCATAGTTCTTTGCAGGTTTCAGGAAGATAGGACATAAGAGAAGCAAAGTACCTTGACGATCATTTTTAGAAGTATCACATGTAGTTTAGGTTGATTTGTTTTGCCTTTTGAAATCGACGTAATAAGACATTAGTGAAGTTGAATTTAGTAAAAAAAATATTTGAATTTATTTTAAATATGCAATGTGTGGGATGGAATATTAGAGAATCTATACTCGAATTTTAAATTCACACCATAAAACTCGGGCTTTGGGTCATCTTACTCGAGTTTTGAATTTTGGGATGTGACACTACTTCTCGTATCTCGGTTCGCGATCGTTGGGGGCTGGGCACACCCACCAACAGGCTCATTTCCTTTAAATAGGAATGCATCTTGAACTGGTCCCGTTGTAAAAGCACAGGTTGAAGGGTAGGGGTGTGCAGGGGCCCTAGCAAGTTGGGTCTCTACTCGCATGGCTAGTTGAGCCGCTTCCGCACCGTCCAGACCAAAAGTAGCTGATCTCGATCCTAGATCGCGGGTCATAAGTTGTCGATGAATCTTGCGACCTTTTGGAAAACTGTCCTAATAACTCGTTTCGCATCATCAATTGATCAAACTCGGCCTGATATTCTACGATAGATCGATTCCCTTGCTTGCAATTATGGTATTGTTGGAACAATACCTAATCATAATCTCAGGGTAAAAACCTGGATTGCAACAATTGCTTCATTTGGGGCCATGATCGAATGTGCAATTTGTGCTAATGGGTGCAGTTGAATTGCAATTGTTCCTACCATGCAAAGGTGTCAGATTTCAATTTGTATGCAACAAGCTTAACTTGTTTATCCTCCGAAACTCCCATGTAATCAAAATATCTCTCAACTCCCACCAACCAATGAAGACAATCTTTGATATTAAGCAAGTCATTAAAGCTAGAAAGATCACCTTTAGCCCGGAAGTCTCTATTAGTACGATCCACACGTTTATCCCCTCGTGCGGGTCGTCGCTCAACGATGCCTCGATATCCTCATCGTTGAGGTCCGAATCGTCAGGGATAGTCCTACGATTAGCCAGCGGATGTGCTTGATGGAAGATGGGATTGTTCTTACAACAATCACTAGAGGTTGCGTATCACCTTGGGCTTGGGGTGAGGCTAACGATGTCGCAATGTAATCGAGAGTCTCTGTCAACACTTTTCGGGACAACTGATTCGAATGCCAGAGGGCTTCGATCTTCTCCGCCAAATACTGGATCCCTGGATCACCGTCCACAGAATTTCTGTCATTGCCATCGCTAGAAGTCATCTTCCCGAGGGTTTTCCTCTCTCTCTAATACCAACTTAGCGCAGGTGTAGAAGTAGTGAGATCAATCACCATCTCTCTCACAGGATTACTACTCCGAATCCACGGAGCCTCCGGGAATCCTCAACCGATCCTTGAATCCACAAGGGAATACTAAATCCACAAGCAAAATAGAGTAAAACTCAAAGTTTTATTGAAGAAGATGATAATGAATCTCTAATAACGAAATTAAAAGGGTTTAAATAGCCTTAAACACTCTAAAAGAAACTCTGGTTATGTAACTAGAGAGTTCTATTAAAAAATGGAAACAAAAAATTTAAAAAACAGAAACGTTCATGTGAATCTGCGCGATTCGTCGCAGGCACCGGGCGATCTGTAGTCGTTAAGCTGTGATTGGTCACTGGGTTCCTGGTGATCAGTCAGCTGGAGCCCAAAACAATGCAGCGTGTAGAGGTCCCACTGAGGGAATTTGCGACTGGTCATAGGCCATTTGTGATCGGTCGCTTAGGGTCTGAAACTGTCCAGTGAGTAAGGATATCTTTCGGCCTATTTGAGATCGATCGCTAGGCTAAATCAATCGGTTGCTTAAGGCTATCAACTAATCGATTTTCTGCTCTTCAGATCTTTCCTTCTCTCCTTGCTATGATCAATCTGCACCATGTATTCTTCAGCAATGCTCTCTACATTACTTGCATACAGTACTTTTGAGCTCAGTACCCTTTAGGGTGACCCTTTGCATACTTAGGCTTGTTGAAATAATCTTGGGCGGCGATATTTTTGTCCCCATGCATCTGAACTTTTTGGATATACCCGCTTGAGCTCATTCCATAATAACCTGATGTGTTCTCCACCTACTAGAATGACACCTTAGGTTTTGTTATGGATTTGTACTTAGGGTTAGTTGGGTAGCCTTCCTAAGATTCTATGCTCAGAAGTCATCTTTTCTTGTTCAGAATAGGTGTGCCATTTCGAGGTAGACTACACTGCCTAAAAATCAGCATATTATTTGGGATTGAACACCTTTCATTAAAAACTTCCTCGAGCTGGAGAAGTTTTAATCAATTAGATATTTGTGTTTTTCCTTCATCCAGATCTATGTGACCTTATGAACCGTTTAAATGTCAAATCAACATCACAGTGGGCTAGGAAGATTTCAACGGTGGTGTCATTATCACCGCTGCTTTTTTTTAGCCTTGGCTCTTCCTCAGCTTTGGGCTCCTATTAAAAAAATAAAATGATGGACAACGAGGATAAAAACTATACATCACGGTGGACTCCACGTAATCGCTGCTTGGACCAAGTTTGTTCGTTCACATTGTTAGGTGTGTTTCACAAAACCTTAAGATCTCGCCCCCCAAACTACTTGAATTATGGGATATTATAATGTAATGAACTAAATTAAAACATAAACCACATGACATAAGAGATTTTTACGTGAAAAACCCTTGAAGAGATAAAAACCACAGGACCTTATCCAGATCAACAATCCACTATGAAAGAGAAATGTTACAACCAATCACAAGCACGGACCGCTTGGATCAAACTTTCTTCGATTACGCGGGAGTGGATAAACAATAAGAGAATATGGAAAAACGGAGAGATCTCACTAATCACGAGAACGTAGAAACGCTGAAACGTCGACTATGCAGTAGATCACCTCTACAAGCAGAAAACTCCCTTCCACAAGCTCTCTCTCTCTCTCTCTCTCTCTCTCTCTCTCTCTCTCTCTCTCCTTGGACGTTAAAACCTCCTATTAGGATACCCTAATATCGTTTTGGAACCTCTTAAATAAAGCATAGGAGGAATTAGAGCCAAAATAGGAAACTGCGGATTCACAGTTCGCGCATGGTCGGGCGCCCGGCCCTAAGCCGTCTAGCGCCCACCCAACTAAAAAACTGTCCATAGAGTTAAGTGAGAATTTCGTTGAATTTCGGTCGCCCGACCTGGGCACCAAGCGCTCGGTCAGTAGACCATCGGGCGCCCGATCAGCAGACCATCGGGCGCCTAACTATTTCAAAAACAATCCAATGACTTTCTGTACTTTCAGGTGAGTTTCAGTCGTCCGACTAGAATTGCCAGGCGACCGACCACTCTTGGGCTGCTCCATCTATCCTCTACACCAGAGGAGGAAAACCCCATCACGAATGACACAATCTGCTTCCAAAGTTTTGGCTCGTGTCTCACTGCCCACTGGAATGCTACCTGCAGTCAACTTTAACCAGTCGCATCGCTCAATATATAGAAGGAATTTCAATTGAAAAAGCTAATATAAACAAGAATATAATGTAATATAATATTATTTCATTATTTTGCTGGATAAATCGGCAGCAGCTGATATACAAGTACGTATTAGATCGTATATGAATGGTCACCTATACAGATGCTGATACCATTCACGATAATTTGAACTTAAACAGAGCCACAAACGGATCGAAACAATTGAACGAAAGAAAATCATGAAAGAACACTAGTCAGGACCGGGAAGGAACACCTCTTCTTTCACAGTGAAACAAAGAAAGAATGGCCTCATTTCAGCATTTTTTTTTTTTTTTTGGAAAATCCTTATTGTAGAATATCTAGAATCACAAATCATGAAATGGGCACAAGCAAAACGCATCCTTAATGTCGAGGGAAGACAGTAAAGAATGTCTGGATGAACGCGAAGAAGAGAGCGAGAGCTCCAAAAATGGAGAGGACAGTGGTCCATGGGCCACTGAAATATTTGTCCAACCATCTGGCTATGGATACCTTTTTAGTGTGACCAATTTTAGTGCGACGGTGGTTGCTGATGAATTTCTTCACATTCTCCGTAAACCTTGAGATCCTGCGCCACCTTCACCGGCCAGTCGTTGAATAGAAGCGCCACATCTTCGTCCTTGCCAAGGTTGTGGTGGAGTATGCCCTTGGAACGGAGCTCCTTCACATCCGCCCCATGGTTGATGAGAGAATCCAGAAAGCAAATGTAGGAGGAAACACCACAACCTTTATGAATTTTGGAGCATGTCTCGAAGGAAGTTAAATTCAGCAGTTGACATATGGTGACATCGTTGATGATCAGTGGCGGAAGCAACAGCCGTGGGAAGAAGTAGTTTTCCTCTAACTGAATGTCCTTCAAAAATCCCTCTTGGATCTTCCCGAACCTGATACCAGCTTCCTTGAGTTCCGTAACAGAGCCAAAGTTGTGATCCATTTCCATGAACTCTAGATTCGAGGGAAGGAAGCCCATCAACATGGTCCACAATATGTCGAGTAGGTGAAGTGGTGCATTAGGTCCGCTCCCAATCAACTCTTCCATTCGAAGAGAATCAAGCAAATCCGAATTATTGAACCCCATCGGAATGAGGATTTCCCAGTCAATGAATTCCAAAATCTGTTTTTTCCCTTCAAACAGTAGAGTCAGAATCTCAAGCTCATCAACGCGTCGAGGACTATGAACGGGAGCTGGTTTTCAACCAAGAACATGTCCCGAACAATGAGAGGAATGTTGCCGGTACTTATCTCGATGTCACCCAGCTCGCTTTCGATGACATATAAAACGAAGCAACCATCCAAGAACATCATGGACGCGAAAGCTTCGTCACTCAATTTGTTGACTACCTCAGCAGCGTAGTACTTTCTCGCCGACTCTATCACACCCATGACCTTGTTGTAGAACATTTCTGTTGCTTGAGTGATCCCTTGCGCTTTCATCGATTCTTTGGACATGACGAATTGCCTAGCTGCCATGATTTTATGCTTCTCCATCTCCTCCAGATCACGAGTCTCTCCATGGTGGTAAGGTCCCAAGGATACCGCCTTAGGTTCGAAGTACTTCTTGTTCGTCTTGTCCTCGCGAATGTTGGCTGGCACCTTCTGTATTGCACATTCGGAGCCAGCTTCCTCGTCGTCTTGCCTATTCATTATGGCAATCAACCACTCCTTATTTCGATTACTTGCTGCTTCGTGTGCATTGTCCTTGGGTTCTTTGCCGAACAAAGTGAGAGGGGAGGATGCAATTCCTCTACTTTTCTTACATACTTGCTCCGATCGGATGGTGTGGGTGCAGCCATCTTCCTCCATTGACAACACCATCTTGGCTTCGATGTAGTTGATGATATCTTGCAACTTCTATTTTAAATTACTCTACTGGGGAGTGTCGCGTGATCCGGTCTAATATAGGAGGACCGATCCACAACAAATGTTTGTAGGATAAGCTTAATCTGCAAATTAAGCTGTCGGGCCATGTTTTGATGATATGTAATCCAATCCGCCCATCATGTGTGCCCCCTCATATTCTCCTTAGGGTGGTTTCAAACACTGTAGCCGGTGTTGTGTGTGTGATGCGAACACCAGCCAGCCAGCTGGTGTCAAAGCTCTGTGGGCCCACCGTGATGTATGTTTTTCATTGACGCTGTCTATTCATTTTTCCAGATAATTTTAGGGCATGAGCCAAAATATGCTGTGAGTAAGACCACAACACACAGGAAACAATGGGGAGAATGATCTCCACCATTGAAACCTTCCTAGCGCCACATTGATGTTTATTTGTCATTCCAACCTGTTCATAAGGTCACACAGACGCGGATGAGGGGACAAAGCAAACATCGGCTTAATCCAAAAACTTTTGTGACCCCTAAAAAGTATTTAACGGTGAGCTTTCAGTTCCCACTGTTTCCTGTAGTATGGTTCATTTGAGGTTTCGATCTGCCTCATTTTTGGACTCATGGCGAAATGGATGGACGGCATCGATAAAACATATGCATGATCATGGTGGGTCAACAGGGCTTTGACACCAGCTGGCTGGTGTTGGAGTCGCCAGCTAAACCGCGTCCTCTAAAATCGGTGGGAACTTAGTTGGGGCCCACCTTGATGTTTTTGAAATATCCACCCTGTCCATCCGTTTTATTAGCTCATTTTAGAATTTGAGACCAAAAATGAACTGGATCCAAGAATTAAGTGGGCCTCACTAAATTAAAAGGTGGGTAGGGAAATTCCTACCGTTGAAACCTCCCTAAGGTCCACAGTGATGTATATATTCCATCCATACCGTTCATAACGTCATTCCTACTGGGATGAACTGAAAAAACAAATATTAGCCTGATTCAAAACTTCTGTGGCCCCACGAATAATTCAACCGTGGAGATTCAAATCCTCACATTTTTCGGCCGACTTAAGTCTTGGATCCGGCTAAGTTTTGGCCTCACTTATTAAAATGAGCTTAAAAAAAAAAAAAAGGATGGACGGGGTGGATTTCTCAAAAACATCACGGTGGGCCCTACCTAGGTTCCCCGCGCATGAACTTCCATGCAGGAAATCGGCCTGTGTTTTTTAGAGCAAGGAGAACATCAGGGGGAAATGATGGACGGCTTGCGTGTCATTTAAACATCACATTGGACCCACACGTCGGTTTTTTTGGTTAAGCTTATCATATAGACGTCTGTACTGTATGCAGTATGCCGCAAGGATGGAAGAATAACCTCTGCTTTTTCTCTGTACCACGCTTGGTATCGATTTTAGAGAATACGCAACGGGGAAGTTGCTTCCAACGGGGGTACCGTATGAGGATTTCAGTTTTGGGTTGTTTGGGATTCTTTCCCATAATGGGCATGATTTTTGGGGGAGCGGATTAGCTATTACCGGCAGCGGATTAGGTGAGACCCGGGATCCACCAAGGTAGGTGGGAACTCTGATTATGGGGGCCACTGTTATTTATATGACTAAATCCATACTGTACATCCGTATTGAAAGCTTATTTTAGGGCTTGATCCAAAATGAAGCAGTTCCAAATCTCAAATGGGCCATCGTACATGAAATAGTAGGGCTATAAATGGCCGGGTTCATGTGGGTTTAGCCAAAACCAGACCCGCACATTTACTAAATGGGTCTGGGTCCAAGTTCTAGAGCCAAACTCTTTTACTAAATGGGCGGGTCCGGGTGGGGTCCAAGTCAACCCATTAGACCTATTTATAAATGGGTTTAGATATGGTAGAGGGAGATCACCCAGACCCGTTTATAAATGGGTCAGGTCTAATGGGTCTGGGTCTGGGTCTGGATCTAGAATGCAAGCATTTTTACAAGGCTTAAAATCGGGTCTGGATGAGTCTGGGCTGAACGGGTCCCTTGAAACATAGACCTAACCCGCCCACTTACTAAATGGGTTCAGGTCGGGTCGGGCCGGGTCAAATATAAAGGAAACCAGACCTAGAGCTGTTTAGCAAATGGGTCTGTTCTTGGACTCAGACCCGTACCATTTAACAAATGGGTTGGGTCTGGGTCGGGTCTAAATGGGCTGGGTTTGGGTACCCCATCAGGTCCGCTGACCCATTTACAGCCGTATGAAACAATGGTGATTTACCACTAAAAACTTCTTGGGGGTCACAAAAGCTTTGGATCAAGATGATATTTGTGTGGGCTCTTCATCTAGGTGTTTGTGACCTCATCAACAGGTTGGATGGCAAATAAACATTCTGGTGCAATCCATGAAGTTTTTAATGGTAGGATTCAATTACGGTTATTTCCTGTGGTATGGTCCACCTAAGATTTGAGTGAGCTTCATTTTTTGCATCATACCCTAAAATAAGCTTTCAAAATGTTTGGACCGTGTGGATTTAAGGCACATACATCACTATCAGCCCCACAGTTAGGGGTCTCACCCACCTAGGTGGATTTGGGTCTCATCTAATCTGCTCCCGCTGTTACCCGGGTAAAAACTTACTGGGGGCCCACCTTGATGATATGTTGTATATCCACGTTGTCCATCTTTCCAAAGGGCCCATCATAGGTTTTGGTAATGATTATTTGCCATCCAACTTGTTGATAATGTTAAGAAGAATTAGGTGAAGGGAAAGTAAAAGATCAGCTTGATCCAAAATGTTTGTGGCCCATGAAAGGTTTATGATGATCATTCATCACTCTCTGCCAAACAGATGGTAACTTCACAACTTTAACGTGTGAAAGTTTTTTGGCCCCACCATGATTTTTCTGTCTGATCTACACCATCCATCAATTTTTCCAGTTAATTCTAAACCATGTGCCCAAAAATGAGGTACATCCAAAGTCCAAGTGGATCACACCATTGAAAGTAGTGGGATTGAACAAACTGGTTAAACTTTCATAGGGCCAACCAGGAGGCTTATTTTCCATCGGACCTGCTCATAAGATCACACATAACTGGATGAAATTAAAATACAAATATCAGCTTGACAAGAGCTCTGGCCATAAGAAGTTTCTAATAGTAGCATCATTTCGTACTGTTTTTAGTGGTGTGGTCCCCTTTAGCTTTTGTTTTGCAATTCTTTTGAGCTTGTTTCCAAGAATAATCTAAAAAAATGGATGGATGGTGTGGATCTAAGAAATATATCATCGTTGGTCCCATGTAAATTTCACACATCAAGAAATTCAAGTGCTTGCGTGGTGCAGGGGAGAGGATTAGGTGAGAAACCAACCTCACCTAAGATAGTGCAACCCCTACGTGGGGCCCACCTTGATGTGTGTATTCTGTATCCACTCTGTCCATCCTATTTTTCAGATCATTTAAAGTATGATCCTTGAGTGACGAGGTTACACAATAGAAAGTGACAGATTTCCACTAGATAAAGCGACCGGGTTTCAAGCCAAAGTGACGGGGTTCTATTGGCCAAAGGGACGAGGTTATACTAAACAAAGTATCGAGGTTCCATTAGAGTAAGTGACAAGGTTACTAGCTAAAGTATTGAGGTTCCACTACACTAAGTGACGAGGTTGACGAGGCTCCAGTATACTAAGTGACGAGGTTGCCTGCCAAAGTGGTGTTCCACTGTACAGAGTAGTGGGGTTGTCGGTGAAAGTAACCGGTTCAACTAGCTAAAGTGATGGGTTCCACCATACAAAAGAACGGGGTCACCGGCCAAAGTGACAAAGTCTTATTGGCCAAAGTGACGAGGTTTGATGATGGGCCCCACGCAAGTTCCATATGTCAACACTTTCGGTTTTCTTCTCTTGACCCGGAGTGTGCTCCACCATGAAAGCGGATTAGGTTAGACCCTGGCCTCACCCAGGATGGTGCGGCCCTCACCATGAGACCCGCCTTGATGTATGTATTCTGTATCCACCCCGTCCATCCATTTTACTAAGTGACGAGGTTGGCAGTCAAAGTGATGAGTTCAACCAAACAAAGTGACAAGTTCCACTACTCAAATTGAAAGGGTTGCTTGCCAAAGTGATGTCGTTCCATTGGTCAAGTAATGGATTGCTAGGCAAAGTAAAAGGGTTTTATAAGATAAAGTGATATGGTTACACAAGAGAAATTGATGGAGCTCAACTATATAAAGTGAGGGGATTGCGGGCTAAAGTGACGGGGTTCTATCGGCTAAAGTAATGGAGTTCCACTAGACAAAGTGTAGAGGTTCCACGAGATAGCTAGCCAAATTGATGGGATTCTACTATACTAAGTGACGAGGTTGCCTGCCAAAGTTATGGGTTCCACTAGCCAAAGTGATGAGATTGGCGGTCAAAGTGACGGGTTCAACTAGACAAACCACTATACAAACTGATAGGACTATCGACCAAAGTGAAGTGATCCAACTGGAAAGGTAATGGGCTTGTCAGACAAAGAAACATGGTTTTTTAAGAGAAAGTGATATGGTTACACAAGAGAAAGTGACAGATTCTACTAGAAAAAGTGAGGGTATTGCAAGCCAAAGTGACAGGTACTATTGGCCAAAGTAATGGAGTTCCATTAGAGAATGTGTCGAGGTTCCACGAGGTAGCCAACCAAAGTGATCGGGTTCCACTATACTAAGTGAGAAGGTTGTCTGCCAAAGTGATGGGGTTCCACTATCTGAAGTGACGGAGTTGGTGGTCATAGTGATGGGTTCAACTAGACAAAGTGACAGTTCCACTATACAAACTGATAAGGTTGACGACCAAAGTGAAGTGATCCAACTGGTAAAGTAATGAGCTTGTCAGACAAAGTAACAAGGTTTTATAAAATAAAGTGATATGGTTACACAAGAGAAAGTGACGGATTTATGCTAAACAAAGTGAGGGGATTGCAACCCAAAATGACAGGTTCTATTGACCAAAGTAACGGAGTCCCACTAGATAAAGTGTCGAGGTTCCACGAGGTTGCCAACCAAAGTGATGGAATTCCACTATACTAAGTGATGAGGTTGCTTGCCAAAGTGATGTCATTCCAGTAGTAAAGTAATGGATTGCCAAACAATGTAATAAGGTTTTATAAGATAAAGTGACAGGGGTTCCATTATACAAAGTTGCGGGGTTCCACTGGTAAAGTAATGGGCTTGCCAGACAGAAACATGGTTTTATAAGATAAAGTGACGGGAGTTCCACTATACAAAGTGATGGGGTTGCACTATACACACACCTATGCACTCACATTATAATAGGTACTACTATACAAAGTGACAACTATGCACTCACACTATAATAGGTACTCTTATACCATGACCTCATATTGAAACGCTTGGGAGTCTACTACTGAGGCATGAGTAAGGACCCAAAGTGACGAAGTTGCATCTATGATTCAAGTGTTTTTTTTTCCCTCCATGCTCACTCACACAACCATTCACTCACACCTCAATGGGTGCTTGAACCCATGATCTCTTGTTGAAATTCTCGTGAGTCTACCCTTGAGCCATAGGTTCATAGGCCAACTGTTGATTGCACAGGTACACAAGTTTACGTGTCAAACCATTCTAGGCCCCCATAATTAATTATGTTAGATCCACACTATCCATCAATATTTGTATATCATTATGGAGAATGAACCCAAAAACAAGGCACAATAAAACCTCAATTGGACCACATCATTTAAAGAAGTGGGGATTGAACCAACTAATGTTGAAACCTTCATTAGGCCAATGATGAAGTTTATTTTTCATCGAACCTATTCATAAGGTCACATAGGACTGGTTAAAGGGAAAACACAAATATCAGCATGATCAGCTCATAAGGTCGCATAGAGCACCAAAAAGTTTTCAACGACACTCATAGTTCCTACTATTTCATGTGTATGTGGTCCAATTGATGCCTTCTTGTTGGGCTCACATCATAGATAGATCTGAAAAAATAAATGGACGGTGTGGACCTAAAAAATACATCATGGTGGGACCATTTTCTTGGTTTCTCAAATTAGGGAAGGTGTCACGTCGTAACAATTCATATTCTTTTCTTGAAAAAATAAATTTCCTTTAAATTAGAGCACGTCTCACATGTATGGAATATCATATTCTTACAAGTAATAAATTAGAGATAATCCATTTTTATTTAACCTTTTTTCAAAGAGGCACTCTTAGGTCCAGCCGGTTGCACTACACCTAAGGTCCAATCAGTTTAAATTTTGTTTATTAGAATTAATGCTAAATATTTTGTAGAAAGGAATTATTTCATGATTAGAAAAATAGCACCATGTATGTTTGTATGTATTGTATTTTTAACATTTTTTTTCTTTCACTTTATTTATTAGTTTATTTATTATGGACAATAACAATAATTAATCACTAGCAACTAAAGTAGTTATATAATTCAACCGATTGAACTTGGGAGTATACCTTTTTAAAATACATCCTATCATTCCTTGCAAAATAATTTTCCTCTTTTATGCTATCCTTTCTTATAGAGTAACATTTTTTTGGTTATTATCGATTCCTTCAAATGGATGTCTTAAACAAAAGCATAAACATAACTTTGCTTGCAGCCAAGCAGCCTCTTGAATTTGGACACCAGCGGATTGCGTCCTGCCCCCGCCTGGATGGAATAAGTCCAAGCAGAGCTCTGTGGGACCCACCTTGATACATGGGTTTTATCATGCGGTTCATTTATTTATTTATTTTCATTTTAGGGTATGAGCCCAAAAAAATGAGGCAGATCTAAGGCTAAATGGTCCATACAATGGGATTGAACACTCACCATTAAAAACTTATGACGCGCTGCAAAAGTTTAGTTTTCGATCAAGCTGGCACCTGTTTTTTCTCTTCATTCATGTTTTGTGCCTTTATGAACATGTTGGATGGAAAATTAACATCATGCTAGCCCTAGGAAGGTTTCAACATGGGAATAGTGATCACTGCTGGATCTTATGGTGTGTTCCATTTGAACCCTGTATTTGCTTCATCTTTTGGCTCATAGTATAAAATGATAGGGAAAATTGGATGAACTGCATGGATGAAGCCCATACATATGGTGGGTCCCGCAGCATTTCCAGTTGCTTGTAAGCCGCTTATATGAGGAAAGTGTGGCATCCAGCCATTAGATGTGGGGCATGCACTAAAGTGGGCAAAATAATCATTTCACATAGAGCTTCTGTTAGCCTCTAAGCAGGAAAACCTGCTTGGAGCCTTTTTATTGGGCCACATCACATTGCATGACGTCAGTGTGACCAACTTGAGTTGAGGTGTGACCAACTTGCACTGAAGATGTGACATGGTTATAGACTTATGTAATGATGCCGACTAATGAAAAGACTCCTAGTGGGGTTCTCCCGCTTGGAGATAACAGAAGACTTGGATTCAACATGAATCTGGATCCTTTGTTGGCTTCTAAGCAAGAAATCTATGCTTGGAGCCTTTTCATTGGCCTGCATCACACTGCATGACTTTATGTGACCAAGTTGAAGTGTGACCAGGTTGCATTGAGGATGTGAAAGGGTTGCAGATCTATGTGATAATGTGGACCAATGAAAAGCTCCAAGCAGGATTTCTGCTTGGAAGCCAACAGGGGATCCGGACTCTAAATTTTTTTTTCTTCTTTTTCAGGAGGCCTTTCAATTGTTTTATTTATAGTCCACCTGAGGTTGGTAATAGTGTGGCCCACCCATTGAAAGGTTTAGCAAACATAGGCCTTAGCCCAAATGCTCAGGACCGTTGAATCAAAAGCAAGTTTTGGGTCATAACCATCCACGATGGATCCATGAATTGAACGGTCAAGATCGATATGCATGGGAGAGATTCACCTGAGTATGACCCATGATGCCCAGCCGAAGTATGCTGTGATTCCTTACAAGAAAGGGATGGCATCTACCATTCACCATACAACCACCACGGGTCCACCACCACAACTACCACGAAAGACTGCAGCACCAGCGTTAGTCTTGGTTACCTAACCATGGGCCCCACTTTTCAGATTTGAAAATTCCCGTATACCTTGCAGGGATGCCGACAGGTGGGCCCATATGTTTTGTCCAACCGTGGAGCGGTCCTGACCGTTTGATCTGTGGCCTAAATATAGACGGTTGAGAAGATTTGTGGCCAGGATCTTCACATCAGGAAAGTCCTGAAGCATGGTCTATCGATGGTGTGGTCCACAACCTGACCAATGAAAACTTCTGGGGTTTGCGGATTAGGTGAGCCAGGTGTAACAACTGAGTGGCTGAGGCCCTGATCGTGGGGCCCACCTTGATGTAGTTGTTGTATATCCACGCCGTCCATCTGTTTTGCCAGATAATTTTAAGGCATGTTCCAAAAAATAGGCATCCAAATCTCAGGAGGATAACACAATAGGGATTGAATTCTGACCGTTAAAAACTTATTGGGTACAAAAGTTTGGGATCAAGCTGCTATTTATGTTTTTCCTTCATCTAGGTCAGTGTGACCTAATCAACAGGTTGGATGACTAATAAACATTACAGTGGGTCCTAGAACGTTTTAATAGTGGGCGTTCAATCGCCAATACTTTCCTGTGATGTGGTCCACCTGAGATTTGGATCTGCCTCAATTTTTGGACCATTCCCTAAAATTATCTGTCATAACAGCTGTACGGAGTGGATATACAAAACATACATCAAGGTGGGCCCCACGGTCAGGGGCTCACCCACTAAGCTGTTACCCCTGCTTCCCCTAATCCGCGCCCCGCTTCTAGTGCCACACGTGGCAAGCACGGACGAGATCGAGGATCTGATCATGTGGGCACGCTCTCTGTTGATCTGAAAAAGCGGACCATTGGTAACCGTCCGTTTCTTTTCCACACTGTGGCCCACCCGTTGATGCACCTAACCAACATGTCACCCATGCAGGACATCCGTACTATACAAACTGTAGGCCCCACCACGAAGATCATCCATCTTGAAAATCAGGCCGATCTATCCATTAGGTGGGACACATCTACATGTCGATCCAGACCGTTGGTGTTTCATTTATTCCAAATGTGCCCCATCTGATGATCGCAACGGCCTGATTTTTCTTTCTGGTAATCTTCATGGCAGGGCCCACCGTTTGCATGGTATGGATGACCTAAACAAGTTGTCTGCTGGCGAGAAAGCTGGTGCTGCAGGCAAAGTCAGCACACAGACCTCACTAGGCATATCATATCATATCAACGCCCTTGTTCTCGGGACATTGGCATCTCCGCCAATGTTGGTCCCTGTGATGAACGGCTCTGATATGGCATCTCTACCAATGTTGGTCCCTCTGATGAGCGGTTCTGATATAGCACACGTGTGACACTTAACACGATCTTCTTCCAATGAAATTCTCCATGAGAGAGTCGCTCTGGCTCCTTAAACCCATCACCGTCTTCATCATCACATTCACAGCCACCTCTCTCCTGACACTCTTCTTCTCTTCCCAACAACAACCACAACAACAACCACAACGAAACCCATCTCCCCAAATGTCCATAGGCAGCAGCAGCAGCAGCAGGGGAAGGAGCTTCGTCCTGTGGTTGCATGGGCTGGGCGACTCAGGCCCAGCAAATGAGCCCATCAAGACCTTATTCTCTTCACCTGAGTTCAAGAACACTACCTGGGCTTTCCCTTCTGCGCCTTCCAATCCCGTCTCCTGCAACTGTAAGCTCCTCCATCAATCAAAATCTCGTTTGGGTTTTGCTTCCTTTCCTGTTTTCGTTCCTTTTGTGTTGAATTCTGAAGATTTCAATATGGAATTCTGCATTGAGGTTTGCTCGAATACATCCCCTGATATGTCGGAACTTTATCCATTGGATGTTTTTTGTTCTTTTCAATTACACAAACTGTTTATGCGATTGGGTGACACAGGGAAGGGCGTGAAGTAATGAGAAGAAGATCACTTTCCTCCTCAAGTAGGCAAAACCTTGAATCCACAAGGAAAAAAATCAAAATTGTATTATTCAATTCCATCTGGAACGCTCGATTACACCACTTATATGAAAGATTCAAGGTCTAATTGAAGTCCTAATTTGACAAGAATAGAAATTACCCAACATAGTAAATTTTGCCAAAAATAGAAATGTCTAAATTAACCTTACTGGAGGATTCCTAGCATGATTAGGAGCAATTTCTAAAAAAGACGGAAAACCCAAAACTCTAAAAATAAAGAGATATGACAAAAAATAGAAATTATTAAAAATAGTAAAATTTTCCTAAAACCGTAATTTTGAACTGGAAGGATGCACTTTTTCGTGAAATGGACAGATGCGACCCGCTACAGAGGTCAGTTGACCTCGAAACCATCGTTACATCAAGATCGATAGGTTGTGTGTTTTGTGATGATGCCTGGATCAAAAGTTTCGACCGATTTATGGTCCACACTTTGAACGGCAATTTCTCCCTTTCTAGACGGGCCTGGGGCCCAATTACGTCATGCCCTACGTAGGACTACGCTCGGATCTGAAGGACTATTTCTGCTTTTGTTTGGGCTTCTTTTGGTTCAATTATGCAAATAATGCATCTGTGGCACGTCCTACATCAATGTAGTTCTTGAATCCACAAGATAAAAAAATTCGAAATTGTATTATTCAAATCTATTTGGAACTCTCGATTACACCACTTATATGAAAGACTCAAACCCTAATAGAGGTCCTAATTCAACTAGAATATAAATTACCCGAAATAGCAAAACTCATTTAAATTTTAATTTGCCAAAAATAAAAAGTCTAGATAAACCTTAGTAGAGGATTCTTAACATGATTACAAACAATTTCTAAAAAGATGAATAACCCTAAACTTTAAAATTAACGAGATACAACAAAAATAGAAATTATTTAAAATAGTAAATTTTTTTAAAATTGCAATTTTGAACTGGAAGTGTGCATTTTCCTACGGAACGGATGTGCGCGGCCTTCTTAATAGGTCGGTTGACCCCGAAACCATTGTTATATAAAGATCGATAGGTTGTGCGTTTCATGATAATGCTTAGATAAGAAGTTATGGCTGATTTACGGTCCACACTTTGAAATACAATTTCTCCCTATCCGGAATGGATTTCTTCAAACCGAACGCTCTTAGGGCCTGGTTACATCATGCCCTACATAAGATTGGGCCCGGATTTGACGGACTACTTGCGCTTTTGTTTGGGCTTCTTTTGGTCCAGTCGTGCAAAGAATGCATCTATGTCACGTTCTACATTAGTCCTCTCCACTTGGAAAGAATTCGTCCTCGAGTTATTCAATAGACTCGGCTCATGATACCCATACAGGTCTGCTACATTGGAAATCCGTGAGATCTTCATACCCTCAGGAAGATCAACAACATAGGTGTTATCATTGATTTTCCTGATGATCGGAATAGGACCTATTTTCGTATTCCTCAGCTTGTTATATGTCCTAGTTGGAAACCTCTCTTCGCGTAGGTGAACTAGCACGCTATCACCCACTTCAAACACCCGACGCCGATGGTTATCAACCTCTTCCTTATACTTGGCATTAGACTCCTATAACTTCTTGGCCGTCAACAGGGTTGACACAACACACATAATCATGCTCTTCCTCACTAGACCCTTAAGGATCAGTTCCTCTACTTGTCCTTGCAAGATCTTACATTCTTTCGGACTCATTCGATAATATGAGATATTAGGCAGACTTACCCTCGAGATAAGATCAATGTGGTACTGGATAATACGCATGGGGGGTAACTCGTTTGGAAGTTCATCAAGCATAATTCCCTTAAACTTCTGCAACACTGGTTTCAACTTCTTTGGACTGCTCATGGGTTCTACTTCTTTTGTCTTTACAACTAATGCATTGATCTTCTTCGTCTCCTCAGATTCTTTGATGAAATCACACAAGATTACGAGAGACCGCCCTTCCATTATAGAAGTCTTTGGTTGGTTTTCCATTCTCATAGGGGCGAGGATAATCTTTCTACAATCTTTAACAAAAACAAATATATTATCCCGGCCTCTATGCGTGGCATCAACATCGTACTGCCATGGTCGGCCAAGTAGCATGTGACAAGCCTTCATATCAACTATGTTACACATTGCTTCGTTCTTATAATTTACTAATGGAGAAGGAAATATGATATCGTTCAATCACATTTGTTTTGCTAACTTTCTTGATCCATCCAATCATGTGCGGGGAGGGGTGCTTCTTTGTCTTCAGTTGCAGCTTTTCTACCATAATCTTTGAAATGATATTCTCACTGTTCTTGCCATCTATAATCAGATCATAAATCTTTTGGTTCATGGTGCACTTCGTTTGAAAGATGTTGTGCCGCTGTGGATCTATCTCCTCCTTCGGTGTGTACAACAACTTTCTCACGATCAGGGTGGTGGCTTGCGATTCACCATTACTGGGTGGTGGCTTGCAATTCATCACCGATGTCGCACCATGAACATGATGATCGTGAGCTTCATCGCCAATCTAAGGTTGCTCATTATTACGAACATGGATCTGACATGGATTCGTCAAACGGTTGATTGCCGCTTGCAGCCCTTACATGGCTCGCAAATTCTTCGGCTGGAAAGCTTCAAACGCTACCGCTGATTGTTCCTCGGAGCATCGTTCGTGGGGTTATTACTTGAACCATTGTCAGATGCCATAAAACTGAGGAAAAGCCTCGTTTTGATACCAATTAACGTAGGGAAGAACATGAAATAATAAGAGAAAGATCACCGTCTTCCTCAAATGATTAAAACCTTGAATCCACAAGAAATAATAAGAAAGAAAAGTCAAATATTTTATTGCATAATAATCTAAAACTTTTGATTACATCAATTCCAAAACCCTAATTCGAAAGTTACCTAAAATAGCAAAATTCTTAGTTACTTGAAGTGGCAAAACTCTTTTAAAGCCTAATTTGCCAAAAATAGAAAGTCTAGATAAACCTTACTAGATCATTCCTAGTTACAAGAAATTTCTAAAAAGATGAATAACCCTAAAACTCTAAAATTAAGGAGATACAACAAAAATAGAAATGACAAAAAATAGTAAATTTTTTCTAAAATTGTAATTTTAAATTGGAAGCGTACGTTTTCTTGCGAAACAGACATGGCGACTTGCTAGCCTAGTCAGTTGACCCTAAAACCATCGTTACTTAAAGATTAATAGGTTGTGCGTTTTGTGACGATGCCTGAATCAGAAGTTACGACTGATTTACGATCCACACTTTAAATGACAATTTCTCCCTATCCAGAATGAATTTCTTCAAACCAGATATGCCTGGGGCTTAGTTTGCCCTATGTAGGACTGGGCCCAGAACTGATGGACTACTTCAGCTTTCGTTTGGGCTTCTTTTGGTCCAGCCATGCAAAGAAAGCATCTGTGGCACATCCTACATCATCGAGTCATTGGATGAGAGATGCCTGAAAAATTTATTAGATTTAGTATTTCAACCCTTTGATTACAAGAAAGGTTAGCGTGGCCGTCCAATTTCAGATCCAAAGAGGTAAATTTCAAATGGTTGAGATGGTCCAATGTAAGAGACTTTATTGTTGTATATCCACCATACAAGTTGAGACTCATCATATGAATGGTTTGGATCATTGGTAGATGATCCAGGTTCAAAGGCTAAAATCCCAACGTATCACTTTGCACTATGTCGGGCACTCTAGTTAGGGATCTTAATTGTAATTAGCATGTCGCAGCATGTTTGGATGCACCATTGAACTGAATTGCAGTTATTAGTACAATAACGTGGAAATGACCAAATTGTAGTTTTCTATCTTAGAATCCGCATTGAGGGTGTGTACTCTATGGTACTTTCAAGTTGGGATTTGAAAGAAATGCAACTGCAATTTGAGTGCTGCTGCTTTCTCATTATATTGTAGGAAATGTCATTGATTTTTTGTTTGGCCTTTCATCTTAATTAAGCTGCAATTTAATTCACTTGTGCATCCAAATGCAACCATCAGCTGATGTTTCTATGCACATAATATTGGGGGTGGAGTACCTATCCCGTATGAAATTGAAAAGCACCTGCTCCTCCACTAGTTTGGTAGGATGTGGTTCCATTTGCACTTACATCTTCATTTTTGCCACAAAGGAACGGGGATGATTTCAAACCTTTTTTTTTTTTTTTTTTTTTTTTATATAGTTTTTAGAATATTGCTCATTTAGGCAAACTTAAGTGGTGGTGGCTTTTGGGTTCGGTAGATGTTAGGAGTGGCTATTCTAAGAAAATCACTCTATGTACGGAGGTGATCCCATGATGTGGTGGTAGAAAAGCACAACATTTTTCTTAGTTTATTATGTAGGTACATTACATGTGCATATGGGCATTGGGCGGTTACTCTGAAGATTACAGATTCACAATGAATTCTGCATATGGGTGTCTCTTTTTTCTTGTTTTGGATGGCTCAGAGAGGGATCTTCTGGCTTTACATGGGTATCGGGCACAGATATGATGCTTACAATGAAACTCTGCATCCAGGTTTCTTCTTCTTGCTTTCTGTTTCTTAGGGGATTTATGAAGTTTTTTCAACATGGGTATCATGTGGTTTTTTTATTGGATGGAAGGCCAGTGTGCTCCACCACATTATTTTTTTCCCTATTTTAATTTGGTTTTAGCTTTGCAATTTGCGTTTTCTGTATTTTAATTTCCATAGTCGTTATGGTGGACACCTTTGGGTCAATATGAATAGTTCTTGACTGCTTTTGATGGGTGATAGTTCAATAGCCTTTTGATGGGTGATAGTTGGATAGCTTTTGCTAAGAAGAGTTCTTTCACTCTGGTCTCAAAGCTTCTGGAACCAGCAAAATGAAAGCTATATCAGGAGTGTCGATAGGTTTCAGATGCTGTTTATACTTTATATATGGGTTTGAGTTTACCAAGGATTGTGTGCGGAGGATCCTCCAAATCCCAAATTATCAGGATACGTGCATGGCAGGAATTGGTTGCATATCATAAGTAAGACATGTTTAAATATTCCTAAAAATATCCGAAGGTTTGGGTTGCAGTTAACCAGCGGGTCTAGAGTTCAAGATAGTGGTAGATCTAAAGGTGAAGTCTCTGACAACTTGGATTCCCTATACAAGTATCTTAGTATCCAACTTGGGTACTTAGTATTTTTGAAGGATCGGAATATTATCAATCAGTACTATGACCCTGCTAGAAGTTAAGCTTATTCAAATTTGATCATCTGGGAAACTTCTTTCTCATACACTGTAATGGGAAGAGCCTAAGCAGAAAAGTAGGTTACACGTTGCTTTACGGATTTTCCCGTTTGACCTGAGTTCGGCTTTCAAACTTCTTTCTCATTATTGATGATGGAATCAAGATACTGGTATCTCAAGCATTTGTTATGCTGAGCCACTGGAGGTGGCACGTGGTTCATTGTCCCATTTAGTTCCACCTCCATAGCCCTCTTTCAGTCTTTTGAAGAATACTCTTTCTTGTCTGAGATCCACATTTTCTTTGTGGTGGTTCTTAAAATCTTTGTTCTTATCAACGAATGGCCATGATTAATGATACAATATAAGGGAGCATTAGTAACACATCCACAATAAAATTTCGCACACATGCTTGTCATTGATTCTGATTTCCTTTTAGTCAGTAAAGTTGTTCAAACTTCAAAACTCTGTTTAAGTTCATAGCACAAGCAAAAGGTGCATATTGGTGTTCAGGTGTCTCCAGGATACTTCTGAAAGAGATTTATTCCTGACTTCTTGGCTGCCAAATATTCTACAAAAGGTTGGAGGGTTTTGATAGGTTACAGTGGCCCTTTACCACACTTTGGTATGTGGACTGGTTTCCGCCCCCAGAGTGCATCTTAAATGATGATCAGAACCATTCATGGTCTGGATTCTATGCTACCCGGGCTGGAGTAAGAAACATTCTTTGATCCAATGATTGTGTATGAAGATGAATATTTAATGACTCATATTCAAATCCAAGATTCAAAGGTCAGGATTGTCAATGAAGCATGACGATAAGACCATAGCTTCCATATGGTAGTAATGAGAACATGAATGGTGCAAGTCAACCTAAGGATGCATTCTGGGGGTTGGAAACCGGCCCCTCTGCCGTACTTTGGTACAGGGGCACCATACCCTATCGAAACCCTTGACTTGCATCTTATTTTCATCTTAGTTATTCATGAATGAAAGTAGCAGACTAGCAGTTTTGTTTTTCTCATGCATATTCAACTCAAAGTGCTTTTAACAGATTTGCTTTTGTTTTCTTCACCTATACTGGTCTCATGCATGAGAAGAAGACTTGTTAGTATGTCTTGACTCTTGATTGATGTTCACAGCCTTGAATCATGCTACCATATTTTATATAATTATTATTATGATTTCTTATAATTCCATGAAGTCAAGCCACCAAAATAACTGGAATATGATGATGATGATGATGATGGAGCTTTGCTAAGCCCACACGTGTGCAATAAAGCTCATGCACATGCTGCACTTGTCCCAACATGGCATGATAGGTCTGAGATGCAATCCATCTGTTAGAAAGGCACCACTACATTGATGCCCTAGCCCAGGAATCACGGTGATCCACTGGTCAGGTGGACCACAGTTTGCAAAAGCAGTTGTAAGGCTCTAAAAAACTTGGCGGAAGTTTTCTAACCTCTCCACCTGTTTCCTATATTGGGGCCTACATGCTGAGTGACCTGACTTATTTTTGGGAAAACATGTAAAAGGTCAGACCAACCTGATGGAGGATTGGATCTTGCACCACCTATGTGCCATGTTGGCATATGTTTGGCGTGTACATGAGCTTTATTGCAAACACATGTGCGATTAGCAAAACTTGATGATGATGATACCATGAAGGCGTGAAGTATATAATTTTGTTTTATTCTCCCCTGCAGATGGCGCCATAATGCCTTCGTGGTTTGACATTTATGAGATACCTGTGACTGCTGTAAGTTATGCTCCTGTCACGCTTAGGCTTCCGTGTTAGTTTACTTGATAATGGAGAACATCATGATGGAAGCCATCATTTTCAGGCTTAGATGACCAAAACTAGGTCATACAGAAAAAGTTATTGCTTTCAATTGAATTTCATATGGTACCCCTTATTGATGCATGTTATCCATGATTCACAATGATTTTTTTGTTTCCGTCCTTCTAAGAGGGACTTTATTTAGAGAAGTTTCTTTTGTTTCATACAACCCATGCTGGCAGTTGAATCTCTACATTACTTTTTTTTTTGAAAGATTGAATCTCTAATTATGATATGGTGCTTCTCTCTTTTATCTTTTTTGAGTAGGTTTTTCTTGCAGGCTCCTAATATATATGTTTATTTATATGAAAAAATGATACGATCCCATTGGTCAACAGAAAAAAAGGTGTATCCACGACCATTCATGACCTTTCTTTATTTGTGACCAATTATGTACTGTCTATTGCTAGTGCTGTTAATGGGCCAGATGGGCCTGGATCAAAGGCTTATTGGGCTTGGGCTGCATATTGAGTATGTTTGATGGTTATGGGATCTAAATCTGGGTCCTGATTCCCAAGGGATAAACAGGATGGGTTGGGTTAGATTTGACAGCTTTTCAATTGAGGCCCAGCTCATACCCTGGGAAGGATTTTTTATTGCTGCAACATGCCAGGGTTGTTTATGAACTTCAGTCCTGATCCCCTATGGACTGGGCCCTGTCCTAATTTAAGGGCCACACAAATTTACCTCAGCTTAGGCATATTGCACCCCGCCCGAACTGGCTCATTGGCGTTCCTATCTGTTGCTGTTTCAGTAATTGCAGTTACATATACTACTTGGGCCTATTCTCTGGCAATCTGAACAGCTAAATTTAGATTAAATGCCATTATACTGCTACTATCAAGCTAAAAACCACTCAGTTTCACATCTTTACTCCGTTGGAATTGAGATCCTTCTCTCATTCAGTTAGTCACATGGGTTTTGTGAATTTTATCAGGAATCTCCTAAAGATGAGAAAGGAGTCCTTAAAGCAGTTCAAAATGTTCATGCCATGATAGACAAGGAGGTAGCTGCTGGCACAAATCCTGGAAACATATTCGTTTGTGGATTTAGCCAAGGGGGTAGACTTTTTTTTTTTTGGGTGGTTTTTCCTGTTTCCATACATAGCTTGATTAGCTTTTGTTATGCATGCCATTAACTTGCAAGATTAACCGTGATTTGACAGGTGCCTTGACCTTAGCAAGTGTGTTGCTGTATCCGAGAACTCTAGGTGGAGGTGCAGTCTTTAGCGGATGGGTTCCTTTTAATTCATCGATTATTGAACGCATTTCACCAGAGGCTAAGAAGGTACTTCTTTTCAACACATGGAAGTTGCCTGGTTGTTTTTAGTTAGTAGTCAGATTACACATGTTTGTGGTGGCAATATCCCATCTACTTCTGAAATTGATCTAGGTTAGAAAAAGCCCAATCCATTGAAAATGTGATTCCAATGGTAACAAAAGAGGCCCTGCCAGTTCCAATGCAAAGTAGATGCATATTCAGGGATTAGAAACTGAAAATCAGCAAGAATATCTCAACTTCCAGCACCGATAATCAATTTCCAGCCACTAGTAAACCATTTCTAAGAAATAAGAAACGATTTCCATCATCAGATATGATTAATTTTCAGCAATCAACAGTACGTCAAGGTGGGGGTTTATTAAGGAATACATAGAAAGTAGGGGGTATCTAGGTATAGGTATAGCCCAAAAGGCAGGGGTTTATATGTCAAAGGCCCTGAAAAACCCTCTAGAGGCCAAATTGTTTCACTTGTTGTTCGAGAAACAGAAAATATAACATCTTAAGTTCAGAACTTTTCTGTATGGTAGTTGAAAGTTTTTAATAGAAGAGAGAGAAGAGCCAATATGATGAGGACATCAGAGGACCTATTCGAGTGTACCGGGACATCAGAGAACCTACTTGAGTTGGGCCCATTGAACTTTAAGTGAGGGCATAGTTGTAATTATTGAAAAGTTTTATTATAAAAGCCAAAGAAGGGGGGGGGGGGGGGGGGGGGGGGGGGGGGTGCGGCCATCCCTAACTTGATTTTGGAGCAAAAGAAAAAAAGAGCTTGAAAGTTTGTTCTCTCTTGAAAAATCCCTTTTTCATTCTTCTTTAGGATTTGTGAGGAAACCCTCCCTTCTAATCCAACTGTGGAAGGGTTAGAAACTTAACTTGGTGGTGGACTCCTCCAAGGACCTCTTCTCTTCTTCTTCTCTACAAATTCAGGTATTTATGGTTGTTATTTTTCATCCTATAGAGGACTCTTTGATCTTCTCTTGAATCCAAAATCAAAATCCCTCAATCCTTGAACTATTTTTTATTCGGCATAGGCTCACGTGACCTTAAACTTCATTTTTCCCTGAAACCCCAACTTTTTCCCATCTGAATCCTTCAAACCTAACCTAATCTCACACCACTTTCATATTCGACCACCCCCTTTCACCCAAATCCGAATTTCTCAAATCACCTAAACCCTGACCTTAACCCTAATTCTCATTAATCCCTAATTTTAGCCATATCCTAGGAACCTTAGAGCCCCTTCCTTTGATTTTAGGATTAACCCTATGCTTGGACATGGAAGTCTTACCTTCCATGGGTCCCGGCCTTTGGGATTTGTAGTTCCTTCATTACATGCTTGTGGTTTATGGTTGTGGTGCATGAATTTTTGCCTAATTGAATTTCCACATATGTGATTTGAGTAGTTTTAATTTAATTATTTGTTGTTATATATTTTCTCGTTAGTTTCATTCCACATCATATTGATAGGCCCATTGTCCTGTGTCACAATAGAAGAGAGAGTAAAGAAAAGAATGGAAAAGAGGATAAGAGAGATTAGGGCTAGACATTCCCATTCTCTTGCTTGAATGTACGTAAGTCATAAAACCAAAATACCAAAAATACCCTCATTTTATGCAATTTACAATATAAGTGTTTGAGAATATAAAATATGCATAAGGAGAGGAACTCAATGATAGAGACGGAGGATTAGGTGGTCTTATGACCATACTGCCCATATTGATAAGCTTTCACTCTCCCTTTCAAGTTGGAGCGTAGATGTCATTGATGCAACAACCAAGAGCTTTAGTGAACACATCTGCAAGCTGATCTTGAGACTTGACATACGGTGTGGAAATTTCACCATTGTTAACTTTCTCATAGATAAAGTGACAATCGACTTCAATAGGTTTTGTTTTATAATGAAAAACTGGGTTGCTTGCAATATGAGCTGCTACTTGATTATCAAAAAATGCTATATTGGCAAAGTTACAACAAAATCCATCTCTTGTAACAACTTATTTGCCTATACAAGCTCACACGTGGTATGTGCCATGACCCTATATTCTACTTCTACACTTGATCTTGCTACCATACTTCGCTTTTTTACTCTTCTATGTGGACCAACTTTCCTCCCACAGTTTGTAGACTGCCTATTTAGATGGAGAACCTGCCCAATCAGCTTGTATAGGATTTCATGATCTGGAGTTTCCTTAAGATACTGCACAATCTGGACAACTGCATCGAAATGTGGAATTCTTGGAGAAGTTATCGACTCACCACACTAACAGCATATATATGTCTAGTTTGGTAATAATCAAGTAAATAAGTTTTTCAACCAATCTTCTATACCTTCCTGGGTCTTCAACTACACCTCCTTGGTCACTCTCTAGTTTATAATTAAAATCTATTGGTGTATTGGCAGGTTAGTGGCAAGAGACTTGTTTCTGTAAGTAAATTTAGGGAAGATTTTCGTTGTAATAGATTGACCACTTCCTTTGATCTTACAACCTCTGTTTGTAGGAAATACTGAAGATGACCCAAATCCTTTGTCAAAAAATGACATTGAAGGTACTACATAAGTTCTTTAATTCCTCTGCTGTCACTACCTATGACTACAATATCATCCACATACAAAACGAACATAATCAACCCAGACGCACCTTGTTGTATCTTGTATGAAGGCTGAATGATCAACCTAACCCCTCTGTAACCCATAGGCCAAGACAACCTCACCGAACTTGTCAAACCATGCCCGTGGCAATTGCTTCAACCCATAGACCGCCTTATGAAGATTACACAATTTGTCTGAGTCCTCCTAAGTAATAAACACATGTGGTTGCTCCATATAGACTTCTACTATGAGATCTCCATGAAGGAAAGCGCTTTTAACTTCATGTGGAATAAGGACCCGTGTGATGGTTAACTGCAACTGAGAGAATAACACTGATGGAATTGAGCTTAGCAACGAGAGAGAACGTTTCAGTGTAATCAACTCTAAGAGTTTGCGTGTATCTCTTAGCAGCTAATCAAGCTTTCAATCTTTCAACTGTTCCATAAGGCTGAAACTTAATGGTGTAAACCCACTTGTACCCAACAACACGCTTGCTGGCTGGAATATGGGTCAGCTCCCAAGTATCAGTATGATAAAGAGCAGCTGTCTCTTCTTAGCCTGCTTCCACCTCTCATGAGATGGGCTTTCCTGAGTCGACTTAGGAACATAATGGGAGGAAAGAGATGATGCAAATTTTTGAGATAAATCTAGAAATAGGATGTTCGGTACAAGAACGTCTTTCTTTCTTCTGTGCAATAGGGAGACGGGAAGAATCATGTGGTACAGGATTAGAAGGCTCAGAATAAGACGTGGTGGTTGACTAGTCATGGACAACTTCATTATCTCCCTTCTTCCGCTGTGACTTGTGAGTAAACCTTGAGAGTAGGTTTAGTTGTAGGAAGAGATTGATCTATAGAAGAAAGTTACTGGATGGGATGGGCCTCTACAGGAAGAAGCATTGGAACCGTAGAAGAGGGCTGAGGTCTTCCATTGCAGGAGCTTTACCTTCATCTGAAAAGAACGCCATTGATTCAAAGAAGGTAAGATTGGCACATACAATCTGTTTACGAAGACTAGGACTGTTACACCTATAGTCTCTTTATGTTATGAAATATCTAAGAAACATATATTTATTGCTCAGGGATCTAATTTATCAATACCCGATGCCAATTTATGGACAAAGCACACGGACCCTAAAAGTTTTTGAAAATAATGGAGTATCAGGGAACAAAACAGAATGAGATGACTGACCTGCTAGAATTGTGGAAGGTATTTGATGGATTTGGTAGTATGCAGTCAGAATGACATCACTCCAAAAGATCTTTGGAACATTCATATGAATTAATAATGCACGAGTAATTCCAACAAGTGACAATTTTTTCTTTCAGCTGCGGTTTGTTGCAGCATGTGGGCACACGATGTTTGATGCAAAATGCCATATTTAAATAGATAGGAATTAATGAATTTGATACATATTCTTTTGCATTGTCAGATCAAAAAACACAACTTGGAATTGAATTGATTCTGCACCTCCATATGAAACATTTATAAAATAGAAAAGAACTCGGAGCAATCTTTTGCTAAATAAAGCTAAGTCATTTGACATAAATATTTTTTTCAAAGGTAATGCAACTCCCCCCCCCCCCCAAAGGAAAAGCTAAGGCAGGGAAAGAATACAACCCAAACGAATTACAGCCCAATAGCAGGTAAAAGATTACAAACATCCATGTTTTTTTTTAATTATTTATTAAGTCAATCAAGAAAAATCATTTACCAAAGCAACAAAATGCTTATACCCCGACGTACTAGAGACTCGAACAAGACCCCAAATATTTGAATGTTCTAAAGCAAATGATACTTTGCTAGACTTTGCCATTCGTGGAGGAAAAGAGACCCTAAGTGTTTACTCAACTCACACATCTCACATTCTAACTCTGACACACTGGAATTTGATAAACAATACTCTTGAGGCGCTTAAAAGACAGGTGACCAAGACGACAGTGCTATTGATGAGGAGGGATGCTTGTTTGCGCTGTTGCTCCAACTGGCTCATAATCAAGATAGTAAAGGCCACATTCATACTCTCCACCAATTCTCTTCTTCGTCTTTAGATCCTAGAAAACACATGGTGAAGGGTAAAAGGTTTAGAACAATTAAGAGATTTGGTGAGTTTACTAATTGCCATAAGACAAAAGGAGAATTTAGGGACATACTGAATGTAAGAAAAAGTGAGGGACCAGCATGAACTACACCCACCAAGGTATTCCGTAATGCTAATTGTGGCCGTAATGGCCATCATTGTAACGGCTGTTACGGTCTTTGTTAAAAAAAAAATGCGTGGGCCTCATAACGGACCATTATGGCCGTTACGGGCCATTACAAATCTTTTTTTTCCCCTGTAATAGCTGTTATGGCCGTTACGACTCCGTAACGTGTAACGGTGGCCATCGTTAACGTTACGTAACGACCGTTACATAACCATTTTTGCATACCTCGATACCTGGATACACCTGTCATATGATCAGATGCTCTGGAATCAATGACCCATGGAGGCGAAGATTAAGAAACTAAACAAGTCTGAGAAGAAGAGGCACCGGAGGTAGGTTGAGTTTTCAATAACTGGGCATACTCATCCTTAGGGAGCGTCGAGCATGACCATGTCTCCTGAGGTAGTGGATGATTGAGATTAGTCATGGAACTAGTCAAACGAGATCTACTGCTGTTTCAAAATAAGAGGCCCGAGTAGCCCAGGCTAGTTTTCCATGGATATCTCTAAACCTCTCTCTACTGTGTGATTAGTTAGCCAAAATAAGTACACTTTTGAGGCCCATGACCTCCACCAAAATCAGTACAACCACCTTTACTACCTTTTCAACCATGACCTCATTCTCATCCGGTAGATGACTAATGCATATCTGTCATTGGTTCTGCTAGACTTGATATTGGATTCAAACGATACAAGTTGAAGACATGCATAAACTTTGTTTAATGATGGAACATCTTTAACAACCAAGATTTGTGCATGCATTGGCTCATATTCTGGTTTCAAATGAGACAGGAACTTGGCCACACGAAACTCTTTATGTTGCCATCGTTGCTTCTCTAATCTCTAGTAAGTGGCTGATACACATTCAAATCTTCTCACATTCCTTTGAGTTTTGAGAAACATTCACTTGGTGATTTATCACCCTATTGGAATGTGAAGATTTCTTCGAACAACTGATAGGTATGTGAGATGAACTATCAGATGTTTCTTTCACGAATGCATCTTCCATGATGTATACCAACCTTCTTGCCATCTCCAAAAAATATTGCTTTCTCAGTCACAGATGTTTCCATACCTGTTCCACAACCTTGTCATAATCCAAGTATTCTATTGAACCTATTCATCATACTTACTATCGCTTGCATTCGGTTTTTCCATGGTGAAACTCTCTAAGTTATATGTACTGATTCTTCAAAGCCCATTTGCAGACGCCTATTCTGTGGTCGCATGGCATTGCCTGATAGAACTGGTACTGTTTGGAGCTGGACAAGCTGGTCCTCCATTTCTAGAACAAGCTGGCATGAGTTGTGAATTTAAGGTTGTGTCCAGCACTTATGCTATGCTCTCCATCTTTGACTCTCAACCTCTTCATAAAATCAAAATCGATTGCAATTGCAGGCTTATCCAGAACTGGGCCATTCGATCAGCAACGAAGAACTACGATCACTGGAGATATGGATCAAGACACGCCTGCAGAGTTCTTCATAAAGTCTTGGTATGCATCATGAGCTGTTAGTGATATGACTTGTGATTGTGATAGGTGAAACCCAAACACGATATTTCATGTTGCCGAGGCATGTTATCTTGGATCCATGAGGACTCAAGACCCCGGTCCATGTCAACGGCATTATCCAACCATTACACATGTTTCATTGAACTTATCATTCAACAGCAATGGACTACACACATATCTTAATAAATGGAATGGCTTCCTTCGCTTGCAATGGGCGTGCTTGTCCTTCAGTGTATTCACGTAAGCATGAAAAAGTAGTTTTCCCCATGTGAAATCGCATGGGGTCCATGTTAATACAATGGGACACAAGCATGAGTGGAACTATCAAGCATCCTTAAAAGAAATCATAAGATTGGCCCATATCATGCATGAGCAAGGTTACCTGGTCTCTTTAGTTAGTAGTATGAGAATGGGTTTGTAGTAAGCTACTTCCTCCAATGTGTGATACGGTAGGGGTAGGATCACGTGGGTTGCTCCAATACTACTGCCATCTATAAAAAAAATATAGTTTTATTTGCTAATTTGATATTGTAATTTGTGTATGTAATGATGAACACTATTATTGTAGGTCCTGCATGCATAGTATCACACACGCACACACGCACACACACACGCACACACACACACACACGCACGCATGCACGGCTGTCAATGGGCTGGGCCAGTTCGTGGGCTTTTGGGCGAGTTGACTCAATGAGTCTTTCTAAGTCAGGGCAGAGTCAATCTAAGATTTGTTTACCATCAACTTGGTTCTAGATCTTGCCAGGTCAAGTTGACTCAGCAGAGTTTCAAGTCGAGTCAACGAGTTTTAGAACAATGGTGGATAAAACTGTACACCAAAAGCCAATGTATAGATTGTCTCTATTATTTAATTGTTGCACATGCTGATCGACTGGACGTATCCAGTCGTTGGACTGCTTCTTTGAGGGGCTATGGCTTGTAGCCTCATGAATGCAATGATCGAATGATTATAAATCAATGGACTCCCCTGTTGATTGCTCCCAAAATTTAGGCTATCATTTGGAAGCAACATATTGATAGGAGAATTAGAGCCGTCTATCTGTTCGATGCTATGTTAGGCTTTGACCCCATTCAAGAGGTGGCCCACCAATTTGCACCTATTAGATACTAAGATGACCTTCTATTGCATTTGAGTTTATGCAAGTTGTCGTGGATGGCACAAATCAATTTGGCAATTTTTGTTTTTAGTTTTTAGTAAAAACTGGATAATTAAGGTTTTCTGATCGATTTGCATACATCAACTTTGAAAATTTAAATGGTTTGATCAGACATTTTTGTGGGTTGTTTGATCGTATAACTATAGCACGTGTCGTTCAAGTGGGCCCCACCTATTGAAAGATAGAGATTATGGGTTGTGGTGGTTTCAGGGTAATTGACTATACATTACTGTAGCAATTTGTAAACTGCATTTTGCAATTTCTTCAGCGGTTTATTACTCTGGCAATTTTCAAATTGCACGAGTAGTTTCTCCTGCGATTTGATAGCGGTCAAGACTGCATTTCTATAAATATATCTAAGATTCACGGCCAAAGTATCTGAATTTTGAGCATCAATCTGTAGAGTGTAGAGAGATGAACCGCGAGAGGGAAGTCGAGTTCCATCTTTATTATACTATTTACAATGTAGATCTTGTTTGAATAAGAGTGTTATTTTAGACCTCTTCTTATGCCAGTGAAAGCTGTGTAACCATCTTCCAGTGATGTAAGAAACATCCAGAAAGATTCAACAGTCGAGCCTCTATCTTTCACTACCGTGGATCCAAGGAATTGCTTTGAGATAATTGATTCTTAATAGATCCAACCGCCTTGTCCAACGGGTCAAATCCATGTAGATTTAGCTCTGCAATCAACTTAAATAATCTACTAATGGTTGGAGAAGACCTGCATTTGCATTTCTTTTGTAATAAAACAGAACCACTTAATTAACCTGGTTTTGCAGTGGCCCGCAATCATCGATTGGGTCCGGGTTTTAAAGATGGGGCACACTTTTGTACTAGAAAAGTTTTCTACTCTGGCTCCACCAAGACATTGTACATGTGAATTAAACTGTCCAACATGGTGCACCCCACTTCATTTGGATCATTAACTAAAAGTGACACTAATCTGATAGCTAGTCGATTGGGCCGATATTTCTTGGACGGTTGAGATGAAAAAATAGCTTATGGTCTGAAATCAGCAAACAAGCCATCGTTTATCAGTGGTTTAGATCGTTGAACCAATCTTGAGTTTTGGATGTGGGTCTTGTAATTCTATTTCCAAATCCAATCCTTGTTGGAGAAAGGGAATGGGTCTCAGACCTGAGAATTGGATTTCCAAATTCAATTAGATCACCACCGTTGGTTCTTGTTTATGATTATGGATTGAACTTTTTGTTAGCGAAAAAAAAAGTTTCTAGGGGTGATTATCGAATGCAAAATTCGTCTTATCTCGTTCCTTATTCTGGTGAAAATTCCTGTGGTGGCCTAGGTTGGCCCACCAAGATCGATGGATAGGAAGGGTTTGGTGTTGATTGGTCATGGCCCCAAAATCAACAGCATCCATCCAATTAATGGCATCCAAAATAGGTAAGAAGAATGATCAATGGTTTAGATTCTAGTAATTTTGACGGTTAGGATCATTTTAATAGAAAACGAGGACCGGCCATGGCCTATTCATTGTGGGACCTACCTCGAGAAGCAGGTCTTACTGAAGCGGATTGGGTGGTAACCCCACCGAGGCCCACCGTGATTTATGTGTTTTATATCCACGCCGTCCATCCGCTTTTCCAGCTCATTTCAGGGCATGAACCAAAAAATAAAGCAAATCTGAAGCTTAAGTAGACCACACCACATGAAAACAGTGGGGATAATGACACCCACCGTTGAAATCTTCCTAGGGCCCCACCGTAATGTTTATTTTCCATCCAACCTGTTGATATGATCACACAGACCTGGATGAGGGGAAAACACAAATATCAGATTGATCCAAAAAGTTTTGTGGCCCCCCCCCAAGAAGTCTTTAATGGTGGGGGTTCACTCACCACTGTTTCCTATGGCGTGGCCCACTTGAGCTTTTGTTCTGGTTCATTTTTTTGTCTCAATGAGCTGGAAAAACGGATGGACGGAGTGGATAAACACATACATATGGTGGGCCCCGCAGCTCGCAAGACCACCAAGCTGGGTGATACTGGGGGTCACCACCTAATCCGCTTCGCATGCCTGCCATTTGTCATTGATTAGCAGGAAGTTATTTGATACTCTGGCGAGTACGGCCCTTGATACACAGGCACTCAGAAATTGTACACGTGGAACGCATTAACTCAAACTAAACCTTCTGATTATGGAGTCCACTGTAACTTTACATGCCCAAAATAAGATCAGTGCAGCAATCCTAACTTGTGATTTGTGGACATTTGTCGGTTGAAAAATAGACCATTGGTTTTTTTTTTTTTTTTTTTTTTTTTTATCTAACCTTACAATGGATGTCCAAAAATCTGATACTCAGTTAATCAAATAAGCTTAATTTTTGTTTCATGATACATCTAAAGTGGGTCCATAAAATTAGGAGAAGTTTTAGTTTGAATTACTTTTTATTTATTTATCTTTTTTTAGTCATGCAACACACCCAGCCTGTTAGCTGAGTAACACTCACATGGTTAGTCACACAGTACACCACCGATATACCCACCGACCGGTGGAGTTAGTGTGTCTCATTAGCATTGGAACATGAGAACTACTCAGCAGGCGAAACACTTTTAGCTTAATTGCCACGTAATATAAATTTCTGACTTGTTACCAAGTGCCTGAGTATCATCTACCACATCGCTAGAGTATCAAAGTTTTTCTCTTTTTGTCATACCCCACGTAGGGCAGCGTTTCTCTTTTTGTCATCCTCCACGTGGGGCAGTGTCCCACCAAACCCGTCTCAATCAATTTAAAGAAGCCACGTGATTCTGTGTTAGCAATTCCAATAAATCGGGGAGCGGGGTTAGGTGCGACCCGGCCTAATCCGAGAAGGTACGGCCCTGTGGGGCCCACCTTGATGTATGTACCATCCATCCGTTTTTCTAGATCATTTTAAAGTAGGAGCCCAAAAATGTATCATATCCAAATCTCAGTTTGACCATATTATAGGAAGCAGTGGTGATTGACCGTTAAAAACTTATTGTGGGCCACAAAAGTGTTGGATCAATCTGATATTTTTATGTATGACCTTATCAACAGGTTGGATTGAAAATAAAAATCATGGAACATTACGGTGGGACTTATGAAGTTTTTAATAGTAGAGTATTCAATCAGCACATTTTTCCTATGGTGTGGTCCACTTGAGATTTAGATCTAATTCATTTTTTGGATATGCTCTAAAATGATATGGGAAAACAGATGAACGGCGTGGATTTAGAATATATACATCAAGGTGGACCATGGTAAGGACACAACCTAATATGCTCTTGGATGTGGATTAGGTACTGCACCTATCCGTACTGAAGCCGTTAGAGTCACAAGGTCACGTGATTTGATTGGCCTGTCGCTGTCTGGGATGCCCTTTGCATGCCGGCGCGGCTTCCATGGATCCCCGGATCCGCAATGTCAGTGGATCCCTGCATGTGAGGGCAACCTTGATGCACGTGTCTCGTATCCAGCCGTTCATCTGTTTTGGCAGCTCATTTTATTGCAAGATCCAAAAAATGAGGCAGACCCAAATATCAGGTGGACCACATCATAGGAAACAATGGTGATTGACCATTACATAGTTGTGGGCCACAGAAGTTTTGGATCAAGTTGATATTTGTCTGCTCGATTCATCCAAGTCTTTGCAACTTTATCAACGGTTTAGATGGCAAATAAACATTTCGGTGGCCCCCAAAATGTTTTTAACGGTAGGTGTTCAATCATCACTATTTCCTGTGGTGTGGTCCACCTGAGATTTAGATCTGCTGCATTTTGGGCTCACTTACTAAAATGAACTGGGGAAACGGATGGACAAGATGAATATAAAGCAGATAAATTACGGTGGGCCCCACAGTCAGGGATCCACCGGAGCCGCTCTCCAATCTCCATGCAAAGCATGTTTGAAAGTGGTCCAATCAAATCCGGCCACGTTGTACCTGCATCAATATCGGTACAGGCATGTGCAAGATCTAGGCCATTCATCAGGAGCTAGACCGGGTGGGCCATACACGTACAAAAAAGAATGGATAATCAGCAGTCTCCATCCAAAGAAAATAGGCTGCTTACCCGATGATAGACCAGCCTGATTTTACGAATCAGATCAAGGTCCTGAATCTCTCACACGTGTAACAAGTAAATGAACGGTGGTGATTCGTGAATGCTAAAACATATGGTGCATTTGGGCACACCAAAGTTCAAAACTCTCAAACCATTCTCATAGTGTAAATCAATACACATAGATGTAGTGATACACTCGTACTAGTAGACATATACGTATATACTAGTCGAGTATACATACATAATTATACTCAATTAAGTACTGGGATAGTCTTCATGGCATGATAAGCGAGACCGGTATACGTAAAGATACGTTCATTTTTAGCTAGTAGTCATACAAACCCAGCTGGGCTAGTGTTCAGGATATGAACAGCGAGTATACGTAGATGTTACGCATTCATACAAACTAAACTAAGCTAGTGTTCAGGGACATGAACATAGAGTATACGTATACGTATACATATACGTAGATGTTTGGCATTCATACAAACTCAGCTAAGCTAGTGTTCATGACATGATCGGCGACGATCTGATTCATCCTTTCGGTGGGGTGGAATGAATCCCAAAATACGTATTTGCTTGCATTTGTGCAGGTGAACGGATTCATTCGATCGCACATGTAGCCCATCTCGAACATTCCGGTCGCGCAACATCCGACCGCCACGTGTTCAAATCCTAGCCATTGGAAGAAAACGATTATCAAATTATAAAGAATAATCAAATCATATTTAAATTATTGTTTTTTTTTTTTGCGAAAAATAAATATCATATTATGAGGGGTGTTTGGTTGCAGCAAATATCATGATATTTCATGATTAAGAAGTTTAATTTTGGTGCAGCCAAACGCGCTCAGAAGATCATTGCATGTGTATACTTGGTATTGACAAGTGGGGCCCTAGTTTTATAATCAGACCGTTGGTTGTTGTTCTAACGTTGATGGAGAATGCCCCAAGATTTCCCAGATTGGAATATGACCCTCCTTAGTTGAATGTGGAGCCTTGTTGTATTTCTCTTTTTAACCGTTGATTTGTGGGCCACAAACTGAAAGGTTAGGATTCAACTATTGAGGAGATTTTTGAGGCATATGTCATCAACGGTTGGACACAACAGATCAATGGTCTGGATTACCTAAAACTGGGACCCACTTGTTAGAAATGAAAACGCGTGTGTAGCTTGCAAAGATCTGGGACACGTAACACGTAATGATTCTGTGTGGGCCGAAATCACTAGCACCCGTTCCTGATCAGACTGTTATTTCGATGTGGGGCCCAGCACCAGCTTCATTGCGGAGGCGGATTGGTGTGGTGTTGGCTCTCTGGGGCCCACCGTGATGTAAATGTTTTATATCCACGCCATCCATCTGTTTTGTCATCTCATTTTAGGGCATGAGTCCAAAAAATGAAGCAGATCGGAAGCTCAAGTGGACCACATCACAGGAAACAGTGGAGACAATGACACCCACCGTTGAAACCTTCTTAGGGCCCACCATAATGTTTATTTGCCATCCAACCTGTTGATAAGGTCACACAGTCCCTGGATGAAGGGAAAACACAAATATCGTCTTGATCCAAAACTTTTGTGGCCCACAAGAAGGTTTTAATGGTGGGTGTTCAATCACCTCTGTTTCCTGCGGTGTGGTCCATTTGAGATTTTTATCTGCTTCATTTTTGGGTTCACATCTTAAAATGAGCTAAAAAAACTGATGGACGGCTTGGATATAAAACTCATCCATCAAGGTGAGCTCCACAGCGTCCAGCCAGCTTCCCTTCATTACATTCCACACCTGATCAGGGGTGGTAGGTACCTACAATCAAAATCCAACAGGTTTGATAGTGACCCACCCCTACTTTGGAGTGACCCTCATAAAGATGGCTGGTGAGGGAAGCCCTGCAGAGGTCACTCGTGACCCTCACACGCCAATTTTCCACGTATGTGTGAGATCTGAGCCGTTCATCAGGTGGGACATGCTATGCATATATGTGCTAGCCACCCAAAAACAAAAACGACCCATCATCACGTTGGCTGCAAATTCTTCCAATATGGTTGATGAAAATCCTCCTTGCATGTAATGAATGAACGGCACAGATCTTGCAAACGTACGGCCTTCCCATGCAAACCCTAGATGCCAAAGATGTGAACTTACCGAACATGGATGGGTTTTCAATGGCTAGCAGCATGGTATAATACGCATTTGAATGGACGGTCCTGATCCCCACAAGCTCATTTCTTAACTTAGCTGCCAATGCCCGTAGCTTGCCATTGAAATCGAGGGCCACCATGTTGTATTTCTCCACACAAGTGCTACCAGCCATGACGTTACCCGTCCGTTCCAACGGCATGCATCCCATCGGCGGGATGCCGCCGATCGATATTTTCCGGCCGCCCAGATTGTAGAGATCTCTAACAAATTTCTCAGCGATCCCGATCAGGAAATCCTCATAGGCGTTGACGGTGAACTGCCGAGATCGACGGTTGAGGACGTAGTAATTCTCCAGGAAATCATTGGTCCCTAAGCTGATCACGTACAGAGCCTCAGTGAGAATTGAGTTGGCCGACGTCTCCCCAAGATAGCTTCTTAGTTTCATTTGGTAGTCTTTGAAGTACTCCATCTGCTTCCATAGTGGTATCACATTCTACAAATCCAAAGTTAGTAACTAGTTAGTGAAATTCACTAAAAAAATGACCCCCAAAAGAGAGATCAGGACCGTTTATCAGGTTGGTCCCAGAGTGGACGTACAGACCACTATCTGAAAAATGAATGGATTGGATGATCCTATAGTTCCAATTGGTGGGCCTTTTGCCATTCAATTATATAGTAAGTATCACATTCTACAAATCCAAGTTAGTAACTAGTTTAGTGAAATTCAATACCAGTTTTTTCTCTAGTCCTGGTAAATAGTCCAATCAGAGTCTCACCTGCCTGGTGTGAGATTTTTAACTTACCTAGTCTACTAGGATGTACAGATTAACCACCTGTAAAAGGGTAAGTAAATATAATATTCTAACCCTTAATTTTTTTTTGATGGATTAATCTGTAAGGTAAGGTAACGGAAAATTTTTTTCCAAAAGTTAATCGATGGAGTAATTAGATTAATATTTAATGATCTTATGAAAGTATGATCTAAAGAGTTGGCACCTACCCGCGCGAACACGTTCACCCAGTAACCATTCCACCCGTAACGAGAGTAATATTTAACAAAAGGAACACACCAGGTGAACTTAGTGTATACCCGAACTGAAAACCCACGCGCAGGATTTAAAACCACCCCGTATTCACTTAAAGTCTATTAGTAATACTACCGGGATATTTTTAGTTCGTACCTACAGAAAGAGAGTTAACAAAGGAAACTAAACTGGGTGGACTTAGTATGCAATCGGTTGACTTTTTTGTACAGTTGGACCTAACGTAAGATTACACATCTAATAATTGGAGTGGATCTCACACACACATCATAGTGGGCTTATAAAAAATCAAAGGTGTACATCCCATCAAATTATTTTGACATCTGTATTTAACTTTTTAATGGTTGCATAGAAACATACCCTTGATTTTTTACAAGGCCCACCATGATGTATATATATATAGTAGTATATAGTATAGTATATATATATAGTATATATATATATATATATATATATATATATATATATATATGTGCAATCCACACCAACCATGAGCTTTGTAATCCTATGTTAAGTCTAGGCCCAAAAAATGAGGCTGACCTGTGCCACACCAAATGAAAGTCACCTTGGATTTTTACAGGGCCAACCATAATGGTTATCTGAAGTCTACTACTACCGTTAGATTCCACACAAAAATTTTAGGCCTGGTACAAAACTAAGCCTATTCATGATTCAGGTGAGCCCAGCCAAGGAAAACAGTTTGGAAGGTAAGCATCACCGTATACACTATTTCCAATCTTGTGGTCCACCTGAATTACAAATAGAGCTAATTTTTTAGCCTTGAGTCTATCAGGGGGTGATACACCTAGTGGTCTGGGTGGATTTCACATAAACATCATGGTTGGCCCCAGCCAAGCCACTAGTTAAGAAAAGTTAGGAAATGTACTCTAATTATAATTACTTAGACTAATGATGCTGCTTATTGAAAAAGGTACCAGAATGTAAATTCTGTACTAGGTAGGTAGTTTTTTTTGTTGTAATATTCCTTAATAAGTCTCTACCAACTTACCAGCACATCTGAGGTAGCGGTGTCGTAGCCAGTCCCCGCCGAGGCAAAGCAAACTCCGGTGACCATGTCCTTTATAGTATATGCAGGATCTAAGTATGCTGGTATGGCCGGTTTGAGCCCGAGCGCCTCCGAGATGAAGTCAGTCGCCACTCGACCATTAGAGAACCGTCCGGTGGGCTGTCCGCCCATGAAATCACGGCCATATGGCTCAAAATCACTCCTGGCGATCGTCGAGATGTGGTTGTTGTTTCCAGGTGTCCACCGATGAGTCGCCGAAGACGATGATTGATGGAACTTTAACCGATCCGTCGATCTCTATGGCGAGAAATAGAATTTGAAGTAAGATTAGCCATGGCATGATCATATGGGCCATCATATGACTAGAATGGGCCGTTTTGCATTGGAACATGAAGTTTGTTTATGATAAATATATATGGTTTGGAGAAAAATGGTAGTGTGATTGGCTACATTTGTGAGCCTACTAAGTTTGGTGGGAGTTTTTATTGCAAGAATAGTAAGGTTTGAAGATTGAAGTGCTTATGGCCACAAGTGGCCCATCCGCACAAATGAGCCAATGTGGCACATGTGCGTGCAAGATCGGGGCCATTTTTTAGATGGGTCCTACAATTTACAGTGTAGATTCCATGGTGCGAAAACTGCACTGATTCGACGGTCAGATGGGCCAATTTGTTCGTGTTAAATACCGGCAGTCGTTCGATTTTTGTAACCTTCCTTCTTGTTTATACATGTGCAGGCCTACAAGATGAACTGCTTATTTTTGGGCCATGGCACATGCTCTGTGGGGCCCACTTGATGAACGGAAAGGATCTTGAATGTACTTGCTAAACCAGCACGTGTGGGGGCGTGTGGGATTGGGTGGATGAGTGGTCATCGCGTTTCTCAGGTGCGAATGGGGATGACCGTTGAGAGACGGAAGTGTTATAGCAGCACCCAACGGGCAACTGTATTTTAATTTCCTCTCCAATGTTTAAATACAGTGTGAGTTACCTGCCATTTAGCAAACCCTACAACAGCTTAAATACAGTGTGAGTTAACTGCCATTTAGCAAACCCTACAAAAGCTTGATCAATGCCCAGTGGTAATGGATTATGACCATCCAACTAGTGGACCACATCTTGGATTCGCCATTTCCAGGAACCAGCACTTGTTGGAACCCAAGAACTGTCTGATCCATCACTCCTTTTGGGATGGGTCATTGCAATGGTCTGGAAAATGCCACAGATCGAACGGTTAGAAATAGCCAATTCAAGCAAATATGTTGACTATTGGCCCATCCAAAAGATTTCTGGTCGTTTGGATGGTTCAGATTGATTGATTCACCAGTTAGTCTTATAGGTCAAAGGTTTTGAGAGTGTTTACCAGAGGGTATTGGATGCAAATCGATATCTCCAAAGCTTACACGATGTGACCTAATAGAAACAAGTACGGCTCAAAATCAATGGCCACAATCTAGTTTCGGTGATGCCTAGTCTAGGTGGTACGGTGAGAAATCACCAGTGTGAACACGAGAGAAAAAAGTACTCAGATGGAGAGAGAGACTGCCGGTCTTTATCTCCCATTAACAGGTAGCCTGTTGAAAAACATTTCTCTCAAAAAATCCTATTCACATCCACACCAGAAAAGGCATACATTAGCTGCAGGACATGTGACCAACACATAAATGAGTGTTACTCTAGCATGACATGGTATCCATAATCCAGCTTGCGGACTGTATGGCCGTCCCAGATTGGATCGTTATTTTATAAAGAAGCTTTATATTTTCTTAGGGATTGGAAGAAATTTGGAGCAAATAATGAAAAATATCCGAAATTAGAAATAGATCACATATGATATATTATACAACGTGGATTTCAAGTCTTAGTGGGATACGACTGCTACATAATTGTTTATATTTTTAGTTTAATTTTTTAGCTTTAGTTACTCCAACTCTGTCGAGCTATGCTGCAACAAATTCAAAGCCATTAGATTAGTTTAGATATATTATTATCCAATGTATCGTTGTAGTATGAGTTTAGGAGTAGGTTAAATATCCACGAGATTCTTTGATTATCGAGTCCTTGCTTGATACATCGTTAATTACATTCTACTAACTTCACATCAATGATCGTTTCGTGATTATTTGATAATTTTCATAGTCATCTTCTTCTTTTTTTTTTTTTTAGTACAAGTTGTTGTAGTTATTTTATTCTTTACTTAACTTCTATTTTTTCTTCTAGCTATTATTTTTCTAATTGACAATCCAATCTATTTTTAATTCTGTCAAATTATTATTATTTTATTGAGAAACTTGATATGTTATTATTATTGAAAGGAAAGCCTTTGATTTTAAAGTTAAAAGATCACATTATGAAAGACTAACTCTTAATTTCTTCAATCGTTTGATCATTGATGGCTAAATAATCAGGCTAACCTTCATAAGTTTGGTCCTAATCTAACTATTTTGGCACTTGAGGTCACAAGCGTTCTTTCTATTTAAGCTGAGTATGATTCTAGCATGCTGGATTTCTAATTACGCATGTTTGGTCTAATTTGTACCATTTTTTACAAGTGTGACCACATGTCTGGATTGAAAATCGACAAGCACGAGTATTTTTTTTGGATAGATGTAGGGTTGTAAATGGGTCAGCGGACCCGATGGAGTACTCGAACCCAACTCAGACCCGACCCATTTGTTAAATGGTACGGGTCTGGGTCCAAGAACAGACCTAGTTGCTAAACGGGCCTAGGTCTGGTTTCCTTTATATTAGGCCCGGCCCAACCCGACCTCACCCGAACCCATTTAGTAAGTGGGCGGGTTTAGTCTATGTTTCAAGAGATCCGTCCAGGCCCGATTTTAAGCCTTGTAAAAATGTTTGCATACTTGATCCAGACCTAGACCCATTAGACCCGACCCATTTAAAAATGGGTCTAGGTGGATCCCCCTCTTCCATACCCGGACCCGATTTATAAATGGGTCTGATGGGTTGACTCGGACCCGACCCGGACCCGCCTATTTAGTAAAAGGGTTTGAGTCTAAAATTTGGACCCAGACCTATTTAGTAAATGGGCGGATCTGATTTTGTATAAGTCCACCCCCAACCTGAACATTTACGGCCCTAGATAGATGAGAGCCAGCTTAATGAATGGTCCAGATTTCATCTACCCTTTCCATGTGTAAAAGTTTAAGTCAAAGAGAGTTTTTTTTTTCCCTAGGGCTGGAGAAGTCAGCCCCTTGGTTTCGGGCTTTTAAGTTTGTACAAACTGGTTCCACTGATCCAAAACGTTGATACAATGGAAAGTGGAAACCACTATGGATGGACCGTACACCTAAACCTTCAGATTAGAAGATCGTAGCTGTAGAATTTTTGGCCTTTGATTGGTTGAATGGGAGCCGTTTGTGTATCTTTTTCTCCTGACACCTTAAAATATTTTCCAAGAAAGATTTTATGGGACCCACTTGGATTGCTCCAATTTTCTCCCCAAGCTATTTCACTGTATGGCCCACCTTTTTTACGGTTCAGATGTTCTTCGAATTAATATAATTAGCGAAAAATAAAAGCTTTGTATGTGAGAGTTAACATTCAACGTTGTATGGGAACATATCCCATCGTTCCGTACGAAGCGTATTGCCTAGAGACGGATATCCCTGCCTATCCGGTTCTGTGGGGCCCACCGTGATGTATATGTTTTATCCACGCCGTCCATCCGTTTTCCCATATTATTTTAGGCACCAATAAGAAAATGAAGCGGATAAAAATCTGAAGTGGACCACACTACAAGAAAAAGAGTGGATTGAATGAACGCCGTTGAAATCTTCTTGGGGGCCGTGGAAGTTTTGGATCAAGCTGATATTTGTGTTTTCCCTTCATCCAGGTCTGTGTAACCTTAGGAACAGGTTTGCTGGCAAATAAACATCATGGTGGGCCATAGGTAGGTTTCAACGGTGGGCGTCATTATATCCATTGTGTGGTCCACTTGAGCTTTGGATCTGCCTCATTTTTGGGCTCATGCCCTAAAATGACTGGAAAAACGGTTGGACGGCGTGGATAGAACACATACATCACAGTGGGCTCCACACAGTGGGGTCAGCTGGGATCCTTGGAGATGCGTCTACAGGCAATCCGTTTCCGGTTCCGTACGGCCACCTCAGCACGACGGCCAATAATCGACGTAGATATTTGTATCTAGGGCTGGCATTGATGTGAGTTTGCCACAGCTTATTTGAAAGTGGAACTACACGGATTGAACTAGAATTTTTATGATTGAAATAATTTCAAACCGAACACGAAACAGTCCGAATCGATTCGGCTTGTTAACTCGGTTCGAGTAGGTTCGGTTCAGTTCAAAAGTATAATATAAATACTTTTTTTTTTGTTTTTTACTTTAGCATTTTAACTTTTACTCTGCTCGTTTTCCACTTGAGAGCCTAGCCCTCTCCACCCTTTCACCCCTGCATGCCCAAACCTTAACCCCTTTCTCTTGAATCTATTCTCTTGCTCGTCCGTGCAGTTGTGCTCGACCCTGACTAGCCCTAGCCACTCTTTCACCCTTCCTGCTCATCTTCGCTCTGCTCATCCTTTTGGCTCGTGACTTGTCCAGTCGTCCCTCTACTGGCCCCTCTGCACGCCCATCCGACAGTCCCTTTGCTCGCTCATCCTTTTGCAATTTGCAGTCTACACATCTTTTTGCTCGTCATTCGGTTCTGCATGTCGGTTTGATACTCTACTCATCCAGCTCCAAAGGTCCAAATGAAACTCACTTACTTTGCTATTCAATCTTGTAATTGTCTGAATTGAAAAATGTTCGAACATTTACTGGACCAGACCAAACTAAGCACGAACAAGGCCTTATTGGTCGAATATGTTTGTTCGAACATTGTTCGAACACAGCCCTGTCAGCAACTGACTGAACCGACCTGGCCTATGTTCGACTCAGTTCGGTTTGTTGTCCAGCTTTATGCATATCCATTGTGGGCCGGGTGAGGTGCAGAATGGCTATGGCGTGGGTCCCACTGTGGGACCTGTGAGATGCGGGGTTGCCCATGGAGAGGTTTTACTTGGATTGCCTGAGAGTACCTGCATATGGAGATAAATCAATCATTCTCTGTCAGCTTCGTCGGTTGTCCGCTATCAATAGATTTCTTTATTATCTAATTGGTGCACATGCTGAGCAACTCAACGTATCCAATTGGTGGACTGCTTCATTGAGGGCCTATGTGTTGAGGTGTGGAGCCAAACATACCATCAGACTTGCTAGCCTGCAGTGGTTGGGCACACGGACGGTCAGTGATCAGGGCGTCTGAAATTCACCCAGAGAGATTAATTGTCTCTGGACTGTTTCTAATATAGTCGGGTGCTCGATGGTATCTTGACCGGGCGCCTGGTGCCCTAGGGTGGGCGCCCGACCATGTTGGGTTGGACGCCTGAAATTTGTTTGTTTCTCATGATAACTCGCTAGACAGATTTGGTATTTGTCGAGCACCCGACCAGGCGCGAACTATTTACGTACAGTTTCCTATTTTGACTCCAATTTCTGTTTCATGCTATATAAAGGGCTGTAATTCGGGATTATGGTATGTGATTAGGGTTTTTATACGTCTAAGGAGAGAGAGAGAGAAGATGTTAGTAAAAAGGGTTATTTCTGTGCATGGGAGCATAGGAGAATGTGAGTTTTTTTTATTGTAGCTTAGTTTTCTTCATAGTGAAACTTTGCTTCCGTGGTTTTTTACCCTTGTTGGGGTTTTTTCACGTAAATCTTGTCTTGTGAATTGTTGGTTTGATTGAATTCTGTTTCTAGTTATTATTTCTTCTTGTTTATCGTTTGTGGGTGACATCAAAGATTCGATCTCAGTTCACCGATGTTGTTGGCTTGCTGCACAACAATTGGTATCAGAGCTATTGGTTTAGTTCAAGTGAGAGTGATGGCGAACGAAGGGAAGACACGAATTGAGAAGTTTGATGGTTCAAACTTTGCCTTCTGAAAGATGTAGATGAAGAATTATTTCTATTAGAAAGATTTCTATATTCCTTTAGAAGGAAAAAAGAAGAAATCAGAGAAGATGACAGATGATGGGTGGTCTCTTATGGATCGGAAGGCGTTGGGGACGATCTGACTCTCATTGTCAAAGAGCGCCGCGTTCAATATATCTAATGTGAAGATCACAAAAGAATTGATGCAAGCATTGACTACGATGTATGAGAAACCCTCAGCATCAAACAAGGTTCATCTCATGAAGCGGTTATTCAACATGAAGATGTCAAACGGTGGGGGCGTGGCTGAACACCTAAACCAGTTCAATATAATCACGAGCCAATTGAAATCCGTTGGTATCACTTTTGATAATGAGGTTAGTGCGTTATTGATCTTGTCTAGTTTGTCAGACAATTGTGATGGTTTGGTTATTGCCGTGAACAATTCATCAAGATTGATTAAAATTTGATGATGTGGCGGGTCTAATTCTCAGTTGAAAAACATATAAACAGTGTGAATACATAATGCATACTCCAAAGTGGGCCCCACGGTAAGGGCAGCACTGTCTTGACTAAGGCGGGGGTCCCACCTAATCCACTGTGCCTTGGCCCGTTCCAAGAAGGCACGGCCCTTAATGGGGGGGCCACCACCTTGATGTATGCATTCAATACCATGTTGTCTATCCGTTTTTTTAAATCATTTTAAGGGACGAGCCCAAAAATGTATACGATCCAAATCTCAGATTAACCATACCATAGGAAACCGTGGTGATCAACCGTTAAAACCTTATCAACAGGTTGTATTGCAACTAAAAGTTAGAAGGAGGGGCTTACGAAGTTTTTAATGGTCAGGCATTTAATTAACACTTTTTCCTGTGGTGTGGTCCACTTGAGATTTAGATATAGTTTTTTTTTTGGGCTCATTCCTCAAAATGATCTGGCAAAACGAATGGACGGCATGGATTTAGAATACATACGCCAAGGTGGGTCTATGGTAAGAGCCCAACCTAATCCCCTGCCCGTACTGAAGCCGTCATTCCCGGGATTTGATTGGCCTGTCACCGTCAGAGATGATGGCCCCATGCACGTGGGCCGGCTTCCATGGATCCCTGAGTGTGAGGCCAACCTTAATGCATGTGTCTCGTATCCAGCCGTCCATCCGTTTCACCATCTCATTTTGGGGCATGGTCTAAAAAATACAGCAGACCCAAATCTCAGGTGGACCACACCACAGGAAACAATGATGATTGACCATTAAAAAAAATTTGTTGGCCACAAATTTTTTTGATCAAGTTGATATTTGTGTACTCTCTTTATTCGTGTATTTGTGACCTGATCAACGGTTTGGATGGAAAATAAACATTCCAGTGGCCCCCAAGATGTTTTTAATGGTGGGCGTTCAATCACCATGATTTTCTGTGGAATCCGCTGCATTTTTTGCCAATGAACGGGCATAACGGATGGACGGCATGGATACAAGAAGACGGGCTAAACACAATCGGCACACACTTACTGATGTAGCACGCACGTGCAAGATCTAGGCCATTCATCAGGAGCTCCCGACTGGCTCATATTCCTTAGCCCGAAAATCCATCCGGTCCACCACCAGGTGGGCCACACACGTACAAAAAAGAATGGATAATCAGCAGTCTCCATCCAAAGAAAATAGGCTGCTTACCCGATGATAGACCGGCCTGATCATTTTACGAATTAGATCAAGGTCCTGAATCTCTCACACGTGTAACAAGTAAATGAACGGTGGTGATTCGTACGTGAATGCTAAAACATATGGTGCATTTGGGCATACCAAAGTTCAAAACTCTCAAATCATTCTCACATGTAAATCAATACACATGCATGTAGTAATACACTCGTACTTGTAGACATACACGTATATATGCTAGTCGAGTATACATACATAAATACTCAGCTCGGCTAGTCATCATGGCATGATCGGCGAGGCCGGTATACGTATAGATACGTACATTTTACGTAGATGTTTGGCATTCATACAAAATCAACTGATGAAGCTAGTATTCAGGACATGAACAGCTAGTATACGTATACGTAGATGTTTGGCATTCATACAAACTCAGCTAAGCTAGTTTTCATGACATGATCGGCGACGATCTGATTCATCCTTTCGGTGGGGTGGAATGAATCCCAGAATACGTATTTGCTTGCGTCTGTGCAGGTGAACGGATTCATTCGATCGCACATGTAGCCCATCTCGAACCTTCCGGTCGCACAACATCCGGTGCTCACGTGTTCAAATCCTAGCCATTGGAAGAAAATGATTTTCAAATAATGAATAATATTCAAATCTTTTTTTTAATTTTTAATTTTTTTTTTTTTTGTATTTGAAAAAAATAAATATCTCATTATGAGGGTGTGTTTGGTTGCAGCAAATATTCATGATATTTAATGATTAAGAAGTTTAATTTTGGTGCAGCCAAACGCGCCCAGAAGATCATTGCATATGTATTCATGGTATCGACAAGTGGGCCCGTGGTTTTATAATCAGACCGTTGGTTGTTGTTCCAACGTTGATGGAGAATGCCCCAAGATTTCCCAGATTGGAATGTGACCCTCCTTAGTTGAATGTGAAGCCTTGTTGCATTTCTCTTTTGAACCGTTGATTTGTAGACCACAAATTGAAAGGTTAGGATTCAACCATTGAGGAGATTTTTGAGGCATATGCCATCCACGGTTGGACACAACAGATCAATGGTCTGGATTACCTAAAGAGAACGCATGTGTAGCTCGCAAAGATCTGGGACACGTAACATGTAGTGATTCTGTGTGGGCCGAAATCACTAGTACCCGATCCTGATCAGACTGTTATCTCGATGTGGGGCCCGGCACCAGCTTCATTACAGAGGCGAATTGGGTGGTGACCCCAACCCCCCAGCTAAGTGATGTAGGGCGCTGTGGGACCCACCTTGATGTTAATGTTTTATATCCACGCCGTCCATCCGTTTTGCCAGATTATTTTAGGGCATGAGCCCAAGAATGAAACAGATCCGAAGCTCAAGTGGACCACACCACAGGAAACATTGAGTACAATAACACCCACCGTTGAAACTTTCCTAGGGCCCACTGTAATGTTTATTTGCCATCCAACCAGTTGATAAGGTCACACAGTCCCTGGATGAAGGGAAAACACAAATATCAGCTTTATCCGAAACTTTTGTGGCCCACAAGAAGTTTTTAATGGTGGGTGTTCAATCACCTCTCTTTCCTGCGGTGTGGTCCATTTGAGATCTTTATAAGCTTCAATTTTGGGTTCACTAACTAAAATGAGCTGGAAAAATTGATGCACGGCTTGGATATAAAACCAATCAATCAAGGTGGGCCCCACATCGCCCAGTCAGCTTCCCTTCATTACGTTTCACACCTGATCAGGGGTGGTAGGTACCTACAATCAAAATCCAACAGGTTTGATGGTGACCCACCCCTACTTTGGTGTGACCCTCATAAAGATGGCTGGTGAGGGAAGCCCTGCAGAGGCCACTCGTGACCCTCACGCGCCAACTTGCCACGTATGTGTGAGATCTGAGCCGTTCATCAGGTGGGACACGCTACGAATGTGCTAGCCACCCAAAAAATAAAAACGACCCATCATCACGTTGGCTGCAAATTCTTCCAATATGGTTGATGAAAATCCTCCTTGACTTCCCATTTTTTTTGGTACGTGCATGGCATGTAATGAACGGCACAGATCTTGCACACGTACGGCCTTCCCATGCAAACCCTAGATGCCAAAGATGTGAACTTACCGAACATGGATGGCTTTTCAATGGCTAGCAGCATGGTATAATACACATTTGAATGGACGGTCCTGATCCCCACAAGCTCATTTCTCAACTTAGTTGCCAATGCCTGTAGCTTGCCATTGAAATCTCGGGCCACCATGTTGTATTTCTCCACACAAGTGTGGCCAGCCATAACGTTAACCGTCCGTTCCAACGGCATGCATCCCATCGGCGGTATGCCGCCGATCGAGATTTTTCGGCCGCCCAGATTGTAGAGATCTCTAACAAATTTCTCAGCGATACCGATCAGGAAATCCTCATAGGCATTGATGGTGAACTGCCGAGATCGACGGTTGAGGACGTAGTAATTCTCCAGGAAATCATTGGTCCCTAAGCTGATCATGTACACAGCCTCAGTGAGAATTGAGTTGGCCGACTTCTCCCCAAGATAGCTTCTTAGTTTCATTTGGTAGTCTTTGAAGTACTCCAACTGCTTCCATGGTGGTATCACATTCTACAAATCCAAGTTAGTAACTAGTTAGTGAAATTCACTAAAACAATGACCCCAAAAAGAGAGATCAGGGCCGTTTATCAGGGTTGGTCCCAAGTGAACGGACTACTCTCTGAAAATCGAATGGATTGGATGATCCTATAGTTCCAATTGGTGGGCCTCTTACCATTCAATTACTATATAGTAAGTATCACATTCTACAAATCCGAGTTAGTAACTAGTTTAGTGAAATTCAATACCAGAAAAAAGAGATGAGGACCGTTTATCAGGTTAGTCCGAGAGTGGACGGACCACACTCTGAAAATCGAATGGATCAGATGATCCTACATGTCTAATTGGTGGGCATTTTCCCATTCATTTATATAATAAAGTAGGGAATTGAAAAAAAAAAAAAACCTACTAATTATTATAGAATTTAGCATACCAGTGCCTTTTTAAAAAAGCTTTCAATTAGCTATCTCATTAATCTAAGTAATTATCACTAGAGTACTTTCCTACTAGATTTCTCAACGGTGGATGGGTGCGCTTGAGCAAGTGTGTCATGGGTCAGGTGGGCACTGCTTCCATTATAAATTGTTTTCCTTAGTGTGGTCCACTTGAATCATGGATGGGCTTGATTTTTGAGCCTGTGTCCTAAATTTTGGTGCGGCATAGTGAATTTCAGATAATCATTATGATTGCCCGTATAAAAATCAAGCATGGATGTCTTTCGCCCAACTGTTTCTCTTGATCTAACCCACTTGAATCATAAGTTAGCCCTACTTTTTTTTTTTTTCTCCTTGGCCTAACTTAAGATTACACATCTAATAATTGGAGTGAATCAATTCAAAGGTGCACATCCCCTCAAATTATTTTGACATTACTTTTTTTCAATATTCCGTTCCAACATCTGTCATTTTTTAACGGTTGGAGAGACACTAGCCCTTGATTTCCTCCGAGGCCCACCATAGATGTGTATCCTGCGTTTAAGTCCCGACCCAAAAAATGAGGCCGAACTGTGCCAACAAAAGGAAAGAATTGGGAGAGAAACATTCACCCTGGATTTTTTCAGGGCCAATCATAATGGTTATCTGAAGTCTACTATATATGACCGTTAGATTCCACACAAAAAATTTAGGCCTGGCCCAAAAGCCTATTCATGATTCAAGTGCAGCCACACCAAGGAAAACAGTTTGGAAGGTAAGCATCTCCAGTATACACTAGTTTCTAATCTTGTGGTCCACCTGAATTAGAAATAGAAGCTGATTCTTTAGCCCTGGGTCTATCAGGGGGCGATACACCTAGTGGTCGGAGTGGATTTCACATAAACATCACGGTTGGCGCCAACCAAGTTACCATTAAGAAAATTTAGGAAAGGTACTCTAATAATAATTACTTAGACTAATGATGCAGCCTTATTGAAAAAGGTATCAGAATGTTTGTACTACGTAGGTAGTTTTTTTTTTTTTGTAATATTCCTTAATAGTCTCTACCAACTTACTAGCACATCCGAGGTAGCGTTGTCGTAGCCAGTCGCCGCCGAGGCAAAGCAAACTCCGGTGACCATGTCCTTTATACTGTATGTAGTATCTAAGTATGCCGGTATGGCCGGTTTGAGCCCGAGCGCCTCCGAGATGAAGTCAGTCGCCACTCGACCGTTACAGAACCGTCCAGTGGGCTGTCCGCCCATGAAATCACGGCCATATGGTTCGAAATCGCTCCTGGCGATTGTCGCGATGTGGTTGTTGTTTCCGGTGTCGACCGACGAGTCGCCAAAGACGATGATCGACGGAACTTTAACCGATCCGTCAATCTCTACAGTGAGAACCAGCATTTGAAGTAAGAAGAGCCATGGCATGATCATATGGGCCATCATGTGACTAGAATGGGCCATGTTGCATTGGAACTTGAAGTTTGTTTATGATACATATATATATAAAGTTTGGAGAAAAATGGTGGTGTGATTGGCTATATTTGTGAGTCTACAAAGTTTGGTGAGAGTTTTTATTGGTAGAATAGGAAGGTTTGAAGAGAGAACTGTTTATGGCCACAAATGAGCCAATGTGGTACGTGTGCGTGCAAGATCGGGGCTATTTTTCAGATGGGTCCTACAATTTACAGTGCAGATTCCATGGTGCGAAAACTGCACTGATTCGACGGTCAGATGGGCCAATTTGTTCGTGTTAAATACCGGCAGTCGTTCGATTTTTGTAACCTTCCTTCTTGTTTATACATGTGCGGCCTACAAGATGAACTGCTTATTTTTGGGCCATGGCACATGCTCTGTGGGGCCCACTTGATGAACGGAAAGGATCTTGAATGTATTTGCTAAACCAGCACATGTGGGGCGTGTGGGATTGGGTGGATGAGTGGTCATCGCGTTTCTCAGGTGCGAATGGGGATGACCGTTGAGAGACAGAAGTGTTATAGCAGCAACCAATGTACAACGGTATTTTAATTTCCTCTTCAACGTTTATATACGATGTGAGTTCACTGCCATTTAGCAAACCCTACAAGAGCTTGATCGGTGGTGATGGATTATGACCATCCAACTAGTGGACCACATCTTGGATTAGTCATTTCCCGAAACCAGCACTTGTTGGAACCCAAGAACTGTCTGATCCATCACTCCTTTTGGGATGGGCTGGAGCAATGGTCTGGAAAATGCCATAGATCGAACGGCTAGAAATAGCCAATTCAAGCAAATGTTGACTATTGGCCTATCCAAGAGGTTTCTGGTTGTTTGTATGATTCAGATTGATTGATTCACCAGTTAGTCTTATAGGTCAAAGGTTTTGAGAGTGTTTACCAGAGGGTATTGTATGCAAATCGATATCTCGATAGCTAACACGATGTGACCTGATGGAAACTAGCACTGTTCAAAATCAATGGCCACAATGTGATGTGTTTACCTCAGGCCAAGCCGTAGTCCAGGTGGTACAGTGAGAAGTCACTAGTCTTAACACGGGAGAAAAAAGTACTCAGATGGAAGAGACTGCCTATCTTTATCTTCCATAGACACGTAGCCTGTTGGTATAAAAATCTTTCCAAAATCCCTTACACATCCACATCAGAAAGGCATACATTATTTGCGCGATATGTGACCAACACATAAATGAGCGTTACCCTAGCATGACACAGCATCCATGATCCAGCTTGCGGATTGTATGGCCATCCTGACCGGATTGAATAATAACATAATTTATTTTATAAAGAAACTTTATATTTTCATAAAGGTCAGAAGAAAATAGTGCCAAACAATGAAAAGTCATTCAAAATTAGAAACGGATCACAAATGATGTATTATACAATAAGGATTTTAAATCTAACTATAGGATACAACCACTACATAATTGATAAATTCACTCGTAAACCATATATGGCCACTGCCTCTCATAAACCTATAAAAGCAGCATTTAAATAAGGGATTTATACCCTTGCTACAAACAATCAATCTCTCTATAACGTAACACTATTTATTATTTTAGTTTAATTTTTAACTTTAATCACTTCACTTCTCTCCAGTTATGCAGCAATAAATTAGGAGCCATTAGATTAGTTTAGATATGTTACTATCCAATGCATCATTATAGTATGAATTTAGGAGTATGTTGAATATCTACGATCCCCTCGTTAGATTCTGCTATTATTGAGTCCTTGCTAGATAAATCGTCAATTATATCCTGCGAACTTCACATCAATGACCGTCTCATGATCATTAGGTAATTTCCACAGTCATTTTTTTTTTTCCGGTATAAGTTATTGTAGGTATTTTATTCTTTACTTTGCTTATTATTATTTTTCTTCTCGTTGATTATACTGCTTTTGATGAGGTGTTCCTCCATAGGAGTGAAAAGAGAAGTGCAGTTCGAGGGTCATCGATCGGGCAACTGACCAAGTCTGATCGGGTGATTGAAATTTTCAAAATTGGTTAGTTGCTCGCTATATTATTTTAGACAATCTTGAGCGACCGACATTTGGTGATCGAGTGACCGAAACTCAGTCTCGAGCGATTGACGTTTGGTGATCGAGTGACTGAAAACTCAGTATCGATCGATTGGAATTCAATGTTTTTCTATCTAAGCTCTTTGGATAGTGTTGGCCTTGTTGGGTGATCGACAACATCGGGTCGATCGACCAACGGCCGTGTGATTGCTTTACATAGTTTCCTGTTTTGTTTCTAATTTCGGGTGTAAGTGTTATATAAGCACATGCTATGCGGGATTAGGGTTAGAACAAACATTGTACACGTTTAGAGCAATAGAGAGAAAGAAAAAGAAGAAGAGATTGAGAGAGGACACTTGGGCATTTTAACAACAGTTCTCAAGTTCAAAAAGTTGAGGAGACGCATTAAACCCATCGATGTGTGGGTGCATCGTGTGACTAACTATGCGGGTGTGTTGCGCAGCTAACAGGGTGGGTGCATTTCATGACTAACCCAAAAAAAAAGAAAAAAAAAACAAAGAAAGAGAGAAAGATCGAAGAAACGAATGAAAGTTGGGTTCGTAACGTTTATCCATGATGTAGTTGTGTGCCTAGGCTCTTCAAGTTCCTCAGTGGTGAAATCTCTTTTATTTATTATTTTCCTTGTCTGTACTTCGCCATTGGAGGTGAAGTTTATTGGATTCGAGTATGTGAAACTCGTGATCACTATGTAATTTGCTTTATATAGTAGACTTGTTGGTTAGACGAGGTCCCATGATTTTTTATTTATTATTTTCCTTGTTTGTACTTCGCCATTGGAGGTGAAGTTTATTGGATCCGAGTATGTGAAACTCGTGATCACTATGTAATTTGCTTTATATAGTGGACTTGTTGGTTAGACGAGGTCCCATGATTTTTATAATCTCTATTCGTAGAGGGTTTTCCACGTAAAAAGTCTTTCGTATTATGTGTGATGATTGTTTATTCATAGTTTTTCATTCATATTTTATAATTTAGTTAGTTGGGGATTGCGAGATACAAAAGTTTGTATATCTTTTCCTAATAGGGTTTACATTCAAATCAATAAAATTTTCAATTCAATCTATTTTTAATTCTATCAAACTATTATTATTTTATTGAAAAACTTAATATGCTATTATAATTACAATTATAATTGCAAGAAAAATCCTTGATTCTGAAGTTAAAAAGACCACCTTCCGAAAGACTAACCCTTAATGTTTTAAATTGTTTGATCACAGTAATAATTGATGGCTAAATAGTTAGGCCAACCTTCGTAAGTTTGTCCAATTCGACTATTTTGGTGCCCGAGGTCGTTCAATTTATTTAAGGCGAGCATGACTTGACACCACATGTTTGGTCGAATTTGTACCATTTTTAACAGTGTGACACGTGCCTGGATTGATCATCAACAGGCACGAGTACGAATTTGGATAGGTAAGAGCCAGCTAAGCTAATGAATGGTACAGATTTCATCTACCCTTCCATGCGTAAGAATTTAGATCAAAGAGAGTTTTTTTTTTTTTTTTTTTTTTTTTAATTTTTTATCTTCTTTTTTTTTGCCCTTTTGCGCATTAAGGAGAAGGCTTTGAAGTTTGTTTAAACTAGTCCCATTAATGCAAAACGTTGATACGATGGGAACAACTGTGGATGGACCGTGAACCAAACCCTCAAATTAGAAGATCGTAGCTATAGAATTTTTTACCGTTGATTGGTTGAACGGGAGCCGTTTATGTATCTTTTTCTCCCGAGACCTTAAAATATTTTCCAAGAAAGATTTTGTGGGACCTAGTTAGATTGTTCCAATTTTTTCTCCAGGCTATTTCACGATATGACCCACCTTTTTTACGGTTCAGATGTTCTACTGAAGTGATATAATTAGCGAAAAATAAAAGCCTCGTATGTGAGAGTTAACATACAACGTTGTATGGGAACATATTCCATCGTTCCGTACGAACCCTGCCAATCCGATTCTGTGGGGCCCACCGTGATGTATATGTTTTATCCACGCCGTCCATCCGTTTTTCCATATCAATTTAAGCATGAAACCAAAAATGAAGCAGATACAAAGCTCAAGTGGACCACACTACAAGAAAAAGAGTGGATTGAATGCACGCCGTTGAAATCTTCTTGGGGGCCACAGAAGTTTTGGATCAAGCTGATATTTGTGGTTTCCCTTCCTCCAGCTCTGTGTAATCTTATGAACAGTTTTGATGGCAACTAAACATCATGGTGGGCCATAGGAAATTTTCAACGGTGGGCATCATTATATCCATTTGTGTGGTCCACTTGAGCTTTGGATCTGCCTCATTTTTGGGCTCATGCCCTAAAATGACTGGAAAAACGGTTGGACGGCATGGATAGAACACATACATCACGGTGGGCTCCACAGAGTCGGGTCAGCTGGGATACTAGAGGCTGTCTTCAGGCAATCCGTTTCCTGTTCCGTACGGCCACCTCAGCACGACGTCCAACAACCGACGTAGATATTTGTAAATTGTATCTACGGCAGGCATTGATGTGAGTTCGCCACAGCTTATTCAACTTCAACTGTTAACCAACAAATCCATCTGAGCCCCGCATGCTTGTCAAATCCAGACCATCCAAAGTCGCTGGCCCGTCAAGGATGGAGCATATCTCAAAAATCACACTGATCGGACAATCTTAACCATCTATTTTTTCCCATTGAGATCGAATGGCCTTTTGACCGTTTTCCTTTCAATTTTCTAGTTGATGACCATCGAATCAGTGGAATATTAGGCCTATACATTCCATCACAAAGCAGACCCATGGCTTAGACGGTTCAGATTTAGGCTCACCTATGGCACGCGTGTGGGAGATATGAGCGGTTCATCTGAATATGGGCGCTGGTTGATCTCTCTTAACCGTCCATTTCTTTTTTAACATGTGTTGCTCTCCTAATGATCAGATCATCCTGATTTCATTGAAAAGGCATCTCATGTCATGGCCCACCTGATGAGCAGCTTAGATCTTTCACACGTGTGGTAGGCAAGTGCCAAATCATTGGGGACTGAAATGGTAGCAAACGTCCCGGGAAATGAGGAAATTGATATTTTCCCCCCCTTCATTAAGGAACCAACCCCACCGAAAGATGATTAAAGCTGATGTGTTGAAAAAAAGGGGTGCACCAACACGAATAAAATCATGTGGGGCCCACACAACTGCCCGAAAATGACACTTTTTTGGAGGGCCCAGATTTAATACTTACCGGTACATCTAGAAGCTTCCATGGTCCTTCGTACTTCGAAATTATTGGTGTCAATTCCTTAGTGGTGCCAAGTGGGCCCATTAATGATCATTGAGGACCGTTGGATAGGAAGGGTCTGTCATGGATTGCAGATGGCCCCAATATTACCCTGATTGGACAATCAGGGCCGTTCCAAATCGAAATAAGGTCCCGTAGTACCGTCATTTTGCACGCTCTTAATTGCACGGCTTAGATATCTTTTGGGCCATGTTCAACCTACGATGGATTCCTGTGCAAGCCACTGGTCTTTATAGAGATGTACCCGAACGATGAGAATGAGGTTGAGTGGGGCCCATCCAAGCCCATTTTTAAGAGGCCCAGGCGTTTGGCTTGCCCGCAAAACACGGATAAAAATGGGAATTCAACGATCAAAATTCCATACGTCTAATGCAATGATTTGCCAAACCGCATCGGATGCAAGCTGGATCTATCCTCTATCAGAGCCGTTAATGGGCTGGGCCCTAACTGTGATAAAGCAAGAACCATAAGAAAACTTGGTAAATGCAACCCAACAGTCTGAATTGGCAAACAGATCAAACCATAAAAAGGGACGGATTAGGTGCGGCCCTTACTGTGGGACCCATCTCGATGTATGCATTCTATATCCATGCTGTCCATCCGTTTTCCCATATCATTTTAGGGCATGATCCAAAAAGTGAAGTAGATCCAAATCTCAGGTGGACCACACCATGGTAAACAGTGGTGACTGAATGATCCACCATTAAAATCTTCCCAGGGCCCATCGTAATGTTTATTTGCCATCCAACCTGTTGATAAGGTCACACAAACCTGGATGAAGGGGACAAAAAAAATAAAAAAAATCAGCTTGATCCAAAAACTATTATGGCCCACAATAAGTTTTTAATGGGCAATCACCACTGTTTCCTATAGTATTGTCCACCTGAGATTTCGATCTGCTTCCTTTGGGCTCATGCCCCTAAAATGATATGGAAAAAACGGATATAGAATACATACATCAAGGTGGGCCCTACGGTAAGGGCTGCAACATCTTGAGTGAGGCAAGGCTGGGGCCGCGACATAACCGCTTTCATAAAAAAAAGACTCATGACCAGAAATTAAATGGATGTCTACCAAATTCCAGCAAAATAGCATTGAGACACATCATTGAAAATGCTACAAGGGATAAGATGAATCTTCTGGCGTAGGCAATGTCTTGTAGCTTTGGATGAAAACCACAACACATGCAAGGAAATGCTAATATTACAACAATGCCACATGCAAATGAGCAAAATCAAGACGGTCTCTTCCTGATTCAACTCCGGTTGAATGTTTGTCCCATCTGGCGATTTGGGTCCACCAGAAGAGTCATCTGGATGTCGAACATGTGTGCCACATCAGCACAGATGTGCGCACAACAATTGCTCTGAAGCCTCAGACAATGCTCAGCCAATACATACTAAGTCCACGCAAAAAAAAAAAAAAAAAAAAAAACAACTAAAAAACAAAGCTGTTTGTATTTTCTTTCCTTTAGAACTATGACTTGTACTGGACAAAGAACAGTTTCCTGCTCGCTTCTCACCCTGGAAAATAGACTAATCTTCACTGCCGATGTCCACCGCCTCTTCCCATGTACAACTCAATCTCCTCGGAATGCTCTCCACCAGGCATTTGAGCATGATTGACCTTGAAAATAAACATCAAGATGATATAGTAATGATTGGAGAGGAGTAATAGGGCCCTAAATAGAATCCTGATGTACCTGGTCCATACACAAGTGGAGCCCACGGTTTCTGATCTACAAAGTTGACCAGATGGGCCCCACAGATGAAGGGGACACTCCCAAATCCTCCCAGATTAGAAGATCCAGACCTTGCAATCTTTGGCATTTTCTGGACCATTTTCATATTTTGATTCCTCAACCATCTATTTGTAGGCCATCAGTCAAAAGGGTTAGGATCTTACTATGCAGGATTTTGTGGAGGCATTCCCCATTCATGTGCCATCAGGTCAATAGTTTAGATCATAGTTCTAAAACTCGCTGAGTTGACTAAACTCGCGAGTCAACTCAACTCCCAACTCAGGATAACTCAGTCAAGTCGACACGACACATGACTAGTACTGACTCAGGCCTGACATGGTGTGAGCATTAATAAAATGTAAATATGGGAGGAGGGAGTCAAATCCACGACCTCTCAAAATGCGGAAATGAACCTAACAAGTAAACCAACAGATTGATTGTCAACAGTTTTTGTATTTTCTGTTAGTTATTTTAACACTGTTAAATATCCATCTCTATTCCTAATTTTTTATTTATGAATTTATTACATATCGAACTCGAGTTGAGTCTTTGAGTCAAACTGACATTGCTGAACATCGAGTCAAATCGAGTTTTTGGGTTTTCAAACTATGGTTTTGATCACTGAATCATGGACAACTTTTACAGACTGGCACATCAGGAGAACTCGAGGACTGATGCATCAGGACCCCAAAATTCTGCATCGAAGAGCTATATAAAAATCATGTAACACATACCATCGACTGTCCTTCCCACTCTTTTCTCCTCTTCAGATAGATTTGCATCACTCGTAGGGGTTTTTGAAGTTCCTGAGGAGCTGTGGTATGTCATATCCTAGCATATCATCGACAGCTTGTATCATCTTAGGCTTCAACTTTTCGAACTTGTCAATACTATATCCGCCCAAGACTTCTCTGAAGTGTTCGACATTAGGAAAATCCCCAGCTGGAAGATGAAATTCCCTTTGGACCTGTTTCAATGACAGGAGAAGCAAATAAACTCTTCAGCAACTGTTCCTCACTTCATATCTAAAGGTTAATTAGCGATAAATTTTCATAGCAATCAAGATTCATCAAACTTGTAAAAAAACTCTTCTTTTTTTTTTTCTTAATATTGACAATTTATTCAATGATAACAAAAAAAAAAATTGCAAAGCCCGACAAGCACACAAACTGAACCTATTATAAAAGCAGTGACCCTCTCATCACTAAAATATTAGGACACCAAAATCCAAAATATGCAGCCTACACCCGTAGCCTAGACAGCTATAAGCTCCCCCCGTTACCTGACAAGACTGATTTTGAACCCCTGAAATTCTCATTGTAAGAGCCCAATTAATAATCATGCATCGGATCCTCCTCCAGATACCTTTGATCGATGAGATCCAGTTTAAAAATTCTAGTATTCCTTTTGATCCACAAACTCCACAAGATCCAAAAGAAGTACATCTTCCAGAGTCTTTCTTTTTGGTCTTTAAAATGCCATCCAAGCCATTCCATCACCACACGTTCTATTGAGATGTTAAATGGCCAGGCCACTCCAAATAGGGACAGGAACAAAAATCCAAAATCTGCTTAGCGACTGAGCAATGGAAGAATAAATGGTTTGCCGATTCTTCATTCTCCCTACACATAACACATGTTCCGAAATGCCATTTTCCTCTTCTTTAGATTATCCAATATTAGATTCTTGTTTGTTGTAGCCACCCATGTGAAGGTGGGTGATGATCCTTCGTGACTTTAGCGCATGAGGGTGATGATCCTTCACCTGTCGATAGCACTGAAAGGAAGGATTTTACCGAGAAGTGGCCTTTTGCTGACCACCTCCATAGTTTCCCATCTTCCACTAGCTGTGATCCACCTGCACCTCATTCAGCTTATCCAAAAGATTAGCAAGATGATCCAATTCCTTGGCAAGGTATTCTCTACTTACGAGTAATATTCCACACCATTTGACTTCCCCACCTCTACATAGTAGTCCTGAATCTTCGTCTCCTTATCAATGGCTAATTGGAATAGGGCCTGAAAGGATGAGTCAAGAGGTCCATCATCCAACCAAGCATACTACCAAAACTGCACTTTGCCTCCTCTGCCAACCAAGAATCAAACTACCCTTCCAAATTCGTTGCCGACTAAGAGTTGAATGGACCTTCACGTTCCATGTTATGTTTTTCCTACTCTGCCTATGTCATTCCACACTAAGAAGCAGAGACATACATGTTCCTGGAAACCACTCTCCATTCTTTTCCAGGACTGTAGTGGAAACCACTCTCCATTTGATGCCCCTGTATTTGTGACACAGAGGGGGACATGGTGAGGTCGATCAACGTCTTCCTCACGGGATAACTACTCCAAATCCACAGAGCTCCTGGACTCCTCAATAGGGCTTCCTCGAATCCATGAGAAGAAATTCGAATAAATCGAAACTTTTGATTAATAATATGAAGAGAGATGTTTACCAATGAAAATAAATGAACTTAATAACCCTAACAAACCCTAGATACGCATTAGAGAAGTCCTAATCCAAAAAGGAAAGCTAAATCAGAAAAATTGCGCAAGTTCGCGCAAGTCGGACGTCAGTCATTGATCGATCGAAATTCCCAAAAGCCTCCAGAGATGTCTAGAGACAAATTGTGATTTTTGGCAAGATTTTCAATCGATCGACAATTGCAAAATATGTCCAGTGACTCTCTGGACTATTTGGTAGATTTGCAATCGATCAAAACTCAATTTCGATCGATCTTTTTTTTTGTTTTTTTTTTGTTTTTGTCATGCAACGCACCCACACAGTTAGTCACACGATGCACCCACCCACTGGTCAGGTTAGTGGCTCCTTAGCACTCAAACCTGAGACCTACTGTTGAAACGCCTAGGCATCTTCCAGCTGGGCTAGCAGGCGAGACACGATTTCGATCTAAACTCAATTTCAATTGATCTAAACAGGCAGAATTTGGCCAGCAACCAGGACTGGAATCTCTGGTGGATTTTCGATTGGTCGATTTGACTGATTGATCGGTCGAACTTTGCTGATTTTTGTCGACTTTTCCTTGAGCTTTTTCCGATCCATCTCTAATAAGAATATGCTTGATCTGCACCCTCCATCAGGGGGTTCTTCCTCTACATCAATTTGCCCATAATCACGTCCCTCCAAAGCACTTAAGTCTCTTCCCCGAATCTCCTGGTGATGAACCGATTGTTACGGGTTAAAAAAAAAAGTGTTTAATCGGTAGGGATCGGGATACGCCAGGTAGGAAACAACCGAAAACATGGAGAATGGTCTAGTATTCCACCTTAAAGAAAGGATGAATGTTCTCTCAAGTTGTATGAACGTAGAGTAGAATGAGCGGTTCCTAAACTTTTTGGGGAGAAGATAACCGTGGGGACGGTACCGTGAAGAACATTCCAATTGAGCCCCCGAACTGTGAAGGAAGTACCAACTTTACTCATTTCTGCACCTTTTTAATCTCTTTTTTTTTTAACCTTTGTCTTTGAAGGCATTATAGCCCGTGATATTGTCATGAATATGTCACTCATAGCGGAGCATAACCGGTTATGCCGGGGTAAAAAAAGTATTTTCTGGTTAAGTGGGGGCATCGCGTATTGTACCCACCTGTAAAAGAAGTGCATTACCCGCTATGTCGGTGTTACAATGACAAAAAATTATGGTACTCAGACTATCTATAGTAGGCTGTCGTCGTTTAACTACTATAAAAAGTCTAGAATCATTAGAAAACTCTTGTAATTACACGTTTGCAAAAGAAAATCGATGGTATAAGATATCACACTACTATTTCTAGGTATCGGTTGTGTCAAAGTTCAATCCCCTCCACGTTTCCTCGAGATTGGGGACTTCATCAACATTCCGTAATCGGAACGTAGATGCATAGTTAATATTTACTGCGCATATTCTCCTGATTGTCTTTAAAGTTAACTTACACAGATGTAGTAACTACTGTGTGTGTGTGTGTGTGTGTGTGTGTGTGTTGTGTGTGTGTGTGTGTGTGGTCTTTGTTGACTTCTCATGTTCAAAGTGATTTAACATCTATTTTTACCGAGATACCTCATTATTATCGTTGTCACTCACCACTTTCGTTCTTAAAGGTTTCATCCTCACGATGAAACAGATCTTCTAATTACAGTGTCTCAAACGAAGGAACATAGAATACAAGAAGAACTGCTAACGAAGATAAAAAATACATAATTCCTTAAATATTAGCTCTAACCTAGATATATTCTGCCTTAAGGAGAAACAGAGCTTTTCCAGTTATGAACTCCCAATCCTTCACATCACCGAAAGTTGCTAGTTGCTGCTGATGGGTCAAAAGTTTGGACTCAAGAAGTCTTGAACACAAAGTAGTGATATTTAAAGTGGATTTGATAAACTAAAACAAATTTCATGAAGTTAATGAATTGAGTACATGACTGGTGAATTAACGCCACGATTAGAATGACCAGGTTGTGAACTGGATTCTTAAGGCACCTCATGAACTACGGAGTATGAAGTCTGAACTGGACCACGAACCTGGGAACTGTGAGAAGAGCTGACAGCGTGACATACAACTGCATGCACAACTTTCCATGACAGCATAGTAGTGAAATGCTTGGTCACTTGGTTGACAGCATAGTAGTAACATGCTTGGTAACTTGGCTGACAGCACGCAGGATCTTTCTCACACGAGTGTGATGTATCAACCCATAACTCAAGGGGACACATCCTACAAGCTTTTCATAATCTTGAATTGCATGAACTGATCTAGACTACGAACCCAAGCGCGTAACCCGATAAATATCAAGCATAGAATTAATGAAAAGTAGAGATTTATTATTGAGGCATGAAGCACAAAAGAAAGCTACACAAGCATACAGGCATAAAGACAGAACTCAAACCTTTGCAAATTCATCTTCTAGATTGTCAATGAGTCGTTGTTGAGCTTTGGCCTTGCCCATCATTGCAGGCATCTCTTTTTTTAGATGGCTGATGATGTAGGCATGAATCTTCGCAGCTCTAGCACGTTTTACAAATTCATTGATCTGCAGGTGACGAAGGCAATTACAAACTTGTGGGTGACTAGTAAAAGATGAACACTAATAGATATGGACAGAAGGAGAGAAGGTATCATGAAAACACTACACATACTCGGCGATCACAAGCCTTTTTAGGAATATCTTTCAAATCGGAAAGAAGGTCTTCTTGTTCTCGCTCAAACAACTCTTTTCCAATTGGACCAATGGCAGCTTCGTTTACGGGCTTGTCATTGAATGACCTGTCAAAACAAAGCAATTAAAGATTTAAGCCTAAATAAGTAGGTAGGGCTAAAATCCAGAATTCACTGAAACCCACAATAAATAAATGAACAGATAGGTGACAAGAGGGGGAAAAACAAATTTAGAAAAACCACACCACTAGGCAATATGACACTTTATACAGCTTTAGATAATTAACAAATTATACAACCCAACACCCATCAATCCTGAACCCAAACCCTCACTATCATTTTCACCTCAGCAATTTGCCCAAACACGAACCCACTCTGCAACTCCCTCCCTCCCCCAGCACCTCTGCAATTCCTGGGCCCAAATCCTCTTAACTCCCTCCCTCCATGGTTTGAAGATTCAGATGAGGGATTAGTCTGACAACATAATGCGCAGAAACCAGAGCTGACTTGGACCAACTTGGACGAGTTGCTAAGGACTCAGGCAATACAGCCAAGTCAGGTCGAGTCAACTAGAGCTACTTGCCCTTATTCATGTGAAAGGAGGGTTGACCCTAACACCAACCAATCCCCCCCCTCCCCGGTTTTTTTTTCTTCCGATTTTCATCCCCAGATAACATATCTAGCTTACCAAAGGTCCGTGACATGATTTCAGGAGCTTCTATCCTCATGGAGTTAAAGTAAAACCCAATGTACTTGTACATCAAAGTGGGGTTTTTTTGGGAAGAAATTAGGGGTTTTTCAAAGAACTACCAAAAATGAGAAAAATCTTCAACTCTCTTCTTCTTTTCTTTTTGTTAGAAATTGTTGTCTAGGCATAAATCTATGTTTTTCATGTTGAAACCATGCTTGTATTCTTGATTTTAATGAGATGTGAAGAAAAAGTGGTGAAAATATGTTAAAATTTGTTTTTTTTTACATTTTAAAAAATGATTATAGCTATTTTCAAGGAGGTTTTTATTTCAATTTTCCAACAATAGAAAAAGAAAAAAGAAGAAGAGAGAGACAGAGATCAAGGGACTATCCTTGTTTAACCCTTTTTTTCATAATACTCACTTTATACTATGATTTGTGAAATGTTGTTTGCTAATGAAAATATGAACTTAATATTGTGGAATATTGTGAAAATGTGAATTTGCTATTGTGAAATGCCCAACTAATGCATATTGTGAAATGCTATTTGCTAATAATAATGTTGCCTGATTACCCTACATCAGTGTTTTAAATAGCTTACTCTATGTAGCATGTACTTATGCTATGAAGCGTAGCTTAGCCTCAACGTTGTGTACCTCATGAAAAATTGCTTAAGCCACATGTAGCGTATGCTAAACAATAATTTGCACACTCTGCACACTACATAGCCTACACTACAAGCTATGTATGTATCTGATGTTAAAAGTTATTTTTTCATTAAAACACTGAAAAAAATAAATGTTTTCAATGATTTGTGACATTTTCAATAAAAATAGATCTTTTCAACAATTTTAGGTAAAATAATATAAGTAACGGTATTAAATAAGTTTAGTTGCTCTTTCTTGTTTATATTTACTCTTTGCCCTTTTTATCCTATTATTTTATGTTGGGTTTGTTGCCCCAAATATCACGAAATTTGACGATATTTGGTGCAATTAGTGATTGCAATATCAATAATATCGGCTGATATTATCGGGTACCGCAGGTCACCAATAGGAAAAACAGTCACAGTATCAAAATTCCATGGTGTCGCACTGTGTATCACATTATATTGTTAGAAACCGCTGGTATCACGAGATAACCCCTCTTTTTCTTTTGAAATTTTCCTTGGTATCGACGATATCTGTCAATATCGACAAATATCGTCAATGTCGATAGGAACAGCACCACTGTTTTCAGAAAAACTCCTAGATCTTCATTTTCCTTCATTCTTCTCTGTTCTAAACACCTCTAGGGTGGATTTCAATCCATCATTTTCAATCTTTGGGGAGAAAAAGCAAAGATTTCAAACTGAAATAAATATTTTTGCTGATTTGGGGCTGGTTTTCATTCGGTGAGTGTTTTTGCATTTCGATCATTTTTTGTTTAAATCATACAAAATGAGTGCCAAAAGGTATAGAAATGCTTCATTCTTCATGTTTTGCATAGAAAATCAGGGATTTGAACTTTTGATTTTGAGATTTTAGGGTAGGTGGTTCGATTTGGGGGCAATTGGGGGAAATTTTGAAATTTTCACAATTTCACCCAAATTAGTTGCAATCTTACTGTCTAAATACGAAATCAATGTGTGAGGCCTGATCTACTGATTCATATAGTTTTAAAGATTTTTTGGAAAAAAAATATTTTTTAATTAAAAAATAGTTAAAATATATTAAAAATAATTTTTTTTCGAAATTCCACTTCTATCAGCGGTCAATTGGGTCCAATTTCAGAGTATGTAGGAGTGTTTTATGACCATCGCATACACTCTAATTTCGAGATTTGAGGCTAGATGGTCCGATTTAAGAGAAATTGGGAAAATTCAAAATTTCCACAATTTCTCCCAAATTAGTTGCAATCTTACTGTCCAAATACGAAATCAAACATTTATGAGGCCCGGTCTACTCATTCATGTATTTTGTGATTTTTCGAAAAAAATTACTTTTAATTAAAAAATAATTTTTTTGTATTTTTTTCTATCAGTGGTCAATTGACTGCATTTTTAGAGCATTTAAGGCTGACTGATGATTTATTTCCATAAATGCCTTCTTACATTTATAACTGCTATGAATTCACTTTGAATATAATTGCATTAGTTTAGTCAGATAGCGCATAGCTTAGGACACTATATAAAGGAAACCTATTTGTGCAATTGTTTTGAGTGATGTTATGATTTAAAAGTGTGTATTAATGTCTTTCTTAACAATCCCTGAAGTTTCATTTAAAAATTTGACCAATTTCCCAATGTAATCCCAAAAAGTGCGATCCATTACCCAATACAAACGATATATCTCATGCGTTAACTAATACGTATCCATATCCCAAGGGTGCGATACGTAACGCGATACCAATACCGTAAACATTGGGTGCAATTAACTGCAACCTTAATTTAAAATCCAAAAGTAGTATATGTAGCTTACGCTCACACTTAGAGGTGTGGGCGTTGTGTTACATGCTATTCACTAGTCAAAACAATGCCCTACATATTGTGCTTTGTGAAAATGTTGCCATGTGCTGAATGTGAGAATCATACAGAGTGGAGACATGGAGAGAGGGTGGATCAGGATAGGAGTATGCAATTATTGTCCTAAGACCATGTCTACTAGGTATTAGCATATTTAAGGAACATTTAGTGCATGGAAAAGGAGAAAAAAGAGGATGCCCAAATGCACCCGAAGAAGGTTGGAGTTTAGAAATATGTTATTGGACAAGAAGGTAATAAGGCTAGGAAAAAAAACATTAAGGAATGACGAGCGGCAATGAGGGGAGCTTACTCATCTAATGATGATGATGGGATGAGGATGATGAAGCTAGGGATTTCCGTAGGGTGATGACAAATAGTAGAGACGATTATGAACAAGAGGAGATCCGGCATAGAGGGTTAGACTAGGAGGTTTACTAAGAAGAAGTCTCAGTAGGGGTGGAGGTTCTTTGAGTAGGGGTGGCAGTGGTCACTTCATATGATGATGTCAAGGAAGAGGATGACGGAATTGGTGGTGGTGAAGTAAAGAGGGGGGAGAGATGGCATGAATCCTTCTTTTTTTTTTTTTTTTGAAGATGCCAAGTGCCAAGTAAAACACTATAAAGGCATCTTGGCATAAGAATGTGAAAGAATTTGTGCATCATGCAATTGCATAATTTTCCCTTAATAATAAGTTATCACCCCATGTTGCATCTGCCCGAGCATATTTGAACATGATAGAGGCAATTCAAAGGGTTGGAGAGGGAAATAAAGGAGACACTCCGCATGAAATTTTTGAAAATTTGTTGAATGGTGAATGAATTGAAAGCTTATATTACGACCTTCAAGAAGACATGGGAGGCATAGTTGCACTACTTGCGCGCGACGGATGGACTTGTTCGTCCAATAAGATAGTCCTTGATAAATTTCATAACCTCCATTAATGGCTATTTTTCACAAGTCCATAGATGTTTTGGCAAGAATTAAGGATGCAAAGTTCATTATCAAATTTACATATATTTTCAGTGTTCACTTTCATAACCTCCTCCATCAAGACTAAACGAGTTGGTTCAAGTCAGCAAGTCTTTTAACCATGCCTTCCTCCCCTGACCTTGATCTCGATCTTAACAGCCCTGCCTTATAGATCTCTCAGTTTTCAAATGCATATTGTCATAGACTGGACATCTCCATATATTGCAGTCATGGACTTTAGCCATATTTTCGCTGATCCTGTACACTAGAAGCTATGTCGATAATATGCAGAGATTTCTAGAAAAGATTTAGTGACTGTAGATATCTCCATATCATTCTATAGTTTCTAGTTTTTTCTTGTAGCTAGAGTAGTGTATGATAATCTAGTGAAGATCTAGAGGATTCTTGAACATTGTATGATGACCACATAGCTTCATCTTAGCCATTCATGTAAAGTAGCTAGAAGGATCCTAGCCCCATATAATGGGGAGAGCTCATTTTTTTGCTCATCTTGTATAGAAGAGACTAAGTACATAGAGTGCAGAGAATTGTAGAGAAGATTTAGAGTTGTGTAAAGATCTCTGGAACATTTTAAGAGTTCTCTAACCAAGAAGCAACCCAAAATTGCCATTTTTTACATCTTCAGTCAATGATCCATAAGAGAAGAGAGCATGGTATCCCAAAACGGTTACGTATCGGCCGATACGTAATGAAAACTGATCATGACCGTTACGCGTTACGGGGTCGAAACGGCCATAACGGCCCGTAATAATCCTGTAACAGTATTTTTCAAAAAATAAAAAAGGGTCGTATCGGCCAATACGGGGTCCGTAACGGCCGTTATGGCCCGTATCATAATGGTAACGGTGGTGGCCGTTACGGCCACCGTTACCGTTATGAAACACCTTGGCAGAGAGATTGACAAGGATATTACACAAAATTCAAGCTAGGTGGAAGAAGTGGAGAAATTTCTGTGAGTGTAATGTGATCACCACATAGTAGGCACATACCAATCAATCTGAAGGGGAAATTTTATAAGATTGCTATAAGACCTGCCATGCTTTATTGGACAGAATGTTGGTCAGTTAAGGAACAAGTAACAATAAGTTTTTAGGATGAGCATAGCTAAAATGAGGATGTCGAGATGGATGAGTGGAAAGACAAGGAAGGATGGAATTAGAAACAAATGCATTCAAAGAAACTAAGCAACAACAACAGGTAATAAGATGAGGGAAACTAGACAGACGGCTTGGCCATATGCAATGAAGACCAAGAACTGCATCGGTTAAAAGGAGTGAGATGGTTCAAGTTGAAGGCTCTAAAAGGGCAAGGTGAAGAAGAACATGGGGGGAGGTAGTAAGAAAAGACTTGATGACCTATGGTTCAACCAAGGATATGGTCCTTGATAGCGTGGAATGGTGGAACAAGATTTCATGTAGCCGACCCCAATTAGTTGGAATAAAGCTTAGATGGTGGGGGTGGCGGCAACTTCTTGTAGCTAGTAGTAGAATAATCTAAAGAAGTTCTAGAGGATTCCTAGCCATTGGGTGATTGTCGCATGGCTTAATTCTAGCTATTCATGTAAGGTAGCTACAAGGTTCCTAGGGCCTTCTTCACTTCCATTTGGGAGATACCTTAGTATAAATAGGAGCTCTTGAGCAGTGTTTTAATAGCGCGTAGCGTATAGCGTAGCATTTAGCCCTCTATAGCACGTAGCATAAGCTATATGATACTTAATATTTTTTAATTAAAATAATAAAAAATATGCTTACAAAATGCATAATTCCTATGAGTTCTTGACTGCGAATCTGGATTGTCAAAAACTGTCTCTTTGCCTTTAGACATCTCTAAGTGTGACCTCTCGTGTGTGTGTGTGTGTGTGTGTGTGTGTTGGAACATCACAAATTCACGACATGGACCACAATTTGGATGGTTCGGATTGATCGAAGTGCTCTATCCACGTGTGATGGGGTTGAGTCAACACCATTTTAAAATAGGTATTAAACTAACATAGAAGAAACACTTTAGAGAGAGAGAGAGAGAGAGAGAGAGAGAGAGAGAGAGAGAGATTCAGTCAGCGTACGCTACCTGTGCCACACTGCTACACTAAATGTAGCGTACGCTGCAAGCGTTGTAGCTTACGCTATATGCCCCTGTAGTTTACGCTACTAGGGAGCTACGCTGCCTGAATATGCTACGTAGTGTTTTAGCTATGTTACATAGCGTACGCTACACACCACACTAAGAGCGCTACTGAAAACACTGTTCTTGAGTAATAGAAGCCTTCTTCACTTCCATTCTCCTTGGTGTGCTTTCTTCTCTTCCCAGTACCTTAGCTACATTGGGTGGCTCATCCACAAAGGAGTTGTGAGTACAAGTCACACACAGTCTACACTTGCAAAAGCATCCACGGTTGTGACAGTATGCCATGTTGGTACGTGCGCCACGATTCACGCTCTTTGATGTCTCCTCATGTGAACCACTCTTGCTTTAACTTACTAATGTGGAACACAATCCTCACCATCCAAACACCGTAACTGAATTCAAACAGAACTTTCCGGAGATTGAAGTTCTGTGGAACTACACCTTCCAGTTTACTCCAATTCCATGCATCCAAATGAGCCCTAAATGAATTCTCTAATAGATCTCCCCTACAAAATATAAAACAAAAGAAATGTATTCCTCACTTTAAATTAAGTCATCTCATAACATGAGGTTGACCACTGCAGTGTATTTCCAGCAAAATGAGGGCTTCAAGCTTTCAGCAAAGTATGATTGGAACTTCCTAAACATCATTTAAGCAAGCAGGGTTTGCCCATTTGTTGACAATGCCCTTAGCACATGGCATTACTTCGTACGTCCATGATTTGATTTTCTTCTTCTTTTTTTCCATATATTAGTCGGTCAGCATGCTCAATCAAAATAAAAACCCAGCAGTATACATAGATCAGAGAAGAAAATATCACAAAAACAATGGTGTACAAATGCCGCAAAATCTCAGAGACAGAACATACCCGATATACACACGCATAACCTCAGGAGTATTCAAAACTTTTCCGAGTGACCACATCAATGCTCCATAAACTCTCATCAGCTGCAGCATAATGCCAACCGAGAAATGAATAAAGTGCTACCGCCAACTGCTGTTAAAATTGTTAAGATAATATATGATAGAATAAAATTTTAGAAAATAAAATAGCCAAGGATATTTACTTGTTGGGTATCGATTTGGTCTGCCTTATTCAAAACCACACGTATCTTGTCATCATGACCACGTAGAGAACCAATCACGCGCTTGAACTCATCACTGATATCGAGTTTATGAGGATCAAACAAAAGAAGAATAAGGTCACACTTTGCAGCAAACCATGATGTAACACCGGTGAAATCATAGCTCCGTTGTGTCCGTTGTTTTTCTCCAGACAGAACTCCCGGTGTATCAACAAAAGTGATGTGCTCTAGCAGCTTCATACATACAACAGAACCGTGAATTTCTGACCTGTATACAAGAATGAATAGGTGGAATTATGTCAGTCTAAAATCGAATCTCACTTGATGGGGCATCTGGGAGCACTGGAATTTTGACAAGAATGCAGTTCCAAATGTTGTGAGACCACTGTATGGCATATCTGCTTGCACAGCAATAGTGTTCCCTGGAATGCTCCTTTCATCAGGTCCTGACTGTGTACAAGACAATCAACTAGTGAAACTTTCAACCCTTTGATGACAGGAACAAGTTCAAGTTATACATCAGATGACAAATCCTGACAAAGTCTAAGTTAAATCAATGCATTATACTAATCTTGGGACTCCAAAGTGGCAGAGAATGAAAGTTTAACCATGGACACAGGTTTATGTATATATTCTGAAACACGATTCTCTCTGTTGTCAAAAAAAAAAAAATCTACAAGTGCCACAAAAATCCAGAAAATGGCCCGACGTCCATAATTGAATCACCGAATCAGCCTGAACATGAGAGCAATTTTTTTTTTTAAAGGTGCCAGAGCAATTCAAAAAGTTATAACTAGCTTTGGCATACCATAACGACGACAAATCTGTCGGTTGTAGGTTCCGGTCCAATGTGCGCTCCTGTTCAAAAAAATGGAAATGGTAAGGACATGCGTATAACTGCACATATTTGGTGAAATGGAAGTAAACAGTTTAATCTACCTGGATAGCTGCAGTTTAGCAAATGCTTAATAAATGTTGTTTTTCCAGTGGAGTACTGGCCCAAGAGCATAACCATTGGCTTAGCATCAAAATCACTGCTTGCCTGCAAAAAGGAACCAGCCCTAAAAGTAATTGATTATACTTGACAGAAACTTTTGCATGTAGTATCTACGAACTTTACAGCAAGAACAACATCTGTAACTTCTCCCACACAATCTTGAGTGCAGTTTCTAGGGAAAGAAGATGATTTAACTACATTAAAACATAAACTGATCAAATTGATTCGAGGTCCACAGGTATGCTTTTGCCTCACCAATAAAGGAGAAACAAAATCATTAAATCGATAGGTAACTTCCAGGGGCTTCAGCTTTTCAATGTATAGCTTCTTCAAGCCATCAATTATTGATGTGACAGAGCTAAGGGGTACCTGAACATGCAAAGAAGTGTTAAGAGTAAAATTACTTTAGAAATAGGTGCCCCTTATGATGACCTCAGTAACTATAGCAGAATAAAGGGTGCTGCACATCATGCATCACACAATAAAAGACAGTCAAGGTAGTAGACAAAAACTATAGATATCATACTAATCCATCTCCAATATTAAGATTACAGTAAAAATAGAAACATTTAGATATCCGAATATCAGAATTGCACCAAACTTACATGTATATGATAACCTCAATATAAACCCGCCAAAAAAAAAAAACAAAAGGCCAAAAATTGTAGAGTTGAGTCCATTTGGGGTTATGTAAAAACTTCTTCCTAACAAAATGAAGATGCAACACGATAACGGTGAACCACAAAGATCACCTTTTTTGAAGACTTTGATGTGAACCATTGGAATGATGGTGATTGGTACTGAGGAGTTACTACATCATCACCAACAAGCTAATTAAAAAACCATAAAACACACAAATTTCAACTACTGACTTTCTGTAATCATTAAAATGAGAGAAATTTCTTTACCAGTTTAGATCAGGATCGCTTTTTTTGGGTGAAGGCTTACTTTTCTAGGAAAACAATCAATCCATAAGCAAGTTATAAATATTTATACAAAACTTACAAAGAAATTGCATATAACTCATCAAAAAAAAAAAAAAAAACCACATACGTACAGCTATTAATATATCCAAACCTTCCATTAATGGAGGCCCCAAATTCTCCAGTTCTGCAGAGAAAGAAAAGTTCGGTATCAATCCAGGTGAAAAGAGCAGATCTTTCTTCTTATCAATGAATGAAGAACCATGTGCAATGGTCCATTCTACTTGATCATAATTGACTTGACAAACTTTCTCACTGAGTGCTATGAAAGATAGAAGTTTAACACATGTTTCACCATTTACCTGCAGTAGCAAGAACATCTGGAATAATTTCTTTTCCTGTTTGTGCTAGCGCAATTAGCTGATCATTCAGAAGGGTTAGCAGAGATCGACAACGATTACAAATCAACTTTTCATAAAAAGTGAGGATTCTGATGCTTGACCTGCATTGCAGTAATGAACTCTCTGAAACCAAGGAATCCCTGCCGTTTCGAGTCCGCAACTGCCCACACCTATGGCAAGAAAAAGCACCAGATCAGTATGAGTTTAGAAGAAACTGAAATTAAAAAGAATAGACTTCAACTCGGGGACGACTCTAGAAAGTAATAAAGCAAGCGGATTATTTTAAGATCAACAATGCTCGCCCCAGTTCAGCATAGGGGTGCAACTCAGGCAGGTTGGGTCAGTTCAACCTCAAGAGAACCCAATCCAACCTGAATTCCAACCTGAGGTGCCCAACAGGGACATACCTGAATTCGTCTGCACTCAACCCTAAACCAACCCAACCCAAACTCGGGTTTTTGTTAGTCGGGTTCAGGTTAAGCTGAACCCAAGTTGCAGCTGCAGTTAAGCATAAGGAGGTTCTTGTGTTCTGGAACTAATTATCCATTTCACTAATGGACGGTTGGTCCTACCTTCACCTTTCTCTTCAATACAATTTCATCATCAAAGCCTTATCCCAACTAATTGGGGTCGGCTACATGAATCCTTTTCCGCAATTCCACTCTATCAAGGGTTAAAACTTCAGTTAGACCATAGGTCATCGAGTCTTTTCTTACGACCTCTACTCAAGTCCTTTTGAGCCTTCCCCTTGCCCTTTTGGAGCCTACAAATTGTACCAGTTCACTTCTTATAACCGGCATACTTCTTGGTCTCCGTTGCACATGATCAAACCATCAAAGTGTACTTCCCTCATCTTACTACCTATTGGTACTACTCTTAAGTTCACATGCATTCATTTCTAATTCTATCCTTCCTCTTCAATACAATTTCAGTTTTATATATAGTGGGTGGTTCTCTCAAGAAAAATTGCTACTATTGCCACTTCTCGTGTGCCTGCATGCCATGACTAAGATGAGTGGTCCATGTTGGCTAATTTAAGGTAAGTACCAAGATGCTGTTACGACTTCTTAGGGTGCGTTTGGATGCTCAGTTGAGCAAGAATCCAATTCAATAGATCCCACCATTTTAATTCCGAAGACAACCAAACCCCTGAGTGCAATTCAATACATTTCAAGTTGGGCCTAAAGTAATGGGGATATCTGTATTGGGGGGTGGGGAGGAATCTCCACTTTGGTTGTTTCCACTTCATCAAGGTATCAAGTTGAATAAATTGCAATTCAATTCAGTTGAGCATCCAAGCACAACCTCATTAACTTCCCTCTCCCTATCCATTTCTAATTCTGACAGTTGGGCACTCTCAATTAGGGGTCGTTTGGATAGGCTGCAAATCATTTACTAGTAAATGGGCATTTTTTGTGTTTGGATGCTCCCATTTGCTAGTAAATGATTTACTAATAGTAAATGATTTACTAGCAAATCCCCTCTCCCATTTACTAGCAAAAAGGTGAGATTTCATTTACTAGTAAATGAGATAGATGGCAACGGATCTATTTTCAAATTTCTGCTTTAAAAGCAGATTCGCACCTGCTGTGAAATCACATCCAACGGCTCTCTCTCTCTCTCTTTCCCTCTCTGCAATCTCCCTCCCTCCCTGGCCCCTGCCTCCCTCTCGTGATCTTCCAAGCTTCAAACACCCTTCCGGCAGCGGCTCTCCACCTGTATGGCCTTTGACAATAGCATTTGAATTCGTGGGCCCACTTGTATGGCTCACATACTACTAGGTTTTTTTTTTAGGATTAACTCTAAGCTTTAGTGGCATGGGCTTGACCCAATGATCCACTTGAAAGGAAATTCCAACATGTAATTTGAATGTTATTTGCTAAAATTATTTTAAGGTGTGGATTACAGAATAAATTTACAGCTTCTCAACACGTAACATTTACTAGTAATCATTTACAATTGACACCAAACAGAAGGTAGTAAATCATTTACTAGCCTTAGTCATTTACTAAAATCTTTCCTAGCCAAACGACCCCTAACAATCTCATTAAAAAAGAAGAAGAATACTTCTAAGAATTATTCCGTGAAATTGAGAAATAAAACAGTGAGTAAATAAATCTACAACCTGAAATTAGAATAGATTTAGATATGAATTCATGAAGGAAATGAAGAACTGTTTGAGTTCAGGACGGCCCAGATTCGACAAGGCGAAGAATTTTGTGGCGTCATTTCCGGTAATGCGGCCATCGTTATCTGAACTCAAAGAATAAAATCGCAGATTTTAGAGATCTTGGAAAATGAAAATTGAGAGAGAGGAGAGAGAGAGAGAGAGAGAGAGAGAGAGAGAGAGGGGGAAAGACCTGAATCTGCGTAGAAAAACCAATCCTGGTAGATCTTTTGGTGTTCTCGAGAGCAGGAAGTGATCGTCGTTGAGAGGATCTCCATTGCAGGAGAGAGAGAGAGAGAGAGAGAGAGAGAGAGTGGGAATGGAAAGAGGAAATCAACAGATTCCTTCCACGGCTTTTGAAATGAAATGGAACCTTTTTTTTTACTTGTTTTTGGGGAGGAAAGCACTGACGAAAGTGCGAATTCCCACACTTGCTGACGTGGAAAACTTCTGTATTTATTTGGGTTGTTTATCAGGTGGGCCACGCTTGTGTATTTTAACCGCCTCTTAGGCTGGCAAGGCCCAGCCCCGCCGCCTAGTTTGGAGCCTCTGAGCTTTAGGTCTGATTACTTAACTAGTCTGGACATGGTTCTCTTCCGTCTAAAGGCCCATAAGTGGGCCCAGCTCTAGCATTAGAGTGCCCAAGCATTTTAAGAGTGATGAGGGTGTAACTTGATTTGGGTCTACACTAACTGAAGTGGCCAAAACCGCCAACTTTAGGTTGGGTTGGATTGTGGTTAGATCTGGGCTTTAGCTGAAACTTAATCCAACCCCAGGTTATGTTTAAATTTTTAAGTACTTACAAATCTAATCCAATCTTAATTAATATATAGGAAGGATTGCGTCCTACCCCTGCCTATCTCTAGCTGAGAACAGGTAGATCTGCGTGGGGGCCCACCATGGTTTATTTGCTTATCTATGCTGTTCTTCTATTTTCTCATATCATTTTAAGGTATGAGCATAAAAATGAGGCATATCCAACGCTCAAGCAATTACAGCCATTTTCTATAACTGTTCACGTTGCATTACACCAAAAATAAAAATAAAAAAACCAAACACTCTTTAAAAGATCATGGCCTACGAGGAAAATATTTCCTAAAATTGGAATTATCCATGCTTTGAAATCTATGCTATATAAGGTTCTCCATGCAGGGAAAGTAAGGTTTGTGGTTGGATCTTCTGACCCACATCTCACATGCTCAGTGGTCCAATATCTTTTGAATAATCTTTATAAACATTAGAGATTATATTTATTTATGTCTTCAGTTTTATTTGTTTATGAGGTGTGATTGGAAACTTTTATTTTAGTAGTTGCATGCGTCACTACCAATCCAAATTATACCCGACCTAGTCCAAATGATGTTATGGTTGAATATTTAATACCTTGGGTGGGGGGAGCTTTGCCAAGCTCGTACGTATCTACAAGTCTCCTCTCCGAATACACAAGCCATTGCATGTGCCAGTGTGTAGACAGGTGCAATCTAGGCCTGTTTGATTTTTCAATTCTTATATAAATACTTAAATGGGTAACTTTGAAAACTAGTCTAAAAGAACTGGTTTAAATTTGTGGGCCCCATCGTAATGTATATGATATATCCGTTCTGTTCATTCATTTTAACAGAATATTCTAAGGCATGAGCCTCAAAATGAAGCAAATCCAACACTTGCAAAGAAAACAGCGGCCCCATGAAATTTTTAGCTGCAAAGTGTTCAATTCACCTTTTCCTATGGTGTGGTACACTTGAGCTTTGGAACTGCCTCATTTTTTTTTTTTTATTCGTGCCATAAATTCAGCTGACATAATGGATGGACTATATGGATAAGCGGCATACATCAGGGTGGGCTCCACAAATATTTTACAGTGTTAGCATTTAGGGTCTAAAAAGTAGGCAGTCAAATCAAACATTAGATGGATAAAATAAATACTTAAGAAAAAAATTATTACCCATTTTCAGCGTATTTGCAAAGAAATTGAAAAATCAAACAAGCCTATGAGAAAAGGCACCACCATATAAATTTTCTATCCAAAGAATGAAGTTGGGTTGACTAGTCATATGGTTGACTATTAATTGAACTGGGTCCTGCCCACAGTTAGCAATTCAAAATATGAAAATTACATATATACGCACATAAATGTAATAGTGAAAGACAGACCATGTCCTCGGCTCATGGGTTTGGTTGGACGTCAGGCCTGACCCAATCTGCAGTTTAAGCCTCCACCCATGTTAACCCCCTCGTACATGTAGTAGTGTTGCCAAACCAAAATGTTCAGGAGCAATGATGAAATTCAAATGAGGGAACTGACCGACAATCAAGAGAGACCGTTTGATACAGGAAACCCGCGATCGTATGCTCATGACCCAAAAAATAACTACGATTGATTCTCAAAGCATACAAGTCAAAATGGTCTTATCATCCATCTTGCAGGCCTTTATTTGAATGGTTTTGATCATCTGATCAAGGTGATAGTGGGCCGTGTGAACTCCATGGGTGGAAACCCTCCTATCTAATGGTCCATGGTAATTATGGGTTAGCCCACTTGCCTGTATGCAAACTCTCACTCCTAGCTGAATGTGATGAATATTTTATTTATCCACTTTGTATATTTTATGGTCATCATTCATCTTCACACACACACACACACACACACACACACACAGCAGAGGTCTGACTGCAGTAGGGCTTTCTCACTTCAGATAAAAATGACTCAATCAAGCTATCCTCTACTTAGATGCACCATAGCAATTGTATAAATTGTATCCTTTCTACAGAGGATTTCTAGGTAAAGAGAATGAATGGTTAAGAAAATTAAACCAAAGTTATTTTACAATCCTTTTTTCCCCCTTAAAAAGGTCCTTCAAATCAAGGGTTCTGATTTGCCAATCAATGTGGGTATAAGGCCCATCCAAGGTAAGGCTTTGGATCGTGTTCGTGATTGCAACAGGTGCCCAGCTGGACTTTATTTAATAACATCAAGCTGACTACTTGGCTAGCGAGCTGGTGTCATCCTACGGCTGGATTCTTAAATTGATCGGTGGGCCATCAAGTTGGCCCAATTTGAAATTTGATTTTGTTGGTCCCTCCCCCTCTCATTGACAACTCTAATTGGGACACTAGAAATTTATGAGCGGAAATGCATTAGAAGCCCTATTTGAGTCCCTGAATACTGTCATTTTACCAAAGAAGTTGGGGAGATAATAAAAATTTTGGGGCCCGTTTGGACGCACCCTCTAAAAGGGGTGTTTGAGGCCTCATCGCCATTTGGATCCAAATGAAGTTGATGCCTGAGCACAATTTTCAAACCCCCACCTCAATTCCCACTCGACAAAATAGGCACTAAAATGCAGAATGAGCAACCGAGTTGACAGAAAGAGCTAGCCTGAAACCCCATTTTCTTTGAAACCCCCTTTTGACAAGTAGCGTCCAAATAGGCCTTATTTTGAATAAATGTATTAAAAAAGAATTTATATTAATCAGATTTAAGTCTAAAAAGAAAGGAACAAAAATGATAATTACAAGTTGAATGGGAGAATGAAAAAATTAGATTTTATTCAGCATCCCTGTAACAAAAAAGGAGTAAAAAATTTGCTTAATACATATAATACCCTTTATAAGCTATTTACATATGCGTATACTATGTGTGTTCACAAGCACATATATGCATTCTTGACCACGAGGAATGTTCTTGAAAACATCATTCTAATAATAACTAAGGAAGGAAAAGTTCCATCTTTCCATGCAGTACTCTTGGGAGAGAGGAAGTGGTTTGCAGGAAAGAGGGAAGGGGAAGAGGTTGCAAGTAGGTTTCCTTTGGTGAGGAGAGTACTATTACAGCATTCTCTTTCAATTGCTTAAAAATGCTTTACATGCCCTTCGATATTATTTAATTGTTGTAAATGAGTACTTGATGGTAGTCAATTCTTGTGGTATGTAGCATAGATGTAGGAAAAAAAAAAAAAACCTAGAAAATTGGGATATAAGGTCAGAGAAGGGATTTGGTGTGTCACGTCTTCCACTGCTTGTTTGAATTTGCAGGTAAAATTTAGACCGTTAAAGCAAACCATGTGCACCCATGAATGACATTTCACCCACAAAATTAAATTGACTAGTGCTAGATATGGAGGCACCAAATCAGTTCTCAAAAAGGAAAAACAGGTCTATTTGAACATGCAGAGATGAGAAAATGGACATGTAGAGATGGAACCATGACTAACAACAGGAGTGGAAACACAGAGATGCAGAGATGAGAAAATGAGCGTGCGGCATGCAAGCACAATCCAACAAAATAAAATGGCCCAGTGTCATGGGCACCTGATAATTGATGAATCAGCGGATGAAACTGTCAGTAATGCTTTTGCATAACCACTTCAATGTTCTTTTTGCTAGAATTCTTACAACAACACAAAGCCCTGGAATCTGGGGCAGCGCAACTCACATCCAGAAAAAATTTCCCTAGTCACAACCATGTAACACTGGCAAGCGTACAAATAATCTGCACTTGCCTGTTTCATATCCGTTCGAATTTCAAACAAGTGTGCCCTTTGGATTGAATTCTTCTTCACCTTTTCTTTTATATGAAAGAGAAGTGACGGGATCCATGCCATGCACCCTTTAAGTTGATTCGGCATACACTTCTCTGCTGCTTAGCTCTTCAAAATTTGTAAAGTTGGTGGTCGTTTCCTTCACTACTCATTTCGTTGCTTCTTCGCGAGCAGCGAGAATCTTATCCATGTCATCAAAATAAGACCAACTTCTCTTGTTTTTCTTACCAGTCCTGTTTTCCTGTAACAGCGCAAGGTAAACAAACAATATCAATAGAGAGTAGGGCGAAAAAATCTAAGATGTATATCAAGATCCCAATTGCACGAACAAAGTGCTGAGAATGACAAGAGTAGTCTCTCGCTTGACATGAACTGAGGGTTTCACAGCACATACGGAACATGTCATACGTGCAAGATCCAGCCATCCGTCAGGTAGGGTACACTGAGCATGGTGGCTTGAAAATCAGACTGGTCCACTCAACAAGCGGGCTACACTTGTATGAGAAGCATGGACAGTTGGAAAAGACAAGAGACTGACAATCCACATTCATCATGGATGTGGGGGTCCATCAGATAGGTGTAACAGACTTAATTTTTCCAGAGCATGCCCACAGGGTACACTATGGGGCTACGAATGGTCCTGATCTTGCATGTTTGCTGCAGCATGAAGCCTCACCATTAATCTCACGCAAGCAAATACGCTGGCATTCCAGACAATAAGCACAAGTTGCAAATCAGAGGGGCATGGAAACGGCGAAATACATTGTGACAGGCATAACAATTTCCAAACTTCATCATAACGGCGAAATACATTGTGACAGGCATAACAATTTCCAAACTTCATCATATTAAGACTTCAAAATCCAGATATGGTTGTTGGAAAGAAAAAGACCTTGATTTATTGCTTTTTGAGTGGACTACTGAACCCGGCCCTCCTACATATAGAATATTGCAAAGGTTCTAATATATTTTCAATCATCGGGATACATTTTTATCTCTTGTGCTTTTATGAACTCCTATTTATATGCATATGCATGCAGATGCTACCCCCTACATTCCATATGCATGTAGATGCTGCCTCCTACACCACATGTGCAACACCTGAGCTGTTCATAAGGTGGGCCTCAACATGTAGATGCACCAACAAAGTAAAAATAAAGCTGTTCCACTAGTCAGCTTGACAAGCACACAAAAATGTAGATGCATCAACACAGTAAAAATAAAGCTGCTCCACTCATCAGCTGGACAAGCACACAAAAATGGATAGCTAAAAGATCTTGGGAGCTAGAAGCCATCACCAAGTTCTTTCCACTTGTTCCATACATCATGGCCCACTTGATGAAAGTGCAGCCTCAGTCTAGGTCCAGGGCACATGTAAGGCTGGATGGCATGGACATGGCGCACATGTCATATGGGTACATCCACTTGTGGGCAAACTGGTTGGGAATGACCTCCCACATGGCAGTAGCAAACCTCTGTGCCAAACATATTCTTTTAGTGTGACCATATTACTGTGCAGACATGTCAGTGTGACAAGATTAGGCTGCTGGTTCCTATTTAAGCTACAAAGGTTAGGCTGGAGAATTTGAACTCAATCAAATGGTGATGTGTCAGAACACTCAATCAAATGGTAATAAAATTTATTACGGTTAAATCATAGAGCCTAAATTTATCGGCACTACCAGTGCGTTTCGTATCGCATAGGTGGGATACAAGATATATCGTGGGATATATCAGACAATGTCGTCGGTATTTAAAACATTGGTTGCAACTATCATATCCAAGCATATGATGCGCTACAGGACAACAGTATATCTTATCAATCTCCTAATGCAAATATTATAGGAAATTTTTCATTAAGTGCTCCAAGATTAAGAAGAGGACAGACCTCATATTTTTGAACAAGTGATGACCAAAGCGATTTGCATTGCCCTGGAGTTCGCTTGATTCCGTGTTCCATCATGGTAGCAGATATCTCTTCCCAAAGAACCATGCGTGCCTTCACGGTCTGGAATCTGCTATCCATCTCACCACGCATTTCGATTAATCTCTTAATTTCTTCAGGCTTCCATTTGTTCCGCTTTGCAGGCTTGGATGCTGCTGGCTGAGGCTTCAGTGATTTTTTTCTGCTTTCACTAGCATTTTCAGTGAATTCCTCATGTTCTTTCAGAACAGAACCATTTTCACCTTTTGCAAATTCAGGCATTCCAGAAAATTCCCAGAAGTCAGCAGATTCTGTCGATGTGGATGATGATGGAGCCGCCAAATCAGGATTTTTTATATTTTCCTCTGATAATGACCGTTCAAATTCAACATCATTTCCTGTGTGGCATAAGCCAAAAGTTAAAGAAAGCTCACAACAAATGTTCTGAAAGCCTAACTTTTGGATAACAGTCCAGGATCCACTAGTTAGGCCAGGTAAATGAGGGTTGATGTCAGGTAGGCAGCCATTTGTTGAATATTTGCCAAACAACAACGAAAAACCAAGCCAATCCAAGGGCTATATATCATGTTATTTTTCCTAGGATGGATGTCCAGAAAAAAAAATTATATAATGACCATTCTGGAAATCAAGGGCGTCTGCTAAATTCCAGAAGAATGGCCCCACATGCATATATGATTCGCCTAAATCAATTGCTGAATATCTAAATTGGGGTGGAAAAGACAGGAAAACATATCCTGCAAAATGTGGTTTATGTTTTCTTCTCTTGCCAAATCAATATTGGTTCCATATATATCTTGAGGAAAGAAAACTGAGATTTATTTGAGGCAGAGAAGGCAACATGAAAGTTCATGGATGGGTTCCACTAAAATGCCAAACCAACCCTGATTTGGTACTACATCCAAACAGGCTCGAGAAGGCTTCTCTAGTTTCAAGATCAAAGAGGACATTTCTCACTATTTAGAAATTATGCACTAAGAAAAATATGAAATGTGAGAATAATAAAGAAACTAAGTGATAAAAAACCAATAAATGGAACCCAGGTGAAGTTAGCACCTTCTTCATCTTCTACCAGGTCATACGACAAGTTGGCATCACTATCATCGATTTCCTCAATCCTTCTGCTTGATTCCCCCTTTCTCGAAGGTGCATTGGCTACTTTCTTCATTACAGAGAGCCCAAAACCACCATGGTATTCTCCAGATAATCTAGAGCTCAGCTCATCAGAAAGAACTCCCATTGTGTTTTCCACAGCAACTGCAATGACTTCAGGCCTTTTGCTACTGTATTTCCTTACCATCTTTCTTAATACTTCAGACACAGTTCGTTCCATGTGAGCCAGCGGACAGTTTATAGGGCAGCTTGATAATGCAGCATGTGCAGCTTTGTGAAGTGCATCTAAAAGCTTCCCTTTGTCAAGCCACAGACAGCGAGTGGTAATTCTAATTTTTCCTTTGAGGCATGGTCGTGATAAATCATCTGCATTTTTTGGGCGCAAAATTTCCATGCTGAAAAGTGGATACACAATAAGAAGAATGCCGTTATGCCCAATTTCATAGTTACAATACAAAATTCCAAACACGTTGACAGATAGTGAAAATAGGAAAATACTATTCATTTAGTGCATGGCTCATAAACCGCAGGTCAATAAAATCCAAAGCAATATCTTTAAAGGAGCATGGATAACTAATACCTCTTTTAAAATGTGAGAAATAACACTCCCAACTTAATGAAATTTCCTTGTTCTTATTTCAGTCATTTCTCTCATGAGTTGAGTGAATAGTGATTATTTTGAAATTTATGGAAACTAATGATAACCAGCAAATGGGCACCAATGCAAATGCACGGTATAATATAACTGCAGGACATGGCAATCATATGACCTAAGCAGCCACTTTATTGACAGAAACTATTGGCATTCTTTGGGAGATAGTGGGAGTGTATTTTGAAAGTTAATTAAAAGAGTTTTTGAAAATACATTAGCACCCTGGAAACCATACTAGATAATTCAATTCTTCGTGCAAATGGGGAGATGGCAGTTTACTAAGAACAAGGACACCATAGCACCAATTGCATTTAGATCACATGAAGAAAGTTTGATATTGTAGGAGAATATGTTTGTGTGTGCGATCTTGTGTGTGCTGCAGGTGCCATATGATATATCGTGTGTTTAGGGTTGATTTCAGTATAAATAAGATCCAAAGGGGTGAGACTATAATCCCCCTTTTTGTCCCTCCATTCTCTTTCTTTTCGTTGGAATCTAGATTGCGAGATCAAAACAAGGGATTTATCTGACATGTGGAATATGTTCTAGACATGGAGATAAGGCCTAAAAGGGCAATGGGAAGGCCCAAAAGGATGTGGATGGAGGTAGTAAGAAAAGACTTGATGACCCATGCTCTAACTGAAGGTCTAGCCCAAGGTGTCCCATAGTGGTATCGGTGGGCATAACAGTGCCCACCGTTACCGATACGGATACGGGACGTATCGGCCGATATGCCCCACGTATCGCGTAATGGGCCGGGCCATTTCCGATACGTATCGGCCGATACGTATCCATTTTGGGATACCTTGGTGTAGCCCTTGATAGAGAGGAATGGTGGAACAAGATTAATGTAGCCGGCCCCAATTACTTGGAATAAGACTTAGATGATGATGACATTATGGATATAGGAATGCTGGGTGCTTGACTAGTGAGTACACCAACACGGTAAGTAGTCGGAAGCTCTTCATGATCCAGGCATGTATTGTCATCAGGCATGGAAGCTAATTTACTTGACGATACATCATTCCCACATTGCCTATGCTGTCAATGTGACAAACCAGTTCGTGCAGGCTTCATGCTCTTCGTTATCTTGAGGCTGTCTACCATACTTTTAGCTATCTAAAGGATGCTCCAAGAAAGGTTTTACTATATGCTAACGATGGTCGCGTGAATCTAAGTATACAGTGATACTGATGAGGAAGGATCCTCCAATGACAGGTCTACAAGCAGCTATTGTACATTTGTTGGAGGCAATTTGGTAACCTGAAAGAAAAAGAAACAAACTGTGGTGGCACTCTCCTCTGCCAAAGTTGAGGATCATTCAATGGCTCATGCTACATGTGAAATTATATGGTTTCATTCTTTCCTTTAGGAAATGGAGTTTAGTGTTACTACTCCTATCCCTTTACATTATGGTAATCAAACTGCTACCTTTGCGAAAAGCTAGTCGATTCTAAACATGGTCATCATCATTGTTGTAGAAGCTTGTCTTCATAATGCAAAGCTGTCCAAATAGATGTCATTGTCCACCACCAATTTTTACACCATTTTCGTCATTTTTCATCATGCCCCGTTTCTTCAATGTTACCATGCACCGGCAATGTGGTCAGCGACTCAGCATAGTGGAGCTTCATGAGGTTTTTTTTGGGAATTGTGATAGGTGCTACAGGAGGAGGTGGGAGGAGTGGCAGATTAGGCCGTGAATTAGGGGTGGCAATGGGCTGGCCAATGCTAGCCTTGGCCCTAGCCTGACCCATGCCCTAATGGGTAAAGAGGCCCTGGACCTAGAGGGCCAGGCTGGACTAGGGCTGGTGATATAAGTTAAAGCCAACTTACGTGTATGCTACGTGTACAATTGGTGAACAATTGGTAAGTGCGTGTTTATGAACCATCATGCTCATCTAGAGAGTCAGTTTTTATGTGGCATAACTCTATCAAATAAGATCATTGGTGTACAATTGGTAAGTGTGCGTTTATGAACCAACATGCTCATCTAGAGTCAGCTTTTATGCTACATGTGCAATTGGTGTTCAATTGGTAAGTGCGCGCTTATGAACCATCATGCTCTTCTAGAGAGTAAGTTTTTATGCAGCACACCTCTATCAAATAAGATCATTCATCAACCAAGCATATGCCCCACCCAATTGTCCACCATATGCATGGCCTTAAGTACATCAATATATTATTCACCATGGTGTTCACAATTTGGACAGTTTATAAGAGCCCATGTATCATCCATCATACACTACTAGAGTATCAAAGTTTCTTTATATTGCTATTACACTAGTATAAAAACTCTTAAGTCCACCATTTGCAATTTGCTGATGATACCTTACTCTTTTGTGATGCAGATGAACCCGTGATCTCCTTTTTTAGTATGTCTATGTGTTGGTTACAGGTGGTGTCTGTCTCAGAGTCAATATGTCAAAGACCTCCTTGTTCGGGATTAATATTTCCCATGAGGTTCGTGAATCCTTTGTGCTAATTCCTTTGGATGCAAGGCGGACTTCCTCCCTACTCTCTATCTCGCTCTTCCTCTTTGCAGCAGTAAGCCTCCTATCTCTTTGTGGGATGCTATTGCTATTATTGAAAGAATGGAGAGGAAAATGGCTTCGTGGATGAGTAATTTTCTATCTCTTGGTGGTAGAATTAATCTGATTAACGCATCTCTTTCCAGTATGCCTATTTACTTGTTATCTCTTTATCCCTGTCCCAAATCTATTATTCTTAGAATCGACAGGATCCGTAGGAAGTTTTTGTGGCAAGGATCTGGAGACACCTTTAGATTTTCGTTACTAAATTGGAAAGATGTGTGCTCCCCACTCGATAAAGGGGGAGCAAATATTAAAAATTTGGAAATCATGAACAGAGCTCTTCTTGGTAAGTGGATATGGCGTTTTGGGAAAGAGAAAGATAGCTAGTGGAATCAAGTGATAGCAGCAAAATATGGTGTTTCAGGGCTTGGGTGGTGGCCGGCTGAGTCTTCCTTCCATAGAACCTCTTACCTTTGGAAGAACATAGTCAAGATGACCAGAATAGTTCAAGACAATTCCTCTTTCATTCTAGGCGATGGTAACAATATCATATTCTGGCCGGACCAATGGTGTGGGAATTCGACGTTGGCCGAGGCTTTCCCGTCCCTGTTTTCTTTAAGTTCTAACCAGAACAGCCCTGTTAAGGACTGTTTTTTTCACAATGGTCGGGCAGGTGTTTGGATTCCCATTTTTAGAAGAAATTTTAATGATGGGGAGATTCTTGATTTCTCTTCCTTGCTCTCCTTATTGCAGGGACAACGCCCGAATCCTCTAGTGGAAGATTCCATTTCTTGGAAGCTTTCGAGGTCGGGGTCTTTCTCTGTCAAGTCCCTCTATTCTTGTCTCACGGCATTCATGGGCTCTCCCACTTGCTGCCATACAGGAGCCTTGTGGGCCTATGGCACTCATAAAGATGCAGCGTTTGGATGGTTGGCGGAGAGGAATAGAATTCTCACAGTTGACAACATGCGTAAAAGGTGAATGGTTCTTCCAAATGTTTGTCCTTTGCCTCAGCAATGAAGAGACAATTAATCATCTTTTCATTCATTGCCCCTTCATTGCGAATATCTGGTGAACTGTGTTGCACCTGACTGATGTTCAATGGGTGATGTCTGCCTCTTTAGAGCAGCTAGTCTGCTCGTGGCACGCAGAAGGAGGGCTCTTAGGAAAAAAGAAATGGTGTGTTCTTTTACTAGAGGTGTTGTGGGTAACTAGGGCAGAGAGAAACAATAGTCTTCAGGAACCGAAAAAAGTTCCTCAACTGTTGTCCTCTCTAAAGTTCTGCTGATGTTTAGGGACTGGGCTCCCTTTTTTTTTTTTAGTCTTACTTTGTAGCTCTCGGGAAGCCTTGGCTTTCCTTAATAAAAGTTCTTATCTTAAAAAAAAAAAAAAAAACTCTTGACTCCACATTACTAGCTAAATACTATGTGGTATGAACTAGGGAAACAGGTTGAGCAAGGCCATTGGCCTAGCCCCAACCGAGCAGCGAGCCTAGATGTCAAGCCCTAGCCCAGCCCTTGGGCCAATTTTAGTGGCCCAATCCCTATCCCTTCAAGTCTGAGCAGCCCATCCCATTGCCACCCCTATCGTGGATTACTGCCTTACGCTCAATCTAGCATCCTCAAAATGAGTTCTAACCTTGTTTGTGCTCAACATAAAGATCGAGCCACCCGGAGATAGAGGATTTCAACCGGAACCTGAGCTTTCATTTTCCATTGCTCGTTTCTTCGTTTATCTGGCCTTGCTATCTATTGTAGTGTAGTTTACTCAGCTGTTGTGCAGTACTAACTTGTGCTTTCACATGTTGTTGTGGATTTAGTCCCCTTCTCTATTTTCTTATGTTCACTCACATGTTTTGAAGTAACGATGGTTGTCAAAGTCTATTATGCCTACTGCTTCAAGAGAAGATTTGATGGATGTCAGAAGCCCAATCTAAAGACTACAACTGAAAATCCTGAACCCACCATGTGGAATTTGAGAGGCAGTGTTGAGAATACAAACTCAAACTTTTATCGTGTTGTCTTAGGTTTATTCTCTTTAGAGTACCACATAAGATATTTGTGGTAAAGTGCATTGTGACTCCTATCGATATAAAGGAACTCATATCCTTTAGTCTAGTAGAGAGTGCGTAAGCAGCGTAGACCATTGTGCACCTGGAAGTTCTAATCAAGTAAGAGTGCCTCAGTCTTCTTTCAATATAAATATTTCTTTTCCTCTTTATTTTTTTTGTTTAACGGTGTGTAATAAGAAGGCTAACTGGGTATGAACATCCAGTTTATAACCTCGCAAAGTCTGAATCAATGCATATAAGTTTGATAGTTATGTTCCTCAAAGCATGTCGATTTTAGGTTGATTGGGTACTTCACATGTGATAAATCATATTTCACAGAAAAATCACAAAAAGAAGGCAGAAAATATATGTGCCCACAGCAGGGGCTGTCTAGTATAGCCATCTAAGATGTTAGCGATAGGATCTTCCAGGCAAAAGAAAGTTCAGTAGCATGAGTTTTCAATACGGAGTTAGCTACCTGACAACTATAATTCCATCTGATGCTATTCGTAATCTCTCATCAATGCAAAGTTCTGAAGATGTGCCAAATGCTTTATCTCCATCACTATACATCAACTGCCATTCGCAATAACAAAAGAAAGTATTGGAAACTTTTCTCACAAAATAGTATTGTAATTAAAGAAAATAAAATAACACTTAAAAGGATCACTAACCTGCAAATTTTCCTTCCCTAACAAACCAAAACCATTGGACAAAACTCTTCTGTTTCTGAGATGTGAAACTCCAAGCATCTCTCCATTTTTTATTACCTGTTGTGATTAATACAGTACAACCACATCAATTGTTTGGAAGCTTTAGCAATATGACCCAAGGGTTCATAGTGCAAACAGTTAAGAAAAAATATGTCAGTATACTGATATATATATTCTATTTAGATGCCAAAGCTACAAAAAGAAATGAGTCTTAACCTATTAGATAGAAAAATATCATCATACTGAAATCTATTCTACCAAAATGACCTTGACCTTTTAAAGTCACAACAAAACCAATGTGTATAATGTCTTTCTATGGTATCCCTATACCATTTCCATCTTCAGCACATTATCCTCCCTTGATCTTCACCTTTATGTAGGGATAATGAGCCATTAACGATCTCTGGTTTTAAAAACTGCCTCATTAACAGTCAACTTTTCTAACTCCTGTGAGATTATTTTCATTTCACTAAATTATTCCTGGACTTCCTTGAACAGTTAAAGATTTTGACTCCAGAATGCTCTCCATGACATCTCAAAATAATTCATTTCTAAAAGCTGCTTCATTTCCCAAATTAGCCTTCTGAAAAGTAATCTTTCTTTCCTGAATCTTATACATTTATGTTTTCTTTTCCAACTAACACTCCTTTTCATTTCCCAAATTAGCTTAATGAAAAGTAATCTTATATGCTTTCTTTTCAACAATTTTCTTCAAATTATCATCATCATCTAAGCCTTATCCCAATTCCCAACTAATTGGGACCGGCTACATGAATTCTTCTCCAGCATTCCACTCTATCAAGGGCCATAACTTCAGTTAGGCTATAGGTCATCACGTCTTTACTTACTACCTCCAATCACATCCTTTTGGGCCTCCTATATCCATATCTAGAACATATTTCCTCTGTGAGATAAATCCCTTGTTTTGATCCAACCTTGATTCCAAGGGGGGGGGAGGCAAAAGGAAGGATCAGTGTCTTACCCTTTTGAGATCTTATTTATAATGAACTTAACCCTAAACATGCCATATACTAATGGTACCTGCAGGACCACACAAGATCACACACACCCATACATTTTCCGAAAATATCAAACTTTCTTCATGGGATCTTAACGCAATTGGTGCTATGCATACCTCGTTCTCAGTAAACCGCATCTCCATTTGCATGAAGATCTAAGTAATCTTGTATAGTGGCCAGGGTGATAATTAAATATGTAGAACTTTGGTATGTGAAAGAGAATTTTTAGACTCACTTTTACCGTCCATCAAGCAGAAAATAACAATGGAAGGGCCACTTAGAAAAATCAACAGAGTAGAATTTAACTGGAGGCAAAAATCAAGTACAAATAATGACCAACCTGCAATCACCACGATTCCGATAGCAATAGGCAAAGATCAACCAAAGAAACATGCAACACTCCAAATCCAAGCCCTTTCTCAGATCGGATCTACCAACGGTACATCAGATCCAGGGCCTCTCTCAAATTGGATCTATCAAAAATATGTACCACGAATGGTTGCATAGGTATCCAACATATCAAACACGTACTTTAACATAAAAAAATTAGATATGAACACAAGTATCAAAAACAACAGAAAAGCAAATTACTCACAGTTGTGTGATGGATGCCAGTTGATTTCCCAAGTAGTTCGTGCTCTTTCAAGAACAGAAGTTCTCCATGGATGGGTAGAAAATGTTGTGGCTTCACAATATTAAGTACTTCCTCCTTCAAGAACAAATATAGTTTTTAGGAAGTTTTCATCACATAGAATGGTAACAAAGATCAATATTTGCAAGCTTCAGAAGAAAAAAAAATGTAAAAGAAGACACCAAAACTATAGAACCAACCATGTGAAAGAACCTATGTATTTATTGTTGGGGTTTTTTAAATTTTTCAATTGATTGGAAATCCTGGTAGAGGTTAGTAGTCAAAGGCTATGGAATCACCACTAACTGATTTTGACCAAGAAACTAATGACAGAGAAACAAAAGATCCTAATTTTTCAAAAGGGCTTGATTTTGGACAAATGTGACTCTTACACAGTCCCAAACTAGCAATTCCATAAATGGACCAGACCATGGTGATGGGCAAGGAAGGTGTCAGGCATCCTACCCACTGACCTCGCTCATTGATGCGGACATCAGACCGTTCAAAGTATATCAACGCAGGAGGCGTGCATTATCAGTGTCAATGTGGTTAGATGACAGGTACGGGTCGGGTCTCTAGAGGTTGAAGACCTTACACGTGTTCGTAACGTGTGTAGGTTGGTTGGGGGAGATATTTAGACCATTGGATTGCGAGGATGGTGTGATCGGACCATTGGATCGTCGCGGCTCACCTTCATCGTGTTATCATCGAAGCCCATCAGGCATCTTGAATTTGAGTTTATTTTATGCACATTTCATCTATTTGAGTTTTGAGACAGTGCGCGCACATTTTTTTTTGGGCGAATTTCTTTTTTTGAAACTTTTTAAGTAGGGTATTTTGGTCATTTAATGTAATTCTAAATTTATAAGGGTGTTTGCCCTAAACTTTAAGGGATAATGTTATATTTATGAAAAAGAGAGTTTTTGCTTCTTCAAGGTCGCACGATTCCGTCTTCGACTTCCAATGATTGGAAGTGGGCGTGAGGCCCGGGGAAGTGATTTCCCAACTCCATCTCTTTCCTTCTTTCTTTTCTCAATGTATTCTCTTCTTTAAACCTCTTTTCTTCCTTTTCTTCTAAATCCTCTAGATCAAAAAGTCGATCCATTTTCTTTTCAATACAAATCATTAGATCTTGGAAGATCTTGATCTCCACATATACATATTTTGATCTTCTTCAAATCTCATCATCCAAGACCCTAGATTTTGAATTATAATCAAAGATCCATCCATTTTTCTGAATTTTCCAGATTTCCCAATCCAGAAAATTCCTATTTCCTAGATTAGATAATCCACTTGGATCATCGGACGGACCCATTGTGAGACGAAAGTCCTATCTTTCGTCGGATCCGACTAAATTCAGATTTTAAGGTTCAATACAACATGTTTGTGATGGATGGCTGTGATCATTGCTGAACTTTCCTTAGTTCATTCTTGTTTTAGGATGTACAATGCTAAATTTTTATTGTTAATGCATGCATAAATCTGCCCATTTAAATTCTGCATTCATTTAGGGTTTAGATTAGGCCGTCCTACATCACCCATGCAAAAAGCATAGTCTCTATTTCAAGTTGGAAGTGATATTCCATTAATGGAATGGAATTCTGCAAAGTAGAATTTGGATTCCTTTAAAAGAAAAGAAAAAAAAAATCAGTAGATGAACAAAAGAAAGAGAAATGGAGAAGATAACAGATTGGCCATCATTATCTCCTCTTCTTGAACACGATCTTCAAATCCACACTAGAGGGGGTCATTGGCCATCATTATCTCCTCTTCTTGAACACGATCTTCAAATCCACACTAGAGGGGGTCTTGTATTGTCGAGGATCTTTAATGCACTAGGAAACAGTGGTCAGTAGACTAAGGGAATTCCTTTTCCCAAAGGTCGGGCTCTACTTTTTAGCCTATTGGAGTCGTGGAATTCTTGTGCTCTCAAACCCTAGACCCATGCTTCCTAGCTTTTTTCTTTCTTTCTTTTTTCTAGATTTTCCTATTGAGTTTTGCCAAGAGGTGGCTAAATTTCAGGGATTTTAAGATCAAGACCTCTCTCTTGGAGGAGAGTGGTCTCTATTTATTTAGTTTGAGAATGGTTCTAATATTAAATTCAAAGGAACCGAGAAGTTTTTCTAAAAGTGTAAAGGGGATTATGACTGCTTGACAAGTGGCATAATCTAGATGGTTAATCGGGTGGTAAAATGGTGAATTGTGGTACTACGAGGCGTAATTAGGATGTCGAAGCTTCTATGAAGTTTACAAGAGGTTTTGGTTTGAATGGAGGAGTATTTTCCAAATACAAAAACCTAAAGTTTTTAAGGGAAGGATTGTAATTCACAAACAAAAGATTAGTTGGGGATAGGAGGTTAAGGAATGGTCAGGTGTCCTAGAAATAATTTGGTCAAAATTGGGCAAAAGAGGTCCAAGAAAATGAAACGGTGCTTATGAATTTCATGCTCTACAGATAATCAACCAAAAAAGAGTTTAGTCAAGCCTTAGATGAATATAGGAACGTGAAGCAAAACCCATGGATCTCCTAGAGTCTGTCAAACCCAATCCCCTCGCTCTTTTCACTCCATACTTTTCTCTACAATGAGTCTAGAGGAGAAACTTTCTGGTTTCTAGGATTTTTCCAAAGGAGAAGAGAGATAGGTAAAGGTTGGGCATTTGATCCATTAGGGTTATTTTAAATAAACATAGCCCCTTGGTCACAAAAGTCACTAAATGCCCCGGCAAATAAACATGCCCCATAAAACCCTACATAAGACTCATTTCAATATATATAGTTAAGGTTGGGCATGTGATCCGTCAGGGTTGTTTTATATAAACATAGCCCCTTGGTCACAAAAGTCACTAAGCACTTCAGCAAATAAACATGCCCCATAAAACCCAACATAGACTCATTTCAATATATATATATATATATATATATATATATATATATATATATATATATATATATATATATATATATATATATGAACTTTGTACCCATTTCCATACCAAATTACTAACCATAAAAAATCAGTCCAATACCCAAAGAATCCTCACCATCCGTCTTCTTGGATCCATTAGGTCTCAGCTGCTAGATCTCCATACAAACATAAGATACTAAGGAGTACCGATCAAATTTTTTTTTCAAAATAATCTAATAGATATAATGTACTTTTAGAAACACCCTTCGATAAAGCATAGATTGCATGTCAGATGGATCCTAATCTAAATCTTATACATAAAAGCTTCCAAGCGTGTGGATTTCATGATGAATTGTCAATGACTTCCCACCTTCCATGCCAAAACCATGCACCCAAAACACTTGGGCTTCAGCCATTTAATTGGCAGGATAGGATGGGGAATTAAAGTACATGAGCACACTTTCACGACTAAGGTCCTAGTGGTGATTTTCATAGACTGGTGAGATCCATCCAACATTTACACAGTATATACTGCTATGTGACATGTATTTAATAAACACATCTTGATCGCATATTAAACAGAAGAACATTGTCCAATAAGAATATATTCCGAATCAATTCGAGTTGCATATTGGCTCTCCAAGGCATGTATCCAGATTTATTGATTAAATTGTTGAAGGGTAAGTCATCTATCAAACATTACCAAATATGGTTTCAATTTAAATTCCCAAACAGAAGAATGAGCAGATAGATGGCTTACCAATTCCCCACGATATGCATGGCCAGATGTATGCAACCCTTCATTCTTACCCATTACAATTGTAGGACCCAGCTCCGTTATACGGTTCAACATCTTCATTACTCTGTTCTCATTTCCAGGAATTACCTAGAATGGAAAGATATGGTCAACAGAATCACTATATGCAACAGCAAGATATCTCGACAACAAATTTCACAGGCGGGCTAGTTCAACACCAAATTTCACAGGAACAACACAAGGAAATGATTGCATCACAGGAAGTGTGCAATGACCGCACAACAAAAGAAAGTCTATATCAATGTAAACCCATGGCATTGATCATGACACACACAGCCAGACATGCATGAGCACCCGCAATTTTTTTTTAGAAATGATCCTATAGCAGTTTGTGCTGTATTATAATGCACATGAGTTGCATTAGACACATGGAAAATCCAAAGTATTCATTTGGCAAAGTGGTAGTAGACATTTGGTAAAGAACAAGACGAACTTATGAGGAAAAAAAAAAAACATCACTTCCAAATACAGGGAATTGTAGAGGGGTTGGACCCCTTGTGTGGCAATAACGGGAAATAGGTCTTCATTTAGAAAGCTTGGAGCAGAGTTCACTAAACGGTTCCGATAAGGCCATATTGGCCATATCATAACAGTATCAGCCCTGTCCAATTCATAACAACAGGGTGAAATTGTGCCAAGTAAAGAAATTTGCTCACATTGGCCAATAGTGGAGGTTCAATACGGGTCCAATATGGGCCGATGTGGCGACAATGGCCTCTGTTAGTTTTCTTTTTCCTATTTCTCTTTTTATAATCTCTATTTTTTTGGCAACCCTAGAGAAAGCTCAAAAACTCATTTTAGACTAGATCTAGACCTATTTTGAGGATCAAGACACAAGATTTGAGCATGAATGATGAATCGAAGTAGAATAGATCATTTTGGGAAAAATAAAAAATGGTTAAACCATCACTTTTTTATTCTCATCTACCTTTTGTTGTATTCCAATGTAATATGCAATATTCAATCAAATCATTCGATTAGGGCCTATTTGGTTGGCTTTTAGCACATGGGGGGACCCAACAACTTTCTAAAATTTTTGGATAAAAATTGAAGCTGACTAAATTGAGGCTCACAAGATCCCAAATGATCATCATCATCATCTAGGTCTCATCCCAACTAATTGGGGTAAACTACAAGAATCCCGTTCCGCCATTCCACTCTATCAAAGGATCACATTCTTAGTCAAGCCATGGGTCATCGAGTATTTTCTTATGAACTCCACCCATGTCCTTTTCGGCTTTTCCCTTGCCCTCTTAGAGCCTTCAACTTCAACCAACTCACTCCTAACAGTACAGGTCTTGCCGTCTTAGTCACCTACTTTCCCTCCTCTTGTTACCCATCGGACATTGGTGCTACTCCTAAGTTCCCCCAAATGCATTCATATCTAATTCAATCCTTCTTTGTATTGCCACTCATCTATCTCAATATCCTCATTTCAGCTATGTTCATCCTATGAACATCTATCTCAATATCCTATGAACATCTAACTCACTCCTAACAGTACAGGTCTTCCCGTCTTAGTCACCTACTTTCCCTCCTCTTGTTACCCATCGGACATCGGTGCTACTCCTAAGCTCCCCCGAATGCATTCATATCTAATTTAATCCTTCTTTGTATTGCCACTCATCTATCTTTATATCCTCATTTCAGCTACTTTCCCTCCTCTTGTTACCCATCGGACATCAGTGCTACTCCTAAGTTCCCCCAAATGCATTCATATCTAATTCAATCCTTCTTTGTATTGCCACTCATCTATCTCAATATCCTCATTTCAGCTATGTTCATCCTATGAACATGTTGTTCCTTGGATAACCCAATATTTCCCATAACGCAAGATTCTAACGGTTTTTTTTTTTTTTAGAGCTAACGCAAATTTTGTTAAGAGCCGCACAAAGCGGAAAAAGAATGAACAAAACAGCAAAGGGAAAGAACTAGATACCCAAAAGGGCAATAATAACAAAAGGATCCAAATCCTTCAAACCAGCGGCCCAATCAAAAGTCCAAGACAAGGCTTTCCGAAAGGCTCCCTCCACGGAGTCTAGCTTGTTTTCGAAGCACCTCCTATTCCTTTCTACCCAAATTGCCCACAAGGTAGCCATGGCCACCAAGTGCCAAACTACCTTGCCTTCTTTTCCGAAGCCTCCTTCATCCCAAGAGGCAAGAAAGGAGGGGATGGACGCCGGCATAACCCAACTGACGTTCAAAGTTGTTAAGAAGGATCCCCATATCTTCCTTGCGAACAGGCAATGAATAAAAAGTGATCCACTGATTCTGCATCCCTCATGCATAGGAGACAAAAGTTGGGGAGCACCATACCTCATGCATAAGATTCTAACAGTTGATAACCTTTACAAGCACAATTGATCCGCCCCCAGAAATTGCTTTATGTTAAAGGACTTGCAAACACCGGATCATCTCTAATGAACATGTTGTTCCCTGGATAACCTAACATTTCCCATAAATCAAGATTCTAACAATTAATAACCCTTTACAAGCACAATTGATCCACTCATAGAAATTGCTCTATGTGAAAGGACTTGCAAACACTAGATCATCTCTTTATAAAGTGTGTTGGGCATGGTAAAGTTGGTTTCGTTTATTGCACCCCAAGTTCAATTGTGAGCTTGTGTGTGGTTGGAAACGAGGGCCTTTTAAAGCCTTGAAGCCAATTTATGAAGGATACCTCAAGAAATAATGTTGGGAATTTTGAAGGAACGAAGGAATTGAATATACACCATTAAGTATGGCACTTCTCGTGCCCAAGATCAGATTTTAATAAATTGAGTTATCCTTTGTATGTGTTCAAAGGAGTCTCCATATCCAATCTCCTCCTTTTATATCAGTGATGCATCCTGGCCACACATCAAGCACATCTATGTTAAAGGGGCCCAAGGGTGGACTCCATGTGTCATCTAATGATAGGATGCGGCTAGAATTACCATCTGAATGGTCTGGATGGCCCAGATTGCTAGCCGATTGGACTGTGAGACCCATAGATCCAATCACATGCTATTTCTTGCGGCTTATATGCTATTTTCAGCGGTTGCCAAGACATTTTTATTTGAAGCGTATTTAGCCGACCCCAATTTGCAAAATATTCCATTTCTAGCTATCAGATCCTATTTTGGAAGTTTTTAAGCAGAACCTATCTAAAAATGATATTTTTAGCAGTGTACACAGCCAGGTATAGCCTTCAGAATTTATTTTCAGCCAACATGAACAAATTAGCTTTTTTTTTATTGATCAACAAGAGATTCTATTAAAAGAACCCAAAGGGCAAGGAAGGACAGATACATCAAGGCCTTTTCTTTTTCTTTTTTTGATAAAGATCCATCTTTCTTTCTTTTTTCTTTTTCTTTTTTTTTTCTTTTTTTTTTCTTTTTTTTTTCTTTTTTTTTTTTTTTGATGATCTGGAATTGAACCCGAGACCTCAATGTTGAAATGCACGTTGTCTACCATTGAGCTATGGGTTCGAACTCATGAAGGTAATGTATAAGAGTCCCATATGCAAAGCAAGTATCTCTGGACTCTTTGCGTGATACAAGTAGTTTTTCTATGGAAAAGAAGAAAACTAATATGAGTAATATCCATGGAACGAATACGTTAACCTCAAACTATTGCAACCAAAAGCAATATCCCAAGGCAGAGGACAAGAACCAAACACCCAAAAGTGATAGCTAGTTGATGACGTCACTCTTAGCAGCTCATCAAATACGTAAAGTGACATAGAGGCAAACGGCTGTTTGCTCTATACAGTTTATAGGGAAAGTAGATATCAAAATATTTTTAAGGGTTGGATCTCTGATTTAGTTTCTTTTGTAGAAAGCATTCATTAGCAAAGAAGAAGAGTTGCTTTGAGTTGTATTAGGAAAGAAAATTATATCCAGATCTGAAATTCTTGTGGAAAGACTGTCTGCAGACTTTATTAAGGCCTGCAGTCCATGCACATGACAATGGTTGATTATCTTTGAGGGTAACATTATATCTAGCAGGTTTTTTTTTTTTTTTTGTGAGATAACAAAGAATATATTGCACTCACAAAAGCGAAAAGAATACAACCAAAACTAAACGAGGAAAGGCGCCAAAGGCGAACCTTTCTTGACCGCTCTTACAAAAGGCACCCAATCATAAACAAATCCCTTAATTTTTCCAATAACCCCTAGAAACGAAGAAGCCTCATTTCCAAAGCACCGCCCGTTCCTCTCTTTCCAGATTGCCTAAAAGATTGCCATCAAAAGGAGTCTCCCTATTGCTTTCTCCGATTTGCTTCCAGGTCTACCGTGCCAAGCCCATAAAAGGTCTTCAACCGAGCATGGCATCACCCAAGGTAACTCGGCAGACTAGAAGAAGAAGGACCACACCTTACTCGCAAAAGAACAGTGAATGAAGAGGTGATCAATCGACTCGACCTCTTCCATACACATGAGACAAACGTTTGGAAGCACCATAGCTCTTCGCTGAAGGTTGTCAATAGTCAACACCTTTCTTCTCGCCACCAACCACACAAACATTTTATCTAGCAGGTGTTTCTACTGTTTTTTAAGCATACATTGCTCTAACTTCCTCTAGCATTAGCTGCTAGCTGTTGGGAGGATTTTAACAATCCATTATCTACAGTGTTTTTTTTTAAATATATAAAGATGATGCAACTTTTATAAACAGAGCACCAATCCGTGAAAATTACAACAAAGACCCCACCATCTCAGTCATTACCATCAGTGTTGTTCAATCCCATAACCTATTGTGAGATTTCAGACTTCAAATTTGGTATCTGCAGTTCAGATTCCTGCTCGTTTATGATCTTGCTGCATAAAACCGATTCTAGAAGACCTCCTTCAAGATGCTGGAAGCTCAATGTTGAAGGGAGTAAGTCGAGGGCTTCCCGTATAGGAGGGGTATTAAACGAAGCATGGTTCTATTAGTTCACTTTTCTGGGCTGATACACCGGAACTTCAAATAATGCACTCTAAGCCAGTTGAAGTTGGGGTTGAGATTTGGGGTTGAGATTTATATCAGTTGAGTCGGGAGCCTGCTTGTATTTGAGGGGTACTCATCCTCCACGACCTCTTGCACTTTGGGGATGTGTATCCTTAGGAATTCAGCCATAATATTAAATGACCTAAAGATGCAGTCTTGTTCCTTGGAAATAAGATATCAAGTCCCTAGAATGGTTTTATTTTATTGCAAGCTCAATTGCAATGGAAGTGGCAGATCTTCTCTTAAATAAAAGACGCAAAAAATATATAGATGTACTTAATACAAATGGCATCACAAATAAGATACATTAAGACATTAGAAATGAATTTCAAGTGCAAATGGAAGAATGAAAAAACACTCCCATTAGCAAAGACATTGGTCATGGCGTTTACCTCTTTTCTGACATAGACAAACAAAATGTTTCCAAAGGCAAAATGGCGGATCCCATCGAACACAAAGGAGAGCTTCCATGGTTCGTCATGACCTTTCTAGGCCTAAGTAATAACATTCATAGAATCCCCATCAGCTATAATTGGGGCAGAGAGCTATGGAGCAAATAAGTGTAACCTTTTCTTCCAAGGCCAGTGCCTTGGTTCTAGTTGCATTGCTTCTTACTGACAGGCCTAGAGAATGTGAAACCAATCAAACCATTTTCATCTATGATTACTCCCCAAATCCCACTTCACCAGATTACTATGAGAAGATTTGTTGAAGTTAAACTTCCACCACCAAGAAGAGGCCACCACCAAGTGGGCACAATCTTCAATTTGGGGGTTCACTATTTACCACCAATGATTGACCATAAAAGTTGGAGGTACTAATCCCGGAAAGTGGACACCACGAGGAGAAGATGTACATCGGTCATTTGTTTTTAGAGGAGGAAGTAGGACCACTCATGGTATAAATTAAAGCAGGAATAATCTAGCCCATTATTTTCCCAGAATAGTTCAGTAGAGCAGATCTCAACCGACTACAAAAGAATGAAGAATGACAAATTTGTATAAACTGCCAGTGCCATCTGGCTTGACTCCAGTTAATTCACAAGCCGACACCTTCAAGATTCAAAGAATTAATTACCTTAGCTGAATATAAAATCATGTCATCCTTGCCCAGCTTGAGGGAATGGCTGCTTCCAAATGATGCAAGATTTAGAGCAGCACGAGGTTCTGCCTGGCACATTACTACATAGAGTCAGATGTTATCTAAAATCCCTCGGAAATCCTTTCTAGTCATTGTAATGAACAAGTATGGTGAGAGTATGGTAGAACTGTATAATATCTTACTTGAGAACCTGTTGTAACAATTAGCAAATCTTTTGGAGCATAAGCATCAATATCTTCCACCTTAACCTGCAAAGATTAAGCAATGAATTTTTAGTTGCTAAGAGTAAATGATGATCAAAATTCACCTAGACAGAAGGACAGAGAAAGACATAGGAACACATAATGAGATAGCAAACATATTCTTGGTATAAGCAGTTAGGAATCTGACTTAGTCAGTGATTCATAAGCCACTCTCCCAGCATCCATGCAAGCAATATCTATCAAGGACAGATGAATATCAATCCCCTCATTCATAGTAGTTCTTAGAAAGCCAACTTTGAATGTGCATATTGCCAACACATATGTTAACTTTAAAAGCATATCCCGTGTTGGTCAAAAATTATTTTTTATTACTATGGAACCGCTTAACAAGACAAAATTAAATCATATACATATATGAAGTCTATATTTAAGAGAACCTCGTATGAACCCGCACAAATTAACATCTAATGCAGGGGCATTTTCACATCGGGCTCGAGTGGGGTGGCCTGTGGACTCAGGAGCTCACTTGGGGTGGGGTCGGCTGTGGACTCAGCGTCTGTGGACTCAAGGGGACCGTGGATTAGAGGCCCACGTAGGAAGATTCGACCGAGGGCCTAGGGTGACCCGTGGATTTGGGGCCCTCTTGACCTGGGCTATGAGATAAAGCGATTGATTCGCCACACTCTAACAGTTCGAGCTTTTAGAGCAAGTGGTTAGTTGTCCTACATCAACATCTCTATGCAACCCCGCAGCATTGTACATAAAATCTGTGCACACAGAAGGTCAACTTCCATGGAAGAGGATTTTCTTAGGATTATAGAAATAATGAATCTCTATTCCCCACAATTGATCCTAGAAGTGACATGGAAACACAAAGGCCCATGAGATTCTCTCATATTACCCCTACGCCCATATATTAGGATAATGTTACGTGACCAGCCATATCATGTGAATCACCATCATAGCCAACCCCCCCGTGGACAAAGAAGAAGAAAGACGGCTATGCATATTTGCTCCCACATTAGTACAACATCGAGGCTTGAGCCTCAACGATGCCGCCTAGAACAGAGCTCAGCTCTCCCCGATGCATTCAATGGGAACCCCAAAATAAATTCTTTGAGCATCAAAGGCTTTCCAAGAAAAACCTAAATTCCCCATCTGTTGGCGCCAATTGCAGGGCAAAGTTCTTATGCATGAAGTTGGAGAATCCACATAACCATAAAGAAAAAACATAATGACAGCTACCATTGGAAGCTTATTTTCTGTCAAGTGTCAAGGACAAAATTAGGTTTCTAATGAGTAATGAGGCCAATATTAAAAATCCGGAGGTGGTCAATAAAGCCCTTATGGGTAAGTGGGTTTGGAGATTTGGAATAGAGAATGATACTTTTTGGGACCAAATTATAGCTGCTAAATATGGGGTTTCTAATGAAGGTTGCTAGACAAAAAAAAAAAAAACATCTCTGTACAAAGCTTCCTTAATTTGGAAAGGAATTGCGAGGGTTTCTCTATTGCTTTGTAACAATTTATTTCTCCCTTGGAAATGGTAGGAGAATAAAATTTTCGTTGGATGTTTGGTGTGGCTCTCCTACTTTGGCTAAAACCTATCCGAGCTTGTTTGCTATCAATTCGAATCCAAATATCTTGCTCAGTCAATGCTTTGTAGGGGACAATTGTGGAGGTACCTAGGCTCCCCCCCCCCCCCCCCTAGAACAAATCTTATTGATTTACAAATCACCGAACTCACTCTCCTTCTCATTCGTTTGTAGACTTTCCTTCCCATATCGAATCAGGAGGATGCTATTCAATGGCTGCTGGTAGGGTTAGGTGAATTCTCTGTTCGATCATTCTATAGATCCATTTCAGTCCCTGTTGTGACTGGATCCTCGTATCACACAGCCCTATATGATCTTTAGGGGCGCCTCCTGAAGTGGTTGCATTTGGATGGTTGGTGGAGCAGAACAGAGTGTTAATGATAGACAACTTACGAAAAAGAGGTGTGTCTCTTCCTAATGTGTGCCTCCTTTGTTTACAAGCGGAGGAATCAATGGACCATTTGTTTATCCATTGCCCTTTTACTGCAGAAAAAGGGTGGAGTGTTTTTCATCTGGCTGGAGTCCTTTGCATCATGCCTAGTTCAATGAATGATCTTCTTTGTAGCTAGCATGGGGAACCTGGGGGAGCGATTAGCAAAAGGAAATGGCACATTCTTTTCCTAGCATTGTTGTGGGCCTCGTGGCAGGAAAAAACAATCGTTATTTTAAGAACATTGTTGTCTCTAAAGCGGGGATTTTCTCCAGGGTCTTAGTTTTCTTTAAAGATTGGGCCACATAATTGTGTTCTCTTTTGGAGAAGTCGGGCTGCCTGGGGTTTAGCTTTGTATTTTATTTTTTTTTTCTTCTTCTTCTTTCTTTCCTGTTTTTCGGGAGATCTCTTCCTTTGTTGTTTCTTTTTCTTTTCTTTTCTTTTTGAACTTTCTTCCTTCGTTATTGTTTTTTTTTTTCTTTTGAAAGATGAGGAAAAAATTGTTAAAAGGAAAAATAGTAATACAGAAACAAAAACTACAAAAGAAAAGAAAAAACCAAAACATCACGGGGCCCAATCTCTAAAAAACGCTAGAACTCGAGAAAAGACATCAGCCACCATGATTGATCGACTACGGAAGCATCTGTTATTCATTTCCGTCCATATAGCCCAAAGCACAGCGAGGAAAATGGTTATTTATTTCCTTTTACCCAGAATCCCGCCAGAGTCACCGTATTGCCAAGAGCTCATCAACACATCGATGAAAGAAGGCATTGCCCGTTGAATCCCTGCCAGTCTAAGAACACTCCACCACATGTCAAAGGAGAATGAGCAGTGGATGAACAAATGATCCACAGTTTCTTTGTTCCGGAGGCACAGCAGGAAAGCATTGGGAATGCACATACCTTGTTTTTGCAGATTGTCCACTGTCAGAACTATGTTCCTTCCCACGAGCCAGCTAAACGCCATTACTTTGGGAGGAGCGTTGTATTTCCACAGATGCTTTGTGTGGACGAAGGAAGCTAGAGCAGAGGAAGCAAGAGATTTGTAGAACGAACGCACCGAAAAACCTCTAGCTACAGACAAATTCCAAACCAACGAATCTTATTTCTCTGGCACCGTCTGGAGATGCTGCAATCGATATAAAAGAAGTGAGAATTTGTCGATCTCTGAATCTAAGAGATTCCTTCTAAAAAGGGGGATCCAAATCCCCCTCACATCTCTCCCACAGAAACCCCCCCCCCCCCCCATCAATGGAGAAGCAATACATAATCAGAACATCCTTGTCCAATGAAATTGAAAAAAGGGAAGGGAACTGAACGGCCAAAGGTTAGTTGCCACACCACCGATCGAGCCAGAATTTGACTTTGTTCCCTTTTCCCACAAAAAAGGAGGTTTTCTCAAACACAAGATGGGAAATTCTAGAAATGCCTTTCCAGATATATAACGCTCGGTAAAGCGAGGAGGCTCTAGTCCACCACCCGAGGGGAGGTCCCATATTTAGCAGAAATGATTTGTTTCCATAGACTATCAGCCTCAGTGCCAAATCTCCAAACCCATTTTCTAAGAAGGGCCCCATTGAATATGGCAAGGTTCCTACAATTGGCCACTCCTTCATTGTACGACAAACAAACCTTCTTCCAGTTCAAGAGGGGAATTTTCTTCCTATCCGAGGAACCTTGCCACAGGAAATTTCTTCTCAACTTGTCAATTTTAGCAATAATAGAATTCGGGCAATGAAATAAGGATAAATAGTATACATGCAAATTCAAAAGAGAGGCTTTAATAAGGTTGATTCTTCCCCCAGGTATAAGACATTCATCCTCCAAGACGTTAAGCCCAAAAGTTCAGATTTAGCCAGATTAACTTTAAGACTGAAGATGACCTCAAACCAAACAATGATTATACCAAGGAAGGAGAATATAAGATCATCAGCTTCACAGAAGATCAGCGTGCCATCCGCAAATTGGAGATGAGAAACAGGGGATTGGGAGTTGTTGATAGAAAAGCCTTTGATCAACCCAAGGTCCTGCCCGCAAGAAAGAAGGCAACTTAAGGCCTCAGACAAAAAGAAACAAAAACGGAGACAGGGGATCTACCTGACACAGATCGCAAGAAGAGTTAAAGAAGCCAAAAGGGGTGCCATTAATAAGGATGGAGAATTTAGGAGAGGAAACACAATTTCTCACCCAATTCCTCCATTTAGAGCCAAATCCCATCTTAGCCAACATGAAATCAAGAAAATCCCAGTCAACATGGTCGTAAGCCTTTTCAAGGTCCAACTTACACAAAATACCCTATTTGTTTTGTCTAGCATAGGAATCCAGACATTCATTAGCAATAAGGATGGGGTCCAAGATATGTCTCCCTTCAACGAAAGCAAATTGGAAGGGAGACATGATTTTCGGAATGATAAGCATCAATTGTTGACTTAAGGATTTTAGATAAGATTTTATAAGGGCTCCCGATTAAACTGATAGGTCTAAAATCCTTAGCCTTCACCACACCCTCCAATTTCAGGATGAGGGCCAAAAAGGTACACCCAAGTTCTGAAGCTGAATGATTCCCATGAAGAAAATCAGAGATGAAAATAAATAAATCAGTCTTAACCAGCTCCCGAAAAATCGAAAAAAAACGCAATTGGGAACCCGTCTGGTCCGAGAGCTTTGTCCTTCCAAGATTCCACACAACTGCTTTAATCTCCTCCAAATCAACATTCCTTTCCAAAGATAGATGATCCTCTTCTGAGATGGATTTGAAACTGATGTTCTCGATTCTGGGACGATCCACTTTGTCAGAAGAAAGCAAGTTAGTGTAAAATTTAACAATATTATCAGTAATGGCATTTTTTTCCTTAGCAATAGTATTATTAATGGAAATCAAAGATATCATATTCACCCTCATTTTGGCATTGGTGAAATTGTGAAAGAATTTCATGTTACAATCCCCTTCTTTTAGCCAAGTAGCTCTCAATCCCTATCTCAATTTGATTTCTTCTTCTTTCAACCAAGACCAATACTCAGAGCAGAGGTTAATTCTGGAACAGGCTTCCGTCTCAAAGAGAAGGCCAGCCTCCTCCTTAAGGTCGAGGGATTGGATGTCCTCCAGGAGAGAAGCCATTTCCATCTCTCTTCTTCCAAAGACCTCCTTGTGCCAACGTTTCAAATTATTTTTCAACAATTGTAATTTTTTGTGCAACACAGAGCCAAGATGGCCCCCAACCTCAAAGGCTGACCACCACTCTGAGACAAGATCTTTAAACCCTTCCACTTCCATCCATGCAAGCTTAAAACAAAAAGGTTTTGGTCCCCAATTGATCGCATCAGTTTCCAAAATGATCGGACAATGATCCGATACGAGTCTAGGCAAGCCTCTTTGGCGAGCAAAAGCAAGAATATTTTCCCAAGAGGGGGATACAAGGAATCTATCTAATAGGGACATCGTGGGAGGGGATCTCCCATTCGACCAAGAATAGAGGACACTCCCCATCGTCAAGTCCAAAAGACCTTGCTCTCCCACCCATTTGGCAAACTGTCTCATAGATCTAGTTATTTTGTTATTATTCGATTTCTCAAAAGAGAATCGGACAACATTAAAATCACCGCCCACAACCCAAGGATGGTCTCATCTAGCAGAAATGCTCGAGAGCTCGTTCCAGAAAGCAGGGCAAAGGGAGGGGTCGTTTGGACCGTAAACTCCAGTAAACATCCACAAAGCACCTGATTGTTCGCGGAATACAGCCGTGATCGAGAAATTACCCACAGAAGAATCCACCAAAGACCTACCACTGGTATCCCAAATTAAAAGAATTCCACCCGCCGACCCAACAGAGGGGAGGAGCAACCATTCCATACCTTTGCTTTTCCACACCGATTTGACCAAACCTCTGGAAGCACTCTAAAGCTTGGATTCCTGCAGAACAATCACATTAGCCTTAGCTCTATGACACATCTCTTTAACTTGGGATCTCCTCTGGGGACATCCCAGACGCATGATGTTCCATGAGAAGATCTTCATTGGGAAACTTTGACGCCCTTCTCCCTTTCCTCGCTAATCGGGGGATATCCTCTGGCGAAGAGCCAAGGGAAATTCCCAAATTACTCATCTCCCTATTCAAGGCGGAAAGTTGACCGCTGTGAGTTTGATGCCCTGTTCCGCCAGACATTTAAATAGCGCGATGTAGTCATCATCTTTGTCGCCGAAAGCCACCTCTGGAAGTCTTCCGACATGCCCCACCGCATCTCTCACCCATCTCTTTTTTTAATAACCTCCACCAACCCTCGCAAAACCTTTAGAGGGATGGAGGAACCACATTCCTCAAAGAACTGCCCTTGCGAGGGACTAAAACTAGGTAGAAAGGCAGATGAAGGAAGAGGAGAAGGGTCCTGAAACGAGGAAGACGCTAGCGGATCAGGAAGGATTGGGACAATAGCGAGGGAATCAAGAGACTAGTCCGATTTGGGAGTGCCTTCAACCAGAGGATTCACAGGAGAAGATCCAAGATCGGAAGAGGAAGGGGGGGTATGGAACGAGTCATTAGGGGGAGGCCCATGGGGATGGGAATCTTCAAACAGTTCACCTTGGATGGTAGAGCTCTCACCGCTAGGATTTGAAAGGCAAAGGAGGAGATCTAAGGCCCCAACAGACAGGTCATCATCGGCTACAAATTCTTTGTCGACATCAGAGCTTGACAAGGGGTCGGACCTATTGGAGCACGAGTCGAGCTGGGGGTCTTCCTTTGTTGTTTATGTTTTTGTTTGTTTAATAAAATTCTTACCTTTCAAAAAAAAACAAAAACAAAAGGAAGCCAATATAACACAAAGCCATCAAATAGCACGCAAGAAATAAGTAAATCAACCAGTCTGAAAGTGTCCTATCCTCTATGCTAACAATGGGATACAACCTCTAAGCACCAATCTCTTGAAAATTCTCAGACCTCAAAATCTGATGTGGAGCAATGAAAAAAGTGAATGACCCCTAACAACAGCAAAAGATCTCAATATTGACTTACCAACTATGAAAGAAACCCACACACCATGCCCTCCTCCCAACATTAGAAGGACAAGCTAGGAGGTGGACGGAAACAATCCTCGTATTTTTTTTATTTTTTTTTTGTTCCATCTTTTTGCGCGGTGGAAACAAGCCTCACATTGCTATGACACAAGGATAAAAGATCAAATTTGATAACAAAATTCTGTCTAACCATGTGTTGCAAGCAATTTATATGCCTTTCCTTCTCTCCTACCAACAATAAAAGCTCATGTTGCCAACAAGAAAAAGGTGTAAAGCCAAACGCCACATTGAAGGGTTACCAGTGTTGATGGATCTATCGGTGCTTTTCCATCCTTCCAAGCAGCATCCAAGTATGTCCTCAGTGACATGCCGACAAATACCTGTCACATGATTGAAAGTACTAATACTGTCAGAGAGACAGGGAACTTGGTTGAGTTAAAACTTCTAAAGATGCAAGGTACCCTCTGCACAAATTTGGAAAACCATTAAATAGCTCAAGGAAAACCTGTTAGGAACATACCAACTTTCTACCAGTTAAATCTGCTGCAGCTTTCACGCTTCCAAGACGGTGAATGTTAGATGCAAACTGTGTGGTTATTACTCTTCCTTTAGCAGCTGAAATACGTCGCAACAACGCATCTGCTACAACAGTCTCACTAATGGATCTTCCAGGTGACAGCACATTTGTCGAGTCACTCATCATCTGAGAAAAACGACTACTAATTAAGGGCTTGCCTATTCACAGAATCACAAGAAAGTCAGATTAAACAAAGATAAAATGTTTTGTAAGTCATAACTAAGAGCATGCTAAATCCTGCATGTCCCAGTGCCAAGTAATCCAGGGATTGACATTTGCATGCTTAGGATTAATGCCTCAAGGCAAGTTGGGACTTGAAACCTAGTGCATCTGCGAAAGGCAAACCATCCTTGAGATCGCAAGGTGTAAACCTTACAAGAACTAAGAAATGAGTACTTCAATCCCACAAAAACAGACATGATAAAATTACAAAAGTTCCAGGAAACTCTGAAGTAGGAATACTCATAGAAGGGAAGCTCTACATAGAAACAGGTCATTCTCTATAGAATTCCATCTAATCACTTATAACATATCATCAGCAACTCAATATTTTATATGGTAAATCTACCCCGTAGTGATATGTATTAGAAAAACTATAAAAGGATCACCAGACCATTGGCAAACTCTCTCGTTTCTACCAACATAGGTATAAATGACACATGGATCCAATAGACTTACCAGAGTAACACCTTCTTTTGAGAGTTCCTCTAAGGCTTCACGATCAAACACTTTCCCATCCAATGGTGACTCATCTATCTGTAAAACAATGAAATTTTCTACATAGTTAGCAGAATTTAAACCTTAGTTGCAGGCTCCTTGGTGCCGCTCCCACTGTGCATTAGATCCCCGCTTCGGACTCTCATTCTCACTCCCACTTCCTACTTATTTATAGTCATTTAAATTTTGAATTTTGAAAGATGATTCCCCACACCCGCACCCAAATTTGTTGCCACTTCATGCAACTATAATTTAAACTAAAAATGGAGTGGATTATATGCATCAGTTACCTTCCAGTCCCCAGTATGAAGGATTGTACCATCACTGCAGCGAAGGACCAGTCCACAACAATCAGGAATAGAATGGGTGACCCTGATAGGCTCTACTTCAAATGGCCCAGCAAGAAACTTTTTCCTAATCTTAAAAAACTTGAGCCTAGATGGAACAAAAATCCCAAACTCCTTCAAGCGCTTTTTGATAAGCTGTTGAAGAATAAAAAACAGAAGTGGAGTCATCCCTCTATGACAAAATGAGCTAATGTGGCTCTAATAATAATAAAACAAATAACAAAAAAAGAAATGGCTATAATAATAATAAAACAAAATAACGAAAAAAGAAACAAAAGTCAATTTATTAAGACCACTGGTCGGCTGGCACAGTAAAAACTGACTAATAAGCATAACAGGAACCAAAGGGCCCCATGGATCATCAACCACATCTGGCCAACTGTGGACAATGTTCAAGGATTCACAATCAAAAACATTATAGGAAATAGAATGAGACAGTTTAGAATTCTCTAACACAGTTATCAAGAGTCAAGACATACCTCCATTGTGAAGGATGAAGCAAATATTGGAGTGTGGGAATCCAAAGCAGGGATAACCTGCTCAGATGGCACAGTCATTAGTGACAACTGACAACACCAGAATAATAAGAAAAAGCTCAAAAGTCCACAGAAGAGTAATTTCCGATGCTTAAAGTACCCAAAAAAAAATTTTGAAAGATAGGTACCCAAAATTTTCATCATACAAGTAAAAGAAATTGTGTAGTTAAAACTAAATCTGTTCAAACTGGTCTTTTCGCTGGTGTGCTAATAAGGCAAGGATGACAATGTCCATATTCATTTCATGATACCAACATCTTTCAGAAGCCCAACAGCAAATACTTCAAATGCAGAACCACAAAAGAAGCTTGTGAATGCAAAAGAGAAAGACAGGATTGAATTTCAGAAAATGCATTGTATGCAAAAAATAAAGCAACCGAGTGTTCTAGAGGCAGCCTACAGTAGACTTGGCAAATGGTGGACACTTGTATAACAAAAACATTCACTTCCTTTTCTTCTTTTTTGGATTGATGACAAAAAAAAAAATTATTGATCAACAACAAACATTTCATTGCAAGAAACAAGACTTACAACCCTCCATTAAGATAATGAATGCAGGGACCTAAATGAAACAATTTTGAGAGACACCTTCTCTGCAAGAGCAGCGGCGTACAATTAGCATACCTCGCCAGATGATTGAACTTGATCATTTAAAAGGACAATCATTTTAAAACATTGATTAGAACAAAAGCCCACTTCTGAGGGGCTGGGCACTTTCAAAGACCCAAGCAATCGCATTCCTAGATTCATCTTCAATAATAAGAGGGCTAAAAATGTTTTGAATAATGAGCGACATCCCACTTTAATTGCAAGGAGCTTGACCAAAAATTTGCATCACCAAACCCTGCTGGGCCCAAGAACATTTAACTTAATCTCCCCTTGGCGGATCACCCCTGCAATTGCAGAATTTCCAGGATTCTCTAAGGAACCACCTCTGACATTCAGCATCCACCACCCAGAAGGAAGCCAAGAAACTAGCTTTATAGGCTAATGTATCTCCCTGAATAACTAAACACCAACATCTTTGAGGATCGGCCACTTCCACCTTCTTAAGATCTTCGGCCAAAACAGACCAACTTGCAAGAGCCAAGAAGAAGCTTGATATGCTCAGACAATAATAGAGGAGGTTTAGATATATCCTTTAATATTATTTTATCCCTTCCCTTCCAAATACCTCACAAAATTGCAAGAGGAAGCAACCTTTACAGCACTCTTGAAAAGACTGTCCGACCATGCCGACATTAACTCTGCCACCAAGAATGTGGCCACTCAAAATATATAGAAGAAGAAGAAGAAGAAGAAGAAGAAGAAGAGCCCAAACTTCCCAGGTCACTTAATAGTTGGGGGGGGAGGGGGGGGGATTGGGAACATGGACCGCATTTTTTCAGCACATAAAGCATGAGGGAGAAGTGCCTCCTCTGCAAGAGATCTAAAATGGGAACTTGTTCACTACAGCTGTCCAACAAAAGGTTTCCACATGTGGAACACTTGCATAAGGGGACTTGGAGAGATACCAAAAACAAAAAACTTTAGTGAAATTTCAACAGCAAGAACTTCCCACATGGCTCATTGACTCAAATGTGAGTACTATTTTATTTTATTTTATTTTTTATGGATAATCCAGCAACTTCTAGCAATTTTCCACATATTCGACTTCAAAATCACAGATTCAATCCATAAAAAATCCCACAGATTCATCCTGAAATGCAAACTCAATACCAATCTGCCCACCAAAAACTCAAAGCAATCTTTAACAAGAGTGTTCCTCTTAGGGCGCGTTTGGATCAGTAAGTAACTTTACACAAGCTACTTATGCCTCAAGTAGCTTATCTTGGTTTCTACTAAATGAGCAGATAAGCATGTTTGGTAAGTATGTTTTTAAAACACCTCACCAAAAAGGCACGCTGCATTGTTGAGACACCCAGTCTAGTAATGCTGTGACAGTGGGGTCCACCTTAATGCATGTGTTAGATATCCACTCCATCCATCCGTTTTGCCAGCTCATTGTAGGGTATTGGAACCAGATCCAAATCTCAGGTAAGCCACACCATATGAAAGTGGTCATTGAACGCCCACCATTAAAAAACTCCTAAGGGCCACCATAATGTTTATTTGCCATCCAACCTGATTGATAAGGTCACATAGACCACAATGAAAGAAAACGACAAATATCAGCTTAATCCAAAAAACTTTTGTGGCCCCCAAGAAGTTTTTAATGGTGGGCATTCAATCATCATGTTTCCTATGGTGTGGTACACCTGAGATTTGGATTGCTTCATCTTTTGGGCTCATGCCCTAGAATGAGCTGGCAAAACAGATGGACGGCATGGATATACAACACATACATCAAGGTGGGTCCTGCGGTCACGGCTTGACTGAACACGCTGTTACCCTGACCTAACCTAGTCCACTCCCTCTCCTCTTGCCTAAACACACCGTTACCCCGACCTGACCTAATCTGCTCCCTCTTCTCTTGCTAGACGTGGATTGTTAGGTGAACCCAACTCCATGTGCTTGGGCCCACCATGATGTTTCTTAGAAATCCACCCCGTCCATCCATTTTACCAAATCATGTTAGGAGGTGGACCCAAAAATGAGGCAGATCCAAAGCTTAAGTGGGCTGCATTGAAGGAAACAATGAAGATTGAACAACCACCATTGAAATCTTCCCAGGGCCCACCATGCTAATTATACGCCATCCAAACCAGTCATAAGGTCATTCACACCCCATATTATCATATGAAGAAACTGGTGGACAGGTGGATATTTTAAAAAAATAAATGTGGGCCTCATGACTATTATGGTGGACAGAGTGGATTTCTCAAAAACGTTATGGTGGGACACTCCAGTTTTTTTAACTCCTCCATTTTAATGGTGGGGGTTTAATAACACTTTTTAAAGCTGTGGCCCACTTGAATTATGGATCTTCATTATATTGGGACACATCAATTAAAATGAGCTGGAAAAATTGGTGGACAGAGTGGATTTCTTAGAAACATCATGGCGGGCCACGCGACAATGAGCACAGTTTCAACAGTAAGTGTCTAATACCACTGTTGCAAGTCGTGTGAACCACTTGAGTGTTGGATCTACCTCGTATTTGGGCCCACCCCCCTAAAATGAGATAAATAAAGTGGTTGACAGGGTAGATTTCTCAAAACCCTCACAGAATGGATTTACCAACATGGCACATCCATTCATCACGTGGAGCATTGATTAGGTTGGAGGTTGGAGCACACGCGCACTGCTCACAATGGCCATGGTTTAAGTTACTTTTTGGAAGTTGAAAGGCTTGACCAAAAAAAAATAATAATAATAAGTTACTTTGTGTTATAAGTTACTTATTTAAGTTTAATAACCAAACTAAATCAAGTTTTAAAAAAAAAGTAACCTATTAACTTAACATGAGTTAAAAAATTACTTATTGGGTAGTATCCAAACTGGCCCTTAGAGAGAGAAGAATCTAGGAACCCACACAGCCAGCATAGATTCCCCCACCCACAACTCTTCAAAAATGGTTTCCATATCCCAACATCAAGCCTGTCACCTTTGTAAGAAACCTTCACCCACTCCTCTCAACCTATACTGAAACTTGAAGATAGCCTTCAAAATAGACGATCCCTTCCCATTCACAACACCTCCCAAGGTCCAATCCCACTACTTTCCCATATCCAAGCAATGGTCACACAGAAGAAGGTCTAAGAATTGGTAGGGAATTTGCGTACAACCAAATGCTTAATTCCGACACAAAGTTAGCTTTCCATAATTTTTGCACACCACTGTAAGATTTAAGCCATAAATGGAAAGACCTCGAGGAATGTGAACTGTGAAAATAGCAATTACTATTCTTGTTTCTTTCACCAATAAAAATAACAACCTTTCTAAAATTTGCCGTCTTACAAAATTAAGAGCATAGAAATCAAAGGAGACATGCAGGTACCAGAGGAATGAAAACTTTACCCAAGGCAACGCACCAATGTGATCTTCGTGGCCATGTGTTATAACAACTGCCTCAATTTTATGGCTCCATCTTTTTATAAATGTTGTGTCAGGTATAATTTTCTGGACACCAAGCTCGTCATAGCTGATATACAAGCAACAGAATCAATCAAAGACAATATATCACAGAGGTCTTTAACAACCAACAGGATCAAGAATGCAAAATTATGTATAACGCTTTCAACAACAGATTTGATGATTTTTCTGATAAAAATGATTTTCACTAAAAGAGAGAAGATAAAACAAACGGATCATCCAATGCAAATTGAAGATCTAGAAACCCATTTATTCACGAGGCTATCTAAAATGCCTAGTCTTGCAAGGAGTATCAGGCTTTGATAGACGCTATCATCAGGAACAAGCATAAACAGGAAATTTCTACTTCCAAGTATCAGCAATACAAGAACATCAGCCCTAACAGAAGTAATTTGAGAGTTTCACTTTTGTATTAAATTAATGAAACTAGATCCTCATATTGATAATCCAAAAGAGGATCCGGTCTAAAAGGAATCTAGAATATTGGCTAAAGAGGACAATAAAAGGGGATTCTACTTTTTTTTTATCAATGGCAAAACTTAGCTAAAAATGAAAGAATACATCAAAGGAAACATCCCCAATATTAAGGGACAACCTGGCAACACCTTTAGCTAAGGTTTTGTCAATGTGATTAGCTTTTTATGCCCACGTTGAATATAAAATATAGTCCCCGCAGTTCGGAATGAATACTCTTTGCCAATAAAATTATGCAGTGGGAACAGAATATGGTAAGATAAACAATCTCCAAGTCTCTAAGAAAATGCAACGATGGATACTATATAAGGTCTTTTCAGAATAATGAACTGCAGCAGTGGATTTCTGAGAACTTACTCTGGAAACATGACACCTGCATCAATCAAAATATAGCGATCATAGTTCCCTACAAGCATGCAATTCATCCCAATTTCACCCAGGCCACCTATGGGAAGCACACGAAGTGGTGGACCATCAGATCCTTCATAAAACTGTTCCATTTTCCGCTGAACAGAATCCTCTAAGCTTTTTCCAGCTCCTTCCATTCTTCTAGATTTCTTACGGGGAAGTTTAGATCCTCGAGTACCTATGAGAAGAAGCAATCAATATAATAGTACAGAATGTATAGCAGTGTACAGAATACTATAATAGAAAAGGACTGCACCTTACAAGGAAAGCAATTAAAGAAAAAAAACATAACTGTAGCAATAAGAATTTATCCACAGAAAACATACAAGTAATTATAATTATGACAAAGTACACACAAAGAATTATGATTTCTACGCAGAAGGCCTACCACAAGATACAGTTCTGAGTAAGGATTTCAACATAGAATGACTTAAACAAGCCTTACCAACAAATATATGGTAAGGACATCAGGATGCCAATACAGAGTGAAACCTGCGCAGAAAAGCTTCAAGACAATGCAACTTCATACCAATCTTGATGCCAACATGGAATATGGTTGGCCAGCCTTCAGGTTTCAGAAGAAACTCTCTTCCATTAAGTGAAAAATCAAAGAAGGAAATTGTACAATGTTCAGCAAGCTGAAGACAAGAAAACAGAAGTATGGGTGAAATCATAGAAATTGATTTCCAAGAAGAAAGAGAGCCTATACTGGAAGAGTTAAGCCTTAAGGAGACTGAACACAATGTTAAAAGAAGAAACTCAGTACCATTCAACCTAGAACAAGTCTCCTTGAGGAAGCATTCAAGAGCAGTGTGGCTGAAGGAGACAGAAACAAGACATATTTTCATGGCTGGAAATACTAGAAGAAGCATCGTGTTTTGAGATTGAAGGTTGCTGACAGAACTTTGGAGGATGGAATGGATCTTGAAAATCATATGTCGATTTTTTTGGTGAATGCTCTATTTTAGAGTCATTAGTCAGACTGCTAGTGTTTACTTTGTTGAAAACACGGAGGAAAATGTGTTATGGCTCGAGCTCAATTTCTCAGAAGGCCAAATGAAAGAAGTGTTGCCGTCCCTACAAAGAGACGAGGCCTTCACCTTTGGTCCAGATGGCTTCAGAGCTGCATTTTACAAGGAATGCTCAGAGACAATAAACAAGGACCTAATGAAGGTGTTCGAAGCCAAAGGATTTCAAACAAGAGGTCAGCTAAAAAGGGGGTGAACTCCATGTTCATCACCCTTATCCCAGAAAAAAAGAAAAAAGAAAAAAGAAAAAAAAAAAAAAAGAGGTGATTTCAGATGTTTCCAACTTTAGGCCAAGTGGGCAGCCTATGCAAAATCCCCCTACTTGCCAAATCTTGGAGAGGTAATGGGTTAGCTATGTGGTGTCTGGCTTCCAAGGGATTTTCATTAATGATCATCCAATATTAGATAGAATCCTTGTTGCAAATGAATTTGTCAATTTTAGGGGAAGAAGCAGAAGGTTGGGGATTTCACTGTATGGTTTAATAAGAATGAATTTTAAGTAAGGAATGAATGAATTTTAGAAGTAAACAGTGGAAATGGATGGAAGGATGCATCTCGTTGGCCCTTTGTCCATCCTATATTATGGATCCACTGCTGGATTCTTAAGGCAAGGGGCTTGCTTTCCAATTTATACTTCTCGGATAGTCATCTTGCATCTCCAATTTGAGGATGACATGATCACCTTTTCAACACTGATCCTTCTCCAGCTTTTATTATTAAAGGCATCCTCTGATGTTTTGACATAGCATTTGGCCTCTGAATTAATCTCTCTAAGAGCATTATTGTCAGCATCGAGACAAAACAAATGTGGTTGAGAAAATGGCTACAGTTCTTGGGTGCAAATAAACCTCTTCCAATAAAATATTTTGGGCTTCCACTTGGGGCAAATCCTTACTCTATCCACTTGGGAACCAACTGTGAAAAGATTTGATCGGAGGTCAGTACGATGAGAAAAGGTTTATCCTTCATTTTGGGGCTGAATCACTCTTATCGAATCTACAATAGTCGATTCTCCAATGTACTATCTCTCACTCTAGTTCCAACCAAGTCAATAAGAAACTTGAGAAAATCCATCAGAATCCCATTTGGTAAGGTTTTGGAAATTGCCATAAATTCCATCTTATGAATTGCATTCAAAAATCCCAAAAGAGGGAGTATCAATATCATAAGAATCAAAGACAAAACTTGTCCTCGTTATCTAAGTGTAGGTCATTCGGCAACAATCACGATGACCCGTGGAGGATTGGTATGGCTAATAAATATAAGGAAAACCAAAGAGGATGTATTCCAAGAGTCAGGAATGGAAGGAGCTCGACTTTAACAATGATATTTGTGTAATTAATGAAACATCAAGAGAAGTTGGGAAACTGTTCCAGAAGGGGTGAAATTTAAATTTGGAAGAGGAGACCTAATAAGATTCCAGAAAGAGTTGTGTGGAGAATTGTTCCTGGCGCATAGATTTCGATGTCTCATTTATTTATTTATTATTTTTTGAAGGATGGTTTCCATGTCTCTGTAACTCTTATCTATTCACTCTACATTATAATACCAATAAAGAATTGTTTCAAATTCTAAGGTGGGAAAATAGTGTGAAACCTGGAATTGAGAAGCAATCTCATGGATTTCAAGATCACGATGTTGTCAAACTTCTTCTTCTTCTTCTTCTTCTTCTTTTTAGAGAGATAAAAACCACTTTATTAAGACGCTCGCAAGGAGCGAATGAACAACAACAACGCAAAACAAACAAAAACAACAAGAATGGATGGCCGAAATGGCTGATACATAAATTACCTAGCTCTTTAAAAGGTTTAAGACATTTCATATAACCTCCTCCGACCCTACCCAGATGTTCCTAAAATAGCACCCATTCATAGCCCCCCACATAGCCCAAAACACGGCCATAATGAGGGTTCTCCAGAAAGGTTTGCCCCTTTTCCCCACTCCTCCACCATGCCATGTAGTCAAAATTACTTTGTATTCTGAACAAAATGTTCCTTCTAGATAATGCAAATGATGACAGGATATGGGCCATTCGTCCCTTGGGAATTTTTCAATTGGATAATTCTTCAGGTTGATATCTAGTGCAAATCAGCCAAGATCGTGCTGAAGATTGGTTCTCCTCCCTTTCTTTTTCAAATGAAATTTTAGTTATTGATCAAAGAAAAAGTTATCTGGCTCAATCTTCTGAAACAAAAAACAAGTCGAATCAAACAATAAAATCTAAGCAACTTACATTATGGGGATATCTCCTTCAGAGTTCAGTCTTTTGATAAAAGATTAGGTCTTTCCATTCAAACGCACATTTATATGTATTGTGGTTGTTTTATTGATCAACCTAGCATTCATGTCTACCAATTCTTCTCCAATTTGCATTAGATATTCCAATCATCGGCACTAAAAACAAGTTTAATTAAAGGCATTGTGCAGTATGCACCTTAGCGGCAACTACCCTTGGAATGCTTAAAATGCCTACGTGCACTACGCACGCTTGGAGATTATAGGAGCAATTTTTTTAATTTTATTTTAATATTATATGTAATATATAGATGATAGCCAATCCTAATTAATTGGGATAAGGCTTTGATGATGATGATGATGATGATGATAGGTTATATAAAAATATGTTGATTTTATTTAGTAGTTTTAGCTCTAAAACTAATTTTAACACAAGATTGTAGATTCATATAAAGAATGAAAAAGAGAAGAAAGAGACAAGAAGAGAGGAGAGAAGAAAAGATGAAGGAAGAAAGGAATAGGTTAGGATTTCACGTCATCACCCCCCTTTCTCTTGAATTAAAGTAATAAAAAGCAAATATGACAAAAAATACTCCTATACAATAAACTTTATGTCCAGCATATCCCAATACTAAAAACACTAAGAAACTTGTGGATCATAGGCCCATAACCAATACCAAGAGGGTCATGGGCCCATACCCAACCGTTAACACTCCCCCTAAAGCTAGAGCATAGATTTCATGCATTTCCAACTTGGAAACAAGTTTGTCGAATTAAGATTTTCCAAGAGCCTTGGTGAATAAATCTGCGATTTGATTATGTGATGAAATATAAGGTGTGTGGTTGGCCCTGAGATATCTTGTCTCAAAGGAAATGGCAAACACGTGGGGATAAGAGGGTTGCCTAGGGCCTACGAAAGGCACAAATGGCCCAAAACGCCTATGCATGCACCTAGAATGACTACAATGCTAAAAACCAACTTGAATAACACACCCCATCATTCTATTTTCACATATGCTCACACAAAATTAGAAAAACAAAGATAAAATAGATTTTGGTAAGAGGTTGTTGAGGATGGGAGGAGACTTCTTGTCTCCCATTTTGCATAGAAGCCTCGTGGCGTGCGGAAGCTTAATGTCAATGTCTACTTTAACAAAAACACGAGCACGTCCAAGATTGGTGAGATCATGAGGATGATTGAGGGGGTAACTTATCGGTTGTCGCGCCTTTGCCAATCCTATTGAGATTGCAGATATCCTACACAAAAGCATAGCCTGGCAGCCTGCCCACAACGATTGGATTGACCCTATGGATGTCATAAAAAAGGCTTCTTCTAAGGACGCCATCCGTGGGGTCAGTGAGGAATTGAGGGAAAGCATTAGAAAGGAAATGATGTAGCCCATGGATTGAACAATATGGCTTTTACTCCCGAACCTCTTGGAGATACCCATCCTCTATTGTAATTAGCTTGTTCCTTTCAATAAATTTTTCATCTCATCTTTCAAAAAATTGTGTGCCTATTTTGATTGATAGAGTTGTTCAATAAGAGTGTAAGATTTAATAACATGTCAAACAAATGGAGGAAAGAGCCCCGGTCAGCCCTGCCCAAATGGAGCTTCAGAGTCTGCCGCCCCCAAGGTCACGGCCTTCGTATAGCTGGTCGGTAGGAATAAAGTGGACTATTGCTAATTTGCAAAAGTGTTCTATGATTGTTCCAAATATGTATTCCCTTTGCAAGCAAGCGACAGAGTCAATCAACCATCTCTTCATTCATTGTCTCTTCACTTCTAAGGTGTGGTCTCATTTCCTTTCCTCCTTCAACACGCCGTGGGCCATGCTAGGTACTATTAAGGATCTTCTTTGGGCATGGCATGGGGGAGGCTTGAGAAGCAAGGATGGAGCTATTTGGCAGTTAGCTCTTCTGGCTGTTTGGTGGGCGACATTGATTGAGGCGAACAACCGCTGTTTTCGCAACTTGTCATGTTCAGTGGAGGCAGTGGTGGCTAAAGCTTTGGTGATTGTTTCCGAATGGGCTTCCATGCGGAAAGTGTTTGAGCACTCTTAGTCTGATTCTGGTTGCTATTGTTGCTTTTTGGGGCTCTGTTTTTCTTTTTCTTTTTCTTTTTTTTTTCTTTTTTTTCTTTGTTGTATTCTTTTCCCGCTGGTTTTTGCTTGCATGTTTTGCTTAATAAAATCTTCACTGCCCTTCAAAAAAAAAAAAAAACAACTAATGGATGCCAATTCAAAAGGTGCATCCAACCATATCCTAAGAGAAACAAATTTACAAAGTAAAGCGAACTGAACAGAGACTTGCATGAAAAAAGTACCAATACAACCTAACAAGGCCATATATCTCCAAACATGGATTTACACTTATCTAACAATTACATTTACAAAAAAAAAAAAATCAAATGAAAGATATTTCACTGATCTCATCAAACAATAGAACCGAGTTGAATCCCATCAATCCAGGAGAAAAGGGAAAATAGGAAAAAGTGAAATAAAGACGGTGATTAAAAAAAAAGGCAAATGTCTACAGGATAAGATCCAGGCCAATTCTCCCAGGTTTTATACTGTGTACATGACATAGGTATATGACAATCCATGCCATTCATTCATTGGAGAACAACAAATGGATTATACACACAAAAAATCACAGTGATTGGAAAATCTCAAGCATTTAAAATTTGCATACAGGAGAATAAATGAAAATCCAGTCCAAGATTTTGAACTTTTTTTTGGTGTACAGTCCATTTGTGCATCCTTGAAATGAATGAAGGGCCCAGATCATCATACACAGGCCACATATGTGATGACTAAAAGTGGACCGGATCTCCTTCCTGCCTACAGACATACATAAAAATACATAAGGGGTCGTTTGGATAGCCTGTAAATGGTTTACTATCAAATCATCACTATTTGTGTTTGGATGCCCTCATTTGCTAGTAGTAAATCATTTACTACTAGTAAATGATTTGCTAGCAAATGCCCCTTCTCATTTACTAGCAAAAAGCTGCGATTTCATTTACTAGTAAATCATTTACTAGCAAACGACTATTTTTTTTTTAAATTTTACACTGCAAATGATTTGCTAGCAACCATTTACAGGCTATCCAAACACCATAAACGACTTACTAGTAAATCAACTTAAAACCAAACAGACAGTTGTAAATCATTTACTAGCATTTAAGTGAATTACTAGTAAACCATTTACCAGTAAACCATTTAAGAGGAACTATCCCATGTCATCGACTGCAGAAGAAAGGCCCGCCATGGTGTGTGTACATCCAGCCCGTCCAAACATCCCTCCCAATGAAAATCGCCCGCACAAAAATCAGGCTAACTCGATCATCAGGCCAGCCACACTATAGGAAACAATGGACACCGCCTAAAAACCTCCTAATTCACCTGATGATCGAATCGGCCTTGATTCTTGGGGCGTCCCATTTTCATACTGGGAAACCCCATTGCACGGGTTGGATGTCATGTCATACACACACCACGGTGGGCCCCCCCACACTGTAGTCGACTACATAGGACCATTCCTTGTACATACACACATACATGTATTACCTATAACAGTCGAAGAGGATTCAAGAGAGCACATGAAAATGGGAGATAATGGTGATGATGATCTTCTGCTTCTGTGCTTCTTGACATTTCTATTGGGAGGAAATGATAGTCTGCTGCAAGGGCAGAGAGAGAGGGCACTAAAAGAAGCCATTTTCTTCTACTTGTGGAATCAGCTACAGAAGAAGCATTGAGAAGATGGACGAGAAACCCTGGAAAAACCCTAGAATCTGAGTCTCTCTTCCTTTTGGAGATTTTTGGACGATAGGTTTGGAAGCGGGAAATGGAGGTTGTGATCTTTTTTTTTCTTTTTTTTCTTTGTTTTATGAACTCGGAAATACACCCCCCGGCCTTATCTTTTTTGGGATCGGATCAGGTGTTATCCGGGTAGCACTGTAGTGAGTGTTTCCCTCACCGTGGGGCCCACTTTAATGTATATTTTGTATATCCACGCCGTCTATCAGTTTTTAAAGATCATTTTAGATTAATATCCCAAAAATGAAGTAGATTCGTATCTCAAGTGGACCACACCACAGGAAACTGTGGTCATTGAACACCCACCATTAAAAACTTACTAAGGCCTACCGTAATGTTTATTTGCCGTTCAACCTGTTGATGAGGTCAGAAAGATCTGCATGAAGTGAAAGAACAAATATCAGCTTCATCCAAAACTTTTGTGAGCCCCCAATAAGTTTTTAATGGCCAATCAGCACTGTTTTGGGCTCATGGACTAAAATGATCTCCAAAAACTAATGAACGGCATAGATGTACAAGTCATACATCAAGGTGGGCCCGTTTAAGAATTGGAGATGATTCTTCAATTGAATAAATGACATTGTTCTAATGCAAACCAACCCATTAAAATTTCTGAATAGATTGGGGGATTGAGATGATCCAAAATTTTCAATGAGAAGATTGTAGTAACAAGCTGAATTTTCCTTTGAAATTCAGACCACTCAATATTTTACTCTTATCCATACATTTGATGGCCATTAATTGGTTGGTTGGGATTGATTTATCAGTACGTAGAGATGTGGCCCACCCACAATCTGACGCATGATTTTGATGGCCTGGATGCATGTTTTTTTTTATACACAGGCACTCACACCCCAAACACACTCATACCACGAAGGGATTTCACTGCAATTAATGAATTCACATCCCCTGCTTACCATAAACACAGGGATTTTATGTGCACGTTAGTGATGACGTTGTAAGCACTGCTGTATTAAATGCAGTATGTGATGATGTGGCCCAATCACATTTGCAACAACACAGAAATTCCTGTTTGCAGCAATGAGAGGATCTGGACTCCACAGCAATAGCCAATGGGTACTTGAACCCATGACCTCCTGTTGAAACTCTTGTGAGTCTACCACCGAGGCATGAATATGTAGAGATGTGACCCATCCACAATCTAACGCACGATTTTGATGGCCCGGATGATTGTTCATGAGCTACACATGGCACACACACCCCACCACACACTCACACCATAGTAAATCTCACCATAATGCCTGCTTGAACCCTTGACCTAGTGTTGAAACTCTTTCACCTGACAGTGAGGCATGTTGAGTTGATGAGCACTGCCATTTTTTAAGATGATGGTGAACTATTCCAGGACTCCATGAGGCCCGCCCCAATGCATGTATTACATCCCCTCTATATATTCATCGGTTTGGCTGACTCATTTTAGGACATGAATACAAACATGAGCCAGACTGAAAAGCTCAAGTGAACCACACCATAGAAAACAACGGGGATTGAACATGGCGAAGCAAGAATAGGTTTTGCATCAAGGGCCTGTTTGATTGTCTAATTAGAAAGGATGACCATGAATGAGTAATGATTTACTATTGTGACTGTGTGGGGACCTCACTTGCATTTGAGTGCAATCATGATTTTGCTATATTGTTTGTTTTACTAAAAATTATTGTAAAAATAATAGTTTTATAATATAAAAATATAATGATTACAAATTACTTAGGGAGCATTTGGATCCTAAGTTATCCTAAGTTACTTAAGCTATTTATGCCTTAAGTAGCTTATCTTGATTTATACTTATTAAACTAAAGTTATTAAGTAATTTTAAATAAAAAAGCTACTTATAATTGATCATAAACCAAACTTACTTATCTCAAATAAGTATCTATTATTGTAAGTAGAAAAAGTAACATAGTTGGTGGTATCTAAATGGGGCCTTTAGTGTATTTGACTCTCGATACATAATTCGTGTTTGAACAAGTACCTAGAAATAATAATGATGGTTCATTTACTTTGCATTTCACGAAAAATTAGAAAATCAAACAGGCATATGCTTGTGTTTTCCCTTTGTCCATTTCAGAATCACCTCATGAATTTCCCAGCATCAGGAATGTTTCAAAGGCAAGAATCTTTATCACCACTGTTTTCCGTGGTGTGGTCTACTTGAGCTTAGGATATACCTCATGTTTGGGCTCATGTCCAAAATTAAGTGGCAAAATGGATCCACATAGTGGATATAACACATGCATTGACCCACGGAACGTAGGGCTGCATGAATCCTAAACAGTCCACACGGCAAGCAACTCAAGTGCAATGGATTGGAGGTGATCGTGGAGGCAGATTCCCTGTGACGTTCTGTGGGGCCCATATAGATATCCGTGACACATCTACTATGCCCATCTATTTTTCAAGATCACAGTAGAATAGGATTCAACAGTAGGCCTTCAATTCTTTCGATTTTCAATTGGTGTGGTCACTTGTGCGTTGGATCCTTCTCAGTTTCGGGCTCATTCCCTAAAATGAGTTGTTACAATGGATGGACGGCATGAATCAAGCACACACATCGCAGTGGGCCCCATAGATTTTTTTGTTTTTTTTTTTCATTAATAATAGTAGTTGTCAACATTACCTTGATGAATTCCTTTGAAAAGTTATGATCACCCTTTTACCCTCAATTATGCGTGTAAATGGAAAAACAAACACTCCCTTGGTATCGCTAGAGTGCAATGCCTCCTGGCTCCATTTTTTAAAGGTAGGAAGGTCACGGATGTAAAAAAAATGCCACTAGGCTAATAATCTGCTATATGCATGACATTGTTGATGACACCTCAAAATAATTAACTCAAAACAATCTAATTATCAACTGCAACACTGAAATCACATCAATAAAATGATTCAAATTGTCCAAACGTTGGTCATCCAGATGGATGGTTAAAAGGTTAGCGATTCACCATTTGTGATTCTTATATTTGTGGCCCACCCCTAGCTTGAAATTTCCTCAATTTTGGCTAGAGTACATATGTTGATGGGCTTATTACAATCATTTTACACATATCACATACATATACTAATTTGAGATATTAAAATTGATTTAGTTAATCAAAATAATGTCTCACAAAATATGCCGGAGCATTTTAATGCATGCCAAATTCAAGCTTCCAAATGAATGGAGTGAATTATAATGCATTTCAATTACAAGCTACATGCCTATTTGGTTGTAGAATCCAAATTCTATAGAAAATCTAGAATCCAGTGTTGGAATCCAAAATTGCAGAAACTGGATTGGAAACTCAGATTCCATCTAGAATTTGTTGTTTGGTTGAAAACTATGTAATCTAATTGTTTCTTGCGGCATGGCCCACTTGGACTTCAAATCCGCTTGAGAACTTGATCCCTGGCCTATAGTAGTCTCACAAGACAGATGGCTAGGGTTGGATAAAAAAATCGTCATTATAGTGGGCCCTAGGAAGTTTTTAATGGTGGATGTTTAATCCACACTATTTTTCCTCTGGTGCGGTCCACTTTTGATTTAGATCTACCTCATTATATAAAAAAAAAAAATTGTCTACGTCGAGGTGAGCACCACCCTAGTGAGGCTCACTTCCGCCTCTTTTCCCCTCCATAGAAACGGTCCCTATACCGTTTCCACTAATCCCAATTTCAGCTAATTTAGGCTTCCAAATGGAATTCTCTTTGACTGGAATTTGCCACTAAACACACCAATTAAAATTGGATTCCGCTGGAATCCAGATTTTAAATTGGAAACAAGTTTCCAATGCCAACCAAACGGACCCTTAGGGATTCAAAATCAACTTAATTTCAAAGTAATTGTAATTTAAATTCTTATGTATTCCAAATACAGCCTTCAAGTGAGCTGCTGAGAGCATTTGTATGGCCAGATCCACTTGATGGATGGCTTTAAATCTCACGAGCACTGTTTATGAATTGGCGATGACTCTTCAGCTGTACCCATGAATTGGACCCATACAGCCCTGAGCTATTTGGGCCCAAACCTGATGCATGCATTGCATACACCCTGTCCATCCATTTCGTCACTTGTTTTAGGACATGAGCCTGATCAAAAGGCAGATCCAAAGCTCAAGTGGATCACGCCGCATGAAACAGTAGCAATAAACACACCCACCATTCAAACCTTTCAACATCCTCTGAGATGTTTGTATGCCATCCAACCTATTCACAGGGTGACTCCACCTAGATGATGGAAAACACAAATATTGGCTACGTCTAAAACTTTTGTGGCCCTTTTAAGGAATTTCCGTGGGCAAGTGTTGTAACCAATTTGGTAAGTCGTGTGCAATGGAAAGTGGATTTTGGGTGTGTTTTATTCGCCATAGAAAAAATGTCTAATTTTCTCTCTAGACCATCTACTAGAGTCTAGAGGGACCCACTCTCAATTGTTTTCCAATTCCACAATAAATGTGTAATAATTATCATTTACACATGTTTGGCAAAAATGACTATTTACACCTTGAAATGCAATTTGAAAAGGATGTACTTAAATTTGTGGGGCCCATTGAATGGTTTGTGACATATCCATGCTATTCATCCATTTTACTAGAACATTTTAGGCATGAGCAAAAAAATGAGGCAGATTCAAAGCTCAAGTGGCCCACACCATAGGAAATCATAGTTGTAAAAGGTTTTTAACGTGGGCGTTCAACCCATTGTTTTGTGTGGTGTGGTCCACTTGAGCTTTGGATCTGCGTCAATTTTAAGTTCATGCTCTAAAATTAGCCCGCAAAATGGATGTACAATGTTGATAAGCCACATATATCATAATGGAACCTACATGAAACTCGCACTATCCTTAGTTTTAGTGTCCAAGAAGTAACATATCATTGTAGAAAAAGTGAAGGAATTACAATGGCAATTAATCATCACCCATTTGCATGTATTTACATTAGGGAATTGAAAAGGAGGATTACCTGTGACCCTGCCACACCATGGGGCCATCATGATGTATGTGTTTGATACATGTTGTCTATCTATCCTGCCATATCATTTTAGGGCATAAGCCAAAAACAATGAAACAGGTCCAAATCTTAAGCTAACATTACAACAGAAAACAAAGAGTTGTGGTTGAATGGCCACCATTAAAAACTTTTGGGGAGCTACAAATTTTTTTGATCAAGCTAATATTTGTGTTTTCACTTCGTCCAATTAACATATAATGGGCCTAAGGAAGGTTTTACTTTCCCTGCCATTTTTTGTGGTGTGGTTCACTTGAGCTCTGGATTTGCTTCATTTTTTTTGGGTAAATGCTTTGAGGGCTGTTTAGAACCTAGGATTAGGTGACATTGCATTGCGTTATAGGTGGGATTGGAATTGATGGGATTGATTGGATTAATCAAAGTATTTGACCTTCTTGTCCTAGCAAGAGAAGGTAGGATTTATGGTGATTTCTAAATCCACTATATATGTGGCCCCACATTGGTGGATGCGATTTATCCAAGCCATCCATTCTTTAATGACACTCAAGTTGCATGTGATTATAAGTAGGGGTGTCAATGGGCGGGCTTGGGCCTGAAAAAGTTCAAAATCTAGGCTAAGACCTACCCCTAGCCCGGCCCGTTGACCGCCCTAAATATGGGTGTCAGGTGACCGACATTAGTTGTGAATTCTGGTCCATCGATTCCAATTCCAGAATCCACCAAACATTGGTTTCACATGATACAATGTTTTTATGAATCCCAATCGTGGGAATAAATGGTCAAAATACCATGGTATGTCAGACATATGGTGTTAATTTCATCTAATGCAATGCAATGCATCTTTCTTAAATATAGGCCTCAAAATAAGCTCAAAAAATGAATAGACAGTGTGAATATAAAACACATGCATCATGGTGGGCCTCACGACACCTACAGTGAAGGATATCCTTGTGATATGCCGTTAGAGAATCCGCTTCCCCAAATATATTTTTGGGGAGTGGATTACTTGCCAGGAAATGCAAATTGGTGGACCCTCATTGGCGGTATGGTGATGTGGCGAGCTTTGAATGATGTGGTCACACGCTGTAAGAGATTGACCTAGACCTTTTTTAAACTTTTTCGGTCGGTCCATCTTTAATAGCGTGTGGCCCACCAATCAAATCTTACCATGTCACCACACCATCCCTGACGTTGGCAAAGGCCTCACTACCTAATCCACGACCCTCACATGGGTTGTGACCAGACATGGCCAAATGGTCACGTGCCAAGCCAAAGCCCTAAACTCTGCGAGGCACTACGTATGATCAGGGCTGTCAACGGGCCGAGCCTGGTAGGTCTAGACCTGGATTTTGAACTATTTCGGACCAGGTTGTTGGGCTGCCCTATTCAATAATTTGACTTTTCAGACCCAAGCCCAGCCCATTGACACCCATATGTATTATATGCAAGTCGTGCATCTGCTTTGCTTGAGGAGATCAGAGGCATCATTCCGTCCAATTGTGGAGATCTCATCATCCCAGCCGTTGTCACGACAGCACCACCCATCCATCCGTTTTTCCAGATCATGTTAGGACAAGGAAAAAATTAGGCAAATCCAAAACTACAGGAAAAAACCTCAGGGATGTTTTAACGCTAGGCATTTCCTTACTCACTTTTTTATATTATGCGGCCCACTTAAGTTTTGGATTTGCTTCGTTTTTGGGCCCATGTCCTAACATGATTGGGAAAAATGGATGGACAAGGTGGATTTCTCACAAACATTGCAGTGAGCCCCACCTAGCTTCCCATCGTAGGAAGTTTCACAGGAATGGGCATCCTAACACGCACCACTTGGTGGGCCCTTCAAACATTGGTCCGGTCACCATGCAATCCACTGCCCTATTTATGGTCATCCCATTGGTCTAATTTCAACATAGTAGCATATGTAGATTGTTTTGGGCATGATGGATGGTGCAGATCAATGACTGCTACCCTTGAATCCCGTACATAACATTTGCACTCAAGGGCCTATCTGGAGCACGGGATTTAGTGGGATTAGGTGGTATGAACATTTGCACTTAAGGGCCTATCTGGAGCACGGGATTTAGTGGGATTAGGTGGTATGAAATTGCATTTGGTCTGGTGTAAATTCTATCCGGCGTTATGAAATAATTGGCATTGGATTAATCCAGATATTATATAATCCAATATCAGCATGAGATATGGTGGGATTTCCTATGGATTTTGAAATCCATTGTATTTTGTGGGCTCCATGTTAATTTATGTATTTCATCACCTTGTTTCTCCATATGCACCATTCACATGTGACAATCGAATTGTATATGCATACAGGTGATCGACATTGGTTGTGAAATCCGGTTTGTTCGATTATAATTTCCTGGTCCACCAAATACGGATATTAAGTAATATAGTGTTTTTATCAAAGGAAAGGAAGAATTTGATCCCAAAGGCGCTATTGGACAGTCAAAAGACCACCCATTTTCAGAAATAATGCTTTTGCATTCTTAACCAAATAAGGTTCCCATGCATTAGGAAGGATGAAATTATATAACCCTTATTTTATTTGTTCTTTAAGAAATGAAGCTCAAGCCTTGTGGGGCCCATGTGGTATGTGTATCACATCTAACCTGTTAAACATATGCACCATATTTTGGTCATAACACGAACAAAACATCAGGTCAATTAGATCAACAGATAGACTGCACTTAAACGAGGATATAATGAATGATGTACATTATTTTTTATGGATTGGCCCACCTCAAAATTAGAACTGCCATTATTTTTTATTCATCTAATAATAAAAGGCTAGTACACATTTGTTGGACAGGTTGGATGTGTTTCTGATTTTCCACTTTGTGGTAAAGAAAATGAAAAAGAGGGTGGCAGTGTTATTTCTCCTCTTTAAAAATCACTGCTTTGAACTGTTTTAAGCAATGGATGTGAGTTCTTTCTACACTATTTTCTTCTTTAGCTCTGCATTGTCATTTTTCTTATTATTATTTTTTAAAAATAATGTGCTTGGATTGGGAGTGCAGTGGGGGTAAGATAATGAAAGTGGCCAACCAAACCAAGCCAGGGCCTATTGAGTGCAGCGCAACTAAGTGTCTAATAAGGTTTTTTTTTTTTTTTAACTCAAATACACTCGATGTATTGTTTTTTCTATAAAAAGTAATGAGACATAGAAAATTTGGGGGGTGCAATTGACATGTTTATAGGGATGGAAATGTACACGAGCCGAGCTGGGCAAAACTCTGCCCCAGCTCAGCTTGGCTCGTTCAGCCAAGGGGCCTAGCTCGAGTTTGGTTCGACTTGATCATTGAGCCCACCTGGTTTGATAATCGATAGAGCCAAACTCGAGCCGGGTTTGAGTTGAGTGTGGTTGGCAGGTCTCAGCCGGTTGGGTGTAGGTAAAGAGGAAGATGATTTCAAATAATGGGAGAGGGGAAGAGGAAGAGAGGAGGTCACTCAATCGGATGTGTAAGGTAAGTGGGAGGGAGAGGATGAGAGGAGGAGAAGAGGGCGCTCGCCGCTTGGTCAGGACTTGGGTAGGGTTGCAAACTAAAAATTAGGGTTTTTTTTTTCAATTGTTTTTATCCTACATTCATACTTGCTTGAACCAAACCGAGCCAATGTTTGAGCCAAACCAAACGGGCTGGCATGCAGCTTGGGCTCGGCCCGATTTTGAAATGAGTTGGATCCCAGCCCAAAAACTAAATTGGGCCGAACCGAGCGAGCTAACTAAGCTGGCTTGGTTCGTGTTCAGCTTGCAAATTGGGTACTACCCCATGAGTACCTACCTAGCTACAGATGGATGGTCCTAATAGGGGCTATGTGGGGCCCACCGTGATGCCATCCATAGATTTTGACAGATTATTTTAGGACATGAGTCCAAAAAGAATTTATATCAAAGATTCAAGGAGAACACACCATAGGAAGCAGCGGGGATTGAACAATAACCATTGAAAACTTCTTGGAGACCATGGAACCATCGAAAGTATTGGGCCCACCGCAATGGCCTAAACTATGATCTCACGCACTCCCTTTTCCTGGAGGAATGGCCACTCAACTACTTGAAAATAGTGGTGGAAATGTGCCAGGCGGCCCTGCTCGTTTCTGTAAGGCTTAGGCCAGGACCCCTAAAGTTGGCCCAAGGGCTGGGTCCGGTATCTAGGTAGGGCCTATCCCAGGCTAATGTTGAATGGCTCAGCCCAGCCCATTGGCTTGGTTCAATCATCTACCATTATAGAAAAAGAATGGACGATTTAAAGACACTTGTGAGCATGGTTTGAAGACTACAACTATTCTCATTCGATTTGTACAAGTCGACTCGGACTTGGCTGGAGCTGATCCGGTTTGATACTCCGAGTCACCCCTCAGTCGGTCAAGTTAGGGCAATTCACACTCGAGTCAGGTGAGTCGTGACTTGACTTGACACGGAAGGAGTCGACCCAAGTTGCTGAGTCATTTAACCATGCTTGTGAGCCATTCCCAACATGTAACTTAAAGGCAATAGTTGTACACCAGTCATGTTTTAGTGGTCCAAACCTTTTATATAAGGATGAAAGATACAAAAAAAAATGTAAATTGGACTTATTTCAAGCCTTTGATCATTTAAATATTTTCTTTACAAGACCAGGGCCTTTCCAGCTTGATTGGGGCCAAAGCCGGTTAGAACTGACCCCAGCCCTACCCTAGCCAGACTCATTGGCAACCTTACTTGAAAATGGGTTGCCAGCATGAGTTGGATTAATATAGAGAAATACTTTTATACACGGGCAAAGCGTGAGGGATGATACACAAGCAATTTAAAATTACTGAGAAATTACATACATGACAGATAACTAATTCAGATAAACTGTCCAAATTGTGAATGCCAGTATAGATGTGTAATGAACAAAATATTACTCTCATATGGTTATCTAACTATTAGATTGCTAGATATTAAAGATAAAAAATAAAATAAAAATAAAATAAAAATAAAAAAATCCAATGATCTTAATTCAAGAAACAAACGGCCACAAATCAGAGGTTGAGATTGTTCGGCCAGTCTAATTTTCATAACTTAACGACATTGAATTCCACCATTTGGTTCAATTTGAGTTCATACATACTATGTATGCATGGGAACCAGATTCGAGGTAGAGGAAATAGCGAGTTAGATGAGGCATTGATGTCGTGAGATTTGATTGAGCCATGAGCTATGTGCGGCTGTTAGAGATGGAGCCACGCAAAGCATATTTGAATGTGGTTTAGTCAGGTACATAATCAACCAAGCTCATACGGGGCTGTACCAATCAAATCTTGCCACCGAACTCGGTGTTTCCCCATCCTCACTGAATCCGGCTCCATATACACATGCACACCCTTAGAAATTGCTTATGTTGCATGCAAGTAATTCAAATAGAACCATCCAAAATACTGTCCCAGTCAGATCTATCAGCCGGACCAAGCTAGGCCTAAGGCCCGATTCCGGGTCCAAAAAAGTTTGGTTGAGCCATGCCCCTGCCGGCCCCAAAATTGATAAAAATCCCTATTTTTCACTTGAATGTAACTAATTTATCGATTGATCAGGAGGGCCACATATACAAAATAAAATAGCCGAAATCAACTGTTTATACTCACAATGCATGTATTTGCCTAAACCAAGATTAGAATTATATATATTTATGAGATATAATGCATTTGCATATGAAGTTGGGTCGAGCGAAAATGACTTGAGCCCAAAGCTAGCCCAGCCTAAAAACTTGACCGGACTATGTATGCTAAGCCGAAGCTTGACCCACGAGCCAAGCTCCACCCGGCCCATTAAGTGGTCATTTCAACAAGCATGGTTCAACAATTTAGCCCATTGAAGTACATTTTAGTGTCTGTGTATCAAACTCCATTCACTGTCAGAGTATCAAATTACTCCATGCAGTTCATTCATGATTTTTATTTATTTTTCTCGAATATTCATATTCATGATTTAATACATCTTGGGTGCTAGGGCTCTCAATGGAGCATGTTAGATCTGAGAACAGATTCGCTCCAAACCCATATAATGCGGAGTTGGATCTTAAAATAGGACTGATTAATTAAATGGACTAGATTCATATTCGCAAAATTAAATTTGAATCATATTTAGGTTGGATCCCGATCTAGTAGTGAGAGCTACTTGGATCCTCACTATTGTATCTTTCAAGCCTTACCTCATGGAGAGTCCTCTTGCTTGTCACTTTCAAGAATTTCTCCTAGCAAGCAAAAAGACACTGATATAGCTTAGTGGGTGGCACCCTAACCATGTGGGGCCCATATTGAAGTATTGTGTATCTATCCATGCTGTCGATATGTTTTTCTATCTCATTTTAGGTCGTGATACCAAACCCTAAGAAGATTCAAATCTCAGGTGGACCATACCACTAGAAACAATGATGAACAACTATTAAAAACTTTTCGTGTGCCACACAAGTTTTTGATCGAGCTGATAATTATATTTTCCCTTCATCCAGATCTTCTTGACATTATCAAGAAGTTGGATTGCAAATAAACACTTACTAAAACCTGATGATGGACTCTTTGAAATTTTTAATGGTGGGGCACTCAATCACCACTGTTTCCAGTGGTATGGTCCACTTGAGATTTTGATCTATATAATTTTTAAAATTTCATCCCAAAATGAGTTGGAGAAATGAATGGACGGCAAGGATATACAAAATGTCACCCATGTGGACCAGACAGTAGAATTAACACCTACTAAGTAGTTCCGCATGTATCACCTAATCCTCACGCAGCGGATTTGAGAGAAAGAGAGAGGAAGTTCCTGCACGGAAACGTGAGAATTGAATGGTTGAAATATTCATGGGGCCATAGAAGTTTTAATCAAGAATTTTTTTTTTAGATTTGTGATTTGATGGATTCGGACCTAGATCCGACCCGAATCGGATTGCTATATGGATTTTTGGATCCAAAATGAATATTGCTATTTATAAGTGAATCTGATATGGATATCACATTTGGAATCCAAGTTGATCCGAATTTCGATCTGAATCCCGATCCAGATCCGACCCATTGAGAGTCCTATTAGGTGCCTTCCATAAATGGAAATGATGCTCTCGATCTTGTGGACTGGTGATGGGTGGGCCAGCACATTACTAGCCGTTACAGGAAACTTAAATAAATGCAATCAGAACCGTCGGTACTGGATGGCTATCCAGAGAATGAATGTGACATTCTTATTGGTTTGAACTAGCTATGATAGTTATTTGAGTCAATGGAGATGGTTGGATTTTGATTGAAACTCTACCAACCTCAATAAATTTCTCTAATGACTAAGGCTCTCCCAACGACTTCCATGTATGGTCTAAAACATGACAATACCACTGAAAAGTAAGCTCGAAGCTTGCATGGCTTTGTGAGGTCCACTTTCTCAACCGTGATCTTATGATCCTGGCCTATGCATTGCTACCCATCTACTTGCTTATGGCAATTAAATGTGGTGTGACATCTGAGCAGCCCATCTGATCATGGGCCATGCTTTGTAGATCTTTGTGCCTAGGGTGTTATTTTTCATGGAGTCGAATACGGTTATGATTCGAAAATTACGATCGTGCAATGCATATATACGCAATTATATAAACTAGAGAACCATAAACTAGTTGGATTGATAATCATGTCCGTTCCCACTAGATGGGCCCACAGGTCATAGATCTGTGGACCACAGGTGGATTCGGATTGCATCTGTAGCACACAACATCAAGGTTGGTACTACGTACATGCTACTGAAAAGCTTTGTGGGCCCCACCATGATGTGCAGGACTCTAATTGAGTCAGCAGACCCTAATGGGGTACTCAGACTCAACCCATTTAAACCTAACCCAGACCCGTCCCATTTGTTATTCCAAGAATAAATCCAGTTGCTAAACGAGTCTGGATTTGGTTTCCTTTATATTAGGCCCGACCTGGCCCGACCCGAACCCATTTAGTAATGGGCAGGTTTGGTATATGTTGCAAGGGACCCGTCCAGGCTTGATTTTAAACCTGCTAAAAATGCTTGCACACTAGATCTAGACCCGACCCATTTGTAAATGGGTTCGGGTGGATCTCCCTCTATCAGACTCAAACCCATTTATAAATGGGTCTCATGGGGGTTGACCCAAACCCAACCTAGACCCGCCCATTTAGTAAAAGGGCCTGGGTCTAAAAGTTGGACCAGACCCATTTAGTAAATGGACGGGTTTGGATTTGGCTAAACCCACCCAAACCTGGCCATTTACAGCCCTAATGATGTGTGTCTTTTATTTGCTCTATCTATCCATTTTGAGGCGAATTTAAATCTTAGATGGACCACTATTTGAAACAGTGGTGAAAAACTTCTTGGGAGCTACAAAAGTTTTGGATCAAGCTGATAATTTGTGTTTTCTCCCTCATCTGGGTTTGTGTGACCTTATCCATAGGTCAGATTGCAAATAAACATTACAGTGGACCTTAGGAAGTTTTTAATGATGGGCATTCGATCAACACTGTTTCCTGCAGTGTGCTTTAAGTGTGATTTTGATTTGCCTCATTTTTCAGCTCATACCATAAAATGAGCTGTCAAAATGGATGGACAGCATGGATGAAACACATACATGATGGTGGGACCACAGGGCTTTTCCAACAGCACGGAGTAGCAACGTTGGTCCGAATCCCACACACATTTAAGTACTTCGTGTACTCTTTCATTAGTAAAACATGTCAGAAATGGTGCAATCCTACTGAAATATACAGGTGGGTTTTTTCATTGAGAGTTGAATAATTCCTCCCTCGTTATGTGAGTGGTTCTCAATTCGTTGGTGCGTGAGTTTCCAAGTTATCTTTTTTTCTTATTTTCATTATGCATGTGATAATACAAATTAAGTCTTTTTTGTTTTTTCCTTCTCTTTATTATATATCTTTGGTTCTACATCAGGTGGTATTGGAGCGGCATCATCATGCCAGTCGTTTGTTGAATACGATGGACCATAGGTATGCATTGGGTGTGGTGTAGTATAATACATTGTACATGGGATTGTTGTACAGCAGACTCAGCTATGGATGATGGGCCACTTGGTTCACATAATCATTCAGCAACCTGGACTGTCCAAATCTCCGGTGCATGAACCAGTCCTAATGCAAGTGTATAATGTGGTGGGCTTGTCCCATGATTAACGACTGACATGCCAATTGCTGTCATTCAAGCAACAGAGAGTGCTGAAGGGTACGACCCTTTATAAAACAGTGTCACTGTCAAACATTATATATCCCTTGTCATCACAGCTGTGATCATCATAAAATAACCATACTGATAGATAGCTGATGGGATGTAATGGAGTTTTCCTCCTCACCTGAAAGTGGAGAGAGAGAGTGAACTGGAAGTGGCCGGGCGCCCGGACCATTTAGTGGCCGGGCGACCGAAATCCCAGAAATAGGTAGCAAGGCTGCTGGACACTTTTGTCCATTTCCGGGCGCCCCTATGGTTTTGGTGACCGGGCGCCCCATGACTCGGCCGGGCGCCCGACCATGTTGGTCCGAGCACCCGAAATTCAACTTTTCTCTAAGTACTCTCGCTGGACTGTTTTTTGGTTGGCCGGGCGCCCCACGGTTTTGGTGACCGGGTGCCCGACCCGGCGCGAACTGATTGTACGCAGTTTCCTAATCTGGCTCTAATTCTTCCGTTTTTGGTACTTAAGCGCTCCAAAATGGGATTAGGGTATCCCATTGTGTTGCTAACACGTCCAAGGTGAGAAAGAGAGAAAAAGAGGAAGAGAGAAAAGGAGGAAGAGAGAAAGAGAAGAGAGAGAAAGAGGAAGCTTGTAGAAGGGAGAAGCTGCTTGAAGAAGGATTCTTTTGCGCAACGGTCATCTCAGCGCTTCTACGTCCTCAGGATCGGTGAGATCGTTTCTCCTTTACTATTCTCTTGTAGTTTATCCATCCCTGCGTGGGTGAAGAAGTTTGATCCAAGCGGTGTGTGCTTGAGATCGGTTGTAACAGTTCCCTGAGATAGTGGATTATTGATCTGGACTAGGTCCCGTGGTTTTTACCTCTTTTGAGGTTTTCCACGTAAAAATTCTTTGTGTTCGTGTGGTTGATGTTTGTTCTTGATTATTGCATTAGCATAGTCCATAATTCTAGTGTATTGGGGGGCGAGATCCGAAGGTTTGTGTGAAACGCACCCAACAGGATGCTCATTCATATGTCTGTTGTCCAATGGACCAACCACTGCACATGTTGGGTACGTTATACGGTTATAGATCATCCGATACGGTCCCATGGATGCAAGAAGAAAATGGCCCATGTCCCATGAGTGAGGACAGAAAAGGCAGCTAAGACCAGGAGATAGCATTTACTATTCAACCAATCAAGGGGGAATTTGGTGAAGGATGTGGGCCCCATACAAGCAAACGGTGGGATTTTATTTTATGATAATATCAACCTCCCCTCCAACCCCATTAAATCAAATTATGGTTTTTTATGCATTGGATGAACCCCACCATGTTCAACATCATTCATGTCTACAAAGAAATTTCATAGCACAAATAGAAGTTGCTGTGAGACTTTATAATTAAAAAAAGTCCATGAAATGAAGTTGGGAGTTGGAGACATTTAAGACCCAAAGGCCAAATGACTAGTCCTTGCATGCTATATATATAAGATGTGGTGCAACATTCGTTTTATCAAACACTTGCAACCAAGTAGAGTTTTAGTGGGAAATGGGGATGAAGGTGGTTTGTACAATGTGGGTGTTGTGCCTAGTGGTGGCCCAGATCGCAGGGGCGGCTGAGGTATCATGTGGTGATGCGGTGAACGCGTTGATCCCATGTGGGTCATACTTGCTTGGAGCAGGAGTGCCGACGCCGAGCAATGAGTGCTGCCAGAGCGCGCAGACGTTGAACAAGTTGGCGATGACTCCAGCTTCGCGCCGAGCTTTGTGCCAGTGCCTGAAGCAGACCGGGCCGTCGTTCGGAGTTAAGCCTGAGAGAGCCAAGCAGCTCCCCCCTCTGTGCAAGCTCAAGCTCAACATACCCATTAGCCCCACTGTCGACTGCAACAAGTGATCATCTCTCTCTCTCTCTCTCTCTCATGAAACACCCACAAACATGACAAAGGAATCAATCAATGTGTACCACTAAAACCACTACTCTCTCTCTCTCTCTCTCTCATATGAAACACCCACAAAAATGACAAAGGAATCAATCAATGTGTACCACTAAAACCACTACTCCCCCCCCCCCCCCCCCCCCCCCCCCATTATAGAGGAATCAATGAATGTGTCCCACTAAAACCATCCTCTCTCTCATACACACAAAAACCTTTTGTTTTGGTAAAGCGCACACAATTAATTATAGTATTCTGCAAGAGGCAGTGTTATAGAAAACAAAAGGAAAGAAGATGTATGTGTTTAAACAATCATTCCTTACATTTTTATTTTTTTTTAAATGTGAAGCTGATTGGCTTTCCTCTTTTCTTGATGTGGTTTGCAGGATCTGATTGGAGTGATGGAATGCTCCTCTTTCAAAGTGGTAGTAGCGGTTTGTGATGGAGTTCTATCATATATTTTCATGTAAACCCAACATGCATTGGATTTATTTTCAATGCAATTCTATGTATGGAATAACACATTTCTATTTAATAATTAATATACTACAAAAGAGGAGCTTTAGACGTTTATTTTCCGTAAACCACCTTAAATGCGCACAGTGCCCACCCAGAGTCGGTGCTCCCACCTGATCTACAGCATTTCAGTATGCATTATGGCACCCCTTGAGAGATTCATTTGGACCATACATTCAGTAAATGGTGTGCAAATGGTCAGATTAATTAAGGGGGATTTTGGATCTTTAAGTTAGTTTAGATAAGCTACTTATACCATAAGTAGCTTATCTTGGTTTCTACGCTTGTTCAGCAGATAAATATGCTCGCTAAACAATATATATATATATATATATATATATATATATATATATATATATATATATATATATATATATATATATATATTTTGGATCAAGTGATTTTAGATATTTTAGGCATGTCTTCACATGGTTTTAGATGGTATGGCTCACCTGAGTTCCCTGTATGGCTGATTTTTGGGGGTATCCCATGACATAAAAGGGACCCATCAAATGCATGGTGTTGATGTCCGACACACATCACGGTGGGGCCCACACAGCTCGACCTCATGGGAAGTTCCCATGAGGTCGACCTCATAGTACCATTTCCCATATATATATATATATATATATATATATATATATATATATATGCTGTAGCACATGAAAGGAACAGTACGGTCCATTCCACATGCACAGCTGCACATGCACAAAATCAATGGCTGAATGTAACTATTTTTATCAAAGGTGCTAGCCACACGCGTAGCTATGTGAGGGGAGAGGACATCCATGAGATCCACACCATTCATCCCATAACAAATTAAAAAAAAAAAAAAAAAAAAAAAATACTCATGTGAGCCACACCATAGGAAATAGTTGAGATGGGGATGACTGCTATTAGTTGTGTGAGGGGTCCACTGAGGTGTGTATGTGCTATCCAATCGATCATTTGATGCAGCCCACCAGGAGAAGGCTGCCCTAAAAATCAGGGAGCGGATATTTAGGGGGCGTTTGGGTTGTAAGTTACTTATGCTTTAAGTAGCTTATTTTGATTTCTACTTATTAAAACTGGGGTAACTCATCTCAAATATGTTACTATTTTTTTCCAAGGAATTAAAAGTTTTATTCAGAACATTCATGGCCACTACAAAGATCAGAAACACATTCGGGTGAGCCTTTGCTCACACAAAAACACAATACGCCACCTATCGTATAGAACTCATTACTGAGGAGTTGGATGGAGCCTACCAAAAACCACCCTACCCAACCCCACTATAAACAGAAGCTTTCAAAATGCTCCCCAAGCCCACCTTGTCGAGAAAGATCAAACCCCTGATTTCCTGGGGTAGGTCTGAGGACTGGATGAAAATCTTGTTACCTTGTGTTTCGCTTCCCAAGCGTGCCAACCCATCCACTACAGAATTCCCTTCCCTCAAAATATGAGATAGCTTAAATTCGCCAGACCGCAAAATCATGAAAATCCTCTCCTTCCAGTACCACCATTTCCGGTTGATTAGCCCGTCAGAAGAAATTGCATCAATTACAAATTTGAAATCATAATCAATCTCAACTTTGGAAAACCTATGCTAACTGCAAAGGAGGAGCCCATAAAAATCCCTATAACTTCCGCCGTGTTGTTAGAACATGTGCCATTCCCGTTAGAGAATGCAAACAAAAATCTCCATTCCAACTTCTGCAGATACCGCCACCATCATCCATGCCCAGATTACCCTTTGCCGACCCATTCACATTAAGTTTCACCCAGCCAACAGGTGGCCTCTTCCACTTGACTAGCTGCAACTCTCAATAAAGTTATTTAGTCCTTACTCATGTCTCATGGTAGACTCACAAGAGTTTCAACATGAGGTCATGGGTTTGATTACCGATCGTGGTGAAATCCTACTATGGTGTGAATGCATGGGCATGTGTGGGGTGCAAGTGCGTGTGTAAAAAACAAAAAAGTTACTTATCTACTTCCATATAAGTAGAAAATGTAACTTATTTGGTGGTATTCAAATAAGCCCTTAGTTAAAATTAAGGGAGCAAAACACTTCATTCATGACTTATCTATAAAAATGTTGGTTTGAATTTTGTTTTATATTACCTGTACTTGTAGACACCTCACTTGACAAGGTGTGACCGACTGCATTGGAACTGAATGGGACATGTAAAATCCAAGCCCTAGGATGCGAAAACCCTAAAAACCCAGCAATTGGAACCCTAAACCTATTGCCCAAAACTTTAAATCCAACACTAAAAATACTAAAACCTAGTACCCAAAGCTTTAGCAAATTTGTGTCCATAAAACCTTGTCCAAGTCCATATTAGCCTCTAAAGGTCCGCCAAAAAATCTTGCAAATCCAATGTATATTGACCTAGAACCTCAACAGAGATATCTTAACACCAAAAGAATAAAGGTCAAATGACCCCTTTGAAGTCCTAATTCAGCTCGCACCTTTTTTGCCATGTTAGCCTCAAATCAATTGGATCTCAAAATTCGTGTCAAACTTGCACTCATGTTGACCTCTAAGAGATGTCCATGAACCCTAAGTAACAACATCTTGGGGTTTAGATTTTATAAAATTCAAATTTAAATTTAGTAACAACCCTAAGTAACTCATGTTGACCTCTTTAACAGAAATTTAAATTTTCACTGAAGTGATGATTCATCATTTTGCTTCATCCTTTACCCTATAGATTTTATAAAATTAAAAAGCATGCCACCCAAGCAAGCAATAAATGAGTACCATGTGTGCCAATAACCAATCGGATCATGCTATATGTTATTTTGCTAACTTTTCACTATTTACAAAAATGCCATTGAGGTTATAACTCAACATGAAATATACTCATCAAAGCAACTCATCATATATAGTTGTCTAAATCTTATGAAGTATGATTGAGGTCTAAGATATTCTACAATTTCTTCCATGGAGAGTGTTGGTTTTTTTCTTCACGTACGGACTCAAATCTCCACTTGTCGGTCACTCTGCGCGCCAACTTTCTTGCTTTCACTTGCAAACGTATTGCAAGATCTCCTCTCAAACGCACCCCCTTGTATTTGTTTTCCTTCTTTTCTTTAATGACCGATCCTAATCGGCATAGGCACTGTGTCATGGTGCATCATGGATCCTAGAACATTGTAATCAAATGGGCGTTCTTGTTTTATTTCTTTCTTTTTAAGCAATAATTGTCTCTTTAATCATAATTATTGGTGTAAGCAGTAGACTCACGAGAGTTTCAAAACAGATACTAGGGATCGAGAACCTATGTGGTATGAGTGGGTGTGTGAGTGTGTAGGGTGTGTGTGAAAAAAAAAAAAAAAAACATTATTGCAAATTTAGTTTTTTTTTTTTTTTAGTTAGTACACACTTCCCACTGTTAGTACACACATCCATACTGATAGTCACACTTCAATGTTGGCCACCCCCAAGTTGGTAATCCATACCATGTTGGCCACCCCCACGTTGGGAATCCATACCAGGACTTCAGTGTTGAAATGAGGTTATCTTCACTTAGTCTACCACTATCCCAAAGGTGTAGGTGTAAAAGTAATTAATTATCATTAGTTTGGGATCTTATCCACACCTTAACCAACTCCAACCAACTCCTTGATCATGATCAATCGGTCGAGCAACAATCATCTACACCCTGATAGATAACCTCTTTTCAACCCTGATAGATAACCTCTTTTCAACGCCGAGGTCTTGGTATTGATTCCCAAGTGGGGGTGGCTAATACAACACTTATATTAATACATATGATAATGTGTTATTTTGTTTACAACTTTTTTAATTAATTACCATTTTTTGGTAGCTAAGCTGTTTTATTTTTTATATGGTGGGTTGGTAGCTAAGCTGTCTTCATTGAGCACATGTACGGATATAGATGGTCCACTCATAAAGTGGGCCACCCTTGTGCGGAAAGAATGGATGGTTACGAAATAAAGATGGCCATGGTATATATTCAAGTTACACGAATGACCCAGCTTGTGAGAAGATCATTATAATTTATTTATTTTTTTATTGTACAATAATATGTCATATCAAAGGGAGGGCCACCTTATGCACAGCTCAAATGGGTCCCAAACTTGCTGGTTTAGCACGGGTGCTGCATGTGAAGGTGCCTCTGGAGGGGGGTTTTATGTGGGGCTACCAGACCTTGCATTTTAGGATTATTAAATTAAAAAAAATAGAAATAAATAATAAAAAAATCCCATTTCAGTAGGGCTGTCAAGGGGCTGGGGGTCTGGGGTTGGCTTGGGCCCAGATTTTGAACTGTTCAGGCCAAGCTTATTAAAAATTTGATTTTGCTCTGCCCCAGCCCATTGAACCCTTGCAACTTTGAACCCATGCAACTTTTTTTTTTTTAAAGATGAACTATTATTAGGCAAACAGCCAAAGAGAGACAAAAACAAAAAGAACACAAAAGGAGAAAGAACTCGAGAGGAAGACCTAAATCTATACAGGACAGGCACCAGGAAAACCCCAGCTACAACAGAGAGCAACACTCAACAAAAGAAAGCCCAGTCCCTAACAAAACCTGTTACCCTGTTAGCAATTCTCCTTTCCGATTCTTTAGAATTACAAAAACAGCCATTGTTACGCTCCAACCAGATAGACCAAAACAAAGCCAGAAGTGCCAGTCTCCACTTCTTCCTGCCTAAGCTTCCTCCACGGTTGAAGTCCAAGGAAAGAGAATTCTGCAGAAACACCTACCTACCTAGTGATAAACCTCCAAAAGTTCTACCGATAGAGTTAGCTGTGAGCTATTTCCCATCCAATCCTGCCATGCTCGGGACAGATGGACCACCAAACGAAAGTCCAGTCCTAGTGATAAATCTCTGAAAGTTCTACTGATAGAGTTAGCTGAGAGCCGAGAGCTATTCTCCATCCAATCCTGCCATGCTCAGGCCAGATGCACCAGAAAACAGACTTGAAAAAATCCATGCTGCCCGAATCAGGTCTCTCTAATCCAATCAAATGTCAGTATCAAGCAACAACAGTACCTTGCTGGGGAATTCCATAAAATCAAATATTTCTATTGGGCCCATATCAAGGCCTTGAACATATAAAAAAAAATCATATAGATCACATTATTGCATCGGTCGAATGACAAAGAAGAATGGGACATGAGAACAAAAACATAATGTTTTAAAAAGGAAAAATAGAAAAGTAAAACTCACGATTTCTGTGGGATGCATATCTGATCAGGCCATGGACCACAAGATGCCTCCATAGCATTGATAGAGGGCAAAATCAAATCCAAGAACAATCCCATCGAAGGTGCCCTCTCCTGAAATAGCATGAACTGCCAAACGCCGACTTGATTGGAGGATTAGTAATTTACAAAATATCTTTACTGTTATTGGTTATTCAAGGCCTCTGCAGCGCTGGAGCATTTTCTGCCAATGATGATCCTATCCGAAGCATAAGAGGATATACGGGGCTGAATTCCTTGTCTCCTCTCGCTCTGACCTTTGTGGCATAATCATCAAGAGTCACTTTGATGCCTTTCCATATCTGATCCTCTCCTTGTGAATCCAACCACAGTGAGTACTGCAAAGGCGTAAGCCTATTCCTCTGCAATGGTGACTGCAACTCATCTGGTCCCCGTGAGTAAAGGTGATGAAGTATGACACTTGGTGGCAAATCTTGGAGAAGCGGAGATTCCCCCAACTGAGATACTTCCAAGAAGATAACAGGTCGAAATGCACGGAGGGCACGATATGGTGCACCTAGCTGCTCTACTGGGAACAAGTTCTGGCCTACTGCCAACTCCAACTCGGCCATGTCTCTTGCCATCCGAAGCTTGCCCGACTCCGAAAGAGGTCTCACGAGAGCAGCATGCCTGATAAAGAAAATCAGAACCCGCGAAGCCATTTTCCTGACAAGCCTCCTGCAAATGGACTCCGAACTCGTATTGACAGAATGTGTCAGAGATGAAGGCAACAGTCTTGAAAGGAACTCAGTGCGGAAGTGACACACACACTTCTGCAATTCATCCATGTAAGCTGATGCATTGTTGTCCATAGCTGCATCCATGCCCAGAACACTGAAGTTCTGGTCATGGATTTGCAAGATGCAACCCTCAAGACGATCGAGCATGGCTTGGAATACGGAGGTCACAGAGTCGCATGCAACGCCGTATATGAAACCTAAAGATGGAGATAGGACCTCCGCAGCAAAAGCTGGTAACGCAGACACTATAGATGAGATGCGCGTGTGAATTTCTTGCAGATGTAGACAGAGAGCGAAATTTTTGACTTGTGCCGGATTCGCAGGACCTGTTACTTGACGAGCCTCAGGACCAGCAGTTATCTGTCATTTGGAACCACAACTATTTAAATAAACTACTGTGATAAACCAAAATCTGATGCCTCTCTGGCCAACAATTACATTAATTGACGTTTTGCAGTACTTTTAGGCCACCATTTGTGAAGTTGGATTCCTCAGATATGCTGACCAAGGAAACTGTAGAAGTCTATGGTCCTCAGACATGAAACTTCAGAAATCTTAAGATTACGAGGGATTACATATATCAATTTCAAACAAATTAGGAAACCACAGTATACATACAGTACGATGATTTTCTAGAATCATAGTATAATCATGTCTCAGTCAAAATGAGAAATATCATTTGAGGATATATCACGAAAGAAAAATCCAAAAGATGAACAGTCCACTCAATTTTAGGATAATACATCTTCCAAGGTATTATAGAAATCAATTTTCTGGGAGCATGGAACTGCTTGTCCGTTGTCCCTTTTCTTCATTGGCAAGAGTAGATAAACATTGGGGGAAGGAAATTGCACAAAGGTAATGGTCTCATCCCACAAAAGACAGCCTCTGATCAATGCTCTAGCAAGGTAGCCCACCTCTAACCAATTATTAGGGGGAAAAAAAAAGAACAAAAGAAAAAAAGGTAGCCTGCCTCTGAATTGGCATCCCTACATGGATCAGGGAAGGAAAATTGAAAATTCTGATACACCTCTCGATATTCAAAAATACAATACAGAGGGCTTCACCGAAAACCATCACCAGTCTCTGCCCATCCAATTACATTAGATGAATCCTCTAACACAAAAGGGGCCAGGGAACTTGGTAGGCTCCTCGCATGGAGAAAGGGCATGAACACCTTTTTAAAACAACAACTGCCCACATCAATTTCTCCTCTCCCATGCTGGAGAAGATCCTAAAGAGATACCACTTCCTCATGAATTTATCTTGAATCAGGGATTCAGGATCTTTTGACCCAACTTTATCCCAGTTTTGCTGAGGGAGCAACCCCATTTTTTAACCTTGAATTGGTCAAAATACGCCAAATTTCTTAGTTTTTGTGAAAGATTAGATCCAGTGACAGGGGGTCTATGACTGGCCAAAATTGCACACCATCATTTAGCCAGTGCAATTCTTTTCCTGATAGCTGATTACACGTATAGAACCAACTGGGGCATCGGTCATAGTCTGAAAGATATTTAAGGCTCACAAAGGTCCATTTACAGGCCAGGGTCATAAAGGCCTCTATGAGATCCTAACAATGTCATGGCATGCTCAATTATCTCTTTACTAAGGTAAGTAAGGCTCTTTAACCATTGTATTAGCTCACCATATGTATTCCATGCCCCCCTATCCATACCTAGCAATTGACCATCATTGCAAATGATACCACCAACACCGGCCGATCATGGATTACACTAAAATCCTTCACCAAAATTGAACTTCCGAAAGCCTAATGGAGAAATCTCCACACCACTCTCCCCTCCTTCCCTATGTTACATTTGCTGAAATAATTGCCAGCGTAGACGCAACTGGGGGGGGGGGGGGTGGAACCTCCAGCATCTTTTATACTTGTATTTTAGAATATAGTGAGCTCTGCGTCCTACAAAAAAATAACACCACAATCAAATTTACTTGATGTAATACCAGACATTGTGTAGTGCTGTCAGAAGACGCCGGACCCACAGGTAGCAAATATACCTGAGCCGATTTAAATGGGTCTGAGTCAAATTCTCCTATCCATTTAAAATTGGGTTGGGTTAAGAGTGTGTCGTTAGGTGTACCGTCCCAGGTGCCGTTGGGTGTACCGTCCCAGGTTCATCCTGGAGCCCAAAAATCAGGCCAATCAGACACTCAAGGGTGCCAAACCTGTGAGGAAGATATAAAATCATGCCTATAAAGACTATAAATTTACTTGGTGTAGCCCACCTGAGTTTTGGAATGGCCTACTTTTGGTTCCCCTTCATCCTAGTGGGGCGTGTTTGATGAATGGACTGGACGGCATATACACAATATGATAGGGCCCCACAAACAGTATGGAAGGTTTGTTGGTTGGGCATCCCCTCCCAACTGTCCCCCTGTGAAATGGCCACGTGAGTTTCTGATAAGGCTGATTTTTAGCCCACTGCCCAAACATCAAAGGGCGCGTCTGATTGACAGATGTATATCGTGCACACATCATGGTCGGCCCCATAGAGGTCAACCTACCATAAGTTACAGTAGTGTTGACACCATAGGATCCCTCCCCCGTGTCTATAGATGGATGCCATGCACGCATCAGAGGTCAACACTACTATAAGTTACAGTAGTGTTGACACTACAGAATCCCTCCCCGACTCCCCTTGTGTGTGTGTGTAAACATATACATAACACACTAAAAGGGGGGACTCCATCCCTACCTCTTTGTTATAGTGTGGACTCCCTCTGCTTCGGGACCAGATTCATCTCCACATTGGGGGCAAAACAACACTTGTGAAGTGCCCACACACACAAAAATCTGTCTTTCAAACTGTAGCTCAATTGATCAATGAACAGGCCTCATTTTCAGAAAACAGTATGAACATTGTGAGACCCATCTGATGGACGCTTAGATCTCATTCATGTGCCATTTTGACGCATGGTTGGTGTGTAGTTGGGCTCTCACTTGGGTCCAGGAGCTTATAATAAACATAACGATTTAAGCATTTTAAGCATTAAGAGAATGTGATGGAAAATAAGCAGGCAATAAGAAATAGTACACATGACAAAAACTCAATTTGAATTGTCCAAATCACCGCCCTCTATTTAGGTAATTTTATAAACCAAAAGTTACACTAATAGGATTTTCTAATTGGACAATTGATGGACATTTAATAAATGATTTTAGTTTATACTACTGAATATTCCAAATTCATGAGTAAATGTCCATTAATCAGATGATAAGATTCCTCAATTGATCTGATTTTGAGGTGCTGACCTATCCATGATAGGTCCTCCCCACGACTTGTACAGTTTAGTTTAGTAAATGCATGCTGCATCTGCAATTTCTAAGCACTTTAGTGTTAGCTGCCATGCTCTGACAGAGTATCAAATAACGTGGCAAAGAAGTAAATTCAAGTTAAACCATCCAAATCATGGGCTACTGTAAATCATGAACTAATAGCTACACTTTTGTACAATGATTTGCTTTTCTATGAAGAGATGTCCATTAATCAAAAGCTTAGGATTGCCCAACAAATGCCCTCCTTCTCAACCAACCAGGACCCAAACCGGACCAGTTGACACTAGACAGTGCTAACAGGATTATGACTTTGGATGGCACTGAAAGTCTGTTACACGTGAGAGGTGATATTGCAAAAGAAACATCAGTTAAAATCTATTCTATTTGACTCAGTAAATTCTAGAGCAATGTCACTGGGACACCATGCCAAACTTGGGGACCCTTGGACAGGCCAAAACACCATTTGGACAAATTGCCCTGGTGATGTCATAAAAAGTGTCATTTGTCAGACACTTCAACTGGTAATTTATCATGTAGTCAACTGCATATGATTGTTCTTCATACTTACCATTGATGGTCAAGAGAACTCTCAAAGTGAATTGTTTTGTTACCTGGGCTCTTAGTGTTGAAAATGGGATGGAGGATGACAAGGAATTTTTGAATCACCCACCCATGTAATATTTTATGGAATTTTACAACACATTTATTTTACCGGGCCATATGGGGCACAGTGTTGGGCAATTAAAAGGCAAAATGAGCATAGGTTGACTGTTGCCAGTGTTCGCATTGTCGGTATCGCTACAAGTTTCGCTGGCCAAAGATAAAGATATAATATCGTTATCGTCGATAATATCGCCGATAACTGGAAATGTAGGGAAAAGGGGGGAAACATGATGAAAATTGCGGAATTTTTCAGTGAAACTTCAGGAAATGCCTAAATACACATATTTGCATATTCAGGAATAAAAAAACTGCAAAAAGAATGCATTAAATAATAAGTTTTCATTCAATGGGGCCCAAAAAAGCATGCGTTCATAAGAAATTACTCCAATAGCAACGACAATGAGTTTATATAATACAAATGCAGTCACCATACAATAATTAAGATATAAAATTAAATGAATTAAAAAAGTATACTTTTTGGCCATATTTCATTCCCATATGGAGTAACGAGGTGGCTCGTAGTCATCATCCGGATTCCCGTTACAGCTTATTTTAGGGGATGGTCCCAAAAACGAAGCAGATATAAAATTTCAGGTGGACGTGGCCCACTCCAAACAAAACAATGGTTATTGACTGTTAAAAACCTTTTATGGGCCACAAAAATATTGGATCAACTTATCAAGCTGATATTTATTTTTTTGCCTTTCATCTAAGTCCGTATGAACTTATCAACAGGTTGGATGGTCAATGAACATTACAGTGGACCCCAGGAAGTTTTTAATGGTGGTCGTTCAATGACCATTGCTTGTGGTCCACTTGATATTTGCATCTGCTTCATTTTTCGGACCATTCCCTAAAATATTTTGTAAAAACAGATGGACGGCATAGATATGCAATGCATACTTCGAAGTGGGCCCTACAGAGTCCCACCGTGAAGTAGGTTTCAGATGGTAAGGGGGAGCCGGGTGGACGCAGATTTCCTGCTAGAGGCTTTAACAGAATGCACTGGAATGTTAAGTAGAGCCCATCGTGATGTTTATGAGAAATCCACACCGTCCATCCGTTTTTAGATCTAGTTTTAGAACATGCAACAAAAAATGAGATTGATCCAAAACTCAGGTGGGCCACACGAGAGGAAATAGTGGGGCAATAAATACGTACCATTGAAACCTTTCTGGGCTCCACCTTAATGTTTGTATTCCATCCAAACCGTTTATAAGGTCATTCCCACTGGGATGAAGTGAAAACACAAAAACCTTAGCCTTATATAAAACTTTTGTGGCCATAAGAATGTTTCAACAGTGGTCATTGAATACCCACTGTTTCCTCTCATATGGCCCACTTGAGTTTTGGATATGCCTATTTTTTGGTCTCATGTACTAAAATGAGCTCGGAAAATGGATGGACAGGTTGGATTTATCACAAACATCACGATGGGGCCCACCTATCATCTTAGCGTGAAAGGCTTTCTTAGGAAATTTGCGCGAGCGAGAGTGGAATAGGTGCGGCCGTGGACGGTGCCACACTTATGGTGGGCCCATATTGATGTATTTATTGTATATCCATGCCATCCATCTATTTTTACAGTTCATTTTAAGGCATTAGATCAAAACTAAAGCAGATTCGAATCTTAAGTGGACCATCAAATAAGAAAGTGGTGATTGACCATTAAAACCTTCTCATGGGTAACACAAGTTTTAGATCAACCTGATATTTGTACTTTTCCCCTCATTGAGGTTTATGTGACCTTATGAACAGGTTAGATGACAAATAAACTTTAAAGAAAACATTACGCTGGGCCATAGGAAGTTTTTAACGGTGGAGCTTCAACCACCAGTTCACCTGAGTCTTCGATCTGCTTCATTTTTTTGGATCTTGCCCTATAATGACCTGGAAAAATTTATGGACGGAATGGACTTACACTAAATACATCATGGTGGCACCCACAGTGAAGGCCGCACCGTCTTTAGTAACCCGCACTGACACCACTCCCTTAAAACAGGAGAGAACTTTCCGAGAGTTACTTGTCTTCTCCGAAAAACCTGCAGATATTTTTTCCGTAAAAATCCGCAGAAATTTCTTTTTTTCTTTTCAAATCGGAACCCCAAATCCCCTTAAACCTTGCCGAAATTGGTTCCTTACAAATCTATTCTTTTCGAAGAAAGAAAAGGGTTTTTTTTTTAGGTTTTTCTTATCGCCGAAAATTCGGCGTTGTCGACAGCGATTGGCCCACCAAATCCAGCTGAAAGCCACTCTCGCATGCAGATCTTGAGAAGAAGAAAGGTAAGAGAGATTTTTTCTATTTATTTAGAATTTTTGCAATGGCGGGGAGAAAATTTCGACGATAACTATTTTTTTTCAATAAAATCGAAAATATCGCCAATATTTCGTCGACATTAGGAAGAGAAACGAAAAACTGGGGTTTCGGTATCGCCGGTTCGGCGACACCAATAATATCGGCGATATTATCGATTTTTCGCCGACAATGCGAACACTGACTGTTAGCACAGATGAATATGTTGAGATGGATGCGTGAGAAGGCTAATGAGGATATAAATAAGAATGAGGTCAGCCAAAGCAGCCTAAGAGTAGTTCTAATAATAGATAAAATGATGGGGTGGGGGGGTTATATTGAGATGGTCCAGCAATGTACAACAAATATTGGAGATGGTTTTGGCAAGTAGAGGACTGATTAGGGTTGAAGGGCTTGAAAAGAAGATCAGTAGGACAGGCCTAAAAGGACTTGGATTAAGATGGTGAGAAGGGATATGAAGGATTAACTTACTGAGGATAGAGCCTTCGATAGGAATGACTAGCAAATCTGGATTCATAAAGGTGGTCCCAAATAGTTTGGAAAAAGCTATGATGATGATACATAGAATTATAATTTTCAGGAAATATCGAACAAGATAAAACAATAATCATGGAGGATCAAGTTTGGGAGAAATAATAACGTAGGTGAGTTAAGCAGATAGACGTGATTGCCATGTTCAGGACACACACAAAGCAGATCAAGAATACAGACTGAGCAATGCACTACTTTTATCAGCAGAACAAGAGATCGCTTTATCGAATTTCGCTAAGTGTGCGGTTGAATCTCTTTCCCTAGCAGTCATGAATTATGACCCAAATGCCTCAACATTGAAGGTCAGGCTTCAATCTTACCACCAAAGGCAGAATGGAAGAAAAGAAACACAAACAGGAAGGGGAAGGGAAAAAAAAAGAAAGTAAAAGACAAGAAAAGAAAAGAGTGCTAGCACCAAGTCAAACTCATAAAAAAAGGTGGAACAAAAGAGTTTCGGAAGAAATACAGCAAAAAAGTGAGATGCAGACTCGATATCCTCACTGTATAAAGTAATAATACCTGGAATTCAGCTCTTTGGCCCAGCAGGATTAGGACTTTGCCAATTTCACGTAAGACAATGAGAGTCAAGTGCGCATTTAGTTCAACAGCTTCAATCTCTTCCTGAATGCGTAAAATAATTTTTGAAATCTGCTCTTTTGAGGGACTACTTCCCCGACCAGATACTGGAAATACACTGTCAACAAGATCTGAAAGGCGGCGCAAGCAGTCTTTCTTAAATTCCGTCTGGAATATGTCAATGGCAGCAACCATTTGATCTTTTCCTTCTGATGTGATAGCTGGGAGGACCCCTTTGACATCAGTGTCCCGTGAAATTCTTTCAAGAAAATTCCCTATCATGGTGAAGACTTTAGGGTAGCCTGAAGTAAATATTTCTTTGACAAAACTTGATGCAGTGAAAGCAGATTTCATTTGGCTCACAAATGATTTCACAAGTGCTTCCCAAACTCGATCTGTTAACATAGGATCACCCTCCTGCACAAGAATCATTGACTGAGTTTAGCCAAATAAAAAATTGACAATATCATGGAATAGAAGACTTAGGCCTGTTTGGTTGCCACTTAGCTATTAACTAAAATGAGAAGAAATCATTTTTAAGTGGCAACCAAACAGGGCCTGAAAATTACTCTGGTAGCAAATGAAGCAAAGGCGCACACCATACACGCAATCAAACAATGTACTTGTCCAAAACTACCACCATCACAAAGACATTTTCAGGTACAAGAGTGTTCCATTCTTCTGGTCACATGCATGATGCATGCCCTCACATTTCAGAGTCAGATATAGCGCATTCATCTGTTTCCATTCGTTGGAGCAGATTACAGCAAACACACTATCCTTCAACTTAAACCTTATGGTGGCAATGTGATGCAATCGCCCCACATCCCACACGTGCACGCTCCACATGTGTGCACAAGAAAAGGACCACTTTGCTTTTTTAGATTGTTCCTAATTTCTTTTCTTTCATATTCCTATGTCAAGAAAATATCTCTCTTACGAAATAAGTATTATTAGATTTTCTTGTTTAAATGTTTTCTTATTTTGGAGATCTTGGTCAGCAAGGGATTCTACTTTCAGATTCCTTAGATTATGTTAGAGATTGGTCTCAAAGAGGAAATCTTACAAACAATCATTATAAATAATGCATGGACCATATGGACTAAAACACAGTTAAATGATATTTTCATTGAGCAAGTTCTCTTGTTTCTCTACGGTAATGTGTTGAGTACCAGAGGTGGCTATGCTCGAAAACCTTCTTGAATTATCTAGCTAGACCTCTCGGATTTGTGCGGCATGAGGAATAGGGAGGAATGTCCTTCCTGTGTGACCATAGGTGGATGACACGCGACCTGGCTTGTGATAGGGGAGGTCTTTGGGGCCTTCCCTATATGAACTACTGGCTGGTGGGCCCCTGACTGGTGGTAATTGTTGGTTGGTGCGGCTGTAGGGACCCTTCCTTGTAGGACCAAGGGTTGATCCCATGTTTGTTGCATGTGATAGGCGGGACCGAAGCACAGCTCAGGAACCTTTCCTCGGAAGATAAATAGAGGAGGGATCAGTGTTCCCTGCAAGATGAGCGGTGAGAACTCTTGACTACAACTTAGGGCTGAGCTTACCAGGCAAACATAGGGATAGTCTCCCGGGATTGCATTGAGGGTGGGAATGCTAGAGGTACCTAGACCTACTTGATATTGCGATAGCGGATTTTGAAGTATGTTGTTGCTATTGGCACCAGCGGTTTCATGGGGTACAACCGTGATTTTGTTCCGTTTGATCATGTTTTGTTTATATCGTGGGTTCCACCTGGGCGGCTGCTGTGGTGGTTGTGGTATCTGTTGTTCCTGTTGAGGAGCACTCGGTCCCCCTTGTGCTGAAGGGACCACATTGTTGGTCTCGGCCGGGCGAGGAGCGGTCGTGTCTCTATTCTAACTCCATACCTCCCTATCTTCTCTTCAGGTTTTTCTTTTTTATTGGAGGTGGACTGATGGGGCCATGGTGCAATTACACCCGTTCTTATCCCAGTTTTCACTTGTTCCCCAGCACGGACCAGCTGGGTGAAATTGGCATAAGAGTATGAAATTAGATACCCAGATATGTTTGGGTTGGCCGAATGAATGATCATCAAAATTTGCTCTTCTTCATCGATTGGTGTTTTCATTCGTGCGGCCATGGCCTTCCATCGCCCGACATAGGCTTATAATGTTTCATCATTTCTTTGTTTAAGGGCAGTCAAATCTGACCTTCGGGTGTTATGTTTAGATTGTACGTAGGGCTGTAAATAGGTCAATGGACTCGATGGGGTACCCGGACCCAACCCATTTAGACCCGGCCCAGACCCGACCCATTTAACGGGTCTGGGTCCAAGAACAAACCCAATTGCTAAACGGGTCTAGGTCTAGTTTCCTTTATATTAGGCTTGACCCGACCCGAACCCATTTAGTAAGTGGGCGGGTTTGGTCTATGTTTCAAGGGACCCGTCCAGACCCGGTTTTAAGCCTTGGAAAATGCTTACATACTTGATCTAGACCCGGACCCATTAGACCCGACCCATTTATAAATGGGTCTAGGGTGGATCTCCCTCTACCAAACCCAGACCCATTTATAAATGGGTCTAATGGGTTGACTCGAACCTGACCCGGACCCGGACCCGGACCCGGACCTGCCCATTTAGTAAAAGGGTCTGGGTCTAAAATTTGGACCCAGACCCGTTTAGTAAATGGGCGGGTCTGGTTTTGACTAAACTCGCCCCGAACCCGACCATTTACCAGCCCTAATTGTACGCAAAACGATCGACAAATGCTTAGGACAGATGTTCTCAGGTTCTAATTTTATGGTAGCCGAGGGACGTGTACCTATCTAAAGCATCCCCCCTTAGGGATTTCTGAAACAAATAGATCAACGCTCCATCGTCCCCTGCCACGATGTCAAGTTCATCGCAGAATGCCTTTAGATGTGCGGTTGGGCATCATGTGTCATCGTACCGTTGAAACTTAGGTTCCTCAAAGTTTGTAGGTTTCCTAGTATCGGGGAAGGGACAAAGATCCATTAAACTTGGAGGATGGAAGTTCCACCTCATGCTGCTTCTGAAGTTCACTTCCATGGCCCTTAATTATTCCTCGAAGTGTTCCCGAAGTCGATCGAGTTCCGTGGGTTCGGCCAAAGGAGGTTGTGCGACTTGAGGCATTCGATTGGCCTCCTCCTCATAGTGGTCGATCTCTTCAAGGTTCCTGAGCTCTTCAATTGGTGGAATTTGGTGCGTTGTGGAGTGCGGGAAGAGGAATGTGGTCCCGTCAAGAGTGCGAGTTTCGTGGGAATGGTATGCACGGGTAGCAAATAGCTGTTGTGATTGATTGTGCTGAAAACGAAACAAATTCCCACTAGGGGATGTTGCTAGAATTGATTAGATTGAGATTGACTGGACTGTGCTGGTTGACTACCATTAGGGGGAGGAAAGTGGACAGGAAATCGGCACTCGGCCAGTACCTGTCATTGTCTCCCTTCGAGGGGGGGGATGGTGTTTGAATGGCTGTGACCGGTGGGTTGTGAAAATGAACCCGATTTCCATTATAGGGAGCGGGTTGGAATTGATTGATGGTCGGGTCCGAGGGACCTACCTGGATGCTGGGTTGCCGCATGTTTTGAATCAGTGGTGCGATTCTCTCATAGATACAGTTTACCATTTCTTCTAACATGTTTAGGCCACGAGCGAGTTCGATCGTCGAAGGGGTGAACGTGGTCGGCTGAGAATCTTGTGGTCTTGGCGAATCTAACAGATTTGGTGGGTTGTCGCCTTGGACTGACACTGCCACCTGTGCGTAGGTTTGAATGATACTTCAATAAGTATGCGAGGATCGTGCAGGGCGGCGAACCTACAGCTGAATTTTTGGTGCAATGGTTGCAGAATGTCCTGTTCTTCTTTTTTTTTTCTTTTTTTTTTCGTTTTTTTTGTTTTTCTCGGTTACAATGAAGAGTCCAGTACAAGATATAAATGGCAGAAAAGTAATAATAGGTTATACGGGCAGAGAATTAAAGGGACTAGTGTAAAATGGACTAAAAATATCACAAGGACCAGTGAATACTGGAATTGTAGGAATAATAGCAAGACCAGTTGGTACTAGAAAGCAGAAAGCCGCAAGCCTTAGACCAGTCGATACTGAAACGGCAAGGCAGAAAAGCTGGACCAGTCGGTACTAGAATGCAAAAAGTCGCAAGCCTCGGACTAGTCGGTGCTAGAATGGCGGGGCAGAAAGCTGGACCAGTCAGTACTGGAATGCAAAAAGTCGCAAGCCTCGGACCAGTTGGTGCTAGAATGGCAGGGCAAAAAGCTGGACCAGTCGGTGCTAGGAGTTGTCGGTGGGTTAACAAGTCAAGAAGTTAGTAGGTTAGCAAGTTAGCAAGTTAGTGAGGACCAGTATGTACTAGAACCAAAGGATGGTGTCAGGACTAGTATCACACTAGAATGAGTTAAGTAAAAAATTCCTCAAAGAAATAAGAAAAACTCTGTGTTTCAAGTTGGGCCTTGGCTAGTGGCTAGCATTCCCCAGTGGAGTCGTCATTCTATAAATGCAATCCCAACACGTGGCAGCATGCCCTAATTCTTTTCGTCATGGCACAAGGCGAGAAAGGAGTGGATGTTCACGTGTGGCCATCACAATTTTTAAGTTTGGCACACAAGGTATATATGATTTTATTATGATCGATTTGGTTGCCTTGGTTGTGCAATACCTTTCTTAGGGTAGTGGGACTGGCTGATACGGCTATATGGAGTCGCCACTAGGCAGGACATGGACTTTGATCTATACTGTTGGCTAAAATCCGTAAAAATGCCAAAAGATGAAAAAGACGAGGAATCCTTCGCCTAAAATGACTCATGCACTGCTCTGCACCGTCAACTCGGGGTAAGGGCCCTCGGTTATGGAAAAGGAAGGGGTTAGGCACCCTTTTCCACTCATGCAAGCGCAAGGTCTCTACTTTATGAGATTTTATTAATTTCTTTGAGGAATTTGGTTGAATCTCAGTCAATAATTTACTTGGATTAGTCTCGTTGGAATTAAACCTTATCTTACCATGGTAAAAAAGAAATGAGATAAAAATATAAAAAAAAGTAGTTTTGAATGTGTTGAACTGGGATGGAGTAGTTCTGAAGAAGCGGGGAAGAAAGGAGAAATCAAATACTCTTCTTGTGCAAAAGAGATGATTGGAAGCCCCCAGTCATACCCCCTACTCTTCACCCGAGCTGCTTTGTACGATTTCTCATTAGGGAGGTTAAACTGCGAATCTGGCATTACTAGGCTCTGGCTAAAGGCTTCGACCGCTGGTTCTCAAGGGGTTGGAGGACTACTGGTTCCATGGAAACCGCTACCCTTCCACCGCTGGTTTTGGACAAATCCATTCTCCCTCAAACCAGCCTTGATATGACTCTTGCGTGTTAGCCTGGCACCTGCCATCAATGTAACACTATGCAAATAGTGTTGAACAACAAATTTTCATCTATATATACATGCACTTGCTGATGACCGAAGACAGAGGGAACGATGGGAGAAAGGAAGTGTGAGGATACTCTAGAGGCTGAGCGATTGGTCAGTGAGTAGCTTCTGCAGGAGAAAGAGTATTCAAATCTAAAGTCAGGGAGATCTCTTAGGCCAAAGAGCTAGCATCGAAAACATAACTAGGGAGTGTTAATCTCGAGTTAAGGGTGATCAAAAGGCGTCGAAGCCTTCGCCAAAGCCTAGCAGTGCCAGATTCGCAGTTTAACCTCTCTAATGAGAAATCGTTGAAGCAGCTCGGGTGAAGAGTAGGGGGTATAATTGGGGACATCCGATCATCTCTTCTGCACAAAAAGAGTATTTGATTTCCCATTTCTTCACCGCCTCTTCAGAACTACTTCATTCTAGTTTCACACATTCAAAACTACTTTCTTTTTATCTCATTTCTTTTTTACTTTTGGTAAGACAGGGTTTAATCCCAACGAGACTAAACCAGGAGAATTATTGATTAAGATTCAACCAAATCCCCTAAAGAATTCATTAAAATCCCATAAAGTAGATATTGTGCGTTGCATGAGTGGAAAAGGGTGTCTAACCCCTTCCTTTTCCATAATTAAGGCCCTTAACTTGGGTTAATGGTGCAGATTAGTGCAGAAGTCTTTTTAGACGAGGGATTCCTCGTCTTTTTCATCTTTTAAGCGCTTCTACGGACTTTAGTCAACCGTAAAGATCAAAGCCATCTTTTGCCTAGTGGCGACTCCATACAGGTCGGTCATTCTCACCGCCTTAAGAAAGGTATTTGCACAACCCAGGCAGTCAAATCTACCATAATCAAATCATATACACCTTGCATGCCAAACCTAAAAATTGTGACGACCACATGTGAACATTCACTCCTGTCTCGCCTTGTGCCAAGACGGAAGGAATTAGGAGCATGCCACCACGTGTTTGGAGGGCGTTCACAGAATGACGACTCTACTGGGGAACGCTAACCACTAGCCAAGGCCCAACTTGAAACATGAGGTTTTTCTGACTTCTTTGAGGAATTTCTGACTTAACTAATTCCAGTGTGATACTAGTCCTGACACTGTCATATGGTTCCAGTACATACTGGTCCTCACTAACTTCCTAACTTGCTAACCTACTGACTTCCTAACTTGCTAACCCATTGAAAACTCCAATACCTGATTGGTCCAGCTTTCTGCCTCGCCATTCCAGCATTGAATGATTCAAGGCTTGCAACTTTTTGCATTCCAGTACCGACTAATCCATCTTTCTGCCCTGCCATTCCAGTACTGATTGGGCCAAGGCTTGCGGCTTTCTACTTTTTAGTATCAACTTGTCCTGCTACTATTCCTACAATTCCAGTATTCACTGGTCCTCGTGAGATTCTGTAATCCAGTTTACATTGGTCTGTTTAATTCTCTGCTTGTATAATTTATTATTATTTTTCTGTCATTTACATCTTGCACTTGACTCTTCATTGTAACTGAGAAAAGAAAAAGGAGAGAAAAACAAAAAAGACCAAAAAAAACAAAAAAAGGGAAAGAAGAATAGGACATTCTGCAATCATTGCACCTAAAAATCAGTTGTAGGTTCGCCGCCCTACACGATCCACGCATACTTATCGAAGTATCATTTAAACTTGCACATAAGCAGCAATGTCAGTCTAAGGCGACAACCCCCAAAATCCGTTAGATTCACCAAGACCACAAGACTCTTAGTCGGCCGCGTCCACCCCTTAGACGACCGAACTCGCTTGCGGACTAAACAAGTTAGAAGAAATGGTAAACTGTATCCATGCGGGAATCACACCACTGATTCAAAACATGCGACAACCCAACATCTAAGTAGGTCTCTCGGACCCGACCGTCCATCAGTTCCAACCTGCTCCCCTTAATGGAAATCGGGTTCATTTTCACAACCCACCAATCACATCTATTCAAACACCAGCATACCCTCCCCTTGAAGGGAGACTAATGACAAGTACTGGCAAAGTGCTAGTTTCTCGTCCACTTTCCTCCCCCTAATGGGAGTCAACCAGCACAGTCCTAGTCAATCTCAATCTGATCAATTCCAGTAGCATCCCCTGGTGAGAATTTTGTTTCATTTTCAGCACGATCAATCACAATAGCTACTTACGGCCCATGCATATCATTCCCACTAAACCCGCACTACTAACGGGATCACATTCCCCTTCCCGCACTCCACAACACACCAAATTCCACCAACCGACAAGCATAAGAACCTCAAAGAGATCGACCACTACGAGGCAGGCCAACCGAATGCCACAAGTCGCACTACCTCCCTTGGCCCAACCCATGGAACTCGATCGACTTTCGGAACACTTCGAGGAATAGTTAAGGGCCATGCGAAGTGAATTTCAGAAGCGACATAGGGTGGAATTTTCATCCACCAAGCTTAGGGATCTTTCTCCCTTCCCCAATGCTAAGATACCTGCAAACTTTGAGGTACCTAAGTTTCAATGGTACGATGGCACAAGATGCCCAACCGCACATCTAAAGGGATTCTGCGGCGAACTTGACGCCGTGGTAGAGGACGATGGAGTGTTGATCCGTTTGTTTCAAAAATCCCTAAGGAGGGATGCTTTAGATTGGTACACATCCATCGACTAAAATAAAATCAGAACCTAGGAACAACTGTCCCAAGCATTTGTCGATCGTTTCGCGTACAATCTAAACGCAGCACCCCGAATGTCAAATTTGGCGATCGCTAGACAAAAAAATAATGAAACATTGTCAGCCTATGTCGGGCGATGGAGGGCTATGGTCACACGAATGAAAACACCAATCGATGAAGAAGAGCAAATTTTTATGATAATTCATTCGGCCAACCCAAACATATCCGGGTATCTGATTTCATACCCTTACGCCAATTTCACCCAGCTGGTCCGTGCTAGGGAACAAGTGGAGACTAGGATAAGAATAGGCACAATTGCGCCATGGCCCCATCAGTCCACCTCCAATCAAAAAGCAAAACCTGAAGAGAAGACAGGGAGGTACGGGCATAAGTGGAGACCGAGATAAGAATGGGCACAATTGCGCCATGGCCCCATCAGTCCACCTCCAATCAAAAAGCAAAACCTGAAGAGAAGACAGAGAGGTACGGGAACAAGTGGAGACCAGAATAAGAATAGGCACAATTGTGCCATGGCCCCATCAGTCCACCTCCAATCAAAAAGCAAAACCTGAAGAGAAGACAGGGAGGTACGGAGTTAGAAATAGAGACACGACCGCTCCTCGCCTAACCGAGACCAACAATGTGGTCGCTTCAACATAAGGGGGACCGAGTGCTCCTCAACAGAACAACAGCTACCACAACCACCACAGCAAGCAGACCAGTGGAACCCACGATATGCAAACCATAACAAGCAAACTGTTGCGGCGCTGGTACCTAGGCAATTCACACCTTTGGCCCAATCATACACCAATATCTTAGCCACTCTCATCCAGAGGCAACTCTCAACGCCTCTCCACCCTAGGCCACCGCCAAACCCATTACCTGCAAACTACAAGGAGAATGAGTATTGCGCATTCCACCATGGGTATGGTCACACCACAGAGCATTGTTTTTCTTTGAAACACACGGTCCAAAACCTGATCGAACGAAACAAAATCACAGGTTGCACCCCTTGAAACCGTTGGTGCCAATGGCAACAACATACTCCAAAATCCCCTACCACAGTATTAAGCAAGTCCAGGTACCTCTAACACTCCCACCGTCAATGTCATCCCGAGAGACTATCCCCATATTTGCTAGGTAAGCTTAGCCCTAAGCTGCAGTCAAGAGTTCTCACTACTCATCTTACAAGGAGCACCGACCCCTCCTCTACTAATCTCCGAGGAAAGGTTCCTGAGTCGCGCTTCGGTCCTGCGTATCACATGCAACAAACATGGGATCAACCCTTGGTCCTACAAGGAAGGGTACATACAGCCACATCAACCAACAATTGCCACCAATCAGGGGCCCACCAGCCAGTAATTCTTATAGGGAAGGCCCCAGAGACCTCCCCTATCACAAGTCAGGTCACGTGTCATCCACCTATGGTCACGCAAGAAGGACATTCCTCCCTATTCCTCATGCCGCACAGATTCGACAGGTCTAGCCAGATAATCCAGGAAGGTTTTCCAGCACAGTCACCTCTGGTACTCCAAGGGGCACTTCCAGCCCCTCCATCAAGCCACACGACTCCCATCACTCACTCTCTATCACTTCCAGAATCTCAGCCTCCTTCGGTTCTCCAAGGAAGGATGGAATCGGTCTTAAACAACAAGGCAGTCCCATGGCATTACCCAGAATGCTCTAAAGTAGGAAACATGCAACCAAACAAGAGGTGCTTCCGAAGGAAAGTAATCAGAGGAGACCCCAATGGTCCTTTGGCCAGGATAGCATCCAAGGCTAATACCGCCTATTACATAGCCACCCAGCTTAAATCCATCCCGGCACAAATATCCATCTGGGAGCTCCTCTACACATCGCAAGCACACCGAGAGGTTTTCATGAAAACCTTAAACAATTCTTTATGATTCGAATTTTCAATCTAATACTTTGAATCTTATTGCAATTAGTTTCTTCCTTGATCTATTTGCATTACAATGACTTTCTAAGGTTGCGTTTGGTATTTGGTCGCACCAATTTCTTAATCAGTCCAATTTGGTGCAAAACATAGTGAAATTTATGATATTTGGTCTAACCAAACACATCCTAAAATAAAATCAAATAAATTGACATCCCATTTTGATCTAAACACAAAACACCCAGAATTCCAACACTAATGGTGTGAAAAATTCAAAATGATGGATAATATTTACAAATGCCAACAAAATGGGGAAAAAGAAAAAAGAAAGAAAGAAAGAAAGGAAGGAAGGAAGGAAAAAAAAAGGGGGGCCAAAGTGATTACTCATAAAGTGAAGGATTGAATTAGAAAACCGACCTGCAAGACCTCATCAAGGAACAGGGCATGTGTGAATGGGTCTCGTTTTTTCAACAGTACCCTCTGCAAGTGCCAGACAGCGACCATGATCGAATGCAGCTGATCTAAACAGCTGCCCATCCTCTGCCAAAGCCCCTCCTTTGCTTTAGACCCCCCACCAATCTGAGGCGTCCCACTCCTGTGTATCCCACCTGGACCAAAATTCCCTGACGATGCCACTGATATAGCTTTCATATCCAAAGCAGAACTCAAGCTCTTCACGGCCTGGTTCCTGTACTTGTTAATCAATCCGTCCACAGTCGATCGCAGTTCCCCCAAATTGTAGAAAACCTGCAGACCACTGCCAACCTCAGCCTGATTCAGGCCCTCCATACCTCTATCCAAAACCTTCATCCCCTCCGCTCGGAGCTGGGTCCCAGTCTCCGCCAGCCACACCATCTCCTCATCGACAACCGAGATCCCCGAGAGCCCATTCTCCTTGCACAGGCTCTCAATCTCACGATGCAGCTGTGCAGCCTTGGCAAGGTCCAATCTCTCGGACTCAGCCCCAGCAGAGGCCATCAGATCCTTGAGCTTCTTCGACAGCCGGATGACGCGGACAGTGGACTGAAGGAGCTCGGCAGTTGCGTGGAGGTTGGAGAGCTGGACAGTCTTCGTACGGATCTGTCGGTGGGGATCAGCGATCTCGAGGCGGATGCGACGGACGGAGGATTGGAGGGTGGAGATGCCGGATCGGACGACGGAGAGGGCGGACTCGGCGTCTTTGAGGGAGGAGAGCTGAGCGAGGAGGTCAGTCATGGCGGGAGAGAACTTCGGAGCGGAGCTGCTTCTCGAGAAGGCGGATGCCGTCCTCGAGCTTCTCGGCACGGGCAGCAGCGGAGCCAGAACTGAGGGCTTGGGAGGAGAAGCGAGTGGAATCGAAGTCGGAGGAGAGGAAGACGGAGAAGACGGGATCGGAGGAGAAGGCGTCGAGAGCGGAGGAAGAAGCAGATGGAGTAGATGTGGTGGTAGTAGTGATAGAAGGGAGAGTAGATGAGCGGTCTTTGAAGGTGGAGAGCCGTTGGAGAGGGGAAGATGGGACAGATGGACGGTGGAGAGGTGGAGACGAAGCAGCTGCTGCCATGGATGACAGCGAGGTGGGGTGTGGGTTGGAGCCTGGAGGATGAGAGAGAGGGAGGTTGGGCGTGGGTTGAAGCTTGGGTGAACAGGTGCGTGGGATGGAAATTGGAAGATCATGGGTCGTCCGCTGGGGTGGGCCCATCATAATGTTTATTTGAGATCCATCCCGACCATTCAGTGCATCAACCCACTTTAGGCCCGGGCTAAAGTATCAGCCCCATCCATAATCCACATGAACCACGCGATTGCAAAGAGTGTACAGGGAAAACACATCTAATGGTTCAAGTCGATTTCATCTGATCATCAACTGTGGGTCCAGTAAAAATCAAGGGTGGACCTCTCTCTCCCCAACTATTTCGTTAGGTTTGGTCCACATGAATCTCTTCTGTTTTTGCTCTGGACCCAATGGGTGACTGAGGCATATGATGGTTGGAGTGGATTTGACAACAGAGGTCCCTGAAGATTGGTTTTTCATATTTGAAACAATTGGGTGATCCACTCTCATCATCAGACACCTAATTCCCCTCTACGCCCAGTGGTAAAATTTTTAAAAAAATAAAAATAAAAAAAATTCAAGCTGACATGTAATTCGAGCCCCACTAAAGGAAAAGGTTGGGAGAGATTAGTCCACCCTTGATGTTTAGGCTTGATTATATAAAATCTACTCCAATTATTAGATTCCACGACAAGATTTAGGAAAGCGGCCCATGAGCGATTTAGGTGGGCCACATTGAAGGAGACAGTTTAGAGGATGAGCTTTGCCCTGTATGCTATTTCCAATTGTATGGTCCACCTGAACTATAGATAGAGCTAATTTTTGAGCCTTGGATCTAACACAGGTAACCTCTGGTGGTTGGGGTGGATCTTTTTATAAGGGCCTGTTTGGATCATAAGTTGCTTGTGATAAGTTATTTATGCCACAAGTAGCTTATCGTAGTTTTTGGTTATTAAGAAAATGAGTATGTTTGGTAAACAACATACTTATTAGCTTTAAGAAAGAAAGTAGAAAGGTTTGTTTAATTTTCCAATTTTTTTATCCATTTCACCAATACATAAAAATTCATTTTTTCAATGTATAATGAATAGTATTTGGTTTGAATGAATATACTTTATTCAATGAATAGATGACGATACTCATCTTTTTCATTGAATAAACCATCATAGGTTTGCCCGGGATTTATAATAATATCCGGGTTATCTCGGCGTTAGCGGGGAGGTAGAATTCTCACCAGTAGGTACGTTTGGGATTACCCGAACCGGTTTAATTGACCGATAACGACACTAAGTTCGGATCGTACTTATTACTCGTCCGAAATTAAAATGCTAACTCGAAGTAAGAGTCTGGATTATCAGGTCGGGTTCCGTTCGATCCGGGTTTTCGAGTTACCCGATCAGATCCAGATCGGGTAAATGTCGTGCTCTTATAACTGGTTTATTACATAAAACTATAATACCATATCACACTACCAGGTACGTACGTGCGTGGTCACTTAGAAGTTGACCTATGTACTTAAATGTGCTTGACCAGCTTCTTAAGTGTGGCTAATATAGACAGTGAGTAAGGTTGATATTGGAAAATGTGTCCAATTTAAGTAAATGGATCAAGTTTGGAGTAGACACTACCTAAGGTGCCCATGTAATTATTAGCCAGATGACCTGATTGAACCCAGAGCAATAAATGAATAAATGATGAATTGATACATGCACACAGTGTATGTACGTGCTTAACATAAGAGCATGTATCCATATTTAGCCTCATATTCCATTCTAAAACCCAGTGTTGTGACGGGCCAAGTAGGGTAATCCAAACCGAACCAATTACAATTAAATGGGTCTTGCATGGGAAATAACAATAAAAAAGATATTCAAAATAGATAAATTAGTAGAAAATAAAGCCTCACACCTGTTGAGATGATTGTGAAAGTAGTACTCCTGAGGAAGGTAAAAATCATATTTTTGTTGATGATGCGTGAATTAGGCTGTTCTCTTTGAGATAGTTCTGATCACATCTTGGTGGAATATCTTTGGTGTAAAAGGTGTGTAATGTGCTATCTCCGTTACACAATTGGGCAATGTATGATCTCAACAACGTGCACATGTCGTATGAAAACCAACACTAAAAACACTATCACACCTTTGTACGTTCAGAGGGAAGAAAGAAAGGAAACATTATTGAAAAGAGAGAAAGAGGCAATGTGTAAAACCCAATAAACAGAGGATGTGAGATCCAGGACCATTTTTCTTCTTCTTCTTTTTTTTGTCCATCCATTGCGCCTTTTATGTAACTTGGGTGTATCTCACCAACTCGACACCTCACAACCTCTTGTTTTTCAGTGAACGGACTGCTCGTGCCACTGGTGAGAGTAGATCTCTATCCTCAGTGAGCAATTGAATCCTCTCATGTGCTGAAAATATATCCTATCTAGATTGGTCTCTTACAACAGCATCTTTCATAGTAATTCAAATATCTGTGCCCATCTTTCTTTAGTTTCACTAGGCTCTACGTTTCTTTAATTTGAGGGCTCATTTTAGAAGTCTATAATGACAATTTGGTTGCCTTGATGTGCCTTGGAGCATACTTTTACCTTGTGTAGTTCTTAAAATCCTAAGCTAGTTTGATGGTTGAGCCCAAATTATAAGCAAGGGGCATTGCACTGTTGTCTTTAAGTTGGTTGGCATTTCTTTTGCCTTGTCTAATTGCATCGTTTTCTCAAATGAGCTTGCTACTTGTTTATCTTCATTTACTCTCCGTTGATAATGACGCTCTTTTATTTTGGTGTTGTTTTATTTTGGTTTGGAGTTTTTTTTCTTCCTCTTGCTTGTTAGATGAGTTGGAGAAAAAAGTGTAGTGTGTGAGTAATCTAGGGTTCAATCATGAGTTGTGTTACCTTGAAAATAAATAAATAAATTCTTCTCTTCATTAGGGTTAAAGGAATTATATTGCCTTTAACACTTAATTTATGAGTTTTTTTTCTTTGGAGACGAAGGAATTTTTTTTTACCAATAGAGGTTCAATTGTCCAAAATTATAAGAGCAAGAAAAACCCACACTCTTAAGCTAAGAAAGTAGAAAATAAAGAGAAAAATGACAATAAAATAAATAAAGTCTACACCACAAGCAGGGAAAAAAGAAAAGTCCACACTCGGAGCCAATGATGAAAGTAGGAACTGACGCTTCAAGCTAAGGGGTGTTTGATAGCTAAGAAATGAAATAAAATGAATGTAAATAAGTCATGATTGCTTACCTTCTTATTTCCTCATAAATGTATGTTGTCCTAAAAAGTCTTACACTGGGTTGATGGGATTTTCCTCCTCTAAGTGTGGTCAGGCGCCCGGACCAAATTGTGGCCGGGCGACCGAAATTCCTCCAGATGAGGCTCATGTTGCTGGACTATTTTTCAAACAGCCGGGCGCCCGGCGATCTGGTGACCGAGCGCCCGATGCCCTGGCCAAGCACCTGACCATGTTGGTCCGAGCGCCCAATATTCGATTTTCTCAAGTTTTCTCGCTGGACCGTTTTTGGCCTGGGTGGGCGTCTGGCGGTCTGGTGACCGGGCGCCCGACCCTAGCGCAGACTACTTGTACGCAGTTTCCTTATTGGGCTCCAATTCCTCCAGTTTCCTGCTTAAGGGGTTCCAAATCGGGATTAGGGCATCCCATTAGTGTGTTTGCACATCCAAGGTGAGAGAGAGAGAGAGAAAATGAGGAAGAGAGAAAGAGGAAGCTTGTAGAAGGGACAAGTTACTCGAAGAGGAGTTATTATACGCAACCAGTCGTCTCAGCGCTTCTACATCCTCGGGATCGGTGAGATCGCTCTACTCTTGTTATTCTCTTACTGTTTATCCACTCCTATATGAGTGAAGAAGTTTGATCCAAGCGGTGTGTGCTTGTGATCGATTGTAACAGTTCCCTGAGATAGTGGATTGTTGATCTGGACTATGTCCCGTGGTTTTTGCCTCTTTTGAGGGTTTTCCATGTAAAAACTCCTTGTGTCGTGTGGTTGATGTTTATTCTTGATTATTGCATTATCATAGTCCATAATTCTAGTGCATTAGGGGGCGAGATTTAAAAGTTTGTGTGAAATACACCCAACAAAGTGGTATCAGAGACAGGTTGTTTGAACGGAGTGGGTTCGATTCTGAATTATGGAAGGTGGCTCATCAAGGATGATCAGCCTCAATGGTTCTAACTAGACCATATGGAATGCTAAGATGGAGGACTTGCTCTATTGCAAGGACCTATATGCTCCGATCTTAGGCATATCGGCGAAGATCAAGGATATGCCTGACGATGATTGGAATAAGTTGGACCGGAAGGCGGTGGGGTTTATTAGACAATAGTTGGACGATTCCGTATTCCACCATGTGTCTATGGAAATCTCAGCCGCTAACCTATGGCAGAAGTTACAAGGGTTGTATGAGAGGAAGACAGCCAGCAATAAGATATTCCTGATAAGACAACTTGTGAATCTCAAGTTCAAAGATGGTGGTTTTCGTAGCTGAACACAGGAATGAAGTCAGCAACATACTTGAACCAGCTCTCCGCCATGAAGATGGTCCTGGATGATGAACTTCAGGCTTTGCTATTGCATAGCTCATTGCTTGACGGTTGAGAGACATTGGTGGTGTCTTTGAGTAACTTCGCACCAAACGGAAAGGTATCCATGGAACAAGTAACAAGTTGTCTCTTCAATGAGGAGACAATGAGGAAAGTCTCTGGGGCCTGCTCAACAAAAAGCCCTGTGACACAAGATCGGGGGGGAGGAAAGAACAGAAAGAGCAGAAAAGCCCGAGATAAATCAAGAGGCAAGTCAGTTGCCAGGAAAAATGTTAAATGCTAGAATTGTGGCAAGAATGGCCACTATAAGCATGAATGTCACAAGAAGAAGAGTAACAAGAAGGGTAAAGGAAAGGAGAAGGAAGATTAATCGGATTCTACTGCGGTCGTCTTAGATGGTGACGTTGTTGTTATTCGTTCAGCAGATCACGATATTTGTCTCACGGCTTCAAGTCAGGACACCGATTGGGTGATAAACTTGGGAGCCTCGTTTCATACGACTCCACGCATAAATTTCTTCACAAGCTACAAGTCAGGTGACTATGGGACAGTGAATATGGGAAATTCTGGTGTTTCGAATATCGTAGGAGTCGGTGATATTTGTTTGAAGACCGATGTGGGCTGCACATTGGTTCTCAGGGATGTGAGACACATTCCAGACCTTCGCCTCAACTTGATGACAACGGGAAGGCTGGATGATGATGGTTATGAAAGCCGATTTGTTAGTGGGCGCTGGAAGCTCATCAAGGGTTCAATGATCGTAACCGGAGGAAAGAAGTGTCGCACCCTTTACAAAGCAAGTGTCAATGTGTGCAAGGGTGGGTTGAACGAAGCGGAAGATTCAGCTACTGACATGTGACACAGGCGTCTAAGCCACATCAGTGAAAAAGGGCTTCAGCCTACTAGCAAAAAAGTAGCTCCTTCCAGACGTGACAAGTATACCTCTCAAAACCTGTATTGATTGTTTATTTGGAAAACAGCATAGAGATTCTTTTGTTCAAACTGCTTCTCATATTAATAAAGTACATACATTAGATTTGGTTTGTTCTGATGTTTGTGATCCTATGAAGACAAAAACCTTGGGTGGGGCATTGAATTTTGTCACCTTTATAGATGATGCATCTAGGAGGGTTTGGGTATATGCTTTGAAATCCAAGGACGAGGTCTTTGGTGTGTTTAAATTGTTTCATGCTATAGTCGAGAAAGAGACAGGCAGACCATTGAAGTGCATCCGCACTGATAATAGTAGTGAATACATAGGTGACTTCCATGAGTATTGCAAGTAACTAGGTATACGGCATGAACAGACAATTCCCAAGACCCCCCAGCATAATGGTGTGGCTGAGCGAATGAATCGCACCATTGTAGAGAGAATCAGATGCATGTTATCCCATGCTAAGTTGTCCAGGATGTTATGAGGAGAAGTAATGCATACAGCAGGTATATTTGATAAACAGGTCTCCATCAGCCCCGTTGAATGGAGAAGTACTTGAGAAGGTGTAGACTGGACGCGATCCATCGTATAGTCATCTCAGGGTGTTTGATGCAGGGTATCTGTTTACGTACCAAAGGACGAGAGGTTCAAGCTCAATATAAAGATCAAGCAATGTGTGTTATTAGGGTACGGTGATGAAAAGTTTGGTTACAGGTTGTAGGATCTAACCGAGAAGAAGCTCGTTAGGAGCAGAAATGTGGTTTTCATTAAAGATCAGTGTATAGAAGACATTGAAAAGTCACAGAAGAACCCAACCCAGTTCAGGTGAACTGAAAAACATGGATCCGATTACTCCTCCTGTGGTGCTTGATGACGGGGGAGTACGGCAAAGTGCAGAGGATGAGGGAGTCCCCATAGAAGATGGACAGGGGGAGCACCCCAACTTGATCCACCTGTTAAGCCACAGGTAAGGAGGACATCAAGGGACAGACATCCATCCAAGAAGTACTCACCGCATGAGTATATTATGCTCATTAATGGGGGAGAGCCAAAAGACTATTCTGAGGCTCTGGCCAACAAACATAAGGGGGAGTGGTTGAAAGCTATGCAAGAGAAGATGGAATCCTTGCATAAGAATCACACCTATAATATGGTGAAATTGTCTAAGGGCAAGAAAGCTCTGAGCAACAAGTGGGTGTTCAGAAAGAAGAATGAGCAGAAGAATTCACAGACAAGATATAAAGGCCAGACTTGTGGTGAAAGGGTTTGGTCAGAGCAAAGGAATAAACTTCGAGGAGATATTCTCATCGGTGGTGAAGATGACATGCATACGGGTGTTGCTTGGGTTGGCGGCTAGCATGGATCTGGTGATAAAACAGTTAGATGTCAAAACTGCCTTTCTCCATAGTAATCTGGAAGAAGAGATCTACATGCGTCAACTAGAGGGGTTCGAAGTCAAGGGTAAAGAGCATGTGGTGTGTAGGCTTAAGAAGAGCTTGTATGAGTTGAAACAAGCTCCTAAGTAATGGTACAGGAAGTTTGACTCGTTCATGTTAAAGCATGGATATGACATAACGGAGTCGGACCACTGTGTGTTCACTTGCAGGTTTTCAGATGGTGATTTCTTAGTTCTGTTATTGTACGTTGATGACATGCTCAACATTGGAAAAGACATCAAGAAGATTGACAGGCTGAAACAGGAGTTGGGCAGGTCGTTTGCGATGAAAGACTTTGGCTTGACCAAACAAATCTTAAGAATAGAGATAACCGGTGACAGAAGCAGTATGAAGCTTTGGTTGTCACAAGAGCGGTACATTGAGAAAGTCCTAGAGCGGTTTAACATGAATGCAGCGAAGCCGGTCAATACTCCACTGGAAAGTCACTTCAAATTGAGCGACAAGCAGTGTCCCAAGACGAAGGCGGAAGTAGAAGAGATGCGGAAGATACCCTACGCGTCAGCGGTAGGAAGTTTGATGTATGCTATGGTGTGTACGCGCCCAGACATAGCATATGCGGTTGGTGTTGTCAGCCGGTATCTTACCAATCTTGGCAAAGAACATTGGGCATCGGTGAAGTAGATATTACGATATCTGAGAGGCTCATCTAGGTTGAGCTTATGCTATGGTGATGGAAAATCTGTGTTAGAAGGCTACACAGATGCAGATATGGCAGATGACATAGACTCCAAGAAGTCTACATCGGGGTTCATGTTCATGTTCGCAGAGGAAGCGGTCTCTTGGCAGAGCAAGCTACAGAAGGTTGTAGTATTGTTGACGACAGAGGCCGAGTACATTGCGGTCATAGAGGCATGTAAAGGATGCTTTGGATGAAGAGGTTCCTATAAGAACTCAGCCTAAAGCAGGAGGAGAACGTGGTCTATTGCGATAGCCAAAGTGCTATACACTTGAGCAAGAATCCACGTCAGCATTCAAAGTCGAAGCACATAGAGATTCGGTATAACTAGATTAGGGATATTTTGGAACAGAATGTGTTACAGTTTGAGAAGGTCAATACGGACGATAACGGGTCAGACATGATGACCAAGGCTTTGCTCAAGGGCAAATTTGAGGTTTGTAGAAACTTGGCTGGTTTGAAGAAGACAAATTTCTCCTGAGTTAGAAAGGGGGAGATTTGATGGGATTTTTCTCCTCTGGGTGTGGTCGGGCGCCTGGACCAAATTGTGGTCGGGCGACTAAAATTCCTCCAGACGAGGCTCATGTTGCTGGATTGTTTTCCAAACAGCCGGGTGCCAGGTGGTATGGTGACCAGGGCGCCCTATACTCTGGCCGGGCACCTGACCATGTTGGTCCAAGCGCCCGATATTCGATTTTTCTCAAGTTTTCTCGCTGGACCGTTTTTGGCCTGGGCGGGGTGCCCAGCGGTCTGGTGACCGGGCGCCTGACCCTGCACGGACTGCTTGTACGCAGTTTCCTTATTGGGCTTTAATTTATCCGGTTTCCTACTTAAGGGGTTACAAATCGGGATTAGGGCATCCCATTAGTGTGTTTGCACATCCAAGGTGAGAGAGAGAGAGAGAGAAAAAAAGAGGAAGAAAGAAAGAGAAAAGAGAGAAAGAGGAAGATTGTAGAAGGGAGAAGTTGCTCGAAGATGAGTTATTCTGCGCAACTGTCGTCTCAGCGCTTTTACGTCATCGGGATCGATGAGATCGCTCTAGTCTTGTTATTCTTTTATTGTTTATCCACTCCTACGTGAGTGAAGAAGTTTGATCTAAGCGGTGTTTGCTTGATATCGGTTGTAACAGTTCCCTGAGATAGTGGATTGTTGATCTGAACTAGGTCCCGTGGGTTTTACCTCTTTTGAGGGTTTTCCACGTAAAAACTCCTTGTGTCGTGTGGTTGATATTTATTCTTGATTATTGCATTATCATAGTCCATAATTCTAATGTATTGGGGGGTGAGATCCGAAGGTTTGTGTGAAACACACCCAACATGGATAACGTGCTATGTATCAAAATCCTATGAGCCCCACCATGATGTATGTCTTATATCCACACATCCATTTACTTCATCCAAAGCTAAAGTGAGGCGGATCTAAAGTTCAAGTGGGCCATAATAAAAATAATTACGTCTGCCATTGAAACTACTATTATCCATGGTGTGGTTCACTTGGTCTTTGGATTTGTCTCATTTTTTTACTCATGTCCTAAAATGATTTGAAAGGATGAATGGGTGGTGTGGATATAACACATACATCATGGTGGGCCCCATAGAGTTTTGATTTGAAAAGAGGTTGAAATTTATATTATTTTTGGAGTGGAATTCTATCTTTCTATTAAATAGGTGTAAAAATCATTATTATGCATTTACTTTTTCTATCAAACAGGTGTAAAAATTATAATTATGCATTTACTTTTATTTACATGTCAGAATTGTATTTTATCTACATTATCCATCTATTTTGCCACATTTCATAGCATGAGCAAAAAAGAGAGGTAAATCTATATATTAGGTGGACCATGCCACATAAAGGAATGGGGATTGAACACCTACCATTAAAAATTTCACAGCCACTATTTGCCATCCAACCTATTCACGAGTTCACCCAAACCCGTGGATAAAGGAAAAACACAAATATCACCTTGATCCAAAACTTTCGTTACCCAAGAGATTTTTGACCTCCAGAACCCAGTTTCCTGTGGCATGGTCCAACTGAAATTTGGACCTGCCACGTTGTTGGGCTCATACTCAAAATAAGCGGGAAAATGGATGGACGGCGTGGATAAAACACACACATAATGGTGGGCCAGAGTGCTCCGACCACAACCGACTTCGTTGCTGGAGGGTTACTAGCGAATCCGAGTCGCCATTGCCATCCTTCCCTCCACAGGGAGGTGACGATGAACTCCCGCGCATGTTAGCTGTCCTTTGAAAAACCAGAACCTCTCTTAGAAAGAAAGCAGCAGGAGGAGGAAAAAGGAGGAGGAAGAGATGGACGTCCTGTTCGGGTCGATCGACGTCCGAGATCTTCTCTCGACCCAAGACCTAGAACCTACCTCCCCTCTCTCTGCCCCAGATCTCCGCCTCCTCATCGACCGTCTCAATCTCCGCTCTCTCCACATCAAGCAAAACGCCCTTTCCTATCTCTCTTCCCACCACTCCCATTTCTCCCACCTCCTTTCCCTCTCCTCTCTCACCTTCTCCAAAACCCTAGATCTCTCATCCGACCTCTCCTCCCTCCTCTCTCTCCTCTCCGACACTTCTCCCCTCGACGTCGAAATCCGCCATCTCGCCAATCAGATTTCCTCCAAAAGGAGTGAGCTGGAGGAGCGCAAGGAGGCGCTGCACCTCGTCCGCTGCATATCGGCTTTGATCGGACGGCTGGGATCAGCGAGGGAGGATTTGAGGGGCGGCATGCTGGTTGAGGCTGCAGAAGCCGTGCGGGATTTGAAGAAGGCGTTTGGGGTCCCCGGATCGGACCACGAGAAGGAGGATGGCACTCTGCCGCCGGTATTTCGGCTTTTGCGTGCGGAGTGGATGGAGTGCTTCGATGAGGTACCGGTCTAGGGATTTTTGTGAATTCTGCAAGTGTTGAGTTGTTATATCTGGGCCGTCTATTCAGTTGGTTTCAATGTTCGTGGGCCAGTGTTGTAACCAATTTCATCAGTGGCCTACAATGGAATCTGGGTTGATTTGTAATAAGAAAAAAGTCAAATTTTTTCTCTAGACTGTCCACCTGGTGGGACCGACGTTGGATTGCTTGTGCCTTGCAAGGTTCTTTTTTATCAGGTGATCCTAAGTGGCCATTGATGGTTGCGAAATGGATTTCTTGTGCCTTGTGCTTGTTGTTCTGCTTTGGCGCTACCTCAGCATCTTTTTTAATGAAGGCTTTTGGTATCTTTCAAAAAAATAAAAAAGTCCGTGACAAGAGAAGCCAACTGTTGTGTAATTATGGTCATCTCATTGGTTTGATTCTGACATAGTGGCAGATGTAGATTGTTTTGGGTGTGATGGACAGTGCAGATCAGTGATCACTGCCATTGCATCCTGTACATGCCATTTGCACTGGATTGTTTCTTTTCCTTTTCCCTCACGGGGTTTGGATTTTTATTTATTTTTTTATTTTCAGGTTCAAGAGGTTCTTGCAAGGATTATGGAAAATGCAGTTACATTCGAACCAGAAAATGGGAGAGTGAGAGTGAAGTTACAATTGACAGTGGGTGAAATCGAAAGTGTTGAGCTTCGTACTGTTTTAACGGCAATGGATGTGAGTTCTCTGTAAGCTATTTCTTCTTTAGCTCTTTGCATTGTCATGTCTTTTGAAAGGATAACGGAATTTATTAAAAACTAAAGCAGAGGGAAATAACTCCCAATGCAAAGATAAGGGCATAAGGCCCCGGAGATTGCTAAGGCGAGCGCCTTTGGACTGGAGTCTTTGGTTGAGGGGGTAAAATGAAATGTTTAACACCCCAGGCAGAGATCTAATCTCTTTGACATTAAAATCCATGTTCGAGGGGTAGTCCTTAGCCCCTTTGACCCAGCAGTAGACTTTTGTATTGGGCACATCACTGATAGTGGACATCAGGCCGAATTGATTATGGACAGGACAATACAAACTGCCTCCCTGATTGCGATCACCACCGCTTCAGACCAGAAATTGCTTTGGCTGGGGCAGAGAAAAATGAATTGGCATTGTTTTGATGGTTGATACTTCAACCTAGTCTTAATCTGTTGGAAGAAAAATACACAACAAGAACTTGTGAACTGAGAAAGAAAGGGCAGAAAACTGTTTGACTTTTCTCTTCCCAAAGAGGCTTATAAATTATAAAAAATCCTAATTGAACCTTTATCTATCTCTAATATGGGCCAATGATGACTTTTAGTCACAACTCTACTTCTTCTTTGTCGTTTTTTTTTTTTTTAATTTTTTATTTTTAAACTCAAACAAGATTTGTAGGCAAGCTGGTTGTGGCAGCGCTTTCACTAAGTTGGATGCCTGTAAAATTTTTAGTTGTAAACACTTCACACCTGAAAAGAGTTTCAGGTGCAAACTGATTTACATGCTATCGTGTTGGCTTTTAAGTGGTAAAGTGTTTTCAAGTAAATGGTTTTAGTGTTTGGCTAACTTGTAAAGTGATCGCAATGTATAAAGTGGGTAGTCACCGAGGTATTCAAAAACTGCTACGTAATGATAATGGTGCTAACTGTTACATGTTACAAGGCTGTAATGATATAGAAAAAAAACTTTAATGGTCTTGTAACGGTTCATTATGGGGCTGAAATAGTTTTAAGCAAAAAAAGAAAAAAAGAAACCGTAACGGCTGTTATGGCCTGTATCGTAACTAGAACATTAACAGGAATACTTGGTATTCACACCACAGAGCTTGGGGTGGTAAATCCTCCTAAAACCTTCAAATCACATAAAATGTGCTTGAATTTTTTGGCCTTAGGAGAGCATCAAGGGACACATGCTGGATAGATTAGATGTCCTGCACCTATTGCAATGGGCCTTACACGCAATCTAGTAGTTCTTTATTGGTGGGCGTCCAATTGCAGCTGTTCCTTGTCTTGTGGTTTACTTGATGATCCATTGGCCTAATTTCTTTGGGACATAGGAGAGCATTAAGGGGTGCACATGATTGGTGATTTGATGTACTAGACAAATTATGGTGGGCCCTACACAACACACGTGTGTATCAACCACCATGCTTTGCTATGTCTAGTATCTTTTTAGGTGTAAATGCTTCATTGTAATATGAAACATAGCTTTTCTCTTGAAGAAGGGGAGTTTACCTATATAGTGTTTACAACTTGTAAACACGTTACAGGAAAATTTTACCATTGAAACACCAACTTTATAAGTGTTTGCCTATAAACCCATTATTATTAAGGATTTTACAAGCATCCAAACTACCCATAGAACCTCGAATGGCTTGGTGTGATTGGGCAACACCAATGACCGGTTCCTCCATGTTTGCCTCCTTGAGATTGTAATGCTGCTTGACAATGCCCATAGATGAAGTGCTTCGTTCTAGATCAATTCTTTGCTGCAATTGCTTCAATCCACACCCTCGGTGAAAAACTATAATACACACCAAGGAATCAATTATCTATCTATTGATAGAAAGGCATAGATCTCTATCTGGATCTATCTCCATATCTAAATATGGAAGAACCTTAACCTAAAGGGTATAACCAACAAAGGCGTCTTCCTCGCCCCCGATAGGGAAAGATTCCCTTGAGAACTAGGGGGGCGTTTGACGCATGGTATTAGATGGGATTAGGTGGCATGGAATTGCATTTGGTTCCATGCAAATTCCATATGATGTTTGGGGAGGATGGGAGGCTTGGGATTAGGTGGGATGGAATTGCATTTGATCCCATGCGGGATTTTCGTGGGATTTCAAAATCCCACACACGTGGGCCCCGCATTGATGCATGTGTTTTATCCATGCCGTCTATCCATATAAGCCCTTTATATATGACCCTGTGGTTATACTTATACACATGTACAAGTGACTGACATCCGTTGTGAATTTGGTCCGTTGATTATAATTCCATGGTCCACCAAACGGGATTTCACTTAATCCAATGTTTTTCCCATAGTAAGAATTTGATCCCAAACATGGGATTGGATGGTGAAAATACCATGCTATTACCAGACATGTAATCATTGTGCAATAAATGATGTTAATCCCACCTAATACCATTCCATTCCTTTTCCTCGCTTTGCGAGCTTTCTAATAAATTTAGTTGCCTTTCAAAAAAAAAAAATACCATTCCATCCCTTCTAATACCATACGCCAAACATGCCCTAAAGGAACTCAAAGCGTTGAAGGCTAAGACTAGAAAGATCAATCTATGGGTTCAAATATTCTGTTCAATATTAAATGATAGTAATGACTAACAACTTAATGAGAAGAATCCCTTGGCAGAAAACCTTCAACTACTGTTTCCTCTATGATTGCCTCCTTGAGATCGTTGAATGCCCCTAACAATGCCCATAGACGAAGTGCTTCTTTTCAGATCGATTCTTCGCTACAATAGTTTCGATCCACCCCTTTGGTGAAAAATCGTAATATGCCCATAGGAATTCCTCCCAACTAATGGGTTATTTGAATGCTTGTAAAGTCCTAATTGCAAAGGCCAAAGAGTTTACAAGTAGGTGTTTGGATAGAAAATTTGCCTGTAAAGTGTTTATAAGTTATAATTACTTTATAGGTAAAGTCTCTTTTTTCCTAGGCAAAAATCGATGTTTCAGATTATAGGTGAATTCTTTACACCTAAACAACACTATACATAGCAGATCACGGTGGTTGATAAATGTCCATGCAGTGTGGGGCCCCACTATGATGTGTGCAATTCATCCAATCTGTCCATCATGTGCATCTCTTAATGCTCTCCTATGACCCCTTAAAAAAGGCCGATTGATAATCAGGTGGGCCACATGATATGAAATAGTTGCGATAGGATGCTCACCATTAAAAACCTTCTAGTTTATGCATGGGGTCCATTGTGATGGATGCAGAACATCCAATCCGTCCAACATGTGCAACGCTCTCCTAGGGCCCCAAAAAATTAAGCTCCTTTTTATGTGATTTGAAAGTTTTGGTGGGATTTCCTGGTCCATGCTCTGTGTTGTGAATACCCACTTTACACATTGTAAGCACTTTACATGTTAGCCAAGCACATAAACTGTTTATTAGCAGACACTTTACTGCTTCAAAATCAAACAGGATAGGGTATAATCAATTTACACCTGAAATTCTTTTCAGGTGTAGAGTGTTTACAACTTAAAATTTTATAGGCATTCAAATGAATAGAAAAGGTTTCCACTAGAATCCTGCAAAAAGCTCTGCTCGAGGAATGTGGGTCCCCGATTGTGTCTTGAAGTATTTAGGTGACAACCTGTACTGTACGGAACTTCTACCTGAACTGAAGATCATCTCTATTTCAGCGTGGAGGAACTCACCGTGTATTTCAGACAATTTGAAATGAGAACGCAGGAATATGTAATCTAGATGCCCAAGCTACCATGGCAACTCGAGGAAGCAATGGAAGATGTGCTTGATGATTAGATTGTGTCCCCTTGATGAGGCTGGTGTTAGAAATTCCTGGTAAAATGGAAGGGTTGATGGATATCTGTTGGAACACATATCTTTGGTGAAATTTTCAGATACATCAAATTAACTTGATGGAGTTGAGTTCTTCAAAACCTGGGCCAATAGATGGCAACAATTGGATGGTTAAATAGATAATAACCAGTTCTTCATATTCAAAAAGCTATGTTAGATGTCAAAATTATTGGATCAATGTGATTTTGTAGTTATGAACCATCCACAAAAGGTCCCGTCATTTGGTGCTCCGGATTAACTTGCATGTATACCACATGTAAGCTGGTAAGTTGCCACTGATTGGAAAATACATATAGTCATCCAACTGTAAGGGCCTGCTTGTTTCCCAATTCACTAGGGTAAATCTCAGTAAATAGGTAATAATTACTTATCAAGGTAATTTCCAAACATTTTGAGGTTGACATTGACGGGTTGCTTTTTAACACTAAAATCGAGAAAGGTGTGAATTTCATATGGGGCCTATTGTGATGTGTGTGGCTTATCCACGCCATCCATCCGTTTTGTGAGCTGATTTTATGGCATGAGCCCAAAATTGAGGCAAATCCAAAGCTCAAGTGGACCACGCCACATGAAACAGTGGGTTGAACGACTATCGTTAAGAACCTTTTACGACCACGATTTCCTAAGGTGTGGGCCACTTGAGCTTCGGATCTGCCTCATTTTTGGGCTCATGTCCTAAAATGTTCCGATAAAATGGATGGACGGCGTGGATATGTCAAATACATCATAGTGGGGCCCATGAATGGACATCAAATAGCTTTTGTAGGGAGGAAATAGCATGTATTTACCACCTCAATCAAACGGCTAACATTTGCAATGATTATTCATTTACGCCCTTTTACATGCATTTACAACAAAACAAATAGGCCCTAAGTCTATTTGTTGTTGTATCCAAGATTCATTCTGTGAGATATCCTAATCTCTAGACATCATTGCGTAATATTTGTTCCATAAGAAGTCTTTCTACTTGTGCGCCCTAGTGAAGTAGAAATTTTAAGGCCAAGGTTATGTATAGAGTCCTCAGGCTTGAGCTTGTACAAGTGAGGCCCCGAGATCTCTAATATTTCTTAATCTCTGGAATCTTTGAATCTCTAAATATTAGTAAGTAATGTTCGTTCCAAAGAAGTCTTTCTTTCTTTCTTTTTTAAAATGATAGAAGTCTTTCTATTTTTGCTCACTAGAAAATAGAAAGCACTATCGTGTATTTGATTAAAAAAGTTGACACATTAGGGCCAAGGTTTTGAATGGTCCTTGGCATGGATTTGAAAATCGATTAATTATCGGCCGTATCGTAACCATGCCGATCGACCTGTTACGTGATATGATGGTGAACCATTTTGTTTAAAGAAAGGACCATATCGGCTGCTACTAAGGGTGGCAATGAGCAGAGTAGCCAGCTCGACCTGGTTTTGTGCCAGGCTTGGAAATACTAGCTTGGTTTGTGGGTTGTACATGGCTAGATCAATCTTTGGGTCGGGCTAGCCCGATCTGGCCTGGCCTGGCCTGGCCTGACCCAACTTTATATGTACATGTCTTACATCATACAGATAGGCCATTCCAATTCTTGTTTAGGGAACCCATCCATCTTGAACATAGTCTATTGGTTTCATTCTCTAAAATGTCTATGTTTTTGTGCATCTCCGACTTGATCAATTGATAGATTAGGAACGTTCAAGTGGAAAATAGGGATCTTATCAACTTTTAGGCTGCATTGGGCCGGATCTGGTCCAGGCCCAACCATTTGGGGCTTGGACCTTGAGTCTTAAGTGTCGGGCTAGGCTTGGGCGTAGCTTGGCCCCATCCAAACTTGGCCCACTGCCACCCTTAGCTGACATAGGGCGGTTCATGCCATATCAACATCAATACGGGTTGACATGGCCATAAAGAGTACATTTCATTTTTTTTTTTAACTTCTCTCTAGCTCAAGGTGTGCTATAGAGGCTGTTACGGAAAAGATGACCTGTAATGGTCCTTTACAGGGCTGATACAGGGTTTTAAGGAAAAAAAAAAAAGAAAAAAAAAGAGAAGACCGTAACGGCCATTATGGCCTGCATTGCAATAGAAATAGTGGTGGCCGACCTGTAATGGTCCTTTACAAGGCCGATACGGGGTTTTAAGTCTTTTTTTTTTCGAAAAAAAGAAACAAAAAAGATGGAAAAAAGGAGAATGTAACGGCCGTTATGGTCCATATTGCAATGGTAATAGTGGTGGCCGTTACGGTCACCGTTAAAGTTACAGAATAACATGCATTAGTTTTTCCACTTGTTTCTTCATTTCAACCATGCAGGAAGCTTGCAAACACAGTTTATACTAAATCTAGCTTATTTTGGGGATCAAACACAATGTTTGAGTAGTCTCCTGCTCCTTAGATAAGTCAGTAGAGACAGTGTAGTGTGTGTAAGTGATCCCAGGTTCAAGCCCTGATAGTTTTACTTTAAAAAAACACAATATTTGAGTGATATTCGATGAATTGAAGTGGAATGCACCATTTAGGGAGTGTAGCAGTCGAAGGTTTAATGGTATCTGCTTGTCAGTTTCCAAAGCCTCATATAGATTTAAAGTACATGTTTACTGTTGGGTGGAAGCAGCGGGTTGCAATCCCCTCACTGTATCTGGTGAAGACCCCCCTTACTGATTGGAAGCAGCGGGTTGCAATCCCCTCACTGTATCTGGTGAAGATCCCCCTTACTGATTGGAAGCAGCGGGTTGCAATCCCCTCATTGTATCTGGTGAAGACCCCCTTTACAGATTGGTCTTCTTGTTCCTTTAAGCTGGGCTCTATCTTCGGTCTTTGGACCTTTTCTCTTCAATAAAATTTTCTATTACTGATAAAGAAAAAGAACCATTTAGAGAAAAATTAGAAGAAGGGAAAAATTATCATTTTTTTTTTCACTTTCTTTTGTTGTATTATTAATATAATGGGCCCTAATTTATGAAACCGTGCTTGATTTGTGTTCAGCCTGGGCCTATTTGGTTGATTTTCAGCAGGCCAATCCAATAGAGAACGTTCTTATAAGAGAATAGTCTGATACACTGTCAAATACATGTTAAAGATATGAAAAATGATAGATTCCAGTTTTTTTCATTTTTTTCCCTATTTTTCTAATTTCAAAATTTGTTGGGCAAGGAAAAAATTCTGGCTGATATGGTCCGTATTTTCCCACACAGGTCTGATATGTTGCCATACGCCCCATGTTCGATTGCTTTTTGGGCCTGGCTGATTCAACGACTGAGACTAATAATTTAGAAACCTTGGTCCTTGGTTACGAGTTTGTACAGGTTGCACCCATGTTTCCATGATCTGGATCATTGAACTGATAGGTGAATGAGGATGACCCATACCCTAAAATTTGTCTGGTGGGTTCCTAGATGCTTGGAAGGGTGAATATCTGTCTATGGCAGGAAGATTAGCATCAAGGCAGGAATGGCTGCAATACTGCTGTACTTTGTCCCTTTTTCGATCACTGGCAAGTGCTATACCAAGGCTTCAGAAGATTCAGTGGGATTTGCTGTGGCAGTGCATTGACGCAAAGTACAAATTCCATATGTTGGATTGGAAAGTGTGTAAACTGACATCTGAAGGTGGCACAGGCCTAAGGTCTTTTGACAAATGAGGCGCTTTTAGGCAAGTGGATTTGGAGATTCGCCTTGGAAAAGAATGCTTTTTGGAGGAGGGTTCTGGTGGAAAAGTATTGGAAGCCGGAACGATGACAAATGCCGTAAGCGTCTAGTAGATATGAAGCTTCAGGGTACTGGAATGGCATTTTGTCAATGGAAGAAAAGAGTTATGGAAGGAGTGGTAGTGGAGGTTAGTAATGGCAGCTCTACTAGCTTTTGGCATGAATTGAGGTGCGGATTTGTGGAATTGAAGACTGTTTCCCCCTCCCTGTTCTACTGTCGACATCCAAGGATGCCAAAGTGGAGTGCTCTGAAAGGGTGGGGAATCATAATGTGGGGTCTGGCTTTTGGAACGAACCTCTCATAGGTGGAAGACGCTGAATTCCAAGATCTGAATAGTCTGCTCGCTTTGGAGGTCTTAAATCAATAGGGGGAGGATTTCTTGCTTTTGAGATGGGATCCGTGTAAAGTGTTTTCAGCTAGATCATTGGCCAATAGGCAATAGGCTATTAGCCAGGGGCAAACCTTAGGTCCACCGGCCTGTGTGTGGAAGTCTAGAGCCCCTCTTAAATGTTCTATTCGCTTGCTTAGCTAGTTGTGATTGCATTCTTATGGTGGACTGGTTACGACACCGTCATATGGTCATTGTTAATGGTTGTTGCTTATGCCTTCGGCATGGGGAATCTGTCAACCATCTCCTTTTGCGTTGCTGCTTTATGCATATGATCTGGGGTTGGGTGCTGTCTGTTTAACATGCTTGGACCATGCCTAGTTCCATCTAACAGTTTTTTGCAGCATGGAGGATTTTTCACCCTTGCAAGAAGTGCAAGCTACTTTGGGAGCCAGTGTTCTGTGTTGATTTTATGGGTGATTTGGAAGGAACGTGATAATCACTTGTACAATGGAATTTGTGCTCCAGCACCTGATGTTAATTTATTCATAGGGTCAAACACACTGTTTGTCCTTAGGTAGAAGGAGTGGGTGTCATATTACCTTCCTTGAGTGGCTTCACTCACCTTTTCTGATTGTTTTGTTTTGGTTCTTGATTATGACTTGGCCTCTAGGCCTTTCTTTTCTTAATAAAACCCTTATTTGCTGATATAAATTTTTTTTGACCATTGACCTGCAAATACTCCGTTAAGAAAAGAATATAATGATGGTCAAAACCCATGAAAAAGTAAGCCAAAAATCGGATGACAAGGATCTTATAATCTTGAGTACTCTTAATGGTCCATATGTTGGTCACCAATTTGATGGGATCATCCTTTAATCCTCATTTTTGACATTACAATCCGTTCATCTCGGGGACACAACTTGTGTCTTATATATTAACTATTAAACTTCTATGGGTAGCTTGTTAGATGAGCTGGTAGAGACGGTGTAGTGCGTGTGAGTGATCCAAGGTTCAATCTCTGGTAGTCGTGTTACCTTTCAAAAAAACTTCCAGGGGGGTAGCTTTATTATGTAAATTACAGAAATAATGTGTGAGTGATCCAAGGTTCAATCTCTGGTAGTAGTGTTACCTTTCAAAAAAACTTCTAGGGGGGTAGCTTCATCATGCAAATTACAGAAATAATATACACGTAACATGATTTAAAAAATATGAAAATGTTTTTTTGACTTATTACAATATTATAGATAAAAACTCTTCAACATATTACCTTTCTAATTATTTTATCAAGCACCCACTCACATACTTATTCTCAGCTGATTTTCTATTTATCCCATCTGCAGATAGTTGGGGTCCTTGATTATGGGCTAGCAAAGGTAGCAGATTCAATGATCAAGCATGTTATGATTCCAACTGTGCGTAATGGACTCGGCGTTGGTTTTGTAGAAGAGCTGAATCGGGACTCCCAGCAAAAAGATGAGGCGATCCTCAATCTAATTTTATCTCCTAATTCTCAGGTAATTATACATTTGAAATCTTTCTTTCTTTTCATCAGTATTGAACTGGAAATCTATCATAATTCAAATCTTCAATGCATGTAGAATTTCTACGTTTTATGCTGGAAATAGTCATAACAGGTCGTTTAATGGAGGATATATGAGGATCTGAACAAAGGAAGTTATCTACTTAGCTATATGCCTCAGGTTTCGGCTGTGCACCAAGTTTAATGCAGAATATGCTGTCTAGTATATTTCACAAGTAGTAGGAATAAGAGCAACACATCTAATGCAGAATAAGCAGAACGGATCACAAGATCTCATCGAAATGCAAATGGCCAAACCTAAATGAAGACCATGGCGGTCTGCATTAGATATCTCAAGAGGAATCACTTCTGGAAATTTGGATCTGAGTTTGTCATGTAGCACAATTGAAGGAATTAGCTAGAAGAATTTTGATGATTAAATCATCCAAGATTGTGCCACCAAATTGATAACCCTACACTTCAGCAGAAAGTGTAAAATAAAAGAAAATGCATAAATATGCCCTATAGAGTCAAACCAAAGGGTCTAGAGGTGTCTCACTACTAGGTTCTAGAAGAATCACTCTCATGGGCTATAACTGTTGCTGGAAAGTAAGTAACTTCTGTCCTATCAGGATTCAAATAATCAAGTATTCACTGTTCATATATATGGCCCAATAGGCCTTTTTTTTTTGGTTGGTAAGCTGGGTTCGAACCTGAAACCTCAATGTTGAAATGGACTCTGTTTACCATTGGGCTATAGGCTTGAACCCCAATAGGCCTATTTAGAAACTTCTATTATTTATCCCTCAGAAGCTTCAATCCTTCCTTCGAAGCTTCTAGAAAGAAGCTTATGGAAGATCTGTACCCTGTTATCTACCGAAGAAAATTGAAATAAATAGTTAAAATATAACTAGAACGCCATATTTATTTATTTAATGGACTGTTGGGACTGTGCAATCTGTACAAACCTTCCAAAGAGGCAGTATCATCTCAATATTTCGCTGATATTGCTGTATGGTTGGACTGGTAGGCCCCATGATCCAACGGATTATGAATCAAAGCCTTCCAATTGGATTTGTGTGCCTACAGTACCAAACTGTTTCATTAATTTTATTGTTGAGTAATTGACAAACACAATTGCTTAAAAAAGAGCCAAAGATCTGAGATACGGGGAAGGGTGACTGAAAAACCCACATGAATCATGAGAAACAAAAACCAATGGAAGACAATTCGGGTCAAATGAAGTGTTTAACTTAGAAAAGCTACACAAAAGTTTCAACCACCACGTCGGACCATTCTAGGCCTGTCTGCAATAGATTTTCCACAAAACTTGGAGGAGAGCAATGCCCGTTCGATTATTGATTCTTTGATATTCTCAGAGTGTGTAACTATGGATGACTTCACACCCCTGAAAATTCTGTTGTTTCTCTGTTTTCAAATCCTTCAATAAATTGTGAAAAACACCAGATTCCATAATATTCTTCCTTTTGTTGGAATGGCTGGCTGGTCCAAGCCTCCAACAAATGAATTCATCTTCCAGATGGAGACTCTCAATCCAAGTGGTTTGGAATTCAGTGAGGAAGAAATTCTAGATAGATGATGCTGCCGGGTGGTGGAGGAAAGATGGGGACTGCCCCTTGGCTGTCAAACAAACTGTTGAATTGGTCCCCATCTGTCGTTGGGGCCCTTGACTCGGTCTACATTGTCAATTGGCTCAACTTTCAGATGAGCTTGATCTTTAATGCTTATGCATCTTTCATAAATCTATGTCAGTCTAGGTATGCAAAGCTATGCATAAGTAGTCACATAGGATGTGTCCGATGCTGCGGAAGGAAATGAATGGAACTGGTCATGTAAATTGGAGCAGTTGATGAAACAAACTACCTTATTTTATTTTATTTTTATAAGCAAAACAGGCTTCTAGTGTTAATTTTATCAGACAGACTAACTAATAAGTATGATGCCAGGCTTCAAAAAGGTTAAAAAACTCAACTCTTGACTCCTACCAACCTTAACACTGGGCTTCATTAAGCAAATGTTTCTCTGGAAGAGTCCTTTTTTTTTTTTTAATCACTTCCTCTTCACGAGAGAGTTTACATGAAGTGGTGTTAAGGTAATGAACTGTACCGAACTATCAACAAGGCAGAGAATGGAACAACAGATCATTGGTTAGTACACCTTGTTCCTGTAACATTGCAATATTACCATTGACATCTTTCACATCTGCACTTTCCTACATGTCCATGTAAATTGCTGCCTTACTTTGAAGTTGAACCTTATCTACTGTCTGGATGCATCATGTCACTTTGTTTATAAGGACATGCGGTTCACTGAACTTAAACACCCCCCAATGCAACACAGGCATGCCTCCCAAGTCGTAATTGCACTGGCTGTGAATTATATAGATCAACTTCTTCATCATCATCAAAGCCTAGTTCCAGTTATTTGGGGTTGGCTTTCTGAGTCTTCTTCCACACCGATCACTTTTGTTGGACGAAACCCACTGCCATAGTGGCTATTGACTCCTCTGTTCTACTTTATGATGATTTCTAAAACCCTCCAGTCATGTCAAGGTCTTGGTATGTAAGCTTAGATAAATCTCGTGGTCCTCCATGTCGAGTTTTTGTTTTTATGTTTAACTTTCTATGGATGTGGAGGTAGTAAGAAAAGATTTGATGACCTATGGTCTAATTGAAATTATGACTCTTGATAGAGTGGAATGGTGGAAAAAGGATTCATGTTGCCGACCCCAATTAGTTGGGATAAGGCTTAGATGATGATAATGTTGACTTAGCTTTTGATATATAACTCAAATTTGTTGAAAAAGCAAAAAGTAGTATGTCATGGAAGCGGGAATGAATTCCCTGTACAAAGAACCAACTTTGAAACCTCATCTTTTGCTAAATAGGCTGCTATATCATTTGTCTCCCTTCATATTTATGGGATGTTTAGGGACCTGATCTTCTTCCGTCTCAACTGACCTTCCCTGAAATAATAGGATTCCCAATCCCGTCAATAAGCTCCTTCCTTCATCAACTAAGTTTTAACTTGTGATTTCAGCTATGCTTCTTGTCTTGGCCAGTCTTATTTTCGCCTTCTTCAGTGGGTTTGTTTGCTTGAAATATGACCTTTGGCCTTGCCCAAGGTTGATGATGTTCTTGCAAACATTGTTAGTCTTTAAAGTGGTAATAATATCTAGCGCAAGTTTTTTCTGCCATTATCTGTTCTATTCCTTAATGCTTCACAGTAATGGAACAATACCCTCCATGTGCCTTCTCTGCAATTGATTTCGTGGCAACTAAAAATTATAATCAGATGGATGCAATGAATTAGGAAATTTCCAATTTGTATGGATGTTGATAGTGAACTCCTCCTGGAAATGATGCGCCAGCTGGTCCTAAGCCTGGTAAAGGAGGATCAATTTCAGGTGGGCAGCCAGTTGTTAAGCCTTTGCCAAGCGATCATGAGAATTCATATTTTGAATCATGTGATTGGTGCCATAGGATTCTTAAAAGTCGCCTCGCTATGATGACAAAGATGATGATACAGTTTCAATGAATCATGTGCATTTGTTATTCAGTGCCACTTGCAATGCTTGAGATGTTTACTTCTTACAATGGTTTTTTGCAGGTTGAATACTTGAATGGTTCAACTATTTATTCAAGGCTTCTTCAAGTTACAAAGTTTATTTACAAATCAATATGCTTCAGCAATGGAACATGGATGCAATGTTTTGGAAGATTGACATGGCCAAGGATTTCAGAGTTGGTGATATCTGAATACCTTTCCAAGGTGTGCTTTTAAATTCTAGTGGTTAGAGTGAATGCAATCTTGTATCTTACTTGATTGTGTGCTTTCAAACTATTCATCCGGCTACTGTAAGAACCTTCCCATGCAACTGCTATCATGTGTGTGATCTGTGAACTACCATCACCCCTCTATATACAAGAAGAAGGGAGGAGGTGGATGATACCTTTCCATTAATAAAATTATAGAATTAGTTGAAACTTCAGCAGAGGAGGTGAGATCATCTTATTTGCTCCACATTCATTGGCAAGTTTTTGTAACTTGTGCAACATCAACAATTAGGACACCCAGCCTCTGACCATAATGACACTGAATGCATGTGATTCTCATCTTCAGAGTGGTGTTTGGTGGATCTTTACACTAAGGGTATATACCTGCATCTTTTATGTGATCTTTGAGGTACATTTGCTATTTGTGACAATCCTAGCTTTCCATATTCATAAAAGGTGACAGAGGATAGTTGAACTATGTTGTTTCGTTGTTATACTGAGGGTTCAGACCATCCTTCTAACTATTGTATGTTTTTTTTCCCTTCTTTGAGTCTCCTTTTTAATGTCCATTGAGGCTGCTGTACAATTTCATAATTCCATTTCATACAACTGAAATTCTCAGTTGGAGTAGTGCACTTCATGTTTTTGTTATCACCTGTAATAGTGTAATTACATGACAACAGCATGCTCCTTGGGATCTGTCAGGTCCTATTATGATTTGTAGGTGTTACATATGCGCAAAACATAGACTGCGTACTAAGCACTCTTTGTAGAATCCTGTTTATTAAGGGTGTTAACCACCCTGATGAGTATATGGTAATGGGATCCTGTTTCTGTGTTTCATTAGCAAATTAAAGAGTCTTGTGAGGAATCTGTTCGTGTTTTTTGGTTATTTCACATATTCACTCAAATTTTACTTTTTCCCCTTTTTTTGTGGGCTAGGGCTGGTACTTCACTCTTGGGACATTAGGTCAAGTCTTGAGTACACCTTAGGTTAATCTGTTTGCTTTTTTTTTTTTTTTGGGTTCCTTGACTGTAAGGAGGCCTACCATGGCTGTGGTGCTATAGCTAGCTTTGGGCAGAAATGTGCGTAATCACATACCTTTAGATTGTCCTGACCATGGCTGCCCTACTATGGTTAGACTTCCTAACTGGCTCTTGCCCTTTCTAGGATTATCTTCTATCCTTATTGTTAGGAACTTAGGAGATGGGTCACAAGAGTCATAGATATTGTGATCCATCTCCTAACAACGGTAATGGTGGCCGTAATGGCCACCACTGTTACCTTTACGATATGGGCCATAATGGCCAATACGGTCTCTTCTTTTATATATAATAATAAAAAAAAACCGAAAAACCTGTATCTGCCCCATAACAGTCATTATGGGGGCCTGTAACGGTGGTTATGGGTAATTTTTTTTTTCTTTTCATAACGGCCATTACGGCCCCGTAACGTGTTACGGTTGCTACCGTTACCTTTATTTAACAGTCATTATGGCACGACATGCATTTGCCTCATGAATGGAAAAAAAAGATGGGTCTTATTCCGTCCTTTTCTTTTGAAGCGAAGGATTTGATTTAGTGAGTGATTTGATGTTAGAAATTATTCTTTCAGGCTGTTCCTGATGATGCTGTAAAGATTGCAGAGCTTCAGAATGTTGTCAAACTTACAACTGAATTTGAGACTGCTCTGAAGGAAATGATGTTTATTTCAGCAACTGATAGAAAGGATGATAAGTTGAGCACTTTTGCTCAAAACGTCGAGGTTCACTTTGCATCAAGGAAGAAGAAAGAAATTCTAGCAAAGGCTAGAAATTTACTTCTTCAATGTGAGTTTGTACTTTCTCCGGTGAGTATATTACACAGAAATACTAATGCTGTTTCTAATTGCTTGAATGAATCATAATCAATTTGCTTTCTTGTAACAGGAAAATTTGAGTAAAGGTCCAAATTTCCATGCTCATGGAGTCGCCGAAAATGCTTCCAAAGATGCTGTTGACCTGCTTTTTCAACCAGAAAGGTGCCTTGTGTCTAAGGCAGCATCTCAACTCATGGAACTAGTTCATCAAACACTTCAGGTTTATTGCGTACACCCAAAAATTATCCTAAATTGGTAGTTTTGAATCTAATGACACTCAGGAGAACAGCTGGTATCAAGTTGTAGATGACTAGCCTATCAAATTAGCCTCTAAAGATGCTCCAAGGAATTTTGAATACTCATGGGTTATGGCTTGTTTTGTTTTTTGGGGAAGAATTCCCATATTTAAACATGTGGAAACTCAAAATTGAGTTAGTGTTTCCTGGACTGGTGAACTTTGTATGGTTGACACTTTGGGTTTTCCTGGGAAAAGTCTAAATTCAAATTGTTCTACACTATGGTCTTTACTAAGAAAAAGTTGATGATGGGTTGGATCATTGAACAAAGGGCCCTGCTTGTACAAACCATGGTTTGAAATCTCTGCTTCAGTGTTTGACTCTCCTGGGTCTGAAACCTCTCATTTCCAAAACTAATACGACTCATCTGAAACGGGACCGATACTAATTTTTTTTTTTTTTTTGAGAGGTAACTAAATTTTATTAAAAACACGCCGAACCGGAAAAGAATGCAAACCCACAAACACCACACAGAACTAAAAAGGAAGGGTGGCTGAGGCCGCCTTGACATAAACTGTGCATTCTGCAACTAGTCTTTTGATCCTTAGAATGATGATTGATACTCTTCTCTTCAATAATATTGCAAAAAAATCGATTATTCCTGGAACCCCAAATGACCCAAAGGATTGCCATGTTAAGAAGCCGCCAAAGGACTGATACTAAAATAATACAAAATTATTTTAAAATATGAAAATAAGCCAGAAAACAGAAATAAATCAGAAAAAAAACCCCAAATGACCCACAGGATTGCCATGTTAAGAAGCCGCCAAAGGACCGATACTAAAATAATACAAAATTATTTTAAAATATGAAACTAAGCCAGAAAACAGAAATAAATCAGAAAAAATAGAATGAATAAGGAAAAATCAGAAAAAGTGAGATATCTGAAATCATATGCACAACTTGGGTTAAAACATTTAAGCCTAAAATCTCACAATTTAGTCAATAAACATATGGAACCATGCTTGTTGATGGCCCTGTCACGGGGAAAGTGGGGGTTTGTTGGGCAGGCGCAGATGGAGGACTGCATTGATGGCTTTTTTTGTGAGCGACTTGATTGGAGCGAAATAATTGTCCCTTTAGAAACGATTCGCATCCTGCTTTGGCAGTTCTTAGTTGGGTTTTGTTGTCTATTTCTGAGTGGGTGTCTTTGAAACCTGTGTAAGGGTTTTTGAGTCTTTCTGGTTTCTTTGAGTGGGGTCGTTTGCCTCGTTTGTTAGTTGGGTTGGGGTCTTTGTATAGTTTTTGTTTCTTCTTGGCTTTTGCTTTGATAAAGTTCATTTTATCTCTCAAAAAACACGTGAAACCATGCAAAATCCTCTCACAACATCAAAACCAGAACCTCTTTCACCATTGTTGGTGAATTTGATCTTCCCCGTTGTTGAGGCCAAACTACAACTCTCCATTGCAAATGAGGGAATGTGTTGGATGCTTCTCCATTTTTCAGTGTAGGTGGTGGACTTTGGACTTTGATGCACCGCTCATTCTTGAGGTCTCCTTTCAGCCGTCCGAGTGGTGAATCAAGGGGATGTGCTGGATGTGTCCCCATTCATGCGGTCAGTGGTTGATTGTTTGAACTTTGATTGGGATTGGAAGGTCCTGGATGGTGCTGTGGCTTGTTTTGTTGTGGCGGCATGCCAATCAGTGCCAAAGCATAGGAGTGGGGGGTTGTACAGCCTAGGAATGCACAACAAAGAAATGGTCCATTTATGGTGTTCATTGTTGGCTTTAATAAGAAATGGGGTGCTGATGACCTCGATGTGAGGGATATGGGAACTGACAGGAGATGGTCATCCCTAAGCACAATGACATTGGTGCTTCCAGAAGGTTTGCCTTGGTCGGGTTCTTGCATTAGGATTTAGTATGAGCCTAACCAGGCTGTACAGATCCTTAATGGCAGGTCTGTGGATGGTTAAAGATTGACAATCAATCTGGCAAAAATGAGAGGCACAACCCATGGGCTTAAAAAAAAGAAAGAAAAAAAGCACTGTTGATAACCCTATTCTTTTTCGGGTCCTTGTGGCAAGTTATTCCGTAATGTTAACGGTGGCCGTAATGGCCACTACTGTTACCTTTATGATATAGGCTGTAACGGCAGTTGCGGTCCTTTTAATGGCCCTTACTCACTCTCTCTCTCTCTCTCTCTCTCTCTCTCTCTAAAAATAGCCCGAAAAATCTCTATCGGCCCCATAATGGACCGTTACGGGTCATTTTTTCCTTAATGGCTGTTATGAACCCCCCCCCCCCCCCCCCCCCCGCCACCTTTACCTCTATGTAACGGCGTTTGCAGCCCCTTAACAGCCGTTACAACGCACCATGCTCTGCGGCCTTTGCTACTGAGTTGATAACCTAGGCATGGACCTTTTCTTTTTCGGACCCCTGCGAAGGTAACAAGCACAGCCTATGGGCCTTAAAAAAAACCAAGCACATTTGATAACTTAACCCATGCATGGGCCTTTCTTTTTTGAGTCCCTGTGGCCTTTGCTGCTGAATTGATAGCTAAACCCAGACATGGTCCTTTTCTTTTTGGACCCTGTGACCTTTGCTACTCTGCTAGGGCTGGGAATATCCTTGTCATGAAGTAAGGATGGGGTCACTACCAGGTGTGTCCATTCGTGGGTGGTTCTGGGCCCTTGTGAATGCGAGGGAGGGATAACAAGCACAGCCTGTGGTCCTGAAAAATAAACCAAGCACAGTTGATAACTAAACCCACGCATGACCCTTTTCTTTTTTGGGCCATAAAATTGGCCCAACATCTTTTCACGGTCCTAAAAAATAAATCAAGCACACTTTTCAGCTGTCACTTTCCAATATGACAACTAATCAATTTGAATATGATAAAGTCCAGTGAGGATACAGCGGACCATTTGAGGATAGGAATATGGTCATCATGAATGCATGCATCCTTTGAGTGTGGAACGAGGAGACGGTGGAATATTTGGTGCAAATGCTTAGGCCTCTTAAGGGTGGAATGGGTGTTGCCTAGGAGGATTTGTGATTTCTTCCAAGTGTGGCACTGGGTTTGTTTGGGTAGGAGGTTTCTGTGGCCTCTCTCTTTTCTTGTGGTTATTTGGTTGATATGGAAGCAAGATAACAGTAGGACATTCTGAAAGAGAGCAGAAATATCAGAGGCTGTTTTCCAAGGGGCAGTGGGCAGGTTATTAGCTGTGCATTGGTGCTCAACATCTTTGATGGTTATTCAAGGGGGAAATTGTCAAAGGCTCTGAAGTGGTCTTTTGTCTTAAGATGATTTCTCATCATCTTTCTTTGTAAACTTTTTTTTTGCCTTATGCTATCTTAATGAATAACAAGGTACCTAAAAAAAAAACACTAAATAGGATTCCCTTTATGATGATAACAATATTGCTATCAAGATATTTGACGCAAATGACAGTGTACATACACTTCTACCCTGCATGCACAATACTCAAACTTGTAAAAAAAATGCAACGGAGAAAGGTCTAATGAATCTTTACATGATTTTCCCATTTAGTAGACATGAGACAAATAGAGTATATTGCGTCATAATCTTATCTCTTGAAGTTTGTTATTTATAATTTTTTTCCTGCTATTGTTAATCCATTCAAGGCGCCTATTCATAGGCATGATTTTTGATTTGTGACTAATCAGTGCAGGGTATTCGTTTGTCATCCATGAGAGTGGCCGTGGAATTCTATCATGCAGCTAGGGATGCCCTGCTTTTATATGAAGCAATTGTACCAGTCAAGGTTTGCATATGACAATACTTTCAAAATTTATTAACGTATCATATATGAACGGTCCAAAGTGTTGGGGAGATTGCACATTGACTTCAGCATTAGCATAGTTCTTTTAACTTGAATATCTGTTGCAAAATTTACAAAGAGATTCAAGGCCAGTATCTTCATGCAGCTTATTTTGTTTCTCATTATGCCTGACCTAATATGAATGTTTATGATGGTTGCACTCTGTAAAAGGATGCTTTGTTGGTACTGTATCCTCATAATCTGATGTACTTGAAACCTTTTGCAATTTGTTGAGGAAGTAAATCACAAATGATAAAGCTGTGAAAAAAAATATAGGTCCTTATTCAACAAGAATGAGACATCGAGCATATAATTTTTTGTTGTCTGTGTAACTTACCATAGAAATTTCAGCTGTGCACTTTGGCTACAAAAAGGAAAAAAAATAAAAAATAAAAATAAAAGGAGGTAGTCCAAAACTTGCTATCTTCTATCACTTGCTTCCAGTTAGTTGCTCATGCTGATGGAACTACTTTTCAAATTGAAGAAAGGCAATGAAAACGTTCCTTAGATAGGGCCTTGGTAAAAACACAAGTGAGCTGATCTCCGGTTGTCACAAAGGGAACACACAAGTCTCCCACAGCAACTTTCTCCTGGATGTTCGCTCGCCTCAAGTGCAAGGCTGCAATGTAGTGATAATTTTCGGTAAGACCGAGGTCGATCCACAGGGAATTAGGGTAAACCCATTCAAACTATTCTAGCAACTTTAATTTAAGCACTTTTGAAGTTTGATTTCATAAACTAAGTAAAAACAGCAACTTTTGCAAAAATTTATTAATTAATGGAACTAAGGCCTTAAGGATCCAAGTATAGTAGTTCTATGTGAATTCATTCATCCAAGCATAAACACAACTAGATTCGAAGTTCTATCTCTCATCTAGTTGGAAGATTAAGCATTCAAACACAAACAATCTCACTTAAGTCAGAAAATAAGATTCTAGTTCTAATGAAGCACATGGAATTCAACCATGTAGCCTTCGAAGTAACAACCATGCCAAGAGACTATGATATGCTCTAGGGTTACTACAATTCGAATCTAATCAACCCAAGCATGATAATCTCAGAGAATTGCAAGGAACCTATGTCCGAAGCACATGAACTCAAATAAAACATCCAAAAATATCGACTTTATTCAAACTAGAACTTTAAAAATCCAAACTTTAAGTAAAGGTACTTGAATTAAACAAATTCAACATGAAAACTAGCTACAAGCTTCAGCTCTTAGCCTTAGCTAAGAGGTTTTAGCCAAGCATTATCATACTTGAACTAAAAACAAAAGAAAAACTAATTGAAAGCATAGAAAACTAGAAAAATCGGAGTTGGAGGAGTTGTGATCGCTCCACGATGATCTCCTTTGCTCCCCACGAACTTAGAACTCTTCTAGGACGCCTTAGGAAGGATGCCAAAGTGTCATTTTATAGCAAAACTCACCCACCGCCTCAGATTGCATAAGAATTTACGCTCTTATGTCGGTCGTCGGGCGCTTGAGTTGTGTTGGTCAGGCGCCTGACCATACTGTAAAACAGTACAGCGTGAATAAGTGATTTTTCTTTGAATTTCGGGCGCCCAGATCCTCTTAATCGGGCGCTTGGTGGGTCATCGGGCGCCCGGCCATGTTCAGAAAAGTTACAGTAACAATCTGAATTTTTTTTCAATTTCGGGCGCCCTGGTAAAATGGTGGTCGGGCGCCCGAAGGCCAAAATTTACAGTTTTTCTGGTTTACAGGGCCATCTGCTGAATTTTCTGCATTTTACTTTTCTGGCCCTGCAGCTCTGCAATATGACTTTTCTGGCCATTCCAAGTTTTCAACTTAATTCCTTTAAGGCTTTTTCTCCACTTCTTTGACTCATCAAAGCTTGGTCTTTTAGTCATTCCAAATCCTTCAAATTGGCATAAAATCCTTGTCATCTCACTCTTCTCCTTACTTCTTGCTTCCATTCCTTTGGCTCATCTTTATTCATCATCAAGTGGGTTTAGAAGTATTCTTTTAGCCATCAAATAGGTGAAGTATCTCTCTCATTTCTACAATCGCAAACATGCATTAGATTAGTCTTTTAATCATAGGAATCATGCATAAAATGTGATGAAATTGGGTTAGAATATGTGTAAATTAAGAGCTCCACATTGGACAAGCCACTTGTCAGTCTCAATGTGTTTAATCTGAATATGAATGCAGGATTTGGCAGTTTGTAATGAGATTCTCACAATAAACTACAAGCAGTTGCGAGCTTTAAGAGCTATGGGAGGGCTTATCAGCACCAATGGAATCAAGGAAGCAATATTCAGATTTAGTATGGGATGAGAAACTGTAGATTGCTTCTTCTCTGTCTTCTTATTTTTTATTAATGGCAAATTTATTGAAAGAAAAAAAAGAAAGAAAGAAACTTCTTGGTGTACCACGAAATGAGATTAACCCCAAGATATTGATGTAAATGGATTTGCTGCATGCACATGTCCACCACCACCAGTCCCCACAAATGGGAATAAATAAACGGGCTAGTTGGCCCTTGTTGATGTTATATCGCGGTGAAGCAAAATTTCCTGACATCATCATGATTGAGTGAAGCAGAAAATTGTCCAATCTTAATCAGTATGAAGTTGGTCAAGGAATCTCTGGACTGCTGATGGTGGAAGTGGTTCGAGGAATGCAATTTCTTGGGCTTCCAGTGAGAAAAAAGGAACCATGGAAATGATCTTTATAGTTATTGAGCTTAGAAGCCGAGCCGACCGTTAAAAAAGAAGAAGAAGAAGAAGAAGAAGAAGAAAAGAAAGAGAAGCCTAGCATTGTCAGTAGGGGTCAAATTTAATCTAATTCCTACTGAAGCTAATGAGAAGCTGATGAGAAGCTGACATCCATGCCAAGGAGTCAGTTGAGCTTGTCGATGCACGTCATCCTCTCCTGTCTCCCACTCGTTAGCTGAGCTGGTAGAGACAGTGTAGTGTGCGTGAGTGACCCAGGGTTCAATCCCTTGTAGTGTTACCTTTAAAAAAAAGAAAAAAAAGAAAAAGATCATGACATCATGTCTCCACATTAGAACGGCAAGGAACGTTGCAGTCCTAGTAAGTCATCTCTTGAGTCACATGGCTAGTATGTGGGATTTGGTTAGTTGGGAAATTAGAGAGTCCAAGCTAGTAAAGGGAACTTGTTATCCAAGCTATCTACTCTAAGTCTGCTTTTCATTTGCTTTCTTGTTTTTCCAGAATGTTCCTATACAGTTAAATGTCTTCTGTCCATTTGCAAGTCATGTTTGGATTCGGAAATTAGTTGGAGTCCAAAATTGGGTCGCCTATGGAGCCAAAAGAGTCGAAGAGTAGTTGTGCAGTTCGAGTACTGAAAAAAAAAGCACAAGGAAACCCATTACTCAAACAAAGCGCATGGAAACTCATTTAAGTGCTGGTTTGGCATAGGCTCACCAAGGGGGCCAATGATCCTTTTTGGTGTGGATGGAGTGTAGTTCCTTCTTACCCCATTGCTTTGATGGATTTATCTCTCCTTTTGTATTAAAATCTTACTTAAGTGAAAAAACAATATAAGCTCTGGAGTTCCTGTCGGATTTTAATTATCGTGTTGATAATTTTTATTTTCTTAGCTATTGCTGGATTTTCAGCATTTGAGCAATTTATATCAATTTTTCAAGTCATTTTTATCTGTTCATGTCTAAAATCAGTTGATCCTAGCATTTCATTCAGTTGATCGTGTATAGACAGTCCCTATCAATTGCGGTCTTTAGATCCAAGAGTTTAGGACAGGCCCAAAGAGTTTCCACACAATCAAATTTGATCATAGTAGATTATTATGAAATTAACCATGGAAATCAAATTTCTAGCAATTAGTAACAATCTCCAGCAATTAGATAGTTGTTTCCAGCTGCTAGAAAACTAGTTCCAGGCTTCAAGCAATCTTGTTCTCCAGCACTCAAATTGCAATATCTAGCAAGTAATTCTGAGTATGAGCAATAAATCAGAATTTCCAGCATTTATGAATAAATTCCAGCATTCAAATACAAATTAAAACAATGGTTCAAAGACCCGAAAACTAAACTTGACTCGAAAGTTCATCAGGTTGTGTAGACCCCAAGATTTGGCAGAAAACATGGCAAAACCCAAATTTAAAAACTCAATATTTGGTGAGTGTTTGTGAATATGGAAATTTTATGAGATCTGTAAGTTAATAAAAATGTAACAGGGAGAAAACATCTAAAATCTAAGAAATCCTAGAAATCTGGGGAAAAATATCTTATCCTCCTGAGCTGAAAAAAGATCTGATCTACCAGAAAAAGCTTGAATTTTTTTTTTGAAAGGCAACACTACCAAGGGATGAGCCCTTCTTTGATAAAATTTCCATCATCCCTAAAAACAAAAAAAGAAGAAGAAAAAACGAACAAACCATAGAGTCCTTTTAGATGTCATCCTATGCCTTTTCCATATCATTCTTACTCAAAATTTGTACGTTTCCCATTTCGGTTGTTTAATCTGTGTTTCTTTGCCACGGAAATGCCATCTGGAATCTATCTTTTATGAACGCACCTTGATACCATGATATCACATATGCCAAGACGTCACGCAGACTGACTGAAAGCACCTTGACTGGCATCTTATGACATCCTCCCACCAAACTAATAAGCCTGAAATCCGTGATTTCGATAGCATCCACCACTTCGGAGTAACCATAATGAAGGTGGCATTTGATCCCTTGGCTAGGACCTTTGGTGGAACTCTTCAAAGAATGCCATGAAGTCCTTTTTGATAATGTCCCAATAATATTGAAAAAATGCTATGATAAAACTGTCCATTCTCTTTGCTTGGCCCTGTCCATGTCGAACACTTCTTTCCTGACTTGGCCATCCAACTTTGGTCTACAGAAGGATTCCTTGAGTATATTTTCTTACAGAATTTGATGACCACCTCTCTGATCTGATCTCAATCTTCTGTCAATGAGTTGTTCAAGAACAACTTATGAGTGGCATTCATTCTCTTCCTCCCAGTTTCCATTGTATTAAAGAAAGCAGGGTTCTCGTCGTCTTTCCTTAGCAAAGTAGCTCTCAATTTTTTGCCCATGGCTTCCGTTCTTTGAAGAACATTGCATGATCCAATTTTATCCCGTTTTCTTCTTACTGTTTGCATATCTTTTGCTGTGTTTGTTTTTGTTTATGGTTAGAGTTGTTTCTAATCAATTCAAGGCTTTGAAATTGCATCATACATTCCCTTTAACCTGTGGTTGAGCGACCATTTTTTGTGTGTCTAGTGAAATGAATTTTTATGATGCTTTCGGGACAAATCAGGTCTGTGGGAACAGGTAGCATGGAAATCCAAAAGAGGTGCTAGAACAGGCTTCTGGGTAAAAGAATGTAATGGAGTCTAAATTTGTCTTTTGCTCAGATTGTAATGCTGGGCGTATTTTGGTGCTTTGGCTTTTGTCAAAGTACTCTTGTTAATAAAATTGACTCAATTATCCTTCAAAAAAAATAAAAAATGATGTGCAGATAGATCATGCCCAATCGTCCCTTAATGGAGCAGTCTGTTTAACAACAAGAATAATATGCATGTGAACAGTCAAAATCAGATGATGATCTGCTGGACGGTGTGATCTCCGGGCCATCTCCATCCACAAATGGGGCCCATGATTTTGACAGAGCAGATTGTCGTTGGTGTGCATCCACGTTTACCATGAATGAGTCCGGACAATGTGGTACTTTGTGGCAAGTGCATGTTGGAGTCTAGCGTTTCAGAGAATTGCTGAACCATGGAACAGATAAATTTACGTAGACTATAATTTGAAATATTAATCAGATAAACATGCTGATATGTTTAATTTATCGGAAATTGGGAATACAATAAGAGGAAGCTTGGTTGTGTGGAAAGAGACCTTCAAGCTTATGCTAGCTGGTATGTGGCTGTAGGAGTCAATAGGGTGTTCTGCCGAGCATTGATTTGGCAAATGATGGTTGGGTTATTTATAGATTTCAGACATGTAAGTAGATGTTATTGAATTATGTCTGAAAATGTCTATTAATGAATCCGATTCTTTTCAAACTGTGGTTCTCTGGAAAAATTTTCCTTGTTTTATATTTAAATTCTTATGACATGCATATCACAAATGTCTTATTTGTCTTCATATTATTCGTTTCTTTTCTACGGATAAAGCTAGAGAAGCAGCTTCACAGTATCAACCAAGTGGCTGTTGTTGTTCACAATGACTTACTTTATTTATCTCAGGAGATTCTCGGGCTTGCTTTTGAGGTTTGTAGCACCGACCTTCGTGATTTTTAATTTTCAACGTCCATGCGTTTTATGCTGTTTCCTTGGTTTAGTCATTCCAATCTTGTTTGCTTCTCTTAGATGAAAGTGAAAAACATAGAAGAAATTATTTTCATCTTCCATTTCAAATTTCTCATAGAGTTGTGATTGCTTAAAGCATCTTGTAGCTTGTGGTAAGTTGTGATTGTGTTAAGCATCTTGTGGCTATGGTCCATGGTATTAAAAAACAGTTACGTTGCGGCCGTAACAGCTGTTATGTAATGGTAATGGTAATGGTGGTGGCAGTTCTGCAATACAAGGCCATAGCACCCAATTTGAAAAAAATGGCCCATAACGGGCCTATACGGGGCTGTAATGGACTGATTACGGGTCCATAACTGGCCAATATAGGGTAAAAGTTTTTTGACCATTACAGAGCTGTTACGGCCTGTATCGTAATGGCCATAAGGCTGGCTATTACGGCCACTGTTACCGTTGTTGAATACCTTTCCATGGTCCACACCAATTAGTTTATTGTAGTAATTGTGAAGATGCAACTAACTTGCTGGTATCGCAACTTGCTCTTTGTAACTAGCACGATATGTACCTGCGCTTTTAGTTTAATAGTTCCCTTCACCTCCCATGAATCTAGTTTATTAGGAGATTATATTCATCAATACGACCTGGGTTTATGCCCAATAGAATCTGGGATTCACCCTAAATATTTGCTTCCTTTTTATTTCTTTTATTAGTGGTAAGATTTTGTTAAGAAAAGAAGTACAAAGTAGGGGTGGCAACGGGTCGGGCTAGGGCCAGGCAGGAGTTCTCCTAAACCCTGGTCATAATTGGGCTAAAAACGCCTCGGCCCTAGCCCTATAGGTCTAGGCCGAGTCTTGGCAAGCCTTGTAAGGCAAAGATTGACAATGATTAAGGGTTTAAAATAGTCTAAATGTAAGTGTGGTGTGATTGATAAAAGAGAGATGAAGAAAAGAGGAGAAAATGAAAGGAGGCAGAGAAAAAGGAGAGATTAGGGTTCACATGCCCCTCACTTTCCTATTTATTAACACGACTTTCAATAATTACAATAATGCCATTAGTAACAAGAGCAGGAATAGCCATTATTTCCTAAATGTAGATGGGCCGTAAATGGGCCATAGAACAACCCATATCCAATATATTCCCCTTTAAGATGGAGTATTATATATCATGAATGCCCAGCTTCATAAAGAGATGATCTAGCTGAGGGTGACTCGGAGCTTTCATGAACATATCTGCCAGTTGATCTTGGGACTTGATGAACGGCGTGCAAATTTCCTAGCAACTTTCTCCTAGATGAAGTGGTTGTCAACTTTGACGTGCTTGGTACTCTCATAATAGACATGGTTGTTAGCAATATGAGAGGTTGCTTGATTATCAAACCTTAACTATAAACCCAAGTTCTCACAGAATGTCGTTAGTCTAATGAGTTCACATGTCACATGAGCTATTGTCCTATATTCTGCCTTAGCACTTGAATGGGCCACGATACTTTGCTTCTTACTTTTTCAAGTAACAAGTTTGTCACCTACAAAAGTAGAGTAGCCAGATGTAGATTGCCTATCAGATGGAGAATCAACTCAATTTGCATCAAAATATCATTCCACTTGAAGATGGCCGTTTTGCTTATGGAGGATATCATGACCAGGATCTCCCTTTAAATACCTAGGGATACGAAGCACGACCTCCATATGAGTAGGGTTGTAAATGGTCAGGTTCAGCCAAAATCAGACCTGCCCATTAAATGGGCCTGGGTCCAAATTTTAGACCCATACCTTTTTACTAAATGGGCAGGTCTGAGTTAGCCCCATTAGACCCATTCATAAATGGGTTTGGGTCTGGTAGAAGGAGATCCACCCAGACCCATTTATAAATGGGTGGAGTCTAACGGGTGTAGTTAAGGGATATCCAGACCTTGAACTAGACCTAACGGGTCTGGGTCACCGTGATTTTATATCAAAATTAATCAATACCAATTAATAAAAGAAATTATATTTAGCAACTTCTAATAATAACAAAAATGCAAATAATGGCGCAAGTAAAGTTCGGAATGATAGAGATGATTATCTTTACTTGGTCAGTTGCTCCCCTTTGGCCATGGTGCATAGTCTCCAAAAAAGTGATCTCGCAAAATGGATGGATGGTGTGGATATAACACATACATCATGGTGGGCCCCACAAATCTTGGTGATGTGACTGACGTCAACACACCATACCACTGACCTCCACAACCATGCAATCTGGTAAACAACTTTCGTATCCTAATCGGATGCGGATTGCCTTCTGCAGGAAGTTCTTGTACTGGGATGCTTTGTGGGGCCCACAATGATGTTTGTGAGAAATCCGCACTGTCCATCCATTTTGGGAGCTCAGTTTAGGACATGAGACAAAAAATGAGGTAGATCTAGAACTCAAGTGGGCCACACGAGAGGGAAAAGTGTGGAAAGAAATGCCTACCGTTGAAACCTTCTTGGGGTCCACCTTGATGCCTATATGCCATCCAAATCGTTTATAAGGTCATGCCCACTGGGATGAACTGAAAACACAAGAAAACTTAGCCTAATATAAAACTTCTGTGGCCATATGAATGTTTCAACAATGGTCGTTCAATGCCGACCGTTTCCTCTCGCGTGGCCCACTTGAGTTTTTTATCCGCCTCATTTTTTGGTCTCATGTCCTAAATTGAGCTGGCAAAATGGATGGACGGGGCAGATTACTCACAAACATCACGGTGGGCCCCACTTAGCATCTTAGTGCAGGAACTTCTTGCAAAAGCCTTTCACATGCAATCTGCGTGCATCCTAATTCACTAATCCCACCATCTTCGGTGTGTCGATTTGGATTCCATGGTGCCCCGTATTCTCAACCGTACATGGGGTGGATTTCTTGTTTTCCCATGTTACTTGTCAAGGAATACAAGCATTTTTACTGGGTTTAAAATCGGGTCTTGATGGGTCCCTTACAACATAGACTAGACCTGCCCATTTACTAAATGGGTTCGGGTCGAGTTGGGTCGAGCCGAATATAAAGGAAACCAGATCCAAACCCGTTTAGCAACTGGGTTTGTTCTTGGACCTAGACTCGTACCATTTAACAAATGGGTTGGGTCTGGGTACCCCATCGGGTTTGCTGACCCATTTATAGCCCTACATACGAGGGACCTAGGGAGCTTATATAAATTGACTAACCACGTTGACAGGACATAATATTAGGTCGGTTAATTGTTAAATAAATCAAATTTCCAAAAAGTCGAGGATATCTCTTTGGATCATCAATTAACTCCATCACACTAAGTTTTTTATTTATATCCATGGGAGTTTCGATGGGCTTGGATCCTAGAATACCTGTCTCATCGGGTAAATTCATCACATATTTTTGTTTTGACAAGTTGATGCCTGCTTTGGACCTGGCCACCTTGATGCCCAAGAAATACCCAAGACAACCCGAGTCCATATAAAAATGTTGTTGTAAGAATTTCTTTAACTTGTCAATACCCATACTGTCACTGCTTATCATGATAATGTTGTTTACATATACAACCAACACAATAATGCCTATCTCACTCTGCGTTAAAAAAACAGAGTGGCCACCCTGACTATGTTTCATCCTAAATTCGAACACTACCTTGCTAAACTTGTTAAACCAAGCTCTTGGAGACTATTTAAACTCATAAATTGATTTTTTGAGATGGCATACCTTATTTTTCTCCCCCCTGAGCCACAAACCTAGGTGGTTACTCCATGTAAACTTCTTCAATGAAATCTCTATAATGAAAAAAGCATTCTTCCCATCAAGCTGATATAATGGCCAATTTGCACTAATGGAAACAATCACATGTACTGAGTGAAGCTTTGCCACATCTGAAAGGGTCTTCGAATAGTCGAGTCCAAGAGTCCTTGAGTACCCTTTGACAACTAACTGGGCTTTAAAACAATTCACTAACCCATCATGATTGTATTCTATTGTATACACCAATCTGCACTCAACTGCATGCTTTCCAATAGGCAATTTAGCTAATATCTGAGTTCAATTCTGATAGAAGCAATCATCTCTTCTTCCATAGCTCGTTTCCACACATCACACTCAGAGCCTCCTTGAAAAAATGTGGAATAGACATAAGACGATAGAGACAAAGCAAATTGTCGAAATAAAGGAGATTAACCACTAAATGAAACAAAGTTGGAAATAGGATTGCCGAGCACAAGAACGGATACCCTTACGAAGAGCAATAGATAAATTACCTTCATCTAATGGTGAAGGCAAGCACTCAAAAGAATGATGATCTTATAATGGATTAGAAGGAATGGTTGAACTTACACTCGTATGTACTCCATTTCCACCTTTGGAACTTCTGGAGTAAACTTGCAAAGGCCGTTCTACACGTTGCACAGACACCTCCCCAACTCCAATAGTAGTATCATGTACAATGGGAAGAGTATTTATGGAGCTTTCTTTAAATTGTAAACACTTTTATTTTCTCAGAGAAATATGGAGTTTGTTTAAAGAATATGACATCAATTGACACATAACATCTCTTGGAGACATAATTATAACATTTGTATCCCCTCTGGGTACTTGAGTATCTAATAAGGGAGTACCTAATAAGCATACACTTGATAGCCCTTGGTTCGAACTTGTTATGAACATGGTCAAGTTGATGCATGGAAGACACACAACCTAATACCTTTGGTGGAATAGAGTAGGAAGGAATTTGAGGACACAAGATAGAGAGAGAGATAACTTCCATCTAGGACTGAAGAAGGTATTAGGTATCCGATTTATTAGGCAGCATGCAGTTAAAACTGCATCACTCTAAAATATTTTTGAAACCTTCATATTCAACAACAATGCTTTATCAACCTTAATTAAATGACGGTTCTTACGATCAACTACCCCATTTTGTTGTGGTGTGTGCGCACATGAAGTTTGGTGAATAATTTCATGAGATGAAAGATATGAGTTAAGTCACGAGATAAATATTTCCTAACATTATCTGAATGTAAGTAGAACACAAACTTTCGAATTGAATTGAGTTTGTGCTTCCGTATGAAATTCTTTATAACAAGAAAACACTTTTGACCGATTTGTCATCAAATATAGCCATGTCATTTGAGAATAATCATTCACAAAAATAACAAAGTACTTGAAAGTAGATGAAGCAATAAGACGAACTGGACTCCAAATATTAGAACATACTAAATAAAAAGGTTATCATTTCTCTTGTCCACACGTGGAATAAACGCCACTCTATGATGCTTACTCAACTCACAAGCCTTAAGGTCTAATCTAGATACATGCAACAACAATGGAACTTTGCTCTTCAAACTGCTTGAGGGATGACCATGCTTGGAATGTCATTGATGTGGAGATATATGTGTCCGCAATGCAGCCCCAATTATTCTATTCCACTATCGAGGTAATAGCATCCATTCACTTCATATCCTCCACCAATCATCCTCCCATTCTTTAGATCCTAGAATTCACAATAAGAAGGATAAAATGTGATAGAACAATTTAATGATTTCGTTAGCTTACTCATAGACAACAAACTCAAAAGAAATTTAGAGATGTATAGTATCGATGATAATGAAAGTGATGGGGTAGGACAAGCAGTACCTAACCTAGGCATACGGGTTGAAGTACCATATGCTAATGTGACAGGATAAATGGACAATGACTGTACTAACTGGGACAATACATTATGCTTATTGATCATATGATCGGAAGCTCCTGAGTCAATGACCCAGGGATCACTGTCAGATGATCCTGCATGAGAGTAGTTATGGATAATGGTACTTGAGTGGAATAATTCTTCAGAAATCTGGCATATCCTTCCCTGAATAGTGTAACTGTATCATCTGTATTACTGGGCTTGGAAATAGAGGAAATAGGTTTGGAGACATAACCTGTGGTGCCATCTGAGACATAATTTGTATTCTATTAAATTTTCTTCATATTTGAGAAGTGAAAAACTTTAATTTCCTTCTTCCCGTTAGGAAAACCTCTACTGATGTGGCCTAATGCAAGTAATTTGCTGTATGGAGTTTAGTCGATGTAATTTGAAAGTTCATCGATTCGGATGGATACAAAAGACTAGTTTTGGCTTCATTCTTGACATCTATTGATGTAACAAAATCAAATACACAAGGGAAGAACGTTTAACTTACCCAACATGTATTCTAGAAAACCACGTATATCAAAGAATGCGATCACTTGATAGCACCGTTTGATCCAAAAACTTCACACGTACACTTGTTCTCTAATCCTTGCTATATGCAATTTTTACACACAACGCTTTAGATCTCAGATCAGCTACACATGCACAATGGCCCACTTTTGTCTATCTTCTTCTTCTTTTTTTTTTTGAAGATTGCAATGTATTAATAAGAAGGGAGCAAAAGCAGCCTCAAAACAGAGAAGAAAAACAAGGAAAGAAAAGAAAAAAAAAACCTAAACAGAAACTATACAACTTGAAACGAAGAAGGAGAACCTGAAAAACAACAAACCCAAGAACAATCCAAACCCAGGGGGAAGAAGAAAGCCCAAAAAGAAGAGGAAGGCTGAAACTGAGGACTAGAGCAAGCAACACTCCTAGCTGAGGATTTGCTGGATCAAATCATGATCATTGTGGCACAAGAGCGCAGACCAATCCCTGAGATCTCGGAGAATCAGGTCGACCACCTTTGGAGCAGAAGAGGAGAGGTTTTGCAAACATTGAAAGTTACGCTCTCTCCCTATGTTCTAGAAAGTGGCCAATGCTGCCAACTGCCAGCAAGATAAGAGAGCTCCGCTAGATCTCCTCCCATTCCAAGCATTGAGGAAGCCACAGATCGAAGAGGGCATCACCCATGGCTGTTGCAACCTGCTGATGATAGAAGACCATACGTCCTGAGCAAAGGAGCAATGCAGGAATAGGTGGTTGATGTTCTCTTCCCAGCTTTGGCAGAGAAGGCATATATTAGGAAGAATCATGCATCTTCGCCTTAGGTTGTTGACCATATCAAATTCTGGTCTGACCTTTGGATTTCAGACACTCCTTTACATTCTATCTTTCCTACTCTTGCCAGCTTGTCTCCCAATCCTTCTATTATAGTGGCTGATTGTTTCTCTTTCATTGGCTCAGGGGCTTGGACTCCCCCATGTAGAAGGGCCTTGACGGATTCCGAGAATGAAGAACTTCTGGAGCTTTTAAAGCTCTTAGATGGTGCTAGGCCTGTTGTAGGATCTTTCGACTCCCTCCAATGGACATTGTCGCCTCTGGGTCTCTTCACTACTAAGTCTTTCTTCAAGCTCGTTTCCTGCAGCCGTGGTAACACCCCTGGCGTGCCTTTCCCTTCCTTCATCTGGCGCTATGGGGCCCCTCCAAAGGTCATAACTTTTGTTGGCCTACTTTTGTCTATCATAATTCATAACGGTGTCATAAGAAAGTGGTCCATACATGCATTCATGATACACAATTACACGACCCACCATATGGTTGTTGGAGGAGAAATTTGTGTAGATCAACCCCCAACAACTTTTAAAAATTCACCTTACACCTTTAAGACCTTCGACAACTTGGCTCAACAGTTCATTGGCCAAATTGATTACAACTTAAAGGTAATCGAGTCCAGCCGATTTGCATGCCACTATGCAGAAATTCGATGAGACCTTCACGCAGTTTATTAATGGATGGAGGGCCTTAGCAGCTAAGGTGTCCTCCCCCATTCCAGAGCGTGAGGCTGGTGGAATTCTTCTCCAGAACCTTTATGAGCCTAGGAACGAGTAAGATTTTTTTTTTGTTGGTCAGCACACACATCCCACTATTAGGACACACACACACACACACACACACACACACACACACTGTTAGTCACACTTCAATGTTAGCCACCCCCACGTTGGGAATCAATACCAGGACCTCAGTGTTGAAATGAGGTTATCTTCACTCAATCTACCACTGTCCCAAAGGTGTGGGTGTAGGAACGAGGAAGTTGATGGAAGAGATCAATGCTTGAATCGATTTCACTCTGATACCATGTGGCGTAATTATAAAAGATAGAGAAGAAGAAAAGATGAGAAAGAATAAAAGGAGGAAGAGAAAATGAGAGATTAGGGTTCCCCCCACACCCTCTTCTTGTTTATTATCACGATTTTCAATAATTACAATAATGCTAACAAAAAAGCAAGGATACCCATTATGTCCTAAACATAGATCGGTTATAGATGGGCCATAGAACAACCCATATCCAATAACACTAAGAATCTTTTTCTTTTTTTTGGTATCCCCTCCATCTGCAATGAGTCCCCTCATATAAATGGTTTTGATGATAGAAACATGATCTCAGATTCAAAAAGTGCCTTTAAACTACACATGGAAGTTGAATGAGACCCATTCTATGGCTAGAAAGGAATAATTGTTGTTTAAGGAATCAGGCCAGGCAATTTTTGGAGGTATTTAGTAGGGTGAAAATTAATCCGATAGAATGGGCGGTTGCATCAAAAGTTACTGCCTATTTTCCTGATTGTTGGCAAGAGTTGTAGTTTTTCTTTTTTTGGTTCTTTTTGTTTCCTTGTGTTCTTTGGCTGTGGCCTTTTTAAATAAAATTTCCACTGCTCTCAAAAAAGAAGAAGAAAAGAAATGTCCATCCCATATTGTAACGGTAATGGTGGTGGCCGTTATGGCTGCTGTTACCATTATTGAATACCTCGCAAGTGAGCTTCTTGTCGCTTCATTCTTGGCAAATCTATTGGCAGCCTCATTTGCCTCTCTTCAAACATGATGGTAGGATATATGTAAAGAAGAAGAAAATTGCTCGTCTTCTTCCTACAATTAAGAGAATATTTCTATCAGAGATGTCTTTGGCATCCACCGGATTTGTTATTATTATTTTTTTTCTGTCATAAAAATGAAGTTTTCAATATGATGTGGATTCCATTTATTCTGTGTATGAAATTGATGCTGCATAAATTGTGTTGTGAATTGTGTTTCGTGAGAAGTCCATTACATCTGCATACTCGTCTTTCAGTATTGTTCAGATTTTCCGAATGGTGTCAAAGAACAAGCAGTGTTTGTTGATATCCCACCGAGATTTCTTCAGATGGCAGAAGAAATACTGCAAAAGCAAATCAAATTAGTTATCTTTAGCTTGAATGAGGTATACCTTTTCAGAGATTGCAATTTATTTTCGGCACAATTTTTCCTATTGCATTTTATTTCAAGCAGTTGAATTTTTCTTCATTTTACCGTAGTTTCTTCTGTCTTTCACTGGCAGGCTATAGATGGCGCTGATGGGTTTCAAAATACCCATCAAATGCAACAATTTGAATCTGCAAAGTTTAGTTTAGATCAGGTAACTTTTCTTTATTACGATATGCAATTGGAATTTAGTTCCTGGCCATGTGTACTGTTTATTATTTAGCAATGACAGAATTGGGAATTTTATCACTAGCATATCCCAATTATCTTTACTGAAATCGGAAAATTTCCCCTTTACTGGTCTTGTGGGAATGGGTATCTCTCATATTTCCTGGACAGCAATTTGGACTGTATTTCATATGAAAATCTGTGTCCTTAAATTTGTCCTTTCTTTTTTCGTAATCCTTCTGCCAAAGGGCATCTTGGTAACTGTGTGGAGGTCCAAGGTACTTACTCTTTATTATCACTTATTGTGCCAACCGATGGGTCATTGAGCCCTAGATTCAATGTCAAAATTTGCATGAAGCTCCTTTCTCTGCCTTTGGAATTATAACATTCTTCATTTCCTTTATTTTATCTGGGAAGAGCTTCTATGGTATTGAAGGTCACCTTTAGTAATATGAATTTTATCATTTAGTACCTCTTGATTGAAAGAATTGTTTTTGGGCTTTCATCAAATAGCATTTCTTCATTTCAAAGAGCAATTAGCTTGACCCTGGTTGGCTGGTTCCCCCTCTCTGGCCTTTCTTTTCATTGCTCTAGCTTAATCAGACCACTGGTTCTACTGACATTGAAGTTAAGGTTTAAACATCTTCTTGGAGGGGATTTCTTGTCACTTGTTCTGATTGTAGGTGTGTGGGCTTGTTAGGAACCCCTTTAATGCTTTTATAATGTTGGCATCTCAAATTTCTAAATATGTCTATAATCTATATGAAGTGACCTTGTACTGCTGGGACAAGGCGATGGCGACGACGACGACGACGACCAGATCTTGTAAAAGTCTTTGTTTGACGTGATTTTCCATGTCGATTATCCATGTCAATTATCCATGTCTCTTTATATCCTCGTGTATGACACTCCAACGTTTGTCGTTATTCTCTGATCTGTATGAGATGCATGATGCCCCATGTTGGTTTAATAACATATCAAGCTGCAACTCTCAAACAGCTCTCGTGCTATCTATACGCATGGCCTATGTATGAGCTTCAAATCAATCTGAAGCTCCTGTTTTCTTTCCACTTTACATTCTTAGTGTCGGTTCTAATCCCATTTAAGTTGGGAACGAGCATTATGGTGTGAAATGTGTTCAGCTGCAACTGAACCATGCACATTGCAAGTCGTAGTGGTTGAAGTTCCTAGTGAGCTTGTCTGTATCTTGGAGGCATTGCCATCTGCATCCTATTGCATCATAAGGGAGATGTAGAATGTCTTTGAGATAGCAACCATTAAATAGCTCCTTTGAGCTCCATCTTCTTCCTCTTTTTTTTTTTTTTGGTTCTTGAAAAGTAATGAATTTTTATTAAAAAGGTGACAAAACAGCAACCTAGCTTAAGAACTAGAAAGATACTCAACAAAAACCTTTTTTGGTCAACGTCCAATCCAACACTTTTGACTTCATTCTCCAAAAGAGCTCTGAAACCGAGCCACACTTATCTCGGAAGCACTGGTTATTTCTTTCCCCCTAAATAGCCCATAATCCTGCCAGCAAAGCTAGGCCCTTACAAGACCTTACCATTTTTCTCATAGCCGCCTCTTTGCCAACCCAAAAGCAAGCTGTCAATGGTCCCTGGCATCACCCAAGGGACATTAATCAGGTTAGAAAACCTTTCAAACTGATCCTGCGAACGGACAATGGATAAACAAGTGGTTTACAAAGTCCGCATCTTGATGACAGAAGAGGCGCATGCTAGGACTGATCATCGATCACTTTCGAGGTTGTCAATAGTGAGAACTCTGTTTCACCCCACCAGCCACCCTCTTCATCATTGCCATTTGATACCAATCTTTTAGCCCCACTTTTTACCATATAATTGGGACTCAAAATGCAGTCACAACACCCCTCTATTTGGGAGTTGTTGTCAGGTGGGACCGTGGGAGCCGGTGATAAAACAATCATGGGAGGTACAACAGCCCAAACAAGATTCATAAATCTGAACCCATATAGCTAGGACAAGGTGATGGTGATGATTGGGAGTAATTTTATATGAAGGTTGCCGCTGGCAATTTCCTCAGTTGTTCCATCGATTATGAGTGTCTCAGCATTCATTCTTGGGAACGGCGTGCGGATTTGTATTTGGGAGGATATTTGGTGTAGAAGCAGACCCCTAGCAGAGGATTTCCCTTCCTTGGCATTGCTTTCTCCAGAGAAGAACATCTCGGTTCAAAGGTGCTTATCTCCCATCTCCAGAATCGAGTGATACTTTGGTCATCTTCTTCAGGTGTATTCTTGGTTAAATCTTTTTACGACAAGATCTGCCCTTCGAGGAATCCCCATAGCAACCCGATCCCACTTGAATTCTGGTCCTACAGGGCCCCTCCTGAGGTATCATCCTTCACGTGGCTGACAGGAAGGAAGCGGATTCTAACAATCGACAATCTACAGAAAAGGGGAATGATTCTCCCGAATATATGCCTTCTTTGTATGAGCCACGCAGAATCCGTCGACCATCTATTAATCCATTGTCATGTTGCTAATCAGCTTTGGAGTCACATTCTGCAACTTTTGGAAGTAAAGTGGGTCATGCCAGGTGCAGTTCCCCGTCTCATACAGGTGTGGCATGGCATCCAGATGCCGAAACAAAGGCTTATTCTTTGGTGGCTGAGCCTTCTCGCATGCTTTTGGAACATATGGGGCGAACGCAATGTGCGCTGTTTTGACAACAAGTTCAAATCATGGGATCAGGTTCTTTGGAAGTCAAAGAGAGATGCTTCAGAATGGGCTTTGAATATTCCTCATGTTGATGTCAGTGTAGGCATGCTCTTTTTTGGGTCTTTAATATGTCTTTTTGTACTCTTTCAGCTTGACAGTTCGTCAGGCTGTTTTCTAATAAAATCATTCATAGCTCTTCAAAAAAAATAAAAATTGAAGGTTGACGCTCAGTGGCCCACTCTTGTTTGTTTTTTTTTTCTCTTCTATGTGCTTGTCTTGGGGCCTGCTGTGCCCATATCCATTCTTGTCTCTTCATACTAGCTTCAAGTTCATGGGCATGCCATTAAATTCTAACAGTTATTTAAATGTTATAATCTGTACCTTGGTCAGGAAATTCTTAATTGTTTATTTTGAGGATATTCTTGTGAGCCTTTGCCATGGCCAGTTCCAAAGAGTCTGGGTAAACGATGAAGGCTAATGTCTGGTTGGCAGCTGATACTAAATTTTGCCAATCAACCATTTAAAAGCCAACCCAAATTGTTGGGAGAAAGGCTAAAGATGACGATGACAATGATGTGATGATTTCATTTGGACCCTATTTTCAATCTCTGCTCAGTCTCCTTTCTAGCCAATAAAAAAGCCTCCTTTTGAAGCAAATATGATAAATATAAAAAAGTCTCCTTTTGAAGCAAATATGATAAATACAAAGAAGTCTCCATTTTTTTTTAATTATAAAAAGTCTCATTTTGAAGCAAATATGATAAATATTGCAAGTACTTGTTTTGATAAGTGTGCTTTAGCTTTTGAGATCTAACAATATCTTGATCAGGTTGTTTTCATCCTTGAGAAAGTGCATATTGTATGGGAGCCACTCTTACTGCCATCAACGTACAAGAGATTTATGTGTAAAATTCTGGATTCTGTATTTTCCAGAATAACAAGAGAGATACTCCTTTTAGATGACATGGCAGCCGAGGAAACGTTACAGGTACAGCTTCTTGATCTGCATATGTTTGGGTTTGTTTCTGAAAATATCATGTGTTCTCTCGCCCTAAGATGAATTAATATGTTTCAGCTTCAGAGGCTGATCCATATCACACTTGAGAGCCTATCTTCACTTTTTGAGTCTCTAGTTGCGGATGCCAATGAAAACAAGAAATTTTCAGAAAGCTACATATGGATTCAGTTAGATAAGCTCTTACCATCATTACGTAAACTTCGAAAACTTGCAGGCATGTTCTCTTTATCAGGCTTAGTTTAGTTTTTTGTGTTTTCATTAACTTGTCTGATGAATACAGTCGAACAAAAAAGCTGACTGACATTCTGTCCTGTCAGATTTATTAGATATGCCTTTAAAATCCATTACGACAAGCTGGGAAAGCGGACAATTGGTTAGTTGTGGCTTTACACCATTTGAGGTATGATTTGATTTCGAGCATGTCCATTTGATAATTTCTACTCATATTATTTTGAGATTCACCTGCATAGCAAACAACTATGATGTTTGATTTGTTTTTTGTGCATAATTGTCTGACAAATTTCTTGCCAACCTTTTCTGCACTATAATCAGAAACTTATAACCATATCTTGTAATGGAATAGACAAATACTTAAATCTCACTTAACCAGTTCCATCTGAGTGTCACATGTAAGTAACCTTGTTCAAATACCAACCTGGAATGCAAAGGACATCTTAGCTGCATAAGGTGGGTCCCACCATGAGGATTCCCAGGCTCAATAATCAGGCCAGTTGCTTATCAGGCAAGCCATGCATGTATATTATATCAGACACTCAGCAAGTGTTTTCAAGACTGTCCATTCGTTTCTTACAGGGTGACCCACTTGATGAGTGGACTGATCCGATATCTGCTACGGGTGATCTTCATGGTGGGGCCACCTAATGCGTTGTTCAGATGAACTATACACATGCCGCATTGGCAGTTGAGGTTCATGTGTTGCTTGTGACTAATACATGGACCCTCTTATAGATAATCAGTCCTTTCCACTTGAATGATAAGTTCTGTGGCTCCAGTAGGTCCTCTATTATTAATTTTCGAAACACTAGTAATAGGAACCTGAGTTGGTTTTTTTTTTTTTTTGAAAGATAACATGGCACTCAAACCCATGACCTCAATGTATAGGAACTGAGTTGGTTACTTGGCCGGACCAAAGCATTTCCAGGTCCCTACAAGGACCTAAGTCCAAGCCCAGCTCATTTAATCACTAGGTGTAAAACTGAGACCTGAGAGTCCAAACCACGGTCCTCAAGCTCAAACAAAACCCCACCCAAAGTGGGCTGCTCTTAGGCTGTGTGGGCCAACCCTTCTCATTTGCCACCAGGCCTGGCAATGGGCAGGCATGGTGTTGGTTCATGATTTTTTAACTAGTCAGGTTGGGCCTATCATGTTGGTTCTATTCAAAACATTGATTTTTTACTGGTGACCAAGACAATTTGGTTAGGGTGAAACAAGGATCAAAGGGTTTGAAAGGTAATGATGTTTTTATCTGGCTTTTGCTGTGAAGGATGACCTTGAAATGACATCGACGTTCATCGCTTTGCGATCAGCCGCAACGATACCAACGAATGAGCCGACATTGACAACTGAAACGATACAATCAATCATGAAAGAAATAAAGATACCGAAAGCACCAGTAGACTGCTGCACAAAAAGGGCTATTTGAGTTCAAGGTCTCGGAGTCAGGAGCTTGGACTCTGGTGATCTGGAAGAAGAAAACCACACCAAAAATTGCAAATGGAGGCTCCGGGAGCTGCCAACGGCTTTCGTCGCAAACTTCCAGGAGGAATGGTCTGAGCCCCACTTTTGAAGAGTCTTTCAGAAATGCGAAAAGAAGTACATGAGGTTGTAATCCAAAAAATGAAAGGTTTTGCGATCATAAGAGGCTTCACCTTTCTTCGCCTGGCCAAAACAGAGATACTGAAAGTTGTTATATCATAACTGAATGGAGCCACTTTTGGGAGCAAGAAGTTGGTGGTAAATCAAGCTAAATATGGCCTAGAAGAAGTTAATCAGAGGAGGGCTTAGAAGGCAAATGAAAGAAGGGCTATCCTCGAAAGAAAAAGGCCCGATGCTACAAAAATGTTGCTGCACCAACAAGGCCAATGACACCATCGAGGTCTAACAATGAAGACATGAACCCGAAAAAAGAAGAAGAAAATCATATAGAGACGTGCCGGAGGACATTCATAGTCATGGCATGAAGCCCTCCAAACCCACAAAAGAGCCCGCCAATCCTCCTCGGAACGGTTGGCCGTGGAGAGAAAAAAAGAGCCCGCTAATCCTCATGATTCCTGAAAGCTTGGTTGTTCCTTTACAACCATAGAGCCCAAATCCCAGCGGGTAAACATAGTCGCCAAATTAACTTTCCCTTTTTACCATTTCCTCCACCTTGCCAACATCAAAAGGGAGATTTGCTTGAACTCGGCATAACCCAACATATGGAAAAACTGGCAAAGATACTTGACCAAAGCCGCATTGCATAAGAACAATGGATAAAAAGATGGTATGCCGTTTCCTCGGCCTAATAGCACATAAGACACACGTTGGGAAAAATCAAGCCCTTTTTATGCAATTTTTCAACTGTTAAGATTTTGTTTCTACCCACCAGGTGCGCCAATGGCGCCACCTTCAGAGGAGCTTCATTGCTCCAAATATAAGTTGTATGACTGATTTCCATTGTTGTAGCATTTGCAACTAGAGCTAGGCATTGAGTCGAGTTAGAACGAGTTAGGGCTGACTCAATCCTATCCGAGCAAGGACTGAGTTTTAATCAAGTCGGATCGGATTTTGAATCGAGTCAGATACCCCTGACTTGAGCCGAATTGAGTTGGAAATGATCTGGTCCGATCCGTGTCCGACCCGGTTATAGGAACTGAGTCAATTTGAGTCAGAACGAGTCGATTTGAGTTATGGCTGAAATTAAAAAATATATGGAAATTCCAAAAAAATGATAGAAAAAAAAAATTCAAAACATATCATATCACACAAACAAAGACGAGCGGAGACGACGAACAGAGGCGTCCGACGTCTGGACTGGGTGGGTGGTGCGACAAACAGAGATGTCCAATGTCCGGGCTGGCTGCCTGTCTGGCCGGCACGAGCGAACGGTAGGATCATAGGAGGTGGAGGAGGGAGGAGGAGGAGGAGGAGGTCCAGTCGCCGGCGAGCTCGGGAGCGAGAGGAGAGGAGAAAGATGGGTTAGGGTTCGAATGGGGTCGGGCGTTTGGGTGCGGCTAACTACTGAGTAGGGTAAAAGTAAAAAATGAGTTACAGGTTTTTTATTTTTTATTTTTTTATTTTATATATATACTTTTACTACCCGAGTGAGTTGACTTGAGTACGGATCGAGTCGGTTCCATTTCGAGTCTAGTCGAGTTGAATTGGTAATGGACTGCACTCGACTCGATCTGGATTCGGATCGTATTCAACATAGTCGATCCTGGACCGTCTGTTGCTGGTGGATCGGCACGAGTCAAGTCAACCGAGTTGACTTCGACCCGTGCCCAGCTCTATTTCCAACTGCACTTTCTCCAAGAACTTAAATAAAGACAACAATTCCTCCAACTCTGCCTCGTTTAAATTCCTCCTACACTAGGGAGTCCACAACACTTCCACATCACTATAGGAATAACATCTAGCCACTAACATGTCAACTTGTGGTGATAGCCTTGCTAGAAGTGGAAAACTCTCCTTTAATCTACTTTTCCTAGCCAGATATCTTCCCAGAACCTAATCCTCTCGCTGTTATCCAAATTGAAACCAACCCCTTCCCAAACCTTCTCCTTTAACGAAGCCACTCCCCTCCATATAGCTGAGGCCTTATACAAGGATGGTTCCTTGATCCACCAAGAGCTCACTTGTAGCCCATATTTCCTACCCACTACATCCCTCCATAAGCTACCCTCTTCCACCTTGAACCTCCACACCCACTTGCCCAATAGTGCTGGATTCATCCATCCTCCCCCCCCCCCCCCCCCAATCTAGTGCTTTATAGGCCTCCTCCTACTTCATAAGATGGAAGTTGTGTTTTTCTTCTGCCCCTCTCCACAAAAAATCCCTCCTAATCTTCTCTAACCTATCCACCACTCCTTTAGGACATTTGAATAAAGACATATAATACTAGGAAGATTTGTCATCACTGCCTTTAAAAGTGTCAACCTTCCTTCCAACGATAAGTGTCTTCTCTTCCAACACGAGAGGCTATTTTCGAATCTTTCAATGACTTTGTCCCAAAGATGTTTAACTGGCTTCCCTATACATAAAGGTAAGCCCAGATATGTAGTCAAGAATGAACCTTCCTTACATTCGAATATTGTTGCAAAAGAGGCCACCTCCTCCCTATGTAAGCCCACCACCAATAGCTCGCTTTTACCTGAGTTAACCTTGAGACTTAGTACTGCCTCGAAACTATGTATAATCATTTGAAGGTTGTCGACCTCCACTTCATCTGCCTCACACATTGGCAACGTATCATCTGCATATTGTAAGTGTGATATTTGAAACTGAGAATTATCCACTTTGAAGCCACGAAGTAGACCCACTACAACACCCTTATCAACCATTCTACCTAGAGCTTCCATTATCACCACAAAAAGATATGGCGATAGAGGATCACCTTGCCGTAGCTCTCTTGAAGCTTGGAAGTAGCCATTAGGAGATAACATTTATCAAAATTGAGAATTTTACTGATTGTACACATCCGAATCCAAGATCGCCATTTTTGCCAACAGCCCAATCAATTGAGCACGTAGTCCAAGAATTCCCAATCTACGTACGTACGCCTTTTCAATGTCTAATTTGCAAATAATTTCCTTCCTACTTTTTCTGTGATAAGAATCAATAACTTAGTGAGCAATCAAAACAGTATCCACCATCCGTTGACCCTCCACAAACGCCCCTTGTGATTTGGAAATTACTGCTCCTATTGTCTCTTAGAATCTAGATGCTAGAACTTTGGCCAAAATCTTGGACAGACTTCCCAAGAGACTTATGGGTCTGAAATCTTTTAGGCTTTCTGCCCTTTCCTTCTCAGGTATTAGCGTTATGAACGTTGCCCCCAGCTCTATCGCTATCCCACCTTTTTCATGGAACTCTTTAACAAAAGCGATTACATCTTCCTTTTGAATATCCCATAATTTTTTAAAGAAAGTGATCGGGTAGCTATCCGGATCCGGGGCTTTATCACTCCCCAAATCCACAATTGCTGCCTCGATCTCTTCAATTGAAAAGGCTTCCTTTAGAGCTTCGGCCTTCTCCCTCAAGATGGTGTTGAAATGCTAATATCCAATGTTGGTCTTACCCATTCTTCTGAGCTAACAAGTCTTTATAGAAATGCACTATAGATGCACATACTCTTGCTTTTCCTTCCATTCTCTCCCCTCTACCGCCGCACTTGAAATTTTATTACATCACACTCGTGCACTAGCCATGGCATGGAAAAACTTTGTATTCTTGTACCCCGCCTTTAGCCATAGGGGGCCCTTCACCATTGTTTCCATTTGATTTCTTCCTTCCTAAGCCTCGCATTATATTTTGCTCTATAGATTTCTCTCCACGCCCTTTCTTCATCTAAAAGTTCACTTACCTCTTCTTTAACGTTGAGGCTTTGTATGTCTTGTAATATCTTTTGAAATTCTTCATCCTGTTTTCCCATAGCAGTTTCATTTTTTGGAATAGCAAGAAACCAGCCTCACCTTGAACTAAGAAGGATTGCCACCATTCTCTTACCTCCTCCAAAAAGCCTTCCAATTTTCGCTAAGCTAGCTCAAATCTGAAGGGCCTCGGACCCCTTTTTTGTTCTTCCGTTTCCAGGAGAATAGGACAATGATCAGATACTAGTTGAGGAAGGCCTCATTGAGAGAGTAATGGATACTTTTCCAACCACTCTAATGATAATAGGAACCTGTCTAATTTGGACTTGACTGCTTGTGGATGCCCGTTTGACCATGTGTATTTTACATCTCCCATGGGTATATCTACCAGCTCATGCCTCATGTTTGCTGTCCATTCTGAGAAATTCATCATGTTTTTTGTACGTTGCCAGCCGGTAGATTTTTTGAAAGAAAATCTGACTACATTAAAGTTGCCTCCCACTGCCCACGGTAATTGCCACTTGGGCATAAATCCACTTCAACCCATAGTAACTGCCGCAAGCTTTGTTTGTTTGGTCCATATACAGCCGTGAACACCCACCTAAAATCTGATGCTAACTCTTTCAACATTACTGATAAGGAGAACTGTCTCTCCCAAGTAACTTCCTTAATCCATAGCTTAGAGTCCCAAATAATTAAAACTCCATCCGCAGATCCATCTGCTTTTTTGCGCCAGCCAGTCCTTCAATTTTCCCCACCACAGAGAATTCACCAGGTCTTGATCTACTGTTTGTAACTTTGTTTCTTGAAAAGCAACCACTTGAGCTTTATGTAGTTTACAGATTTCTTTCACTTGCAACCTCTTTTGCAGGCATCCCAGGCCTTTAGCATTCAAGCTGATAATTTTCATGATGTAACTCTGGCTACCCTTTTTTCCTTTTGAAACTGGCTTATCTTTATTTTGCCGCATCTGATTTCCTTTGGGTGCTTCATTCACTGTCAAACTGCTATGGTTGGGTTCCTGATCTCCACTGTTATTCAGCCTCTGGATTCAACAAATTCGAACAGATCCTTATAATCCTGTGATCTGTTTCCAAAAGTGACTCCAACCATATGGGCAATCTGTACCACTACCCTTTTAACTGTTTTCATCCTCTGTGCTACTTTTTTTTTTGCTCACCATTTTACTCACTGTTCTCTTCCTGGACTGGGACTCTGCCGGAAACTCACTGTGTGGAGCCCCTTCTTCCATGTATTCGTAAATGGATATCGCAATATGATCGGACCCTGTTGGCGCATGCAATTCTTGCTCCCACAAATCTTTTGGCACGATTACCAGTGTCTCTTCTTCTTGAGTCCCTTGTGTCTGCACATTCGACTGTGACAAGTCTGCCACTTTATCTGTCCCCTGAATCCTGATAAATCATCTGCGCTTTATCGTGATCCCTGGTTGTTTCCTGCTCGACTTGGTACCTAGATCTCTCAATGGGTTCTGCCATTTCCGAGATGAAGGCCTTCGGATGTTCGTGGCTCTGATTTGCTTCCCACAACTGACCGAAGTAAAAAAAGAAGAGAAATAGACACACCAGTGACTTAGTTATGTATTAAATTGAGCCACGTGCGATGACTTAAGTAATCACTCATCTGTGTGAAATATATAACATGTGTGATATCTGCTTGTGTAAATAAGACCACTCAAGGATCACCAGCCACACTTTGGAGAAAAAATCCGCTTAGAGACATTTATGAAAATCTCGTCAGTTTTTAAAGGGTTTTTTCTGGGTTCGCCGCCTACCTTTAATGTCGATATTCCAAAACCCACCTACTTCTAAGCTATTGAAAGTAATACGCTTAAAGTAAAAAAAGACAATGAGAAAAATGATTTGTTGACCTTGACTAACTGTAGTGGATGGAAAAGCGCCGTTAACGTGTAAAAATGACTATATTGCCCTTAATGGCAGTTGTTTTCACAAGAATACCCCTGCCATTTGCGTAGACCGCATATGTAGACTGTGGGGCTCATCATGATCCTACCAGATGATCGGAGACGTCCATTTGTTTTGTACGGTCGTTGTTTGCTATTAGCTGAAACAACGAGGTAGATGGTCATATTAGGCCACAGGATTGAATGCCTACCGTTGAAAGAGTTGGGGGCCACAAAAGTTATCGATGGACCTAAAATTTATGTTTTCCTTTCATCCAGGTCTATGTGACCTTGTGAACAGGTTGGATGGCACTTAACCATCACAGTTGTGCTCTAAGAAGGCATCTATGGTAGCCACCACTTCCTGTGTTGTGTGGTACATGCAAGACTTTGATCTGCCTTCATTTTTATATCATGCCCTGAAATGATGTTTCAAAATGGATGGACGGCTTGGATAAAATACATATATTATTGGTGGGCCCCACAATGCCCCTGACAGGACTGTCCATCCTAATCAATGCAAGTTAAATGTATACATTGTTGATTACAGAAAAAGAACAATTTCACCATTGATTAGATAAATGTATACATTGTCGATTACAAAACATTACAAAAAATCCCCCAAAAAAATTGTTTCTTATACATGAAGACAACAACCTTAGTTTCAAACTTCTTCCTTCAGTTGGGCCAGCACATTTTTTTTATCTGGTATGGCCTGTCAAAATAAACGAACACATGTTTTATATTGGAGAAGTACGGATGAAGAGAAAATCAATGAAGCATAATATGAATGAAGACACTACAAACCGAAGTAATAGTAGGTCTTGGGTCATTTCCAGCGAAGGTACATATGGCTTGGATCCTGCATGGAGTGAGAAGTCTAATATGAGCAAGAGTAGGTATGTTAGGAGTCTGCAGAAAGTAAAAAAGTTAGCTGAATGAATGAGGTCAATATTAGCAAGAGTATATATATTTTGGACAATATTGTCAAAATTGTTATAATATTGCAAATCATAGTAGGGGTTAAATCATATCGAATTGCAAATCGTATCGTAAATCAGTAAGATTTTTTTTTTATAATTTCTTAAAATTTTGAAAAAAAATGAAAAATATAAATAAATCACTATTTAAAAAAAAAAAAGAAACTCGTTAATCTTCTTTTTGCCATCAATGTGCACCAAGTAATACCTATGTCATGATAGTGTTAAAAGATTCTTATTCCTTTATTTTTTATGTCTTTCATGAAAATTTCCTTAAAATACAAGGGTCCTTTAATAATTTATGTTCTTGTTACCTTTTTTGAATGTATAATCACCGTGGAAAAGTAGCCTTTGATACTGTAAGACCGAAAAAAGCAGATATTTTGATTTCTAAACATCATTCCACAATGTATACAAGTCAGCATGATTGTAACCATCCATAAAAAACATTATAGGTAAGTCATATAATTTGGTATTTTGACCAGTTAAGAAGTAAGAAATCAAAAAAAAAGAGCTACATAATTTAACATTGAAGAAATATATATATATATATATATATATATATATATATATATATATATATATATATATATATATATATATATCATTTAATCTCTTATAAAGAAGAAATAAAATAATTTATTTTTTCTAAACGATTCTTAAAGCCTCCACCAATTTAAAAAAACATAAATGAAAGCCAAGTGAAGCTTAAAATAGAAGAGAACAAGTATAATTTGAATTGTAAATCGGATTTGAATTGTAAATCATAGGATTCAAATTCTAGAATCGTAAGATTCATATAAAAAGGGATTCAAGGTTGGGATTCAAATCGTTTTGCTTAAGATTCGACTAAAATCGTATATCATGAATCGTAAATCGTTAGATTTTGACAACACTGGTTCTGGACTAGAAAGTTAGAGCAAACACATCCAAAAGCTAAAGCAAAATCAAAATATCCAATCCAAAACTAAAGCAAATTCAATAGATGGCCAAGTGAATGAAAGAGTCCAATACAGAAGAAAAATCAACAGATCCATTGAAACAACTCCTGTAAGCTGGAAAGCAAAATCAACAGGTCCAATTCCACAGTCCTTGTAACCTGAAAAGGCAATCTGAAAGAAAGAGTATAAATAGAAGAAAAGGGATATTCTGGTTGTTTGCTAATGTTATGCTTCTTGAAATCCCTTCACCTATTTGTCTTGAAATATTCTGTTTGTTTGCTAATGTGATGTACAAACATGCCCCTGGTTTTTGAATTGATGTGAATGACCCAAGGGGTAGCAGCAACATCAACAATAGCTAAGAAGGAAAGAATTTTGGGATGTGGTGCTTGTTGTTACTACTGCTGAAATACCATTGGCCTAAATCAGGAGCATGAATACGTGAGAGAGAAAAGAGGACTTTCAGATTGCTTTGCTTGTTATATAACACCCTTACTTTCAGATTGTTTCAATATTCTTTAGGCTTTTGCCTTGTTTCAATAAAATCGTCACTGCTTGCTGAAAGGGTACCTGAAGCAAAATCAGACTTTCTGTTGAAACAATTCCTGTTTGCTGAAAAGTGTCCCTAAAATGAAAAGAATCGAAAACAGAAGCAAATTCAATAGATGGCAAAGTTAATGAAAAAATTCAATACAGAAGAAAAATCCACAGATTGATTGAAATTGCTCTTGTAAGATGGAAATCAAAATCAATAGATCCAATTCCATAGTCTCTAGTAAGATGAAAAAAACCAAAGTAAGATCAACAGATCGAAAACTAAAACCAAAACCAACTGAAAAGTACAACTGAAATGAAAGTAATATCGACAAAATGAATCCAAAACCAAAACCAAAACCAACTGAATGAATCCAAAACCAAAGTAAGATCAACAGATTCAATTCAACTGAAATGAAAGTAATATTCCAACATGAAAGTAATATGAACAGATCCAATTCCATAGTCCCTGTAACCTGGAAAAGACCAACATAATGAATCCAAAACAAAAGTAAGATCAACAGATCTAATTCAACTGAAATGACAAGGTAAGTCCAACTGAAATGAGTGTAAGATCGTAAGATAATTTGATCCAATTCCACAGTCCCTGTAATCTGGAAAAGGTCAAGTTCTTAAATAAAAAACCAAAGTAAGATCAACAGATCCAATTCAACTGAAATGAAAAGATAAATCCAACTGAAATGAAAGTTGTATCAATAGAATGAATTCAAAACCAAAACCAAAACCAACTGAACTGAATGAATCCAAAACCAAAGTAAGTTCGACAGATCAAATTCAACTGAAATGAAAGTAAGATTCCAACATCAAAGTAAGATCAACAGATCCAATTCCATAGTCCATGTAACCTCGAAAAGGCCAATATAATGAATCCAAAACTAAAGTAAGATCAACAGATCTAATTCAACTGAAATGAAAAGGTAAGTCCAACTGAAATGAAATTAAGATTCCCACATCAAAGTCCAACTGTCTTTGTAAGCTGAGAAGCAAAATCAATAGATTTATCCAATCAGTCTCTGTAAACTACAAAGGAAAACAGAAAGTAAGAATCCAACACCCAAAGTAAATTCAACAGTTCTTGTAAGCTAAAAAGCAAGAATCCAACAATCACTGTAAGTTGAGAAGGACAATTGAAAGTAAGATCAACAGATCCATTGAAACAACTCCTGCAAGTTGGAAAGAAAAATCAATTAACAGATTTAATCTAACAGTCACTGTAAATTGAGAAGGACAATGGAATGAAAGTAAGATCAACAAATACAATTCCACAGCCCCATTAAGTTGAATAAGGCCAACTGAATGAAATAATCCAAGACCAAAGCAAAATAATCAGGAATAGAAAAGTTCCAATCCAACAGTCCTTATAGCTTAAGAAGGCCAGTGATAATTGAAAAAATCCAAAAACAAAAGAGTATGCTGAAAGACTATCCTACAATGTTCCATCCAGTAAACTTTATTATAGATATGTCCAATGTAACCTACTCAACGAAAGAGTAGGATGAAAGTAATAATGATCGATATGACAGTGAAAAAGACCACCGCGAATACTTCGTTAGAATAAAAAATTAACCAACACATCAAGTGATATTAATTTAGAATATGTTATACTCACAACTCTGGATGGACATTTACAGAAGTATCTTTCAAAATTTTCCGGTGTCTTTGACAAAAATATATTCATCGGCCCTGCTCTGCATGAGCAAAGTCGTTTTGGGATAGTAACTTATCCATTTCAATGGAAATAGTAACTATACATGCACACGTGCCAATGCACATGAATCCACATATGATCTCTCTCTCTCTCTCTCTCTCTCTCTCTCTCTCTCTCTCTCTCTCCACATGAGGTCTCGCATGCTTCAAGTGCTTTCAACATCCGACGCATTCAAGAGGTTTGCCCCATTATGAGGAACACATGATCGAACTAGGCCGATCCACTTGTTATGTGGGCCACACCATAGAAACAATGGACAATGATTAGTGTGATCCAAATTACACGTGTGGTCCACCTCATGGATAGGCCTGATTTTCGTGCTAGGTTATCTTCATAGTGGGAACAATCTTTTGGACTGCTTGGATGTCACTCAAACATGCTATAATTGTTTGAGCACTAATTTTATTGTCCAACTAGTTCCATGTGAGAAACCCTCTTTTGTATTTTTTATTTTTGAAGCAAACATATATTGCAGTAGCTTGTGTGTTAAACCAACTGCATTTTTCTTAACAATCACACCCACAAGTATGAGGCTGGGAAGTAATTGGATTCACAACCTCTTGGTCAATGAGGAAAGAATTGTCGGATGAGGGATTGGCTTGGCTAAAGCTCGACAATGTGGGCTTCAGTTGTACGTTAAAATACCATTCTTTGGATTTGCTTGGTTTGTTGGATATGTTTGGACAAATGTCTGCCAAGGCCAATTTCATAGCTGGTGTTTTGGCTGAAGGAGGGCGGGCAGGCGGGCGGGCTTGGGTTCACTGAAAAACACAAATGAAGAGGATGGTTCGCCAGATTGTTGGTCATCATTTTTCTGGCTGTCAATTTGGTTTACTTATGAATAGACTGGCCTTATTTTTGGTGAGGACATGTTTACAGAGTCCCCCACCTGATGAATGATCGAGATCTTCCACTCATGCAGCTTGTTGGTAGGGTGAGCTGTGAATCACCTTGTCCTGTTCAATGGTTAGAATCTAAAAGGAAATTGGATTAAGAGAATTGGATGCAATTCTTTCTATTTTTGCCTATATTTTCTTCATTTTTCTAGAATTTTTTTCATCCAAAAAAGCTTTTTGTTGCATTTTCTTTACCAAGCTGGTTATGACATGGTATTATTCTTCATGTGGGCAGATGGAAAATTTTGTCAAAGCAATATTTACAGATTCGCCTCTGAGAAAGGAATGCTTGTGGAGGATAGGAAAAGCCAATTGATAGAATCACAATGCAATTTCATTAGCGGAGCTGTCATTAACATTTGTAGTTTTGCAAGGCTTCTTTTTTTCTTTTCTTTTTTTCCTTCCCCCTTTGTATATTTTAACTTGCATTTAAGGTGGTACCCTTTGTTGAGGAGGACTGGGCTTGTAGAATGTCTGGGGAAACAGAAAATATGAGTTGATTGAAAAGGGAATGCTATGGATTGCCAAGAATTATAGAAATTCATATGAAGTTCCCAAATGATAAGTACAGGAGTTTGTTGGCCCCACATGCACATCAACAGGATATTTGAACAGTCTATCGGTGACCCCTACCATGATTGTGACCGTACCCAACGTTGAGGCTGGTCCTCTTCAGGCAGTTGGCTCTATGCCAAAAGAATGGATGGTTTAAAAGGAAATGATGGCATGACACTAAGAGAGTGATCAACCAATTCTGGACTGTCCATTAGGTCTGATGTACGTCTCTCGTGTGCTAACATGAGAAAATGACACCAATCGGACCATTCTAATCATCCAATCTGTAGCCTATAAAATGGTCTGTCAAGATCAAATTAGGTCCAATGGTCAATTGCACATTTGTTTGTTGGGGCATCATATGCATGATTTTTTTATTTTATTTTATTTTAATTTAATCATGGGATCGGCATATGAGTTTTTTTTTTTTCATGCTGGCCATGAAATGTATGCTGAGCCTAGTCAACAGTCTGGATCGGTTGATTGGACTCTCCGAACACCCCAATTAGAGTGGACTCCACCTCTACCCTTGTGATGTATGCACGGCTTGATTGAAGATCAATTTGCACGAGAATGCTTCCTTTTCACGGGGGCACTTTTTTCTGTATTTCTTTCACGGATATCTCTTTCTATGATCAACTAGGAAAGGGAAAGATGTACTTTTAATGAACAAGAGAGCATCGGCATCCAAAGCCAAGATGATGGGGGGAGAAAATCGATTCATAATCAGTCCTTGTGGAGACTTTTATGGTAATTCAGGTTTGCCAATGCACATGAATCCACATATGATGTCTCTCTCTCTCTCTCTCTCTCTAAGAAATCTTAATAGTCTTTCTTAGCAACCATAAGAACAAAGATAATTCAATCGCACAAATGGTGTGCAGCCTTGCCTTGTCCAACACGAATCCAAAAATTGTTCTGCCCGCTTTGTTGTTCTCTGAAAGAAAGAAAAGAACTCACATATCTCTCTCTCTCTCTCTCTCTCTCTCTCTCTCTCTTTCTAAGAAAATTCTAAAGTATTCTTAGCAATCTATAAGAAAAGATAATCAACTAAGCATAAATGGTGGGCAGCCTTGATTTGTCCAACACGAAGCCAAAAATGGTGCTGCTGAAGAAGAAAAGAACGAACATCTCTCTATCTCTCTCTCTATCTCTCTCTCTTAGCAATATTAATAGCTTTCTTAGCAACCATAAGAACAACGATAATTCAATCGCCGAAAATGGGTTGCATTGCTGCATTGTCCAAATCCTAAATAAATTGTATGCCCGCCTCTGTTAATTCAATCGAAAGAAAGAAAAGAACTCACATTCTCTCTCTCTCTCTCTCTAAGAACTCTTTAATAGTACTTTCTTAGCAACCATAAGAACAAAGATAATTCAATCGCACAAATGGTGTGCAGCCTTGCCCTGTCCAACACGAATCCAAAAATTGTTATGCCTGCTCTGTTGTTCTCTAAAAGAAAGCAAAGAACTCACATCTCTCTCTCTCTCTCTCTCTCTCTCTCTAAGAAATCTTAATAGTCTTTCTTAGCAACCATAAGAACAAAGATAATTCAATCGCACAAATGGTGTGCAGCCTTGCCCTGTCCAACACGAATCCAAAAATTGTTATGCCTGCTCTGTTGTTCTCTAAAAGAAAGCAAAGAACTCACATCTCTCTCTCTCTCTCTCTCTCTCTCTCTCTAAGAAATCTTAATAGTCTTTTTAGCAATCATAAGAACAAAGATAATTCAATCGCACAAATGGTGTGCAGCCTTGCCCTGTCCAACACGAATCCAAAAATTGTTATGCCCACTCTGATGTTCTCTGAAAGAAACCAAAGAACTCACATCTCTCTCTCTCTCTCTCTAAGAAATCTTAATAGTCTTTCTTAGCAACCATAAGAACAAAGATAATTCAATCGCACAAATGGTTTGCAGCCTTGCCCTGTCCAACACGAATCCAAAAATTGTTATGCCCGCTCTGTTGTTCTCTAAATAAGTCGCTGCATAAAATAAACAAGCTGGTCAATGACATATCATCACCATTGTAAAGTAAACAAGCTATGTTCTTTCAGACCATATGAATTTCTCCATGATTTTTACTACATTTATCCACCACTCCAATGGCGGGATCTTCAATACTTCAAAGCAAAACACTGCTGGCATGTATTAAAAACGTTATATAGAGTTTAATCTTCCATTTAATTGGTCAAAAACCAATATTTTTAAAATAAATTTTATTTTATTATAATAAAAATAACATATTAAAACATTTTAAATGCTTGATTAGCAAGTCATTGGTAGTGATTTCTCAGGATCTCCTCCATGAGTGGCTAGGAGCAAGAGGGCTTCATAGACATTGACCCAACAGGAAGTTTAGGGTGCGTTTGTATGCACTATCAAATTGGATTGCAATTATTAGCTTAATAAGATAGAAGTGACCAAATTGTGATTTCCTTGACCTAGAATTCATATTGAGTGTATGGGCTTCAAATTTCAATTACAATACTTTACACGGTACACTTGAAAGAGACTTAACTGCGATTTTGGGGGCTACTTGTTATGAATTGTAGGAAACACATTATCTTTTGCCATTTCTCTCTCAACTAAGCAATTTTTTTGCCATTAAATTCATTTGTGCATCCAAATGCAGCCTAGTTTGTGTAGGATAGTCAAGAGCGACTCAATGGAGTGCCAAGATCACGTATGTTCGGACGGGAGGGGTCCTGTTTGGGGGAAAAGGGCCTAAACACACACTATAGTTTCCAATGGCTATAACTTTGTGACCAGTTATCCATTTCATGTGCATATACTGTCGTTTGGAAAGATACTAACGAGCTTTACGTCTTGGCCATTGGCCCCCCAAATTCCTTCGCAACTCAATCGTTCTGACTCAACTTTCAGTTTTTAGATTCAAAGGCTATGCTTGAGCAGAAGATGGTGATCTTCTTCCTTATGCACCCACTTCTGATGCTACTCATGTACATTACTGGCCCACCAGCTACCTAGGGCCACACTCAATTGGATCATAGACCAAACTCTGGTGGATACACTATAAAATGGATGGACCCCCCTTTTGAACTGGATTCTCCTACCAGTATTGAATAGAACATTTTGAACAAAATCGGGAAAGAAGTCATTTGGATTTTAGAGAGGAAGAAGGGTGTTTTTGTCTTACCTAGTGCTTGTCTTTTTTCGAAGGAGATGGTGCGGGCATGGGGCAGGATGAATTTGGTGTCATCCATGTCATCTTCATCTACAGCTTCTTCTTCATCTGGATGGACATCCACTGCGAAGACATGCCGGCAGGAAGCTATCTGCATTGGTGTATTGCAATCGTCAATGGTGGCGCACGCATGCCACTTGGCGGCCTGGCCTTTATGTGTGATCTTCGCTGCACTGCGTAGGCATATGAACAGACCAGTGATGAGGCACACCGAGCATAGCTGGCAATACACACCACAAGTTCAGTTCAATCTGATCAAGAGGAATGGCCTGGTGTGAGTTGAAATTGCATGGAGTTCCAATGGGAGTTAGCATCACAGCCGTTCGAGCATGGTCGGCGTCCACACCTGGCCATGCAAATCCATTCCATTGATTAAAAGGAGCAAGGTAGCACCTGTCAACCCACCAAATCCAAATGTTACCACAGATCATGATCAGATGATGGTGTATCTTGCACATGATCATACCAACCCAGTTCAGTTTGATCAGGGAAATGATCTCGCATGTTCATCACATCAAAGTCATACTCGATTCGACATCCGATTCTGATCATGGTTGGATGATAATCATTTCCCACCTGACAGTACAAATTCAGTTCATTTTGATCAGAGATGGGAGATACATCATGATTCAATCAGACCAGAATTTCAATGCATGCCAATGCCCGGAAGACCGATCATGATTGGATGTTCATGGGCCCGACATTAGTTGGATCAATATAAACATCGATTGACTTTAGCGCAAATCCACCTCCCCCAAGTGGAAGTTGAGACCTGATTGAATAGATGATTGTGATATCGAAATACTGAAATCCGGCATTTTCAACTCACACCTGATCAACTGAGGAGACTTATAGCAAGTTCTCCGGCCTCGAAGGTATAGACATCTGAGTGGGACTTTATCGTGATCAGCAGCGAAGCAAGCTGGCTTGCAGTCACAAATATGAGAGCCAACAAAATGAAAGCACGGAACCGGTGGCTTATGATCTTCAGCTGCCTCCGAATTCTCAAATGCTCTGCCAAAACCATCGCCACATCTGATTCTTCCTGGAAGACCAGAGCAAAGTACTGCAATTGCAGTATCTGGAGATGGCAAATGAGGCGGAAGAGCATGCAGTTGAGCAAGTAGATGGATGTCCTGTGTGTTGAAAGAGAGTTGATTCATTAAACCCCCAATCACTCTGTTTATTTATATTGAAAGTTAATAGAATGCAGCCTTTGATTTTAAGGACTACAATGTACATGTAAACTAATTATAAAGAACAGATCAGGACGGTCCACTAGATCAGGGCGGATCATGTCTTCGACGGATGTGGATCAGATGTTTCTACTGCTCCTTTAACACTCCCCCTCAAGCTTGGACTAAAAATGTCAGAAAGGCCAAGCTTGGACGAAATAATCCGATGACGATCTTTAGGTAGCGCTTTAGTAAACACATCAGCGAGTTGGTCAAATGTGCCAACATAAGGAGTAACAATTTCCTGAGATTTGATTTTTTCGCAGATAAAGTGACAGTCGACCTCGATGTGCTTTGTGCGCTCATGGAACACTGGATTACTTGAAATATGAATGGCAGCTTGGTTATCACACATCATTTTCATTGGAGTAGGAGGGGGGAAACCAAGTTCAGTTAAGAAAATTTTAAGCCAAAGTAATTCGCACGTGGTATGGGCCATAGCATGATATTCGGCTTCGGCACTGGAACGAGCTACCACTGTCTGCTTTTTGCTTTTCCATGTGACAAGATTTCCTCCGACAAAAGAACAATAGCCGGTTGTAGATCTTCGATCATCTTTCGAACCGGCCCAATCAGCATCAGAAAAGGCAGAAATATGTAGATGACCATGATTAGAATAAAGAAGACCTTTGCCAGGGGAGCCTTTGAGATAACGAAGAATCCGAAATGCAGCATCTAGATGTGAAGCTCGAGGTGAGTGCATAAACTGACTGAGGACACTCACCACATGAGAAATATCAGGTCGAGTAATTGTGAGATAAATAAGCCGCCCAATCAGTCGCTGATAAGGTTTTGGATCGGAAAGAACATCACTATCATGTGAGGTAAGCTGGTGGGTAACCTTCAGTGGGGTGTCAAGAGGCTTACACCCAAGCATACCAGTCTCAGTAAGTAAGTCCAGCACATATTTTCACTGACATAAGGAAATTCCATGTCGGGAACGAGCGATTTCAATGCCTAAAAAATAACGCAAAAACCCCAAGTCTTTCACCTCAAAAGCACGAGAAAGATGAGATTTGATGTTGACAATTGCAGAAGCATCGTCACCCATAACAATAATATCATCAACATAAACAGAGACAATCGTAATCCCACTGTCTGTGCGTTGCCAAAAAATTGAATGGTCAGAGCTACACTGTTGAAAACGGGCATGTTTCATGACATGTGTAAATTTGTCAAACCATGCCCGTGGGGACTGTTTGAGACCATATATCGATTTGCGAAGGCGGCACACTTTATTTTCCTCCCCCTGACGATGGAAACCAGGCGGAAGACTCATATAAACTTCCTCATTGAGGTCACCATGTAAGAATGCGTTTTTGACATCAAGTTGATGAAGAGGCCAGCCCAAATTTGCAGCGAGAGATAAAAGAACCCGAATGGAGTTCATCTTTGCGACAGGAGCAAAAGTTTCAGTATAATCAATGCCATAAGTCTGGGTAAATCCTTTTGCAACAAGGCGAGCTTTGTATCGATCGATTGAACCATCGGATTTATATTTAATGGTATAGACCCATTTACATCCCACTGGGTGCTTGCTCGCAGGAAGAGTAACGAGGTCCCATGTATGATTTTTTTCTAAAGCATTCATTTCTTCCATCATGGCATGTTTCCAGTGCGGTTGAGATAAGGCAACATCCACCCTGGTGGGAATGGAGGTAGAGTCGACACTGGCAATAAAAGACCTATATGTCGAGGAAAGAGAATCATAGGAAACAAAGTGATGGATAGGATGAGAGGTTGAAAATGAAATACCGTTATTGCTTATAGATGTAGATGTAGATCCCTCAGCAGCTGATGATGGTGATGGTAGTGAATATGTAGTCCCCATAGAGGTAGACGCAGAGGCATGAGAACACAAATAATCCTGTAGATAAGAAGGTTTTCTAATGGGACGAGTAGAATGGCGTGAAATCGATGGAGGAGGAGGCAGTGGTGGTGGTGGTGGGGTGGGAGGTGGAGACGGTGGAGAGGGAGTGGGGACAGGAAGAGGAAGATGAGAGATGGGGAACGGAGAATCTAAGAAAGGTGCAGGGGTGACAGGAGAAGAAGAACTTGAGGACTGTGGAGAAGAAAATTTTAGTGACTCAAAAAATGTAGCATCGAGGGTGACATAGCGTCTGCCAGTGCTAGGATTGACAAATTTATAACCCTTTTGGGTAGAAGAGTAGCCAACAAACATGCATGGAATGGATCGAGAAGATAATTTTGTGCGGGAGGGAGAGAAGTCATGCACATAAGCAGTGCATCCAAAGACACGAAGAGGAATAGTGGTAACATGATGTACCCTTTTGAAAAGAGAGATTGGAGTCTGAAAATTGAGAGCAGAATGTGGCAAACGATTTGCCAAGTAGCAAGCAGTGAGAACTGCATCCCCCCAATAATGTTTGGGAACATTCATCTCGGTAAGAAGACACCGAGTAATATTTAGAAGTTGTTGATTTTTTCTCTCGGCTGCCCCATTCTGCTGCGGTGTCGAGGCACAGGTAGTAGTGGATTCAATGCCATGTTGGCGAAGATAATGGAGAAAAGAAGAGGAGAGGTATTCACCACCATTATCACAATGTAACATTTTAATTTTGGCACTAAATTGGTTGACCAACCAAGTATGAAAGTATTTAAAAATGTCAAACACTTCGCTTTTATGTTTTAGAAGGTAAATCCAAGTCATCTTGGTGGTAGCATCCATAAAGGAAACAAAGTAACGAAAGCCCAAAGAGGAGGGAATGGGGGAAGGTCCCCACACATCAGACTGAATATAAGAAAACATGGGAACCGATTCTTTATTTAAAACCAGAGGGAAAGAAACACGTCTTTGTTTGGACAAAGCACATGTACTACACTGAAAAGTTGTATTGGCTAGCTTAGAGCATAAAGAGGGAATTAAACTACGTAAAACTGGAAAAGAAGGATGGCCATAACGGCAGTGCCATCGATAAATATCCTCATGATCAATGGAAATCTGATGAGCAGAAGACTGGAGGTGCACACCTGCATCAAAACGGTAGAGACCGCCGTCTTCACGACCACCACCAATCATCTTCCGCGTTCGAAGATCCTGAAATAAACAATGAGAAGGAAGAAAGATGGCAGCACAATTAAGTTGTTTGGTTAGGGTGGCTACAGAAAGTAAGTTTGAAGCAAGCCCAGGAACAAGAAGAGTGTTGTCAAGAGTGACATTAGAAGAAAGAGGAATGGAACCCATCCCAGTGATGGGGGTAAGATTTCTATCTGCTAATTTGACAGACCCTAAGGAAGAACTGGAGGTAAAGTTGGAAAAAAGATGAGACATACCAGTCATATGGTCAATGGCCCCGGTATCAATTACCCAGGTTGGAGACGAAGAAACGGTGGTGGATGTACCTTGTATAACCGGACTGGAGACAGCCGAAGATTTAGAAACATATAAGACAGCTTTCTGAGCCGTGAGGCGTTCATATTCGTCTTGGGGAACCTGAACCATGATGGGAGGGGTCAGAAGGGGCTTCTTCATATCCAGTAGCAGATAAATAGGCGCCACGTCCAGTAATCGAGCGACCACGCCCACGAGAAAGACCCCCACGCATGGGAGGTCGACCATGAAGTATCCAGCAAGTATCAATCATATGGTTTGTGTGCTTGCAATGAGTGCAAAAGAGTTGATGTCGACCACGGCCTCGAGTGCCACGACCACGGCCCCGATCAGAAAAAAATGAAGAAGAGGAATCAGCCTGTAAGGCAGACTGAAGGTGGGCGACAGGGGAAATCATGACCTGTTTCCGTTTCTCTTCTCGGGCTAGTGTGGCGTAAACTTGGTTTAAGGTCATAATCTTAGCATCACGAATAATTTGTTGTCGAAGTCCATCATACTCGTCTTTAAGGCCATCTAAAAATTTGAAAATACGTCGACGCTCTTGACGTTTCTTTATTAGAACCACATCCTTAGCACAGTAAGTGTCTTCCTCATCATGATAAGCTAGTTCTTCCCATAGACTTCGTAGTTTAGCATAATATTTAGTAAGACTCTTGTCATCTTGTTGAAGAGATGCAATTTTCTTTTCCAATTGAAAGATGCGTGACATATTATGGGCATCACTGTATAGCTCTTTGACAGTATCCCATATTTTTTTCGATGTCTTGAGGAAGAGAAGACCACTGCGAACATTATCATCCATAGAATTCCACAGCCAGGACATGACAATCATGTCATCTGATTCCCATTCTGCCTTTTTCGGATCATCCTTGGGACAAGGAAGAGACCCAGTGATGTGGCCAAGTTTCCTCTTGCCACCAATAAAAATACGGACAGCCTGTTGCCATTGGAGAAAATTTGGCCCTGTCAGAGGAGAAGAAGTGATCCGCAACCCAGGGTTGTCTGAATGACGAAGGTCTATCTCAGAAGATGCTGACGATTCAGTAGCCATACGACCAGAAAATAATAAAGAAAAGGTAGTGACAGGCCGCCAAGATGAACAGGGAGTGCTTCCCTCTTTTTTTTTTTTTTATTTTATTTATTTATTTTTTTAAATCTTGCGTGTAGCAAGCGAGCTTAGGTCAGCACATAGAGAGGGCGGCGCCGATCAAGCAAGCAGATGGCAGAGGGCAGCGGCGGAGAAGGATCGTGCCGCGGCGAGCAGCGGCGATCGTGGTGCGGCAAGCAGCAAGGATCGTGCGGCGAGCAGCGGCGATCGTGGTGCAGCAAGCAGCAAGGATCGGCGGTCGTGCGGTGGTCGTGCGGCGGTCGTGCGGTGGTGGTGCAGCGGTCGTGCGGCGGCAAGCAGCGGCGAGCAGCGGCAAACAACACGATCGTGGTGCGGCAAGCAGCGGCGATCGTGGTGCGGCAAGCAGCAAGGATCGGCGGTCGTGCGGCGGTCATGCGGCGGTCGTGCCGGGGCGGAGGGAGATGAGTTTCTGCACAGTGGACAGATGCAGATGGTCTCTGCACAGTGGGCAGATGCAGATGCAGATGCAGAGGGTCTCTGCACAGTGGACAGAGATGGTGGTCGTGGACGGTGGGTCGGTTCAGCAGCGGAGGTTTGAGAGGCGGGAGGCGGCAGCAGCGGCAGCAGACGTCAGGCGTCTGGTGGTGGCGTGAGAGAGAGAAGTATTTGAGGGTTTGAGAGGTGGCAGCAGCAGCAGACGTCAGGCGTCTGGTGGTGGCTATGAGATGGAGTGATGAGGGCTAGGGTTTCTGGAGTAGGGTTTTGTGAGGGTTTAGGGTTTTGGAGGCTCTGATACCATGTCAAACAACCACTTTCTCTAAAAGCTCAAACTGTTAGAGGATGGCATATCAATGTATATCAAGAGACTTCAGCACTCCCCCGCACGTGCGGGGTGGAACTCCGCACGGGAGCATATTGGGCAAGGGTGGAGAGAACCCAGGTGGAGGGATAATCAAGGGTGGAGGGAACCCAATCACAACTCACACCATAAAACGCCTCCCGTGGGAGAATATATTACGGGTGGCATATTTTTGCTACTTCCGGGATTTGAACACAAGACCTTTCTCTCTGATACCATGTTGAAAGAGAGTTGATTCATTAAACCCCCAATCACTCTGTTTATTCATATTGAAAGTTAATAGAATGCAGCCTTTGATTTTAAGGACTACAATGTACATGTAAACTAATTATAAAGAACAGATCAGGACGGTCCACTAGATCAGGGCGGATCATGTCTTCGACGGATGTGGATCAGATGTTTCTACTGCTCCTTTAACACTGTAGAGCCATGAACAGAGCTCTAAGAAGCACGCCATGATGTCGCTCACGTATACATTTCCTAAGAAGGGTAGCCGGGTTGCGCTGGAGGAGTACCACCATATCTTGTATACGCTCTCAGCTATGAAACAAGGGAGAACGAAGACGGATAGGAGCTTGAAAGATCTCTGCATATAAGGAAAGGTGAAGGAAAAAAAAAAAGCTCTGTAATATGTTTTTATTTATTTATTTCCTTGTTTATTAGCTAATAGAAGTTGGGTTGTTTTCAGTTGTTATGGAAAAAGAAGGAAAACAAACACAATTTTCAAATTTATTCATCTGATTAGATAGAATTAATGAATGAGAATAATGGGTTTTTGAGCTTTCTCCTTTCACCGTTTCCTTGATTAAACATGAAATGAAACAATCTTGAATTGACTTAAAAACTTTGTATGAACTCATATGAATGCAAAAGAAAGGTTTAGGAAAAAAATCTATCTTGATTTTCTTCAAATGATCCTCGGTTTCTAGGGACAGATATTGCTTCAGTAATTATTCAAAATTTTAGATCCCGAGCAGAGAAAATTAATTTCTGAATTTGGAATTTCTGCTCTGAATAGAATCCCATTAATCACTATATATATATATATTTTTTTATGCTGCTCGTCGAAAACAACTAAAATTGAGAACTTTCCCAATACAATTTTTATGTTGGGTGTGCTTAGATCTTGTCAATTATGGAAAGAGGAGAGAACATACATTGAACTGTGATGTATATTGCTGCCGAACCTTCTCACTCCCGTTGTGCAGCTTATCAAGGAAGAGGAACCTCCGTAGGCCATACTTTCTTATGAATCGCATAAGGCAAATGAAAGAGAGGGTGGCGATGATAGAAAGAGAGAACTGAATGACAACGTAGTAAGGCCATTGATGCTTCCAATTGCAGTTTGAGAATGCCAGGAGAAAATGCGACAAGGCCGGGACAACGATGGCGAGGAGGATGAAAAGGGTCCATGAGATGATGGCTCGAAAACAGCTGGATTGGTCTAAACACATCCATCTGAGGCATGATCTGAAGCTTTGAAGATCGTCGTCATCGGGAGTGCAATGTAAGGCCTTCTTCCTGATAAAAGCTTCACTTTCTTCAGTCATTTTTGAGAGTGCCTATTATCGTCCTCCCTCTCTAAGCTCTGAAGAAGTAGTATGAAAATTTAGAGAGGTGTTTCATAAACTAGTTTGAATTCCTGTGATGTTGTATATACACAGATTTGGTGTATGATAGTGGGTGGGCTCCACATGGGTGTGTCTCTTTGACCCTTCATGAGTTGTTTTGGTCAACATAAGACATAGAGATATCCTCATGTCCAACCAACTGGTTGGACCCACAGAGAAAAATCCTTACGTCCAACATCTTGGACAATGAGTTATCATCCAGCAGTGGATAACTTCCAACCTATTATGTATGCACGACATCCAACCTGCCCGATGGGTTGACTCATCATGAAGACCACCTTGTGAAAAAATCAACCCCATCTTGAAAGTCAGTGTAGATATAAAATCTTTGTAAACGTCGATGATGTCCATCTAATCCCTGTAGAGCCACCCCTTCATTTCTACAATATAGATGGTATCTACCTTACATCACCCTTCATTTCGATTTATAAGATGAAGGCAGACCACATGAGACCAAGATTGGTCTCATGTGGTTGGCCTGATCTTAGAACCACAGCTAGTTTGGACTAAGCCATTGGCCTGTTCTTAGAACCACAGCTCAGTATGTACTGAGCCATTGTCAACCACACTGCTTATTCCATCCCCATTAGAGGGGGTCCCACCATGTATGAAACCCCAGATCCAGCCCAACTGGTGAGGTTATCTTTCAATGATCCACGCTGACACATTGGCTTAAATATTTTGAAAATAGATTTGGGAGGGGTGCGCCAGGCCCATGCAATAGTGCAACACAAGGGCGACGCTCGAGGACCCCAGTAGCAAGCTACTGTGGCGGATCCTCCCCCACAAGAAATTAATTTAATATCATGTGACTCGATGAGTCACGTATCAGATATTAAACTGATAAGAACAGATACTACACTTGATCTTAGCCAAAAGGCCGAGAAAGGTATGCTTTTCTCATCTACCTTCAATTGCTTTTATACATTAGATTTCCTCCTCCTCTTTCTATTTTTTGTCGATGTGGGACTAAACTTCCCGTCCTCTCGCACTTGCTGGCATGACGTGTGTGAGATCCACGCTGCACAGGACTTCCTGGCTACATAAGGTGGGTCCCACCATGAGGATCCCCAGGCTCAACAATCAGGCAAGCCATGCATGTATATTTATATCAGACAGTCAGCAAGTGTTTTCGAGACTTTCCATTGCTTTCTTACAGGGTGGACCACCTGATGAGTAGGACTGATCTGATTTCTAACCCAGGTGATCTTCATAGGTGGGGCCACCTTATGAACGGTTCAGATGAACTATTTGGCAGTTGAGATGCATCTGCTGCTTGTGATAGGCCCATTTAATTAATAGGTGGGCCTGGAGCTCAAAATTATCATCCAACTAGCCCATAAGTAGCAATGCTTCAAGTGCTTTCAACATCCAACCCATCAAAAAGGTTGGTCCCATTATGAAGAACAGATGATGCAAGAATCAGGTTGATCCAGTTTTTATGTGGGCCACAACATAGAAAACAATGGACAGTGATCAATGTGATTCAAATTACACTTGTGGTCCACCTCAGATTTTCGTGCTAGGTTATATTCATAGTGGGAACAACCTTTTGGACTGCTTGGATGTCATCAAACATGATTCGTTGCTAACTATAATTGGTTGGTCATACTAACTTTATTTTCCAACTAGGTCCATATAAGAAACCCTCTTTTTTAATTTTTAATTTTTTATTTTTCAAGCAAACATATAGTAGAGTTGATTGTGCTAAAACAAGTGCATTTCATATGATATACTATTCTTTGGGCTTGCTTGATTTAGTGGATATGTTTGGACGGACTAAGCAATATTCGTCCATGAAAGGCCAACTTCATGGCTGGTTTTCTGGCTGAAGGAGGGAGGGCAGGCTTGGGTCACCCAAAAACACTAGTGATGGTTCGCAAGATCATTGGTCATCATCTTTCTTGAATGTCTATTTGACCCACCTCATGAATGGACTAGTCTTATTTTTTGGCAAGGACATTTTCACAAAGTCCCCCACCTGATGAATGACCAAGATCTTCCACACATGCAACATGTTGGTAAGGTGAGTTGTGAATCACGTCATCATTTTATGCGAGGAATATAGACATCTAAACTCTTCATTTGATACCCAAAACAATGGGTTGTCCAAAAATCAGGTTGTTTGCAAAATGTTAACCCATTAATAGAAGGTTTAGATAACCCAATTGAGTGGCCTGCAAGTTGGATGGTTTGGTTTGGTTTGGGTTGGATCATCAAATGCATGTGACATTGTTGAATGCCATGCCTTTTGGCTTGGGTCATTTTTAAAATTATGGTTATCCTTAGAAAAGAAGAAAGAACTCTGTTTTCATGTGGAGCTAATAAAATCAGTGAAGATCCCAACTTCTTTCATGAGTGTTTAGGGCCTTGACTTTCTACCAGCAAGCATGCTGATATGTTCCTTTTTAGACGTTCTAGCATAAAGTCACGCCTCCTTTCTCTACTCAAGTGGGCCACAGTGAAAAGGGAAAAGGAAAAGAAAGAAACGGATGGCTAGTAAAAATTGTTTTAGCAATTGATTTGTTTTGTACACTGAGGCCCCACTTGAGGAGAGAAACGGTCTGATTGGTTAGGCCATTAGATACGAACTGTGGCCCACCCATTCAAAGCTAGAATATTGCAAACGTGTCATATGGGCATGCGTTTCACATCCAATCCGTTCATTTAAGTATCGCCACCATGATTCTCGTTGGTGTGTTAAAATCGGTCCAATCCAAATATATATTTAGTCAGAGACAATTACAAGAAGAGGTCTTTTTTTTAAAGATAAATCCTAAGAAATAAATGTATATTAAGTTAAAATAACAACAACAACAACAGTGGATGGTGACATTTCCCAAGGATAAAAAATAAAATACTAATACCAGTTTTCAAGTTGTCTATCTTGTTGGGTTCAAACACATGGCTCAGCCAATAAATAAACTATGTAATAACGTTTACATACATAGCGTTCACAAGTTTCATACACTTAGATCCAATTATCTTCTCCCTCAAGGATGGATTACAATCAAAGAGATCCAAAGGATGCTACATCCTTCCCAACAATCTCACCATCTTTGCTGCAGAAACTTGCCTAAATACACTTAGAGAGAAAGATGCATTCTACTTTCTATAAATGAAGAAAATATACAACAAAATAAAATGAAGAAAATGAAAGGAAAAAAAAAAAGGAACTCATCTCTCCCTCTAAGAAATCCCAACTGTCTTTTGTAACAACCACAAGACCAAAGATAATTCAATTGCACAAATGGTGTGCAGCCATGTCCTATCCAACATGAACCGAAAATTGTGATGCCAGCTCTGTTGTTCTCTAAGTAAGTCACTGCATAAAATAAAGAAAGCTAAGTCAATGACACATCATCATCCTCATCACTGGTGATATAAACAAGTTGTGTTCTTTTGGACCATAGGAATTTTTCTAGGATTTTTATTATATATATCCGCCGATCCAAGGGCAGGATCTTCAATACCTAAAAATGACACCACCCACATGCATTTAAGTAGTCGAAAACTGATATTTTTAAAATAAATATTATTTTAATAACATATTAAAACATTTAAAATATTTGATAATTAGCAAGCCATCATGTGGACTACTCAGGATCTCCTCCATGAGTGGCCGGGAGCAAGAGGGCCTCACGGACATTGATCCAATAGGATGTTCAGGGTGCGTTTGGATGCGCTATTAAATTGGATTGCAATTATTAGCCTAATAAGACGGAAGTGACCAAATTGTGATTTCCTTGACATAGAATTCATACCGGGGTTATGGGCTTCAAATTTCAATTACAACATTTTTCAAGCTGGACTAGAGAGAAACTTAACTGCGATTACAGCGGCTACTTACTCATTATGAATTCTAGGAAACACATTACATTTTGTCGTTTCTCTCTCAATTAAGCAAAGTTCTTGCAATTAAATTCACTGGCGCATCTGAATGCAGCCTTGTTGGTGTAGGATGGGTCAAGTACGACTCAATGAAGTGCCAGAATGGCATATCTTCGGGTTGGAGGGATTTTGGTTGAGCAAAAACCCGGCCTAAATACACAACTTTGCGATCGTTTATCCATTTCATATGTAAACAATGTCGTTGGAAAGATATCAACAAGCTTTACGTCTTAGCCATTGGCCACCAAACAGTTTTTGTTGGAGAGCCTTCAAACTATGCATAGGTTGCATGCTCAGATCGGTTGGGCGACCGGTCTGGCCGTTTGGCCCAGATGCATAGGAGGCTGCTGGATTATTTTCTCTCACCCTAGACCTGTCGGGCGACAGGTCTGCAGGGGGCTTAGATTGATCGGCGATAGGTCTAGGGTGAGGCAGATGTGCGATTTCTGTGTGATTTTTCTCTGGACTGTTTTGCGCTATGTGCGACCGATCGTGCGCAATGGGGGTGTTGTGCATGGTTACGCAGTTTTACGTAACATGTTTTTAATTCTGGATTGTTTGCTATATATATGGCATGAATCCAGGATTAGGAGTAATCCTAAGGTGTCCAAGGTTTCCTAAGTAGGTAAGGAAGATGCAAGAATGTTTTGAGAGAGAGAGAGAGCTTGGGTTTTCTCTGTTTTTTCTTGTTTGTGGGCTGCCAATCTCTGTAATCATGGTGGATCGCTTTGTGCTATGGTTTTTTACCTGTTGAGGGGTTTTTCCACGTAAAATCGAATTGTCTCTTGTGGTTGAATGCTTGTGTGGTTTGATCGCATTGTGTTTCTCGTTTGATCTTATATTCTGCTGTGGTGTTGTTTGGCTTTCGCTTTCACTACAGGCGTCCCTATTCCAACAGTTTTGTTATTTTTAGTATTTTGAAAGTCTAATTGTAATTTACTAATTCAAAGTTTCCTATTTTAATCTAGATTAGGAGTATGGGACTTCCTTTGCTCCCAAGGCCATCAATTAGGTCGTAAACAACAATTCATTTAATAACATAAATTTTTATTCTTGCTTTAGGATCTCTCTCTCTTCAAGGGTTATTTTTAAGAAGAAGGTTATCTTCTTCCTTTATCCACACACTGGTGGTGCTACTCATGTACACTACTCATCACCACATTGCAGGCCAACCAGCTGCCAAACTTTGGTGGATACACTGATGTTATGATAGATATCTTGTATTTTGCAGAATGGTGCAAGGAAAGTTATAGATACAGCCCCAATGGGATGATGTGGGGGCTTCGAATGATATGAGACCTGATCTGAAGACCCGATTCGGCCAAAATAGGGTGTCTTGGGTATTTCCATGTATGGGGTAAAAATATTGCTTATAGGGTCGAATTAGGGTAATGCAAGAAACTCTTTTCTGAGTTTTTTGGGCTAGAATATTGTTAAGGCTGCAATTCTTTTGAGAATTGGTGTTTTTGACAGGGGCTCAATCCGGGGAGTAGTCACAACACCGAACCACATAAATTCTCAGTGTTTTCTGTGTGTTTGATTCTCTTTGTTGCATCAGTTTGTTTCCTTACAACTATAGAATCGATGGCCCCTTTTGAGTCGTATTCTTCTACCAAAATCGAATAGAACATGCTGAACAAAATCAGAAAAGAAGCCATTTGAATTTTAGAGAGGAGGAGGGTGTTTTTGTATTACCCAGTGCTTGTCTTTTTGGAAGGAGATGGTGTGGGCATGGGGCGGGATGAATTTGGTGTCGTCCATGTCATCTTCGTCTGCAGCTTCTTCTTCATCTGAATAGACATCCAACGCAAAAACACGCGGGCAGGAAGCTATCTGCATTTGTGTATCGTAATCCGGCATGTCGAAAGAGGCGATGGTGGCGCACAGTGCCACTTGGCGGCATGGCTCGTGATGGCCTGGGCCTTGTGTGTGATCTTCGCTGCACTGCGTAGGCATATGAACAGACCAGTGACGAGGCCCACCGAGCATAGCTGGCAATACACATCACAAGTTCAGTTCAATTTGATGAAGAGGAATGGCCTGGTGTGAGTTGAAACTGCATGTGGAGTTCCAATGGGAGATGGCATCACAGCTGTTTGAGCATGGTCAGGGCCAGCACCTAGACATACAAATCCGTTCCATCAATTAAGAGGACCAAGATGGCATCTGTCGACCCACCAAATCCAAATGTTAGGGCTGATCATGATCAGATGATGGTATATCTTACACCTGATGATACTAACCCAGTTCAGTTTGATCAGGGAAAAGATCTGGCATGTTCATCACATCCAATTCATACACGATTGGACATTCAAGACCGATCATGGTTGGATGATAATCATTTCCCACCTTACAGTACAAATTCAGTTCATTTTGATCAAAGATGGGAGATTCATCATGATTTGATCAGACCAGAATTTCGTTTCATGCCAAAGCCCACAAGACTGATCATGATTGGATGTTCGTGAGCCCGAGATTAGTTAGATCAATATAAAGATCGATTGACCTTAGTGCAAATCCATCGCCCCCAAATGCAAGTCGAGATCTGATTGAATGGACGATTTTGACACTTTGGCGTTTTCAATTCACACCTGATCAATTGAGGAGAGTTACAGTGAGTTCTCCAGCCTTGAGGATATAGACATCTGCATGGGACTTGAGTGTGATCAGCAGCGAAGCGAGCTGGCTGGCAGTAACAAAGATGAGAGCCAACACAATGAAAGCTCGGAACCGGTGGCTTATGATCTTCAGCTGCCTCCGAATTCTCAAATGCTCTGCCAACACCATCGCCACATCCGATTCTTCCTGGAAGACCAGAGCAAAGTCCTGCAGTTGCAGTATCTGGAGATGGCATATGAGTTGGAAGAGCATGCAGACGAGCAAGTAGATGGATGTCCTGTAGAGCCATGAACAGAGCTCTAAGAAGCACACCATGGTGTCGCTCACGTATGCATTTCCTAAGAAGGGTATCTGGGATGCACCGGAGGAGTACCACCATATCTTGTATGCGCTCTCAGCTACGAAGCAAGGCAGAACGAAGACAGATAGGAGCTTGAAAGATCTCTGCATATAAGGAAAGGTGAAGGGAAAAAAAAAAGGTCTGTAATATGGTTTTTTTATTTCTCTGTTTAGATAATTGGGTAGAACTGATACATAAGAGTTTTTGGTTCTTTTCCTTCTTTAAATTTTGTTTCTATCTATCACAGAAGCTGGATTTGTGGTTATGTAAAAGAGAAGGAAATTGGAGAAAATGGGTGCATTCTTTTTTATACGGAGATTAAGGATTTTGGGCTCTTTGGTGCAAATCAGGATGTTTCTTTTCTTCTTTCTTGTTCTTTTTTCAGGAAGACATAACAATTTTCAAATATTTTGTAGGAAGATAGAGTTGGTATTGACTATGTTTTCATTTCCTTTTTTATTAGCTAATAGAAGTTGGGTTGTTTAGTGTGGTTATGAAAAAAGAAGGAAAACAACATACTTTCCAATTTATTCATCTGATTAGGTAGAATTAATGAATGAGAATAATGGATTTTGGAGCTTTTCTCCTTTCACCATTCCATTGATTAAACATGAAATGAAACAATCTTGAAATGACTTGAACTTGGTAGGAACTCATATAAATGCAAAAGAAAAGGTTAAAAAAAAAAACATCTTGATTCAACGATCCTCAGTTTCTAGAGACAGATATTGCTTCAGTAATTATTTAAAATTTTAGATACCCACCATCCTGAGTGGAGAAAATTAATTTGTGATTTTGGAATTTCTGCTCTGAATAGAATTTCATGAAACGGCGATCGTGTAGTATCATAAGAAAGAGCTCTCTCATAAGAAATTGCGATTTTTTTGCTGCTCATCTAAAACAATTAATAAATATAATTTGGTTATTGCATCTGCACTGATTGGCAGATAAACCTCCTATTTAACAATTCAAATTGAGAACATTCCCAATACAATTTTTATGTTGGGTGTGCTTAGATCTTGACAATTTTGCAAAGAGGAGAGAACATACATTGAGTTGTGCTGTATATCGCTGCCGAACCTTCTCACTCTCGTCGCGCAGCTTATCAAGGAAGAGGAACCTCCATAGGCCATACTTGCTTACAAAGCGCGTAAGGCAGACAAATGAGAGGGTGGCGATGATAGAAAGAGAGAGCTGAACAGCGATGTCGTAAGGCCGTTGATGCTTCCAATCGCAGTTCGAGTGTGCCAGGATAAAATGCGAAAAGGCCGGGACAACGATAGCAAGGAGGATGAAAAGGGTCCATGAGATGATGGCCCGAAAACAATTGGATTGGTCTAAACACATCCATCTGAGGCATGATCTGAAGCCTCGAAGATTGTCGCCAGTGTTGTCGTCTGGAGTGCAATGTAAGAAGGCCTTGTTCCTGATGAAAGGTTCACCTTCTTCAATCATTTCTTAGTCTATTATTATGCTCCCTCTCTTAGCTGATGAAGAAGTATGAGAGAATTTAGAGAGGGGTTTCACCAAGTAGATTGAACTCCTGTGATGTTATATATACACAGAGATTTGGTGTATAATAGTGGGTGGGTCCCACATGGGTGTGCCTCTTTGACCCTTCATGAGTTGCTTTGGTCAACATAAACAGAAATGCTCACATCCAACTGACTGGACACACAGAAATCGTCATGTCCAACCGCTTGGACAATTGAGTTTTGTCCAGCCAGTGGATAACTTCCAAAATGTTGGATAGATTGGCCCATCATGTAGACCACCTTGTGAAAAAAATCAGCCACATCTACTCATCAGGGGGGCCATACTATAGAAAATCAATTATAGCCGTTGATAAAGAAGAAAATGAGGGTGTTGTCTTTCTGATGAGCGGATGGGACTGATTTTTTGCATGATGTGATCTTCATGGTGGAGCCACCCTATTGGACGGGTTGGATTGCGTACGTACTTAACATGCTCAAAGTTATCAGCACGGTGGACAGTAACATATAGTCTAACTGGTTGAATGTGAACAACTTATGAAGTCTTGTGGCCCTAAAATGGGCCTGGACTAATGCTCGATTTCAGGCTCGGCCACAATATATACATGGGAGAGCTATTTGATACTCTGGCTGCGAATGGCACTTGATAAACGGTCGCTCAGAAATTGTATGCGTTGCACAAACTCAAATTAAACCGGCTAAATTGTAAAAACCACTGTCGCTAAGTGACGGTCCAAAAATCAGATTGCTCAAGCAATCCCAACCTCTGATTCATGGACTCTTGCTTGTCAAAATATGGCCATTGGATATTTTCCATTATCAACCGATCAATAAATGCCCACCAATCCAATAGTCAGGTAATCAAATAAACATAATTATTAGTTATTGTTACGCTGTAAACTGGGACCCATAATTTGGACGGTTTAATTCGAAATACCTGTGCATCAAGTATACAATTCCTTAGTAGTTTCTATGTGCCTGCATATCATCCAGCACGCTGCGCCAGAGTATAAAAGTTTTTCTCGTGGAAAAATATGTCAAAACAAAAGGCCCAATTGAAGCCCAAGTCCGTTTTATTAAATGGGCTGTAAAGGTAGGCCCAGAGCTTGAAAATGGGCCAGGCAGGTGGTCCGCCTGAGATTTGAATATGATTCATTTTTTTTTGGATCATGCCCTAAAATAAGCTGTCAAAATGGATGGACGGCGTGGATGTAACGTCCATACAGTCAGGGATCCACCGACCTTGGTTCGGCGTCCAGGAAAATGGCTTATTGGCTTTTGAAGAGACGTAAGTGTGCTGATGGGGGTTCTCTTGCCAAATAAACAAATGCAAAGGGACCATTATGTCCTTTTCCATCCAGCATAGCCATACATTGCCGGCCACGCTGATTATTCTCATCCTCCTTATAGAGGGCCCCACCATGGATGATGACTCATGATCCAAGGTTTTCACTGGCTCTGTTAACAATCCAACTGCTTGGATGGCTATGATATGAAAAGGTAGTGGGCCCACATGGATGGGTAAATGGCCCACAACGATCAGGCAATCCTAGCCGTCACTTTTTTTTTTCTTTTAAACCTACTACCCCCCTGATGAACACTGCTAGCCGTTTTGCCTTCCATTATCAATCTGAAGGGCAGTTATCAGAGGGCTGGGATCTTCCAATCAAGTGTTTCTTTTTTTAGTTGAGACCATTCACGGTGGGGACCACCATTTGGACGGACCCGATTCACCATGTACCCTAAAGCTTGCCAAGTGTACCGAACATAGTCGGTTGCGTTAATAGGTGCAAGTTTTTAGATTACGTTCAACAAAGGTGAGGCCCACTTGATCTACCGTTCAAATCACTGTAAAATGTTGCCACGTGTACAGTGGAGAAACTGCCATGTATTGCTTCGTACGTGCTACACCCGTATAGAAAGCAACCTCCTCAGAAGCGGATTCGGCGGTGACCCCAACACCACTCAGCTAGTTGGTGTTGGGCCCACCTTGTTGATGCATGCAAGTGGGTCCTATAATTCATAAATCCAGACCGTTGTAATGTGACCTAAATCTGAGAATTTTTTGGATGCAAACCAACCGCCCTATGGTTTGGATCTTCGAGACATGGGTGCAATCTGTTGGGTCATCCAAGGTCTGGCGACCATTGCAATGGTCCACTAAAATATTTTGAAAATAGATTTGGGAGGGGTGCGCCAGGCCAATGCAACAGTGCAACGCAATGGCGACGCTCGAAGACCCCAGTAGCAAGCTACTGTGGTGGGTCTTCCCCCACAAGAAATTAATTTAATATCATGTGACTCGATGAGCCACGTATCAGATATTAAACTGATAAGAACAGATACTACACTTGATCTTAGCCAAAAGGCCGAGAAAGGTATGCTTTTCTTGTTAGCCTTCTATGCCTTTTATACATTGGATTTACTTCTTCTCTTTCTATCTTTTGTCGATGTGGGACTAAACTCAAAAACCCCCAGCTAGTTCCCTTTACCATTATTTCGTACATGTGGCACACTTGGCAAATGAATGGCGTGGGTTTTCTGCGCCGGGTCAAAGATCCACTGGGCTTGCTTGATGAGCGGCCTAGATCCTATCCATGCATCATGCTTCAGCGCATGCTATGATGATTGATGTTGAAACCAACGGTTGCGAGTAGCCTTGGCATCATCCATCTAAAGGAGACCCAATCAAATAAACAGTTTGGGTCATTAAAAAGTCCCAATCCAATAGCTAATCCAATAGCTAGAATAATTGTTTTAGGGCGCGAATTAGGTGTTACCCCTACCGATATGGCCCACATAGATGATATTTTATATATCCATGCCGTCCATCCGTTTCTACAGCCCATTTTAGGATGAAGCTCCAAAAATTGTAAAGATCCAAATCTCAAGTGGACCATACCACTAGAAACAGTGTGATTGAGTGCCCCACCATTAAAAATTTCAAAGAGCCCACCGTAAGGTTTTTCTAGTGTTTATTTGCAATCCAAGCTCTTGATAATGTCAATAAGGTCTTGATGAAGGGCAAATATAAAGATAAGATTGATCCAAAACTTTTGTGGCCCACAAAACGTTTTTAATGGTTATTCATCACTATTTCTAGTGGTATGGTCCACCTGAGATTTGGATCTTCTTAGTTTTGGATCACACCCTAAAATGATATGGAAAATCAGATAGACGGTGTCGATATATAAAAAGTACATCAATATGGGCCCCACACGGTTAGGGTAACACCGACTAAGCTGTTTGCAGGGTAACACCTAATTCGCGCCCCTTGTTTTATGCTTTGTGGGGTCCACTATAATTCACTCCATTCATCAAGTGAGAAGCATTATTTTTACCGTATATTATCGATGTTGGAGTGTTAAAGTCCCTTGATGTACATTCATAGACCGTCCTCTCAGGGCTCAAGCTTTTAGAGAAACTTCTTTGATGACCAGGATCCTCTGTTCCATCCATTCATTCGCAGTGGCCCACAAGGAAAGTCTGTTCTGGATGGACGGTCCAGATTGATGACTGCCTGTACAAGTGTCCCACAGTAGCAGCGGTCCCTGGCCTTGCCTATGAACAGCCTAGATTCTGTACACGTGTCATGCTTTTATATAAACTACTTACGGTGAGCAATCCTTAGCCCTTTGCAAGATTGGTCCCACCCATCCAAACATCCAGAGATGTACAGATTTAAAAGGGGATTTTGGTGAGTATTTTAATCATACAACTGGGAAAAATAAGCTCAACCGACTTTCACATGGTGTGGATCATAGAATGGGCATTGGGACACAAAGACAGCCCAATCCATTGATCTAGACTGTTCATCAGGTCAAGTACACATTTCATGGGCTAGCATGCAAATATCATGCGAATCTGATAAAATGTGAACCATTTGATCAATGGCCTTTAATATGGATGGTCAAGACATTTACACAAGGATAGGACCAATTAAAAATTTTAATTCATCTTTTTAGGGCGTATCATCGATTGCTTATGAGTTATGACTCTAAAGAATCACTTTTGTTAGGCAGACATAAACATCCCATCCATGGATTGGATGGAAAAGGGATTGCTACAGGAAAAATGTCCAAACCAAAGATAGATTGGACCATTCAATTGGTGTGATTTTTGCATGACAGCACATGAAATGCGTTGTGTTGTGGACTTAATGGTCAGATTGAGAGCACTAGAACATATCTCTTACATAAATACCCTTTTGTTTGGCTAAAAACTAGGGGTGTCAGGGCTGGGTTAGGGCCAGGCCAAGCTCTTTCCAAACCCTGAATGTAAGTTCAAACCTGGCCTGAGCCCGTGATGGGTCAAAATGGTCCAACCCAAGCCCAGCCCGATTGTATGCACAAGGCCGGCCCTAAGCCCGACCTAACACCAGCGAGAGAGAGAGTGATCAAAATCACCAGATAAAATCCAAATCACATACTTGCATAAGCTGAAAACCCATCTACAGTTTTTAGTCTTTTTTAGTCTTTTCAGAGAGAGAGAGAGAGAGAGAGAGAGAGAGAGGTGCTGGCATAAGAAGGGCTGAAGAGGATGAGCTAGCACATGTACGGCTCCCACACGCACATGGCAAGGGAGATTTTATGTGAGAGAGGCATTTCGATGTGACGATTGCTCTTTCTGCTGAGAACCCAAGTGAGTTTATGAGGTAATCAAGGATGAATTTGGTGTTTGAAGGTGGGTTTTCAATTGCATAAAAAATAATTGAAGAAAATGCCAGAAATGGGGGAAGGAGGGTTTTGCAATCGATTTTGAGGAGGCATTCCTGTATTTGAATGAAATGGAACCCTAACGGTCCGGGCCGGGTTTCAGGCTTTTGGACATTTACATCCAAGCCAGCTCAATTTTGAAAAGGCTTGATTTTCAAGCCTGAGCCTGGCCCTTGGGCTTGATACTCGAACCCGAGCCAAGCTCGGAAGCCCAACAGGCCAACCCAGCCCATTGATACCCCTACTAAAAACCCTTCTCATATCTTCAAATCATGTGAAGCTTTAGCCATCTCAAAAACTAAATGCATGGAAGTTTGGCCCCTTCCTACTCGTGCCATCTACTTGAAGCACATAGTTCTGAGGATAATGAAAACACTTGAACTATTAGCGAAACACCTAAATGGCTTAAACATGGTGTCCTAAAAAATCAAGAGATTCAAAACATGCCTTGCTAGTCGTAATGACAGTTCAAAATGGTTACCTCCTGAAACTCACTTTAATTAATTTTTCCTCTTATGTCTCCAAATGGAGATTACAGCTCATCTTTGCTCGTGTCTTCATCTCCCATGAGCTCTTCAAGGGAGAACTCGTCCTCTTCAACTATCTCAGCATCTTTACCATCCCAAGGTTCTGTTTTCACAATGACGGGAGAACTTCCAAGAGGCAGATTCCCCTTACCACCACGCCCTGCTTCCTTCACAAACTCCCTGAAAACAAAAATCTTGCACGTGGTTATTCTTATTTGACAACCAAACCAAGAATGCTAGTGAAGGCGACAAATGGGCGCATGGATCCGTCTAGTCTCTTATTTACAGAGAAAAGTGACTTACACGACTTGGTCGTAGCTCGTACGCACTGCGAAGTGGAGCATAGGCGCCTTTCTTCACATTCAACGCTACCAAAGCTGGGTAACCATAACCACCAACGCCAACTTGCTTCTCAAGATCAGGTTGCTTGCCTGCAGCTGCCCAAACATAGCTGCAAAAGACAGTCCATCGTCATCTCCGTAAGATGGTCGACCCATGAAAAACATGATATTTCCAGTTTCCAAACTTACTACAGTTATAGACATTCTATGTTCATAAGCTGTTGATGCTTATGTACCATTGACGTTATGGGAGCCTTTTAAAGTACGGTTTTTCAAAATTTTCCAATTTGGTTGGCTGCTCCATGATACATCAGCAAGACACTATGCATGCAAATGCTAGTTTTGGAGCATCAACAGAAGAGCACTTAATCACATTTAAAATATGCCATTTAATGAAGTTTTAATCTATAATATAGAAAGCATATGACATAGTGATGCATGCACTGCACAGAGGTTGGTAATGTGGGTAATTGGTTCCCTACAGTGGGGTCCATCCACAAACAAGCTAAATGGATGATGCTATGGTGGCGAACCCCTCCATAGAGGTAATCCATGCTCATTACACTGTACAGTGTCGCATGTGCAATGCTTCAGGTATGAATGCCAGAATTCAACCTATACTTAGCAACGGCTGATTTAGGCTCCTTGGTGGGGAAAGTGTGGGAAAGATTCTCTCTTATGGTTTGTTGGGTCATGCCGCACAAATTTGGGAACTTGCTATATGCATTCCTTCCTGGGTTTTCCTTTGGAGACTTTTCAGGCAACTGGGGGGAATCCTCTTCTTTGCATTAGCCGGATGACTTATGATCATCCTTACTTGTCTCTCCTTTTTATTGCCCTTTTAATAAAATCTCACTTTTTTTGTATCTTCTTTGTATGTTTTATTTTATCTTATTAATTTTTTTAATAAAATATCACAGCACCCTTCAAAAAATAAAATAAAAAGTTCATACATGTAAAGAACCCTCCCTCCCTCCCTCCAATTATTGTTATACCTCAACAAAAAAAAAAAAATGTAGAACAGTGGAATACATGGAAGTATATTTAGTCATTTTGTACTAATTACGATTACTGTAGTTGCTTCTAATGGAAGGTAATTTAATCATTTTTTAACTGATCACCTACAGCAATGACACCACAAATTGTGGTGCCGTACCATCCTTCCCACCAGCATAACCCATCATGAAGATCACCCTTAACAAAAATCAGGCTGATCCTTTCGGTAGGTGGGCCACACCTATATGTTGAGTTGGACCATTGGTTGCAAATTGATTACCACGGTGTGGCCAATCCGATAAGCTGACCGGCCTGATTTTGTGCCAGATGATCTTCGTGACAGGACCTACCATTTCATGGTACAGATGTTTTTCATGTACATGCAAGAAGCATGAAGTGACTGGTTCAGGTACGGGAGTGAGGAAGTTTGTTTCAAAATGTTAGCAAGCATAAACAGCCAGGAAGTGGGAGCAGCACTTAGTTAGAATGATCGTGCAACTAAGGTCCTTCACAAGTGGCATGTTGGTGGGAAAGCTAGTACAACACCACAAGTTGGGGTTCCATTGCCTGTGGGTAATCAGTTGTCTAATCATTTTCATAAACCCATGAATGCTATGATCATCAGAGATGGCAATACAATCCTAACGAGTCCAACAAACCTCAATGAAGAGAGAATTATCTATTCAGCAATGAGAACTTGCCTGTAAGGACTTCGTTTAAATTTCTCTGCAACTGATAACAAGATCCCGAGGTACTTATTCCTTCCGTCTGCCTTTGAATCCAAAATGTCAGGGAGGAAAGCCACAAAACAGATGGCAGCGGAAGCACACTTTTCTTCCATCACATCCTAGCAAATATCAACATGAGCAAAATCATCAGAAAAAGATCTGTGCGCAATCAACCATTTAAATGAAGAGACAGCAAAGATTACTACCTGGCCAGTCAGTTCGGTGACTTCAGGTGGAACTATATTAGTCTCCAGCTGCTCCAGTGCAAATGATTCAATTGCAGAAGCAGTCCGTGCACCCTCATAAGGATACGGACTATCTTTATCAACCCCAAACACTAAAATGGTAGGGAATCCTTGAACCTTGAATCTGCTCATTAGAGACTGCATGACCTTGCGGGTTAGTAACTATACACCACCAAGAAGCATGGAACCAAGTTTTAACTCTCAAATGCAGAGGCTTTATTAGAAAGGTATTCAACTTCAGCAAACACAACACGTGATCATCTTTACAAAATGCATGGACATTTGCATATCTTATGCATGATATAGCCTTATTGTTGAATCTTAAAAGTTAAAACTGCATTCTCACTTTTCTCATCGATTAGTAAAAGCAAAGGTAAGAACAAACAGTTAAATAGAGAGCGAACAAAAGAATAAACTATAATCTAGTTGGAGACTCATCCCAAATATAATCAAGGGTGGTCCAAGAACTCCTCCTTTTGCAAGAGAATCAATCTACAAATCTGCATCAAGATGGATATGGAAGAAAGTCACCACCATAGACTTCAAATATCCGTAATGTACCAAAAAGTCCATGTCTGCTTGGAGAACCCTTGTCTTTCCTGACCCACCTTACTTTGTAGGGGGAGACACTATCAAGGGAGTCACTACTTAACACCTTTACGAGTGCTTGAATATCCAAATACGCCAATCTCACCATCTAGATCATCATCATCTCATCATAGTATTGTCCAGCTATGCGAGGTTGGCCTCCTGAATCTTGTATCACCAGTCATTCTACCTACGGCTCTATACTCGGTAAGAAAGCAGGCCTTCATATCCCTTCTCCCTGAACCAAGATAGATAATCCCTGATAATTTCCCCTACTTCGACCAGACCTAGATTACCCAATACCCATTGAGCTTCTGTTGGAAGTTATTTTTAAGCCTTCATTATACAAGGAAAAGAAGAAAATGATGGGTCATGGAACCGAAAAACTTAGCCTAACCAGACTCTAGGAGATCAAGGTGGATCTGTTACAAGTTTGCAAAGAGGATTGGATGAAGAACTGCCTAGAAAACATAGGTGCAAGAAAATTCAAGAAAGCTATATTCAAGCAAAAATGAACAAGGTATGGTTTCATATCCAACTCTAGCTACCACTCTAAGGGCACGTTTGGACGCACTTTCATGAAAGTGGATTTTCACAGAAGGGGTTTTGAAGCCTGCTTGTTTGGCCAACTCACCAAAAACCAATCCAATAGGTTATAGAGACTATTTTGTTGAGTGGGGAATCAGACAAGGGTTCGCAAAGTGCATCTAAACACACCACACCAACTGCGGTTTGGCTCAAAATGGGGTTTAGCCCTCAAACACACCTTTTGAGAGTGTGTCCAAACAGACCCCAAGAATGTGTTTGGATGTTCAATTGAATTGAACTGCAACAGCTCAGTTCGATAACAAACAAACAGCAATGGGGCCAGCTCCATTCCACAAAAATCTGGGACAAGCTGAAATACGATCACTGTGGCTTCAGGTCTAACTTGAAATGCAAGGAAATTAACTTAGGAGTTAGGGAGTCATCACAAATTAAAATACCCTAGTTTCACCATTCCCTCTATTAAGACTACAATGAAATGAATGAATTGCAAAACAAAGTCACCCTAAAGTACCTGAAATACGTTTTCTGTTCCCTAAAGTAATGATTTCCATGTATGTGCAGCTATAATACAGCCCATGGGGGTAATTACTTCCAATGATTTTATTTACTTATGCAGGATAACATATAATTACCTTTTCAGCGTCGCAATCAACATGGCCCAGCTTCACCTTCCCCTTCAGTTTATTTGAAGCTTTCTTCCATTCTGGTGCCAACTTTTTACAGTGGCCACACCTAAAAAAAGAAGGGGAAAAAAATCAGATCAAATTTATGGGAATTCATGGCTCTTCATTGACAAATTAATAAATAAGCACCAGTTTAAGGAAGAAAACATATCAATTGTCCAACATATCTCAAAAGTTCCAGTAACTAAATTATCAATTGGAAGTGAGAAGAGAACAAACTTACCAGGGTGCAAAAAATTCCACAATCCAGAGTTCTTTGCTTTTAAGAACCAGTTCATCAAAGTTTTGAGAAGTCAGTTCTACAGATGTGCTAGTTTCAGTTTTTTCACTTGAACCTCCATCTACTTTTCCACTTAGACGCTCCTTCAAAAGCGCCTTAATCTGTACAACCCTCAGCCACCTCAGAATTTGCATAGAAAGTTTTCTACCAATCAAGAAGAGCAAACTTAATTGGAAAATAAGAACTCCAAAAGAGCAAATAACAGTGTTATACGCATGTAAACTTTTAAGGTACTTGATTCAGAGACCGTATATTTACATTACTAATGCAAGAGGTCAGATGATTCGGATCAATTAATGGATAGTTAAGGGCCTGTTTGATTTTCAAATTACAAGGTAAATACATGGTAAAGTAGTCATCATTATTTACATTTGCAATTACAACTCGTCCCAAAGCTGATGTTGACAAGTGTAGTGTTTTGGTACAAAACTGCCGCAGGAAAAGATTTTAGGTGCTAAAACTGTGGGGCCACTGTGATGTATACGTCATATCCATGCCGTCCATCTGTTCCACCAGCTCAATTTAGGGCATGAGCCCAAAAGTGAGGTAGATCCAAAGCTCGAGTGAACCACACCACAGTAGAAAGTGGGTATTGAATGCCTACCGTTGTTAACATCTTGGTGGCCACATGAGTTTTTGGATCAGGCTGATTTTTATGTTTTTCCTTTATCCATGTCTGTATGACCTTATGAACAGGTTGGATGACAAATAAACATCAGTGTGCGCCCTGGGAAGGTTTTAGCTTTCACGGTTAAGGTCCGTCAGGACCACTGTTTCATGTGGTGTGGTCCACTTGAGCTTTGGATTTGCCTCATTTTTGGAATCATGCCCTCAAATGAGCCTATGGAACAGATGGACGGCATGGAAATGACATATTCATCACAGTGGGCCCACAGTTTTTGCGTGTGTAGAAATACGTGGAATTTACATGAGATTTACATGGTTTTTGGTACAACAAATTCTCCTTCAACCAAACAACGTTGAGAAGTAATAATAGCCCATTTGCAAGCATTTACTCTGTAATTGGAAAAATCAAACAGGCCCTAAAGAACTTCTGTATAGAGAAGATACAGAAAGGTCAAGTGACCATTGAATGTTACTCCCATAACAAGATAAATCTACCAAAATTTTCCACTCGTAGAAAACAAGGCACTGTCATGAAATAAGGTGGAGATAAAAGGGCATGCATCAACATCACAGAGCAATTGTGTCCAAGCAAATTCACCACACGTGGCTATATAGAGCAGCACAAAGACCAACATTACACTTTACAGCCATATATTTTCTTGTGCTCTTCCAAAATATAAAAACTGTCTTATGAGAGTGATGAATCCTTGGCTGATGCATTAGAGTAAATCACATGATCAATTGGTGATGAAGGCAATGATGAAAAAAAAATAAAGAGCCATGGTTCAGGGATCCAAATACTGATAAGATGGGCCTTGTCAAATCACCACTTGATCTAAAAGCTCGAGTTTTTAGAGAAAGTGGTGATTTGACATGGTATCAGAGCGAAAGGTCTTGTGTTCAAATCCCGGAAGTAGTAAATATGCCACCTGGGCGTTTATGGTGTGAGTGTGTCCCCAACCTCATGGCAGATGGGCCTGTTTGTGGTGATTTAACAGGCCTCATGGCAGATGGGCCATGTCCCAAAAAAAATCCCCCACCAAGTAAGATCCTAGTCGTAGATTATTTGGCCCCTTTTTGGGTTGAATGTGAACCATTGCAGTATTTCTTTATGTTAGCCTGTTTGTGTTGGTCACCAACTGAATGATTTGGATTTTCCCATCTAGGAGACTTTTGGGTGCATAGGCCATCCTTATTGTGGTCTGTTATGGGTAAATCCGAGCTGACCTCAGGTCACGGGGAAAGCCCATAGTCCAGCGGACCCAGGTACAGGTCCTCAAATCTGACCTGAGACTGGGCCGATGACCTGATGACCTAAGACCTCCAAGATGACCTGAGGCCCGATGACCTGACGACCTGAGACCTCCAGGACAACCTGAGACCCGATGACCTGATGACCTGAGGCTAGGCCGACGACCTGACGACCTGAGACCTCCAGAACGACCTGAGGCTAGGCCGATGACCTGACGACCTGAGACCTCCAGGACAACCTGACGACCTGCCGAGATCTTAGGCTTCAGCCAGGAAAATAGGCGAAAGATCTGGAGAATCATCGGGGAATACGGGAACATCTCCTATAACTACGAAACGGCTCAAGAATCACGCTGATCCGAGAATCCCTCTCCTGAAATCACGGCTTCAAAAAGGGAATACAACTCTGCAACCTAAGTCTATAAATTGACGTGTCCTCTTCATTATCAAGGTACGATACAAAAACTTATCAAAAGAGAGATATTTAATCTTTCAAGATCTGACTAACTTAAGCATCGAAGGGCTAATGGTTGGACCCCAACCACCCCCCTTAGCTTTCCTTTGTGCTCTACAGGATCTAAGAAACCTTCAGTTCAGATTCAGACTGCACACCTGCAGGAGATCAGTTGCATCCATCCGTCCAAGTTGGAGGTCACCTCATCTCTCATCTGCTGACCAGTTGGAGGTCACCTCATCTGGTCTGTTGACCAATTTTCAGCATCAACAGATTGGCGCCGTCTGTGGGAACAACTAGATCGTTCACTTGATTTTTTCTTCGTCATCCAATCGTTCTTCACCTCACAAATGGAGCAGCTCTACCATCATCAGCTGATCAAGGGTGTTTCTTCACCGTCCGAATTATCATCTTCAATCCAGCAAATGGGAGACCGGCTATAGCTCCAACCAATCACATGTCCAAGGATTGCAGCTCATCATGCCTCCAACATCATCAACGGTTGAAGTTTTGAGGACCGTCGGATCAGGCCATGGACCTCATACCCCTTCTGGAGGAGGAATTCAGTCAGGTAGGACCCATCCTGGCCTGTAATGCTGGTGACCAGGGCTATCTTGCGCCGGGGAGATCCTGATACAGGTGATGACCCATTGTTTGCTGCAGATCCGGATCTGGACGCCGTTGAATCGTCCGTGATCTGATGGTTGTTCTCCTCCGGTGGTGCTGATGCCATTTTCTTCTTCTTCTTCTATTCTTGTGATGGGAGGAGAGGAATTGGAAGAGAGAGAAGGTCTTTGTATGAAATGTAGAAATGGGATCCTTCAGATCTTGAAAGGGGGAAAATGGACCACAACTCTGCAATCATCTCCATCTCCAACTGCTCTGCTTCTGGGGATCGACAATGGACCCCATCTCCACAACATCCATCATTTGGCCAGCAGCCAATGGAGGAGATCTCAGCTCCAATCCATCCCTTCAAACGTCCAGCAATCCAGCAATGGACGTCCCTTAACAAGGTGGACTGCACCTCTCCACCATCCAGATGGTTGACGTCCAAGGCCCCCACCTTCTGACCGTCCATCGGCTCCAAGACCAACCAACATGGAGTACCCCAATCTGAAGGAGATCTGCATCCTCCACCATCGCGTCCAACTCAAGTGGGCCACCTTCTGACGTACATCAGCAGCAGCTCCTCAACCTCAGCCGTCCATCATCTCAAGCAGCCCAAACTCCAAATCCCAGCAACCATCAACGCTGCATCTTCCAGCTAGCAGCTATCCACTCCATCCATTGCAAGCATCGGCTCCATCCAGCATCACCACCAATCTAATGTCCAGATATGGTGGACCCATCTTCAACATTCCAGCTACATCTAAAGCAAATGGATCGCATCATCTCTGCAACTACGTCCTGAACACCTAAAGAAACACAGCTTCTTCCGCTTGCTATCCACGTGAAAGCCGCACCATCCTCAACTGCTGCAAGTTCCGCCCAAAGCGGAAATTATTCCGCACTTGGAAACTCACCTGCTGGCAATCCGCGTGAGATGCGATCTCCGCAATCTCGGCCATCCCAACCTTCCCAAAATTCCTTCATTCAACGGATCTTTCTTTTCCAGCAATTTCGTCGCCGAGAGACCAATCAGGAAGCTCCATCTTCATCTCAACCACTCCACCGTCCAGAAGTTCAATAACTCTCATCTTCCATCAATTAAAAAGTGGCTCCACCATCTGCCATCGGCTGATGAAGATCACCATTCATCCATTCAGTCGTCTAGGAGCATCCAATGGATTTCCAAGGAACATCCTGCCATCACACCGTCCATCCAATTTAGCGTAAGGAGAAACCTCGTCCCAGCTGTCCAAAACAGCAGATGATCAACCATCCAATGGACATTCAAGATGGTTCATGACAGGCTGGTCTACAGCCAACAGGAATCATGATGGATGCACCGACCGTCCATTCAACTTGTCTAAGACATTCAGGATAGCCATGAGCCAACACAGTGGGGGATATCACGTCCCACCTTTAGCTCGCACATGCTAACCATGGAGCACTTGCAAAGACCTCCACATGCACAGCTTTTTGATTGCTCATCATCAACTCCATCAAATGGACCACACTCAAATCATCAGCCGTCCATAGCGGCAACTGCAATTCCGGCCACCACCTCATTTTCCACCAACATAGATGGGCCATCTTCAATTAACGACCCAGATTAGCAAGGTGGACACCTTCGATGCCAGTGTGTTCGTCAAAATCACCATCGGCCCTACAAACACAACAACCAGATGGGGAGATCTCCATCATCCATCAACTAGGCCTCATTTCCAATGTCCAGCAAAGGACGTCCATCCAGCCATCCATGCTGGGCTCACCGTCTATGACCGTCCACACCTCCAACAACTATAATGGATGATCATCACCATCCCAATCTAGCCATCAAAGCGAATCCTGTAAACCAGCAATCAACTGGAGTCTTTCGACAAGCCCACACGTGCCAACATGGAGGGTGTTTTCAGCCATCATCACACATGTGTCTAGTATTATGACCATCTGTTGAACGTCCATTCATCATCTCACACGAGCTCAAGCAGGCCTCGACCTCCTCGACCTCATCCACAGACCTCGAGTGGGCAGCAAGCCTCGGCCTAAACGTTCGGCTAGGAACTCGGCTAGGCTATCAGCATTCACCTTGGCTAGGCGACAGGACTCGGCCTCGTCGGCCTCATCATTCGGCTCGGCCTATTCAACCTCGTTATTTTGGCACACGGCATTAGGTACTCTCCCTCGACTCAAGTCTTGGGAATTCAGCCTACTCGCCCTCGGATCGACACTCGCCTCAGGAAGCTATGCATAGGAGCTCGGTCCCATCGCTATCTATGGTTCACCCACCTACGCTCAGCAACAGGCCTCGGCTTTGTTGGCCTTATCACTCGGCTCATCATTTGGCGTCCGTCGCCCTCGGATCGACACTCACCTTGGGTATTTGGCAGACGTCCTGGGCATCGTCCTGAAAGCTTCGACAGACAACCTCCGCATAATCCATATGCGAGTATGGTCATGATCCGAGTATTAAAATGTATTTATTCGCTTCGGTCTCATCGTTTTGCCCCATCCATGCCTCAGGCCATGATTCGGGCATTCATTCGTGAGGCCTCATCCTTAAGAAAAAATATGAAATCAAGTCACTGGCCCATAAGGGCCATCCCCGCAACTATATAGCGCGGCGAAATCTCTCCTCCAAGAAACATGGCAAATCTCCAGGTCAGCAAGACTGACCATGACGGGATCAATCGCCTTAGTGCCCTAGACTAAGAGTCGAAAGACCGACCTGGGCAGTCGGAAGTGTCCTAGACTAAGAGTCGAAAGACCGACCTGGGCAGTCGGAAGAGCCCTACATTAAGTGTCGAAAGACCGACCTGGGCAGTCGGAATGGCCCTAGACTAAGAGTTGAAAGACCGACTTAGGCAATCGAGGAACAACCCTAGACCAAGAGTCGAAAGACGGACTTGGGCAGTCAGAATGGACGAAAGAGTCGGACCAAAACACGAAGTGTCTAAAGGTCACCTCTACATGTCGACCCGTATAATTGGCAGAGCCTACGGGCCACCCTACTAGGCCGACCTCATGCAGTTGGCCAAATTCAAATGTCAGCTCATCCATTTCTCTTTACTCCCAAGCCGAGCAAGTCAGGCTCGAGAGTAGGGGGGCTTCTGTTATGGGTAAATCCGAGCTGACCTCAGGTCACGGAGGAAGCCCATAGTCCAGCGGACCCAGGTACAGGTCCTCAAATCTGACCTGAGACTGGGCTGATGACCTGACGACCTGAGACCTCCAAGATGACCTGAGGCCCGATGACCTGACGACCTGAGACCTCCAGGATGACCTGAGGCCCGATGACCTGACGACCTGAAACCTCCAGAACGACCTGAGGCTAGGCCGATGACTTGACGACCTGAGACCTCCAGGACGACCTGATGACCTGCCGAGATCTTAGGCTTCAGCCAGGAAAATAGGCGAAAGATCTAGAGAATCGTCGAGGAATACGGGAACATCTCTTATAACTACGAAACGTCCCAAGAATCATGCTGATCCGAGAATCCCTCTCCTGAAATCACGGCTTCAAAAAGGGAATACAACTCTGCAACCTAAGTCTATAAATTGACGCGTCCTCTTCATTATCAAGGTACGATATAAAAACTGATCAAAAGAGAGATTTAATCTTTCAAGATCCGACTAACTTAAGCATCGGAGGGCTAACGGCTAGAACCCAGCCACCCCCCTAAGCTTTCCTTTGTGCTCTACAGGATCTAAGAAACCTTCAGTTCAGATCCAGACCGCACACCTGTAGGAGATCAGTTGCATCCATCCATCCAAGTTGGAGGTCACCTCATCTCATCTGCTGACCAGTTGGAGGTCACCTCATCTCGTCTGTTGACTAATTTTCAGCATCAACATGGTCCATAACATCAATGGTTTGGATCACTTCATCAGCGCAGCCTGTACATACTGAAAACCTGAGCAAAGTGCACAAATTCATGGTCCGAGCAATGAAAAATACTTTATAAATGTCAGCTAAGTGAAGTTAACAATCATATTAGAGTAATTAAAACAATAACTTTGACAACAGTAATCAATCCGAGTTAAAGCAAAAATAATTGTCAACAACAGCCACATACTGTTCATAATTTTCTTAGGACCAAAATATTAACTTCTACAACTCATGAATCGTGAAATTATGAGTTTCAGGAAACAGTAGCCACAAACCTGCTGCAATGCGAATTCTGCAATCGGTTTGACATCCCTTGCTCCTTGATAGTCTACTGGAGGCTTACCAGGGGAAAACACCTTTATAGTTGGAAATCCTTTGATCCCATACTCCTATATAAACCAGCAGATATCTCATCAGAAAGACAGACACAAAATTTCTCTATCAGTTTGTTAATTCCAACGCATATTGATCCCAGCCTTCTTGACATACCACCACAATGTCTAGTGTTAACATGACACACTTGGTGAAGATCCAAGCCGTTCCATCAGGAAGGTCCTACTGTGTGCCTACTGCCTAGCCCAAGAATCAGGCCAGTCCACTCACCAGTGGGCCAATGCACGCACAAACTGATGACAAGTGAACATCTAAAAAGAAAACTATGCTGATACACTGTAGTCTGCCTGATGAGTGGACTAGCATGAATGCCGGGCCAGGGCATGGTGGGGCCCACCTGATGGACAGATTGGATGTTCCACACGCATTCCATCTTACCACACATCCTGCATATAGATAAATTGGGACCACACCCATATGGAATTAGTGAAACCCCTTTCTTCATTAGGATCAAGGTATTCCAAAATGGTTGCAAAACATCCGTAACGGTAACAGTGGTAACAGTTACATGTTATAGGGTCGTAACAGCTGTAACAAAAATAGACCATAACAGCTATAACAAAAAAGGACCCATTATGTGGCTGACATATGTCTGTTAAAAAAATCCCTAACAGGGGCTGTTAAGGCCTATATCATAATGGTAATGGCGGTGACAGTTAAGGCGACCATAACCATTATGGAATACATTGATTACAATATTCTTATAAACACAAGTTGAGCATTAATGCACTAAGCAAAGGATAGAATCTGGTTGAATGTCCTATCTAATCATGCATAAGACTGAATGAACGTTCAGGAAAAGTAAGATCATGGTCAAGATTAAGTCTTCACGTGCGTTATACAGCCTGCTTCATGCAGAAGAATAAAAAGAAAAAAGAAAAAAGAAAAGAAAAAAAAGAAAAGAAAAAAGAAAAGAAAAGACAAGTGGCAAAAATTTAGTTATCAAGCATCTCATCATTAACATCCTGGCTACTTTTGAATCTGGAATGCTAATTGCACAGTCATTTGCAGATGAGTTCCCAGGGGGGCATGTGACAGACATGTACATAGCCCAAACTGTTAATCCAACAGGCCCCACCATATATTGTCCATGGCCCAAAAAAAAAAAAAAAGGGTAGAGTGATCTCAGTAAAGGGATGACAAGTGAAAACTGCTGGTATTCAGGTATTGCTGTGATGGATCGGTTAGGACTAACGATGTCTATTCAGCAATTTTTTTTTTTTTTGTTCAGAACATGGTTCAAGCAATCTATGTCCCACCAGTTGAATTCATGTCCAATTAATGTTCCTCTTGGGATCTTGTTGACGCCATTTTCACATTACAAAAAATAAATAAATAAAAAGATGACACATATCATGAACAATAAATAGTTCGCTATGTGATACCGCCAAGAAATTCTCAAATGGAATACTGTGGACAACCATATACAATATTGACAATATTTCATGTCCACAAGTACGTGCATCGAACCTGAGCAAGCGACTTGTGAGCATCCGCATCAAGAGCTGCCACAGTAGCGACACCCTTCAGTACAGTCGCCGCTTTCTCCCAAATCGGCGTCAGGGCTTGGCAATGGCCGCACCATGGCGCGAAGAATTCAACCAGTACGACCCTGTTCGAGTCCAAAACCTGCCCAAATTCTCAATCACAATAACAAAATAAGTACATACCAAAAAGACAGCTAATCCACTGCTTATGGAGGCAACTGGGAATGATCCAAACCATGCATCCAGAGGGCTCCTCCATTGATGGGCCACAAGCCAAAAATCACTTTGATCGAACAATCCTAACCATCCAAATATGGGCCATTGCTGACTTCTGTACTCTAGCGTCCATTTTTATGCCACTGAATACAGAATTACGATTGTCCAAACAGCGCGATTTGTGAACCATCATCAATTGACTACTTGACCTATCAAATGAACGGTTCCGATCATGCCACGTGTACAAAAAGACATGAAGGCACAGTACTACCAGTGTTCCTAGTTGCACACGATCTGGTCCCTAGAAAACATGGATTTACAATTACACCCCCTACTTCTGACTTCTGAGACGATCACAATGGAATGATCTGATATGAAAAAGGGGGTTTTGTGAATTTAAGAAAAAAGGAGGGTTGAAAATATCAAATTCCAGAAAGCATATGTTTTTCTTCGGGTGAGGCGCACGATAGAGAAGAGAGGGAAGATCCGACGGATCTGAAGTTGGATACCTTGGATTTGAAGTTGGAGGGAGTGAGTTGGAGAACGGGAGAAGAGGGTGCGTAGAGCGCACCCGCGCGAGCCCCAAAGTGGAGGAGGAGAGCGAGGAAGGAGAGCGAGCAACGTCGATGGCATCTTCTTCCGTATTCGAGGCGGAGAGATAAACGACTGATCGCCTGCTGCTGTTTTTTCTACTGCTGGCTCATGGCTCGGGGTTTTATTTCATACTCTGGCTGAGTGTGATGGTTGATACGCACGCACTCAGATATTATAGATTCTTATATGAAAGTAGTCAATCTGGACCGATCAAATTGATGGAACAGGTGTAGATAGCTATAACATCATATTGGTTTAATGAATCTGTAATCTGATTAAATGTTTTATCTTTATTGAATTTGAATCGTTGATTATCTGTTATGTGGTCCGTATGTCAATTGTCCAACCATCGTCCAGATAGAAGATTCAATCACGGTAGTTTTTTAAATGCACAATCCATCTTTATCATGGTCCCAATATCGATATGAATTTCAGTTGCGCCACGTGTACATTTTCTTACAACCTGCGTATTAACAATCATGCTTTACGGAGTACCAGAGTTTTTCGTTTTCCCTGTCACCCTTTATTTTTCCTCTTTATTTGAAGCGAGCATATGAATGGAGGCCACGTGTTTCAGCCAACCAAAACTCTACACGTGGACGTGTATGGAGCGGAGTATGGGGAGTCGAATTGCCTGTGCCTTTCTGTGATGGGAAGTTTCTAGGGGCCGAAGCTATGTTGGGTCCACTGGAATGTCCATGAGAAATCCACTCCGTCCATTGGTTTTACAAGATCAATTAGAATAGGAGTCCCAAAAATGAGGCAGATCCAATTCACAGGTGGGCCACGCCACACGAAACAAAAGGGATTAAATGCCCACCACCAGAAACTTCGTGGGGACCATAGAAGCTCCGGATCAGGATGAAATTTGTGTTTTCAGTTTACACCGGTGGGAATAACCTTATGAACGGTTTGGATGTCATCTAAACATCATGGTGGGCTCCGGGAAGGTTTCAACGGTTCTCATTGTTTCCTGTTGTGTGGTCCACCTGAGTTTTGAATTTTATTCATTTTTGGAATCCTGTACTATCAGAACTTCTGAAACTGATGGACGGAGTGTATTTCTCACAGACATTGCAGTGGGATCCACATGGCAAAGGCAATTCTCCCGGATAGTATAGTCTTAGAACGGAGAATCTACAGGATCCTGCTAATAGGCAAACGTACGGTGATCATGGTTTAGTGATCCGGACCGTTGATCTGAGGATCCAGCTTCTGAAAGTCATCCCGATTCAAAGATAACAGCATTCGATAGTTTTGACTGTTTTTGTTTGAAGTCGACGGCTGCTATATTCCCTCTATAGCCCCCTAATTGTAGGTCATTGATCGAAGGGCTGAGATCTTGCAATGTAACAATTTATGATGCATGCCCTACGTTGGGAGTCTTGGTACATCACATCGACCGTTAGATCACAGGAAAAATGCCATGCACAAGTATGAAGCCTTTGCTGCGTCAGCAGACCAAGAGAGATCTGACTTGAGGTTTGGCAGCAGACCATCCTCGCCGTCGGAGGCTCGCCAAGTCTTATCCGACGATCTAACCGTTTATCCAGAAGATCCTGTAAGGATGTGGTCGACTTGGTGATCATCAATATTCAGTGTGAATCTCAGTTAGAAATTTTCTCGAACCGTTAATTTTGAGATCGACACCGAGTAATGATCTTCTCACATGAGCATTTTGATGAATGGTTTGGATCATGGAGGATTTTTATTGGCAACGGTCAAATGGATGATTCTATGTGGCCCAAATTCCATGAACAAATGCCCATCAATTGAAGGTTGAAATTATCCGATCTAACTACGGCCACATCTAAAATGGGGGTTGGATTGACGTGTGAAAAAAGGTTTGGATATTTTTACTGACGTGTGAAGGTTGAAATTATCCAATCTAACTACGGCCGCATGTGAACCACGAAGATCACTCTCTCCTTAGTAAATAAAACCTTAAACCCTAAGTCAAAATTACTTACCCAAATAACAAAAAAATAAAAATAAAAAAATTAATGCCTAGCTTGTTAAAGATAAAAAGTTTAAATAAACATTATTCGAAAATTCATAACATAATTACAAGCAATTTTAAAGAAAAAATTCAAAACTTAATCAATAAGGAGATATGAAAAATAAAAATTACTGAAAATAATATTAGAGATGTATGTACATGAGGGAGAGCATTAAATGCTAGAATTCTATATAAAAAAAAATACTCTATGTTGGAAATCCAATCAGCAGAAGCATCGGAGAAGATCAAACAATCACAAACAACCACACAAGCACTCGACGCAAAGGCGCATGAATTTTACGTGGAAAACCCTTGCGGGAAAAAACCATGGCACAAAGCGACACCTCCACTATGATAAACCGATGATTACAGAGCTAGAACTATTCGAGTAGATCCCAAAGATAAACATCGTATTCAAAACCTCTCAATCCTCTCACCTAAAACCCTAATCTCGTATTATGACTCCTTGGTATTGCTTAGCATCCTCCCTAATACGATTAGGAAATATATATATATATATATATAAGAGGAAATTCGGAATTAGAAACTTGTAGCGCGAAACCGCGCAACATAATCAAATCCTGGCCTGAACGATCATAGACCAATTGGATGATCGGTCATGAACTGTCCAAGAGAGATAGCATGCTCGTTGCCTCAGCTCGAACCTGTCTGACGATCGATTTGAGCCTCCAGTGACCGATCTGACGACCGGTCTCAAAATAACAAAAAATGTCTAGAGAGTTTGGGCTTCTAATTGCACTACGCTGTCCACTGGTCGATCAGTCGGTGGACTTTATAATTGCACAACATTGAGGCATTCACAACAAACTCCACCAATGCATCAAAAAATACCAAACCACCTTCTCTACTCTTCAAATAAGCTCTTCATCAATCATAGTCGCTGCTTCTCATGCATCACTGCATCTTCGTTAAGCCTTCGCCAATCTCAGAGAAGTTATGCAAAACTTGAACTTTTTTGTAAGGGACCACCTTGATTAGCATATTTGCTAGATTCACGCTAGTGTGAATCTTGTCTAGAGTCACATCTCATTTCTCAAGTACCTGTCGAATAAAATGGTGACGCACATCAATGTGTTTAGTATGAGAGTGATAAACATAATTTTTAGCCAAATTTATAGCAATTGGGCTATCACAATTAACCGGCACGGACTTCCTGCTGAAGCCTCAAGTAATTTATCATCCCTTTCAACCAAACAACTTCCTTGAAAACTTCTGTCACTGCCATATACTCAACTTCAGTAGTGGAAATAGCCACCACAGACTGAAGCTTAGACATCCAACTAATCGCTCCACCCGCTAATATAAACGAGTACCCTGAAGTTGACCTCCTACTATGCACACTACCCGTGTAATCACAATTGACATAATCAACTAATTTGTCCTTAGACTTTTCAAACGTTAAGATGTACTCTTGCGTACCCTAAATGTATCGAAATAGCCATTTCACAGATTCTCAAAATTTTTCTTATGATGCATGTTCAATCCCCACTGTTTTGTATAGTGTGGTCTACTCGAGCTTTGTATTTGCCTTATTTTTTGTCTCATGCAGTTAAAATGAGCTATAAAAATAGATGGATGGCGTGGATAAAACAAATACATCATAGTACATGAGACCCATAGAGCTTTGACACCAGCTTATCAGCTGGTGGTGTGTCACCTGCCAACCCATGTATGAACCAAGCACCATATGTCAGGACTTTGTGCTACCTACCATGATATGTGTTTTATCCCATGTCACATATCCACATATCCATTTTGCCAGCTTCTATTAAGGCGTTTGCTTAAAAATGAATGATATCCAAAGCTTAAGCTGGACCACATTAGAGGGAACACTGTGGATTGGCTGCATAGTGTTGAAAGCTTTTGGAGTCCAATAGTTTTGGATTAACTCGATAATTTGTATTTTCTCTTCATTCAAGTTTGGATGACTTTATGAGCAGTTTGGAAGACAAATAAACATCATTATGGTCTCAGGAAGGTCTCAATGGTGGTGGACGTCACTATCCCCACTATTTCCTATAGTGTGGTCTACATAAACCTTAGATATGTTTCAATTTTACGCTCATGCAGCAAAATGTACAGACTACAGGGATAAAACACATGCTTCAAGTAAAATGATACAGGAAAACGTATGGACGGCGCAGATATACAAAAGACTCATCAAGGTAGGCCCCAAGCAGTTAGGGCAAGTGTTATACCATAATACTTTAATTAGCTCCCAGATACATCTACAGGCTAATGAAATAGCTCCACGTGAGGATAACACCTTCCCATATCAGGACAACACTTCTTCCTTCTTAGCAGGGTATTATCTAATCCACTCCCAGCTGGCGCGGTTGGTGGATCCCCGGATCCACTCAGGTCGGTGGATCCTCAACTATAGGGCCACTGTGATGTATGTACATTACATCTACACCGTCAATGCATTTTGAAAGCATATGCCATACCACATGAAATAAATAGCAGTGATTAAATCCACACCATTAAAAACTTCATAGGAGCCACTGAAATGTTTATTTTCCATCCAACCTGTTAAAAATGTCACAAACACCTTGATGGAGATACTAAACAAATATTAGTTTAACCCAAAACTTTTGTGATCCATGAGAAGCTTTTAATGGTTGAGTACCATTGTTTACTGTATTATGGTCCACCTGAGATTTGGATCTACTTCATTTTTTGAATCATGCTCTAGAATTAGTTTTCAAAATGAATGGACGGCGTGGATGTAATACACACATCACACAGTGGACGCCACGGTAAGGGATGGACGGCAACCAGAACTGGCCACGTCGTGCTCTTCCAACTTCGGCGGTGGCAGCAGAGCTGGGTGGTGCTGAGGTCACCACGCAATCCCACCTCCTTTGAAACAGTTGGTCTCATTTGAGTTCAAGCCGGCCGCTTACAAAGATAGAAAATTACGGGAATGCCCTTACGAGTGATTTAAAAGTGACGAGGACGACGACAAAACCCAGGAATCTCTCTCTACTCAGCAACGAATAAACCTCCCACAAAGGAATAGAGGAAAATCAAGCTTCAGTTGAATTGAAAAGGGGAAGAGATCGATCACTCAATCAATCAATCCAAAAAAAAAAAAAAGAAGAAGCGATGACTACAGGATCAACATCTCTCTCTTCAATATTCCTATTCTCCTCAATCCCTTCCCCTTCCACCAACTCAAAACCCAGGAAGACCATCTCCTCCTTCACTTCAATTCAATCACGCTGCAACCCCCTTTCCATCTCTCCTCGCCCTCTTTCCAGGTCTGTCTCTGTCTGTCTCTGTCTGTCTCTCTCTCTCTCTCTCTCTCTCTCTCTCTCTCTCTCTCTCTCTCTCTCTCTCTCTCTCTCTCTCCCTATTCACATTATTCAAATGTTTAGCAATTTCTTTACTGCTTGTTACAAATTCAGATAAAATATTTTCTTAAATTCTGATTATATTCTTCGTTTACTCTTGGAATTGTGCAAATTTTATTTGTTTTTTTATTTTTCAAATGTTTCTCCAGCGATTGGGTTTCAATAGAACGAACGGTGTCTATGCCCTGTTTTTTCATTGAAAATTGAAAATGATAATTTTACAATTTTGTTATGATAGGATTTATTGGTTAAAATGGAATGGCACAGGCTATCCTACGAGTTTCCTAACATTCATGAAATTGTAGCAACATGCCTGTAGTGCAACTCGTATGTAAATCTGAACCATCCAAATTGGGGGTCTCTTTCTGGATCGAGCACAGCTCAAAAATCATATTGAATTTGGACTGATGCGTACTAGTTCGATCTTGAGGATCATCTAATCACTGACCAGTTTATTTTATTTTTGTGGGTGCTTCATGTTGCATCGCAAAATGGGCCCCACAATTTGGACAGTCTGGATCAACATGCGTGTATGCCAAAGTTATTGTGGATGCGTTGCTATTAGCGTTTTGTAAGCAATATCGAACTTGCACCACAGAGCGCCCTTGATAGACCACATCGAATTTGTATATTATGTGCTGAAATTTACTTGGCAGTTGATGAATCTAATGTGTTTCTTCTTGTTTTCTTGCTCATTTCAGTATTTCATGATACCCATGTTTCTTTAAATCCACTTGACTTACGCCATCAAAGAGACACTTTCACATTGAATTCATACATTACGTGCTGAAATTTTACTTGGGTGTTGATGAAACTAATGTGATTCTTCTTGTAGTCTTGCTCATTTCAGTATTTCACGATACCCGTGTTTCTTTAAATCCACTTGAATTGCGCCATCAAAGAGATACTTTCACATTGAATTCGTACATTACGTGCTGAAATTTTACTTGGTGTTGATGAAACTAATGTGATTCTTCTTGTAGTCTTGCTCATTTCAGTATTTCACGATACCCATGTTTGTTTAACTTGGGTCATCAAAGAGATATTTTCACAGTGCTTTGGTGTAGTGGTATTTGAATTGAGACAAAGTGAGTATATTGATTTTCAGTTTGTGTTTGGATGTTTTATGCTATGTTTTTAGTTGTAGAAAGGTGCAGCGAGTAAGGGCAACAACATTGCAAGATGAGGAGGAAGAAGTTATCGTGGAGGATGCGTTCCAAGCGAAGAGTTTGCGGGAGACTGAGAGTAGAAGTACCGATGCGGAGCCATCAGAAATTACACCAGGAAAACTGGAAAGCTTGGCTATTAAGTTCGAACAATCTGTGAATATTCTTCTCACGGTGTGCTGTGACTCGCCTTCTGCCTTTTTCATGTGCTGTTTTTTCTTCTGTTATTTATGCTTACTGAAAAAATAAGTCCTTGGGTTGACACAGGGTTGTCATGTGCTATCATTGTATTATTTCATCCAACTGCGAACAAACAATACGTATTCCAGACCATTTTATACCACACATCTAACTGTTGAAAGATCTCACATTTAGTCCATTACAATACCTGAAACATAGTTGCTGAAATCTTGCTATCCAAATACAAAACACGCCATGAAGATTTTGCTTTCAATCTCAGTCAAAACTCCTCATGCATTCTGCATTTGGATTTTCAGTTTGTAGCTCTAAAGAATGCACTCTTCCTCTTCACTGACAGATGCAAGTTGACATTCTATGCTGATCATTCACTTCTGTTCCCATTCTTCACATGTAATTTTGGGCGGATTAAAGGCTTCTTTTTCAACAAAAATCACATCCCAACCCAACCCGACCCCCCTTTTTGAATCCACCTTATGAAAGTTTTGGGTATCATATGTGTCTTTGTACTTTAGTTTGCAAACTTCACTATATTCAGCAGTAAGCACTAAATTTGTGGTGTAGTTATTCCTAGTTGCAATAAAAATTGACCTAGCGAATATTATACTTGCAGGATTCAGTCATAAAAATACTCGATGCCTTTTATCATGACCGTCATTATGCAAGGTTTTTTGTGCTCGAAACCATAGCTAGAGTACCTTATTTTGGTGAGTGCCCGAAATTCTTTCAGCTTTGTAGTTTTGATCAAACAATTTTTATTCTGTGATTTTCAACTGCTGTATGGTTCTTGTCAATTTGGTCCCTGACAGTTTTTAGAAGGGAACATTTGATTGGACCTGATAAAAATTTCAAGTAGAATAAACTTGAGGATGCCCTTATGCATGCATTAATGCTGACCCATGCTACTGACAATGACATGGTCTTTTTTACGGACAGCCTTCATGTCTGTTCTGCACATGTACGAGAGTTTTGGTTGGTGGAGAAGAGCTGATTATTTGAAAGTGCATTTTGCTGAGAGCTGGAACGAATTGCACCATCTTCTGATCATGGAGGTCTCTCTCTCTCTCTCTCTCTCTCTCATGATAATCTGTGAATTCATTAAGAAAATGGAAATAAAAATAGCAAGGGAGAGAGTCACTTTTTTTCTTCTTCAAACTTGTTTCTAATTTCCATGTTTACATGTTGTTTTTCTGCATAAAAGCCCATGCATTTCTGTTAGCAGAAATTGCAGAGTAGAGACAGAAAAGTATTAGCTAAAAAAATGATTAATTGATGCTATTTATTTTGAATTAGGTAGGCTGCATTATCCTCTGCAGTCTTTCATAACAGCATATATTCATTTCAATCCATGTAAAATATTAAAAAACCTTGAAGAAAAACATACCTGGCAAAAGCATAAATGCACTATGTACTCTAATCTTTGGATGCTATTTAAAAAATGAAATGTGGGTTCTCAGAAGTAGGAGATGTCTTTCTTTTCATTTTTCTTTGGAGTTCTGTCAGTATAGAATATATGATATTCACAACTTGCATGTTGATGTACTTTATGCTTCTTTATGTATCAAATTGCTGTTCTTTACCTAAATATCGTTTTGGGTAGTGACCGATGGAGATTTTGTTATCTTTTTTGTTTACCTTGCGAATGTTGAAAAAAATCATATAACAGACTCATATCAGTTAATATATGTCATGAAGATGTGCATACCTTTCACAAAAGGGGAAGGGGCAGGGGGTAAGAGGAAGACTGTTTTTGGTGTTGTTGTCCTGTGGACTGTTCTTAGAGTTACATATTCTAAAAGAGAAGATACCTCCTGGCATGGGCAACAGACAATATCAAGATTGTACTGTGTGCCCAGATAGCCTCTTTTGGGGGTTTGTTGTCTGTGGAAGACCATTCTTAGAGTTACATATTCTAAAAGAGAAGATACCCCCTGGCATGGGTAGAGCTGAACACAAGCCAAGCTAGCTCGGTTAGCTCGCTCAACTCAGCTCGAACCAGCTTGATTCAGCTTCGGTTCAAACCAAGCTGAGCCGTTTTTCCATGCTCGAAAGGATTTTTGAGCCGAGCTCAAGCTAACCCAAGATCGATTCTGCTTGACTTGGTTACACACACACACACACACACACACACACACACACACAAAGTTTGTGAAAATAGTACATTTTTTTTCCAAGCTCGACCTTCAGCTCGAACTCAGGCTCGAAAGCTCGATCGAACCAAGCTAAGCCTGCCAATCTAGCTCGAAGGCCGAGCCAAGCCAGGGTTGCCGAGCTGAGCCGAGCTAGGCCCAACTCGATTCGGTTCGGCTCGGTGTACAGCTCTAGGCATGGGCAATAGACAATATCAAGATCTTAATGCAGGAATTTAGGGTTTGTTCTTTGGAGAGAAAACCATGGTCAACCATGGACAAGAAATGGATTCCTTTGATTTGACAGTTTCCTCTGTTTGAGAAACCCAAAAAGAGGAGGAAATGATGTCCTTTCAAAGTATTCCTCAATTAAAACCTTTTCCTAAAAAAAAAAAATGCTTTGACCCTCTGATGTCACGTTTAAAGCTGTCGTTATTGGTCCTTTCCTGAGTTTGGTAGATTTACCCATTTTAAAATGACAAAAACAATGGGAATGGAAAAGGAAATGCATATCCATCAAAACTCACATTGCTAAAAAAAAATTGGAAATGGAAAAGGATTTCCTTCTGTTTCCTTTCCATTTCCCTAATTTGAGTATTCAAAGGGGTTTTCCATTTCCACATTTTGGTCTCTCTCAAACGAGCATGGCCCTGAAGGCCTTGGCACATTTGCTTTGGATGTTTTGCATGTTCAATTCAGGATTATCAGTGCAAATATTTCCATACATACAATCAACACCGAAAAGCAGAATCTGAGATGATATTGTGAACTTTTTCACTGCCTTTTCCACATGTTTGGAAGCGTGGAATTCATGCAGAAATGAAAATCGTTTTCCACTAACAAGACAGTTGGGCCGTTTGGGGACGTGGATTGCACAAACTAATCATTGCCCTTATCCACAGTCAGGATTTTCTGGCACAAAACAAGGCGACTGTTGTCTAATGAATATGAGGATTCCACTTGCTATGCAAACAGGACCCTTAAATGTGGAATCTCTATTTCTAACATTGTGATATATGAACATTGATTCTTTGCTGCCCGCAACATTCTAAATCTCTCTGAAGATTGATAAACTGAACAAGGAATCTGCAGTACTGGAAAATTCCAAAAACATATACAACGGGATCAGACATCCATTATCTTTGGTTCTCAAAGTTTCCTTCATTTTCACATGCTATTGCATGGAAATATTAAAATGGAATCATGGGGTAAAAGACAGTATTCCATGAATGGACATGCAGCTACTCACAGAAATCATCCGTCTGCCATGGGTTGTGTCGCTGAAATTGTAACTGCAGATTCCACCTGTTTTTCTTTATTTTGAGATTATGCTTTTAAATTTGGTTCTTGGTGGAAGTGCCTTTTTCTAACCTTGCACGCGTACAGTGAAGTTAGTTTTTATTTGGAAACATTGTGAATTTTGTTCACTTGAGTGGCCATCAAGTTAGTTCTACCCATGCACACTTACTTTTGTTGAAAATCTTTCTGTCAGTTACTTAATATTTGGAGTGTGTATTGTGATTCTATTGCAGGAACTTGGGGGTAATTCGATGTGGTTTGACCGTTTTCTTGCTCGGCACATTGCAATTTTTTATTACTTCATGACCGCCTCGATGTATATAATAAGCCCAAGAATGGCATGTAAGTAGACTACTTTTATGTATCACATGGTATTATTTGTGGTTTGTTTGATGCCCTTTTTTTTTTTTTTTAAAGATATGAGAAAAATTTATTAAGAAGACTCACAACCACGAGCAAAGAATACAACACCCTCCTGACCAAATCAGGACCAACACTGTAGAAAACTAGAGATCCTTCTAATCACCTCCTCAGCTTTGGGCTGGAGGTTTCTAAAACAGCAATCATTCCTCACACTCCATATAGCCCAAAGCATCGCCATAATGAGAAGCCTCCACTTAGCTTTCCCACTTTTCCCAACCCCTCCCTCCTGCCATGCCCAAAGGAGATTTTCAACCATTCTTGGCATCATCCAAACCACCTGATGGAGAGAAAGGAAATGATACCACACCTTGCCCTCGAGAGGGCAATGGATGATAAGGTGATCGATTGTCTCTTCATTCGACATACACATTAAGCAAATGTTAGGCAGAATCATCCCTCTCTTCCTTAAATTATCTAGTGTTAGAATTCTCTTACGACCCGCTAACCAAATGAACACCGCCACCCTAGGAGGATCCCCATAATGCCAGAGGTGAAAAGGATGAGAGGAGACACACTGGCTAGGATCCGAAACTATGCCAAATAAGGATTTGACCGAGAAAATCCCCGAAGCATCATATGTCCAGGTCAAAGCATCTTCCTCTTGCCGATCAATCTTAACCTCCCTAAGAACCTCAAGCAGCTCAGAATAATTCTCAATTTCTGTATCTGTCAAATTCCCATGACAAGGAGGTGACCACACTACTGAGTCGCCTTAGATGGAGAAACACTTCTTGGGAACCTTGTCTGTAACGATTGGTCCGAACTTCGAACACCACATATCAGCCCAAAATCGAATACGGTGCCCGTTACCCATCAAGAACGATATGCCCCCTTTGACGAGATGTTCGATAGCCACCACCACTTTCCAAATGGCGGAAGCTCGATACAAAGAAGACGATTTCACAAACCATTTACCCTCCTGGGTACCATACTTAGCTGCCACAACTTCCCTCTATAATTTGCCTTCCTCCACTCCGAATTTCCACACCCACTTGCCTAACAACGTTGAATTCATATCCTTCAACGGCTTAATGCCTGCCCCACCATCCTGGATCGGCCTACACACCTCGTCCCACTTGAGGAGATGAAACTTCCTACTCTCATTTTGCTAGAAGAAATTCCGCCTTAACCTTTCTAGCCTCAAAAGAATCGACTTCGGACAAAGATACAAAGATAAGAAGTAAATGGGCATATTTGTGAAAGCGGTCTTGATAAGAGTCAACTGCCCTCCTAAGGACACGCTCTTCCGTTTCCACCTTGCAAGCTTCCTTTCAATTCTTTCAATTACCCTATCTCACAGGTGAATCGGGGGCTTCCCCAAGCATAGAGGTAAGCCAAGATAGGTGCTGGGGAAAGAGCCGACTTTGCATCCAAAAATATCTGCGTGGCCCCATAGCTCTTTCTCACCAACATGAATGCCGAGGAGTTCAGACTTCGCCACATTAATCTTCAATCCCGAAACAGGCCTCAAAGCAAATAGTCAACTTGTGGATATTATATATAGCACGATCCTCTGCCTCATAGAACAAAAGCGTATCATACGCGTATTGCAGATGGGTGATTTGAGGCCTATTTCTAGAAACCAAGGACCTTTGGAACAAGCCCAACTCCGCGCCTTTACGCAGCATGGCGCTGAGAGCTTCACCAACACCATGAACAGGTATGGAGAGAGGGGGTCTCCCTGCCTCAATCCCCTGAACGACCTGAAGAATCCTTTAGGAGAACCATCCATGAGAATGGAATGAACGGGAGATTGGACACAACTCTTGATCCAATCCCTCCACTTCTAACCACACCCCAATCTTCCCAACATGTAGTCCAAGAAATCCCAATCTACATGGTCATAGGCTTTTTCGAAGTCCAGTTTGCACACTAGACCACTTTTCTTCTCTCTATATCTCGTATCTATGCATTCATGTGCTATCAGAGCACTATCTAAAATCTGCCGGCTGACTATAAACGCTCCCTGATTATCCGAAATAACTTTCGAGAGAACCATCTTGAGCCTGGAGGCCAAAATTTTAGTTAGAATCTTGTATGGCGCTCCAATAAGACCGATCGGTCTAAAGTCCTCCAGCCGCTCGGTTCCCTTCACTTTCGGAAGCAAGACTATGAAGGAAGGCCCCATGGCGGAGGACAAACGACTCAGCTCCAAAAACTCCTTCAGAAATTCCATGATATCCTTCCCCATGACATGCCAAATTTTTTGAAAAAACAAAATAGGAAAGCCATCTGGACCTAGAGCTTTATCTCCACACATAGATTTCAAAACCACCCTAACTTCTTCCTCCTCTATGGGGTTTTCCAACAACAAGGCTTCCTCCCTCGAAATTTGATTAAAGCTAGCTTCGGTCTCCCCCAACTATCGGCCGAGAGGAGATTAGTGTAAAAAAAGCTAGCTTCGGTCTCCCCCAACTATCGGCCGAGAGGAGATTAGTGTAAAAAGAGGTGATTGCTTCTAATATCTCATCCTTATCCGAAGATCGCACTCCATCAATAAGCAAACTCCCTATTCTATTCCCTCTCGCTCGGGCACTAGCAATATTATGGAAGAACTGAGTATTCTTATCCCCCTCTTTTAACCACACCGCCCTAGATCTTTGCCTCCATTTAATCTCCTCCTTTTTGGCCATCCGCGCGTATTTAAGGGATAGCTCGTTCCTCCTTTCCTTATTCGTCTCTGATAGGGAACCATTCTCTTCTAAGAGGTCCAACACGTGAATCTGCTTAGCCATCTTCTCAAATTCCGCTTCTTTCGCCCCCAGAACTTCTTTCAAATCTTCAGCTGTTCTTTTAACAGTTTGAGCTTCCTGCAAACCCTGTAACCAGCAAACCCCTGTACCTGAAAAGATCCCCACCAATCCGCCACTTGCTGCTCGAACCCATCTATTTCTTGCCACGCCGCTTCAAAATGAAAAGGCCTAGGCCCCTAGTTGGTCTCTGAAACTTCAAGGGCAATAGGTCGGTGATCCATCTGTTTGACGCTTCAGCTTTAAGATTGTAGAAATGGTCATTGATATTGGCAAAATGTTGGCCTCTCAGCTGAAATACTGGCCAAATATACTTTTTTTCTTCAAATTAGCGATAAAGTTCAGTTTTGTATTAAGGCTTGTGATGGCGAACAGTCGTGAATGAGGATAAGAAGCTGTGATTTTAGTTGTGTAGGCCTTTTAAGTGGAGTTATGTCATTTATGTTTATCTTCATTGATTCAGAGGTAAAAATACTTGGGGCATGTTTGGTTGCCATCCAAAAAATCTGGTCAATCCATTTATGCCGTTTTCTACTAACAGGATGTTTAGCTGCCACTTGAAAAAAATGAGTTTTCTGGAACCCAAAAGACGCTATTGATCTGTTGAAAAAGGGGGTCTTCCTTGCTTTTACTTTGAAAAAATCAGTTTTGGGTGAGCCCTAGTTCCATTGAGAAATCCCCCTCTCCCGATCCATGTTTTCTGTATCAGTATCACACCATGTATTACACCCTTGGGATATGGAAGAAGCACGAGAAACATTGGGAGATATCACAATTCACATGTAACACATAATCCAAGGGAAAAATTGGGGAACTTGAGAAAAATGGCAGAACTTTTCAATAAAACTTCAGGAGATGTTAAAAACACACAATCACACACTTATAATTCAAATACAAAAAATAACCATGTATAATAGTTTTTTTGTTGTTTGGGGGACAATTATGTGATGTCAGCCATAAGCGAAGCAATAATATCCAAAATGAGTTCACATTATTCAACTCTCATACAATACAAGTAATAAAACAAAAACAATAAACCGAAAACTGTGAACCAAAAATACGACTTGTACTCCGATCCATATGGAGTTAAGAGGTGGCTTGAACTTGTCATCCCTGTCCCTGTGAACATCGTCACTGCTTTCATTATCCCGTCATCGCCGTCTTCATCTACATCATCATATTCGCGGTCATCTCTATCAGATGGGGATGTAGTACAATTGTTGTGTCTCTCTGAATGGCTCAAGCTACTACAGACCTCCTATGCGACCCTGATGCCTCATGACACTCACCCCTTGATGCTGGGTCCCTCATCAAGTAATAAAACGACTTGTCTCGAGACCTCCCTTCTTCAGTCATAAATTCTTCAACATCAAATGCCCACAGTTTCTTCCGGCCATCATGGGATGAGGCTGTTGATCTTACCCATCCAAATCTTTTGACTTATCCCACTTGTAAAGTGAGTCCTTATCACCATCTCAATGCTTGGAACACCTAAGTTGTGGGTGAATCTCATTTCTTTGTAGATGTCAGTTTTACTTGCAGCCAATTACTTCATATTTTAATTAGAAAATGCTACATATTCTAAGTTTTTTCCGACTTCAGCAACATAACTCTTCTTTTACTTCCAAGTCAATATGAACAAGATGACACCATAATTCTCTGCCATCATTTGCATTGTGAAGATCATTTTTCTGAATGTGTGGAGAAGCATGCATTCTCAACCTATGACAAGTTCATCAAGCTCCAGGGAGGTTAGAATTCTGACTTTTTATCAATGACACACATTATAGTTGAAATTTCATGGTGCTCAGATTATTTGGTCATCATAGAAAGTGTGTAAAAGTAGCAGCTTTCTACCATTTCCAAGTGTACGGTGGAAGTTTCTATATTTGCATTGAGCAAAACCACAACCATGCTCTTTTCTTTTACCAGAAGAAATGAATTCCTTTACCATTTTCTGCTTGTTTGGTTGATTTTTCCTGAATGGGTTCACTTTTGAACTTAAGAGCTATTGTAGTTTAAATTGGGTGCAATTAGTGCACTCATCCTTTTTCCAAACCCACAACTGTGCACTTTTATTGAACAGGGCCTTGATAAGGCTGGCAATGGGTTGGGCCTTGCCCAGCAAAATTAAAATTTTGAACAGGGCTGTCCTCAAGGCCCGGCCTGACCAGTTCAAAATCCACTGGGTCCGGCCAATTGCCAGGCCTATTCATAAAAAAATTTCCTTACACATGTCTGTGTGTATTGTCATCATCATCATTGCCTTCTTCGGGCTATTTGGGTTCGACTTTGTCAATCCTGTCTTGTGAGACATTCCTTAGGTGATGTCTTTTGTGAGTGCAGAAGAATTGAAAAGAATGCCTGCTCCTGAGGTTGCTGTAAAATACTACACGGAAGGTGACTTGTATTTGTTTGGTAAGTCTGTTGACCTCAATAGAACCTCTGGCCACGACTTGCAATAAGTGCACAATGCTGATTTCTTTTGTGTCCCTCTCAGATGAATTTCAAACAGCAAGAGCTCCGCATACCCGAAGACCAAAAATAGGTAAGTATCAACAACAACATCATCTTTGTGTGGTTGCTTGGTTATGCAATTTGTTACCTTCTGTGGAATTTAAAAGGGATATATAGCCAAACAATGAAGTGTTTGCGGCTTGCAAGAGCCTCTTCAGATGAGAGGCTTGTTCTCCATGTATATGTGATGCATGCCTGGAGCAATCATAACTGTTGATCTGACAGCAGGTCACCATGTGAATAGAACATAGCCTACAAATCATGGTGATTTGATAATCCTTGCAATCTGATCGGCAAAATTTTCGCCCATTAAATGTGGAGCCACCCATTTTCTGACAACTATTGCAACTGCTAAGCTTGTCCAATTGCTGTAATTATTTTATCTATTTACTTGGTCGCCCACCATATCATTTGGTTCCAAAGGCTTTATAAGCGTAGCATGTTTTAGTGGAGAGCTACTGACAGGACTTCATTTCCATGGAGCTCTGGTAAGCCTCCCTTGGAAATCTCGTAATTGGAATTGGCAAAATGGTTGTTCATACGGGTTTGTGGTTTGTAGTGGGTAGTTTGAATTTGGTGGATTCTCTTGCTGAAGAGGGTGTGCTTAGGATTTCTCTTGTACTGGAACCTCTAATGGTAGATGTTTCCTTTCCCTTTTCTTTGGTGGATTCATTGTCATCTCCCAATCCTAAGCTTATAATACTTGCTACTAGGCTCAATCAATGAACAGGTTCATCCAAGTTGTAGTGGAGCATCTCTCATATGGTTCTCATCCTGGATATATTGCTGTATCTCGGGCTCTAGTTTCCGATGCATGGGGCTCATGGTAATTAAGACCATTTATCTGATTGGCTCCATCTTGGATGGACCATGCCACATAAATCTCCCATGATGCAATATCCGAGCTTCCAGCCTTTGGCCTTTTTTGTGCAGAATACGGATCATTGCTGTAATTACCCGATGAACATGGTTTGTGGGTGATTGCGTGCATCCGATGGGTGTATTCTCGCCTTAAAATGGGGCGGGGACACCTTGACGTCATTAAAAAAAAATATAATTTGCTGTAATTTCTCTTAACAGTCTATTTACGGGCCAATTGCTGATTGATTTCCAGTTTGGGGATGGTCCATTGATGGTAGGGCCTATTGGATCAACTGTCTGGAGCATGGGACAGTGGGGTCCATGTGTGGGAACTCAGGGCCTGAAGATACTAGCGTATCCTGAGCCAAGTATCTTTACTATATATAAGACATTTTTGCCAATGCAATTAGTTTTGGGAAAGTCGTAAGCTTTGGGATGTTATAGGATACTAACTGAGATTTTCAGTGTAGGTTAGGGGTAATTATGGAATTTTGAAAGTCTGCTTGCTTATAAGCAGACTGCTCGGATTTTAGTTGTGTCATGTCAAATGACGGCTTGGATTTTACCTGCTCCCCCCACCCCTCCTTTGTGCTAGTAGCCTGCTCCAACCTCTATTGTTGTTGCATGTGTCATGTCAAATGACGGCTTGGATTTTACCTGCTCCCCCGCCCCTCCTTTTTCGTGCGAGTGGCCTGTTCCAACCTCTATTTGCATTTGCACATGGCTTGCACCAACCATACTATTGGGGAGCCTGTGCAATGAAGGCTATGTAGGGCCCACCGTGATGATTGTATGACATCAAATCTGTACATCTGTTGTGCCGCCTCATGTTAGGACGTCAACCAATAAACGAGTTATATCTAAAACTCAAGTGAACCACAAAAATGGAAAAAGTGGGCCGCATCCCTTCCTTTTGTCTTTGTCCTTCCCCCCCCCACTCATCGTCATGTGTTGCACATGCCATACCCCTAGTATCATTAAATTCCAGGACCTTGGCTTAGGCTGGCTTCAGCTATATATAATGCCAGGATCTGAGCTGACGAATTATTGTTAAAAAATACGAGTTGTCATTTGCAGTAGTTTGGGTGAAGCTATTATATTTAGACTGCAGAAATGATTTTTTGCTGATAATTTGGCTATCAAGAAAGCTTCTGTTCTTTGGTAGAAGTTTCAAGGGTGCTGATAGAGGTCATTGTTACTGATGCTCCTGAGTTGCTTTCACATGTTTCAGAGAACTTGTATGATGTGTTTGTAAACATCCGTGATGATGAAGCAGAACACTGCAAGACAATGAAAGCCTGTCAAACCCATGGGAACCTCCGTTCTCCGCACTCAGATGCTCTCAAAGAGGATGATTCGGGTTCTGTCCTGCCTCAAGCAGATTGTGAAGGTATTGTAGATTGTGTTAAAAAATCTGTGACCCCTCATGAAAGGAAACAAGAATAGAAAAGTAAAAGAAAAAAAAAAACATAAGAGGTCGTTAATATGTAGTCATTTACACAGAAAAATGAATATGTGATGTAACAAGGGGTCCATATTTATCCAATACAAGATGTAGTTGTTTCATTGGCTCCCTTTCGTAACATAGCTGGGTTCCAGTTCTTGTTGTTATCCATTTTTTGGGGGGCATAAAAAACGTTTGGTTCCAAAGGCCACAAGGTTTTGATTTAGATGGTAAGACCTGTCTCTGGCTGTAATTTTTGGAGTGCGAGCAATCCACAGCATCGTTCTAAAACTCAGTGACACAACTTGAAAGTCAGCTGAGTCAACTTGAGTCAGCGAGATTTTGGGCTGAGTCTCTTGGAAACTTGCTGATGAGCATGACTTGGTTGGGACTTGACAAGACTTGTTGAGTTGGTTTGAAAACTCGGTCAATTTGATATGACTTGGTGTGACTTGACACTGAGTCACTCGCTGATCAACTGGTCTCTCTCTCTCTCTCTCTCTCTCTCTCTGATCAACTGTTCTCTCTCTCTCTCTCTCTCTCTCTCTCTCTCTCTTCCTTTTAACAATTTTGTTTTTCTTTTAACAAAAGAAAAATTGAGTGTGACAGGAGTTAAACAGGTGGCTTTGTCCTACAGAGCCAGGGCCTGGTACCAGCGAACCCCGCGTTGCATCTCAGATATTCAGCTCGAAATCTCACTGAGTTGAGTTGATTTGGCTGAGTTTTAAGTCGATTCAGTGGGTTTCAAAACTATGTTGCATGCCTTAAATCATGATTTTACTGTTTTGCATGTTTGGGCTGTGTAGCCAAATTGCAATTTATAAGTGATGACAAGGATTGGTTGAAAGTGGCTCTTAGAACTTAGAAGTAATTTGCAACAGCATTTTGGGTATTTGTGCTAATTTTACCTAATTGTCTCCAATGAATTTTGTTAGTAATTGCACTCTCAAAGTAGTAATTTGCAACACTATTTGAGTACTGATTTTTTTTTTTTTTAATAAACCAAACTAGCCTCAGTTATTTTGGATTAGAAATTGTACTAATTGGAGAAGTAAGTTGCAACAGGATTTGAGTATTTACGCTTATCCTTTCGAGGTTTGCTCAAATACATCCTGACATATTCCAATAAGATACATTGGGACTTTAGCAGTTGGATTTGGGCCTTTCTCAGCAACAAAAACCAGTTATTTGATAGGGCTCCCATTGGATGGGAGATGTCCAAAAAACCAACCCATTGATTATGCAAAAGTTATAGCAACCATTCATGTTCAAAGCGAAAGAGCTGAATTATCAAAGGATCGGAATAATCAAAATAATTGGCTTTCTTGAGAGGTCCTGTGTTGTTATAAACATGCCATCCACCACCATTATAGTTTTCATAACTGTATTACAATGGCTGGTTTACGTAGAACTTTTTTCCCCAATTAGCAACAGGGTCAATTATTATCATGGATTGATGGTTTGTCTGAGTGGACTGGGACTCAGTCGAGTCCAATCTGGTTTTGCACCATGAGTCTGTAGTGAAAATAGGCCTGATAAATGAGTCACCCTCTGTCTTGCCCCAGTCCTGACGTGAAATGGGATCAAATGAGTCGGTTGGAGTCGCCAAGTCTGGTCATAATGGCCTTTAAAACAACATTTTTTTTTTTTTGGGGTTAAATTTTCCGCTCCTTTAAAATGACTTCATGTATTTTATGCCGTCATGAGTGCTATGTTACAGCTAATGACATCAATAATAATGGCTTGTCGAAATACAAAAGATGTAAGATGTAAAAGAAAATGAAAGTACATGGAGAAGGGCATTTGGAACCGCTAAAATGGTCAATACTGTAGTGGGGCCCACCATGATGCAACCATTATCAGGTACCTTGCTTTACCTTTTTTTTTTTTTTTTATTCCTTTCTCATTGCATGCCAACAAGCAGTTGCAACTAAATAACAACCTTGCCTTTTTCCTTTGTTCTGAGGCACCCAAGGGCCAGTTTGCACCATAAAGACTCTGATCCCACAATCCATCCCTATCATCTTCCTTCCAGATTGAAACTGACATATAATGCCACATGAAAAAGGCCAACCCCCCACGTCTTCCATGTGATGCTCGTCTAGCTTGTAGCCTCCCAAATATAGCATCTTAATGGAACTTCATTCACTATTGCGAGGCATGGGCAATAGAAAAGAGAATAACCCTTAAAAGATGGAGAAACTGATCAAATATGGTAAGAAGCTGAAGAAAATGGTCACTTCCAGTCGCTGGATTTGGGCCCGCTCAGTTTCACCCCCTTGCGCTGTTCATTGTGATGAGCTCTTCCGGCCGTCCAAGGAACGCGATGATGATGATAATGGCACTGCAGACCAGATTGTGACCATGTACGTTGTGGCCCAAAATCACTTTAGTCTTAGGCCAAACATCTACATGTGAAATTACATAAATTCAACTGTTCTTAGTTCTTGATGTTGTGTTTTACTGTTAAATGAAATCTTGGTTGCTGTCTTTGACTGTTAAATGGAGTTTGCTTTGTAAAATGTTTTTCATTTTCTTTCACTGTGCCAAAACCGTTTGTCCATTTCATTAATATATTTCAGGGATAGTTATAAAACTCGGTGCCTTGAAACTCGGTTGAGTCAACTCGACTTGGCAAGATTTCAGTCTGAGTCACTAGGAACTCGCTCCTGTAGTTGACTAGACCTTGATTTAATAAGACTTGTTGAGGTGGTCTGCTGACTCGACATGACTCACATTGACTCGAATCACTGCTTGAGAAAAGTAAAAAATTTGAATTTCAGAGCGCGATTCAAACCTTTAGGTTTTAACCTCCCCTTGAGGACCATTGAATCTAACCAAGAGTGAAAAATGAAGTTTCAATGATTCTTATGCCTAACCTTTGATAACTATTTTAATTTTTATTGCCACACTAAATATAATTAAATACCGAGTTGAGTCTTTGAGTTAACCTGACTGACTAGACATCGAGTCATTTTGAGTTTTTGAACTATGTTTTCAGGAGCACCATTTCCAACTTTGGTGATTAATTTTCTACAGATAGGGCTGTAGACAATAATTCAGCTAAACCCATTTAGCTGGGAGAAGGATAAGATGACACTGACACAACGGTGATGATTTCATAGATAAGCATCAGGGTCTACTCGTATGTGATTTGACCACGTTCAATTTATGGGTTCAACCCATGATCATAAGGGTGCAGCTTTTCGGGCCGGTGGTTAAGTCAATGAGGTTACTCATCCTGCTCTTTTGATGCAGCTTATCCATACAAGCAAATCAATACAACACTTCCCTATTTTTTTAGAACTAGTTATTAGCGAAGTAGCTTTCCTAAGAAAACAATACGTTTAGGACTTGGATTACAACTTTGATAGTAGCTGTTGGCAAGTAATGAATACAGCCATGCAAATAATACAGGGACTGACATCTGCACCCTTTCCCTTCCTATAAATACACCTTCTTATCTAGTTTCCTGCATACAATAATTCTTGTTTTGTACTGTTGTATTGCCAAAACTTGAAACCAGGTGTGTATATCCAAATAGCGGCTGGTATAACAATTACAGACGAAAGCCGATGATTACTTTGACAATTGGAGCTTGAAGAAGGTAATCATGGGCTGGTAAACAACTTGATTAGCATTTATCCCCATAACGAAATCCGCATGAGCGTAGTCGTCCCGATACTGAACTGTGAGCTTGTCGCTGTCATGAGATTTGAGGATTTCCAATAAGAGCTCGACGTCTTTGACATCAGAGAGTGCGTCCTTCCCTCCATAGCTGAGGAAGAGAGGGATGTCGTTTGGGATGTTGGTCATGTCATAGACAGGAGGCTTAGGCTGTCCATAGTGTTTCAGGTTATCATCATCATCACCATAATCGTACATTGCTATTGTGCCGTCTCGAATCACTACATAGGGAGGTAAACCATAGTTGAATCGTCAGCGCGGGAGGTGTATATTTTATAGGGAAAAATGCCATTTTTACACTAATAAGTATACATTTAGTTGCCAATCCAGCTTTTCCAACATTAATTGTCTGACGGGGCACACACGGCTGCATGGGTTATCTGAACTGGCTGTTGGGTACTATACTACTATAAAATATTGACCATGGTCCAAAAATAATGTGAATTGGATATAAGATCAATGACAATTCTCCAGTTAAATGTGGACCATTTAGGGGGCGTTTGGATTGTAAGTTACTTGAGATAAGCTACTTATGCCTCAAGTAGCTTATCTTGGTTTTTACTTATAAAGCTGAAGTGATTAAGTAACTTTACGTAAAAAAGTTGCTTATAATTGATCTTAAACCAAACTTATTTATCTCAAATAAGTTACTTATCTACTGCTGTAGGTAGAAAAAGTAACTTATTTGGTGGTATCCAAACGGGCCCTTACTATTTTGCTCCATCCAGCACCACCCAAATCATGCAAAATGGATTGAAGTTTTTGGACGTACTCTGAGACATGTGGATCATGTTCTTTGTCGCTGTCGGCTGAGGCTCGTGTTCAAGGAAAAGTTCAACGGTGGAAGAGTTAAGGCAGCAGTTCGGGCCTTGAATCAGTGAGTTGAGCACTGAGTCAATATAACAGGAGGAAGAAATTGAGTTAGGTACTAAATGGAAGAAGGGATATGTGTATGTTACCTGTAAAAGATGTCATTAAGTCGTAGCAATTGATGCCCTTTTTCTTGCAAAGTTCTTTGAGAATTTTGCCTACGACCTTCCTGTACATGCATGGAATACTACAGTTTATAGTACCAGAACTGACCGACTTGACTCATGAATTTTGCGTCAAGTCCCCCAGCTTGGACTCGGTTAATTCAACTCACCAAGACTCGACTCTTGTCTTGTTAGGTTCCTACAAAAAAAAGAGTTTTTTCCTTATATACCCCGAGGGTATCATGGTGTCATGGGAACCTCTAAAAAGTCATTGTTTATAAATCTAATACTTTTCTGCACACCTGACACCTTTTTTTAAATTTGTTGGGATGAAAATGCTCTGCATTGAGTCTTGTTTGTAAAGGCCCCTTGACTGTCCTTTATCACTACTCTCCAACTAACTCTTTTTTATTACTACACTCTAGCAATCTTTTGTATTTTTTCAATTATTCTCTACTAATCTTTGTGCTTTCTAATTACTCTCTCTATATATTGTAAAAATTTCAATTTAAAAGTTGGGCTCTTCTTTCTTTAAAAGATTCTCCTTAGATGGATCTTTTGCTAAGAAATGGATAAAAGGAAAGAGAGAGAAACAAAAACTTCACTTTCTGACTAGTATGCATTGTTCGCGAGCTGAACTTTGGCTTTAGTTTTAAAAGGTCAAATTGTGTCCAACTGAGATGATTCCAGTCCCCGTTTAAAAACTCGTTGAATTATCTTTCCAATGAACCCAAGCTTGCCCCAATCCGTTTTGTAATAAGGAAATTATGATTGTTTTCGTTGAATCGTGCGATGTTGGAAATGAGACCGAATAGTTCGCAAATGCCATCATGGACTTTGGACTCACTTTTGAAAGGTCAAATGGTGTACAAATGAGATGATTCCAATCTCATTTAAAAGGTTGTTGAATTATCTTTCTAATGAGCCTAAGATCACCTCGATTTGACTTGTAACAAAGGACTTGTTCCTGTTTTTGTGGAATCGCGTGATGCTAGAAATGAACATGAAAGCAAGTGTGTATCGAACTACGTGCTTAAATCGTACAATCCTTTGAAAATGGTCATAATTCCTTCGCTATAGGTCAGATCAGGGTGATCTTAGGCTTGTTGGAAAGAAAATTTGATGACTTTTCAAATGCATTTGGAATCATCTCATTTGGACACAATTTGACATTTTAAAAGCGGCCTAAAATTCATGATGGCGTTTGCGAACTGTTCGATCTCATTTCCAGCATCGTGCATTTCCATAAAAATAATCATTACTCCCTCGTTACAAGTAAGATAAGGGTGATCTTAAGCTTATTGGAAAGATAATTTGACGAGCTTTCAAATTGGACTAGAATTATCTCATTTGATCACTGTTTGACCTTAAAAAATGGGCCCAAAGTCCAGTTTGCGAATTGTACATGCTAGTAAAAAAGTGAAGATTTTGCTATCTCTTTTCTATCATTTTATTCGTTTCTTGGCAAAAGACTTATCTAAGTAAAATCTTTTAAAGAAAGAAGAACTGATCTTCTAAAATTAAAATATTTGCAATATATCTTTTTTATTATCTCATTTTCTTTCTAAACAAGCTTAGAAATCATTCTGAGGTGGGAGTTTCTGCCGGAGAGAATAATTAGAAAGTGCGAAAAATTGTCAAAAAATAGTGAAAAAGTACAAAAGATCACTAGAGTGTAGTAGTAAAATAAGTGTTAGTTGGAGAGTAAGTATAAAAGAAGGTCCAGTGGTGTTTATAGATACAAGGCACTTTTGTACCAACAAATTTCAAAAAGGTGTCAAGTGCATGCATAAGTAAAGATTTAAAAATGATGGCTATTTAGGAGCTCCCACCTGGGGGTATATATGAAAAAAAAAACAGTTGAAATTTTAACGGAGAAAGACATACTTTGAAAGAAATAAGAGAGTTAAGAGCATGCTATAAATAAAGGAATAAAACTATAAATCCAATACTTCTATAGTGAGTCGAATCTTGGAGTCTACTCAACTCGAACGGACACCAATTCGAGTTGGGTTTTCAGTTTGTAATGAAACAGGCGACAACTCACCCTTTTGGATCGAATTCAACCACACCCAACTTGTATAATGTCTGTTAGAAAAGATTATTGTTAGAAACTGCATTCAATGACAGACTGCTTAAAACATTTTTTTTTTTTTATTTTTACCTCTGCGACAAAGTTCTTAGCGGCAGCCTGTGTGATGGGCGATGTCATCTGACCCACATAAGCAATTGGGCTCAGCAAGGCTGTTGATTGGATCATGTCCATCAATTTCTTCTGGGAGAAGGATGCCAAAGCAAGCAAAGTTCCCTGAGAAATGATACCCATGTTACAAACAGTATACCACTACTATGATGACTGTTTGAACTAAACGGCATTTTGTTTCTCGATGCAGTGACCGTACAAGTGGGGCCCAATCCCATGGTCTACATTGTTCATCTGGTGGCCCCATCGTGCATTAACCATGCCACAAAAATCTCCTACACCGGACGATGTTTGTTGTTTTATCTGGAACTTGCAAATGAGCAGTTACCAGAGAGCCGAATAACAGTATGCTGAAGATTCTAAAAGTTGGGAAGAATTTTGGGACATGACCCATTTGAGATGTGGCCCACCACAGACACCAGGTGAATGGTCTTGATCACAAAAGAATGTAACAACATGTACAGTTGCGACCCTAACAAAGAAAAAATGCTGCTTTGCTCAATGAAACATTGTAAATTTGCTCATATTGCATATTCTGAATGACCCAAGAATGAGCACATGAATTCACCAGGGAGTGTCCAACATAGCTCAGTTTCTGGCCCGTCTGGTCATTAACGTACGTGACGAAAGCGGGAAGTTCATATTCGACTAGCTCATCCCATGTCCAATCCCAAAAAGCCTACGAAGGAACCCGCAAAACAAATCAGTCTTTGGAAGAACACAACATCATGCAATGAAGGATCGTTGTATGAGTGAACGAACCGGATCATTTGGGTCAAGCGATGTATGACGGCTGCTCCATTTGGTCCCACGACTATTGGCAATCCACACATCGAACCCACTATCTGCCAAGATGAACGCTAAGGATTGGTCCGGGGAATTGAGCAGCCATGTTATCCCATCCTGCCACACCACCAGACTTTTTCAGTGCATGTATCGATCCATATATCCATAAACGGCTGCATTTGCAGAATTCATACTTACCATCAAGACCCCATGTTGTAACAGGACCGGCGGCCGGCTTCCTGTGGTCTTACTACGCCCCTTTGGGATTCTTTGCATGCTGAGAATGTAACCATCTTTCGTTGTAACCTGTAAAGGCCAACCAATAGAGGTATGCTCCACATTTGAGCAAAGGGGAATGGTAAATGTGGGGTCCACTTGAGAGAGCAAGGAGTGGCATGCTTGTGAGACCCAGCCATCCATTCATTAGGTTGGGCCCCACCATGTATTTTCCTGGCTTGAAAACCAGGCCGAGTCTGGTCATCAGTGGACTGAATGTATCTGAGAAAAAAGGACAGTTCAAAAGGATTGATCAACAGTCCACATTGGTAGCGTGGGCCTTGTACACCTGATGATTGAACCAGCCTGATTTCAAAAACAGCAAAGTGGGGTCCACCAAATGAATGGCCAGGGTCATGCACAGCCTCCTACTCTCAAGAAAAATATAAGAGGAGCAAGCACATTACAGTATGTTCTTGACAGTCATAGCCATATATCTCCACCATGGATGAGCATGTGCCATCAGGACCTGGGGCCAATGCACCCACATTTTTCAGACCATCATTCGATGACGGCCCATTCCTCGCTGCAAAACCACATCTGATTGCCAATCCAAAACATACAACCACAACAAACACCCATGTCAAATTGCTAGCCATGTCAAGATGTGTGTGGTTCACTTAATCTCCCATTCAATTCCCCTCCATTTTAAAGGAGAAAGGTAGATACCTTCAAAACTGAGAATAAGCAATGGCTAGCTGAAGCTTTCTATGTGAAGCGAATGCATTTCTGTCCGTAAGCGTTTGACCAACGACGTACGGAATCCGCTGCCTCATTCTCATGACCAACCAAGAAGATTAAGCATAGATTTGCACGCAGGGAATCCGCTGCCTCATTTCTTATCACCAACCAAAGGAGAATTAAGCATAGATTTCGACGTTGAAACCGATCATGTTTTTAAAATGGATTTGGAACTGCTCAGAGAGGTTTTGGATTTGTAAAAACACCCAAAACATACTCTTCTCACTTTTGTCTCTACCGTTAGATGTTGAGAGAGTAGTTCCAAGACAGTAATATAAAACTAAGAATCGTTGCTCTTCTTTATAAAGATTTGAATTAAAAAAAGACAATGACTTCAATTTTCAGAACATGATTGAAACAGAAATACAGATGCAAACAGAGAGAATAAATCAAGGCTATTAAGATTCCCATTGCTATTATTCCAACGTATAGCATAACTTCTATGGAGATGGGATCATAGGCGGGCTGCCCAATCCCATGTGCCCATGTAGCACACATGTGACGTCTGAGCCGCACAATGGGTGGGAACCGCCATGTAGATGACCGGGCGAGCACGCTCGTTAGGTGGGCCATTTCGTGTGAATTGAATAGCTGCTTTAAAGAATTGGTGTGGAAATGAATTTTGTTTTATACTCTGGCCCATCTAAGAGGACCTTGTCTATCTTTTGGGGCCCACCCTGTGCAAGTCGGGTGTCCATTGGAAGGCAAGGATACCATGAGGCACACAAATTGATCTTATGTGGTAGCTGAATTTTCTGGGGTAGTTTCACCATGTAAAGTATGGGGGTAAAAAGATTTTAAGACAAGATATGGAGAAAGTGGTCCTAGTTACATTAGGACACTTGGACAATCTGATCGATCTAGACTGTTCATTGGTACAACACAGATTTCATAGAATACACCTACAGCAACAATCTGATCATTAGCCTTCAATATGGATGGTCAATATCATTTACACAAAAATAGGTCCAATCAAAGATTTGACCAATTGTTGGGGACCATCATAGATTGCATATGATTCTATAGTCATTTTTGTTAGGCAATCCTAACCATAAAAAACATGCTCGGAAAATGTATGGCTACAAACATAAGGACAAATCAGGGATGGATTGTCTGATCAGTGTCACTTTTGCATAGCAGCCATAAAACGTGTTTTGGACTTTGAACTGTCCGAATAGATATCCACAAACGAATTTTGGACTTCAACTTTGAAATGAACCAATTCCCAAAATACGCCTCCATTGGATTGCCACTTTGCAACCCCAAGATACCCTAATCCAACAGATTAAAAATATACCATTTACTCCCAAAATTGTTGAGTTCCAAACTGTTCATAACATTTCTACCATGTTGACTGAATTATCTATATTTGACTTGCGACATGTAAAAGGTCGGTCGATCTCAAAATGGGTTAAGGCATATAAAATTGCCATCATTTACAACTTTCTTTTGTGCCAGTAAGTAAATACCACTATCTGAATATCATAATGCTGCTTTCGCTGTCAACAAGATTGGCCCACTTGCTGGGAACCAAGTGTGGCAGTAGTGTCCCTCCGTGTGATATCGGAACATCTGTGGGTGGTTTCGGAGATTTTGGATCTCACCAGTCGCCCTCGTAGGAATTGCCACCTCGGAGGCTTTATTTGCCCGAGCAATTTCATCTGCTCTTTTCGGAATTTCCTGTTTGCATACCACTTTCCACCTCGCCAACCCAGTCCATACCTGCAATTGGTAAAAGCTCATGTAAGCAAGAGATCACTCTCATCTGTTCGTAGGCATCCATTGAGTAGAGAAAGAAACAAGAAGGCAGAAACATATGGGGCCATCTACATTAGAAGATGGAAAAGGATCTGACGCTATCACTTGTGTCCAAGTCGGTTATCATGTCTTCATCTCTGTGTGTGTGGTGCATATGTATGAGATCTCAGATCATTCATCTACTGGGCCATACCATAGAAGGGCCACACCGGAATAAAAACAGTCCAGTAGTGCTAGCCACCAAATGGAGGTTTTAATTTTTTATTTTTTTTTAAATTGTTCCAAATGGATGGTTAGGAAGAAATCTAACCAACAGCCAACATTCAACATGCGGAAGGCCTTCAATCTGTGGCTAAGATCATCTGAATTGGGATTTACAGGGTCTGGTGCGTGGCCTGGATCCCATGCATGAGTTTCACGTGTATGAAGATGGGAACACGAAGATAGGAATATGGCTAAACAAGCACCAAGCACAGACAAGGAACACAGAGATAGGAATATGGCTACAAGTTGTATGCACATGTATCATTAGTTGCATGGACCACCTTTTAGAACCTAAGGACTTGTGCATGTTTTGGGCTGCTGATCACGTCACCCAGATTTAGCTAATTGAGTTGATCTATCACAACAGTCGAGGATCGATTAGTAAGCTGACTTAGGACTTTTTGTGAGAAAATGGATTAGTACGCAGACTCCAAATAGTAATAAAAGACAATGATGCCAACGATGACAATCTGCCACAGCAGCTCCTCTTCTGAATGTGACTGCTAGTCGGTGCAGTGCATGAATTGAGTGTGTCACCATTTTCTGGTGAATGTAAAAGCAGGGGCATTTCCAGGTAAGTGGAGGGTCCAAGTCCCCAAAATGCAAGAAAAACATTATTATTGTAGCCTTCTTTCCTACTCATTTTCTTTGAACTTGGTCACAAAAAGACAATGGGTATGACAGCAAATCCCAACCCAGTTGCAGACGAGGCTTCACAGTGAAGCAGAATGGCTTATCAGAGAAAATAAGTCAAAAGTTTCTCAGTGATGTATTGTGACTATGAGTTGAGTCTTGTTCTTACATAAGAAATGACAAAGGCAACACATGCATAAGAAATGCATACAAAATAACCACAACCATTGAAATTACAGTAAATAAACTTGAATAAAAGAGTCTATCCATGTAAAATGATGGTGACAATGCAAGAGTCTAGTATCTCCACTTGGCCCAAATTTTACACATTTTCTTTGATAAAGGAGATTTATACATATGAAGAAGCTCCACCCCTTTAGAAAGTAACACAAAAGCCACTAAGAAACAAAGTGGAATTAATCATTCATTTGTGGGTAGATGACTCATGACTACCCATTTTCTCATCAATGTAGCGGTACCTTGGTTCCAATACATGTTCAATAGTTTCAAGGACAAATGTAACTGTCACAGAATGGAGTGACTGAATCACTTGGACATGTTTAATGTTGAAATTCTCAAAATTTTGAAAAGAGAATAATCTCCTATGCAACTTCAAGCATGCTATACATGACCCCAAAGATGAGTATTTCTTGATGGACCCCAAGATCACCCTTCCCCCAAACATGGATATGCAATCTAATGTGAATCTGTCTGGACCAAAGGTACTACAAAATGGTATCAGCCTCTTTTTTTTTTCTTTTTTTCTTTTTTTTTGGAGGGGGGGGATTTAAAAATTATTGGTGCAACTAAAAAAATACATATTCATTTTTGGTTTTTGGACAACGTATTTGATGGTGTAAGGGGCCATTCTTTGGTAAGAATGCAGTTTGTTGGGCAGTATCAGCTTGACCTGCTGAAAGTGGACCAAATAGCCCTAATCAAACACAAATCAAGTAGGATTTGGTGGATTAGGGCTCTTTACATATAAATATAACAAAAAAAAAAGAAAAGATGGTTTACCTCCGATATTTCCCAAAATAGTCCACTTCATTTTCATTCATAGAATCCTACTACTTAAATTTTGTGTTTTGATCCTCAAAATAGGCCTGGATTTACTTTAAATTTTGTCTCTAACCTTCCTTCATGGTTGAGATAAATAATGAAGTGAAAATTGAGAGAAATTTTGAAAATAAAAACTTCCCTTGCATCACTTTTATGGATGCAAACTGGTACATCCACAGCAACTATATTTCAATGAGAAACACAAGAGAGGTTTGTCCCTTCTACCCCACCGCATGGTGATCCAGACAATTCATCTAGAAGGTACCACAGGTAGATGAGCTTCATGGAAAAACATCTCGCGAAACAGAGATCCTGCCATCCTGTGCAAAAGGTTGGTTAGACACTGGTCCAGGTTTCAACACATGTATGGATGATGAAGATCTCTGACCAGCAGGATTTTCACCATGTAGGACATCCATGGCGGGACTACTACATGAATTGGAGGGAGCTCTACTTGAGCCTCTATTTCAAGATAGAATATAAATTTTTAATACATAATATACTTGGCAGGCATATTGAACTAACAGGCTCTGCAATTGCCATTTCTAGCACCGAAACATGTGACAGATTAATCACAAGGCATGCAAACCTTCACTAAGTGGGTCCGTACTCATGGCTTAGTGGGAGACGCAGTGTGTTTCAACGCTGAGGTCATGGGTTCAAGTACCCATGTGGTGTATGTGTAAAAAACTAAATGTAAACCTTCTCTAAGAAGCAAACTCACTTAAAAAAAGTAGTCGATAAACCATTTTGTGGAAAAGCCTATGGACCTCTTGCGAGACTTAAATAAATAAACATCGACATGGAAAGATCTTGCCAATTTTATTAACCAACAAGCTAAATCTCAATGTGTCCTTACATTAAAAAGCTTGCCAATCTTATTAACCAACAGGCTAAATCTCAATGTGCCCTTACATTAAAAAGCTTGCCAATTTTATTAACCAAGAGGCTAAATCTCAATGTGTCCATAAACTAAAAAGGAATTCTATTTTCCTAACTCTTGAGCTACAAAGTAATTAACCAACAGGCTAAATCTCAATGTGTCCTTAAGAAGAAGAATATATTTAAGAACAGACCCGATAATTAAAGTGGTTCCTGCGGTAACAATACATGCTTCAGTGCTGACACTTCCAGAATTTGCAATCTTTTTAATCTCTTCATGCTGAACATGATAATTGCTTTTCATCTGCTAGCAAAACAAGAACATAATTAATTCAGGTCATGAAAAACTATAAAAGATATGTTTCGAACAGCATACAACAATATACAAGGGTAAAGAGACTAAGGTTATCATTCCGCAACAGTAAATACAATATATTGTCATAATAGATACATTGACAGCAAATGAGGTTTACATCAAAATAATATCTTGAGTGATAAACCATTAAGTGAGGATAATCATTATCAAAGAACATACGAATTACTCAACTGTTTAATTTCAAATGATAATGGCTAAGACGCATGCACATGTGCACACACACACACACAAACAAACAAAAAAAAATCCAAAATCTTACCATTGAAGTAGCATCAAGGTGGACTTTAACAAAACCATACAAGAATCATGAAGAAAAACTTGAAAGCTAATTCTACGAGGTTTTACAGGCAATAAAACAAAACAGGCAAGACATTGCACATGGGCGGATCCTATATGAAAGTAAGCACAGAGTTTCGTTTCACTAATAAATTGTTAATTAGTCTTTAGAAGAAAAAAAGAAAAAGAAAAGAAAAGATAAAGAGAAAACATGGATACCCACCAATGCCTTACTGTTCCATATGCGCATATGTGATTGCACATGTGCATACTGTGGATCAGGTCGCATATGCCATCATGGTATATACGATCCTGGCAAGTATGCAATGGAATACTTTGATATGTGACCAATATGTGATCACATATGCAAGTATGCATCGCATACTGCATATGCAATCACATATTTCCCAACAGTCAGAAATATGACCACTGGGAACATTTATTTTTTATTTTTTTCAATTTGGGGTTGTAAGTTGTTTCAAGTTATCCATTTATCAATAAAATTCCTATGTTCGAAGTTTTTAATAATTAATTCTCTCTTAATGTCGCTAGTTGAGTGTTTTGTTAAAATTTATGTAAATATAATATAAGTAATTAAATATATAACTTAATGAAACACTCAAATTACAATGAAATAAGTAAAATAATCCAATCCAATCATGTGTACTAATTAGACAAGTTTTCCCTAATTTTTTAGATTTTTTTTTTTCGATTTTCCCCTTTTTTCAATTTCTTCTTAAAAGAAAAGAGATGGCATATGCGATTATGCAATCGTATATGCGTACAACATATGTTGATCGTGTATGCAATTTGACAACATTGCTGGAGCTCCCTCACTTGATTAGTGAGATTGCCTACCGCATGTGTCAGTTGATCTACCGCTATGTGAGTGTGTAGATCAATTTGATTACTTGCACAAACTCTTCTTGTGTCACCCCCCCAATAGGAGATGATATGCGCATATGGAACTTCTTCTTACCTACTTATGAAATCCCCCCCTCACGCGCACACACACAAAAAAAAAGACACGAGGTTGATTTCAATTCAATCTAACCTATGCAAGATAGTAAAAGCTTAATAATAGTAAAAGTATATCTAAGAAAATTAGCCCCTAATTTTCAATCACATCTCCACATATCTTCAATCATATCTTGAAAAAAAAATAATAATAAAAATAAACACCATATCTTCCATAGATAGTAAATTGCAAATCTTGATATTTAGGTCCCAAATTTATAAATAAACAATCTAAAATCAACACATGTTGGGCCCTGTAGTGAGTTGTGGGCTTGCATCGTTAAGTCAAATAGAATAGGGCCTACCTTTATGAGGATATGTTCATAGATAATATAAGTTGATATCCATTAAACCATTGAATATTTGTATTAAGTTAAATTAAACAAAACCTCATACCGTTAACAAGAGGTGTATGCCTATGTTACCTGAGTACAGGTACTGGGCCTGACAACAGTATGATACTGCAGAACCTCTAAATCTCATATCCTCAGTAAACAGATATGGAAAAGATAGGTTTATAAGTCACAAGTATAATAATGTTAAAATATTTTCTGAAACAATATCACAAGTGGGGTATGCAGCCAAGCTTGTATGACTAAATCAAAATTCAAATTAAATACTAATAGGTATATTGAAGGTGTACAAAAAGAGTGAAAACAGCTCAACAACAGAAGCATAACCCACCAGCATGTGATATGGACGGTATCCTGATTGGATCAAAGATACAATAGATTCCTTTTTCTATATGACGTATGATGATTTGGCAGCGATTTTATGGCATTGGATAACGCTGTCGAGTTGAATGTTAATCCAACATAAACCAGCATGCTTTCCATAGCTGCTAACTGTACCAGAAAGAATCCTTTCACATGTTTAAATTGCACTATTCCAATTTACAACCGCAAAATTAATTTTGTAGAAAACTGAAAGTTTTCTTATCCATGTAGAGGTGACAGTCAAGGTAATAGTAAGAGTAGCAAACAAATAAAATGAGGTTACAAAAGATAAAAATAACGGTGATTATGATGTTGATAACAAATTCTGAAGAGCCATGACTCCAACAATAATGTCAGTGATAAGGGCAACTAGACCAAGAGTCACAAGAGCGGAGTATTCTGTTTTTTGCTGTTGAGATCTTCCAATGCAAAACCACCAGCTGGCATGGTCATTCAATTTCAAACCAAACCACCAAGAAAGGACTATTGGAGCACCTTTTTGCCCGTAATCCTTCCATTTCAAACTGATGATGCTTGATTATCATCATTTAATCATTATCCCAAGTAATTGGGGGGTTGGCTACACGAATCTTTTCTTCCATTCCAATAATTCATGGGGTAGAACTTCAGTTAGACCATAGGTCATCAAGTATTTTCTTATTACCTCCACCAACGTCCTTTTGGCCTTCCGCTTGCGCTTTTAGAACCGTAAACTTGCACCAACTCACTCCTCCTAACCGGCTCAGTTCTTGGTCTTCATTTCGCATGACCAAATTGAAGGTGCTTGATGAAATTTTTATTTCATGCAGGCAGTTTTGAAGTTCCAAACGTGTTTCATGCAATGGATGAAGGGTGTTATTTTGTAATCATCCGTTAGCATATAGGATTAACAGGAAAGAACACTTACTTTAACTTTATTCAGGTCATTCTTCAGTCAATGCTATAACATTGATTCAATTCAATCACTGTACTTGTAGTATAGAAGATAACAAAACCAAGGAAAGTGGCACAAAGTTTTAAATTTAAAGACTAGTACAGTATTGCTTATAGCGAATATGGGTGAGACAAGGAAGTCACAAACACAAGTGCAAAAAAATTGGTCTGGAAAAGATTATAAATACAATAAACACTCACAGCATTCTCGATGGAGTCAAGCCTCTCTTCAACTTTTGCTTGATGAAGGTAGCGCAAAGAATAACCTGTCCCAGCATGTCATAGGTTAGGAAGCACAATGGTAGACAAGGCGTGTTTCAACATTGAAGTCTCAGGTTCAAGCCCAAATTACCTATCAAAAAGTATGTAATTGTCAGGAAGTGATTTAATGCACCCATCTTAACCGTTCATATTTGTTTATATGCGTGCAAGAATATATGCGCGTTGAAGACATGGGATGGGGACTGGGGAGAGAGAAAAGGATAAGTCCAATATGGTTGTCTCTTTTCTTTTTGAAGCTCGATTTATCTGTTTATTTTCTTCTTCTTTGTTCTTTTCTGTTGATAGCATTGAAGCATAATAGTTAACCTTAAAGATGAAACTATCACAGTAGGACTTGGAAGCGAGATAAACAATTCAAACCAACTACTTACAAGCATCCCTTATCTTGCAGAAATTCAATGCCTAAGAGTTACCTTAGGCATTGATAGCATTGAAGCATAAGAGTGACCTTAAAGATGTGAATATCACGGTGGAACTTGTAAGTGAGATAAATAATCCAAACCCAACCACTCACAACCTTCACTTATCTTGCAGAAATTCAACACCTAAATCCAAGCATCAATGTCTCTCAAATCATCAATGATTAAAATCCATTTTAAGTAAAACTCTAAGAACCACTTTTTTCACAAAGCAAACAGATTCTCATTCAAGAAAACATGTCTGGTTGCGTACATCCTCAAACTGATTAAAGTGCAGGGTGATTAATTAATTCAAACTAGAATTCAATTGAATTGTGAACCACGGTTCCCCTACCCCCAAAAAAAGAAAGAAAGAACCAAGCTATCATGAATTCTTCAAGTACTTGGTTGTGATTGTGTTGTTTAAATTAGACAATGTCATTTCTTCTTTCAAATTAGTCTTTTATTGAATCAAATGGTCATTGTTTGAGTCATGGGAGCCATAATGTCTTCTTCACCATTACTTCTTTTTCTTAAATCTCGGATAACCATACACTTCAAACAGGTGACATGTGAAATAACTCAAACTCTACAAAAATCAATTGATATCATAACCTTGTCTGAAACTTCACTACTAGTTTGGAACATTTGGTATCGAAATCAGGTTCTGTTCACTGCTAATAAGCAATAACCAAATTGTAGTTTGTTTTATTTCAGTCAAATGTTACAAACTATTAGAAATCCATACAAAACATAACAAAACTGGAACTTAAGCGATATCAAGAAATACAATAGTAATTCAACTCACCTGCCCATGCAGTTGCAACCGACGCTATAGAAGTAGAGATTGTGAAGACCACCCTATGTCTCTCAAAAACATCCTTCAAAATCACAAAAAATCCCAAAAAAAGAAGATAAAAAATCCATCAATTCAATCAGTGTAAAAAAGTGAGAAAAAAGACCCATCTGAATCAAAGGCAAGGAAAGGCAAAAACAATAAAAACCCATCAATTGAATTACTCAAGAAAGAGGAAAGAAATGAAAAGAAGAGTACCTTGGTTGACAGATAAGTGTCTTGCATAGCAGACCATGAATTCAAAGCTTTCCTTTTCAAGCTGGGGACTGCTAATGTGCTGAAAATACCCCCAGACCTTCTAAGCCGCTGCATTTTCCACTCCCGAATAACCCCTTCTTGATTTTTTATTTATTTATTTTTACTTAAAATCTCATCAATTCAAAAGAAAAAGAAAAAGAAAAAGAAAAAAAGGCGAGGAAGAAATGGAGACGAAATTTCTTCTGGAAGGGGTAGCCTTTCTCTATTAGTAATGCTACTGAGTGCGGACCAGGATTTCCCGGTGACGCGACTCTGTGGGGCCTACTGTGATGTATGTGTTTTATCCACGCCGTCCATCAGTTTCTCCAGATCATTTTTGTATTAAGACCAAAAATGAGGCAGATCCAAATCTCAGGTGGACCACACCACAAGAAACAGTGGGCATAATGATACCCACCGTTGATGCTCTCCAAGAAGTATTCAACGGTACACATTCAATCCCCACTGTTCCTTAAGCTTTGGATCTGCCTTAAGTGGCGTGGTTTACTTGAGCGTTGGATCTGCCTTATTTTTCGGTTCATGTCCTAAAATGAGCTGGAAAAACGGATGGACGGCATAGATAAAACATATACATCACAGTGGGCCCCACGGAGTCGATTCACCAGGCAGTCAGCGTCATGCGAGTGCAATCTTTAACTGTACACTCACCTCATGCGTGTACCGGATTCACACGTGCAGCTAGTCAGGCGGTCCTCGTTGGGTGGGGTCCATGCATCTTAAGGCATGTATCGAAAATTCAAGAGGATCCAAATCTCAGGTGGACCACACCACAGGAAAAGGTGTTGATTGAATACCCACCATTAAAAACTTCCTGGGGACCACCAGAATGTTTATTTACTATCCAACCTGTTGATAAGGTCACAAAGATCTTAAGGTCACAATCAAACTGTGTGGCCCACAAGAAGTCTTTAATGGTCAATTGCCACTTTTTCCTGTGGTGTGGTCCACCTGATATTTGGAACTGCTTCATTTATTGAATCATGCTAAAAAATGAGCTTTAAAAACGGATGGACGTCGTGGATGTAAGGAAAATACGTCATGGAGGGTCCCACAGTCAGGGATCCACCAAAGCCACGCCCTATAACTGGTGGCTTTGCTGGCTTTTGACGGTTGAGATTAAGCAATACTTAAGGCGAAACAAAGATCCAACCGTTAATGTAAAAGCATGTGCTGTAGAGATTTCCCCCGATTTGGGCTGAGGCTAAAGGTCCCCATACTGGGCTTGGACATAGTTCAGGCCACACAATCAGGTGAGGATAGACTACCTGAGTTTATGCTGTTGGAATGGGCCGGGTTTGGGCCAGCCAGGATAGACCCGGGACCATGGATATAAAAACGGTAGGGTCTTGCCGGGTTGGGTTGGGTCAGATCGGGCTATAGTGACTTGAGCCCAAGCCTAGTTCAAAATTGATTGGGACATGCAAGAGATGACCGAGTCCAGCCCAAGGAACAAGTCCAAACCCAGTCCAGAGCCGGGTCAGACTGGCTACCCGCCCATTGCCAGTTGGAATGGATACTTGGCTTATTGGGGATGAGCTGGGTTGGATCAAGATCTTACACAGTTGTGTTTAGCTAGTCACCTGGGGCCCAGATGAGCCTCATCACGACCGTTAATATCCCTTGGAGCAGCCCACTTGTCATGGTGGACACATCAACCTTGAGAACAGGTGCACTTGTTGAAGGATCCCACCCATCAGAACAGTGGCAATGGATTGGATGGTCATGATCATCAATTGAACCATCAGTCTTTGATGGACCACCCAATCGATTGCTTAGATCCGTTGAGGATCACTCTGATCAAACTAATCGTGACCATCAAAAGGGTGGCTTTTGAAACCTAACCTTACAAAAGAAAGGACTCGAATGGATGTCTAGTCGTGTTGAGTTGACTCAGAGAACTGATAAAGCAAAAACGTGTCTGGGTAGTTGGTTAGAGTTCTTGCTTGTGGTAGGTGATGACTTGAGATGAAACGACAAAATAAATGGATTAATTTGGACGACTTTACTTTTTACTATTATTTTGACAGAAGTCCTGCATTTAAACTTTTAACTATTCACAGCCAACTAACTCAGCATTAATTGTTATGAGTTGCATTGAGTTGACTTAGCTGAGTAAACGGGCGATTTGATGAGTCTTGTTGAGTCAAGACCCAATCAAACTTAGTACCAAGAATCCTAGGGATTGAAATGTGTGAGAGTCAAGTTAACTTAGCTGAGTTTGAACTGAGTTACCAGGTTTTGAAACTAGGATTAAGTTAAATCACTTCTGAAGTTTTGTCCAACGACTTCAAATGATAATGAAATTATTATGGCCTTTGATAGAAAGGATCGACAGACAGATTCGCGTAGCCAGCCCTAATTAGTTGGGATAATTCTTAAATGATAACGATGAGTTAAAATTATGATAATGAAACTGATCCAGCTAATAAAATCAACCCCAAAGAAAAAAAATAAAATAATAAATGAATATTTTTTAAATGAGCCATAATAGTATAATAGTGAAGCATGTAATTCACCTTAACCCTTTACAAAAGGTGTTGAAATAAAAAAAATAATAATGAAAATAATTCTAAAAATAAGCTCTTCAATTAGGTGTATTCCACAGAAAGCCTGATAATACCTGACCACACACCTTAAAATACGACATCCGACGTCGATGGCACAGCTAGATAACATCAACAACCACCTCTTAAGACTTGAAATTTTGGTAGAAAGGTACCGAATGATTATAAAAGAGATAACAAGAAAAAAAAAAAAAAAAAGGGAAAAAAAAAAGAAGAAGACTTGAAGATAAAAACATGATAATTAGTCTTCCATATTGGACGACTAATTATTTCTTTTTTTACTATTTGGAAGACAAAAATCAATGCTCCTATTGAGGAACATAATTTCGACCATACTAACTACCCACTTTTAAACACTTAACGCCACATAAGATAATACATACTTTTAAGCTGAAAATCCTATAATTCTTCAAAAACATGGGTAGCTTCACCTACAATCTTCTAAATCAGAGATGCTATCTTAATGTGAAATCATGAATTTAAGGTTTTATGTTATAATGTTGATAATGTTATAATGTTATCTTATAATCTTGAGTAACTTTTTATGTTATAATGTCCACAACAGGACTAAAATGCGAAACTACATTCATCAGTTGAGATCGTACATTTGTGAAATGGCTCAAATTAACAAATTTTACAACTCTTCTTTAAATTTTATTATTTTTATTAAAATATTGTCTTTAATAGTTGTTCTTGAGTGGGACTGAGAGAAATAATTGCTCTTGAGAGAGAGAGAAGGCTGTATAACCTCTCACACACTTAGCCTCTCTATTTTACTATTCGGCTTTCATAGTAAAATTTCAAACATATCCCTCCATAAGTTATTAAATAAGCAAAGTTTATAAGTCTAACCTCTGTTTTGACACATATTTCAAGTAAATAATAATGAGAAACCACATGTGAGATCTGTAAGACTCCATTAGGTGGGCCACACATGATCATCAGTTTATATCATGACCGTTGGATTATTCAGATTGAGCGATTCAGTGGGCCCCATTACAGTTGTGATCATTGCAAATAGGTTTGGGGCGGGACGCTTGAACTATGTTCCCTATACGTGGTTATTAAGCCTGATATGGAAACCTACGGTGTGGAGACCCTAGAGGAGAGAAGTGTGATGGGTAAGCTTCTCTGGCCCTCTTTCCTATAAATATATGTCTTGGTCCCCTCACCAACACACAAGAGAAAACCCTAGTCCCCATTGAGAGGTTCTCCTAAAGGTGTTAGGTGCGGAAGACCAAGTGTTCTTCTCGGCAACACGACGGCATCGGGAATGTCTTCCCAATCAGGTATGGCTTTAAGATTACAGTATGGAATCTCTATTATTCGATGCATAGACGATCCGATTATTTCGCATTAGTATTCAGTATCACAGTTGGTATCAGAGCATACTATGCATCAATAGTGGTGGATTTAACAATCCCTCGTTTTGGAGATAGGGTTTGGAATACCCGTTCAGTCCGGTGAGTTGGGATCTATCATCGATCGGAACCGGACTCCAATCGGAACCGGACTCCCAATCGGAACCCGATCGGCCGCGGATTCCAATCATCGAAGCTCCATTCAGTTAAATAAAAAAAAAAGGGAGGGGTTGCTGTGCACAGGGGCTGAAATCACAACCCGACATCATTCTACATAACCGGCTGATCTGCACCATCGTTCCGCCTATTGACTAGGGCAGCACCGCAAAGATGGGGCGGAGGGTGAGATTGTCACCACCTACCTTGAGAAACCAGATTTTGCAGCTGCAACGGTGGTGGGTTTCGCCTGTGGTAGCGGCCATGAATGACCGAGTTGGCAGCCACTGGAACAGGCTAACGGTCAAGATGACAATGTCTGCAGATCTTGGCCGGCGATCGTCTTTGGAAATCGCCTCCCGACAATGGCAGCGGCTCTGTGCAGCAGCCGTTGTTTCTTGAAATAGCTGTGGTGCGGTACATCAGCCGGATTCAGCAACGACGATGACTGGCAACGGCCATCGTCCGGTTGCCAATTTTGGACAGCACGAAGTCGAGGGGCAGCGGCTAGCGTTTCATCCAGTTGCTGGCGGCGGAATTTTTTTTTTTTTTTTTTGGAAGGAGATGGATGGGGCTGGAATTTTGGGGCATACAACGTATTGCCGAATTTTGGGGCATACAGCGTATTGCCGTTTAAAAAAAAAAAAAAAAAAACGTTCAGACCCACCGTCAATCCACTGCTCGCAGCCGTCCTTGATAGCGGCCATAGCTTCTTCCACCCATTCTATCTGCGTCGGCAGCCATTACTGGTGAATCTCACCTCATCAGATCTGATCAGTGGTCATTGTATGGCAGATGAGGCTGGTCGATTAGAGACCCACCTCTGTATGGCAGATGAGGAAGGACGAAGGCAGATTATGATCCGGACGGTCGTGCGGTTGCCATTTTCGGCAATCTGGACGATACCATTAACGGTGATCTCCTTCTCCGTTAGTCCTTGTCGGGTGGTAGCCGGATTCGGCAGCAGTGGCAGTTGATGATGGCAGCACCATCTCCTTCCACGCCAGCAACAGAAGCCATCCTTCACCATTGATACCGATGATCGGTCGCCGGTGGCACAGCGGCAATGGCGTTGGCAGCAATAGAGAAGGCAGGGCCGGCGTCGGTGGTGAAGGTGTTGATGGCAGCTAGGTTTTGCTCATCAGGGATGAAGATGAGATGCGGCTAGGGTTTGGACCCTGTTTAGGAATGCCGCTGTTTTTTTGGGCGCTGGTATCTGTACGCGCCAGCGGACGAGTGGGCTGATCAGGCCCAGCTTGATGATCAGGCCCAGTCCATTTGCCAAACCGAAAGTAGGTTGCGGGCAGCGGCCTTTGTCCAGTCCAGTCCAGTGTACAGGCTCGAAAGGCCCAAGCCCAATAGGCAAGGCCCACCAGGCCCAGTCCAGCCGGACAGGCCCAATCAGCCCAGCCCAAGCCCAATTTCAGTGGCCTCTTTTATGCAGACACTCAGAAGGTCGAGCAAGACACAAAGTGCACACCTAGTGACATCTGGTCAAGGACGAAAAGGGAATAAGAAAAGAAAGCACACTTCAGGCAAAAGATCTACGGGTCCTGCGGGTGGCAATCAGCCTAACTCTGGAATGAAAACTCCATATGAATTATGGGGTGATGTGTTGAAAACGGCTGTGCAAATCCTTAATAGGGTCCCAAGTAAGGCTGTAATGAAAACTCCATATGAATTGTGGACAGGGCGAAAGCTTAGTCTACGATATTTTTGTGTATGGGGTTGTCCTGCAGAAGCCAAACCATATAACCCACATGAAAGAAAACTTGTCTACTAGATCTATTGTTGGGTCTTCTTACATGTATATATATGGGCCATGTCTTGGGCCCATTTTGAGACTTGAATTCAGAATACGTTTTGAGTTTCTTTTGGGCTTATGGATGGGGCTCCTTGAATGGCTGGAAATGGGCTGATTTTGGGGTCTATTTTCAGTATATGTTAGGCCTGTTATTAGCCTATTCTATGCCCTTTTTCAAGGACAGTTTAGGGCCCATCGGATGCTTGTTATGAGCCCAACCTTGGGCATATTGTCCATTCACTCTTTGGACATTGTGCGGCCCGCTTTAGTTCACTTGGGCTTGTTGATCTTAACCATTTAAATTGTGTATACTTGGGTCATCTTTCCAGTACAAGTAAAAGCCATATATATATATAATTGATGGTTGGTATGTTTTACTTAATTGATGGGCCAAGTAAATCAGATGAAATGGGTTGGATTTCCAAGTGATTTTCATTGGGCCGTTGGGCCTGTATATTTGATCCAGCATATGGACTCTCTTTTGAGCTTGTTTCTAACAGGTTTTGGGTCTGCTTCCAGCAGAGTTGGCATACTTTTGGGCCCTGGTCTGGGCCTTCATTGTAGGCTTAACCCATGAGACATGGTGTCTTATTACTTCTTTTGGACTTTGAGGGGCCCACTTTAGGTACTTGGGCCCATTGTTCAAGATGAAGTAAACCATTGTGTTGGTATACCTGGGCTGTCTTTTAGATTCAAATAAAACCTAATATATGTCTATGGTTGGTGGGTTTTACTTTGTGGATGGCCTAGGTAATCAAATCATCTTGGTTATAACTATTAAGTTCAAATTTGGTCTAAAATAGAGCCATTACCCATTTTTCATGGTTGATATTCAGGGTCGATCATTAAATATAATCCAACCATCATTCAGTTAAAGTTGTTTAAGCCTATGGGCGACCAACATCAGCCGTGTTTTGGGCCGAATCAGAACTTTTGCAGTATGTTCTGTTGTGGGCAAGACCATTAAGCAATCCTTGAGTCTAGGAGTGGGATTGGAGCTGGTTGTGTTTGCCACCAAAGTGACCTCAATTGGCAAAAATTTCTACTTCTAACTTCTGTACTTGGAATTCAGTAACCCTCCATTACAGGATTGCATTTAGTTGCGTTCATATTCAGGCGAGCGGTGGTCAGAACAAAGAAGTATCATCGTTTGGCTGGATGTGAGCGGGATGAAGTGATTGGTGATAGTGATATAGGTCTGAGAGATTCATTTCACCCAAAGGTGATGGGCGTCTTAGATTTATTTCACCAACATTGGTCAGCTTCATGTTCAGAAGAGCCTCCTGTATGTTACAATTTCGCCCAAAGGAGGAATTGTGATGATACGCTGGGCTCTTGCCAGATTTTGATGATTATGGCCCATCATCATTCTGGGTCATTTGATTAAAGGCCCAAATCAATCGAATGAATATACATGCATAATATTTGTGGTTTATGTTTATGCATTGTTATATGGGACTTATTTATTAATGTGAGTTTTATGCTTTGAATGTCTAGCTATGACTGTTTCCAATATTCCAACACAATTCAATTCCATCCTTTGCTTACTGGGTCCAACTATTCAAAATGGAAGTCGTCCGTTGAAATAGTCCTAGGTTGCATGGACTTGGATCTGGCCCTGGAGGAAGTAGAGCCTCCCATTCCAACTGACTCTAGTACGGAATCAGCAAAGGCTCACTATAAGGCCTGGACCAAGTCAAATAAGATGTGTCTCAAGATCATAAAGAACTCGATTTCTGAGACCATGCAGGGTGTCATGCCCGACACTGAGAAAGCTAGAGATTTCTTGACTGAAATAGGAAAACGATTTCAGAAATCGGATAAAGCTGAGCTGAGTTCACTTTTACATAAATTGACTCAAGCCACCTATAACGGTCAAGGAAATATCAGGGAGTACATTGGTGGATTGTCTGATGTGGTGGCTAAAATCCGCGCATTAGACCTTAAGATTGAGCATGAACTCCTGATTTTCTTGGTTCTGAACTCCCTCTCTCTCCACAATTCAGTCAATTCCAAATCAGCTATAATACTAAAAAAGAAAAAGTGAACATTGAACGAACTGATATCTCAGTGCGTTCAGGAGGAAGAGAGACTCAGAAGGTCGAGCAAGACACAAAGTGCACACCTAGTGACATCTGGTCAAGGACGAAAAGGGAATAAGAAAAGAAAGCACACTTCAGGCAAAAGATCTACGGGTCCTGCGGGTGGCAATCAGCCTAACTCTGGAATGAAAACTCCATATGAATTATGGGGTGATGTGTTGAAAACGGCTGTGCAAATCCTTAATAGGGTCCCAAGTAAGGCTGTAATGAAAACTCCATATGAATTGTGGACAGGGCGAAAGCTTAGTCTACGATATTTTCGTGTATGGGGTTGTCCTGCAGAAGCCAAACCATATAACCCACATGAAAGAAAACTTGACCCTAGAACTGTTAGTTGCTTCTTTATTGGATACCCAGAAAGATCAAAAGGATTCAGATTTTATTGTCCATCATATTCCATGAGAGTCATTAAGACTGCGAATGCTAGGTTTATTGAGAACACTGAAGATAGTGGGAGTACAAATTTAAGAGATATTGTATTAGAGGAAGAGCGGATTGTGATTCCCACCACAATCATTCAGAGTAGCATGGTTGAGATCCCTATGGACGACCATGCACAACCTCAAATACAACCCACTGATGAGGAAATGGAAAACCCAATTCAGAATAATGAGCTATTAAGACGATCACATAGAGAGAGAAGATCTGCAATACCAGATGATTACATCATCTATTTGCAGGAGCATGAGTTTGACATTGGGGTTGAAAAGGATCCTGTATCCCTTTCACAGGTCGAACAAAGTGCGGATCCTTCTCATTGGTTCGATGCCATGAAGGATGAATTGAAATCCATGAAGGACAACAAAATTTGGGACCTTGTTGAATTGCCTGAAGGGATTAGGCCGATTGGTTGTAAATGGGTATTTAAAACCATACGGGACTCTAAGGGCAATATCGAAAGGTATAAAGCCAGGCTAGTTGCAAAGGGTTTCACTCAGTGTGAGGGCATTGACTTTAAGGAGACTTTCTCACCTGTATCTAAGAAAGACTCCTTTAGGATCATTATGGCTCTTGTGGCTCATATGGATTTGGAGCTACATCAAATGGACGTGAAAACTGCGTTTCTCAATAAAGATCTAATGGAGAACGTATATATGTTGTAGCCAGAAGGTTTTAAAGCCAAACGCTCAGAACATCTGGTCTGCAAACTTAAGAAGTCCATTTATGGGTTGAAACAGGCATCACGACAGTGGTACCTAAAGTTTCATGAAGTTGTTTCCTCATATGGTTTCATTGAAAACACTGCGGATGAGTGCATATATGTGAAAATCAGTGGGAGTAAGTTTATCATTTTGGTCTTGTATGTTGACGACATTTTATTAGCCAGTAGTGATATTGGATTGTTGCGTGAAACTAAGAAATTTCTATCTCAAAATTTTGAGATGAAAGATCTTGGTGGTGCTTCCTTTGTCATCGGCATTCAGATTAGCCGGGACAGATCACGTGGATTACTTGGCTTGTCGCAGAGGGCCTATATTGATAGGGTTCTCGAAAGGTTTGGCATGCAAAGTTGTGCTCCTGGCCAAACACCTGTTGTAAAAGGTGATAAATTTGGTCAATTTCAGTGTCCTAAGAATGACCTAGAGAAGGACAAGATGAAAGTTATTCCATATGCGTCGGCAGTAGGGAGCATCATGTACACTCAGGTCTATACGCGTCCGGATATTGCTTTTATGGTTGGAATGTTGAGCAGGTACCTTAACAATCCAAGTATGAACCATTGGATAGTTAAGAAAGCATTGCGCTACCTGTAAAGGACAAAGGACTTCGCACTCACATATAGAAGGTCTGACCATTTAGAGCTGGTTAGATATACAAATGCAGATTTTGTTAGCTGCCTTCAGCGAGAGTTCCATTGCGAGCTACATTTTCATAATGAAATTATACTATGAAAAACGTGACATGATTTGGCTGCTTCATCTATGATGAAAGTGGAATATGTAGCTTCTCTTGAGCCTACGCATGAGGCGATATGGCTGCAAGTTTTATTCAGTACAGAATTGTCTAATGTCTATAGAACTCATTTGCATGAAGCAGATGATGATGGATCTACTCCTTAAAGGTCAGTTTGTCACGTAACTTTTGAGACATTTGTCTTTCATGGGATTTGGTGACCCAAAGAAATATTGGATTAGTGGGAGCTTCAGTTTGATCCGATTCAGGTATAGACATTGGAGATCTCATTTTTGATGATTCTGTTATTCAGTTTATATCTTGTTTCTCCTTCAGCGTGCACATTCAGTTTTGAGCAGACAAGAATTTGGTTTGTGTCTTGGAGACACGTTCAGTAGGACTACTTGAAGATAAACACGTATGATCACTTTAGACGTGTAATCTTCATACCACACCCCATATCATTGATCCATGTCGTTAAGGCTATTGGTATTTGTGATCGTGATTCGTCACACTTCGAAAATATTAAATGTTGTGCTGACTACCACGGTTCAATATCAGTGGTCTTGATGGACCGGATCTGACAAGCGTTGCTCATAATTATCCAACGCTATTATTTTGAAATCAGTAGGGCGCCCATTAGGAACTTTTGAAACAAATGCGTTTTATAAAATTATTTTTCACAAAATAAAATAAAATGTTTTGTTTTCTTTCAGAGATCAGTGTAGCCCAAGTGGGAGAATGTAAGACTCCATTAGGTGGGCCACACATGATCATCAGTTTATATCATGACCGTTGGATTATTCAGATTGAGCGATTCAGTGGGCCCCATTACAGTTGTGATCATTGCAAATAGGTTTGGGGCGGAACGCTTGAACCATGTTCCCTATACGTGGTTATTAAGCCTGATATGGAAACCTACGGTGTGGAGACCCTAGAGGAGAGAAGTGTGATGGGTAAGCTTCTCTGGCCCTCTTTCCTATAAATATATGTCTTGGTCCCCTCACCAACACACAAGAGAAAACCCTAGTCCCCATTGAGAGGTTCTCCTAAAGGTGTTAGGTGCGGAAGACCAAGTGTTCTTCTCGGCAACACGACGGCATCGGGAATGTCTTCCCAATCAGGTATGGCTTTAAGATTACAGTATGGAATCTCTATTATTTGATGCATAGACGATCCGATTATTTCGCATTAGTATTCACAATCATCATGATCCACCAGCAACAGACTTTCAATTACATTGACGAAAAATAGTCCTTAATGAAGGAAATGAATGCGACTAACACCACTGATAATCTCTTAGCCACCTCTAATAATGTTAAAAAAAGAAGAAGCAAAGATGGTATCTCCTATTTTGTGATAATTAGTGCTAAAGATGTGATTCACTAAATGATAAAGGGAATTGCAAATTGAAACCTTTTTGTTAAGGGATTTGACATTTAAGGAGCATTTGGATCATAAGTTACTTAAGCTACTTATGCCTCAAGTAACTTATCTAGATTTCTACTTATTCAGCTGCCGTGATTAAGTTACTTATCTACTACTGTATGTAGAAAAAAGTAAGAGCCGGTTTGGCAAAGCTTATTTTCAGACCTTATAATTAAATGGGTTATTTCCAATGATTTTTATATTTCAGATTGTTTGGTAAATTTAAAAAACTATGTGCTTAATTTCAATTTTCACTGAAAAAATATGACTATTTTTAAGCTTCGCTTAATTTCAATTTTCACTGAAAAAATATGACTATTTTAAGCTTCCCTTTCTTGGTTTAATACTTAACATGGAATGCGGTAAGTGATTTTGAACTAATTTTTTTTATAAATGACAACCTTACCATTAGGCTTTTGCGAGGCTAATTGCGTAGGGTGGTTGACATGGCAAAGTTCTTTGACCCCATTATGATGCATGTATTAGATCTACACCATCCATCCATTTTGCCAAATTATTATTTTAGGGCATGAGCAAAAAAATGAGGCAACCCCAAAGCTCAAGTGGACCATACCACAAAAGGTTGTGGGGATGATGACGCCACCGTTGATACCTTCTTAAGGGCTATCATGATATTATTTGTCATCAAATCTCTTCATAAGGTCACATAGACCTGGATGAAAGGAAAACAAAAATATTTGATTGATCCGAAACTTCTGTGGCCCAAGAAGTTTTCAATGCAAGCATTCAATCCCCACTATTTTCTGTGGTGTGGTCCACTAGAGCTTTGTATATATTTCATTTTTTGGGTCATGACCTAAAATGATTTAAAAAAATGGATAAACGGTATGGATCTAACACATTCATTATGGTGGTGCTAATGGAACTGTGCCATGTGTCGGAAGGTTGTCCCTCACGCTAATTGTGGGCGAGAAATGTGGAGGTGGATTTCTTGCCAAAAGCCTCTCCCCAAGTTCCTGTGCTCGGGCCCACTTTAATATTTGTGTGAAATCCACTCAGTCTATATGTTTTGTGAGCTCATTGATATGCGATGAAAAATGAGGTGGATCCAAAACTTAAGTGGGCCACACTAGAGGAAACAATGGGGACTGAACAACCACAGTTGAAACATTCATATGGTCACAGGATGTTTTGTATCAAAATAATTCTTCTGTGTTTTCATTGCATCCTAGTGATAATGACCTTATAAACAATTAATAGACGGTTTGGATGGAATATAAAAATCAAGGTGGAGCCCAAGAAGGTTTCAATGGTATGCACCCCCAATTTTCCCTCTCGTGTGGCTCACTTGAATTTTGGATTTTTGTTCTCATGTCCTAAAATGAGCTCAAAAAGAGGATAGATGGAGTGGATTTCTCACGAACATTAAGGTGGACCGCACCTAGCTGCCCATATGCCTTTGGCAAGAAATCCGCATCCATGGCGTATAGGAAGCGGATTAGGTGTGGACGCGGATTGCTTGACATGGATTGGGCACTGCCTCCACCATGACTAGAGATTGACAGTGCTGTTAAGGGATATGTAGGGCCCACTATGATGTAAATATTTTATCCATACCGTCCATCCATTTTGACAGATCGGCCTAGGGCATGAGCCCAAAAATGAGCAAGACTGAAGGCTCAAGGGGACAACACCACAGGAAGCAGTGGAGATTAAATTCCTACCATTGAAAACTTCCTAAGGCCCACTATGATGTTTATTTGCCATTTAAGCTGCTCATAACGTCACAAGGACCTGTATAAAGGGAAAACATAAATATCAGCTTGATTCAAAATTTTTGTGCCCCAATAAGTTTTCAACGGTAAGCTTTCAATCCCTATTGTCGTTGTGTGGTCCACTTGAGCCTTCGATCTGCCTCCTGGGCCCACATTAATGTTTATTTCCTATCCAACCTGTTGAGTAGGTCACACAGACATGGATGGTGGGAAAACGCAAACATCAGCTTGATCCAAAACCTTTTGTGACCCCAAGTAGTTTTTAATGGTTGCCATTCAATTACCACTGTTTCTTATAGTGTGGTCCACTTGAGATTTGGATCAGCCTCATTTTTTTCTCATGCCCTAAAATAAGATGGTAAAAGGGTGGGAGGTGCAAATTTCACATAGACATCAAGGTGGGCCATCTCAAATGTTTTTGGATGGCCGAGGGATGGCTTAGACACTCCGAGTATATGGATTGTATATGATAGTGTTTTGTGGGGCACGCCATGATGTATGTGTTTTATCCACATTGTCTATCTATTTTGCTAGCTTATTTTATGGCATGAGATCAAAAAAGGAGCAGATCCAAATCTTAGGTGGATTACAGCACAAGAAAAGTGGTGATGAATGCCATCAATTGGATGGTTGTGATTCCTTAACCTAGCAAAAAATTTTGCTGGCATGACACACTTGTAAAAAATGCTATTAACACGGGGCTCACTATAGATGGATAATGCAATAATAATAATAATAAATAAATAAATGTTAGATGATCCTAACTTTCAAATCGGCATTTATCAATTAAATATGAGATGTTTAATGATCCAATTTAAGGACATTAACCAAGGGTAATGATTGTTCTATTAAGAAGAAGATGATGCATGATCTATCAATTCAAATATTATGTTTGAGAGATGTATCTGAATGGCAATAGCATATTTTATCTCATACTTTACAAAAGATGGAAATTGAGATAATAGGGGTAGATATGACATTGCCAATTTTCAGACATATATGGTTTGTGCTCGCCAAATAGATTTTTATGAAAAAAACACTTAATTTAAGATATCAAGACTTTTTTTCAGATAAATTACCAAACAGATTTTTCAGTACTTGTAAGTACTAAAATTCAGCATTATAAGTTTTCAGCATTAAAATTAATTTTCAGACCTTATTTTTCAGTTTACCAAACAACACTTAACTCTCTCTCTCTCTCTCTCTCTCTCTCTCTATATATATATATATATATATATATATATATATATATATATATATATATATATATATATATATATTTCTTTTCCCATACTTTTTATCATATTAATACAACTTCTTATTATTTCATAAGAAATGGTGTTTTTTTTCCCTTACTTTTTATCATATTAATACAACTTCGTATTATTTCATAAGAAATGGTGTTGTTTTTTTATTTCCCTACTTTTTATCATATTAATACAACTTTGTATTATTTTATAAGAAATGGTGTTGTTCTATGCATCTCCCATACTATAACACATAGAAAGATGTAGGGTGTTCTGGACTATCGATTTAGTGGGCCACCTCATGAATAGGTTACGTTCCAAAATCTTAGTGAATAATTTTGTTAATTTTGATTTGAATATTGTCTCAAACTAACAACTCAATCGCATCAATGAAAAACAATTCTTAATTATCAAATGGTTATCTTGTGAAGAACATTCAGTCATATTGACTAATAAAGGAAATCTCTCAATGATATTTAAGATCGGCAAACAAATGCTTGTGTCTCATTAAAAATGTCATTCTCCAACTCTAATAAAGAGAGTAGCACATAAAAACTATTTTTCTACAGCTTCGAACATTTATACTTGCCATTGTTGATGTATGCATCCTCTTTTTTCTACCTTCGATTATACACACACAACTCCATATTATTCCACTATAAATGGTGACCAGCATTGTTGATCCATATAGTGCGATACATATGGCCAACCTGTACGGTGATCGGGATTGTTGATCTAGTAGGCCTACCTTGCCCATGCCCGTCCTTAAACAGTATCAAGATTGTCAAGGAATTAATAATTTCTAAGTTGATGGTGTTGGGGAAAAAAATGGCCCGCAGAATAAGCAAACCAAACAACACAGTAGATAATAGAATCAAACGAGCAACACAATGCAATCCACACCCACACGCAATCAGTTATACAAAGACAATCTGATTTACATGGAAAAACCTCACAACGGGTGAAAAAACAACGACACAAAGCAAATCTACTATGAATCGGAAAATTACAGAGATGAACTACCCACAAACAAGGAAACCCATGAGAAAACCCAAGCTCTCTCTCTCACAAAACATTTTCCCCTCACCCTAATAAAATTAAGAAACCTTGGACACCTTAGGATACACCCTAATCCCGATTACAATCCCCTTATATAGAAGAAAACCCGAAATTAGAAACATCTTACGTATATTTGTGTACCAATGCAAATCATCGCCATTCTTATCAATTGGTCAGAGCCTACCGCCAATTGGTTGGACATAGCACAAAAATTGTCAAGAGAGGAAACTTCTAAATTCGACCCGTTCTGCCTCAACAGCCGACCAGTCGGAGCACACCACCGACTGGTCGGCGACCGGTCTAAAACGCCCCAAGACTGTCCAGAGACCAACTGTGCCTTCCCAATCCGAAATTCGATCAATTGGATAGATTAGCCGACCAGTCGTGGGACCTTGTAACAACACAGTTTGAAGGCTCCACCAACAAATGGCTAAGGGAATTGCCTAATGCTCATCAATGCCCTCAAGCAAGAAATTATCACCCCTATAGAAATCTCCAATGACTTGTCTTTTTGAAGGACCTATCTGGGTGGGATGGAGGAGTGGGGAGCTCGCCAGGTCGGCGAGGGAAGGAATTTTGTTGGGTGACAAGATTAGACAACCACTCACATTTGTTGGGATTATCTACCTAATTTTTTGCTGCAACTTCTTAAGTGTGAGTGTTTTATGGATGAGTGTAATTATATCTTGTGGGCCATGTGCAGACGGTGTATGTAAATCTTCGAATCTATCTAGGATTTTATTTATTTATTTATAATGTTTATAAATGTGATTTGTTCGATAAAAAGCATTAAAAATGTGATTACACAACTGGATGATGAAGAGAGTTGCAACTTGGAACTAATTTTCCTAGGATGAGACATTTGCTCTCACCCATGTAGAGGACAAACTCTCTCTCCATAGTGCACAAGCAACTTCATGTTGTTTCACAGGAAAAAAGTGTTATGCAGCTTCGATCAAGATTTAAGGCTAGGATGAAGTTGATGATTAAATCTTATTTAAGATCTCCTACATATTAGTGTTGTGGACAAATCCATCTTGCACAGATGTTGTGATAATACCATTTGCAAACGTATTTCACTGCATTTGCTAATGTTGCGATAATATCATTTGTTAACGTATTTCACTGCATTTGCTACAAATGAGAGAGTCACAGGAAAATGTTTTTTATTTTTTTAAGGCGCACCTGGAAATCTACCACAAAATGGCAGCAGACCACCTAAAAGTTGTAAAATAAAAATATGTTGTAATCCCATTAATCCGCATAGAAGGAATTGTAACCCTTTACAGCAATGATATCCATGCCTGTATATTAGATCTTGGACTCAGGTGGCACCAAGCGGGTGCTGGAACCAGCTTAAGGTTATGCTGCCATGGTCTGTAGTTGAAACTCCAACCTCAAAAGTTCTTGCTAAGCAGGCCATGAGAGCACATCTATCATCTCCTGCCACCTATGTGGTTGCACTAGCAATCTTAATGTTCGTGAGAATGCCAAGGAACAGAACCCCAAATCACAAAGAGCTGTGGCAGCAGCAGCAGCAGTTCTAGCCATTTCTAGACACCTCGAAGTGAAGCAAGGAAGCCCATGAAGCTCATAAGGAGAGGTGCTTAAAAAATGCTCATCTTGTGATGGACGGATTTCTAATACCATTTGCCAATTTTCATTCTCTTTTACCAGCTGTGAGCTATTTGTCAGTTTTCACTCCTCCATAACCAGTTGTGACCTGTTGCTCTTTGTCAAAGCATCTGTAAATAGAGCATTAATCGTCCTATTATCTATGCTTGTGGAAACCAGGGAACTTACAAAATAATCCACATCGTGGTAGGGGTCTTTACTACTTCTTCATCTCATCAAATAAATTCTAATTTATTTAATTCCAATCAATTACATTTCTTGACGCAAATCAGGACGTTCAATCAAAGGGCCCTTGTCGCCATGATCTTCGACAAAATGAATAAACAAAATGAGAGGTGTTGTTCGCATGGCCCTGCAGGTAACCCACCAAAAGGAAAGCCACCGAATCAATGCTGGGAACATGTTGCAAGTCGGCCCTCATCTCTACATTCAATAATACAACCCAAAACAGGATTACTAATAATCTCATGCCAAAGGAGAGAGCAGTCTACAGTAGTAACAAAATGCTTCATGAAATCCCACCCAACCATCGTTCCAAATGAAAAGAAACTGAGCTCTAAAAGAAACACAATAGTAAAAAGGGTCCAATTCCAAATTCCCATCATAGCCATGCCATTGATTTAGGGATTATGATGAGCCCAAAACCCACAAAGGAAAAGTAAGAAGACCTTCAATACCACAAAGCAAATCCAGCCAATGAACCACAGAGGCACAAGTGCCATGATGGCTACACCATAAATGTCTTAGGTGGGAGGATTATGCAAAACACCTCAAATGATTGTAAAAGAGCAGTCTCTACTCCATCACATTCGAGCAGACGCATGTGCTTACCACTCAATCCACATGGGGTCATTTCACATGGGACCATCCATGGCTTCCTCTCTCTCTCTCTCTCTCTCTCTCTCTCTCTCTCTCTCTCCGTGTGGGTGCGTGCGCGTGGTTTTCGAACAGCCTACCAAATGCATTTGCAATATGAGGTTGAAAATGATTCTTTTTCGCAGCATCAATTACAATCGCTAGGAAGATGCCACATTTCTAGCATTCATTTGCTTTTTTGAAATGGGAAATGCGAAACTCCCACCAAACAAGATTCTACCACAATCACATGCCATCCCAAATCAAACATGAAAAATCCAATCCCATAATTCTCATTTCATATATGCCAATAACCCAACAAATAAAAATAATTAAAAAGAAAAACTGGAAAAATGAAAAGACCCAAGAAGGAAAAAAAAAAAAAAACAAGGGATGATGATTATGAGAGTTTTAATCACTTTTCTCGTTCATTGAATTAGATTAGATATCCTTTTGTACAGAAATAGCCGGTCTGGGAGAAAGCCCAGATCAGATCCGATCCGACCTGGCCCGATCTTTGATGATCTAAGTTCAACAAGACAGACCCAATTCAAATCTCATGGAGTTGAAGAAACCCAGATCGTAAAAGCGCTCATACACCAATCCCACATATATAATCTAACACAAAATAGGGCAAAAAAGGAAGAACCCTCTAAAAAAAGCCCTTTTTCTCATCTTATCTCATAATCAGAATCAGAGGCAGAGAGCCGTGCACTGGAAATCGTCGGTGTCGTCGGCCGCAGGCGGGAGGTTGAGATCGAACGGTAGGGGTTTGCGGAACGACGAAGAAGCCATGTCGCCAAGGTCGTCGTTGTCAACGACGGAAGACGAAGAGTCGCAGTCGCTCCGGCAATCGTCGGGAGGTGGCGGGGGGTGTCGTCGATGGACAGCGGACGCAGGTAGGGTTGAGAGCTTTGGGCCGCTGAAGGATTCAACGGTGCTGCTGTGGCTGCTGCTGGTGGGCCGCTGGTGGGGGTGAGGGTGGTGGGGGTGGGCATGGAAGGGTGGATTCGGAAAAGAAGGAGAAGGGTAGATTGGGAAATTAGTTTTTGCCTTGGGGCCGCGGAGTGCTCGAGCGGCTGTATCGTAAGCACGGGCGGCGTCCTCGGCCGAGTCGAAGGTGCCGAGCCAGACTCGGGTCTTCTTCCACGGGTCTCTGATCTCCGCTGCGAATCGTCCCCACGGCCGCTTCCGTACGCCGCGGAAGCGGGTCTCTTTCAGTGCTGCTAACCCAGATCCGACGGCTGTTGGTGGTTGGGGTGTGGTTGTTGGCGCTGCGGTTGCGGTTCCTCTCCCTTTCCGCATGGCCTCGGAAGGGGATTGGGAAGGGCAGATGTTCAGACGGTGGATAAGGTGCGAACGGGCGAGAGAGAGAAAGGGAGATGTCCGATGGTAAGATGGACGGCTGGGATTTAGGTGGAGAAGGGGAAAAGAAAGGAGAAGGGTTGGGAGGAATCAGTACCTTGAAATCCTCTCTTCTCTCTCTCTTCCTTCTCTCTCTCTTCTTCTCTCTTTGGGGCTGAGAAATGGGGGAGAGATGGGTCTGTCTATCTGCTCTCGGCCCACATACCGACCTGGCGTTTTTTTTTTTTTTTTTTTAATGGTTTGAATTTACGAAAATGCCCTTCCTTTTGTTGGAAATTTTACTGAATAAGTTTTCCTGCTCTAGTAGAACATTGCGCTTCATACACATGCACTGGAAATTTGTACGGGAAAAGGTTCCATCGTCCTGTGGGCCCACTGTAATGTGTGTTAGAAATCCACACCATCAGTCAAATGTAAAATTCTATAATGGTCTATATACCTAAAAAATAAGCTAATCCATGACTTAGGTAGTCAACACCATAGATAACAATTGAGAGTTGATGCCCACCCATTGAAACGTTCCTGATTGTTTATAGGGCCAACTGAGACATCTAACCCATTCTTTGTGTATATCCCAATTGGATGAGGGGTTATATCAAAATTTGGGCCACTCCAAAATTCAGGTGGACTCACCCAAGTGCTTATAGATGTTTTAAGCATGATTTTTTACATGGATTGAAATTGTGTGGCCCACTTGAGCTTCGAATATAGCTGATTTTTAGAACATCCTATAACCAAAAGAAACCCACCAAATGGACGGTGTGAATGTAGAACACACATTACGGTGGGCCTCGCAGAGGTCGACCTCATGGTAGACCTCATAGTACCATTTTTCAATTTGTGCAAATGGTCTACAAGAAACTGATGTTAGACCGTCCAAATTGTGAGGAGTTACTAAATAGTAGGTCATGGACTAAAATTTACACACATTTGGTTCATTGACCACTTGATTTTGGGACATTTATTAGACGGTTGATTTGAAAGAGATAAATTCTGCAAAAGAGTGTCTACGAATCGGAAGTTTACAGTGTTAGATCCATCTGATATTGGGAAGCTGGCATATCTGCATTGGTTCCTACAAGGCGGACGGTTTGATTTGGGTTCTGGTGTGCTAGGTATTAAAATCTCGGAGTAGATGTGTATAGACCATCATGGTCTGGCAGAGTATCAAATAACTCCGCTAGATGTAATTGCAAGCGACGAAAGCGAGTGGTTTTCTTGATTTTACGGTGCTGGTGTACGGGGATCGAAGGGGAGTATCTGCGGATATCTACTGCGGTATTTAATAGACTGGAATCCTATGCAAAGACTGTTGTATACAGCTGGTAAAACACTCAAACTCTGTGGACCCACCATGTTGTTCATATGGAATCGAATCCATCCATCATGTGATACTTCTTATTTACACCGTGAAAACCAAAAATCAGCTACATTGAAAACTCAGGTGGGTCACATCACCAGGAATAATGCAAAATCACGTCTATAACCACTACTTTCAAGTTCATGAGACTGATTTTTCGTGTGATCTGCTCATCCTGGTGAGATGCACCGAACAAACGGGTAAGATGTAATGCGAAACCATGGTGAGCTCCAGAAATAACTCTACCGTTGGTGTCATCGTCCCATTATTGTCTGTTGTGTGGCCCACCTGAAATGTGCATCGAGCTAATGTTTTCGTTCAAACCCTAAAATCGAGGGGGCTCACCTGATGAACGGAATGGATGATATCCGTAGGGGGCTCACCTGATGAACGGAATGGATGATATCCGTACGATACGATTGCTCCATGGATCTTTGGTGTTTTCCGTGCTACGTAAAACAGGTGTTGCGGAGGATTTACTTCGGTATTGTATCAAGCAAGCAAGCAAGCCCTGGACCGGTACGCTACTTCGGTGGAATGACTAAAATACCCTTGATTGGTAGGCCTGTTGTTGGGAGGTTCGCATGCTGCCGCTTCTGCAAGAATGCCACGTGTGTGACATCCGAACCGTACATCAGATGGGTCTTGTGGTGTTTGTGTGATCGCTCGAGAATCAGGCCAATCCACTCATAACGCTCTGCACGCGTGGAGGATTGGCATGTGCGACAGCAAGCGTGTAGAGAGGTATGGAGTTTGGACTGATGCGCGTGCGAAATTAGCTTCTTGTCCGACTAAAAGTTTGGTACGCTACTCCTCCCTCTAGGCACATATGGAAAATCTATCTTACGATCGAGACCGTTGATCTGGTTGTCCACACTATGGATGCGCTATCTCAGGCAACCAACTCATAAATCGGGGCAATCCTAACCATCCAATTAATGGAAATCGCTTGCTGATTACGGGTGGACAGTTTGGTCATTTTGTTCGCAAAACATGCCCATCAAGATTAGGGGTAATATGGTAATTTGGTTATAACTAGCAGGTTCGCATGTGATGACGATGAACCGCGCCCCATAAGGACATGAGAGCTACAGGAGGCGACTTTCCCAGCGTTCAAGAAAAATTACTTGCATTGCCCCTTATATTTTTTAATTGATGGAAACACCCCTCATTTGCTAGAACGGCACACGAGCTGAGCTTGGCTTGATCAGTGGCCCACTGAGGTTGAGCTTGGCTTGGCCTGAGCATCCAGCACCAAACATCCGTTGGGCATGGCTTGTTGGTAGGGCTGTACATGATTCGAGTTGAATCAAATTGAGCATGACCCTTGGTGATTGATTTGAACCCCCTTACCCCTGCTCGGTACTCGACTCTACTCCATTGAGTCGAGCGTGGCCATGCTTGGTGAGCAGACCGAGCGAGTTTGAGCCTAGTTCGAGTACGAGTCTAACAGGAAAGATGATGGTTAGCTACCCCACCAGTGGGTGGGTGCATCATGACTGACCTGTGTGGGTGTGTTGCATGACTAACAAAAAATCCCGAGAGAGAGAGAGAGAGAGAGAGAGAGAGAGAGAGAGAGGGTGGGGTAGGGTTTAGGGACAAGTTTCATGAGCAAGGTGACCGGCCGTTGAGCTTAGAGAGAGAGAGAGAGAGGGAGAGAGACAGAGAGAGTTAGGGTTTGGGAAAGAGGGGGGCGCTCAGGCGAGATTAGATTTACGGTTTTTTTTTTAAAGCCTTATATGTATTTATACTCTGGGTCAAACGACCGAGTCTAAACGAGTCATATCGAATCGAGTAGAGTTTGAGTTGAGCCGAATCGAGCATGGCCATGCTCAGTGCTAGCTCGAACTCATTCAAGCACAAAAAAAAAAATGACTCGATTCGGTTCAAACCCACTTTCGTAGTAAGCCAAGTCGAGCATTTTTGAGTCGAGTTAAGCGAGTTTTTTGAGCTTACTCGGTTCGTGTTAAGCTCTACTTATTGGTCGAGTCGAGCGAGCTTTGTTCGAGCCAAGCCAAGCTTTGTCTTTATTTTTATTTTTATTTTTTTATAGAAGTGTATAACTACAAACTGACCCAACCCAACCCACTGACCTAACCCTACTTGACACCTGACTCAACTCACCCACTGACTCAACCCTACTCAACCCACTGACCTAACTCGGCCCAACCTACTGACCCAACCCAACCCAACCTAACCCACTGACCTAACCTGACCCGACCCAACCAGTTGACCCAACCCAACCTAACTCGCTGCCCTAAGTCACCTGACCCAACCCAACCTAACCCGCTGCCCTAAGTCACCTGACCCAACCTTAATCGACTTAAAAAATTCTCAAAACTAGCCACATTTTAAGATATTCCTTATTTTAAACAAAATATATACCCAGAATAAGAAAAAAAAATCCACAAAACCTATCTGTTTTGGAAGAATAATGATGGCCCGTGCGAGCGGATTGAGCGTTTAATTTGGGTCAGGCATTCGCTGCTTGAGTGCGTTGCGGGTCGTGCGATGCCGGTGGCTGGGGAGGAAGCCGGAACGTAGAGAGAGAGAGAGAGGGAGAGAGGGAGAGGGGCAGGGGCACGACGGGTTAGGTTGAAGTGAAAGTGAAATGAAAAAAGGGATGTATAGGGTCAGGTTAAGATTTTGTTATATTTTAAAATATAATATATCAAGCTCAAGCCAAGCTCAAGCGAGCCAAGCTTTTTTCGAGCTTCGAGCTAAGTTCACTCGTGTAACTTAGCTTGTTTTCAAACGAACTTTCAAAATCAAGCTTATGCTTGATCCAATTGCCCTATAAGATAAGCTAAGCCAAGCTTAAATGAGCCAAGTCGAACTATGTACAACCCTACCCATTTCTTGTAATAGCTGGAAATAAGAAGGGATAACCTACAACCTGCAGGTGACATTATTATTATTATTATTATTATTTTAAGGTAAAGTTCTTCACACGCCGATGTCAATGTAGTGCAACATCTAAGCCATGCAAAAGATGAGCCCAACGACCAATATATGATCACATATGCAAGTATGTGTCGCATATTGCATATGCAATCGCATATTTCCCAACAGTCAGAAATATGACCATTGGGAACATTTATTTTTCATTTTTCAATTTGGGGTTGTAAGTTGTTTCAAGTTATCCATTTATCAATAAAATTCCTATGTTCAAAGTTTTTAATAATTAATTGTCTCTTAATTTCGCTTATTGAGTATTTTGAAAAAATTATGTAAATATAATATAAGTAATTAAATATATAACTTAATGAAACACTCAAATTACAATGAAATAAGTAAAATGACCCAATCCAATCATGTGTACTAATTAGGCAAGTTTTCCCTAATTTTTTACTTTTTTTTTTTTCGATTTCCCCTTTTTTTTTTCTTTTTTTTTCAATTTCTTCTTAAAAGAAAAGAGATGGCATATGCGATTATGCAATCGTATATGCATACAACATATGTTAATTGCATATGCAATTTGACAACATTGTTGGAACTCCCTTACTTGATTAGTGAGATTGCCTATCGCATGTGTGAGTTGATCTATCGCTATGTGAGTGTGTGGATCAATTTGATTACCTGCACAAACTCTTCTTGTGTCACCCCTTTCAAAGCCAATATGAGATGATATAAAGTCGGTAGCTCCCCAATGATCACCCGCTTTTATGAAAAAATGGCACAAGCCTGTTATTGAGTTAATGAGATCTTAACACCCGAATCATAAAAAAAAATGGATAAGAGTACACCCATAAGAATAATGGAGTCAAGAAGGAGAAATAATTTTATTGATATCAAACTTCTTCTTATATACTTTCGAAAAACTCACACTAAGAAAATTTTGGGATCCTACCTCTAAGTCGAGAAGGAGAAAAAGTTTATTGATATCAAACTTCTTCTTACATACTTACGAAAAACTCATTCTTTAGAAAATTTTGGGATCCTACCTCTAAAACCCTCCTCTCTCACGCACACAAAAAAAAAAAAAAAAAAAAAAGGAAAAAAAAAGTAAAAAAAAAAAGAAAAAAGAAAAGAAAGAAAGACATGTAGTTTATTTCAATTCAATCTAACTTATGTAAGATAGTAAAAGCTTAATAATAGTAAAGTATTTAAGAAAATTAGCCCCTAATTTTCAATCACATCTCCACATATTTTCAATCGCATCTTAAAAAAATAAAAAATAAAAAAATAAACCCCATATCTTCCATATCTTCCATAGATAGTAAATTGCAAATCTTGACATTTAGGCCCCAAATTTATAAATAAACAATATAAAATCAACACACGAAAAAACGTGCACACACTAACCCAAAACTTAAGTAAGTAAAATTGTATAAAATAAAATCAAATCTAAGATGCCCGATAGGCTCCGATAATGGTGTGATGAAAGTGGGTCACAACAAACCAATGGTCCGATCACACCACCCTCGCGATCCAACGGTCCAATCATCTCCTCCAAGTAACTTACACATGTCTTCTCAAGGTGGGGTCTTCTCAAATGTCTCGAACCACATGTGTAAGGTCTTCGATGCTCCCGAAGTCGTCACGAATAATCCAGGCTTGTCACCATAGAGCCATAAAGATATAGGTGTCACTCGCCTCCTACGCTGATAAACCCTAAAGGGCTTGATGTTCGCATCATTCTCCTCGTCTGAGAAGAGCTCGACTCTAGGCAAGATAAAGCTCTGGTGCTTCTCCAACATGTCTGGATCTAGTTTCTGTAAGCTATGTAGAATCGGATGGTGGCTTGTTATTCCATTTAACAAGATATTGTTGGAAGCCTCCATTTTGAGTGGATACAATCTTCTCATGCCCAATCCCTTCAATTTCTTCTTTTTGTTCAACAAAGGTTGGGATATGTGGAACAGGCTGAAAAGAAAATTCAGAGTATGGCCATGGATGGGGAGAATGTTTTATGGAAGGATTCAGACAAAGGACTAGATCTTCCACATTGATTGTTGGGTTAATCCCCATGTTAGGTGGAAGGTCTATTCTGGTATGTATTGGACCCAATTTTCCGCAATACTTTGAATGGTCCAGCATTGTGAGCTTGTAATTTTCTAGTGGCACCCTGAGGAAACCGCTCTGGCCTTATACGTACCATTATGTAATTTCCCTCATGGAATTCTTGTACCTTACAATGTAAGCCAGGTGAATATTTGTAACTCTCATTGCCTACATTTATCCGCTTTCTACTGTATGAATGCAAATCATGAATGTGACGGGTAAATGCATTGGCTGACTCTGACGATTTATAAGAGATGACCATGAATGAAACTAATGAACTCTCTAGCGAAGCAACGGACTCGAAATAAACAACCTTATGAAAATAAACAATCCTATGAAAATAAACAACCCTATTAAAAGGACTCTTCTCGTGGATGACATATAATTTTTCATTATAAGTGTTATAAACAAGGATGATGTTCAGGTATCCCAATACTTTAGAACACACACTTTTGATGCCAAGTTTTGAACAAATACTGACATTGGCCATTATTTCAACATCTCATCAAGATGTGAGATAGGGGCTCTGGCCATCACATCCATCATGACGTAAATACGTCGCAAATTTAACCCACACTTGATCGAAATTTTGTGAATGGCCAGGATCTACCCACATGTTTGCCACATGCCATTGTTCTTGGAAGTGAAAATGGCAAGCATGATACACAGAACAAAACTCCAATTCAAACTTTCCTGATTGAATTCTTCTCCGAGAAGTTTATCAAATTGACGCTACATTTCTGAATGTTTTATGGGGTTCACTTAATATGGAGGAAAGCTTGATAGAATCGACCCATGGACAAGATCGATTGTGTATTGAGTGTCCCATTTGGGCGAAAATTTATTCCATATATCATCTGGTGGGATATCACAAGTCATGTGGGTGTGTACCTTATATCCTCACTAGTCTCTTTTTCAAATTCATTCGTGCACACCATGGTAAGAGACTTAGATTGGGAGTCTACATCAATTAAGTCACACATGACGTCTAGAAGTGGTGCGATCTCAATCTCTTCGACATTTTCATCACTAGCACACACTTCTTCATACCCAACATTGGTGAGTGATGCCTCAATTTCTTTCATTTCATCACTATCGATTTTATGCACGTACTCTTCTACTTCATAAACAAGTTGTTTTGATTCTTCCAACGCACCTATATACCAAGACCTTATCTTGCTCCCAAGGAAATATAATTGGTGTTAAACACTCCTCAAATTGTTCAGAAGCCGAGATTTCCTTAATGACGGATTAGACCACTTTACAAGGAGGTAATGGTCATATGGACTCTCTTTCTGGATGAGAAGGTGGGGCAACTCTCCTCTAAGCCAATGACTTTTGACGATAAGAAATAGGTAATATATTTTTCTTTCAAACGCTCTTTCATCTCGTTCCGTTGTGAGATTGGGGCCTCACCTCTCCGCTCAATTCTTCACTCCAAATATGTCCAAAATGACTTGGCTTGGCTCACTAATTTTCACTTGGCAAACCTCACTCAACGGCTATCCGACATATCATACCAATTAAAATAGTACTCCAAATCTTCAAGCCAATTAAGAAATGTCTGTGGGTCTATGTGACCATTAAAATAGATCAACTCATCGGAGTTTGGCTTTCCATTGGGTCTTGAGGGCCACACGACAACACTTAATAACCCTGAAGATATCAAATGCCTATACTCCATTCATTACGGAGAGACTTTACACGACCGTATATAATCCTAGATAACTCCAAATGACCTTAGATGGACTTATATGCTAAAAAAGGATGACTTTTCTTATTTTCCAGCAATGTAACCGATAAATTAACTAATAATTTTAAAATTTCAGCAATTTGAATTACCGAAATTGACTTAGAAAAATTCAGCGGTACATATATCGAAAATAGACCACTCTAGGACACCCAATATGAGGTTGGAAATAATGCATAAACTGACATACTTCCTAACCCTAGACTCATTAAATAAAAAATTTCAAATTCAGAAAATTTTCTAAGTTTGAAAAGTTTTCAAGAATGAATTTTTTTCTAAAAATAGCAAATTTCGAAAATTAGACTTTCTAAGTCTGGAAAAGTCTAAATATGGACACTACTTCCAAATCTGAAAACTTTCTAAATCTAAAAACTTTCTAAAAATGGACCTAAAATGAAACCTCTAGGTTAATAACTCGATCTAGACACGACCATGTAAAACTGTAAGCTTTGATACCAAAATTTGATGTATGGTGACCTAATCTAACATGCATGCATAAGAAAATATGTAGATTAGTGGAATAAAGTAAACAAATCAAGTAAACATCCACATTTCATTATCATAAATAAATAAATAAATCATAAGGGAAACATGTAATAGACGGGCCATCATCGCAAATCACGCAATATAAGGTTCAAATCATGCGTGGATTGGATCCAGCAAGGAATAGGACCTCCCGATCTTGCATGGTTTCATCCAAACAACCCATAGGATTCATTAGTCCAGGAAATCAAAAGATTTCTGGGTTAAGGAATCTTAGAAGTTGAGAAAAGTAGTGTATGATCAAAATTTCAGATTAGAGGATGTTGGAAACGTGAAAAAAAAAAAAAAGGTTAGAAGAAAGAGGAAGATGAAGAGAATACCTTGGAAGAAGAAGATTTGGAAGAAGGAAGAGGAAAGGAAGAGAAAGAAGATGAGAAGAGATCCACCAGAGAGAAGAGGACGATGAGCTACCAAAAGCTTTCAATTTTCATAAACAATAGCATAATAAAAAATGTTTAAGGCAACACCCTTATAAAATTCGAAATTAACATAATTACCAAAATAGCTCTATTAACAAAATTAAAAAAAAGATATTCTCATGAAAAAACATGCACACACTGACCTAAAACTCAAGTAAGTAAAATTGTATAAAAAAAAAAATCAAATCTAAGATGCTCGATGGGCTCTGATGATGATACGATGAAAGTGGGTCATGACGAACCAACGGTCCGATCACACCATCATCGTGATCCAACGGTCCAATCATCTCCTCCAAGCAACTTATATATGTCTTCCCAAGGTGTGGTCTTCTCAAATATCTCGAAACCACATCTGTAAAGTCTTCGATGCTCCTCAAGTCATCATGAACGATCCAAGCCTGTCATTATCGAGCCATAAAGATATAAGTGTTACTCATCTCCTTCGCTGATAAACCCTGAAGGGCTTGACGTCCGCATCATGTCCGCATCAAAAACTCTAAGCACCACTTTTTCACAAAGCAAACAGATTCTCGTTCAAGAAAACATGTTTGATCGTGTACATCCTCAAACTATTTAAAGTGTAAGGTGGTTAATTAATCCAAACTAGCATTCGATTGAATTGTGAACCACAATTCCCACCCCCAAAGGAAGAAAGAAAGAAAGAAAGAAATAAGAACCAAGCTATCGTGAATTCTTCAAGTATTTGGTTGTGATAGTGTTGTTGAAATTATACAACGTTATTTCTTCTTTCAAATTAGTCATTTATTGAATCAAATGGTCTTGTTTGAGTCATAGGGAGACATAATGTCTTCTTCACCATTACTTTTTTCTTAAATCTGGGATAACCATACACTTCAAACAGGTGACAAGTGAAATAACTCAAACTCTACAAAAATCAATTGATATCATAACCTTGTCTGAAACTTCACTACTAGTTTGGAAAATTCGGTATCCAAGTCAGGTTCTGTTCACTGCTAATAAGTAATAACCAAATTGTAGTTTTTTTTATTTCAGTCTAATGTTACAAACTACTAGAAATCCATACAAAACATTACAAAGGAACTTAAGTGATATCGAGAAATACAATAGTAATTCAACTCACCTGCCCATGCAGTTGCAACCGACGCTATAGAAGTAGAGATTGTGAAGACCACCCTATATCTCCCAAAAACATCCTTCAAAATCACAAAGAACAAACCCATCAACACAGTCTCTATAAAAATTCCAAAAAAAGAAGATAAAAAATCCACCAATTCAGTCAGTGTAAAAAGGTGAGAAAAAAGACCCATCTGAATCAAAGGCAAGGAAAGGCAAAAACAATAAAAACCCATCAATTGAATTATTGAAAGAAATGAAAAGAAGGTACCTTGGTTGACAGATAAGTGTCTTGCATAGCAGACCATGAATTCAAAGCTTTCCTTTTCAAGCTGGGGGACTGCTAATGTGCTGAAAATACTCCCAGACCTTCTTAGCCGCTGCATTTTTCACTCAAGAATAACCCCTTCTTGATTGATTTATTTATTTATACTTAAACTCTGGCGAGGAAGAAAGGGGGATGAAATTTCTTCCAGAAGGGGTAGCCTTTCTCTACTAGGAATGCTGCAGAGTGCGGACGCGGAATTGCCCGGTGACCCGACTCTGTGGGGCCCACCGTGAAGTATGCGTTTTATCCACGCCGTCCATCCGTTTCTACCGATCAATATAGGACGTTAACCCAAAAATGAGGTAGATCCAAAGATCAAGTGGACCACACCACAAGAAACATTTCAAATCCAGGGGGTTCCAAATCCACGCTCTAAACAGGCTTATGATCAAGCACACAATTTGAACCGTTGGTCAATTTATCCGTTTGTTTGTTTTGAACTCCATTGGCCCACCTGATGACATTATAGAGCTGATTCTCAGATATGGCGTCTACGTTGGTGGGAGAACTGACGAACAGATCTGATTTTTCACACGTGTGATTCGTTTCCAGGTTTGAAGGGTGCACTTGAGTGGCTGTAGGCCTGCACACAGGTCGTGTTAGGGTCGGGTTGGGTCTAACCCTGGACCGAACCTAAATATATTTAAAGGTCCGAGTTTTGATCCGGGTCGTGATCGGGTTAGGGCTGACCCAACCCTAACCCTACCCTAATTGTAAAAGGGTTAACCCTAACCCTACCCTACCCTATATGCTAAACCGGGTCGGATCGGGTCAGGTCGAGTTAGGACTATGTTTGTATGGCTTGGTCCACCTAAGATTTGAGCCAGCTTCATTTTTGGTATCATATCCTAAAATGATCGTTCAAAATACTTGGACGGTGTGGATTTAAGACACATAGTCAGGGGCCACCCACCTTGGTGGATCCTGGATGTCACCTAATCTGTTCTCTATGAGTGTGAGATGAGCGCAGCTTGGGTGAGAGTCGATGAGACCCTGGAACCAGCCATGTGGGTGAGACCCTAACCATGAGGCTCACCTCGATGTATATATTGTAAATCCATGCCGTCCATCTACATTTCCAGATTATTATAGGACATAGTCCAAAAAAGGAAGCAGATAAAAGCTTTAGGTAGACCACACAATAAAAATCAGTAATCATTGAACTCCCACCACTAAAAGATTCTAGAGTCCACCCTAATGTTTATTGAACATTCAACCTATTGATAATGCTATATAGAAATTTCTAAAAGCAATAAACTAGTATAAACAGGGCGGTTCGGGTCGGGTCGAACGGGTCAGGATACACGGGTCGGGGTACGGGTCGGGTCGGGCGGGTTTGGCATGTACCCTAAACCGTACCTAAATTAAAAACGGTCCAGCCGTATCTACTCGGGACCGGACCGTTTTCTTAGCCGGGTCGGGACGGACCGAGTTTCTACAGGGTCGGGTCGGGCTGGTTGGGCGGGTTAACGGGGCAGATGTGCAGCCCTAAGTGGCTGCAATCAGTTGCCGTTTGCTTGCTGTTCACGCCAAAATACACGGCTTGTATTATGGGGCCGCGGCTTCGGTGCCGTGGATCCCTGACTGTGGGGCCCACCTTGATGCATAGCTCAAGTCAACCACACCACGTAAACAGTGGAATGGAACGACTATCGTTAAAAATTTCCTGGGCTCCACTGTGAAGTTCATTTTCCATCTAATCTTTTCCTAAGGTCATACAAACTTGGATGAAGGAAAAACTATAAAAATCAGCTTGATCATAGCCTTCCATGGCTTCAAGAAATTTTCAATGGTAAGCACCCAATTCCCACTGTTTCTTGTAGTGTGGCCCACTTGAGCCTTACGTCTACCTTATTTTTTTACTTGATCCCTAAAATGATATGAAAAAATGGATAGATCTTGTGGATAAAACATATACATAACGGTGGGCCCTATAGAGCACTCTTCGACTGGACCGTCCGGTTTTAGCTAGATTCGAGTGGGGTGGTGCGTAATCCCCACCCTGATTTGGACGCCATATTAGCTACGGCAGCATAGCGAGGTTGATGAAGTGATGTCACCAAGTTCTGTGGGACCCACCATGATATATATGTTGTATCCACACTGTCCATCCATTTGTAGAGATCATTTTAAGGCATGGGCCAAAGAATGAGGCAGATTTAAAGCTCAAGTGGACCCTGGGGACAGTGACACCCACCGTTGAAACCTTCCTAGGGCCCACCATGATGTTTTTTTTTTTTATTTATTTTTTTTATTTTTTAAGATCCAACCTATTCATAAGCTAACATAGATATGAAAGAAAGGAAAACACAAATATCAGCTTGATCGAAAACTTCTATGGCCTCTAAGAAGCTTTTAATGGTAGGCCTTTAATCCCCACTATTTTTCTGTGATGGGATCCACTTGAGCTTTGGGTCTCCCTCATTCTTTGGCTCATGCCCTAAAATGACTCTCTGAATGGATTGACGGTGTGGATACAACATATAAATCATGATAAGGTCCACGGAACTGGTGACATCACTACCCTAGTGGTTGAAAAAACAGATGAATGGCATGAGTAAAACACATCACACTAGGCCCAAGGAGGTTTCAACAGTGTCATCATTATCATTGTTGCTTCCTGATGTGGGGTCCACCTGAGGTTTAGATCTGCCTCACATACTAGCCCCACTCACATCCAAACTAGATGGATGGTGCGGATCAAATATATTGCAGTGGGCTGGGCGGTTGCCTACAAAAATTAGCACTTTTACAGCTATGGACGAGCACCTCTTGTTTTAGTTGGTTGTAAAAAGTAGAAAAGCAAAATAAAAATGCTGAAATACTTAATTGATTTTTAGCAAATAAGTAATGATCATTATTTATTAACCAAACTAACTTATCTCTGATAAGTAACTTAACTGCTACCGTCAGCAAGAAAAGCAACTTATTTAATGGTATCTAAACGGGCCCTAATACAACTTCGTATTATTTCATAAGAAATGGTATTGTTCCATGCATCTCCTGTACTATAATACATGAAAGGATGTAGGGTGTTCTGACTATTGATCTAGTGGGCCACCTCATGAATAAGCTACGTTCCAAAATCTTAGCAAATAATTTTGTTAATTTTGATTTGAATATTGTCTCAAACTAACAACTCAATCGCATCAATGAAAAACAATTCTTAATTATTAAATGGTTATCTTGTGAAGAACATTTCGTCATTGACTAATAAAGGAAATAATCTTTTGAAGGAAATGGAGGAAACCACCATAACCAATAATCTCTTGATGATATTTAAGATCAGCAAACAAATGCCTATGTCTCATTAAAAATGTGATCCTCCAACTCTAATAAAGAGAGTTGCACGTGGAAACAAATTTTTTGACAGATTCGACATTTATACCTTCCACTGTTGATGGATGCATCCTCTTTTTTCTACCTTTGGTTTTACACACACAACTTGGTATTATTCCACTATAAATGGTGACCAGCATTGTTGATCCATATAGTGCAATACATATGGCCAACATGTACAGTGATCGGGATTGTTGATCTAGTAGGCCACCTTGCCCATGCCCTCCTTAAAGAGTATCAAGATTGTCAAGGAATTAAACATTTCTAAGTTGATGGTGTTGGGGAAAAAAATGGCCCGCACAATAAGCAAACCAAACAACACAGCAAAGAATAGAATCAAACGAGCAATACAATGCAATCACACCCACACGCAATCAGTCATACATAAATAATATGATTTACGTGGAAAACCCCCTCAATGGGTAAAAAAAACCACGACACAAAGCAAATCTAATATGAATAAAAAAAATTAAAGAGATGAACTACCCACAAGCAAGGAAACCCGAGAGAAAACCCAAGCTCTCTCTTTTACAAAACATTTTCCCATCACCTTAATAAAATTAGGAAACCTTTGACACCTTAGGATACACTCTAATCCCGATTACAATCCCCTTATATAGAAGAAAATTCAAAATTAGAAACATTTTATGTAGATTTGCGTAACCATGCAAATCACTGCCATTCTTGTCAGCCGGTCGGAGCCTACCACCGACCGATCGGACATAGCACAAAAATTGTCCAGAAAGGAAACTTCTAAATTCGACTCGTTCAGCCTCAACAGTCGACTGGTCGGAGCACACCACCGACTGATCGGCGACCGGTCTAAAACACCCCAAGACTGTCCAGAGACCAACTGTGCCTTCCCAATCGTTGGACCCTGTAACAGCATATTTTGAAGGCTCCACCAACAAATGGCTGAGGGGATTGCCTAATGCTCACCAATTACCTCAAGCAAGATATTATTACCCCTATGGAAATCTCTAATGAATTATCTTTTTGAAGGAGCTATCTAGGTGGGATAGAGGAGTGGGGAGCGGGGAGCTTGCCATGTCTGCGAGGGAAGGAATTTTGTTGGGTGACAAGATTAGACAACCACTCACATTTGGTGGGATTATCTACCCAATTTTTTGCTGCAACTTCTTAAGTGTGAATGTTTTATGGATGAGTGTAATTACATCTTGTGGGCCATGTGCAGACGGGGTATGTAAATCTTCGAATCTATCTAGGATTTTATTTATTTATTTATTTATAATGTTTATAAATATGATTTGTTTGATAAAAAGCATTAAAAATGTGATTACACAACTGGATAATGAAGAGAGTTGCAACTTGGAACTAATTTTCTCAGGGATGAGACATTTGCTCTCACCCATGTAGAGGACAAACTCTCTCTCAATAGTGCACATGCAACTTCATGTTTTTTCACAGGAAAAGAGTGTTATGCAGCTTCGATCAAGATTTAAGGCTAGGATGAAGTTGATGATTAAGTCTTATTTAAGATCTCCTACATATTAGTTTTGTGGACAAATCCATCTTGCACAGATGTCGTGATAATACCATTTGCAAACGTATTTCACTGCATTTGCTACAAATGAGAGAGTCACAGGAAAATGTTTTTTAGGTTTTTATTTTAAGGCGTACCTGGCAACCTACCACAAAATGGCAGCAGACCACCTAAAAGTTATAAAATAAAAATATGTTGTAAATCCCACTAATCTGCAAAGAAGGAATTGTAACCCTTTACAGCAATGATATCAATGCCTGTATATATTAGATCTTGGACTCAGGTGGCACCAAGCAGTTGCTGGAACCAGCTTAAGGTTATGCTGCCATGGTCTGTAGTTGAAACTCCAGCCTCAAAAGTTCTTGTTCAGCAGGCCATGAGAGCACATCTATCATCTCCTACCACCTATGTGGTTGCACTAGCAATCTCAATGTTCATGAGAATGCCAAGGAACACAACCCCAAATCACAAACAGCTGTGGCAGCAGCAGCAGTTCTAGCCATTTCGAGACCCGTCAAAGTAAAGCAAGGAAGCCCATGAAGCTTTAAAAAAATGCTCATCTTGTGATGGACGGATTTTTAAATTCTAATACCATTTGCCAGTTTTCGTTCTCCTTTACCAGCTGTGAGCTATCTGTCAGTTTTCACTCCTCCATTGCCAGTTGTGAGCTGTTGCTCATTGTCCAAGCATCTGTAAATAGAGCATTAATCGTCCTATTATCAATTCTTGTGGTAACCAGGGATCTTACAATATAATCCACGTCATGTTGGGGGTCTTTACTACTTGTTCATCTCATCAAATAATTTCTAATTTATTTAATTCCAATCAATTACATTTCTTGACACAAATCAGGACGTTCGATCAAAGGGCCCTTGTCGCCATGATCTTGGACAAAATGAGAGGTGTTGTTCGCATGGCCCCGCAAATAACCCACCAAAAGGAAAGCTACCGAATCGATGCGGGGAACATGTTGCAAGTCGGCCCTCATCTCTACATTCAATAATACAACGCAAAACAGGATTACTAATAATCTCATGACAAAGGAGAGTAATCTACAGTAGTAACAAAATGCTTCATGAAATCCCACCCAACCATCGTTCCAAATGAAAAGAAACTGAGCTCTAAAAGAAACACAATAGTAAAAAGGGTCCAATTCCAAATTCCCATCATAGCCATGCTATTGATTTAGGGATTATGATGAGCCCAAAACCCACAAAGGAAAAGTAAGAAGACCTTCAATACCAGAAAGCAAATCCAACCAATGAACCACAGAGGCACAAGTGCCATGATGGCTACACCATAAATGTCTTAGGTGGGAGGATTATGCAAAACACCTCAAATGATGGTAAAAGAGCAGTCTCTAATCCATCACATTCGAGCAGACGCATGTGCTTACCACTCAACCACATGGGGTCATTTCACATGGGACCATCCATGGCTGCTCTCTCTCTCTCTCTCTCTCTCTCTCTCTCTCTCCGTGTGGGTGCGCGCGCGTGGTTTTCTAAGAGCTTATCAAATGCATTTGCATTATGAGGTTGAAAATGATTCTGTTTCGCAACATCAATTACAATTGCTAGGAAGATGCCACATTTCTAGCATTCATTTGCTTTTTTGAAATGGGAAATGAGAAACTCCCACCAAACAAGATTCTACCACAATCACATGCCGTTCCAAATCAAACATGAAAAATCCAGTCCCATAATTCCCATTTCATATATTCCAATAACCCAACAAATAAAAAATAAAAATAAAAAACTGGAAAAATGAAAAGACCCAAGAAGGAAAAATAAAAATAGAAAACATGGGATGATGATTATGAGAATTTTAATCACTTTTCTCGTTCATTGAATTAGATTAGATATCCTTTTGTACAGAAATAGCCGGTCTGGGAGAAAGCACAGATCAGATCCGATCCTACCTGGCCCGATCTTCGATGATCTAAGTTCAACAAGACAGACCCAATTCAAATCTCATGGAGTTGAAGAAACCCAGATCGTAAAAGCGCTCATACACCAATCCCACATATATAATCTAACACAAAATAGGGCCAGAAAGGAAGAAACCCCAAAAAAAGCCCTTTTTTCTCATCTTATCTCATAATCAGAATCAGAGGCAGAGAGCCGTGCACCGGAAATCGTCGGTGTCGTCGGCCGCAGGTGGGAGGTTGAGATCGAACGGTAGGGGTTTGCGGAATGACGAAGAAGCCATGTCGCCAAGGTCGTCGTTGTCAACGACGGAAGACGAAGAGTCGCAGTCGCTCCGGCAGTCGTCAGGAGGTGGCGGGGGGTGTCGTCGATGGGCAGCGGACGCAGTTGGGGTTGAGAGCTTTGGGCCGCTGAAGGATTCAACGGTGCTGCTGTGGCTGCTGCTGGTGGGCCGCTGGTGGGGGTGGGCATGGAAGGGTGGATTCGGAAAAGAAGGAGAAGGGTAGATTGGGAAATTAGTTTTTGCCTTGGGGCCGCGGAGTGCTCGAGCGGCGGTATCGTAAGCACGGGCGGCGTCCTCGGCCGAGTCGAAGGTGCCGAGCCAGACTCGGGTCTTCTTCCACGGGTCTCTGATCTCCGCTGCGAATCGTCCCCACGGCCGCTTCCGTACGCCGCGGAAGCGGGTCTCTTTCAGTGCTGCTAACCCGGATCCGACGGCTGTTGGTGGTTGGGGTGTGGTTGTTGGCGCTGCGGTTGCGGTTCCTCTCCCTTTCCGCATGGCCTCGGAAGGGGATTGGGAAGGGCAGATGTTCAGACGGTGGGTAAGGTGCGAACGAGCGAGAGAGAGAAAGGGAGACGTCCGATCGTAATATGGACGGCTGGGATTTAGATGGAGAAGTGGAAAAGAAAGGAGAAGGGTTGGGAGGAATCAGTACCTTGAAATCCTCTCTCCTCTGTCTTCTCTCTTCTTTCCTCTTCCTTCTTCTGTCTCTCTCTCTTCTTCTCTCTTTGGGGTTGAGAAATGGGGGAGAGAGGGAGAGAGATGGTTCTGTCTATCTGCTCTCGGCCCACATACCATACGGCTTTCTTGGTCGCTTCGTTTTTTTTTAATGATTAGAATTTACGAAACTACCCTTTGTGGGAAATTTTACTGAATAAGTTTTGATACTCTAGCAGAGCTTGGTGCTTGATACACATGCACTGGAAATTTGTGCGGGAAAAGATTCCATCGTCCTGTGGGCCCCACTGTAATTTGTGTCAGAAATCCACACCATCAGTTAAATGCACCATTCTATGGTGGTCCATGGACCTAAAAAATAAAGCAATCTATGACTCAGGTGGGCCACACCATAGATAATAGTTGAAAGTAGATGCCCACCCAATGAAACGTTCCTGACTGTTGATAGGGCCAACTGAGACATCTAACCCATTCTTTGTGTATATCCCAATTGGATGAGGGGTTATATCAAATTTTGGGCCATTCCAAAACTCAGGTGGACCATCCAAGTGCTTATAGATGTTTTAAGCATGATTTTACATGGTTTAAATTGTGTGGCTCACTCGAGTTCCGAATGTGGCTGATTTTTGGAACACCCTATACCTAGATGGAACCTAACAAATGGACGGTGTGAATGTACAGCACACATTACGGTGGGGCCCACAGAGGTCGACCTCATGGTACCATTTTCCAATTTGTACACATGGTGTACGAGAAACTGATGTTAGACCATCCAAATTGTGAGCACTACTAAATAGTAAGTCATAGACTGAAATTTACACAGAGTTGGTTCATTCATCACTTGATTTTGGAACATTTATTGGACGGTTGATTTGAAAGAGATGAATTCTAAAAAAGAGTGTCTACGAATCGGCAGTATTACATTGTTAGATCTATCTGATATAGAGTTTACATTGTTAGATCCATCTGATATCTGGAAGCTGGTATATCTGCATTGGTTCCTACAATGGGGACGGTTTGATTTGGGTTCTGGTGTGCTAGGTATTAAAACCTCCGAGTAGATGTGTATAGACCATCACGGTCTGGCAGAGTATCAAATAACTCCGCTAGATGTAATTGCAAGCGACGAAAGCGAGTGGTTTTCTTGATTTTACGGTGCTGGTGTACGGGAATCGAAGGGGACTTAAGGGAGTATCTGCATATCTACTGCAGTAGTTTAATCGACTGGAATCCTATGCAAAGACTGTTGTATACAGCTGGTAAAACACTCAATCTCTGTGGACCCACCATGTTGTTCATGTAGAATCGAATCCGTCCATCATGTGAGACTTCTTATTTACACCGTGAAAACCAAAAATCAGCTACATTGAAAGCTCAGGTGGATCACATCAACAGGAATAATTCAAAATCACACCTATAACAACTATGTTCAAATTTATGAGACTGATTTTTGGAGTGATCTGTTCATCCTGGTGAGAGTCACCGAATGAACGGGTAAGATGCAATGCGAAACCATGGTGAGCTCCAGAAATAAATCTACCATTGGTGTCATTGTCCCATTGTTGTCTGTTGTGTGGCCCACCTGAAATTTTTTTATAGCTAATATTTTGGATCAAGGCCTAATATCGGAGGGGTCGCCTGATGAACGGAATGGATGATATCCGTACAATACGGTTGCCTTATTGAGCTTTGTTGTTTTCTGTGCTACGTAAAACAGGTTGTTGCGGAGGATTCACTCCGGTATTGTAATATGCAAGCAAGTCTTGGACTGGGACTCTGCTTCGGTGGAATGACTAAAATGCCCTTGATTGGTAGGCCTGTTGATGGGAGGTTCGCATGGTGCCGATTCTGCAAGAATGCCACGTGTATGTGAAATCCGAGCCGTACATCAGGTGGGCCTGGTGGTGTTTACGTCATAGCTCGAGAATCAGGCCAGTCCACTCATAACGCTCTGCACGCGTGGAGGATTGGCATGTGTAACAGCAAGCGTGTAGAGAGGCATGGGGTTTGGACGGATGCGCGTGCGAAATTAGCTTCTCGTCGGACTAAAAGTTTGGTACGCTACTACTTCCTCCAGGCACATATGGAAAATCTATCTGGCGATCCAGACCGTTGATCTGGTTATCCACACTATGGATGCGTGTCTTAGGCCAACCAACCCATAAATCGGGGCAATCCTAGCCATCCAATTAATGGAACTCGCTTGCTGATTACGGGTGGACAGTTTGGTCATTTTGTTCGCAAAAAATGCCCATCAAGATTAGGGGTAATATGGTAATTTGGTTATAACTAGCTGGTTCGCATATGATGACGATGAACCCATAACATGAGAGTTACAGGAGGCGACTTGCCCAGAGTTGAAGAAAAATTACTGGCATTGCCCCTCATTTTTGTAAATTGACGGAAATACCTCTCTTTTTTCTTGTAATAACTGAAAAAAAGCAACGAATCACCAACAAGTAGGGCTGCACATTTGCCGGCTCAAGCCGACCGACCCGCTATCCTATCCGGCGGCAGAGAAAATTTTCCACTTTGGGTGAATGCGACCAGTATTAATTTAATTATGGTCTAGAATACAGTGTCAAACCTAACCAAACCCGGCCCACACCCCAGCTCATGTTGTCAAAGTATTTTTAAAAAGAATATGCCTACAAAATTCCTATAGTTGAAACATCTCTAGATCCCTAGTGATGTTTATGTGTCATCCATACCTTTGTCATTCTTATTATGTAGCCCCACGTACTATTGTGGAGGTTCAATCCCCACATTTTTAGCCCATTTAAGTTTGTGATTGAAAGTTTGTATAGTTATGTTCGCATTTTCAGTTTGTTCAAATAGGATTATTGTTTAGTGATCCAAATCATTAATGAGAAAGGGCCTCACATGATTAGCAATACATAAAAATACTTTTAACTGATTGGAATATTGCACAGTAAAATACTTCGGCTTTTATAAGTTAGCGTTCTATCCCAACTAATGACGAACGTTCTGTCCCAATCTTAACCCGACTCGATTCGGTATATGGGTTCAAGTAAGATTAGAGTTAACCCTTTCGCAAGTAAGGTAGGGTTAGGGTTGAGCTAGCCTAACCCAATCACAACTTAAATCGAAATCCAAACCTTTAAAATATGTTTACAACAGAACCATAACCTAAACCGTGTGCTACCTACAAGCAGTAGCATTATTTATTTATTTATTTTTGAAAGTGAAGCTCTTCACACGCCGCTGTCAACGTCGTGCCAAATCTGAGCCGTGCAAAAGGTGGGCCCAACGACGAAAGATCATCGTTCGGGTCCAATCATCAGGCGGGTCTCACTGCACGGAAACAATAGAAAATCAGACCTGATAAGGGCTTGATTCAGCATACACGTTGGGGCCACCTGATGATTGGAGCGGATTTTTCATCGAAGCCTTGCTTTCCCGCCAATTCCTGGCAGTGAATATTTGTAATGGTTGGATAGATGGCAAAATCGTTGCATAGTTCACATTTGTAAATTGGTGGTGACTCGTCCTCCTCACACGTGACACTCGTGTTTGGATAGTAAGCAAATTGTGGTGGACCATATATCTAAAATCACACTGATCAAGCTATCCTAGCCATCCGATCAAGTGCTTCTGCAAAATGGATGATAAAAATAAAATAATGAGTAGTCCAGATTGAAAGTCGAAAAATCAGAAGGTAATAAGTGTAATTTATGTTTACCACTAGATCCATTATTGTATCCGAGATTTGGACGGTCTAGATGGATGTAAATCTATACGATGTCTATGATTGAAGTGTGGCAACCATTTTCTAGATGGTGGTGAACTATCACAGAGTCTACGCGATAGGTAATGTAAGGTCGGGTTGACTAACCCGCGAGACCACCTGGAACTGTAGTCCTTCTTTCGTTTCAACCGTTCATTTGAAGAAACCATTCCATGTGGGGGCCCACAAGAACCATTCCAATCACGGAACATGTGCAGAGCCTAAGTGCTTGTAATCTCACCGTTCATTTCTTTATTTTTATTTATTTATTTGCAAATAGATAATATATAAAATTTGAAGCCATACCAGCATGTCCACGTTCAACTAACGCGGGGACACGTGCATAATAGGTGGTCCCCACCAAGTAGACGTGATCATACAATCTGGACGGTTAATTGTCGGTTCACCACCAGCGGTTCACGGATGTACACTGTGGATAGGGGTGCAAATATTTTAAACCGTTCATTGTTTTACGTACAGCTGTCCTTCACCAGATGAGTCAACCCGGTTACTTTTAGGTCGAGGTCAGATCGTTTACCCAGTAGGGCCCTCCTGATGGGCGGCTGGGATGTCACCCACGTTGGCAAATGTATCAAAAGCTCGAAACTTGAAATGTTGGGCATGAAAAGAACGGATATGCGCCCACATATTCTTTCCATTAAAAACCGGGATAATCAAACACAGCCACTAGCTATGCCTGAATTATATACAACACCATTTTTCCCAAACAACTTGTAACATTTGGAAAATCTTAGCCATGTAATTTATGGGGCTCATCATATATATCAGTTTTCTTGAAAATAAAAGTATTTCATATATAAATCAGACCACACTAGTGGAAATCAATGGAAGTCCAACGATATGACCGATCATATAGATGTCACCCAAATAATAATTTTACTAGTCCAAAATTTTTACTACGTGTTCAAAATTTTGAGGTCCACAGTTTTAACGGCTTGGATTCATTCATATTATTTCAGGAAGATAGATGCGGCATACAAAATCATGAATGAGTATGTATGGAATTTACTTTGATCATCCACGTTATTAGAGCGAATTCGAGAATAAAACACACGGTATGGTGGTCCCTCCCACTGCTTTTGTTTTTCTCTGGGAATTATTTGATACTCCGCTTCGTGCGGCACTTGATACGCAGTAGCGCAGAAATTTTGCATAAGGCATAGGTTAACGCAAATTGAACCGAGTAAAATGTGGAACTTTTATTGTCGCTTAAGTCAAAGTCTCAAGATCAGATCCATTGATATCCTAACCTTTGATTCGTGGAAACTTATGCTGAAATTGGACCATTGGATACTTTTCATTTGAACCGTCCAATAGTTGTCCATCAATCCGGCACTCTGATAATCGAAATAGCGCAAATTTTTAGGACAAAATACATTAAACTGCAACCCTTGATTTAGACAGTTTAATTTAAATGATTGGTACTTCAAGTATGCAATGTCTAAGTAAATTATAAGTTCATGTGTATCATCCATCACACTCTGTCAGAGTATTAAATTGTTATTCTCTCTTTTTTATTTTATTTTTACCAATTATTTTGCTGGAGAAAAGACATGAGGCCTACTGTGATCTGTCACAATTACTACTACACATGGTGGGCCCCACTGCCGATCAGAACGATCTACGGTGATGTTTACCAACCGGATGGTTGAAACAATAGGGCAATTTTTCTCTTGCTTTCAACCGTTGGTTCAGTTGGAATTTTCGTTTTTTTTTTTTTTTTTGCAGAGTGGTCCAAGAAATGAACGGCTCTCGATGTTTGGTGGGGACAGATGTCCATACCAAGAGGGTCAAATGGCCCACTGTTTAGAAAGGTTTGAATTAGTGGGTGCCACGTGGAAAATCGCACTTGAGGTGTTGTTATTACTCCCATGTGAGACCACATGACATTGCCAAAGGCACTGCTATTTTCACGGCAATCGCTACTGCTGCGTGTCACCCTTTCTTTGGCAAAAATCAGTTCTTTGGTAGGTGCCAGGACTACGGTTATCATAAATGACCCCTTCTCAGAATGCTTTGACGGTCCACCACATGCTTGTCATATCCTGACCGTTCAATTCCTGATGTAGCGTTGGAATCGAACGGCTGAGGTGGTTAAGATTGCCTGATTAGTGAGATTCTTGGGAGCGTGCTCCCAAAATGGGTCCCACATTCTGAACGGTCTGGATCGTGTCACCACCATTTTAACATACTGATTATCTGTAGCCCTTGGCCGAGAAAGTGGAAATTTAAAAAATACGGTTTGCTGCAATATATCCTCGTATGTATAATTATTTTTGCCTTGAGATTGTAGCCGTTGGATTTGTGGTCATGCTTCAATGATACAAATTGTTTATGATGAATGGATGGTGGATGAGCAATGGCCAACAAACAAGATTGGAGAGATCTTAACAGGGCATAGAAAACAACAATTAAGGAATATTTAAATGATCAAAGAGTTGCAACTATCTGATTGAGAGTTTTTAAGTTAGGCATCGTCGTCCACCGTGAGGCCCATCATGTAAACGGTTCGGGTCATCAAATATGACCTGTTACATTCAAGGGCCGTACGTTGTTTGGCTAGCTCTGTGGGCCCCACCATAATGTATGTGTTTTATCCACACCTTCCTATCCATTTTCCCCGCCTATTTTAGGGAATGAGACAAAAAATGAAGGAAATCCAATTCCCATACCTTTATGGCCTGTTTGGCACTATGGATTTGAGGAGAAATGAGGAGAAAGGAGGAGAAAATGGTTGCTTTATTCTGTTTGGCACTATGGATTTGATGAGAAGTGGATTTGACAGGAATCCAGGAGAACTCAAAAAGGCACTTTTAACCCTTTTTTAAATCCTCCAAAAAAAAAAAAGGTGAGATTTGAAGAGAAATCCTTCCCAACGTGGGACCTACGGTAATGTGTCCCTAACTATGAGACCCAGCATGATGTATATTTTCCATCCAACTGGTTGATAAGGTCACAAAGACCTGGAAAAAGGGACCATACAAATTTCAGTTTAATTCAAAACTTTTGTGCATAAAAAAGGTTTCACTCTCCATTTTTTCTTGTTTGATGGTCCACTTTAGATGTGGATTTGCTTTATTTTTTAGATCTTGGCATAAAATGATTTGTAAAAATGGATGAATGGCATGGATTTAAAAATCGAGGCTAATACGGTGAGCATACGATGGGATTAAAATTTACACCGTCCATTCCTTCATGTTTAATTTCTCTCCAAATCTTGATTGCCAAACAGAAAATTTGAAATTGGTAAGAACTGAAATTGATGAGAATTCATATAATGGAATCCACTTCTCCTCACTTCTCCTCAAATCCATGGTGCTAAACGGGCCATTAGAGTTCACCCAAGAGGCTGGGTGAGTTATGCTCAAACAGGAGAAGTGCCTGCTGGAACGATTATTGATCCTATGCCAAAGATAGCTGGAAGCGCACGAGTATGTTACCATGGGAAACTTCACTTACTTGAAATCTCACTTATCAGATTCCATTGTGAAAGAATCGCCCATCATTTTTTTTGAGGAATTGGCCATGATATATCTGATTCATGCATAATATCATGAAAAATGGATATAAATTTTTTTACTACTACTTAGTATTGACAATGGGTCTGAAAAAGTATCTAAAATGGTAAAATTTAAATATTTGCACCCTGTCAAAGTAAGGAACCATGGCATATATGTTAGAACAGATTTCATTTTGAGAGATTTGAAAAAGCACTATCTCGTTGAAAGATGACCACACCACAAGAAAACAGCTTTATTGATCGTCTACCATTAAAAACTTTCTAGGACCCACAGTAATGTTTCTTACCCATCCAACCTGTTGATAAGGTCCCACGGGCTCGGATGAAGATGGAGGTGAAACACAAATACCAGCTTGATGCAAAACTTCTGTCGTCCCCAAAAGGTTTTCAACGGTAGGTGTTCAATCTCTACTGTTTTCAATAGTGTGGTCCACCTAAGATTTGGATCTACCTCGTTTTTTAGACCAACTCCTAAAATGAGCTGGAAAAATAGATGGACGGCTGGGATAAAATACACACATTATGGTGGGTCCCACAGAGCTTTGATATCACCTAGCTGGCTGCTGTTGGGGTCACCAGCCAAACTGCATCCACGCCATAGGCCACGGACCCGACATAGTAAATAAGTAAAACGCCGGATGCATGATGGCAAACCTTTTAATTGTTTCGTGCAATTATGAATCCTACACGCACTCATCCACATGCAGCCACCAGGTGCCAAGAACTGCACTTGCACAAGAAATCCGAGCCGTGGGTTAGGTCAGCCCCACCTAGGTGATCTGGTCAAAAAAAAAAAAAAAAAAATCATACAGGTCCATCGATGATATGGTCTGAAATCGTGCATTGACATGAGCCGCTGGCTTTTCACAATAGTCATGCATGCATATGTGCACAATTTCACGAGTTGATTAGCTTGAGATCTAGCCAGGTTACACATTAAATGGGCGTATGAATAGTAAGTAACTTTTAATAAGCTACTTATGCCATAAGCAGCTTATCTGGTTTCTACTTATTGAGCCCATAAGTATGTTTGACAACCAACATACTTAACCATCAAGAAGTAAAATAAGTATGTTTGCTTCCAACATCATAAGTAATTATCCCTAAGTTGGTTTGGTTCCCCTCACAACAACCATCCATCATAGGGGGCAACCTTTGACGTAGAACATTCATTGTGTGGGCCCCACCTTTGACGTGGGCCGTCTATCATATGGGGCCTATCTTAGATATGGGTCATTCATCATTATAGCCCTACCTTTAATGTGCATCCATTCATTGTGCATGGCCCACCTTTAATGGTGGTCATCCATCAAGTGGGGGCACACCATCAATGTTATTGTCTACCATGTGAGGCCCACCTTCAATATCTAACACCCATCATGTAGAGCCCACCTTTGATGTGGGCCTCACTTCTGATGTGAGCCATCCATGCACGGCACGCCTTGGATATGGGCCACTCATCATTAGGGGCTAACCTTTAATGTGGAGTGTCCATCATGTGGGGCCCACCATTATTAATTGCCTATCATGTGGAGCCCACCTTTGATGTGGACCGTCCATTATGTGGGCCCGACCTTTATTGTGGATTGCCCATCATGCAGGGCTCGCCTCGGATGTGGATCATTCATCATTAGGGGTGGACCTTTGATGTGGATTGTCCATCATGTGGGGCCCAACTTCAATGTCCACTGCTCATCATGTGGAGGCCACCTTTGATTTGGACCGTCCATTATGTAGGCCCAACCTTTGAAGTGGGTCATCCATCATGCCAACCTGCTTTAATTTGGATGTGGGCTTTTTTATCATTATGGGCCAACCTTTAATGTGGACCATCCATATCTGGTCCCACATTAATATGGGGTCATCCATCATATGGGGCCTACCTTTTATGTGGGCCATCTACTGTGTGAGCTCCATCTTCAATGCGGATATTCCATCACATGAGTCCTCCTTTGACATGGACCATGAGAGAGCCTCCTTTGACATGGATAGTAAGCAAGGAGAAGAAAAGTAGTAAGTTTATTTTTATTCTTTTTATAACATGCACCAACACCCTACACACTCACACATCCAATTATGCCACATGGGCAATTGATTTTTGCACCTATTGTTGGAACTCTTGTGAGTCTAACGATGAGCCATGAATGGAGAAAAGTCATTAGTTAAAAGCTAAAAAAAATTTACTTATTAAAGTAAGTAGTTTTCAATATAGAAGTTACTTTTACTATGATGATTACACAACGAGCTTAATTGAAAAAAGTAACTTAATTACTTAATATAAGTTAAAAAGTTACTTATTTGGTGATATCCAAATGGACCCTAACGGGCAATAGATGCATGGTTGCGATCACGTACCACTTAGTGTATATGTTGCATATCCACACAGTCCATCCATTTTGCCAATTCATTTTAGGGCATGAGCCCAAAAAAGTGAAGTAGAGCAAAATCTAAATTGGACTACATCATAGAAAATAATGTAGATAGACAGCCACTGATAAAAACTTGCTTGATTGTGCGATCACATAGGCACAAGGTTAACTTTTATGACAAGTAGATCCCTACTCGTGTCTTTCCTGCTAGCCTAGCTGGAAGACGCCTAGGCATTTCAATAGCAAGTCTCAGGTTCAACTATTGAAGAGACACATTAACCTTGCTGGTGGGTGTAGGTTTCAGTACCTATTGTGGTGTGTGTTAGGATACAAGCGAATAATCCACTATGAATCAAAAGTTACAAGAGTATGAAGAAAACTTAGTCGGATCTAAGTCACCCTGAGAGAAAATCCAAGCTTTCAAAGCTATTTCTCTCACCATAGAACTCTATCTTTCACTCTTTCAACCCCAACGCATCTAGGATGCCTAATTCATGTATTACACACCTTAAATAAGAAGAAACCATAATTAGAAACAAACCCGCGCAAAAACTATGCCACCAACTTCGCAGTCCTTGCACGGTAGGGCGCCTGGGTTGAACCCGTTGGGCACCCGACAGATAAGAAATTCATCCAAAGAGTTCCAGCATAAATCTAGTCTAATATCGAGCGCCCAGCCAGTCATCGAGCGCCCGACAACAGTGGCTGAGCCCCCTACAACCCAAAAAATAAATCAGCAATTCAGGTTCCAGAAGACTACCCAGGTGACCTTAGGCACTTAGTCTTAACCCGTCGGGCACCCGACACCCCCTGGTGTCCAAGATTGAAGACAAAACCCCAATAATCTCCACTATGACTTTAATTTGCAATCGCTCCACTACTTCAAAGCTCCATTCTTCATTTCTTTCATAATTCCATCACTTCTCGTACCTCATCGACTCATTCCCGCACCTTTACAACCCGCTCCCTCATGTGGCTCTTGTGCATACGCCACACACAAGCAATCGTGGATCCCACGGCCGATTCTGCAACTCCACCGTAAGAAGTGCTCCCGATCACTTTATAAAGATGACCACATCTATGTGCCTTCACTAACACGAGTGCCCCTTTCATCACTTTACAATACCGATCACGGTCGATGAACCAGCACCCAGTCGCCTCGAGTGCACTAAATGAGATCGCATTCTTCTTCATTATAGGGACATGCTTTAGACCTTTTAGGATTCGTTCGACCCGATTGAACATCCTAATGCACACCGAACCAATACCCACCACCTTACGGGCGTATCCATTGCCCAAAAATATTGATCCATCATCATACGCTTTGTATGTCATGAATGAACTCCGGTCAGGATATACATGACATGATACACTTGAATCCACGAGCTACTCTCCACCGAGAGACCCTTTGCAGGATATAGTAAATCCATCACAAACATCATATTCATCCTTCATGGATTTCGCGGTATTAGTTCTCTTAGAAGAATCTCTTAACTTCTCTTCCTTTGCCTTGGGATTTATACAATCCCTCTTTACATGCCCTTCTCCCTCACAATTCCACCGTCTCACCTTGTTATTCTCATTGCCCTTGGATTTAGATTTCGATCGAGAAGAACCCCCATTTCGCGGTATTAGCCTCCTTAGAAGAATATCTTAACTTCTCTTGTTTTGCCTTGGGATTTATACAATCCCTCTTTACATGCCCTTCTCCTTCACAATTCCACCATCTCACCTTGTTATTCCCATTGCCCTTGGATTTAGATTTCGATCGAGAAGAACCCCCATTCCGCTTTGAATTCCTTCCCTCATAACTAGTGCCTAGTCCGTAGAAGGACCCACTCCACCACTTCTCTTTCTCATCGCCTCATGTATGGACTGGACACTAATTCAAGGAAGGGACAGACCCAAAATATGAAAGCAACAACAGAAAAATGAGTTGAACGGTCAAAGTGCAAGAATTGGACTCAGGGAGCTGGATTGGGAAGAAACGCAGTGTATGAGCCAGAGTGCAGCTATATGAGTCAGAGTGTAGCTGTATGACACAGATGAAATTGAGGGCCAAAATTGCATTTCTACAGCTGGAATATTGGGTGAAAAATAACAAGCAATCTGGATTGGGAGGAAACGTAGTGTATGAGTCAGAGTGCAGTTGTACAGAGAAAAAGCTAGAAAAATCGACCCTGAAAAATTGACTTTTTACCAGAGTTGAATTTGGAGCTGATTTTCGCACAGTTGGTAAAGCACGTCAAATAACAACAGCATGTCAATTTTTATGCGAATCTAAGGTTTATGGAAGGAGAAATCAACGAAACAGCGATTCGAGCCTAGTTATGAAAATCAAGATATGCGTGAACAGTGTAAATCACACGTGTGAACAGCCAAAGTTTGCGGTCATTTGTCTGGGCATTGCACATCAATTTTTAGAGACCTGTTTTGGACGATCTGAGACGTCTATATCGTAAAGGACATGATTTTAGGGCACGGGACCAAATTTCACTAGAAATGGATATTCTGGTGAGCCGCGAGAGAGAAAATGTATAGACATGTTTGGGATATTTTTAAAGGTTGTGATTATCTATGGTTCAAACCAATGATCTATTTAGGCATGTTCAAAGTGGGGAACAAAATGGGAGGCTTAGATCTCATGCAAGACTGCTACAAATAGAAGAGAAAAAATAATAATAATAATAAAAATAAAAAATACCAGCAACGTATTTTGCTGGAGATCTGTTGAAGCAACGGACGAACACTTCTTTGGCAGAGTTCTTTGCTGAGATGTTTTTTTATGAGGAGTATTTTTAAATTTTTTTTACTTTTTCTTGAGTTTAAGCACTTAACGTTGATGTTAATGGAGACTATTTTTCATACTCTTCTTTATCATTTTATTTTCTGTCATAAGTAACTAGATTTTATTTAAAGCTATGTAATCTAGCTTATTTCAATTGAGTGCAACAATTTCATGGATTCCATTCGTAGAGATCACTCTATGTTGCTTGAGATCTATGATTGCTTTAGGGCTTTATCTAGTATGTTTATGCATCCTAGATCTTCATACATAGATCTAATCTCCATAATCACTTAGATGGGCACAATTATTAGCCTGTTACATTGATGTACAAATTCTCTTAAGGATTTTCCGTTGCACAATTACTGACGCCTAACAATTTGGTTTAACGGTGCATATGTAGTGGGATCTCTCATTTCTATTGAATTTTTCTTAAGTAAGTTTGAAGGATAAACCTTCCAGTCGAATAGAACAAAGAGTTCTAATCTGATTGTATTTATTGTAATTGCATTCAAAATGAATAGTTAGATTACATAGCTGCCTTTTATTTATTTGATTTTCCTAATTTATTTACTCTCATCACATCTTAAAAATCACTCCACTCTTATTAGGGTTAGTTTTTCTCTTAGATCTCATTCTCTTTCCTAGCTAGTGGATTTAGCTTTACATAAACAGTTCGCCGTTGTGGATTTGATCCTGGACTTACCTGGAATTATTACAATGCGATCTCTTGCACTTGGAAATAGATTCTGCTACATCAGTAGAAAACAAGCAACGTTGTACAAGACCTCTTCCGTTAGGCACAACTGGATTGAAACATTGGTTCTTTCATCCAACTTCTTCCAGTCTTCTTCTTTCATAGCCTCAGGTCGTTTTCCAAGGAGTGTGTTAGAACTAGGAAAATGATGAACTGCGCAAGGACACATTTTTCTTGAAATGTGGTGTTTTGTTGCTCTGGGGTTCTGAATAACAGAAACATTCATAGACAATCACAAGCATTCATAAAAGTACACAAGGAGAGATATCGCAAGGCGAATTTTATTCCAGAGATCCTGAGATCTTGTACATTCCAGGCCGTGGTCTGGCATGAGCCCTTAATTACATCGAATGATCGATGACCCTTGATTAAAAGGCAAAAGACTAGTCAGCAGGGACTATGGTCTGAGAGTTTGTGGTCATAGAGACCTGTATTTGTTTTGTTATGGACCGAACCATCTTTGTATTAGTCAGATGTCTATGTCCCATGTTTTGGCCGAAGATCCGGGCTGAGACTATCAGGGTTTATGACTGAGAAGGACGACTCTGGGCCTGCGCCTGTCAATGTATGGACAGGTGACCTCGGGAAGTCCACTCTGCAGTTGTGTATACCTGCGTAGCCCAACCGAAGGATGTTGTTTTTAATGGGTAGGGCATCGACTGTTGTGTTGTGGCAGTTCATAACAATTATTTTGTAGTGAATTGAAACTCTTTAGTATGGTTTATCGTAATAACCATAGTCCCGTTTGTCTAGCTTTCGACTCAAATCGGATCACATATTTACAGTAAGTATAAATGATGACATGTTTGCATAGTTCTGGATGTTGGCGGCGCCTCTTTCAAGAAGTCGTTTCGTTCATCATGTCGAATCAGATTGAACTTTGAAGATGCGCAATTCTGCTCACTTAGAAATCCTGAAACATCCATTTGACCATTCCATTGCGTCCGGAACGCTCGAAATACCCAAAATAGGCTCAAGTGGCACTTGAAAACACTTAAAATTGAGTCCGGTGCACCCATGAACATGTTCGGGAATTGGCTGATTTTTTGGGTGCGTGGGACATAATTTATGGGTGCGTGGGAGTCCAACGTACCTTGAAAATACATGTCTGAATTATGTTGATTTTACGGATGCGTGGGGTAATTTTCGGGTGCGTTGGGGTCCAATGCACCCTGAAAATACAAATCCGCTTTTTATTGAATTTTCGGGTGTGTCAAGCTATTTTCGGGTGCGTAGGAGTCCAATGCACCCTGAAAATACAAGTCTGCTTTTTGTTGAATTTTTGGATGCGTCGAGCTATTTTCAGGTGCGTGGGAGTCCAATGCACCCTAAAAATACATATCTGAATTATGTTGAATTTTCGGGTGCATCAAGCTATTTTCGGGTGCGTGCTCACACTTATGATTTTTTATAATCCGGACCTGCGGTGGTGTTGGTCAGAGTGACCTTCCGGTGGAAGATGCCAGTAATCGGAAAAGAATTCCGGTCACCGGAAAAGTTTTCCGGCTGTCGAAAAGGGATTGCGGCGAGGGTTTCCGGCGACAAATCCCAGATACTCAAGGGATAATAGCTCTCTCTCTCTCTCTCTCTCTTAATCTGTCCCAATCTGTCTAAATGAACAGTAGGAGGGGTATTTATACCCGAAAATACCGGACAGTGACCAATGAGGGCCTGCCACGTACGGCGCATCCCATAAAGTCTTTGACGCACCCCCAAATAGGCACGTGGGAGCTCCGACGCACCCAGAAATGATATTTTGAAAAGTGCTGATTTTATGGGTGCGTCGAGCTATTTTTGGGTGCGTTGGAGTCCAATGCATCCAAAAAATACCATGCTGGTTTTGGTGATTTTACGGGTGCGTTGGGCTATTTTAGGGTGCGTTGGGGTCCAATGCACCCTGAAATTGCAGTTCCGTATTTTCTGATTTTGTGGACGCGTTGAAGGTATTTTTAGGGTGCGTCAAGCCATTTTTTGGATGCGTCAGAGGTGAAATACATCCTAAACCACTTGTCGAATTTTCATGAATTTAAGGGTGCGTCAGGCTGAATAAATGGGTGCGCTTGACGTACCCGTGTCTTGCAAAATTGGGTTTTGCGAAACGGAGGGCTTGTGGGGCCCGTTTCTCGGCGAATCGCCATGCACTGCTTATCATAATTCATGAAGGATGCCTCTGCTTGATTCTGGTCGGTTTTGATCACGGTGATCCGTGGGGTCCACCGGAGAAAATGGCTAAGTACTGGATCCTTTGTAAATCTGGGTATTTGGGTGCGTCGGGTAGTATTTTGTGGAATTTTCTCGAAGCACGTGCCCAGCTGATTTATTTTAGAGGGTACTGACTTTTGGGACCCCAACAGATGCCCCTCCGGTGCGTTGCGATGGACTTATAACCGTTCATCACGACGCATCGGATTCCCGGGTCCACACTATAAATAGGTAAGATAGCTTGATTTCACTTCATTCTGCGTTTTTCACTGTTCATTTGCTCTGCCGTCGACGCACCCAAATATTCGCCAACGCACCCATTTAATATCGCCAGCGCACCCAAAAAAGGTCTAGCGCATCCTTAAATTTCAAATATTTGGATTTTTGGGGTGCGTCAAGCGTGACGCACCCAGCTAATGACTTGGTGGAATTCTCATGTTTAAGGGTGCGTTGCGCTCAGCGCACCCAAGTATTCGGATTTGGCAGAATTTTGAGATTTTTAAGGGTGCGTTGCTCTCAACACATCCAAGTATTCGAACTTGGTAGAATTTCAAGATTTTTAAGGGTGCGTTGGGTCCGGCGCACCCCTCGTCACAAGTTGATGAAACCCTTAAACTTTTAAGGGTGCGTCACGCTTGACGCACCCAAATATTTGTGATTGGTGAAAATGACTGAGTTTCGAGGTGCGTTGGGCGTGACGCACCTAAGTATTGAACTTAGGCCTATCATAATTTTTTTAGGGTGTTGGGTCCGGCGCACCCAGATATTCAGTCAAGACACTTTGGGCATTTTGGGGTGCGTTGGGTCTGGCGCACCCAGATATTCAGTCAAGACACTTTGGGCATTTTGGGGTGCGTTGGGTCTGGCGCACCCAGATATTCATCCTTGTATTTTTTGCAAAATTTGGATTATTTTAGGGGTGCGTTGGGTCTGGCGCACCCAGTTTTCAAGACTTAGAATTTTCTTGTTTCTGGGGCTCCTCCATGTGTAGATCTAGCCCAGCACTGCCTACCATATCCACATTTTGGGTGGACACGGTTATTCCCGTGGTGACAGGGATCATTTCTTTAAAGGATATGGGGCCCCACACTTCCGTCATAAATTTCCATGTGCATTCATTGTTATCCGGAAGCTGTGTCGGGTCTCATATACTTTAAGTCTTGGGCTATGCCTGACCAAAAAATGACATTTTCTGGGAACTATCATGATTAATTTAGATAGGGTTTAGATGTACCTGCGGATGCCTCCATTGACTTTAGATCTGATGTAAATAATCTTCATACGCTTCCTCTCTTTACTCCTTTTGTCGAATTGCCGCGGTTCTCAAATCGGATTGTTAGTCTTTCCAGCAGACAATGGTTGCGACTCGTGCCTCCTTACGCACAGCTCGTGACTGCTTGCAACGGCTCTTTGACTCCCTGGGTCGTTTGGAAGCTTGGTCATCCCTTCATTCTCAATATGATGAGGTGTCTGAGGCTTTATCCAGACTCGGTGCAGATTCTTGTTCCATACTACAGGCTATCCGGAATGTTTCACTTATGGCCTCCACTTTTGAGGAGCATAGGGAAGCCATTCTTGGTTTCATTGGTGACTCCTCGTTCTCAGAAGAGCTGGCGCTTCTTGAGGCGGCGGAGCCTCCCTTGGCTGATTCTTTCTTGGCCTTATGGGGTCAGCTTAACTCTCTAAAGAGGGAGAAAAGGGCGAAAAAACGATTCCTGGCTTAGGCTGTCCCACTGGCGGAGGCCGAGTTTCTGGATCATCGCGCCAGCATTTGGAGAAGGATCAGAGAGGCGTTGAGTGAATATGACGATCTGGCGATCGATGTCTCCATAATGAGGAACTGGGCCAATGCTGAGTACGTGCACTTCGACCTCGTGCAGCAGTGCATCTCCCATCTAATGGACCTGACTTCTAAGGAAGCGCGGGTCCAAGCGAAGGTGGACGAATTGAAGGCTCGGCTTCTTCCTCTGCTGCAAGATTGAGATCATTTTCTGTTCGCGAGAAGGGGATCTCGCAAATTTTGTGTTGTCTTATGACAAATTCTAACTTTAACATTTGAACAATTGACATGACAGTCCGAACATTTTGGGCCTATTTCAGTTAATGGATGATGATTATGTTGTTTTCTCTTTCTTTTATCCGTCCTTGTTTGTATGTAACGGTGATGTCGTGGTTGTGAATGCTGTCGTGCTATTTCCTTCTTTGCTAGTTCGAATATATTTTACTATGACCTTGATTCGCTTATCGGTGCTCATGTCGTCTTTGCATACTACTTTGCATCCTCTTGAACTTTGAGAGTGTTGATTTCTTTTGTGCATTTGCTTTGAGCTATACCTAAGCTTTCCGTATGCCGTTGCAGATTGTGATGGCTAGCGACCCTTCTGAGGCTGGTCCTTCAGGTCCTCCATTGACTCCTTCAAAGCGCAAGCGGGCGGTTTTGAGGAACGTTGTTCTCCCGTCCGATCAGAATCCCCAATGGTTTCTGCCCCCGGAAACTTTTAATTTCTATGAACGTATACTAACGTTGCCCAAGGACATGCAAAAGAAAATTCTCTGTGACCGGGTTGTACCACCTCCTCCAGACAGGGGTACACAGGAACAGTGGGACTCCTGGTTTGCTCCTTTGCGGGGCTTTCGAAGTGACGGGACGACAGGTTCCGAAGAAGGGGAGGCGAGCCCGTTGGCCCCCGCCCAATCTGCTAGACGCGGTCGCCCAAAGAGGGCTGGCAAGGGCGCGAAACAAGTGTACCTGGAGAAATAGACCAGGTCCAAATCTGACAAAATGAAGATTGTTTGGTCAACCGTAAAGTTAGTCACTTCTCCTCTCGCCATCCAGAACCCTTATACACGAGGGTATATTAGATCCACTAGGAGTTTCCAGCGGCATCGCTCTCTTCCCAGTATCGAGCCCGGGGACGTGTGCCGCGCAAACTTGTTTTTTAGCGTGGAGACGTGGACATCTATTCCTGGGCCTTTTCTCAACTGTTCCCTGTCTGAGAATGGCAGGCGTCAAGCTGTCTTGGACCCAAAGCTTATGATATTTTTAGAGCCGAATCAGAACCCCCATCGGCCTTTCCCAACACATTATTTTGAAACTCTTCGGCAAAGATTTCATCATCTGGGCGACACAGAGATCTGGTTATCGGGTGCCTTCCGGACCCACGGTCACTTGATTGCTCATCCCGGGTATGAGGCATGGGCGAACCGGATATTGGAATGCCATAAGGAGACCTTGAAGGCGGTGGGCCTCTTTAAGGCTATTGCAGCCACCTCGAGTTACTTCTGCCGCGAACCGTGGGTTTACAAGGGGTTCTTGAATCACTGGTGCTCTATCACCAACACATTTCATTTGCCATATGGAGAAATGAGCATCTCGCTATGGGACCTAAACCGCATCGCTGGTCTCCCGATCCGCGGGAGGATATATGATGAGTGGGTTCCTAGTGATGAGGAGCTGTCTCGGAAGAAAAAGGGGGTGAACGAAGGCTTATTCTCCCCGGCTTGTTATGAGTTATTTGCGGAGCTTCCGCAATTCTGGGCTTTCAAGGATAAACTTCCCTTCGAAGACTGGCTGGTCTATTTCAGCCATGGCTTAGAGTAAGCACTTAATTGCGAGTTGTATGTCATTGTTTCGTCTTTCTCTCTACCATTAATACTTTGTCTTCTTCATTTCAGTTTGGATTATGCGGCTTATGACGAAGACTGCGATGACAAGGCCTTTTTGGAGGATCGAATGAAAGAAAATTTCCCCCGTCCAAACAAACTATCTCCGACCTGTGAGCTCGCCGGCTTCCTAGCCTACTGGTTGAGCTGCGTGGTCTTACCGAGCTCGAAGCAGGCTGATAGTGTGAGGGTGTCCTGTTTCGCTGTCGCAGGGGCCTTGGCGAATGGCCACCGTTATGCAATAGCTCCCGCCGTATTATGTTCTCTCTATCAGGCTTTCGGTTATGTTATTAGCAACAAGGACCGGGCTGCCTTCGGCATGAATTCGACTTATTGTGGATGGCACTTCTTATCCGGATGGCTCGGGGTGTATTTTCCTTGGGTGTATGGTATTGAGTCTGGAGATTATATTCAGCGAGGGGTGGTCCCGTTGTACTTTTTTCAAAAACGGAAGATGGTGGGGTAAAATTTGAACACCGTTAGGGAGAGGATTGCTAAATACGACGATATCCACTTTTTCCATTTCTCGGGCACCCGGAGCAAAGATTCCATATTGTGCACGGATGATGAGAGTATAGACCATAACGAACGCTCATTTCTGATAGCTATCCGCCCATCCTCGCTTCCTCTTCGTGAGGGACTGGAGTTCTGGAGAGAGTCGTACTACCCCAACCGTTTTGCTCGTCAATTTGGATATGATCAAGGAGTACCTGCCACATTGGAACCGGTGACTCGTGAGCAGCGAGCATATGGCATTGGGCCTATCCATTGGAAATGGATGTGGCGGCAGCTTCTATTGACTGGGACTGGTTGCTCTTTTGCTATCCCTGGGACGGGGAGTATCACTGGTGCATCTTTCGGGTGGATGAGATGGTGGGTTCATCAATATACGTTGATTCGGAATGGTCATCATGTGACTGATCCCGTCTTTGTTACGCCTCCGATTGTTAGCCCAGCTCCTGCCAACGGATTGGGGTACGTGGCGGAGCATCTTCACCAGCCTGCTGTACCGGGTACTCTGAGACTAATGACTTCGATGAATGTGGTAATTGATCACGAGAAGCCCGAGCACACCCTGGAAGGTTGGGTTGCTTATGGGGAAAGAAACATCGTGCAGGCCGGCCCCGAGTTCCCGTCTCTCGGGCCCATCGATGAGGTGCATCAAGGAGATGATATTCCCAGGGACAATGATGACCAAAATGATGGGGACGGTGATGATGATAATGGCAGTGGGGGAGGTGATGATGGCGGTGCTGGTGGTGGTGATGACGACGGCGATGACGGTGGCGATGATGAGACGCCACTTGAGCGGACTGGTCCTCGGGTGAAGACTGCTCATCGTATTTCGGTGGTCGATGGAGGGAAGAATATTGCCAAGATGCGTAAGCAGTACGATGAAGAGAGATTACAGAAACAACTTTCTGAGGCCGCCGGTGGCACTCCGCCCGGTGACGTGGGTGTAGCTAGGGAAGAGGGTGAGCTGAGTCTTCAGGAGAATTTAAGCGGCGATCGTCATACTGGAGGAGGCGATGACGATGAACCGATGTATGACCAGCCTGTCCCTGAGGCGGATGTTGGAGCGATTTTCATGGAATTGGACGACGAGGCACCCGATGACACTATTCTCATCTCTGATATCCCCATAGTTGAACCTGCAGAGGACCAGGGCCTCGCTCATGAAATGACGACTGCTGCCGTTGCGGAGGTTACACCTCCCCTGACCCTTTCCCGTGTTGAAGATATTGAGTTCTGGGATGTTGATTTAGCTTCTCGAGGCGCTCCGATTTCTGTCGCTGGGTCGAGTGTACTTGAACCTACCTTGGAAGTATCTCCGACTGTTGAACCTCCATCCGCTGAGCCTATTGTGGAAGTTATTCCCCTTGTTGGACCGTCATCTGGTGAACCTATCAGGGAGGCTTCCCATAGTGTTGAGGTTTCTGGTATAGGAACAAGTGTATCGGAATGTACTGTGCAAACCCCTCCTATTGTTGTACCGTCGTCAGTGGAACCCGCTGTGGAACCCCTTCTTGTTACCATGCCAGCATCTGACACCAGCGTTCCTGAGGTCGTAGTGCTATCCTCTCCGAAGCTACCTGAGCCGTTGACTGAGGGGATCGCTGAACTTGCCCCAGCATTGCCTACGCACACTGCCTCGGCTGACGCGCCTGCCGTTGACGTTCTTGAAGCCACTGGTATATTATTTGTCTTCACCATTTCGACTATCTTTTTTTTTTCCCTTACTGAGGCCTCTTTTTACTAACTTTACCATTTCTTTTATCAGTGACCACTCCCGTTCATGCTTTGGTCCCTGTTGCCTTGCCCGAGGCATTCATTTCTTCTCTCCGAGGGCTGTCAAAGGTGAAGGTGGACCTTTTGAAGAGTCTTCTAATGAACATCACCGCTTCTCTGAAGAATATGGATGAATGGTCCATCTTGGATGAGGGGCTGCAGGCGCTTGAATGTAATGTTGCGTGGCTCGGGATTGACGTCTCTTTAATGATCAACCATATAGTCCTGTTCAGGGAAGGCATGGTACAACTCAACGAGGCGAGACATTTCAGAGTCGATCCTTCTATTGAAGAGAGGCGCGGTCATTTGCAGTCCCTCCTGCCAAAGCTTGAGTTGTGCGAGGCAGATGTAACCGCGATGAGGCGCGATTGGCAAGATGCCGCCGTTGGGCATCAGGGAGCCACAGATCTGCTGGCGGAGATAGATGATGAGATAGCACGGTTGCAAGCTGAACGCTCCGTTGTTCATCTCAATCTCTCAAAATTTGGCAATCAAAAGGCTCGTCCGCAATTATCTATCGAAAAGTGCGAGGCCGAACGTAACGCTATACGAAATCAGGTTGAAGAACTGAGAGAGTCCCTTCAAAGCGTCCCTGATCCTGCACAGGTCTTAGCCGCGGCGGAGGCAACACAGAGGGCGACCCAGGAGTCTGTAATTCATTTGCTAGAACAATGTTTAAGAAATCTGAACAGTTAGGCTCTATAATTGTTTTATTCTGTAATTTTGCGGAGATATGTTGTGACAGTAATGTTGTAATGATATGTATACTATTCACATGATCGTGCTTATATGTTTTATCCACTTGATATTTCTTTCATTTGCGTTTAGATTCGAATATAACGTAGGTTATTTTGGAAGGAATGTCCCCCTGTCAGGACTCAAACCTATATTGATGCGGAATGGGTGTGCCCGAGCCTTGACTTTAAGGTCCATCTTTTCATTCCGATTCTCGACAACTTTGGATAGGACGAGGTAACGATGCCTGATATGTCTCGGGTTTCAATAATTCTCCTGATACCTGTGTACACACACGGAATAAAGGATTAGTATCTGTAATTGTAAGCATTGATCATCGTATGGTGTCATTTCTCTTGATATTTGTCTATTACACTTTCCCTCTAACGGGGTGTTTACAAATCACAACAGTATTCTATGTCAAGTATAATATCTTTTCAAGAATTGTCCATTCACCAACGAGCTGATGCCTTGCTCCTTGCAATCGATCACTCGATACGCTCCATTGGAGTATATACTTCATCGACGATGCACACTGGGTCCCACTTCGGGTCGAATTTACTTTTCGGGCCTTGAGCCAGCACCGGGCGTTTCATCATTAGTACCAGATCGCCTCTTTTGAATGACCTGCCGCGGACTTGTTTGTCATATGAGGCTGAGATCTGTTTCTGATACATTTCGAGCCTTTGCTGGGCGACCAGTCTCTTTTCATCCAGATCATCTAGCTCGGTCATTCTGATCTCAGCATTGCGTTCGGTTGTCAAGGAATAACGAAGCGCAAGCCGTAACGACTCAACCTGTATCTCCATCGGGACCACCGCCTCCGTACCGTACACCAACGAGTAGGGTGTAGCTCGCGTGGTTATGCGGTGTGTGGTTCGATATGCCCACAATGCTTCGGGCAGCCGTCTGTCCCAGTCCTTCTTATTTTCTGCCACTGTCTTTTTCAGAATCTTCACGACAGTCTTATTGAATGCCTCAGCCAACCCATTCACAGGGGGGTAATAAGGTGATGAATAACAATGCTTGATCTTGAACTTTGCGCATAGCTTATCAATAGTAGCGTTCTTGAAGGGTGTTCCGTTGTCCGTGGTGATTTTCTCGGGAATACCATGTCGGTACAATATGGTGTGGCGGATGAAACTTTCAACATGTTTTGCCTTCACGCTCCTAAGCGCGACTGCCTCGGTCCACTTGGAAAAGTAATCCGTCGCGGCTAAGATGTATTGGTGTCCCTGGGAAGAGGGCGGGCTGATCGGCCCGATCACGTTCATGCCCCAGGCTGCGAAAGGCCAGGACATCACTGACTGATGCAATTCTTCTGGTGGCGAGTGTATGATATCTGCATGGATTTGGCACTGATGACATTTCTTGACAAATTCTATTGCATCTTTCGCCATTGTGGGCCAATAATATCCCATGTGTCGGACACGGTAATGTAAGTTCCTGCCTCCTTGGTGGGCACCGCATTCTCCTCCGTGGGCTTCCTTCAATGTGGCGTATGCTTCCTTCTGGTCCAAGCAGCGTAGCAACACTCCCTCATACGAGCGCTTGTAAAGGACGTCATTCCGTAATATAAACGATCCAGCGCGTCTCCTAACCTGTGTGCGCATCTTGAGCTCTTCTGGTAAGAACACATACTTCAAGTAATCGATGAATGGTCTTTTCCAGTCATTATCTTCTGTGATCTCGAAGCAACAGATGGGGTTTACGCTTGCTTCGCCACCACGCAGTACGGCTGTCGGTAGGATCCTTCTTTCTTCGATCGTTACCTGAAGTGGGCTGCCTCCGGGGTTAGCCAGAGCAGCGGCTAGGCTAGCCAATGCATCGGCCTGTACATTTTCCTGTCTTGGTATATGTGAAATGCTGCTGTCACGAAACTGGTTGAACAGTGATTGCGCTTGGCGGCAGAAAGGTGACAACTCAGGTTTGCGGACCTCATATTCTGTAGTCAACTGTCCGATGACTAGTCTGGAGTCGCCATAGATCTGTATTGCCTTGATTCGCATCTCTAATGCGAGCCGTAGCCCAATGATGAGGGCTTGATACTCTGCTTCGTTGTTGGTGCAGGCCGGCACGATTGTAAACGAGTAGGGCAGCAAATCTCCCTGTGGGCTGATAAATATAACCCCCGCTCCTGCCCCTGTCGACCTGGATGCTCCGTCAAAGTACATTTTCCATAGCCGTGGTCTTTCGATCATCATAACCGGGTCGTTTGGGAGGTCACATTCCATTTCTTCGCTGCTCGGGACTGGATGCGCGGCGAGAAAATCTGCGATCGCTTGTCCTTTAATAGCCCGGGCTGGGACGTATGTGATGTCGAACTCGGAGAGGAGAAGGGCCCATTTAGCTAAACGTCCAGACAGCATAGGCCGGTTCATAAGGAACTTGATCGGATCCGCCTTGGATATCAACGTTATTTGGTGCGAGAGGCAGTAATGCCTCAGCTTCTTTACAGAAAAATGAGAGCGAGACATATCTTTTCAATTGCTGAATAGTTGAATTCGACCCCTACCAGTGTGCGGCTTAAGTAATACAGTGCATTCTCCTTCTCTTCTTCGTTCTTCTCCGCCAGGAGAGCCCCCAGTGAGTTATCACCTACTGTGATGTACAGAATCAGTGGCTTTCCTTTGATTGGGGCGGCAAGGATTGGCGAATTCCCGGGCATTTCTTTTAGAGAGTCGAAGGCTTTCTGACAGGCGTCGTCCCATTCAAACTTAACATCTTTCTTGTTGAGGTGGGAGAACGGTTGACAACGACCAGCCAAGTTCGAGATGAATCTCCTCAGATATCCTACGCGGCCTTGAAAACTCTTCAACTGCTTCAGGTTCTTCGGAGGCGGCATTTCTATGATGGCCTTGATCTTTACGGGATCGATTTCTATGCCCCTGTGTCTGACCACGAAGCCTAGAAATTTGCCAGACGCGACTCCGAACGCGCATTTTAGTGGATTCATACGAAGACTTTTCTTGCGCAACCATTAGAACACTTACCTTAGGTGCTCTCTGTGCTGCTCGTGATTGGCCGACCTTACGACCAGGTCATCTACATAGCATTCGACGTGTTTATGTATCATATCCTGAAATATAACGTACATTGCGCGCTGGTATGTTGCCCCTGCGTTCTTTAATCCGAAGGGCATTACACGATAACAGTAGATGCCGAGGGTTGTACGGAAGGCCGTAGCTTCTTCATCTTCCGGGGCCATGCGAATCTGATTGTATCCCGAGTACCCGTCCATGAAGGACATTACTGCGCATCCCGTTGTGCTGTCAATCAATAATTCTGGAATTGGCAAAGGAAAATCATCTTTCGGGCAGGCTTCATTAAGATTCCGGAAGTCAACGCAAACTCGGATCTGTTCGCTCTTCTTCTTGACTGGCACAATGTTTGAAATCCATCGGGGGTACTTCACCTCTCGAACGAATCCAGCCTGAATTAGTTTTTTGATTTCTTCTTCAATCTTAGGTACAACATCAGGATGGAACCGTCGTTGCGGCTGCTTCACTGGCTTCTTCTCTTTCATGATGCTTAGCTTGTGCATGGCGATTGCCGGACTGAGCCCGGGCATTTCTGAGTATGTCCAGGCAAAGATGTCTTTATTCTCCTTTAATAATTTTATGTATTTCTCTCTTTCATTTTCTGGGACGTTCTTGCTCAAATATGTATTCCTGGGTTCTTCAATGGTGCCCAAATTCACCTCTTCGAGTTCATCAATTGTTGGTTGTCCACCGTCTTCTAGTTGCACGGGTGCGACACTTGGCTGGATTATGTCGATAGAATCTTGCGACTGGATTCCTTCTACCGGGACAATGGTTACCATGTTTACGCTCGCCTTCGCTCCTAGACCTTCTCCGTTCCTGTATACTTGCTTATATTCTTCGAATGGAGCTAGCAGTCTTTTCTTTGTGTCTGAGCCTTGACTGGAGAATCCCATATTCCTCATAATCTTCCGGCTGGCTTTGCTATATCTCTTCTCTTCTATTGGTCGAGATTGGGCAGACCCTCTTCCTTCTTCTTTCCCTTCTGATGGTACTGGCTGGCTTGGCCCTGAGTGGAACTTGATATCTTTCTGGGTGGCATCTCTTGACGGCACGATGAATTGGCTTGGAGCTTTTGGAAATGGCTTGGTTCTTCCTATCTTGGGTATAGGCATATTGAAGCTGGATTTGAGTACACTCATGTGTTGATCTAAAATTAGTTTTAACACGGACTGCCCCGGCTGACGCAGATGCTGTGGTACCACATAGAATTTCTTCGTGATCGGCTGAGGTTGGTTTTTCTGCTGACATTGGGATCTTCCCTGAGTGATGAGCTGAGGTTTACCTTCCTGTACACACTTCTCAACTCGAGGTTCTGCCTCTTGTCCTTTCTTCTTTATGTCAGACTTTTTGCTGGTTTTATTGCTTTCGGACGGGTCATAATATTTCGCATCAGCCAAAAACGACTCAGCTATCGTGTATGGCTTCGGATCTGCTGTTATCCTGTATTGGACACCATCTCTGTTATATTTGAAACACTGGTGATATGTCGAAGGGATTATCCGATTCTGATGGAGCCAGGGCCTTCCTAAAAGGAGGTTGTATTTTGTCACCGCATCGATCACCTGACACGTTACTTTCGTCATCAATTCTTCGATTTCTAACATCACCGTGATTGATCCCAGTGTGCGTTGACTGTCTTGATTGAACCCTTGAATCATCATGAGGCTCGGGCGTAGTGTCGATTGCCTATACCCCAGCTTCTGTAATGTCTTCAATGGCATAATATTCACGGCAGACCCGTCGTCCAACATGCACCTCTTGATCTCGGTGTCCCTGATTGTGCCTGTGACCATTAACGGACGGTTGTGGTCTATTAATTCGATCGTGCGGTCTTCTTCTGAAAAAGTGATTGTTGAAGGATGATCGACATGCATGACTTGTATTACTGGCGTATACCCCTCCCAAAATTTGTCTGTATTATTCATTTCTTCTTCTATCTCTATCATCATGATTTCCCTGGCTTCACTGTCAAGTAAGGCATTGATTAACATTTCTCTGTACACTTTCGAGAGACATAAAGCATCGTATATACTTAGCCGGGCGGGAACCTTTCGTAAGTGCGCCACAACATCATATACTACTGGTCTCGGGCTTGGCTGACTAGTCGTGGCTTCGCCAACTTTCTCTTTCAGCTTTTGCACGTGAGGTCTCCCTTGCGGCCTGTCGTGGACACCATCTTCTTGCATTGGGTCATCTGGTCTCGGAGGGGTACGGTCAGCATTTGCCTTCCTGATCGTAAGATGACCGCATTAACTTCTCCCTCGACTGTTTGTGAGGTTTCTTCGGCCGGTACTTGTTCGGTGAACGACACCATTTCGCAATATGCCATGCTCATCACGGGTCGCTTCTGTAGTATTTCTCTCCTTCCTCTCCCCCTGTTCCCTCTTTGGTTAACGAGCCTTCGTCGGTTCTCGAGTCTTTTCTTGCTACTGACTAGAGTCCACGGCTCCTGTGGCTCGGGGAATGAGGTCGTTAGGTGACTGCTACCTTCTTCTATTGGAATTGCTGAAATTGTCCCGGCCGTCTCCCTTGCTGTCTCGGGTACCTTCATGCTGATAACCCCTTGATTGATCAACCCTTGTATCCTTCCTTTCAAGGAGAAGCAATCTTCTGTCTTGTGGCTAACGCATTGGTGATATTTGCAATATTTGGGGTCGTTTACCAGTCCAACTTCATGGGGACGGACGGGCTCCGGTAAACGCATTAAGCCTTCCTCGACCAATTGTTCCATGATCGGGACTAGATCGGCCATATCAAATGTATATGGGCCATTAGCCCTTTCTCTTTCGGCTATCGATACGCGTTTGGGTATGTAGGGTCTTTTACCCTTGTCTTGTGTGACTGCTGTCTTCATTTCCGTCCTATGATCGACAGCGGGATGTTTTCGATCTTTCTGTTCCTTGATCTTGTCGACCTGGTGGGTTTCTACCACTCTTCCTGCCTCTCTCTTCTGTCTCTCGGGTCTAAAGTTTACCCGGGAAGCTGCTTCTTCTACCAGATGGGCTTTCGTTGCTAGTTCGCGAAAGGAGCTGAAGGTGTTACCTGACAGTCCGTACGAGATCATGGGGTCTAGAGCCCTCAGGCACATCTTCATTTGCTCGCCTTCACTGGGTAGTTCACGACATTGAGCTGCCGTAGTTCCCCATCGGTCAATGAATTTCTCGACTGGTTCACCATTCCTCTGCCTGACCAATGCTAGGTCCGTCAATGAGATCTCCCTCTCGGTTGCAAAGAATTTGGAGATGAAAGCGTCCTGCATTTGCTCCCATGTCCTTATAGAGCCGGCCGGTAACGACATGTACCATTGAAAGGCCTTCCCTGTCAGGGTAGATCCGAATAACCGCATGCAATACTGCGGGACCGTGGACCAATTTCCTAACGTAGTCAAGAAGTGGGTGATGTGCTCTTCTGGCAATCCTCTGCCGTCAAATTTTCCGAAGTCGGGGCATCTGAAATTGGCTGGGAACGGTACCTCTTCCACCTCTGGTGGGTACGGGACCCGATATTTATAGCTACCCCTCTTTTCTTTCTCTTTTTCTTGCTGCATCATATGGGCTATCGTCTGGGATAACTCTTCTCGCGATACGTGAGATGTGGAAAGTGGTGCGCGCTCTATTGGCGTGACCCGAAGTTGGGCAGGCGGTTCATGCTCAGTTGGGCCTTCTGCTGCCCCTTGGGATTCCTCTGTCGACTGACGGGTGGGTGGCGCGATACTTCTGGTGGCATTCTGTGATATTAGGGTGGCCAAGGCTTCCTGAATAGCTCTCATCCGATCATTTGTCTCGCGGTTAGCCTCTACCAATCTATTGATCTGGTCTTGGAGTGGAGGCAATTCTTCTGCTTCATATGGTCCTTCTTCTTCTCCTTCGGCCGCCTGGACCATCACCACTTGTGCTAACGGGATTTCCTGAGGTGACCTCTGCTTCGATTCAAGGGTCGTCGTGGGCTCGGATTTCTTCACATGTGCGGACCTGATGGGTTTCCGAGAGGTGCAGGCGACCTTGGATAACGGCGGAAACTGCTCGGCTGTCATTTTAGGTACTGCGGGTTTGGTTAATATGACCTGGCCATCGATAGGGATCTTCTGCCCCTGCTTTGGCTGCCACTGTTTCTTGACCATGGGGCGAGAGTTCGCAACGCTCGCCTTTCTATATGCAGCTAGGATGGCAACTTTCTTCTGTTCTTTCTTCTGTCTCCGGGTCTCAACCAACTGCCATTCTGAGCCTGGGCTAGTAGTTGTAGTTGCGATGAAACGAGGGAAGTTGAAACCTCCGTTGGCAAGGAAGATGCACGAACTTGTCATCGAGTATCCCATCTCTTCTGTCTGCGTTACTATCTTGCTAATTTTGTGGTGTCATAAAAATCTTTAGAACAGTTCACAAGTGCGGTCGGGAGTATGAGCCCATCGATCGTAGTGCATAAACCGACAAAAATAAGCAAGAAGGAGACAAACACGTGTAGTTGTGGAAGTTTGTGGTTTTGAAAACCCTTGATTTACCGTCTATTGCCTTAAAGATGAAGGGAAGAACGTTCCCGTTGAGAGTCGCCAGTTTGGCGCCAGAGGGCGCCGAAACATTATGCCTCGCGGTAACTTTCCTATGTGTAAATTCATGTTTGTGAGTAATTGATCTTAGAGCGTTTCCATATTTAGATATAACCAGAGATTCTGGGTTCGATCCCCAGCAGAGTCGCCAGTTTGTTAGAACTAGGAAAATGATGAACTGCGCAAGGACACATTTTCCTTGAAATGTGGTGTTTTGTTGCTCTGGGGTTCTGAATAACAGAAACATTCATAGACAATCACAAGCATTCATAAAAGTACACAATGAGAGATATCGCAAGGCGAATTTTATTCCAGAGATCTTGAGATCTTGTACGTTCCAGGCCGTGGTCTGGCACGAGCCCTTAATTACATCGAATGATCGATGACCCTTGATTAAAAGGCAAAAGACTAGTCAGCAGGGACTATGGTCTGAGAGTTTGTGGTCATAGAGACCTGTATTTGTTTTGTTATGGACCGAACCATCTTTGTATTAGTCAGATGTCTATGTCCCATGTTTTGGCCGGAGATCCGGGCTGAGACTATCAGGGTTTATGACTGAGAAGGACGACTCTGGGCCTGCGCCTGTCAATGTATGGACAGGTGACCTCGGGAAGTCCACTCTGCAGTTGTGTATACCTGCGTAGCCCAACCGACGGATGCCGTTTTTAATGGGTAGGGCATCGACTGTTGTGTTGTGGCAGTTCATAACAATTATTTTGTAGTGAATTGAAACTCTTTAGTATGGTTTATCGTAATAACCATAGTCCCATTTGTCTAGCTTTTGACTCAAATTGGATCACATCTTTACAGTAAGTATAAATGATGACATGTTTGCATAGTTCTGGATGCTGGCGGCGTCTCTTTCGAGAAGTCGTTTCGTTCATCGTGTCGAATCAGATTGAACTTTGAAGATGCGCAATTCTGCTCACTTAGAAATCCTGAAACCTCCATTTGACCATTCCATTGCGTCCTGAACGCTCGAAATACCCAAAATAGGCTCAAGTGGCACTTGAAAACACTTAAAATTGAGTCCGGTGCACCCATGAACATATTCGGGAATTGGCTGATTTTTTGGGTGCGTGGGACATAATTTATGGGTGCGTGGGAGTCCAACGCACCTTGAAAATACATGTCTGAATTATGTTGATTTTACGGATGCGTGGGGTAATTTTCGTGTGCGTTGGGGTCCAATGCACCCTGAAAATACAAATCCGCTTTTTGTTGAATTTTCGGGTGCGTCAAGCTATTTTCGGGTGAGTGGGAGTCCAATGCACCCTAAAAATACAAGTCTGCTTTTTGTTGAATTTTCGGATGCGTCGAGCTATTTTCAGGTGCGTGGGAGTCCAATGCACCCTAAAAATACATATCTGAATTATGTTGAATTTTCGGGTGCGTCAAGCTATTTTCGGGTGCGTGCTCACACTTATGATTTTTTATAATCCGGACCTGCGGTGGTGTTGGTCAGAGTGACCTTCCGGTGGAAGATGCCGGTAATTGGAAAAGAATTCCGGTCACCGGGAAAGTTTTCCGGCTGTCGGAAAGGGATTGCGGCGAGGGTTTCCGGCGACAAATCCCAGATACTCAAGGGATAATAGCTCTCTCTCTCTCTTAATCTGTCCCAATCTATCTAAATGAACAGTAGGAGGGGTATTTATACCCGAAAATACCGGACAGTGACCAATGAGGGCCTGCCACGTACGGCACATCCCATAAAGTCTTTGACGCACCCCCAAATAGGCACGTGGGAGCTCCGACGCACCCAGAAATGATATTTTGAAAAGTGCTGATTTTATGGGTGCGTCGAGCTATTTTTGGGTGCGTTGGAGTCCAATGCATCCAAAAAATACCATGTTGGTTTTGGTGATTTTACGGGTGCGTTGGGCTATTTTAGGGTGCGTTGGGGTCCAATGCACCATGAAATTGCAGTTCCGTATTTTCTGATTTTATGGACGCGTCGAAGGTATTTTTAGGGTGCGTCAAGCCATTTTTTGGATGCATCAGAGGTGAAATACATCCTAAACCACTTGTTGAATTTTCATGAATTTAAGGGTGAGTCAGGCTGAATAAATGGGTGCGCTTGACGTACCTGTGTCTTGCAAAATTGGGTTTTGCGAAACGGAGGGCTTGTGGGGCCCGTTTCTCGGCGAATCGCCATGCACTGCTTATCATAATTCATGAAGGATGCCTCTGCTTGATTCTGGTCGGTTTTGATCACGGTGATCCGTGGGGTCCACCGGAGAAAATGGCTAAGTACTGGATCCTTTGTAAATCTGGGTATTTGGGTGCGTCGGGTAGTATTTTGTGGAATTTTCTCGAAGCACGTGCCTAGTTGATTTGTTTTAGAGGGTACTGACTTTTGGGACCCCAACAGAGTGCATCTTGCAGTCCTTGTTGAACTAGAAGGCCTTTCATCTTCACCTTCTACAGTTTAAAGTTGTTTTTTTCTCAAATATTTCTTTATGTCAAATTTCTTGCTTGAAGACGTCATTGATACCTTGTCTCAGATTCTGATTTACCTCCCAATGATAGCTCTGATACCACTTTGTTGGGATCTAAGAGATCGGCCCCGCAGTGGAAGTGAGCGAGGAAATCAAACGAAGAATAATCACACAATGACAATCAACCAAGCAAATTAACACATACAAGAGACAATTCAAATTTTACGTGGAAAAACCCCTTCACGGGTAAAAAAACCCACAATAAAAAACAAATCCACTATGATATTAGAAGTTACAAGAGAATGAAAAAGCAAAACTCAGATATCAGCCCACAAGAGAAATCCCAAAGCTAACCTAAAGCTTTTCTCACATGAGAAGGACAAGCACAATCATTTCCCTCATCCTAGAGACTCCAAGCTTTACCCTAACCTTTTCTCTTGCCCTAGAACTCTCTTAATCTCTCTAGGAAACCTGGCTCGTTTGGCCTTATTTGTGAAGCTCGAGTGTGTGTGGGTGTGAATGTGTAAAAAGAAAAAGCCTCATGACAAGTGTTATTGGACATAGGTACGACAAGCCAAGGGAAACATAAACTTTGGTGAGGCCATGACGTGGTTCCACCTTTATGTATGTGTTGTATATCTACCATCTATTTTGCCAGCTCATTTTAAGGTGTGGAGTTCAAAAATAAAGCAGAGCCCAATTTCAATTAGACCACATCAGGAGAAACAACGGTTATCGTACGGCACCAGTACTAAAATCTTCTTATGCTGATGGGTAAGAGTCATTGGGACGTGGGAAAACTCAACTTCCGTGAGGCCATGATCATGAGCCCATCTTGACGTATATATTGTGTATTCAAGTTCTGCGTCTGCTTTACCAGCTCAGTTTAGCGCATGAGCCCAAAAGATGTACGTATTGTGTATCTAAGTTGTCCATCTATTTTGCCAGCTCAGTTTAGCACATGAGCCCAAAAGATGAAGCAAAGCCAAATCTCAAGTGGACCATGCCACAAGAGACAGTGGTGACTGAACGCCCCACCATTAAAAAGCTTTTTGGGCTGTGATCACATACCAGAGAGTAAGCGTTAGCGAATGGGTTGGGTGAGGTGGGGAAACGCAGACGTAAATCTCCCACCTTGATGTATGTTTTATATATTCACACCTTTCATCCATTTTGCTTCTTCATTTGGAGGCATGAGCTAAAAAATGAAGCAGATCTAAATCTGAGTTGGACCACACTAGAGGAAACAATGGTGATTGATCACTACCCATTAAAAACTTCCTAGGGTCCACCGTAATGTATATTTTACATCCAATAATGTCACAGAGAAGTGGATGAAAGGACAACACAAATATCAGATTGATAAAAAAAAATTAATGTTAGGCATTTAATCACCAATGTTTCCTGTCGTGTGGTCCACCTGAGATTTGGATTGGTTTCATTTTAAGGACCATGTCATAAAATTCTCTAGAAAAACGAATGGACGGTGTGGATATACAACACATATATCAAGGTGGGCCCACAGTCACGGCCTCACCGAAGTCGGTGTCTCCCCAGCCTCACCGATTCCGTCTTTAGTGTGATTATGCAGAGGTGTATATGGATTACCAAATGATCTCCTTCCTGTTGAAGTGTCACTTGTGTAGGAAATCCAAGCCATGGAAATACTGGGCCATGCACTGAAGATAAACTTACCTGAAAATCAGGTGGGACCAGTAATCAGGTAGTCCAAACCGTCAAAATAAATGGTCAGAGTCAATGTACAGTTTTTTAGATAATTGATGTTCATAGAGGGACCCACCTTTTGAATGGCTCAGATGTCCTGTACGAGTGATGGTTGCCAAGGAAAAATGGGGTTGCATTAAAAATTAGCATGCAATTGGGTGAAGGTGATCAGTTCTTTTTAATACATTTAAATCCTCTCATTGAAAGAGAAAGTTAGATACCCCTCCTTTGGCGCTTGTGGTTGGCCCGCCTCAATCAAAACAAAACAGGTAGCTCATGTGGGTTGTTCGGCTACAATGCACCCACGAAAGGGCGTCTGAATCTGATCACATCCCACTATTTCTTCTCCAAAAGCAACAAAAAGGATAATATCCACATTTATCTCATGAACTTATTCTGATACTCCGCTGGAGTATGTTTGTACGTACACATGCATTCTTAACTGAGAAATAGTTTGATACTCGGCCAGGGTGTGGTAGATTATATGCAGGCAGTTCTAAATTACTGAGAAACTGCTTATGAGGCATGAGATTAATTCAAACCAACCACCCAATTTAGATGTAGCATGAACAAAAAAAATTCTATTATCCGATAATTGATTATATATCGTTGGATATTTACTGGTCGTTTAAAATGAAATATCTAATGATCTCTATTCAAACAACAACTGTCCACTAATCAAAGGTTGTTATTGTTCAATTAATCTAATTTTACATCCTATGATGGTAATCCACAGCAGAAGGCATTGTACCTAATTAGGTGAGTACTTCTCTTATTGCTTCAATTGAGTGAAAGATATTGCCTATAAATAGAAGTACGACTTTCAGGACATGGTAGAAATATTTCATCATCGCCATCATCGGTCAAACCAACCCTTGTAGGCTTCATTCATCTTAGCCAGTGTGATGTGGGGTGGTGGGTAGGACCCACTGTGATGAATGTGACTACATTTTAGTAATGAGAGATTATTTTAGGACTTGACCCAAAAACTGAAGCAGTTCCAAATTACATAGATGGACCATAATATAAGAAACAGTGGTGATTGAACATTAAAAACTTGTTGTGGGCCACGAAAGCTTTGGATCAAGATGATATTTGTGTGGTCTCTTTATATAGGTGTTTTTGACCTTATCAATAGAGTGGAAGGAAAAAAAACATTCCAGTGGAACCTATGAAATGAAGTTTTTAATGGTGGGGATTCAATCACGACTGTTTCATGTAGTATGGTCCACCTAAGATTTGAGTCAGCTTCAGTTTTTGGGATCATATGCTATAAAATGAGCTTTCAAAATGGTTGGACAGTGTGGATTTAAGGCACATACATCATTGTGAGCCCCATAGTTATTTGGTGCAACCAAAAACAAAACTTGTATAATTATATATTTCTAAAATGTTGACATTATTGACTAATTCATAACAATATTTTTAATTTTTATTACTAGTTAGATTTTGCGATGATATATTGAGAGACAACTCAAAATTTAAAAATCCTCCGATAAATTCCTGAATGGAGAAATTTCTAAGAATGAAATTTGTCACTATTGACTGTTCATTGCTTTTCATCTTAGCCATCCATTAAATATTTAGATGGTAACGGAAACAATTAGAAAACAAATTGGACATAGTTTTGACTAAGTGACTCATCTGAAGTGGGACCCACAATCTAGATGGTTTCAATTTCGAGATGCATGCATTCTAGTTCCACGATTTATGAGAGCACGTGTATAAACAAGTTCATTCTGCCCGAGCAATCAAACCTCCTTCTCTTTGCTATCTCTTGTGTGAACATTGGAAGCTGCACTTTGGTTAAAAGTCAGTTTCTATCCATATAATACAAAATTTCTGAGTAATCCAAACCCAATCATCCCTTTGTGTATGAAAACATAAGTCTAGAAAGGTAGGAAGGGGAAGAGTCGACCTAGTGCTAAGCACGTGCTGCCACACATGTTGATGTCGAAAGCTCGTGCAAGATGCATGAACTTGATCAGTGTGGGCCCACCATGTATACATCGTGACTCAAAATGATGATGATAGATGTTCACACTTGCATGGAACCAAATTAATTTCTAACTATGTTCTTTAGTGTTTGATTAAAGGATTAATTGCTGAGGGATAGTACGTAATTGGTGTAATCCACTTTTAAGATGACTCGGGCTCGATAATAAGCAAGCACACTCATCCGGTGGTCATCAATCTGATATGTGTATCACATGGGCACATATATAGTTATAGAAAATTGGAGTGGCAATTTAAATAACTCTTCTTTAAAAGAAATTCGAGAAAATGTAGAAAAATGGAAAGAGGGAATGAGATGGCTGCATCGATATGAATGGTCTCTAGCGTTAGCAAAATGGATTGGTTAACGCCCTTGTTCACTAATAGGCAAATCCCCATTGCGCTGCATGTTTTGTAATAGGGTTTTATTTGTAAAAATTGGAAAACTCCTTTTATGCCGCGAATGGAATCAAGGATGTTCCTCGAATTGAGGACTCTGGTTATTTCTCATTTCACTCAATAGACTTGATGACTTATGGTTTAACTAATAGAGTAGAATGGCAAAACAGAATTCGTGTAGCTGATGCCAATTAGTTGGTATAAGACTTAGATAATGATGATGACTCTTTCACTCAATGCAAATATAGCAACTTCCAAACATAAGGTGAAGACACATTTGCAAGGTTAATCCTATTCTTTTGAGGTTTTTTATTTATCCTAAAAGGATCTAAATCCCATTGTAATGAAATTCATCATCTAGTTTCACCAATACATTTGTTTATCTCTAAGTAAAATCACAGGGAAACAGCTATTTTATTATGTATATATATTATCAAAATGTAAATCTAAACCTACTATTCCTAGGTAAAAAAATGTCGCTAAAAAACAACTACACATGATTGATGCCAGCAAAACAAAACTACAAAGGAAAAGAGTTAAACAAAAAAACCTAAACACCAAAATAATAATAATAAGAAGAAGAGACGAGACAACAATATATATGCTTACATTTACAAGGCAAAAATATATAGCAATTTTTTTTTACTAAAATAAGAGAAACTAAAAATACAAGGCTTAACCCTATCTCATTCTTTCATTCTAACAAAAACAAAAAAACAAAAAAACTTACCAAGTACTACATCAAATGATGCACCTTCTCTGTACACGAATGCAACTTGGCTATGACTCGAAACCAACGATGTGGTGGGACCCTAATCATAGGGCCGACCTCGATGTAGGCATTGTATATCTACATTGTCTATCTATTTTTCCATCTTATTTTAGGGCATGGTCCAAAAAATGAAGCAAATACAAGTTTCGGGTGGACCACAACACACGAAACAGTGGTCATTGAACGCCCACCATTAAAAACTTCACAGGGTCCGCCATAATGTTTATTGACCATCCAAACTATTGATAAGGTCACACAAACCTACATGAAAGAAAAAAAAAAAAAAAAACAAATATCAACTTGATCCAAAACTTTTATGGCCCACAAAAGGTTTTTAATGGTCAATAACTATTATTTCCTATGGTCGAGTCCGATTAGGGCCGTCAACGGGTAGGGCCTGAGTTTGGTCTCGACCTAGATTTTGAATTGTTTCGGGACAGCCCTATTCAAAATTCTGATTTTTTAGGGCCAAGCCCGACCCATTGACACCCGTAGGTCCACCTGAAATTTCTATCTACTTCACTTTTTAGGTCATGCCCCAAAATAATCTAGTAAACCAAATGGACAACATGGATATAAAATGCATACATAACGATGGGCCTTATGGTCAAGGTCCTACCCACATCACTGGTTTTGGGGTCATAACCAAGTCATGCTCTCTCTACACATGTTCCCCTTACACAAACAACACCACAAGAGAGAGCATCAACCAAGGCATGCCCTAACTAGGTTTCATATGTGAAAACAAAGGAGAGCACCACAACAACATATGCGTAGAATGCATATACCATCTACCGCCTTAACAAAAAAAAAAAAAACACTTATGTATTTGATGATTAAGCGTCATCTAATAAATGAAGATCTCATTTGGAATGGAAATTCTTAACTTCAATAACTCACTGAGACGAAGTAAAAAAAAGAAGTAATTTTTTAGTGATGTATCCTAACAATAAGGGGAAAAATTAAAAAAAAAATTGACACAAATACTAGGTAATTTAATGAACTTTTGAAAAGAATATTTTTAGCAATTTCAACTAACGTGCAATAATTATAAATTACTTCACACGTACCTTAGAAATATTTACATTTGACTGTCGAATCCTGTATTTGAGTTATCAGTGATAAAACCATAATAATGATATTTTTTTCATTACTTTAATGTTAAATTATTATCAAAATATATTGATGCTCCTATTTGGATTCAAGATTTTTCCAATAATGTCACGAAAGTGCAATGATAGTGCAATGATTACAAATTCAGTTACCTATTGAATACGTTTTCATTTGACTAACAATTTTCGTGTTTAAATTTAACCAATGATTCCTTTGTCTAATTTAGCAATAAAATCATAATGAAGATATTTCTTTCCTTTATATCAATTGAGTATTTAGGAAAACAAATAAGCCCTAAAGGTAAGTAGCACATTAAACGGTATCACATAACTAGTGTTGCTTGGAAAGTGAGAAACGTAACTAGAGGATGCACATCTTCTTAATCTTACATCAAAGCAAGCTTCATTCACAAAGGGCAATGTTATGTGGGTAAGTAAATTTCAAGTAATGGGCAGTTCACAATTGACTTTTAAGTTTAATGTACATAAAGTAAGATTCAAATGCATCCCACTTGATTTTTATTTATTTGATTAAAACATTTAATCATATCACCACTATCTCGGTCTTTCTTATAAGAATTTGGAGTTTGTTTTTAAATAATAGGTTGTCAAAATTTAAAGAAAGAGAGGACACGGGTTACACACATGCGCGCGCACACACATGGGATGCAAAGAGAGAGACAGAGGTGTAAGCTATTATATATATATATATATATATATATATATATATATATATATATATATATATATATATATATATAGAGAGAGAGAGAGAGAGAGAGAGAGAGAGAGAGAGAGAGAGGAATGATCACCTGGGTACTTCTCGTGAGAGACACTCGTGAGCACTTTTTCTTGGCTCATCGCACATGATGTGAGCCCAAAATCTGAGCCGTCCGTGTTATGCAGCACCCCAAAAAACCCCTAGGGCCCATCTTTCAACCTGATCCAAAACTCTGGTGGGCCGCAGCAGAAAGCAAGAGGCAAATCAAGGCACGTGAAACTGTTTTCTTCTTTCATGGCCCACCAAAGTTCTGGAACAAGTTGAAAGATGGGCCCTAGGGGTTTTTTGGGGTGCTACATCACATGGACGGCTCAGATTTTGGGCTCACATCACGTGTGATGAGCCAAGAAAAAGTGCTCACGAGTGGCTCTCACGAGAAGTGCCCAGGTGAGCATTCCTCTCTCTCTCTCTATGAGAGAGAGAGAGAGAGAGAGAGAGAGAGGCGTTTGACATCTCTACAAATAAGAGCTCATTAGCTTATTTCTAAAAAAAAAAAAGCTTTTAGACCATTTGGTAGAACTCTAATACAGGTGCTTATTTATTTAGAAAGTTGCAAATAAGCTTCGATCTAATAAGTTGGAGAGGGGTTACTTTTTGAAACCAAGCTTATTTGGCTTATGCGGGTAGCCATTTTGGACTAATTTTTGGACAAATTTGTCCTTAAGCTTTTCAACCAATTCCCATCTTACCCTCTCCTCCTCCTCTTTACAATTTCTTCATGGTAGGCCCACATGATGAATGACCCATATCAAATGTGGGCCTACATAATGCACGGTCACATCAAAGGTGAGCTCCACATGATGGATGACCTACTTTAAAGTGTGGCCTCGCATGATGACGATCCACATCAAGCAGGCCCTACCTAATAGATAGTCCACATCAAAGGTGGGACCCATATGATGGAAGGTTGACATTAAGGGTGGGGCCGTATGATGAATGACCCATATTGAAGGTTAGGCCCCACATGATAGATGATCCATAACAAAGGTGGGACCAACATAATGGATGGTGGACATCAAAGGTGGGTTCTACATCATGGACTATCCATATTAAGTGGAACCCACATGATATGATAGATGGTCTACAACAAAGGTGGGACCCACATGATGGATGATCCACATTAAAGGTAGGACCCACGTGATGGATGGTGGATATTGAATGTGGGACCACATGATGGAAGGTTGACATTAAAGGTGGGCCTACATGATGAATGACCCATATTGAAGGTTGGGCCCCACATGATGGACAATCCACAACGAAGGTGAGACCTACATGATGGCAGGTGGACATCAAAGGTGGGTCCCACATGATGGTCTATCCACATCAAGTGGGCCCCACATGATAGTGGTCCACAACAAAGGTGGGACCCATATGATGGATGGTGGACATCAAAGTGTGGCCCAACATGACGGAACATGCACATCAAATGGGTCTCATTTGATGGGCAGTCCACATCAAAGGTGGGATCCACATGATGGATGATGATCATTGAAGGTGGGCCCACATGATGAACGACCCATAATGAAGTGGAGCCCCACACAATGAATGGTCCACATCAAGGTGGGCCCACATAATGGATGAAGCAAGCTTCACATGATGGAGGCCCACTTAAAAGTGTGGCCCCCTCATAATGGACAGTTCACATTAAGTAGGCCCCGCCTAATGGATGGTCCACATCCAAGGTCTCTCATGATGGATGACTCATATCCAAAGTGGGCCGTACGATGGATGATCCACATATAAGGTGCACCCCACATGATGAATGGTGAATGTCAAAAGTGGGCCCCATATAGTGGACAATCCACTTCAAAAGTAGGGCCCACACTATGCACACACCAAACGTGGAGTCCACATGATGAGTGATGGGTAGTGGACATTGAGGGGCCCCACATAAAGGACAACTGAGATTCGCATGATGGACGATCCACCAAAACAACAATTTGGATTGCTCTTATATTAAAGTTGTTGTAATCTTTAAAAATTGCGTTAACTATCCTTTAAAAAAACTCTTATTTGAAAATTTTACCAAATATGCTTATTTTAAATAAGAGTTTTTTTTTTTTTTTTTTAAAGAGATTTTACCCAACGAGCTTATTTAAAATAAGAGCTAAGAACAAAAAAGACTCATTGGAGTAGCTTTTATTGAATTAGAGTAGAGATGCCAAACAAGCCCCAAGTAAAATTTAATTTGTTGTAAGGCTTTTTACAAGTAAAATCTCAATCATATATTGCCAACTTTAGATGAGCCTAAGAACTTTCAACACTGTATGCTACACCCCTTTCTATGTTATTTTAAAATTTGAAAGTTTAAGACTTTTGAAGACTAATTTTAGGTGTAAAATTGTCCATGACTCATATTATATACAATAGAAACTAGTGGGTAAAAACACTGGGGTTAAGGGAGAGAACATTTATGCTCCATCAGAGCATTATGGATGATAAGAAGTTGTGCTATTAGAAATTACTTAAAAATTGCATACATATGAGTCAAGTAATTGAAGTGGATCTATCCAAATTGTAGATCTTAGATTAGATGCACCATGAACGAAAAGTTATCATCATCTCATTTAAGCCTTATCTTGATCTTGTTCGGTCATTTTACTTTATTAATCATTACTCAAGTAAGGTCATAGGTCATCATTTTTTTCTTACCACCTCCAAGAGGGTCATTGATTTGGATTTATTAATTAATCTTATTTGAGATGCTAAGATCTATGAGGTTAAAATTGAGCTAATTTATGCCATGATGTAGATTGGGTACTTCCAGCCTGTCTCGAGCTCAGCATAGGTAGAGACTCTGAGGGGCAACCATTATGTATGGGTTTTATCCACACCGTCAGTTGATTTTTCCATATCAATTTAGGGTATAAGCCAAAAAAATAGGCAGATCCAAGGCTGAAGTGGACCACACATTGGGTATTAAGTGTCTACTGTTGAAAAATTCTTGAGGGTCCCAGAAGTTTTGGATCAAGCTGATATTTGTCCCTTCATCGTGGTATGTTTGACCTTATTAACAGGTTGGATGGCAACTAAAAATCATGGTGAGCCCTAGAAAGGTTTCAATGGTGGGTGTCATTATCACCGCTACTTCCTGTGGTGTGGTCCACTTGAGTCCCGGATGTGTCTCGATTTTGGGATTAGACCCTATAATGATATGGCAAAATGGATGGACGGTGTGGATAAAACACTTACATCATAGTTTGCCCCTCATAGCCCCTACCAGTGCTGAGCTGGGGACAGGCGAGAGTAGAACCCAATCCGTGTCCTTTCTTTTCGTCTTCACGTCTCCACGCTTTAAATATGATTTTTGGTTTAGGCGTGTCACCCACAGACATTTGTAATGATTTTTATGAAGCTGGAATTGTTTTTGGTGTCATCCAAACGCGTTCACCCCAAGGAGATGAATAGGTTAATCCATACAAACGTGCCAAAATGGCCCACATGAGTTGAAACCCACACCTGCAATTGTGGTCACTCTTTGATTAACCAACCACTCGATTTTTTTAGTGTGGCCCAGCTGATGAGTGGACAGCTAATTTTTGGACAGAAAATGTTCAAGGTGGGACCCACCTGATAAATGGACCTGCTAGTATACACGTCTGCCACGATAGATCCACACCGTCCTTCATGTTCTACCTCTCGTATCACCATAGAAAGACAAAAATTGGGCCAATGCAAAACCTACATGAGCTACAGGAAGTACTGTTAAATCCTGCCTAAGACATCTAAATTCACCTGGCATGGCCCACTTAGATTTTGGAATGGCGTAATTTTTGGTGTGTCCATTCATACTAGTGGGGCGCCTCTGATGAACGGATTAGATGGCATATATACAACGCAGCGGGCCCCTAATGAGGAGGATCATATTGATTGGGCATACCCCTCAAAAATGTTCATGGGGCTGATTTTTGGGCGCATTGCTTAACATAGGAGTCTGGATCTGATACCCAGTGGACGTGGCCCCACGGAATCCCGGAGCCATCACAAGTTCTGGTGCTGCTTTGGTGGTTTCAGGGACTGTGGGGCCCACCTTGATGTATTTGTTTTATATCCACACCGTTCATCCGCTTTATCAGCTCATTTTAGGGCTCGTGCACTAAAATGAAGCAGACCCAAATCTAAATTGGACCACAACACAGGAAACAGTGGTGATTAAACTGCCATCGTTATCAAGCTGGTATTTGTCTTTTTCCTTCATCCAGACCTCATGAACAGGTTGGATGGCGAATAAACATCACGGTGGGCCCTAGGAAGGTTTCAACGGTGGGCATCATTATCACCGCTACTTCCTGTGGTGTGGTCCACTTGAGTCTTGGATGTGCCTCAATTTTTTACTCATAAACTAAAATGATAGGTGGAAATGGATGGAAGACATGGATGAAACCCATACATCACGGTGGGCCCACAGAGCCCCTGCCTTGACCGAATCGGTTCAGGAGGGAGCAGGACGCAATCCGTTTACAATATATTTGTGGGGCCCACATAGGCCACTCGCCAGCCACCGTCCACAACGTAAACCAGCTCTTTCTTTCTCTGCCGCAACCTCATCAAGAAAGCATAGACTAAAGTTAAGACGCAATCCATCCATCCATCTCCATCTCGGAAGCTGATTGCGTACTGACTCAGTACGGTAAGGGATCTGAGTAAGCTATGTCGGGCCCACCTTGATTTATGTATTTTATCTGCTCCGTCCATCCATTTTAACAGATAATTTTAGCACTTAGCCCAAATATGGAACATATGCAAATCTCAAGTGCACCACGCCACGTGAAAGATTGTGAATTGAACTGCCACCGTTGAAAAAAATTCTTGGAGGCCACCAAAGTTCAAGCTGATATTTTTTTTTTCCCTTCATTCATCTATATCTGTGTGGTCTTATATGAACAGGTTGGATGACAAATAAACATCATTTTGGGCCCTAGATAGGTTCCAACGTTATTCCCAGTCTCCTGTGATTTGGAACACTTTAGCTTCGGATATGCTTCAATTTTGGTCTCAACCCCCTAAAATGAGCTGGGAAAATGTATGGACGGTGTGGATAAACCACATACATTCACGGTGGGCCCAATAGAGTTTACTCAGAATGATAAAAGCTTACTACGTAACTCAATACGCCTCCGTGGGGGATGATAGTTGAAAAACCCCCAAATTATGACGTCATTTTAGTTATTGGCCCATCCATACAGGGCTTATTATCTATGTAGGCTGCTGGGCATTGTAGCATTTTTCACTGGACCAAAATACTCCTCTACCACACCTTGCCACACTCCCTCTCTCTTATGACAATAGTTTTTTTTGCAGAAGTCGAGAGGGTCTTTTGAGAATTGGGTGTGGGCCCTACAAAATCAGTTAAGAATTGGGTGTGGGCCCTACAAAATCGGTTGTTGGGGCTACCCCTCGATCGATTTGATCTGTTCACGTTAATCGAACATCTATGAACCCACGGGAGGGTCATTTTAAAAAATAATTAAGAGCTTTCTGTGGCCCACACCTATATTAATGTTGAGTTAATTTCGAACTGTTTCCTCCGGTGTAGTCCATTCTTGATGGGTTTTGCCCCCAAACTTGGATAGATCACATGAAATTAAAACTCCTTTCATGTGAATAGTTTGGATTTATTCCAAGACTATCCAATGGACTCCACATAAGACATAAAATGGGTTCAATAGATGAGTCTCTTGCACAAGAAAGGCCATTTAGTCATTTCCTTTTTTTCTTCTTTTTCCGGGAGGGGATTATTTCACCATTAAGGTCATTGTCACTCCTTGAGACCCACTTCGATGAGCTTTTAGCGTGTATTCGACGTCATTCCCTCTATTATAACAAGCTTTTGAGTATTCTTTTTTTTTTTTTTTGGAGTTAACTGTCATAATTTCATGTAGGTTGTAAATCCCATAAAAATGGGGCCCACTTTTAGGCAATCAAATGGTGTCCAAAGGAGGTGATTCAAAAGCCATGTGAAATTTCATCAAATTACCTTTCCAACAATTACCAGATCACCCAAATCAAACATATAATGAGGGAGTTATCATCGTTTTCATCAGATCTGCGAATGACGGAGTATCAATGAACAACAGTGACTTTGGGCCCACTTTTGGGCAATCAAGTGGGGTCCAAATGAGGTGATTCCAAAGCCATATGAAAGTTCATCAAATTACCTTTCCAACAAATCGGACATGTAACGAGAGGGTTATGACCATTTTCGTTGGATTTACGAACGACAGAGTATCGACAAACGACAGTGAATTTGGGCCTACTTTTGGATAATCAATTGGGGTCCAAATGAGGTGATTCCAAAGCCATCTGAAATTTAATCAAATTACCTTTCCAACAAGTATAAGATCATCGAAATCGGACATGTAATGAGGGAGTTATGACCGTTTTTGTCGTATTTGAAAATGACGGAGTATCGACGAATGACAGTGACCATGGGCCCACTTTTGGGCAATCGAGTGGGGCCTAAATGAGATGATTCCAAATTCATCTAAAAGTTCGTCAAATTACATTTCTAACAAGTATAAGATCATTCAAAACGGAAATGTTACGAGGGAGTTATGACCTTTTTTGTTAGATCTGGGAATGACGGAGTATCAACGAACGACGGTGATTTTGCGCCCACTTTTGGGCAATCAAGTGGGGTCCATATGAGGTGATTTCACAACTATTTGAAAGTTCATCAAATTACCTTTACAACAAGTACAAGATTGTCCAAATCGAACATGTAATGAGGGAGTTATAACTTTTTTTCATCAGATCTGGGAACAACGGAGTATTGACGAACGACAATGACTTTGGGCCCACTTTTGGGTAATCAAGTGGGGTCTAAATGAGTTCACCTGAAAATACCTTTCCAAAAGTATACGATCTAAAACCATCTAAAAGGGTAATCAAGTGATTCTAAAACCATCTAAAAGTTCACCAAATTACCTTTCCAAAAGTATACGATCACTCAAATCGGGCATGTAACGAGGGAGTTATGACTATTTTCGCTGATAAGCATTGACCATCATCGATACTCACTGTCCATCGCCGATAATGCATTGGTAATCGCTGATACTACAATGCTAATCGCCGATAGTCACTGTCCATTGCCGATAGTACACTGACAATCGCTGATACTCACTGTTAATTGTTGATACTCACTGACTAATCGCTGACGGCCAGTGTCTATTGGCGATGGTAGTGTCTATTGGTGAAAATGGTCATAACTCCCTCGTTACATGTTCGATTTGGATGATCTTGTACTTGTTTGAAAGATAATTGGATGAACTTTCAGATGACTTTGGAATCACATCATTTGGACCCCACTTGACCCGAAAGTGGGTCCAAAGTCACCATTGTTCGTCGATACTCTGTCGTTCGTAGATCCGACGAAAACGGTTATAACTCCCTCGTTACATGTCCGATTTGGGCGATCTTGTACTTGTTGGAAAGGTAATTTGATAAAATTTTACATGGATTTGGAATCATCTCATTTGGACACCATTTGATTTTCTAAAAGTGTGCTCCATTTTCATGGGATGTGCGACCTGCATGGAGTTACGACAGTTTAACTAAAAAAAACACTCATAAGCTCACTAGAATGGAGGGAATGATGCCAGATACACGTCAGAAGCTTGTTGAAGTAGATCCCATGGAGGTGGAAAGGTTCCCAACGGCCAAATGGCACCCTCCCGAGAAAAAAAAGAAGAAGAAAAGAAAGAGAAGGCCAAATGGCCTTTTCCGCACAAGGGACCCATCCATTAAACCCATCACGCGTCTTATGTGGGGTCCACTGAATAGTCTTGGAGCATATCTAAACCATCCACATGAAATGAATTTTAATTTCATGCCATATATCCAAGTTTGAAGGCAAAACTCATCACTGATGGACCATACTGAAGGAAACAGTTCAAAATTAACTCACAACGTTAACGTAGGTGTAGGCCATAGAAAACTTTAATTTTTTTTGAAATAACTCTCTTATGGGTTCACGGATCCAATTAAACTGAATGGATCAGATTGACCGAGGGGTGACCCCCAATAATCAATTTTGTAGGGCCCACATTCAATTATCAAAGGACTCTAAACTTGTGTAAAAAAAAGTTGCGGCTGAATGAGAGGAGGTGTGACAGGGTGTGGCAAAGGGGGCATTTTGGTCCAGCGAAAATCTCTATGGTACTACCTAAATAATAGGTCAGGATTCGCCAATTACCATAATGACGTCATAATTCAAAAAATTTCCAACTATTATTAGAATTGAGCGGATTAGGTGAGATTGGGATCCACCAAGGTGGGTGGGACACTGGACTATGGGGCCACTATGATGTATGTGACTACATCTATGCCATCCATATGTATTGAAAGTTCATTTTAGGCTATGATCCAAAATATGAGGCAGATACAAATCCAAGGTGGGCCATAGTACAGGAAACAGTGGTGAAAGACTATTAAGAACTCCCTGTGGGACCACAAAAGCTTTGGATCAAGATAACATTTATGCGGTCTCTTCATTTTGGTGTTTGTGACCTTATAAACAGGTTGGATGGCAAATAAACAATCCGGTGGAATCCATAAAGTTTACAATGGTAGAGATTCAATCACGACTGTTTCTTTGGTGTGATCCACCTTAGACTTGAGTCAGCTTCAATTTTGGTATCATAACCTAAAATGAGATTTAAAAATGGTTGGACGGTGTGGATTTAAGACACCGAAATCGGCCCTGCGATTAAGCCACCTCAGCAAGGTGTCAGCCATATTTCGCAGAGACCAAGGGAAAAAGGGGGGGATACCGGGTCGAGCCGGTAACCGGTGCGACTTTTTCTTTAAATTTTTTATTTTATGAAAGGAAGACCTTGCGATGACAAAAAGCAACTTCCCCCAAACGAGGCGGCCGTCTCTGACCGGACCCCTATTTTGCCACTTTCCATCACGCAAACCGACAGCTGTATCGCCTTTGGACGCTGCCCAACAATCAAAACTCGACACGTGTACCACTGGCAGTATTATTTAAAGCGGGGTTTTGACCGCAAGGGTTTTTTCTTCGAGGCCATGACAGCCGCGTGCGCCGCGTTACTCAGTCCCTCAGCCCAACACGTGGGACCCTTTTCTGACGCGCTGCCATCTTCTTACATGTGTCGTGTTTGACCTCTTATACGGACGCGGATTTCATACTAAAACTGCCTGACGTTGCTTTGTGAGTCCCACCATGTATTTTATCCAGACCGTCCATCCATTTTTACAGATCATTTTAGTTCATTATTCAAAAAATTAGGTAGATCCAAAACTCAGGTGGACCACACTATAAGAAACAGTGATGATTAAACGCCCACCCTTTTTTACGGTTACCAGAGTTTTGGATCAAGCTGATATTTGTTTTTCTTTTCCTTTATCTAGGTGTGTGTGACTTAATCAACGGGTTGGATGGCAAATAAACATTACAGTGGATCTTTGGAAGTTTTTAACGGAGGGCTTTCAATCACCATGGTATGGTTCACCTGATATTTGGATCTGCCTAAGTTTTGGGCTTATGCCCTAAAATAATGATCCAAAGTGGATGGACGGTGTGGATAAAATACATACATCGTAGTGGGGCACACCGTGCAGCTACTGACAATGTCAGTATCAGGCAATCCCCTTCCCTTATAAACAGGTTGGATGACAAATAAACATTACTGTAAGGCCTGGGAAGGTTTCAACGGTGGAAATCATTATTACCACTGTTTCCCGTGGCATGGTCCACTTGAGATTTGGATATGCTTAAATTTTGGGTTCAACCACTAAAATGAGCTGAGAAAACATATGGACGGTATAGATAAAGCACATACATTCTAGGTGGGCCCAACTGAGTTTGCTCCGCACGATACAATACGATTCCTTTCCCAAGCAAGTCGATTGCGTCCTGCCCACCCTGTACGGACGGACTCAGTCGTGTGGGGCCCTCCATGATGTATAGGTTTTATCCACGCCGTCCATCCATTTTTCCCGGTATGAGCCTAGATCTAATGCTCAGATGCTTAGATGGACCACAGGGTTGGGATGGAACGCCCACCGTTAAAAACTTCCTGTGACCTACACAAGTTTTGTTCAAGCTAATATTTGTGTTTTCCCTTCATCCACATCTATGTGAGGTAATTTACGGTTAAGATGGCAACACAAGCATCACGGTGGGCCCAGAAAAGTTTCAACGATAGGCATCATCATCACCGCCCATCCTACTTTGTGGCTCACTTGAGTTTTGTATCTTCATCATTTTTAGGCTTATGCAATGAAATGATATGAAAAGATAGATAAAATACATTACAATGGACCCACAGAACCCCCTCAATCCACGGATTGGGTAGTAGGGCCCCCATCATGTAATTGTTTTATCCGCGCCGTCCATCCACTTTTTCATATCATTTTAGGTTATCAGCCCACAATTGAAGTATATCCAAAGCTCAAGTGGATCACATAATAGATAACAGTGGGAAAATGATACCTACTGCTGAAACCTTCATAGGGCCCACAACAGATTAGGTACTACCCACACCAGGATGCAGTTGGAGACGGACGGATACATGTAAGGTCGACATTGGTGAAAAGCAGGAGGGGCAGGTGCCGACTTGCCACATGCCCAACACCAGTACCGACCTGCCATGTACTCTATCCCTAAGCTGTGTTCTGATGGGGTTAGTACCTATTCTAGATCATTTAGTTGCCGTCCATTCTCTTAATAATATTATCCAAAACTTCTGTAGGCCCCAAAAAGTTTTGGATGGTAGGCGTCTAGCTCCCACCGTTTCAAGAAGTGTGGTTCACATGAGATTTTGATATATTAAACTTTTGGGTTGGACACCTCAAAATGAGCTGGAAAAATGGATGGAAGGCGTAAGATAGAATATTGGGCCCCACAGAATCTTCAAGCCGCAGTAAAGGGTGGCGAGCGCCCCCACTTAATAATCGGCGTCCCTACCCAAGATTTACGATGATTATGTAATAAAGAAATGCTCGAATACACTCAAGAGCACTCAAGTTATAGTGCTCCTAGTTGCATTAGTTCGCTTAGCTCATTTGATTGATCTGAACCATCCATTGAGTCCAGAACACATTTGATAGGCTAGTTTACAAAACATTATTATTAAATGATCCATTCTATTTTTTATTTGGGCTTTTTTGCAACCATCTATTTCCAAAGTCAAGGATGTGGATGGTTGCAATTCATTACAATAATAAGTAAGTAATCTGTGAAGGCCCTAACAGATGGATGGATGGAATGAATTGTTGCTTGGACCTACTTCTGTGTAAATTAACCGTCCATATATTAAGACGATTGATCAAGTGGTTCATGTTTATCCGATCTGTGTGATATTTTCTACGGTAGCTAATGAAGGAGGCGGATCAGGTGGTGTTGCCCACACCTCCCCATCGGTGGTGTGTGGATGTCATGGGCGTTGTGGGACCCAATGTGATGTATGTATTTTATATCCATGCCGTCTATAAGTTACTTATGACTCCTACCACAAACCCAAAAAAATAAATAGATCCAAAGCTCAATTGGACCAGATCATAGGTAAAAAACAGCAATTTAACTGCTACCATTGGAAACTTCACAAAGGCTCACAAAATTTTAAGTTGTAATTTGTGTTTTACCTTCACCTGAGTTTGAGTGATTTTATCAATAGATTAGAACATTACACCGACCCCTAGAAATGCTTCAACAATGGGTGTCATTATACTCAATATTTACTTTAGTGTGGTCTACTTGAACTTTAGATCGGTTTCATTTTTTAGTTACTGTACAGTAATCAAGGGAAAAAGTGGATGAACGGAGTGGATATAAAACACAGGCATGATGCTGGCCCTACAGTGCCCAACACATCCACACACCACCCTGGGATGGGCGTTGGTGACACCACCTAATTGGACGTTGATTGCGTCCTACCCCACCCATCTCTAGCAACGAACGGACAGATTTGTGTGGGCCCACTGTGATGTATCTGTTTATCCCCCATCTTTCATCCCTTTTCTAGGACCCTTTTAGGATATGAACCAAAAAATGAGCGATCAAACGCTCGAGACCACACCAAGCTGGACGCCAATTACTCCTTCCTTCAATATGGACACAAATAGGGCTGTCAACGGCTCGGATCATGATCCGAATCCGATTCGTATTCAATCCGATTTAATCCGATTTGGACTAGTAATCGGATCAGCAGGTTGGATTTGGATCAAAGATCTTGATCCGTTTAATAATCGGGTCAGATTCGAATCGACCTCGATCCGCTCCATTAATAATCCGATTAAATCAAGGTAAAAAAAAAAAAAACCTAATTTACATCTACTTGTCCACCAGCCATCCACCACTGTACCAGTCTCTCTCTCTCTCTCTCTCTCTCTCTCTCTCTCTCTCTTTGCTGCACAACAGCACAAGTGTATCTCTCTCTCTCTCTCCCTCCCTCCCTCCTTCTCTGGATGGCCAATCGGCCATCGGAGACGGGCCGTATGACTAATCGTAGGTGTGCGTTGCTCGGTTAACAGGGTGGGTGGGTGCAGCGTGTGACTAATCGTGTGTGTGTGCGTTGCCTGTGTGGGTGGGTGCAGCGTGACTAATCGTGTGTGTGCGTTGCCTAGCTAACAGGGTGGGCCCCACCGCGATGTATGTATTTTTTCCACGACATCCATTCATTATGCCAAATTGAACGGCCACAACTATAGGAATCCAATCGGATCATATTTGGGTTGGGTTCGGATTTATAAATATCTTAACGGGCCGGATTCGGATATTGTGTTTGTGATTCGAATCGGATTCGGGTCGGATACGGATAAGATATATCCATAATCGGATCGGATTCGGATCATCACTGATCCGGTTCGTATCCAATCCGTTGACAGCCCTAGACACAAAGCGTCCATGCTGATCTGTGGAGGGGTCCACTGTGATCTATCTGCTTATCCACGCCATCCATTCCCCTTTTGAGATCATTTTTTGGTATGGTCCACTTGAGTGTTGGATATGCCTCATTCTTGGCCTCATACCTTAAAATGATCTTAAAAGGGGTTGGATGGTGTGAATAAGCAGATATATTATGGTGGATCCCTCCACAGCTCAGCCCGGATGCTCTGCGTCTATACCAAAGAAGGAAGCAATTCAGACCAGAGATGAATCTTGCATATTTTGCAACACTGGTGCTGTCAGCAGCAGCGTGGAATTTCCTCACCATGGGTTTTGAGACCGAGACCCCTTATTGAAACTCCATAGAGTCTACCAACGAGGAAAGGTCCCGAACCCACTTGAGCGTTGTATCCAGCTAATTTTGGGCTCATCCCTTAAAATGACGGGAGTAAAAGGGATGAACAGCATGGAAAAATAGATACATCACTGTGGGCCCATGAAGATCTGCCCGTTCGTGGCTAGTGATAGGCGGGGTAGGAAGCAATCCGCTTCCCACCTAATCCGCGTCAGGCAATGAGACGTGCGCTGAACCTTATGAACGGCCTAGATCAATGGATTGCACTGTTTATGTGTCCCAATCAACTATAGCACTATAACTTATATAAATAATAAGGTAAGCCACAGGACCATCAGTCTATACGTAAGTTACCTGTGTGGATCCACTAAAAGGGCAGGCAGGCCTGATTTCGTGCGGTCCACCTAATGTTCGGATTGGATCTTGCCATTCGGCACGGGTGGTCGAAAGTGACTCGCAAGCGAGTTGTCACTTCTGGTCGTCGGGTAAGATACCAATAATAAAAAAAAAAAAAAAAAAAAAAAGTTCTTCTGAATATTTGATACTCGGGCCGATTGATAGTCAGGCACTCAAAATTGAACACGTGGCGTGGCATAAAGAAATTTAAATTAAGCCGCTGAAATTCTGTAACTCATAGTGACTAAATTAAGATCCAAAAATCAGATTGGTTGAACAATCCTAACAACTGATTCGTGGTCCAGTGGATAGTTTTGATATCCACCGTTAAATAAATTTCCACAAATCGGATAGAAATACACTCAAATAGGTTTCAAATTTTGGATTATGAAAATCTTGAACTGGAATCCAAAGTTGAAACAGATAATTTGAGTTAAATGTGTTGTGAATTATACAATTACTGAGGGCCTGTGTATGATGTATCAAAATCTGCGGAGTATCAAAGGTGTTTCTGAGATTATGACATTTGGCGGGTCAAACGAACGAGGAAGTTTCTTCTAAAGTACGCATAGTGCGTAGGACGCATCCCTTGCTTTATTCCCGTCACGCTACGCCCGAAAATGGTAGTGGGCCACTGTTGCTTTTGGCCGGTGAGCGGAGACAACCGGACGGAGTGCATCTGCACGCAACATGCGTTGGTTAGCGTACCCAGGACGAGACGATTGACGTCGGACAGGGTGTGGGCCCCCACCCGACTTGTTGGTGGGAACAGCATGACCCACCTGTACCAGTCACGGACACGTGTGAGAGATCGGAGCCGTTCATCAAGTGGTCTCATCTGCGTAGATGCCATGTGTACGAAGGCATCGTTAGGTATAGCAGCTTAACCCGCAATCAATGCACGTGTTTGATCCACGTGATGATCACGTGAACCCTTTGTGAGCCCTGGTAGGGCCTGTTTGAAATAACGTAATCTATGAGAATTACATTGTATTTATCCCTTTTCTTGCACACCATGATGTATGTGTTTTATCCATGCCATCCCTTCATTTTTTTTTCCATATTTTTCTAGGGAATGATTCAAAAAATGGGGCAGATCCAAGGTTCGAGTGGACCACACCACAGGAAGAAAATTTAAATGGTTATATTTCAATCCACACTATTTTCTACAGTGTGGCTCACTTGAGCTTTGTATCTGCCTCAATTTTGGGCCCATTCAATAAAATGATTTGAATTACTAAATGGACGGCGTGGATATAACACATATTATGGTGGGCCCATGGAGTTCTGGCCTAATTTCTGAGCTGCAACTCCTCCTTAAGCTTCAAACATGCGTGGTGTATTCATTGTGAGTGAAATTGCATGTAAATGCATCTAACCAAACAGGCCCTTAAAACAAATACTTACAGTGGGCCCATAGACCTTTGGGAGGAGGGCTAGTATCTAGATAAGTCTGGGCGGGGCTAGTATCTAATCCGCGTCTGGTTAGGTGCGGCCCTGCCCTCAACCAACACAGCTACGGGTGAATCATCTGATTTATGTGTTGTATACTCAATGCCATCGATCCGTTTGAGCCCGAAAATGAAATAGACCTTAATCTCAAGTGGACCAGACCACATGAATGTGGTGAAGTTTTGGATCAATCGTATGTTTGGTTTTTTTTTTTTTTTTCCTTCATTCGGGTCGTGTGTCCTTATCAATTGAAGCAGATTGCATCCGACCTGGTCGGATCTTTAAGCGTCCGACCAGATCTATGTGGGGCCCACCATAAATATTTGTTTATCTACATTGTCCATCCTTTTTCTAAGATTATGCTAAGGTATGCGAAAAAAAAAATAGAGAGACCTAGAGCTCTAGTGGACCCACGCAAAATGGTAAGCTTGAGTTGCATTAAATTCAAGAGTCATCTGTTTCTTTTTTTAGATACACGCAAAATGGTAAGCTTGAGTTGCATTAAATTCAAGAGTCATCTGTTTCTTTTTTAGCTCATATCTAGCATGATCTCAGAAAATGAGTGGACAGTAGATAAACAGGTACATCACAGTGGGCAGATCTAGGTGAAGTTTTGGATCAATCGGATATATATATATATATCCCATTTGTAGGGAGTTTTACTGCAATAGCCTTGAGGTGTTGTCAGTTTTACTAAAAGTCAAATTTCTCATCTAGTTCATCTATTTTAGACTTTTGACGAGAAATTAAAAATTTATGATAACAAATACCCTTCTACTCGATCCCTCTGATTACTATAGAGGGGCATTCTCAACTGTAGAAATTTTCAATTTCCCAGCAAAAGGCTAAAAAGATGAGCCTGACGAGAAATTGGACTTTTACTAAAAATATCTGCAACTCAAGGCTATTGCAGTAAAAACCCTCTCCATGTCCTTATCAACTGAAGCAGATTCCATCTCACCTGGTTGGACCTTTAAGCATCTGACCAGATCTATGTGGGGCCCACCATGATTATTTGTTTATCCACACCGTCCATGCTTTTTCCAAGATTATGCTAGAGTATGGGCAAAATAATAGGGAGATCCACAGCTCCAATGGACTCACATAAAATGGTAAGCTTGGGTTGCATTAAATGTGCATTAAATGCAAGAGTTATCTGCTTCGTTTTTTAGCCCATATACCTAGCATGATCTTAGAAAATGAATGAACGGTGTGGATAAACAATTACATCACAATGGGCCTCCAAACAGATCCAGTGGAACACTTAAAGGTCTGACCAAGTCTGGATGCAACCCGCTTCCCTTGTCAAGAGGTTGGATGGCATATAAACATAAAAATGGGCACTAAGGTAGGCCCTAAGATTTTTATTTATTTATTTATTATTATTATTTTTTAATGGTGGGCATTCAATCACCACGGTTTCCTGTGGTGTAGTCCACAAGATTTGGATATGCATCAGTTTTTGGATCATGCCTAAAATGAGCTGGAATACTTACATAAAGGTGGGCCACACAGTCAAGGACGCACCTAATTCTCCACCGGCAACCCATCTACCCAACTTCTTTCTCTTCCTTCCACGTGTACGGATTCAAATGAAGAAAAAAAATAAAGAAAACAAAACCTGACCACGTCCTGCATTGCTTTCTCTGCTTTCAAAACGTAACAGTGGCCTATGGTTTTTTCAAACCACATGCACCCATTGCATGAAGACTTCGGATTGGGTACTAGCCACCCCAGGACTTGGAAACAGACGACCATGTCAAGGGCTCAGTTGGGCCCACCACAATATATGTGTTTTATCCACTCCATCAATCCATTTTTACCAATCATTTAAGGGCATGAGCCTGAAAAGAAGGCATATTGAAGGCTCAAGTGGAGCACACCACAGGAAGCATTGATGACAGTGACACCCATAGTTGAAACCTTCCTAGCACCCACTGTAATGTTTATTTGCCATCGAAACTGTTCATAAGGTCACATGTGCCGCTGTAAAAAGGAAAACATAAATATCAGCTTGATACAAAGCTGATGTGGCCGCCGATAAGTTTTCACCTGCAGACATTCAATCCTCACTGTTTCTTGTGGCTTAGTTCACTTTAGCCTTGGAACTTTTTTTTTTCTTTTTTAATTCATCACCTAAATAATCTGTCAAAATAGATGGATAGGCGTGGATAAAACACAAAAATCATGATGGGCCATAAAGAGTCCCTTGACAGCACTGTCCGTCTCTAGCTAGGTCCTGGTGGAGCGCGGATTAGGCCAGGCCTAGATCCACCGAGGTGGGTGGGGCCACTTCGAAAAATGTGACTAGCCGTCCATCGGTCTTGAAAGCTCATTTTAGGGCATGATAAAAAAACAAAAAAAGCAGTTACAAATCCCAGTCGACTATAGTATAAGAAACAGTGGTGATTGACCAAAACTTCCTGTGGGCCACAAAAGAGTTGGATCAAGATGATATTTTTGTGGTCTCTTCATCTAGGTGTTTATCACCTTATCAATAGGTTGGATGGAAAATAAACATTCTGGTGGAATCCACGAAGTTTTTAATGGTGGGGATTCAATCACGGCTGTTTCCTGTTGTGTGGTCCACTTAAGGTTCAAGTCACCTTCGTTTTTCAGGTCATGCCCTAAAATGAGCTTTCAAAATGGTTGGACAGTGTGGATTTAAGGCGGATACATCATTGTAAGCCCCCCAGCCAGGGGTCCCATGCACCTGGGTGGATCCAGGGTCTCACCTAATCACCTGGGTAGTACCCAATCCGCGTCCTTGTAGGGACCCCGACCTAGCACTAAGACATCCGAGCCGTACATCGAGTGGGGTCCCACCCTTATATTAATTGGCCCAGAATCAGTTCCCACCTGTGCGTTGGATGTTGACGGTTGGGAAGCATTTAAAACCATGCACTGTTTCCTGTACATAGTCTCCCTGACCTCCCGCGTTCGGATGCGGATTGCGTGTGGACGCAGAAGGACACCGATTGTATCCGGCCGCTGCTTCTGCCAGGACGGACTCAGGGGTAGTTTTGGTAATGTTTATTTTTAATCCAAGCTGTTGATAATGTCAAGAAGATATATATGAAGGGAAAATATAAAGATCATCTTGATCCAAAACTTTTGTAGCCTAAAAAAGTTTTTAATGGTCATTTATTACTGTTTATAGTGGTGTGGTCCACCTGAGGTTTGGATCTACTTAGAGTTTCGAATCACGTCTTAAAATGATGTGGAAAAACATATGGACGGTGTGGATATATAATAAAATACATCAAGATGGGTCCACACGGTTAGGATAACACCCACTAAATTGGTCTCCGGGTAACAGCTAATCCGCTCTCGGTGTGGAAGGACCTTTCTGACCCACCTTAATGTTTGTGTATTATCCACGTAGTCCGTTCATTTTCCCATACCAATTGAAGGTAAGAGACGATTCAGATTCAAAGGTGATGTGGACTAAACCACAGTAAGTGATTGAATATCTACCGTTAAAAACTTCTTAAGGACCACTGGAATGTTTATTTGCCATGTTGACGAGGTCACAAAGACTTGGATGAATGGACCATACTGATATCAGCTTGATCCAAAACTTTAGTGGCCGACAAAGAAGTTTTTAATGGCCATCCACCACTGTTTTATGTAGTGTGGTCCACCTCATATTTGAATCTGTTTCGTTTTTGGGATTATGCTCCACAGTAAGCTGTCAAAACAGATGCACCGTGTGGGTGTGAGGCACATTTATCATTGTGGTCCCCAGAGTCAGAGATCCTCCAGAGCCGTGTCCACTTGTTTTCTTTTCATCCAAGCACGATGAAAAAAAAAAAAAAAAAAAAAAGATCGGTTAAACCCGGCCTTGTGATCTTTTATTCTCAAGGTGAAGCAAGCCAGTGTCATTATTCCGGTCGTCGAACTTGCTAAGGAGGAGGGAAACGGGCAACTGGGAAGGTACTGGTGGCCGGTTGTAGACTTTTCTATGTCTAATAAGTTAGGCTAGTCAATTTCAAGAGTAAAGGTGAATAGGCTAAAAGGTCCGTACCTGGTCCTGTAGAGGGGAGACCTATTTATAGGACCCGAATGAGGTTATGGGAGTTAGAGTCCTTTAGGTATACGTTAAGAGAGTCTTAAATAGGATAGAGTTGGATCCTTATCTAGTCCATATTTAGGCAGAATTGCTCCGAACTTGTCACGCAGTCTCTCTGGTAGTGGTTGTTCTTGTTTGCTTAGGATGTGGAGCTCGATGTCCGAGCTACTTCTTAGATTGTAGATCCTCCCCAAGGGATGAAGTCGATCCCTGCCTCTATTAGTCCAGTTCGAGATGTCAGTTGCCGCTCCTCAGCTCGGGAGGTGCAGTGTTCGTAGATAACTGCTTGGCCTTTGCCTGATAGAGAACTGAGGACATGATAGGACTGTAGTAGGAAGCTTGGCAGTAGTTGCCCTTAGCTCGAGGAGCTCATTGACCGATCTCCTCGGCCCCATCATTCTTTCGCTCGGAGGAAGGATCGATGACTCATACTTGAGCCACTAGGCCTTTGGGCTTTCTTCACTATGTGGGACCAATTCGGAATCCCCCACAATATTATTATCACTTCTGCTGCTTCCTATGACGTAGCCCACAATATACTTAAATGGATGGATAACGTGGATAAAACACATATATCATAGTGCCCCCCCGCAGACCCTGCTAGCAACCAGTTGTTACCCACAGGGTAGGAGGCAATCTGCACAAGATATCATGTGAAGGGGTGTGGTGGGAAGCTCTTGCACTCAGAAACTAAGTGGGGCCTACCTTAATGTTTGTGAGAAATCCATCTCATCTATTCGTTTTACCAGCTTATAGAGCATAAACCCAAAAAAGATCTAAAACTCAAGTGGGTTGTATGACAGGAAATAGTGAAGATTGAACGTCCACATGGAAGTTTTGGATAAGGTTAATATTTTTTGTGTTTTCAGTTCACCCAATAGGAATGACCTCATCAATGGCTTAATTGGCATATAAACATCACAACGGACCTATGGGAAGTTTCAACGGTAGGCATTTCTGATGCAGGGACATGTAATGACCTAACTCTAGATGTATGTATATTCAGATGGAAGGTATTCAAGTAATAACATTAATAATTAACTGTTTTCAATCATAGAAAATTAACAAATCTCAACATAGAGATGAGATTCGTCCGTCCAGATCATGCCTCTTAGCATAAGAATCATATAAAACAGTAAAACAGGGAGGATTTATGGATATGAGGATATCCCAGTCTAGCATAGATTAGTCCACAGTCAAGTTTGGATCTGGTTCTCATAGCTAGTCATCCTTCTTTTACGTTCGTACCAAAAGGAAAAGATTTAGAAAAGGACGAAGGAGATGGAGAAACAATGGGTTGAAAGAAGGCTTGGATTATGAAAACGAAAGATTCTTACCTTTTTCGCACCTTGAAGAACTAGAAACGAGAAAAATTTAAAAACCGGGGTAGAATCCTTAACACCTGAAGGACAATCCTGAAACCCTAATATCTTGACAAAGAGGAAAAAAAATCTGAATCTCTATTCATCCAATAATAATAAAAAATAGGATTTTCACAATGTATATATAAACCACGAAAATAAAAAGTGCACTAAAACGCTTGAAAACTAAAAAAATAAACAGAAAAGTACTTAAAACTAAACTACGACATCAAAGTGCCTAAAACTAAGAAAATAAACAGAAAAGAGCCTAAAACTAAATCCGCTCCATAGTCCTGCGATGATGATGCTCCTGCAACTCGCGTACTCGTAACGCGTTAGAAAATGGGTCCAATGGGCCCGACTGTCCATCCACATTAGCTCATTTGCTCCAACACTCGATTTGCGATGTCGCTTCCTCTAGTACAGTCTAAAGGGTACACTACTGATGTCCACAACAATTTGTCTACACACTTTTCCTATCGTGCATATGTTGATCTTGAGGCATACTTGTGGGAAGTTTCAGTGGTAGGAAGACGGTGTGGCCCTTACCATGGGCTTACCTTGAGGTATGTATTTTGTATCCACACTGTCCATCTATTTCTCCAGATCAATTTAGAGTATTATCCAAAAAATGAAGTAGATCAGATTATCACGTGGACTATATTATAGGAAACAGTGTTGATTGACCATTAATGGGCCACAAAATTTTTAGATCAATCTGATATTTGTTTTCTCCCTTCTTCCAAGCTTATGTGACTTTATCAACAGATTGGATGGCAAATAAACATTATAGAAACATTAAGGTGTACCCAAAGAAGTTTTAATGGTATGACGTTCATTCACCACTGTTTCCTATGATATGGTCCACCTGATAATTGGATCTGCTTCATTTTGGGGTAATGCCCTAAAATGATATGGAAAGATGGATGGATGACGTGGATATAGCATACATACATCAAGGTGGACACCATCTTGCGTGAGTGGGAGGTCTCACCTAATCCTCTCCCATGTCCTAACATGAGCTGGGGATGGACCGGCTGAATTTTGCACAAACATCACGGTGGGCCCCACCTAACTTCTTAGTGTGAGAACTTCCAACACACATTGTGGCAGTCGGGAGCAATGCATTGCGTGTCTAGCTTACTGAGTAAATTGTGTAGGGCTGTCTATGGGCGGGCCTAGGGTAGGTCTCACCCGGATTTTGAACTGTTTAGGGTCTGGCCATCGGGCGGGCCTTATTCAAAATTTTGATTTTTCATGCCCGACCCGACCCATTAACACCCCTAAATTGCGTGGGGCACACCATGTATTTATCTGTCTTATCCATGTTGTCCATTTGCTTTTCTAAATAATTTTACGGCACGAGCTCAAAACTAAAGCCCCAAGTGGACTACATCATAAGAAACAATGGATATAATGACGTCTACAGTTGATCTAAAACCTCCATGCCTTAAAAAAAATATTCAACTGTGGGCATTCAATTCCTAATATCTCTTGTGGTGTGGTCTACTTAGGCCTTGGATCAATTCTTAGCTCATGCCCTAAAATGAGCTGGTAAAAGCAATGGAAGGCATAAATAAGATAAGATTACACCCACACCTTTGGGACAGTGGTAGACTGAGTGAAGATAACCTCGTTTCAACACTGAGGTCTTAGTATGGATTCCCAACGTGAGGTGGTTAACATTGAAGTGTGACTAACAGTGTGGGTGTGTGTACTAACGGTGGGATGTGTGTGCTAACAAAAAAAAAAGGCACGAATAAGATACATGCATTTGCAGTGGGCCCCACAGAGTTTACTTAGTACGCTAGGCAATCTGCATCTGGGGCATAAAGATATACCTGTGCTTGGAGCTATGTGGCACCTATAGAGATGTCCTTCACAAATCCACTCTGTCCATCTGTTTTGAAAGTCAACAGTTGGGCATGATCTAAAAATCAAGTAGATCCAAAAGGCAAGTGGGCCACACCAATAAATCATTTGGACTAGAAACGTGCACTATTGAAACCTCCCTGGTGCTGACTAAGATGTTTATGTGCCAACCAAACCGTTCACAGGGTTATTACCACTCAGATAAACTATAGGAATAAATATCATCCTAATACAAAACTTCTGTCACCCCATCTTTTCAATCCCCACTACTTCGTGTGGTATGGCTCACATGAGTTTTGAATTGCTTAATTTTTAGAATCCTGTCCTATTGTGGTGTTTCAAAATAGATGGCCGGAGTGGATTTGTCACAGACATCTCTGTGGGCCCCACACAACCCTGGGCTAGGATTATAGACAATTCACTTTCATCCGCGTCCATTGCGTAGTGATCCACTGTAACACCCTGAAAATCAACACCCGAGTATGGAGACTCCGATCTCGAGTTCTCGAGTATAAACTTAGTAAAATGCTTATCTAGGAATGCCACACGTGGAAAATGCTCCCACGTATATCCTCAATCATATTTACATTCATTCTATCCACAAATAAATTAGAGTAATGCATTTTACATAGCAGATTATAAGTAAAACGAAGATAAGTAAATTTAGAAATACAAGGGTAACACTTAAAAGTTACAGTTTAAATGCAGTATCAATCCATATGAGAATTATACCAATCACAATAGATGTGACATGAAGGGAAAATATAACTATCAAAGGGATGGAGCTAAATATACTACTGGGACTGCCTTGAACACACCACCGTCTGGTCATATTCCTAGGTCATCTACATATGTCAAATGGAAGACGTCAAACGCCAACATAGTGAAGAAATATCGAAAATATTATACTCAGGACATTTTAGTTATAAGCAGGTTCATGACAAATATATATTCATATTGTTTCTAATACACATATACTAAATAAGTTACACTTGACATTCGCTCAAGCAGGCGCAGGTAATAATAGTATAACCAAATAATTAATTTTCTACATTGGTTGACTAAATGTATGAAATGCATGATATGCTGATGCATGTCCCGAAAATCATATGAGGACACAAAAGGTAGTGCTGACGCCACATCAAACAATCAGGTACCCACAGTCCTCCACAAATGCATGCCATTATATGCATGATTTGCTAAGTAATTAATTAGTCCAATTCATCTAGCAAATTGGTGAAATCGAAATACCGTTATTGTATCATAAAGTTTAATTAGGACCATCTAGCTCCTTGCGGTGCATCGCCAATCATTGCTAATAATCCCTTAATTCAAGGTTTAAGTTATACACCCATGAAAACATGATTTTGCAGTGACTTGTCAGCCATGCCCAAATCAAAGTGGAAGGGCTTGTCACCCAAATTCCACGTACAAATAAAGAGACAGGTGTGGGCTCGTCAATCAAAACTAAACTAATACATGCCCATAGTCGTTCTAACGGTATTCAGGCACACAACCAATGGCCATATTGGCCGTTCGAACAATAATCTGTCACCTCTATCAATGCTCACTGGTCACTACGGGGAGGCACCACCCTAGTATAGGCCAACAACTCAGACACGGTATCCCATACCACCATGCTTGGCTCATGAGACTTAGTAAATCATGTTGCAGTACGATTTTAAGTGGACTATTTACAATGGGAATGATGGTATTCTAGATTTTATAGCGTGATTCAACAATTAACATAAGAATGATTAATTTTGAATGAGACTTATTCGATGGACCCAAGTGGACAATGACAAACTGACAGTGGCCATTATCGGTCGCCTGTGCCTTGCTTTGTCAATCGAATAAGTCCGTGATGGTTAACCCATGGGTAGGCAATGTACTAGTGAAACGGTTGTCAGAGCTTAATCTAAAGTAACATTAAATCCATTACAACAACAATTTAGTTTGCCCGACCGATCCAAAGGACCCGGATGCCACAAGGCGCCAATACATTCATAAGTATAGACACATTCCACTATTATAGATATATACCATTCAAGTATTTCATCGAGTATGTTATCAACCAAATAACAACAGAGACATTTCATTGGACATGTTATCCACTCATCAACAATTAATATATAGATTATAATATTAAAGTAATTCTAGCATTTATACTATAATTAAATTCAACAAATTCAAGCAATTATTAACTAAATTTTTCTGAGAAGAAGCTCGACGGTAGATCTTCACCTTAGAGTCAAAATTGCTCGATTCGGATGGGACCCTAGTGTCAAAAATTTGAGAAAAAACCTCAAATACCTACATCAAATCACAATTCTAACATTAACAACTTAGGATTCTATTCTAATAAACTTTTAATTAGGGTGCAGGGTTTATATACCTTAAATTTGGGAGAACCCCAAATCGATTCAACGAATCAGGGCCCGAAATCGATGCACTATCGAAATCCCAACAGAGCCAAGCTAGGTTATGGCTCCCGCAATAGCATGTGCCGCTCCAAAATGACCAATAGAGATCTAAGACTTAGTATGCTTTTCGATTTCTCTGAGAAATGGAAATGGTTTTAACTCTAATGACCCAAGACACAAGAGGGTTGGGAATTTTTTTCCAAATAATGTGAGAGACCTCTTACCTAAAGAAGGAAGATAATTCTAGCCGTAGAAAACCCGCCATGCCCTCCTAGGATCGATGCTTCTTGAAAAAAAAGGGGAGCAAAAGATTTCAAACATTGGAGGATGGGATTGGGCCTTCGAATCTGAAAGGAAGAAGAAATCAAGAGGTTTCTATAGCCTCAAGGGGATTTAGATAGGTAGGTAGGGTTTTTGGGTGTTTAGGGGTGCTTAGGGTAGAAAGGAGAAAGAGAAAAATGAGAGAGAGAGAGAGAGAGAGAGAGAGAGAGAGAGAGAGTTCAAATGGGGTTTTGCCGAAGGTTCCCTTTGATGCACCAAAGCCCCAAAATTTCAAATTTTTTATTTGGACAAAGTCCTTCAGCTCGAACTGAAGCCCTCTGGATGACCCTTTGGCACGCCGAAGGCCCTATGTCCAACCTTCATTCGGTATGATCTTGCTTGGTCGGCTCAGCCCGAAGGCATCCTTCAGTGCGCTGAAGATATCTTTGGCGCACTAAAGTTGTCTGTTCAGATATTTTCTATTAGCTTATTTTTCTGAAAGTCCACTGATCTACTTGCCTCCTGGACAGTATCTGCTTATTTAAATGACCTAACATTTAAGTAAATGTTACTTTTTCATTTACTTTAAGTTATTTCATGTAAATAAGGAAGTACTCTTCATTTTGATTTAATAAAAATTCTTAGAAAATAAATTTTTAATAACAATTTTTTTTTTCCATTTCTAATACAAATCGCGATTTTTTGAAAAGTATTGCCTTTTAATTTTTGAATTTTTGATATAAAAAATATGTTGGATTTACGGGTGATGCATAGTATTATGTACGAGCTAGACAGATCGGTCGAAAAACTCTTCTGTTCACTAACTCATTGGACTAGAAACACTCAAAACCATGATTCCTTGGACCTCTATCCCAAAACATCCAATTCCCAAGTTTGTGAAAATCCGGGATGTTACATCCACAGTGGTGTTGAGACATGGTAGGATTTGATTAGCCCATGTGCCACTTTCAGAGATGGGCTCACTGTAGCTGACTCAATCTTCAAGTTCGGTCAAGCAGTGATGGTGGCCAACCTCTATATTCATGCCAGGCATGGCCCAAAAATGAAGCAAATCCAATCTATGTGGATTGCAACACAAGAAACATTATTGATCGACCATTAAAAACTACTTAGCTGCCACAAAAGTTTTAGATCAGCTTCATCCAAGTCCGTGTGACCTAATGAACCGGTTGGAGTGAGTTCAATGACCACTGTTTCCTGTGGTGTGGTTCACCTGAGATTTGGATCTACTTCCTTTTTGGCCCCCGTCCTAAAACGAACAGGCAAAACTGACGGTGTGAGATATACAACACATATATCAAGGTGGGCCCCACATTACAGCCTGACTGAACGTGGTGTTACCTGGCCAAGGAATCTGCCCGGACCTAGCTAAAGCATGTCTGAAAGTTGTTATTTCGAGCACCAGGTAAGCACGGATTTACAGTTGGGTCCGAAACAGACCAAGTTCTGTCAGGTCCTGACGGTAGGCCCCACGATGAATTTGTTATATATCCACGCTGTCCATCTGTTTTGCCTGCTCATTGTAGAGCATGGGCCCAAAAATAAATTAGATCCAAATCTCATGTGGCCCACACTACACAAAACAATGATCATTAAATGCTCACCATTAAAAACTTCCTAAGGTCCACCATAATGTTTATTTTCTATCCAACCTATTGACAAGGTCACATAGACCTAGATGAAGGGAAAACACAAATATCAACTTCATGGAAAACTTTTGTGGCCCACAAAAAAGTTTTAATGGTCAATCACCAATGGTTTCCTGTGGTGTGGTCCACCTGAGATTTGGATGTACTTCATTTTTTAGCCCATGCCTTAAAATAAGCGGGAAAAAAAAACAGATTGGTGAAGTATATATACAACACATTGAGATGGGCCCCATGGTCAGGACCTAATGGAACTTGGTCAGGTACCCACCTGATTGAATCCATGTTTGTGTGGGGCCAATTCTAATGGCGACACATGTCCCAATCAAATCTTACCACCTGCTACACAGTGTTGGGATGACATCCTATCCATGTAAGCCTCATTCAGGCCAGCTCATCTACAAGGGCATTTCAGTTGGGATGCTGATTGCATTATGACACTGGCGACCTAATGCTGTGGGACTTAATTGGGCCATGGGTGTACTGGCCAATCCACCACATATTTCACATGCTTTGCATGAGCTCATCTCTAACAAGGACATGTAGCCCAATCAAATCTTATCATGTTGGGTCACCAGCCCATCCATATCTAACTTGAGTTTATTTGTAGGTATGGCAGAAAGAGAAGTCATAAATGAGAAAAAACTCTCTGGCAGTGGGATGGATGATATACAGTAACTTCTAAGTACTTCAATTTTATACATAGCACAGAAGTAATTATGCATCCCAATTTAAATGTCTTGTGAACTAAAAAATACCATTATTTTAGTATCTGAGTATCGAAATGGTAGATATTTATTGGACAGTTAAAAATGAAAAAGTATCCAACGGTTCTACTTAGTTAAATAATTGTCTTCTAATAAGAGGTGTAGGTTGCTCAATTGATCTTATTTTTGGGACTGTTGACTTTAATGTCTATGAAGGATCATGCATTGCTAGAGTATCAAACTCCACTATTGTGAAAAGAGAAATTTCTCTATGTAGACTTTGGTTTTAACTGACCAGCCTAACTACACCTCCAAAATTTTAGTTTCCATATGTAAACTTAAAATGTGCAGATGAATTTTTTTTCTTTGTGAAAATACCGTTGGTTTTCGAGTTCTTGGTCAAATTCACTGGAAAAAGGTCAATTTGCGACAGACATCGTCCGTCGTTTTTCGCTCAACGGTCAATTTCAGCGTATTCCACTTTCTTGGTTGGTCAGAGAAAAGTCGATTTGCGACGAAATTTGTCCGTCGTGTTTCGCAGGTAAATGTCGATTTCACCGGGAACAGGTTTCACCGTGAAAAGTTGATTTGCGGCGGACCTTATCTGTCGTTAAGTACAGGGAGGTTTCACCGAAGTCTCGGTCAATTTCACACAAGTAGAATCAATATCACCGTGAGAAGTCAATTTGCGACGGACTTAATTCGTCCTCTTTTACATTCTCGATCAATTTCACCAAAAAATTCGAACTGCGACGGACTTGATCTGTTGTTTTTCACTGTTCTCGGTCAATTTCACCAAGAACAGAGGTTTCACCATTCAAATCACCTTTACCATTCACCAAGTATAGTGATATTCAAAGAGAACAAGGTAAATTTTCACTGTACTTGGTGAAATTTACTGAGTTCTCGCTGATTACATCCTTGTGGACAAAACCCTTGCGAAAAAACACATTCATTCTTCATTCTTACTTACCCACAGCCGTCATTCCAGTGAAACACGAGTTCAAGAAGAAGAGTGTGGTGAAGTAAAACACAATTTCAAAATGAAGAGAAGGTGGGTTTTTTGTTATAGCCGAAAAGAAAAACAAAGAGAAAATTGTTTTTTAGTAGAGTTGAAGAGAAAAACGAAGAAAAGATGGTTTTTTCAGGAAGAAAAACAAAGAAGATGGGTTTTGGAGGGTATTTTCGTCTGAAAAAAGCTCATCTCGATTTCAAACAATGAATAAAACCCTGAGAAAGATTGGAGATTTCAAGTTGAACTCGAAATTATAGGAAGAAAAACAAAGAAGATGGGTTTTGGAGGGTATTTTTGTCCGAAAAGCCCATACATTTAGAAATGGAAATTAAAGTTTTGGAGGTTTAGTAAGACCAGGTGGGTTAAAAGTTAAGTCTACGAAAGAAAATTTCTCTTGTGAAAAACATAAAACAATCGAAATCAGTTTATGCTACAAGTTGTACCCAGCGGTACAACACCCGACCTATGCTTCTGAAAGTAGTTGCGGAAGTGTGGGCCTTCAGAATCCGATGGTCTACACGATGAGAACCTTTGCAAAGTTGAGGATGTGCGGTGCAGTCCAACGATCTGCCTAGCTACTACAGGAGCAGATGGGTCTGATCACCCCTCCAATCCTACGGTGATGATAGTCGCTGAATCATGATCTACGGTTTAGATTGACGGGGACAGGCCAGATGGATACTGATCTATTACCCTCCATTCTTCTCTCTTTCTCAAGTTCTCTCGCACTTTCGTCACTTGGTTATAACATGAGAGAATTCTCCTCTATTTAGAGGGGATAAGAGATGAGATGAGAGAAGGTAATCTTCTTCCGAATTTTAAACTCTCTTTGAGTTTCAAATTCCCATAAGAGAGAAAAAGTGGGAAAGACCTATGGGCCCCACCAACAAGTGGTTGCCCACAAGTGGGCCCCACAGGCCCATAACTAACAACTACCACCCTTTGTGCATGTACGTGAATCATCAACTGAGCCCCTGAGTGTTAGGTGGCAAAATATTTGCCAAATTCACAAATTAGGGGGTCCACACCAAAATGAAAAACCATTTGTGCTATGGGGCACACTGACATGTTTATTTTACATCTACCCCATTAATCAAGTGCTCATAACATGAATGAATAAATTCTCCAAAAGTCAGATTGATCTAAAACTCAGGTACGTAAACTTTAGTCGTAATTTGACATTGTTCCTCATTTTATGACATCAAACCATTTCTAGAGCTATTGGTTTCTATGGTTTGCCCTCTAAGGCAAGCATACACCGTGATCCATAGCTCAAGTGGTAAACTGAGTGAAGATAACCTTATTTCAACACTAAGGTCTTGGTATCGATTTCCAAGTGCGAGGGGAAAAATTGGTAAGTTTTTTTTAATGCATAGAGAACATGATGGGCTACATATAATGGTCAGAGTTAACACAAAACAATACGATAGGCTTCATAGAGTGTTGTACCCACTTTTTACCACTAATATTGTAGTAAAATATTTGGGATTTAAGGAATGAGGGTAAAATCTTCACCATGCTTATGTTTATAGAATAAAATCCATCCTTACCTTATAATGTGAAACAAATAAATCTTCATTGCTTATGCTTATAGAATAAAATCCCATCCTTCTATTGCGAAGCATATAATCTTCACCATGCTTATGTTTATAGAGTAACATCCAATCTTTATATTGTGAAGCATAAAAAATCTTCTCCATGATTATGTTTATAGAGTAAAATCCCATCCTTATATTGTGAAGTATATTAAATCTCCACCATGCTTGTGCTTATAGAGTAAAATCCAATCCTTATATTATGAAGTATATAAAATCTTCATCATGCCTATGTTTATAAAGTAAGAATCATATTCTTCTATTATAAAGCATATAAAATTTTCACCATACTTATGTTTATAGAGTAAAATTCCATCCTTATATTGTGAAGCATACAATCCGTCCCACCCATAGATAGCCTAAATACTCTTTTATTTCTATACAAAACTACCCCCATGTCCTTTAGTAATACCAAGATTGAAAAAAACAGAAAAAGTAACTGCGTGAAAGAATTTACCCCCATTGTTTTTGTTTATGTAATATAAAGATGAAATGCTCGTGCTAAAAGTTTTTACATCGTTCTTTGATTTTTATGATTATATAGGTAGGGAGCATCAATTCATGTATGGATCCAAATCTTTGTTGTTATAGGCCTTGCCGTTGTGTCCCCTTCACAATTTTTTCGTGGGGCCACATGACCGAATCCTCGAGGAATCTCTATAACCCTCTTCACATAAATAAATCATTCATCCACAAATAATTAGCAAGGCTTGTTTGGACAGTGGAAATTGAGAAGAAAAAAAATGAAGCACTTTTGCTTGTTTGGGACACTACACTATTTAGATGCTAAAGTAAATTATGTTGGAATCGACGCCTCAAATCTTCAAGCAACAGGAGCCACCAACTGGTCGTGGATGGTGACCGATCGGTTGGTCGTAACAAATTTCAGAACAGAGCTCTCTAGACATTGTCTGACCAGTCAACTTTTTCGAGCGACCGGTCAATAGTTTCCTATTTTGAGCAGGTTTCTTGTGCAGTTTTATGCAAGGTATTTCTAATTCTGATTTTTTGTCTATTTAAGGGGTGTAATGCGGGTAGGGGTTTCCCCAAAAAGGGTCGGGTTTCGTAGAGAAATTGAGAGAGTTCTATGGTAAGAGAAAAAGCTAAGGGAAAACTTGAAGTCTCTGGGATGAGGGAAAGGGCTGTGCTTGTTCTTCTCATGTGAGAAAAGCTTTGAGTTAGCTTTGGAATTTCTCTTGTGGGGTGAGATTCGGGTTTTTTTTTTCATTCTCTTATAACTTCTGATATTATAGTGGAATTCGCTTTGTGCCGTGGTTTTTTACCCGTGAGGGGGTTTTTCCATGTAGAATCGAATTGCCTTCTTGTGTGTGTCATTTGTTGCTTGATCATTGCCATTGTTGTTTGCCTTGTTTTGATTCGCTTCTGTTGTTGGTTTCCCCAACAAATTGTGGATTCCACCAAGCAATAATTAGCCAGACACCATAGTAAATTTCTTAGATAAAAGATACGAGGCCTTTTTTTTTCTTCTTTGTGAGAAGAGAATGAGATTTCTACTTTGTATCTATATGGGTCATAAAAATGAAATTCATGGGAATTTATATTTCAGTAGTCTTTATAAAATCTACAGGAAATTGCACTTGTATTTCTCTTTCTTTTTCCACTATTTAAAGAGGCTTTAAGAGAAGACATAAGCCGGACACTAATGACAAAGCTCTATTCATCAATAAGGGGTCGCTAATGACCCAGTTAAGGCTAACACTGGGCTAGGCCTGGGCCTCGAAAATCAAAGTTTTGAATAGGCCTTGCCCAAAAACCTGATTTAACCAATTCAAAATCTGAGCCTGGGTCAAGCCTGTTACCATGCCTCCAGATATCTTAAAGGCACATACAACTAACAAACTCCCACTTATCCTATAATGAATTTAATTCTACCTATTGACTTCTATTGTAAGTATGTTCCTAAAAGTATTGGTAGGGAGAGCTTTCTTGAGAGAATTTGTTAGGTTTTCAAATGAGGCAATCTTCATGCCTTTTATCTCTGGTCTCTTCACATAATCTCATATGAGGCAATCTTCATGCCTTTTATCTGCGGTCTCTTCACATAATCTCAAATGAGGCAACCCTTTTGGATGAATTCTTTCAACCATAGGATTATGTTATGTATATCCCACGCCATTCTCCCTCAAGGAGAGAGAGCTAGGCGGACTCTACCACTTTCACAATAGAGAATAAGGTACTCTAGATACACAAAGGAGTTGTACACATTCCATTTATGTGGGCCCTACTAATACCCATTGAGCTGATCCAAGCCATCCACATCCTCCATTTAATACATGTACCATGTGTAATCCACTACTTGGTTAAACTCCAACTTCCACATCCTTTTGGGCCTTCTTCTTGACTTCTAGGGCCTTCAACTTCTACAAAAATACTCCTAATCAGCGTGATTCTTAGCCTTTGTTGAGCATGATCAAACAATCTAAATTTACTTTTCCTCATCTTATTATCTATTAGTATTATTCCTTCATTTCTAATTCTATCAGATCTCATCATGCCACTTATCCATTTCAAATTTTCTCATTTATGCAACACTCGTTATATGAACATATTGTTCTTTAATCCCCCTGACACTTTTTTCCTATAAAGCATGGTTGGTCTTATAACTATTCAGTTTATTTGTGGGGTTAAATGGTTATATATATTACACACAAACACACACACTGAAAGTCTATTGGGAAGAGTGGGCATGTAGGACTGGATGGTTTACATGATATAGAACTGCGAAAGCTAATGATGAACGGTATAGGTCTAGTGATCTGCGGAGGCACTACAGGAGTAGATGGGTTTGATCACCCCTTTGATTCTACAATAAAGATGACTTCAAATTACAATATATGATTTGGATCGTATAAGGGATGTGCCAAATCGACATATAATGGATACGGTACTTCTCTTTCTATTTTCTCTCTGGCTCTCATAATTTGGGAATACTTTTCAGTGAGAGAACCTATTCCTATGTAAAGGAAAGGTTAAAGTTTGAATGAGGTTAGAGGTTATCCGGTCATCCTATCTCGGCCTAGAAATTGAATTTAAATTTCAACTTTAGACCTAGGTGACACTAGGTAAGTATATGAAAATTCTCATGGGACCCACCCACAAGCGGGCTCCATGGACCGATGTCTAACACACACACATAAAGAGAGATTACATGTATGGATAAAGTTGGAGAGCATGATAGGCTCTAACATCATGTTTCCAAGATCCCTCCTTTTCTTTCCTTTCTACACCTTTGATCATCTGACTTCGTTTCTTTGACTGAATGAGTAGTCTCCTTTAAAAGAAAAAGAAAAAATAAAATATTAAAAAACAAGTATCCTTTAACAATTATTTCCCGAGTCTATAGGCTGTTCCAACATCGGAGACTTTTTGGGTGTTCCAACGTGAGGTCCATATATAAATGGTTTGGATCTTTTCAAATGACCCACATACAACGGCTACGATCATGATTTTAAAAACATAAGTACACACATCTTCTACGTGAGTGCCACGTGTATGGATTAGAGTGGTTGATATTTCTGTAACCATCACGTCGAGCTGAGTATAGCTCAAGAAAATTAAGGGCTGGGCTGGCCCACTTGGGCCATACTTACATTGAGATACTAACAGGTGGGCTAGCCTACGCCTGAAATTAAGCCCGTTTATGAAAATTGGGCCAGCTTGGGTTGTCTTAGAGACTGTCAGCCTCGTCCAACCGTTTATGGATTCAAGGGCTTCTTTCTGATGTACAATGCTTGGTGGGCCACACTGTGAGTGGTTGGGCTCAGGCTCGGAACGGACTCCGGCTATAGATGCCAGACCCGTGTCGGGTGATGTTATAAATCCAGGCTGATCATCTAGTGTGTGCAGTCTGAGGGTGGCCCACAAGCTTAAAATTTCAGCACATGGACATCCTACCTATCACTTGTCATGTCGAATGTGGATAATTAGCCATCTTCCATATTATTAGAGTGGGTTTAGGCCCATTGGGCTTCCATAGGCTCTCTCTACACATAAGTAAAGAGGTGTTTGAGAGCTCTCTCTACATAGTTTTCCCGGTCCAACACATTTCATGGTCAGGGTTCGTGTGGTTAGGATGATCCAATTGAGGTCCCATCATCGATGGAGTAATAATCTAAGGTCACAATAATTAGCAATCGTGACCCTTAAATTAATGCCCATTCCCATTTAAGGCTGTCAGTAGGCCAGGCCTTGGCCTATCAAAGAAAATTTTGAAAAAGGCCCAGCCCGAAAGTTCAAAATCCTAGCCCAAAACAACCCTAGGCCAGCCCATTTTTAGACCTATTCTAATTGCAAACCTATTCAATGGCCCACCTTTTGCCAATCCTAGAGATCATGTTCTATTCAATGGAGATGATCACTCGGTTACTGTTGGGCTAATCAAGATGTGATGTCCATTGGGCCTTTATGGCCCAATCTATGTTGGATAATTCTTGGGATTCACTTGTGGCAATCCATCCATCATAAACGTTTGCATAAATGTATCTCAAGGCCGTCCAAATCCATGGATGGAGCATAGCTTGAAAATCAGCATCTGGTCGGATGATCTTAACCATCTGATTTCCTCTTTGAATTTGGACCACTAACCACTTCTTCAATGGACACTGATGTGATGGTTAGGATCATGCAATGGGTTCCATTCTTGGCCTATGCTCCAACCACAACAACGATCACGATTTGGATGGCCTGGATTGACAGAATTCATATGCCTTGCTAATGATCTGCACCAACCAGTATTATTTATTTGACAGAGAGCCGTCCATCTAATTAAGGCTGTCAATGGGCCAGGCCAGTCAATGATCAGGTACCGTATTCTCATCATACTTCACATTTTCTCAACATGTCACACGTGTAGGACATCTCATCCATGAAATCTGGCTGATCCACTCATCAGGTGGGACACACCGTAAAAATCAATGAAATCCGTTAGATCCGGACCCAACACTGTGTGGTCCATCTGATAACTGGATCTGCCTGATCTTTTACACGGTTCAGATGTCCTATAAATATGACACGTCAGCGAAGAAAAAGGTAGAGGACTTAAGCGTACCATTTCTCAATTTTGAATGGGCCCAGCCTCACACAAGATGTGAGCCCAGGTCTAGCTCATCTAGAGTGGGAGTCCCAGTCATACTGTCCCAACAGCAGCATGAGAGATCTGTGCCGTTCATTACATGGCCCACGCTGTACAATTATGGACTGAAACCTAGGCCGGTCCTGTCATCGATTGGACTATACACGTAGAGTATATCAAATGTGGGCCGTTGATCTCACTTTTCAACGGTGGGTTCTTTCATACAGAACTGGCCCACATGAACGGCACACTTGTATTACATTAATATCTGAGGGAAGACATGGATTCATTTGCCTACTCTCGCACTTAATCTATTCCCGAGTCCATTGATTTTGTGTCTCAGTTGATGAATGGATTTGCCTGATTTTCGTATCAGTTGATCATCACAGTGTGTCCCACCTTTTTGACGGGTTGGATATTCTACAGATGTTACATGTTTCTGAGAAAACAATAGCTGTATCATAACAATAGTTGTAGTATAACTTATGATACGTCCACTGAATCCTTTCATATATCCAAACAAATCTTTAGAAGCTGAGATATGGGATCGAAGTGGTATGCTCAGGCCCTGAACAAGCAAAAAGCTGAGATCCTCTATTGGGAAAATTCCGGAACTTTTTAGTGAAATCTGGACCGGTCAGCTGAAAACAACCACCTTGCCGCTATGTAAAATGTGTCGTGTTGAAATTTGGATAACACATGAGGTCGGCTGATGATCTTCTTACTGACATTCGATCCCTTTAAAGGAGGGGCGTCCAAACCTGTACAGAATAGCAGAAGTCAGAGGAGCTGGTGTTCGACAAAGGACTCTCTGATGCCTAAATCAGGAGAGTAGGACAATCATATAAGATATGTAAGGTGAATAATTATGTACCACAATCATGTAAGGAATGTAAGGTGAATAATTGCGTACCTTGTCCTACAGAGAGAACCCTTATTTATATAGCTTGTAGAGCATTTAGTAGTAGAGTTGATTTATAAGACGTTAAGAGACTCTGTGTTAAGTAAGAGTTACTATCCGTAATGGTAGGAGGAATTTCCGATTGAGATAATGCCAGGTGTCTGCCCAGTCCAAGTCTGGGCGGTCCACGCCTGGACTTGTCCCGCGTCTACTTGATTGGCGGAGCCGACCTTCCATGCTCAGCTCGTCCCAATAACATGCTCAGCTCGTCCCAATCTTTATCCGGCCATCTCGCTCTGCAAGCCGGTTCCTTGATGTAGATCCCTTGATGGACGTCGATCAGGAATAGTTGCCGATTCCTCTTATCAAGTCCTATAGCTCGGCCTGCAAGATCTTCTACTTGTGCTCGGCCAAACAATAGTGGATCGGACTTTCTAAGCTTGTGGGCCTTCCTCACGACCCATGGGCCAGCTTGGAATTACCCACAGCAAAATGTATTCCTGTAACCATCAAATATTCATGGTTTTCCACCTGAAATTAGCGATGAAAGCAAAGATGTCTAAAAGCATTATTATGGTAAATGGTACTGTGAGGTCAAGCTATGTTGGCTCTACCGTGCATTTTGGTGGTCCCTTTAGGTTGTGGGATATCCCAAAAAGTCAGAGTGGGTCACATCATCTAAATCCATGTGAAATCATGTCTAAAACATCTAAAAAGCACTTGGTGGGGTCCACTTGAGTTTTGGATTCGGTTGAAACTTGGTATGACCCCTCATCCAAGAGGAATACACAAAATGGATGGATTGGATGTTTGAACAACATTTCAATGGACCTTATAAACAATCACGGAGGTTTCAATGGATGGGTATTTACTCTCAACTCTTGTCTGTGGTGTGGCCCACCTAAGTCATGGATTGGCCTTATTTTTAGGTCTGTGGCCCAGCATGGAAGGGTGCATTTAATTAATGGAGTGGATTTCTTACGTAGATCATGGCGAATACCCACACACAATATCATAGTACCATTTCCCCATTATTATATATAGATATATCTTAAATGAATCCGGATCCTCTGTTGGCTCCAAGCAGAGAAACCCTGCTTGGAGCCTTGTTATTGGACCACGTCATCAGGTCTGTAACCCTATCACATCCTCACTGCAACCTGGTCACACGTTAGTGCAACCTGATCATACTAGTGACATCATGTAGTGTGATGTGGACTAATGAGAAGGCTCCAAGCAGCGTTTTCCTACTTGGAAGCCAACAAAGGATCCGGACTCATCTTAAACATGAGTATGAATCCTCTGTTGGCTTCCGAGCAGAAAATCCTTGCTTGGAGCCTTTTCATTAGTACATATAATACGGCATGATGTCATGTGAACAGGTTGCACTGAGGTGTGACCAAGTTACATTGAGGATGTGACAGGATTGCAGACCTATGTGATGATGGACCAATGAAAAGGCTCCAACAGGAATCCCTGCTTGCAAGCCAACAGTGGATCCGGACTCAATATGAGTATGGATCCTCCTAAATATATGTGTACACGGACCCCACATGACCACTCCAACTCATGACCTCAGCTGGTCACTCATTAAAGCTGACTGATGGGCATTGAAGTTGCAGCTCCTTGGGCTGGAAGAGATCGGGTCGGATATTTACAGGTCCATGTACCAAGGACAGTCTTACCTTTCCTGGCCCACCAAATAAACGGATCCAAACCAGGTATGAATTGGCCTAAAGGCCCAAGTGGGTCCTGTAAGCTCACTTGATAGTTGGATCTGGTCCTTTCATTCACAGACAAGAATGGGCTTAGGCCCACTTACCTCTCTAGTTGATCCCCATTCTGAGATGAACCCATATTTCAGAGATATGTTTGCATACAAGGCTGGATAATATATTACACATACAACTCTTTCTAATTTGCCTCCACAAAAATCAGCTGTGTCCACATGGGTGCTAGATCTAAGCCAACCATCAGGTGGGCCACAATGAAGAGATGCCTTGTGCAAAAATAGTCATAGTCTATGGTTTAAAAATAAAATGGTTAGTTAAAGAAAACTTGGTTGACTTTTTCAAAGCTGTCATTTTGTTTCTAAAATTGCGGCCAGGTGGACATGTCGGTAAAGGCACCTACAATATGTGACCAGCCCACCTACCTGAATCCTGATGGACGGCTTGGATCTTGTACCCATCTTCCAAGTTGGGATTAGTGGGGTGAGACTTAAACCGCATCGGGCCGCTTGATCAATGGTCCCAATAGCGTTACAAGGACGGAATGTTAAGACAAATATTATTTTCAACACAAAACCCTAGGTTGAACATTTCCAATACTATGGTCTTTTTCTTTATTTATTTTTCATAGAGTGGTCCAGCTATCTAGATGTGGTTTTGGGCCATGACCCACTTGAATATCATCAAAATGGGTGCTTCTCTCTTCTCAACCGTTTATTTTCAGGCTTCAAATTGAAAGGTCTGGATTGGGTCCTGCTAGGGGGATAGGGGTCTTATAAAATCTTACTTGTAGAAAATGAAGAGCTCATGTGTCCTTGGAGTTTGAATGCAAAGGATGAGTGAAAAATGAGTTTCTTGTTTTCTAGCCATCCAATATCGAAGTCAATCTCTCTCTCTCTCTCTCTCCCCAATGTCGAAAGCCAAAGCGTGTGTTTGGGAAAGGAAAAATATTTGAATTGCAGTGCTTGTTTTGACTTCCCACTCAGAATACAAAGGCTCATTATAAAATTCAAGACAGACTAAAGTCCTATAGGGACACTTAGGAAGTCCAATCCATCCATCTGGACCGTTCATTAGGTCCATTACACATTTCACAGGCTACTATGCAAAAAATCATACTAATTGGACCACTATAACCAATCAATCGACTAGGATGGTCAAGTTTTTCGAAGAGAAAGTAAGTCCAATGAACAATTTGAACCATCCATTTGTTTGGGCCCATCATGCATGCTAGGTAAAGTTAATGGATGTATGTCTGAAACCGCGTTCAAACTGGGGGGCCTCTAGCGTGTGAGACTTGCGTAGTGGTAGCCGACAACAACACACAGACATGGGTCCCAATCCAGGCCATTGAAAACAGAATTGCCAACACACAAATCGATCCATTCACACTGTTGATGTGATATTTGCATGGCAGCCTAGAAAAGAGTGGACCTAATGGACAGATGAGATGAATAGAATTGGAATCTGCAAGTGGTGCCCGTTCCAAGCCATCTGCCATTCAAAAAGCTATTCAACACAATCAGCTTTTCTTTTCCAAAACTACTTTACTATGTCTTAATCAGAGAAATAAAACCATTGTGGCCTACCATTCCCATCTCAACCCCTGCAAGCTTTCCTACAGAGAGTAGGACCCACCCATGATGTCCATTCCATTTCATTTTCATGGTGATCGGTGGTTGGGGAGATTTGCACTGGTGTTTGAAATAAGACCCAGCTGGGGTTCGTTTTGTAACAAAGCATGTGTCACATGGGGTTTTGAGAGCGTGAGGTGCACCCTACCACAATATCATATCATGACTGATTTCCACCATCAGATTGCATTTTAGATGATGATCTGAACCGTTCACCCTTCTCAATTCTTGAATATGAAACATTGAAAAGTAGTTTTTTTCACAGTGACCTACCAACACCCATGTCACATGACACCACAGTAAGAGGAGGCAAGTATAGAAAAGTACTACTGCTTGAACCCAAGCCAAAGGATTCCGACACGAAGACGGGGTTTGTGGTAGCTGAGCCTTGTTGGGAGTCTTTTCAGGACTTGGGAACATGCGACTCTGATTTAACTATTTGTTATGGTTGTTTGGTCAAACACCCTCAAAAGTCTCATTTTCATTTTTCATATCATATCAGCCCCCACAAAAATATATATTAAAAAAAAAAATGAGACTCCCCACGTCTTTCGTTTTGTGCTAGGTTTTTTATTATTATTAATCTTTATGATATATAATGCCCGTAGTTTTGTACATTTTTGCCATTGCAATTAGGCTTATATATTTTGGTTTTGAAGGAAAAAAAAATTATCATTAAGGAGTCCTAAGTAGATTCCATTTACCACATTTTCAATTGTTTCAGTCCTTGCTAATAGTTATGTTTTCAAATTTCATTACCACCATTTAACATGGATGATATCAGCATCAAAATTAACAGAATGCTTGTTTCAAGAATTGATGGGCTTCATTGTCATGTTTACGTGAAATCTACCTTGATCAATAAGTGTGTCTACTTAATTTAACCATAGAACCTAATAATTTGTTCGATGTGTGATTCAGGTGGGCCGTAGCAAGGAAAAAACTAAGAGAGAGATGCCCACCCTTGATTTTTCACAATATGCATGCTGTGGTGGAAAAATATGGGTATGCATATTTCCCAACAAATCCATTACAATTATTAACTATGCTAGCATATACTACTCAGCCCATGAATCTGTACAGTAAGAGCACTTGCAATCCAAGTGTGTACAGCTCAATCCATGCGCTGTCATATCTTTCTAACATTGAAAATTTTATTGTCATATACCATGTATATAGCATCCAATCCTACAAAATAGGATCTAGGAGATTTTGTAAAGCCTATTTATTTGTAATATTTTGTACAAAGTAAGATACGGTAGTTTTCTACCAACAATAAAGGATATCAAAAGATTTCATGGTATCAAAGATTTTTGTCTCACGACTCCTCCATTGATCTCATCATCACGCTTTTTATATGATCATGGCCGCTTCTACCTCCCAATCACCATTACCCAACATTTCCAACATATGCCAGCTCGTGTCAATCAAGCTTGATCGAACTAACTACATTCTATGGCTTGCACAATTTGGACCTGTTCTCCATAGCAACAATCTCATGGGGTACGTCGATGGCACGTTACCCTGCCCACAACAATTTACGATCGACTCTGAAGGCAAGCCTACCACAACAATCGATTCAACTTATCTACGATGGCAACAGATTGATCAATCAATTCTCAGTTGGATCAATGCCTCTCTTACCCCTTCAGTTCTCTCCACTGTTGCATTCTTGTCCACATCTCGGGAGGTATGGTTATCTCTCGAGAGACGATATGCATCTCAATCTTGATCCTGAATTATACAACTCAAACATCGATTGCAAACTACTCAGCGTGGTACATCCTCTATCACGGATTATATTGAAAAAATGACATCAATTGTGGACAATCTATCATTGGTTGGCAAACCAGTGGATGAGGATGATCTTGTTACCCTGATTCTCAATGGACTTGGAATGAAATATGATGGGATGGTGGACTCTGTTCAAGCAAGGGAGACCCTTATATTATTAGCCAATCTTCATGGTTTACTTCAAAGTGTTGAAATGCGCCATGATGACAATGACACTTCTATCAATCTTGACGACACTAAAACCGCTCTCTATACATCTAAGCATGGAGCCACTAAAGATAAGAGTTTTCATCCATCTAATCGAACTAATGGTCGTGGTAAACCGAAAGGTTCAAATGGTTCCCCTATCCATACAGGTCCCACTAATCCACACTCAACTGCCAGAACCATTTGCCAAATATGCAGCCGCCCATACCATAGCGCCATCAACTGTTATCACCATATGAATCATGCTTATAAAGGCAAAATTCCACTGAAGAAACTTTAGGCTATAGTTACAACTCAATCCTCTCCATCCAATGAGAATACATGATATACTAACAGTGGTGCCTCTATCCATGTCACCCCAGATTTGGCTAATCTGTCCATCAACAATGAATACAAAGGTAACAATCAAGTGGCGGTAGGTAATCGTGCAGGTCTGTCAATTTCTCACACTAGTTCTGATCAATTTCATACACCTAAGTCTACCTTTTATTTAAATGAAATTCTACATTATCTTAATGCTTCTGCAAATTTACTCTTTATACACAAGTTCACTAAGAACAATAATTGTCATTTTGTGTTCTCATCAAAAGATTTTTATGTGAAGGACAACATCACAAAATGGCCTTTACCCTGTTTCTCTTCATCAACACATTAAGAATAAAGAACGCCTTTCATGTGCTCGTCTTGGTGAACGTGTGTCCCCTCCAGTTTGACATCAATGTCTTGGACACCCAATAATTCTCATCTTGAAGCAAGTTGTACTCTCTAATAACTTGTCAGTCCAAGGATCCATTAATAAACCTACATTTTGTGATTCTTGCCCCTTGGGCAAAAGCACTAAATTGTCATTTGCTTTATCTAATTTTGTGTCTTCAACACCTTTGGAACTTATACACACTAATCTTGAGGTCCTTCCCCCTATCCGTCAATAAAAATTTCTCTTTATTATATTATTTTCATCGATGATTATTCCAAGTACATTTGGTTGTATCTATTGAAATTACGTTATGATATTCTTGATTGCTTTCGTAAGTTCAAAACTATGGTTGAAAACATATTTTCCACTACCATTAAATCCTTACAATCTGATGGGGGTGGAGAGTTCACATTTTCAAAGCTAGCTTTCATCATGTGGAATATTTCACCGACTATCATGCCCTCACACCCCCAACAAAATGGGGCCTCTGAAAGAAAACACCGTCATATTATGGATATGAGACTCACGTTAATGGCTCAATCCAATACTCCTCCAAAATATTTGGTCAAAGCCTTTAATACCGCAATATATATATATATATATATATATATATATATATATATATATATATATATATATATATATATCATCAATCAACTCCTTATAAAAATCCCCAATTATATGTCCTCATATGAAAAACTCTTCCGAAGGAAACCTAATTACTCTATCCTTAGAATCTTTGGATATGTGTGTTTTCCATATTTGAGGCCCTAGAATAAAAACAAGCTTGAGTTTCGATTTAAAAAGTGTATTTTCATGGGTTATAGTCTTCACCAAGGTTATAGGCGTCTAGATACATCCACTAGTTATGTATACCTTTCTCGCCATGTCATATTCAATGAGTCTGAGTTCCCTTTCAATATACGGCCTATTCTTACTCCTCCAACAGAAGGCGCTGATCCAATTCTTTCACCACCACTCATATCTTCCTCAACATTGGACACCCCCCACCATCACCATGCCAATTGCTTGATTCTCCCACCATTACCTTGCCACCTGGCCTAGTCTACTGTGCCACCAACCATACACCCCCAGTCTTAGAACCAGTCAAGAATTTTCTACCGACCACTCCATCACCTTTGATCTCAGGTCATCCTCAACCCATGGTTACTAGAGATTGTGACGGAACTCAGAAGCCATCTACTAAATATGCTCTGGATTATGTGTTCGCAGTTGTGACCCTACCTAAGGAGCCCACTACCTTCACCCAGGCTAACAAATGTCATGAGTGGCATGATGCTATGGCTATGGAATTTTCTTCCCTTCAGCAACAAGGCACTTAGTCTCTTGTACCCATGACTAATTAGCATGTTATCGGCAACAAGTGGGTGTACCGAATAAAGAAAAGGGCTAACAGGCCAAATCGAAAGATATAAAGCACGTCTGTGCTAAAGGATTTCATCAACAAGAGGGACTTGACTCTACTGAGACATTCAGTCCCGTCGTCAAACATACCTCCATTCGTCTCGTCCTTTCTCTAGGCATAACATGGAATTGGCCCATACGACAACTAGATGTTCAAAATGCGTTTCTACATGGACTCCTAAATGAGGATGTTTATATGGAACAACCCAAAGGCGCCATTGACCCGGATCGTCCCAATCATGTATGCAAGCTTTATAAATCCATTTATGGGCTCAAACAAGCCCCTAAAGCGTTGTTTCAACGTCTCTCATCGTTTATTGAAGATCTTGGCTTTGTTGGTTCTACTATCGATCATTCCCTATTCAGCTATCTCCATAAGGGGGGTAAACCTCATCATGCTTATCTATATTGATGACATCATCATAACCAGCAACAACATGGACCACTTGCGATATCTCCTACGCCAATTAGGAACGTGTTTTGCGATGAAAGACCTTAGGCCTCTAAGTTACTTTCTGGGCCTGGAGGCCCACTTTATCAAAGAAGGTTTCTATCTCACTCAAACCAAATACATTGTGGTTCTACTGATCAATTGTAAAATCGATGACGCGAAACCATATGCATCACCAATTGTTGCTGGTAGTAAACTAGCAATCCATGATGGCGACCCGCTCAACGATCCAACAAAGTATCGCAGCATTTTGGGAGCTTTACAGTATCTATCTCTCACTTTACCCGACATTGCATTCCATATTAATCAAGTGTGCCAGTTTATGCATAAGCCTACTACCACTCATTGGGCCGTAGTCAAACGCATCCTACGCTATCTCAAAGGAACTGTCGATCAGGGGTTATTTTTTCAATCCGGGTCAATCAAAGTTCAAGCCTACTCAAATTCTGATTGAGCTGGTAGTCCTGATGATCAAAGGTTCACAAGTGGGTATTGTATATATCTCGGACCCAATATTATCTCATGAAGTGCTAGGAAGCAATCCACAGTTTCTCGTTCAAGTACAAAAATCTGAATATCGTTCATTAGCTTATACTACCGCTAAGATATACTAGATGTAGAAGTTATTTCGCGATCTCCGAATCTTTCTTCCTCATCCACCATTTATATGGTGTGATAACATTAATGTCATCTCTCTTGCCGCAAATCCTATCTTCCATGCTCGAACAAAACATATCGAAGTCGATTATTATTACATTCGTGACAAAGTGATCCGCAAAGAGATTGATGTTCATTATGTTTCCTTCAATGATCAAATTGCAGATATCTTCACCAAATGACTTACTTCAACCCATTTTCAAAAACTCAAGGACAAGTTAATGGTCCGAAAGCGACTCATCAACTTGAGGGGGTATATTAATCATGCTAGCATATACGACTCAGCCCATGAGTCTGTACATCAAGAGCACTTGCAATCCAAGTGTGTACAACTCAATCCATGAGTTGGCATAGTCTTTCTTAAATTGAAAATTATGTTGTCATATACCATGTATATAGCATCCAATCCCATAAAATATGATTTAGGAGATTTTGTAAAGCCTATTTATTTATAATATTTTGTACAAAATAACATACGATGGTTTTCTACCAATAATAAAGGATATCAAAAGATTTCAACAGTAAGACTTACGGAAACACGTATGGATTTTCAGGGCCCATTGTGATACAAAGTTAAAACTTAGGTGTACCGACCAAACATCAGGCCCATCCTTAATTTATATGGGCCACACGAAAGGAAATAATTTAAAGGATGAGGGTTACTACTTCCCTTTGTATGGCTCACTTGAATCATAGAGCAATCTGATATTTGGGCCCTACGACTTAAATTAAGAAGCATATGATGATCAATGTGGATTTTATATAAACACCATAGGTAACTATGTTCCACAACATTTTTAAGACCTAGATGGGTTAATGTGAAGACATCTCTACGTGAAAATGACTTAGCTTAAAGAATTGGTATTCCATATCTTAATGTTTACATGAAATCCACCTTGATCACTAAATTTGCCATTCCATTTTAGACATAAGGACAAAAAATTGACTCAGGTTCGCAATTCAAGTGGGCCATACGAAGGGAAACAGTTGGGAGAGTTATCCACTATATATTATTTTCAATCATATGGTCTACTTAAATCATAGATCGAGTTGAGCTTTAGACCCTACAGCTAATATGGAGTAATATTTGGTGATAGGGGTGAATTTCACAAAAAAACTACATTGGGCCTCTATTAAGAATTTAGTGAAATGCATGTCATGCATGGATAAAAGTGTCAAACACAAATTTTAGATTTGCATGGAATCTATATACGTAGCGCCAAACACCACCTAGGATTTTAATTCGTTGCCCAACGCCCCCTAAGCCTGTGAAGGGTACTAATACTATGAACAATCCACATGGAACCTGCTTTCTTTGGTTTATTTTGCACTGCGTTGATGACACCGACCTTTCTATTTCTCTGCATGTAATCCTCACGAAACCTCTGAATAAAGAGACGATATGCTAAAGTTCCCTGGGGCTCACTTCAATCACCATGCATCTGTCGTGTTAAAACAAGGAAGCCAACCCAAAAGTAGCTAGGCATCTCTCTCTATGTGGTCCATGTGCGATGTGGCTGATGTGCCGTACCCTAATACTAATTGCCAAGTTAAAGGCTCTCTCAATAGCTGAAACATGGCATGTGGTTCTTAGCATCCAAATCGTTAAACTTAGCACTGTATCGCACAAGTCATGTGATCTGGACCGTCCATTAGGTATCACACACTGAGAACATGCCTTGTACCCAAAATTAGGGTAGTACACTCGTTTAGTGAGCCGCACATGCACTTTTAAGTTGGACTGTCTGAATATATATATTTTTTTAATATAAAATAATGCACCTGCCTGATTAGTGGACCAATATTAATTAATTTACAGTCCGTGTATGTTTACATTGTGGACCACCTGATAAATAGTCCATTTCCCTGACATGGGTGTAGGAACAAAGCCCCATGGTGGTATTCCATCCCTCGTTCTATCAAAACCAAAAATCCATCCTATCCATATATTACCTTTCTGCTCTTCCCATGGTTCTTGGGCCAGACATGAAGGGTCACCTAACCAGTTCTTAATCTTACAATCACACTTCACTAATGATCCTAGCCTTTGGTTTTTAAAATTGAATAGAAGCCATTGAAATTTTTATTTCATTGTTTCTGAAACATCATCTGCAGATAGTGATGGTCACAATAATCCATTGAGAGTTAGTTTCCAAGGATGGTCATTTTATATAGAGTCCTGAGAATGGACGGTTCCCAAGGCGGGAACAATGAGATCTTGAGTCGTGAGAGAGGCAAAAGGAAGTCAGTCAAAACAAGCGTCCCCGTGAGACGAGAGGACAAAAGAGGGGAGGGAGGGAGGGAGGGATGGAGGGAATATGGCTTTCTCGTGATATCCTATCAAACCGCCCAATTGTAACTGTCAAAATAATGGCGGGAAGGACTAAAGCAAGTGTAATGTAATGATAAAAGGATGGGAATTTTAGAGTGCGAAGAGAAGAGCTTTACAGGTTGGGAGGTGCCGGCTTCTTTAATGCCCTTTCACGGGAAAACATTGCAAGAAAAAGTTACCTTTTTCAGTGTATAAAGGGAAGAGGGCACCTTCACAACTAGCGTTGCTGTGTCGGTGGACCCCACACATAAGGGGGGGGCCCACCTCACCAGTGTCAACGGGCTGGGTGCACCCAATGCGTACACAAGTCCCCACCCATAGTGAGTGATGTGCGTAGCTAGATGGGTGTGGGTGTTGGCTTTTTTTTTTTTTTAGCCCCGCTTAAGAAATGGACCAGGTGGGGATGAGCCCCAACCGGTACCTGAACCCACCAGCTAAATGGGTGTGGGTGTTGGCTTTTTTTTTTTTCATAGCTAAAGTTGCAAACAATATCTCAAATATATCCAGTAAATTCTGGAATCACCATCCTTAACTGTCCAAGAATCAGATTAGTTAAACACACGCAGCTCAGATACTTGTTCGTTGAAATAGTGCCACTAAATAATTTTCAATTTTAACTGTCCAAAATACTTTCACCAATCAAATAAACAGACAATCAAACTAGCTTAACCTTTGGTTCATTCTACATCTAACCTAGGGCCCACAATTTCCACAGCTTACATTTAAATTACTTGTACTCCAAGTATGTAATTTCACATGTGAGAGTTTTTAACGTCTAATCATGTGATAGATATAAAACAACATGAAAAGGGGTATTTTTTTTATTTTTTATTTTACCCCAGAATAACATGCCATCATGCTATATATATAAAAAAAAAAATCATCGTTTCTTTTTTGTTTTTTTTGTTTTTTTTTTTGTTTTTCTTGTTTTTTTTCATTTGTTATAAAATTCAATATTTCAAGTTAATGGTGTGTTTTATCTTTTAAATTGCAAATCATACTGATAACCAAATGGGCCAACGCTCTAGCAAATACAGGTATGGATGCTTATTTTAAGGCCCGACACAGTTATAGATATGGGTGTAATAGTGGTGGTTATGGATATTGGTCCCCCTTATGCCCAGCCCAAACCTGGCCCATTGACACCCGTAACCAACTATCCAGCACATCCTGCTGTTAGCTTCACAGCAACTCCCATGTGATGTTCCTGTTGTGCTGGGACCTACCCACTTCCCCACACTCCCCTTTTTCTTTCTCCATGTGTATTTACGCTTGTTGGGGGGTTCTTTCTCCCTTCCCTATCAATCCTGAAACCACGCCAGAGCTTCCTTCTCACTTTTCAGATTCTCGCTGGAGTGGGTCCCACTGCCCATTAGACTAAAGTACTCTTGTGGCCGTGATATCAGGCTTTTCTTTCTTTCAACATTGAATATATATATTATATTAAATAAAATGCCAATCATCCTCAATTACCCAAATACCCATTTACTACCCCTAAAATCAACTGCTTAAAGGATTTCATTGAAGACAATGGAGGGGCAATTTGGGTCCCCCAAAAAAAGATTGGGGATGCTATGTTTAAGTAAAGAAGCCCCACATTGAAATTGAAACTCCTAGCCCAAGCTTCTACCACATATTTCTCTGTCTTCCAAATTGTATATAACATGAAAAGCAATAATCTAGCAAAGGGATGTGTATTGATTTCAAACTGTTGAGGTGGTTGTGTAAGTTATCACCATCATCATCACTCAACCATCTCTGCATAAAATACTGCATAAAATCCAGAGGGAGGGCCAGCACAGCTATACGCCCTTTTCTGGCATCAACATCATCAAGTTCATCCACATCATTGCCGAGAAAGACCCTAGCAGACCAGACAAATGGGCACATGACTAGTAACCCCACAACCCCAGACTAATCAAACCACACACAAACATTGAGAGAGAGAGAGAGAGAGAGAGAGAGAGAGAGAGGCATGCTACAAGCAAACACAGTAGTAGACCTTAGCTAGCCAAACAAAAAAACATGGCTATTCGATTTGTTTTTTTAGATTCTTTTACATGATCAAACAAGACCCACTTCTTCAATGTACATTAACAAACCACACACGATGTACCATAATAAAAATCCACCACCACCTCAACAACAACAACAACAACAACAACAACAAAAACAAAAACACCAACAGCAAGTCCCTCTATGTCTCTCTTCTACCTCTTCTTCTACAGCTGGAAAAGTCAAACAATTACAGTGAAAGGAAAAAAGAAAAACAGGATACTCCCTAAAAACCCGCATCCATTCTTCTATCAAGTCATATATCATATTAGCAGTAGAAACTCTTATTCTTTGTGACAGTCTGTAATCTCCTCTTCTTTTTTCTTTCTTGTATTATAATAACAATAAATATATATAAAAATCCCAAGTATTATAGTAAATAAGTCTTTGGTGCTCTTCTTGCCTCCGACGGTTAGAAATCCAACGAATACCTGCAACCCATTCCATCATCATCAAAACTTCCAATTTCCAATCTCTCTCTCTCTCTCTCTCTCTCTCTACAGTGCAACACCCAAGACCCAAGAGAGAAGAAATAAAATTGCAACTGGGTCAGGACACAGTGAGCAAGGGAACATACAGTCATGTGCGTGAGCAAAACGGCGTTTTCCGGTCCCACCAGCAACTGTAACTGTACACATTGGCCCCAACCTTCCAAAGATCCAGATTGTTGGTCAGGAGGGTCCCACTATGAATGGGTCATGCCCCAACATCTCCACCATACAAAATCATAGCCACACTGCCAGGTTATGATATGCATCACAACTGAATGAATGCTTACTGTTATGATATGGACCACCTCTGGCTAAATGGTCCACTCAATCGTCATGAATAGGTAAGATCAACCAACCGTAATGAGACCCACCAAATGAACCGTAAGGATCAACTGATATGTGGGTCGAGCCCCACCTGCATGTTTGGGACCTGATAAAAAACGCCATTTTGTTCGGACCAATTACAATCTTTATAAGTTTTTTTACCCTTTATTTCTTCTTCTTCTTCTTTTCAATCTATCTTCGTTTCATTAACATTGCCTAAAATAGGTGAATTCTAACTAACAAAAAACCAATAAAATAGATTTTTTTCCCCTCATTTACCTTTGTGGGGTTAGTTTGTTTGATCGGAATTACTCTCTCCAGGTCCTGTTGAAGATGTTTTTGAGACGGCTTCCAGCCAGTCGCTGCAGCACCTTCTTCGCTCCAGCGACGTCCATGTCTGTGAGCACCTGCAAATGCTGGCATGCTCCAGCAGCCACCAGCCTCTTCCGGCAGCTCCCACTGCCTCCGGCTGTGACTGCTGAAACCACCGAAATTGGATAATTTTTACACACCCCTTCATTCTTCGGATCCAACATCTGCACTAATCTCATCAAATTCTTCTCCTCCCTCACGAAATCCTTCCGATTCGATCGGACAGACAGCAAGGAGACCAATGCCCGGGCAGCAATGTCCTGCATCCCAACGGGTTTCGCCAATTCCAGCATCTTCACAAGCGCTGCCATGCACCCGGAAATGGCCCGCTTGCGATCATCACTCAACGATAGATTACAGATCAACGATGCTGAAATCTGCTGCAGTCCCACATTTCCCTGCTTGATCAGCTCCCCGAGCTGAGAAACAAATCCAGTGGATGAAGATAGGGCCTTTGCAGTTGGGGCCGATGACAAAAGTGCGTAGATTGCCCGCAGCGCATACTCAATGGTATCTGGATTTGGGGGTTCTTGAACCAATTGCAGAAGTCTCTGCAACCCACCTTCCTGCACAATAGAAACCCGAAATTCCTCTCCCGATGATGCAAGGATCCAAAGGCAGTGGGCAGCATTTCCCTGCATCACAGCCCCACTAGAAATCAAGAGATCAACAAGAACAGGAATTGCCCCCTCTTCCGCCATCGTCACCCTGACATCTTCAACCACAGAGACATTCCTCATCGCGCCAGAAGCATGCATCTGCATAACCGGCGAACCTGACCGGCACGCATCGATCAGGGTTGGGACGCCGCCGTAAGCAGAGACCGCCCAAGCGTTCTCCGGGTCAGCAGTAATCGCCTCGATTGCTGCTGCAGCCTTCTCCTTGACAGGCATGGAACCCGTCTCAAGCAGACGCAACAGAGGACCCAAACCCCCTTCTTCAAAAACAATCTTTCTTGAAGATTCGGACGCGGATGCAAGGACTGAGACTGCGGCGACGGCCTGTTCCCGGATCGAAGACTGATTGTTGACATCGAGAAGATGAATTAAGTAGCCGACATCGCCTTGTTTGGCGACGAGGACGGAGTTCTTGTCGTCGTCTTGGAGGAGCTGGAAGAGGGAATCGAGGGCCTTCTTCTTGAATTCGAGGCTGCCGATCTGGAGACGGGTGAAGAGGTCTCTAATGAAGAAACCCAAGTCGTCTTTGGAAGAGGAGGGGCCAGGATGGGAGAGGACGATGGCGGAGGAGTTGGGATTGAGGAGGACGCCTGACTTGAGGAGGAGATGGAGGTCATGGAGGTGGAGAGAGAGGGAGGAGGAGGCCATGTCGAGGTTGCTCTGCATGAGGAGCTTGCCGCAGGGGAGGGAAGGGAGGAGGCATTGGTCGGAGAGGGATTGGATGGTTTGGAGGGTGGAGAGAAGGTTGGGGAGGAGATGGTCTTGAAGGAGAGGGTTTTGGGAGGAATGAAGGGAAGAGAGAGAGGTCTGAAGCTGGGTTAGCTTGGTGCGGAGAAGCTGCCACCTTCCTTGGAAGTACTTAATGGAGAGAGTAGCGAGGAGGAGGAGTGGAAGGAGGTGGTTGCGGATGAGATCGAGGGTGTCTGTGGCTTGGGTTGGAGGAGGTGGTGCTGGTGAAGGAGAAGGCATTTGGGTTAGAGCCAGGTGGCTCGAGAGAGGTCTAGCTGGGCCGCACCAGAGAGGTGGAGGTGGTGGTTCCAGAGCATGACAAGGAAGAAGAAGAAGAAGAAGGAGAGGGCGATTGCTTGGATGGAAAGAAAAGGAAATGGGGAAAAGGGGAAGAAGGCCTAGGTTTCTGACAGTGTTCAATAAAAGCCAAGTAACCAAAGAGAAAGGATTGGAAGGGGGAACTCTGTGCTGAGGTGCTTCTATCTTCTTTTGGGTTTCCCGCTTGGGGTGGGCCCCATCGCCCTTGGGTGGGCCATGATCATGATGGTGGGTCCATATCTCCCATTTCTAAGACTATCCCTGTTCCATCAATGAAATTCTACTGTGAAGAATTTCATTTATGGAACAGGGACAGTCTTAGGCCATCGGATGGGGGACTGTGGGGTTCACATTGCTGTATTGTATATCCACTCCGTCCAACCGTGTTTTTAGATAATTTTCGTACGTGATGCAATATATTAAGCAGATACAAATCTCAGGTGGACCACACCACAGGAAAAGTGGTGATTGAATGACCACCATTAAGAACTTCCTAGGGCTTACAGTGATATGAATTTTCCATCCAACCTGTTGATAAGGTCAAAAAGACCCGGATGAAGGGAAAATAGAAAAGATTAGATTGATCCAAAACATTTGTGGCCCACAAGAAGTTTTTAATGGTCAAACACTACTGTTTCTAGTGGTGTGGCCCACCTGAGACTTGGATCTGCTTAAGTTTTGGGACTTGTGTTCTAAAATGATCTGAAAAAACGGATGAACTACATGGATATACAACAAATTCATCAATGTGGGCCCCACACAGTCAGGGTTAACACTCACTAACATATTACCCGGATAACACCTAACAGGCTTTCCATCAGATGGAACATTTTTTCTGTTTTGTAACTGTTCCTTTGGCAAGATGAAATTTGTAACCCTAGTGTTCGGCTTTTCTGTCTTGCAGTTAGTACAAGTAGGGTTCGTTAGTTATTCGGTGATCCAGGACGTTGATACGGTGGGACTCAAGTTGGATGGTCCATACACAAGAAATTCCAAAGATTAAGTTGTTGAATGGCAAGTGATTCCGCGTCTAATATCAACCGTCCATTGTTGGTCACTTTTAGGGAAATGTTTCAGATTTTTCCATTTGAGATATTATTCATGCATCGACGATGAACGGTGGGGCCATGCTATCATCAGCTTTATGTCAATGAAAGAAGGGCCCCACTTGTGCAAACTCAAAATCCAAACACCACTGCACAATCTGTCATATCAATACCTCATAAATGGGGAAATATGTTCAACGCTAGGCCCCCGCGTTTAGGACGCGGATTTTCTGCTAAAGGCTTTTCCAGGAAGTTCCTGCACTGCCGCTGGGACCTTTAGGTGACGCCCACCTGTGATGTTTGTGAGAAATCCATCCCACCCATCTGTTTTGTGATCTAATTTTAGGGCATTAAGAAAAATAAAATGAGAAAGAGTTTCTTACTATTGAATCTTCCTGTGCTCCACGTTGATGTTTATTTGCTATCGCAACGGTTTATAAGTTGATTCTCACTGGGATTAAGTGAAAGCACAAAAGCTAACATGATGCGAAACTTTTGTGTCCATGCAAATATTTCAACGGTGACCACTAAATCCCCACTGTTTTTCTCTTGTGACCCACTTGAGTTCTGGATACATCTTATTTTTTATCTTATGTCCTCAAATGAGGTCTAAAAACGTATGGGTGAGGGTGGATTTCTCACAAACATCACGGTAGGCCCACCAAGCATCCCAGCGCAGGGACTTCGTGCGAAAGGCTTTAGCAGCCCCGCCGCGTTTGTACTCGATGGTCCACTGGAGAAGCAGATGGCCTATTTTCAACGGTGGGTCCGATAGGATGAGCGGATATCTCAAGTAGCACGTGTCATGGCTGATTCACTGCGGTTACAACATATACACGAGTGGCATGTGTGTGCTTTTACTTTAGCACGTGAATGCAGAGACATAGGAGGGGTTCACATGTGCATTTTCCATTTTGTCTTGGCAGCTGCAGTTGCAGTTACATGCAGTGCGGTGTGTCCCCCATCTTGTGCGTCCAATACCAATTACTAAAATAAATGACCACACAAATCTTTTGATTTTTGCACTTCACTAGTAGATCCGGACCGTCCAATCATTTGAGGAACTCTTGGGAGAGGCGTGGCCTGAAAATCAGTTCATGACCTTCGTCATCCAGTAACCATTTCGGCCGTTCAAACAGAAAAGTCTATGGATCGAATGGTTAAAAACAACCAGTTGCTTTTTTATTTTATTTTTTGGCCCACCCAAGGTGGCTCATAAGTTGCATCATAACACCACCTAAACCATAGTCCGTGGGCCTAACTGGCTCAATCCCAAACCCATGAGGCACATCCTACCATAAAAGTATCTTCATCTAATAGGTCATAGACGTACGAGTAAAATGGAAGATTTAAAAATTGGTGGGTCACATGGTGTATGTTTGATGGCCTTGAATTCCGCTTACGTTCTAAAAAGAAGTCACTTTCGCTGATTAGGTGGGCCACAAATGCGTGAAGAAAACGGATGGTTTAGAAAGCTGACCAACGATCCACACGAGCCGTACACATGAGGCGTGCTTGTGGCCTAACTGCAAATGCCATTTGGAGCCGACATGTGGACCCTGAATTGTCTAAGGATTCATGGTATTTTATCAACCGTGTAATATGGTCATTTTACAACGTGGACATAACTTATGAGCGCATTTGCATTCCAAAAGTCAGTTGGAAAGTATTCGAAATACATTGAAATCTCTTCCTTTTAACGTCGGTTACTGTTGATCGACTGCCTTTAATACGGTGCAAATGCAGTTAGGTGGACCGAAGGTTCAATTGGCTCCACCAAACGGGATGCGTGAGTAAGTTTTAAAAAGTGTAGGTTTTATTTCCTAAACTTGTATAAGGATACTTAAGTGGCTCTCTTATTGCGATTAGGGTATAATAAGGAGAGTCAATACAATTTTTAGGGTTTTGCATGTTAGAAGAGCCTTCAAATTATGCAAATGACTGGTGTTTGGTCCGACCGGTTGGTCTTTTGAACTGGATTGTATAGCAAGTTTTTTAGACATGTTTTGACAGATCTGACTGGTCAGCCGTGTACGCGGTTTCTTACATAGTTATACGGATCTGCGTAAGGTGTTTCTATTTTTAGGTTGTTTACTATATATATGGCATGTATCCGGACTTAAATGGTATCCTAAGGTGTCCAAGGTTTCTTAAGTAGGTTAGGAAGAGGGGATAGTGTTTTGAGAGAGAGAGAGAGAGAGAGGGAGAGAGCTTAGAGAGCTTGGGATTTCTCTGGGTTTTCTCAGTTTGTAGGCTGTCAATCTATGTAATCTTTTGAATCATAGTGGATCGCCTTGTGCCGTGGTTTTTTACCCGTTGAGGAGTTTTTTCATGTAAAATCGAATTGTCACTTGTGGTTGAATGCTTGTGTGATTGGTTGTATTATGTTTCTCGTAGATTTGAATATTCTATTGTGTGTGTTGTTCTGTTTTCGCTTCAGCTGCTGGCATTTTATTCCCAACAAGTAGTATCAGAACTAGAGCTGGGGTGGAATAGAATTCGGATCTAAGATGAAAACATGCGATCAAGCACAAGGTTCAAAGTAGAGAAGTTCTTCGGCAAAAATAACTTCGAACTATGGAAGGTAAAGATTGAATATCTCCAAGTTCAGTAAGGGCTTGACGAAGCTCTTGGAAAGCGACCTGAGGCTATGAAATGGGATGAGTAGACGAAGCTCGACAAGAAGACCAAAACATCGATCCTGTTGTGCCTTACGAATGATGTCCTCTATAATGTCATGAAGGAGAAAACTGTGGCTGATAAGATGACGAAGTTGGAGAAGGTATATGCCAAGAAATCTCTAGAGAACTGGATGTATCTGTTGATGCAGTTGTTCACCTTAAGAATAGCGGAGGGGGCGGATGTGGTGGACCACTTATGCACGTTCATTCTGCTGGTTTGGTGGAGATAGATGAGCTGATAAAGGATGAATATCAAGCATGGATCATGCTGAATTCTCTTCTAGATTCATATAAGTTATTCAGGGACTCTTTGTGCGCAAGGAGGGAGACCTAAAACATTGAGACCCTTATCTCATCCCTCCAGTCAAAGGCGATGAGAAAGAAAAGTGGTGATGTGGGTTCTCATTCTTCCTCAGAGGCACTTATTATAAGGGAAAGAAGTTCTGAGCATGGTGGGGATATTCTAAATCGGGATCTAATGCCAAGGGCAAAGGGAAAGCCAAGGTGCGATGTTGGAATTGTGGTCAGGAAGGCCACATGAGAGGGAATTGTCAGAATCCCAAGTTGAAGTAAGAAAAGTATGAAAATTCTTCTGAAAAGGGAGCTAATACCGTAGAGAACAGTGGCGATCTTAGTAAAGTTCTGGCTGTATCTGGCAAGGGATCTCACTGTAGAGAGTGGATCCTGGATTCAGGTGCTTCATGTCACGTTTGTCTTAACCGGAGTTCATTCATGACATACAGAAAGTATGATGGTGGATCGATATTTATGACCAATGGCTACGCTCACAAGGTAGTGGGCATTGGTACGGTGCACATCAGGATGTTCGATTGGATCGAACGAGTCCTGGAAGATGTGAGGCATGTCCTCAAGATGAAGAAAAATGTGATTTCTCTTGGTGCACTTGAGGCGAAAGGGTGTGTGTTCATCGGTCGCAATCATTGTCGTAAAATGATGAAGGGGACACTCATGTGGACAAAGGCACGGAGGTGTGACCATCTTTACAAGTTGATCGGGAGTACGTTTCACGGTGGAGCTGCGGGATCGGCAACGGGATCCATGGTTGCTCGTATATGATAAGTGCTCAAGGGCCACATGAGATGAGCAGAAAAAAGGGCGTGAAAGTGCCATGATAGGGTTGATGGAGGCACGAGAAGCGGTGGAGACTATGATGGAGATGAGATGACGAAGAAAGCGATGATATTTTGATTCGACGTTTGAAGCCTCGGTGGAGATTGTTAGAAGAGCCTTCAAATTGTGTAAATGACTGATGTTTGACCGGTCGATCTTTTGGACTGGATTGTACAACAAGGTTTCTGGACATGTTTTGACAGGTCCGACCGGTCGACCGTGTATGTTGTTTCTTACGCAGTTACATGGATCTGCATATGGTGTTTCTATTTTCGGGTTGTTTGTTATATATATGGTATGTATCTAAACTTAAATGGTATCCTAAGGTGTCCAAGGTTTCCTAAGTGGATTAGGAAGAGGGGGAGTGTTTTGAAAGAGAGAGAGAGAGAGCTTGAGTTTTCTCTGGGATTTTCTTGCTTGTGGGCTGTCAATCTCTGTAATCTTCTGAATCATGGTGAATCGCTTTGTGTCGTGGTTTTTTACTCGTTGAGGGATTTTTTCCACGTAAAATCGGACTGTCTCTTGTGGTTGAATACTTGTGTGATTGGTTGCATTGTGTTTCTCGTATAATCAAATATTCTGTTGTGTGTGTTGTTCGGCTTTCAATTCCGCTGCCGGCGTTCTATTCCTAACATTGCAAAGGGAGAAAGATAGGGTTTTCTTATATGGTAAGTTGTTCCATCTCTTGTAACTTTTTGATATACTATATTAATTATCGCTTTGTGTCATGGTTTGTTTTTTTTTTTTTTTTTTTTTTTTTTTTTTCAAGGGTTTTCCATGTAAAAATTTCTATTTTCTCTATGCATGCTCCAATTTTTTTTCTCTATTGTGTGTTTGATTCGTTCTGAGGTTGCTTCTGCGCCCTTCATACTCATGGGCTTTTTTTAACACTATTTTAGAGGAAAAGTCACATTCTGTAACAAGGGTGTCCTTCGACTATTAATCTATTATACACATGGCATGGTGATGATACCTCAGAACAATTAAAATGTTAGCTGCATCATTAAAATTGCATTAATTATAAGTGGTCAAACAATCCAAACATTTATCATTACAAAACTTCAATACATTTTAATTTTTGGATTCTAGTGTATTTTGAGTACAAGCTATCAAACCCAACTTATGATTTGAAATCACTTAGATTTGTGATTTGGAATCCAATGCATTCTCAATACAAGCTCCCAAGCTGGCAATACAACCAAGATCACACATTCGATAAAAAATGTTAATTGGTTGACAATGGAAATCATTTATAGAACTATTTATGCTTGATCTAATCAGTTTAGATCTAACGACTTAGATGATATCACGTGACAGTAAGATCTCAACAAGAGGCAAACAAAAGATCTCTTCAGCTACCTTGATGGCTAAATATAATTAGAATCCGAAAAGTCATAAGTAATTTAAAAAGGGGTAAGTCTAGTTAGCTATAGCCATGAGACGCATGTCACATATCTCGTTCATGTGACAAAGCCAACTACTCACTACAGTGGCCTCATGATAAAAAAAAAAAAAGAGTATCAATCAAAATACAATTGCAACAAATGACAATTCGGCTAATACACCATAGCATCATGCATGAGAAGTCCTTAAGGTCAAAACCGCTTAAGGAGCAGAGTAAAAACAATGCTACGTTGGCTGAGTTTCATGATGCATTACACATGTTCGTGTGGGAAAAGGGATAACGATGACCAACACGTGGCTTCATCGGAAGAATTCTTGTCCACATGCATGACATGCACACAACCAGTGGCTAGCGCATGACAAACAATTAACACACGTGGTGTTGTCTAACAAGACACAGTTGTCTTCGAGCCTAGATGGTTATTTCCACATTAGTAAATATGAGTGGTTGCTACGAAGATCTCTATTCAATTATTACCTATAAACTACATAAATAGGAAAAAAAATCAAAAAGCTCTGACCCATTGCCGAACTAATACAAATCAAATCTACAGTACTGCAATGATGTTTATTATCTTTTTTATTTTAATCCTAGAATATGAGTAGTATAATCCAACTTGTTTATGCTTCTGCTCTAGACTAGCTTTAGTATAAGAGTAGTGTAATCTTGTTTGTCAACGCTCATCATTGATAGGATGGATTGACTAGTTTAAGAGCAATGTAATTCTCTTCCATCTACGTCAAGCATTGGATGGTAAGGAAGACTTCTTTTTTCACTGGATGGTAAGGAAGGCTTCTTTTTTCATTTTAGTAGTATAATTCCCTTCGTCTACGTCCAAATAACTTCACCAAAGAAGACTTAGTTTTAGGACTTTGCCATTTATGCCACAGACATTAGATTTCCAATGAATATATTTTCTAAGTTTTAATTTTTTTTTAATTTCAATTAATACAATTGAATTTTTTCTATTCTCTTATTTTATGAATTAAATTATCTCTGTTGTTATATTGTACAAAGGTCAAAGAACTCTGGTCCATCATCAACTCAACATAAACAAATCTATAGTGCAATGCTGCTTAGTTATTATTATTATTTTTTTATATCCTAAAATAAGAGTAGTGTAATCTAACCCATTTATATTATTACACTGGACTGGTTTTAGCAGAAGAATAGTATAATCCCGTCCATTTATACTGATATGCTAGACTAACCTAGTTTAGAAGTGGTGTAATTCTTTTCCATTTACACAGAGCACTGGATTGTAAAAAAGACTTCTTCTTTTTCCCTTTTTCTTTTCAGTAGTATAATTTTTTTGTCTACAATCAAGTCACCCAACTAAGGAACACTTAGTTTTAGGACCTCGTCATCTATACCACGGATGTTGGATTACCAAGGAATATCTTCTATAAGATTTTTACTTTAATTTTAATTTTAATTAATATAATTAAGTTCTTTCTACTATTACATTGTACGAATCTAATTATCTTTACTATAAACCCTTCCCCAATTACTTGATTTCATCTACAGGTGGTAAAATAGATGGTTGATCTGCTTTAGTTCTTGTCCACACAGAGTTATTCATAGTCTCTTTACTTATCTTGGCGCCTGGGGTCATATACGTTGGCATTAGCTACCCGCCCCCCCACACAGAAGTTCCAACTATACTAATCGAATACTGAGCCAAACAGGAACATTAGAATGTGAGGTCGACCCATCTAGGTAGTGCGTTACAAAGGATAGATACGACCGCCGACCATCCACTTGTGTATGAGTATGTGGTAAGATGAAAACCTGAGATCCCTTTGCATTTACATCTCTAGTAAAAGGAATCTTACACCACTCGTATTGCTGCCCAACGGTTCAGATACTTCTGCATTTATTCAGCCCCACACTGATCAACTGATCTTAACCATCTGAACATTGGCCATTTTTACAGTTCTCCCAGCCATAGATTGAACGGTTAGCACTGACGATGGGAAGTGGCTCATATAAAATGAATGATTCAATTTTGTTGATTGTTGAATGATCTTGACCACTCATTTTGGATTTTTTTGATGGAACGATCAGTAGGATCATCTGGTCACTGTGATTTTTTGCAGTTTGACCTGCAAAAAGTGGGCTGGAATGAGTGGATGGTCTAGATCATTGACTGGACTGTTTACACGTCTAGTGCAACTGGTTGCACCGTATATCTCGACGAAAGGACTACTGAACTAGCTGAATACGATCGTTCCTCTTTCCCAATTTTTTCCCCATTCTGACCCTTAATAATATGGTCTCATGGATTAGCTCATACACAGGGTCCTGATGCATCTGTTTTATGCAAGTGGACTCCTTTTCTAGGCGATCCAGACGGTTAATAAGATGGGACCCACCATAGATGGTAAAAGTGTTGAGAAAACCTCTAGATTGGATGATCCTTTCTACAACATATGTGACTGTTATTTTGGACGGTTTTCTTGTTTTTCTCCATAACAATTATTTTGAGGACATTAATCCCAAGTTTAGGATCATCTGGTCTGGGACTCATTTTAAATACTGCCAATCTACTATGAGTTACTTCAGATCAACGGTCTGGATCGCCGAATTATGGGTCTTATAGGTACAAACTGGTGCACGAAGATGCTGTTCACTTGCTGATGCATGAGCACTTTATATAATTTTACTTAAGACATTTGCTTTTGCAGTGGGTGGCCCAAAAATCATGGGTCGTGTGCGACCTCAGAATCATGCAATTCCTTACTCTTCTTGTCGATTGGTGGGACCCACTACCTCATTACATCTGTAAACATAAGTGGATTTAGCTTTTAAATTAAGGTGGGTCCAGTTACTGGGCCAACCTACGTCGTGGCCCACTAGTACCTCAGGAGAAATGCTAGTCCCCTGATAAGGTGGGCCACACATGCACTTTGATTTTCCTGCCAATTGAGTCAATCAGGATTGTCCATCCAGGGGGACTCCCAACAGATGAAAAGCAATGGCTATGATTGTTTGATAAGTGTGATATTCAAAACGTAGGCCATCCACGGTGGGCCCAATTAGATGGACGGTCCTGATTGAAATGACACCTTGTCCAATCTATAATAATCAGAATCTTCTAGCTATAGTGTATCATCTTCCCTCTTAATTTGGGTGGCCCACTTATGAGGTTATCTCCATGAGTGCGTTGAATATGGATGTCTCATTTAGCTTTATCCGTCCATTTTCCTCGTACAAGTTAGGCCAATCGACCTCATTTCTAGGTTTACTTGATTATCAGCTTAGATGGCACACGTGTTTTACATTCGCACATGCGCATTGATGCACGTGCCATGTAGGACTTAGGACAGTCCAGGCCCTGGCCCGGACCGACACTTAAGACTCAAGAACCCTTGGACACATCTTGGAATGAAGAAATGAATGACTGATATTCAAGTTTGGTCCACTCATTGGGTTGATATGACCATCCATGATGTGAAACCTACTTTAATTGCTCACCGTTCTTAATATATATTCTTGGTTGGGTGATCCTAACCATCTAATCAATGTCTAGAAAAGCGAATTGTCCGGATGGATGATCATAGCCGTTTGATCAATGACCAGGAAAATGGATGATTCATATCGATCATACTAAAAGGTTTAGTCATTAGTTTGGACCACAAATCATGTAGGACCCACCCCTGCTCAAGGTTTCATATCAATGTTTATTGTCCATTTTCCTATATATTAATTGGATGGTCAGGATTATTTGACAAAAGTGATTTGAAACGACATTTGATAAAAGATGGGTCATATAGGATAAACCATCAAGTTCAACCTTTAATGCCATTCTTTTATCCGCTGATTAGATTGCTAGGGTCATCAAACCAATTTTATTTTAAAGGAATGGTCAATGAAAGGTTTTAAAGGAATGGTCAATGAAAGGTGGGCTGTGCATGATGGATGATTTCAATTAATATCAAATCCTTTCCCACATAATTAATATGGACCATCCATTCTAACATTAATGAGGCTTTTTTTTTTTGTTAGTCATGCAACGCACCATCCTGTTAGCTGGGGCAACGCACCCATGCAGTTAGTCACACAATGCACCTACGGATCGATGAGTTTGGTGTGTCTCCTTAGCATTGGAACCTGAGACCAACGACTGAAATGCTTCGGCGTCATCCAGCTGGGCTAACAGGCGAAATATTTTGGTTAAAGTATTTTGTGAGAGGAGTGGGCAATCAAAGGTGGCCCATGATGGATAATTTAAATCTTTTAGCAAACCTTCTATAGTATAGTCAATACGAAGCATCCATTTTCTGGGCCATTAATTGTATGGTTTAAATCATCAACCAAACTGTATTTTTAGAGGGATGGGTAACCAAACAATATCTAAATATTTTCTAACACAGGCCATTAGCATGAATGATGGCTTGGATCATTTGAATAAGGGGTTTTCTATATGAATGGACAATTAAGCTGGGCTCCAAATGAGGATGGTTTAGATGAATATAGTCAAACCTGCTACAGTATAATCAATATGGGCTAATCCATTTTTCTAGCCATTGATTAGATGATTAGAATCATGTTGTTAAAATATTCTGAGAGGTTAGAAGGCAACTGTTCAGATGGCTAGGATCATCTCTTGTATACTGTCTCCTAGTTGCTGCACCTAGTATGTATGTATCTAGTGATCCGGACCTCTTATCGACCATGTTCCACCCCGGATGGGCCAGACCATGTGCCGAAAATGAGTCACGTGCCAACTATTCAAACGGAAATAGCTCTGTTTTGTAGATCCAATCCCATGCGTTGATTGAGAAAAAAGAAAAATGATAGCCGAGCCCCATCTATTTCATACTTTCCTATCATAGGCTTCTCTTTTTAGACTTTAGTTGTTGTTATAAAAGCTTTGAATTAAGAGGCTGACTGCCCTATATAAAGCGGACGCGGTTGCGTCCCAACAGCTTAGGGTCAGGGCTGGGGCCTGGGGTGGATGATGTTCGATGCAATCCGCGTCCCTAAAAAGCTCCCCTAACTAGGCCCAGGGGTAGTGTTGTCGGACGCGGTTTGGCTAAGGACCCCCAACACCAGCCTGCTAGCTATTGTCTAGTCATTGTGAGCCCCGCCGTGATGTATGTGTTTTATCCATGCCGTTCATCAATTTTTCTAGCTCATTTTAGGCTATGAGCCCAAAAATGCGGCATATCCAAATCTCAGGTAGACCAAAAACGTCGTTCATCTATTTTTCCAGCTCATTTTGGATCAGGTTGATATTTGTGTTTTCCCTTCATCCAGGTCTGTGTGACCTTATCAACAGGTTGGATGGCAAATAAACATTACAGTGGGCCTTAGGAAGTTTCGAATATGTTCAATCAATACTGTTTTCCTGTTGTATGATCCACCTGTGATTTGGGTCTGCCTCGTTTTTGGGCTCATGCCCTAAAATAAGATGGTAAAATTGATGAACGGCATGTTTACCACATACATCATGGTGGGGCCCACAGAGCTTTGACATCAGCTAGCTAGATGATGCTGGGGTCACTAGCCAAACTGGCGTCCCAAGGTCTTTCTGCCACGCCTCCTCTTTGGGGCTAGGCTGGGCTGGCATATGAGCCCCAATGGCCAGTTCTGGCCTAATGTTCGAGCCCATTTATCAATTTGGATCAAGCCAACTGTCTAAAAGCCCATCAGCCCAGCTCATTTTTAGTTTTCAAGGGCATTTTCATAAAATACAACACAGATTTCATTCCTTTTGTAAGAGTGTAGCTCAGCATATGATTCAACGAGCCTAATTATTGGACCACAATACATGGAAGGTGGCACACCCAATGAAGAACCCAAATATTGCACAAAAGTGGTGGGCTGAGCCCCACATGATCATCTTGGGCTTGGGCTTATCTCAGAACCGGGTTGTCCTCATCATACCTAAGGTTTTATTTTATGGACCGGGCATGGACTGATCTAAGCTCAAGACAAGGATGGCCCATTGACAACTCTATTTGCCTAGGGAATTACATAGGGGGATGACAAAACCTTCCTTATTCAAATGCAAATACCTATCTATAATCTCTTAATAGGCCCAATAAAAAGTGCCACGTGCACACTGTTTGATGTCGTTTCTGTAGTGAAAATGACAAAATCATCATCATTTCACATGAGAGAATATTTTCTTTTCAATGTGGGCTTCACATCTGCATTGAAATAATGTGAGGGTGACATTTGAAGCGATGATCTGAGCGTCTGATGGGAAGCGTGTGAGATGAATTTTCTGGTTGATTTAGAGAGAGAGAGAGGACTTATCATGTCCTGGGTTGGATGCTTAAGATCATTTAATCAATGTTTTCTGGTCACAGTGGCATATGTAAGTGGGCCGGACTAAATGGACGTTCCAGATTGATTGTTGGGTTGCCAATTATAACAGATAGGATTCATTGCACTAAGATGTGCGCATCTTATCATTCATGGCAAGGAGAGTTGTAGAACGTGATCAGTCAATTAAGCAGCTTAAGTGGCATAAATTCCGCACGGCTCCTTCAAAGTACAGATGGCAAACATGTGGTGATGGTGACTAAGGAATATGGTGGGCCACTGCTTGGATAGGACATATCTGCAAAAGCAAGGAAATTGGACCATGCAGCCCACAGAAAGAAATGGCTGGCTCAAGACAGCAATCTCTCACAAACACCCAAATCAAACTCCTAACAGTTGCCCCATCAGATCAACGGTCACGATCACCACTTCTCTGGGCCAACCTCTTGTGATTCAGTTGGTAGCAATAGATTCCATGGATGACTTGGAATTCCTGGAAATTTCAATCTTTTACCATCAGTCAAAAGGGCGATGATTGTGGAAATCTTTAGGTATTGGTCCCTATCCAAGGTACAGATACCAGGCCGAAAATGTGGACCATCCAAACCATGGGCCTAAAAAATGTCAAGGGTACTCTATGGGCTCCACCATGATGTATGTGTTTTATCATTCGGTTCATCATCCATTTTGGGGCTTGATGCAAAAAATGAGGCAATTGTAAATCTCAGGTGGACCACACCACAGGAAAACAGTAGTGATTGAATGTCCCATTTAAGATTTCAAGGGCACTTCCTTCATGTATAATGCATGATGGGCTGTTCATAATCATCAGATGATGGGCTCAGGCCTTTCTGATTTGACCAGTGACAACTCAAGATGGGCTGAGGCTAAGGTTTTAATTTGTGGGCCAGCCTTTGACAGGCCTTGTTCTGGGCCAAGCGCTGGTTGTGGACAGCCCCACCCAGTGGCCAAGGTTAGGACCTCTGTGTTATTTCTCTTTTTAGCTCTTGATTTGTGGGCCACCTGAGATTGGACATTAAACCCATGGTCTGGATTGTCAAATATGGGCCACAGTACTTTTCAATGAACCATTAGAAATGACCTGCAATATAGAAATCAATGGAGGTATGTCCAGGGATAGGAAAAATGGATCCTATGGCGTGTAATTTTCCTGCAATATTTCATAATGGGGCCTACAACATGGACAGTCCAGATCAACATCCACAACTATGCTTTGTATGGTGCATGTAGTGATCCTAGGTTTTCTTAAAATACGTAATATTAAATACATGGAAGCTTGGAAAGAATCAGTACAAGCGTTAGAGGGTGCGTATTAGGTGAGGCAAGTGTAACATCTTAGTGGGTGAGGTCCTGACCGTGGGGCCCACCTCGATATTATCCACGCCGTTCATTCGTTTTGCCAGACCATTTTAGTTCATGGTCCAAAAAAATGAGGCAGATTCAAATCTCACATAGATTAGGGATTGAATTCCCCCCATAAAAAAATTTCTTGGGGGGCCACAAAAGTTTTGGATCTAGGTTAGGTCTGTGTGGCCTTATAAACAGGTTGGATGGCAAATAAACATTACAGTGGGACCAAGGTGGTTTTTAATGGTGGGTGTCCGCTTACCACTGTTTTTCTGTGGTATGGTCCACCTGAGATTTGGATTTGCCTTATTTTTGGGACAATGCCCTAAAATGATCTGGTAGAACGGATGGACAGCATGGATATACAACACATGCATTGAGGTGGGCATGACGGTCAGGGCCTCACCCATCCTTTCCTGACCTAATTAATCTGCCCTCATCAGCGTTAGAAGGGCCAGCTGATAAAATTAAAAACCCTACTTCTTATACTTGAATATTCTAGTCCAATGATCAAGTGGGCCACGCAAGACAAAAGAAATATATACTTAGAAGAAAGAAATCAACAGTTTACATTTTCAAGCTGCATAGGTTGCCTAATCGAGCATGGGAGTCGAATATTTGTAGGATATAACAGAGATCAATATGAAGTCAGAGTGGCAGGGTTGGGCAAGGCTGCTCGGGCTAAAATGACTTGAGCCCAGGCCCAGCCCAAAAACCGATTCGCCCAACCTAATAGGTCCAAGCCCAGTCTAATAAATCCGGGCCAGGCTCCTGCCTGTCTCATTGCCACCCTTAATATCATTCATCAATCCGGTGGCCCACACGAAAAACGAACTTGGGGTGGTTTTGACTTTGATTCACTACTTTTGCATGGCATCCAAACGTGTTAACATGATTAGTTGAAGACAGGATACCACAAGATTCTTGATATCACATGTGCCTATGTTGTAAGGCTAACTAGGCTGTAATCTACAAAGAATAAAGAGAAAAATGATAGGGTGGGCTCTCAGCATATGGAAATCTTCACATGGACCTAGCTAGTTGCTTTTGGTTGGCCATCCACACCACATATCTGAATAATCCATTAGGACTGGGCCACCACCCTTCTTCACTGCTGTGATAGATCTAAACCATCCTAAACATTTGTGTCTGAACCTTTCTTCTAAAAATGATATAGTTCATCCATTTATGCATGCCATTGACTAGACGGTTTGAATGATCCTATGAGAATGATTGTCTTCCAAGGGAGCCTATACGAAGAGTAGACTAGACTTAAACGGATAGTCAAAAAGCCTACACAAAGACTCAGCAACTTGCAAACAAAAGGATGTGATTGTTTGTTGTAGTCTTGGAAAGATGGGGCAAGGGGTGGCAAAACTCCACTTTGTTGATGTCAGAACTAGAAAATGATGTAACGACATTTTCTGGATATATTGTTGTTTTGGGTTCTGAATATAAAAGTAATTATAGACAATCACAAGCATTCACAAAAGTATACAAGAGAAGAGATATCGCAAAACGAATTTTATTCCAGAGATCCTAAGATCTTGTACATTCCAGGCCGTGATCTGGCACGAGCCCTTAATTACATCGAATGATCGATGACCCTTGATTAAAAGGCAGAAGACTATTCAGCGGGGACTATAGTCTTAGAGTTCATGGTCGTAGAGACCTGTATTTTATGTGGTCGAAGAGACCTATGTTTGTATAGTCGAAGAGACCTGTATTTGTATGATCGAAGAGACCTGTATTTGTTGAGCTCTGAATTGTGCATATTCTAACCCTAATTCATCACTCATTATGCAAGATTTTCATGATTTAAAGATTAATCAAATACATGTTTTGTGGTTGTAGGAATGAGAGTTGCTTTGCCCGATTGATGACCAAAAGGGCACATTTAGGAGCCTTTGATGAAGGCCCAAGGTGGACCAAAGAATGATGAAGAAAGAGAGGAGGACGAGGAAGAAAGAAGGAAAGAAAAGAAAGAAGAAATAAAGCAGAAAATGGGGTCCGACCGGTCAAGACCGGTCGGCCAAACAGGCCCCGACCGGTCTTGACCGGTCGGCCAACACTACTGCCCTCTACAGAAGCTGCTGGAACAGGCCCCGACCGGTCTTCACCAGTCGGCCAGCCCTGTCCGACCGGTCTTGACCGGTCGGCCATGTAAATTTCAGTTTTCAGATTCCAGACAGCAGGCCATTCCTGTTTCTAATTTTTCGGACCAGTTTTTTGGGCCCATCTTAATGATATTTGGAAATCCAACACATTCATATCGAAGAGGAGCTCAACGCTGAACTAATCCAAGTGGTTTCGTGTCGATTGGAGCTACGGATTGATTGTGGTGGCCAAAACAATACGAACTGTCCAGAAAGTTTCAGATTTCGCTGTTCCACTCTGGGCCGGTCCAGGTGACTCATCATTGATGATATGAAGAATCTACTTTGACCATCTTTTAGACCACATCCATATATGAATAACCACAAAGTTTCAGATCAAAAGGATGTGTGGTTTGATCGTACCGGTTGAAGAAAGATGGACCATCCAGAAAGATCCAACTGCACAGAGTTTATAAAAGCCCTAAGTGTTCTAATTTTCGGACCACATTCTGGGATTGTTTTGGACAATCTAATCCATCTATCATGTAGAGGAGGAAGTTTTCTAGCAATGTTCAAAATTTGGGATCAATCCGACATCTGTACACTCCGGAGCGTTGAAAGCAAGATGACTGGTTCTGAAGGTACCCGAAGTGCGCGATTTTGAGAGGCGGTCGGTGATCTGATTGGTGGGCCCATTCAGAGGATAATCTTGAAAATATAAATCATCTATGAGGAAGATCACATTACAAGGAAGCTATAAATCAATTTTAAAGGCAATCCAACCATTGGTTAAGCCGTACCAAGCGAAACAAATTTTGCTATGTTGTTGTACTATTGCTGCACTATAAAAGGAGGTGCTTTCTTCTATTCCAGGGCAACCAAGGACGTGGGGAGCAAGGAGTTCAAGTCATAGGAGGCTTCCTAGCCTCCTCCAGCTAGTTTTTCTTCCTTTTCTTTGTTCTAGTTTTATTTTTAATATGCTTTTCATTAGCTAATCTCTTAGCTAGAGCTAAGAGGTGAACCTTATAGTTTTCTTAGATTGTTTAATTCGTTTTATTGGTTTTAAAGTTGGAATTCATGATTATGAACTATGGTTTGAAGTTTATACAAGCTTTAAGTAGTTTTTCTTAGTCTTATGATGACTCATGGATGTTTGGGAGAATTACTTAAATTCTTAATTGGTTTGCATCAGTCTAGACCTGTATGGTCCGAGGAATTGGAGTGCGCTCTAGTACTATGATCTTCATGTGGGGACTTCCTACAAAAGTTCTACTTTTATGAATTTCTGTAATATGTATGGATTGTGCATGTGATTTGAATCAAGTTCAAATCATGATCTAGCTTTGTCTTGTGACAGGACTTGAGGATGGTTATGATTGTGAACTGAACCTTTTGGAATGGGGAATGACCTATGCAATTGAGCATGCTCAGCTCAGCCTACATTGAGTGAATCCTATGCATTGAACTTACATATGACAGATTGTTTGGTTTAACAGCTCTATCATTCGACTAGATAGATCTTAATATCGATTCTAGTTGAGAAAGTGAGAAACCATAGCGAATTATGCATCTAAGGAGAGCTATAAGTGGATCCTTGATGCTCTAGTTATCTTTTCATTATCAGATTTTCTATTTTATGTTAAAAATCAATTTCACAAACCTCTTTGATTCTAGTTATTAGGATAGTTGGAATTGTTTACTTCCTTCCCTGTGGATCGACCTCGGTCTTACCGAGATTATTACTACATCGCAACCCTACACTTGGGGAAGCGAACAATATTTGTATGGTCATGGAGACCTGTATTTGTTGTATTTTGTTATGGATTGATCCATCTTTGTACGAGTCAGATGTCTATGTCCCATGTTTTGATCGGAGATCCGGGTTGAGACTGTCAGGGTTTTTAACCGAGGGGAGCGACTCTAGGCCTGCGCCTGTCGTTTGTGACGGGTGACCTCGGAAAGAACGATCTGCAGTTGTATGTACCTAAGCAGCTCAACCAGCGGATGCCGTTTGAATGGGTAGGGCATCGACTATTCTTGAAGTGTCAGTCTTTAACAAATTCTGTGTAATAATTTAAAACTCTCTTCATATGGTTTATTGTGTTAATCATAGTCCCGTTTGCTTAATCCGGACCTGAATCCGGGTCACATTATGATAGTACATGTAATGATGGATACATTGATATGATTCTGGGCACTGGCGGCCTCTTTTCGAGAAAATTACTCCGTTTATCGCATTGGATTGGATCGGACTCCGAAGGCTTGCATTCTGCTCATTGGTTGCCCGGATGAGTTATTTAACTGCTCCATTGCGTCCGGAAGGCTCGAAATACCCAAAATAGGCCCAAACGGGGCCCGAAAACATCACAAAATGAAGATTTAAATGTGCTGAAATGGATATTCAGAGTGCTAATTTTTCTAATCCGCTGGCCTATTTTACTGATGCGTTGGGGCCAGAGTTGTCCAAAAATGATTGTTAAAATGTTCTATTTTTCTGATCCGCTGGCCTATTTTTGTGATGCGCTGGGGCCAATGCGTCCGAAAATGATTGTTTAAGATGTATATTTTTCTAATCCGCTGGCCTATTTTTGTGATGCGTTGGGGCCAGTGCGTCTAAAAATAACTTTAAGATGCGTTTTGAAAATAATTGATTTTCGTGATGCGCTACTACACTTGCACGATTTGAACTTATTTCATCGCCGGACCTGATGTGGTCGGAGATGGAGTTTCTAGTGAAAGGTTCAGTCTGTCGGAAAGGAATTCCGGCAATCGTAAAGGGTTTCCGGTGGTCGAAAAAGGGTTTCCGGCGAAGGATTCCGGCGATCTCTCAAAATACCCAAGGGGTAAAACTCTCTCTCTCTGGATCCGTCCAAATGAACAGTAACAGAGGGGTATTTATACCCGAAAATACCGAAAGTCAGCCAATAGAATACTGCCACGTGTAGCGCATCGAGAAAACATGTCGACGCGTCTAAAAATGCCTTAGTTTAAATGCTGATTTTTAGGGCGCATTGGCTGTCAGTGCGTCTTGAAATTCCTGAAAATGCTTGATTTATTGGACGCGCTGAGGGTCAATGCGTCCTGAAATTCCTGAATTTTTTGATGTACTGGGTGAATTTCCTAATGCGCTGAGGGTCAGTGCGCCCTGAAATTCACTTCATAAAACTATCTGAATTTCTTGATGCGCTGGGTGAATTTCCTGATGCGCTGAGGGTCAGTGCATCCTGAAATTCATTTCTAAAATGACTGAATTTCATGATGCGTTGACCATGAATTTCTTGATGCGCCGACGTACTTATTTATGATTATCTTGCAAAAATAATGGTTTGTGGGGCCCGCTTCGCAATGAATGTCGATGCACTGGCTATGTTTGTTCATGATTGAACTTACCCTCCTAAATTTGGAGGGTTCTGATCATAATGTACTGGTGGGGCCCACCCTTGGGTCCACTTTCCATTTTTGGTAAAGTTTTGTGTGTATTGTGATTTTTACCGAATTTGCTGATGCACTGGCCCTAAATCTAGTGATGCGACAGATTGTACACTTGTGATCCCTGTTTTGAGGATCCTGATTTTTGGAACCCCAACAATTGAATATGGATCCAATCACAAAACTTTGTGGTTGGGCGCCCGGACCGTCTGATGATCGGGCGCTCGATATTCATGCTGTTTGAGTCATCAGCCACTGGATTGTTCTGTGAACGGTCGGGCAGTCGACGGTCAAAGTGACTGGGCGCTCGATAATGGCCTGTTTTATGCTGTAGCTCGTTGGACGAATTTTGTAATGGGCGGGCACCCGACCCTAGTATGACCGGGAGCCCAACCGGCCGCAGGCTTAAGTGCAGGGTTTCCTATTTTGTGTTCTAATTTCAGAGTTTGCTATATAAAGGGGTGTAAACCGAGATTAGGCCATGGGATTAGGGTTTCTATACGTCTTAGGTGAGAAAGAGGCGAGAGGATTAGCAAAAGGGCCATCTTTGTGCATGAGAGCATAGGAGAAGGTAAGTATATTGCTTGTAACTTCGTTCTTCTTCATAGTGAAGTTTGCACTCGTGATTTTTTTTACCCTTGTTGATGTTTTTCCACGTAAAATCTGTCTTCTGGATTGTTGGTTTGTGTGAATTCTAATTCTAGTTATTATATCTTCCTGTTTATCGTTTGTGGGTGAGACCGGAGATTGAATCTCGGTTCACCGACGTTGTTGGCGTGCTGCACAACAATTGGTATCAGAGTCAGGTTAGTTCAAGTGGGAGCGATGACGGAAGAAGGAAAAATTAGAATTGAGAAGTTTGATGGTTCAAACTTTGCCTTCTAGAAGATGCAGATGGAGGATTATCTGTATCAGAAGGACCTCTACATTCCTCTAGGAGGAAAAGAGGAGAAACCAGAGAAGATGACAGATGATGAATGGGCTTTAGTGGATCGGAAGGCTTTAAGAACGATTTGACTCTCTTTGTCTAAGAGCGTTACCTTCAATATATCTAAAGTAAAGACTACAAAAGAATTAATGCAGGCTTTGGCTACGATGTATGAGAAATCCTTGGCGTCTAATAAGGTTCATCTCATGAAACAGGCTTTTCAACATGAAAATGTCAGATGGTGGGTGTGGTTGAACATCTAAACAAGTTCAATACAAGTGACGAGCCAATTGAAATTCGTTGGCATCACTTTTGATGATGAGGTCAAGGCACTATTGATCTTGTCCAGTTTGCAAGACAGTTGAGATGGTTTGGTGATTGTCGTGAGCAATTCCTCAGGGTCTACGAAGTTGAAATTCGATGATGTGGTCGGTCTAATTCTAAGCGAAGAATCTAGAAGGAAGGCATCAGGAACTTTAGGGGATTCAGGGAATGCTCTAAATGTTGAAAGAAGAGGAAGATCTTCGAACAAAGGAGGCAATAAAGACAGTCGTTCTAAGTCGAGAAATAAATCCAAGGGACCAAAAGACAAGGACGGTGTTGGCATTACGGGAAGAAGGGGACACATGAAGCGTGATTATAGGGTGCTCAAGAAATAAGAAGGAAGCTCTCAAGATGGGAAGGATTCGGTGAATCTATCTGAGGAGAGTGACACAGAAGTGTTGATCTTATCTCTTGATGCGCGGAAGGAGTCTTGGGTTATAGACTCGGGTGCTTCGTTTCATGCCACTTCGTCAAAAGAAGTTCTTCTTGATTATCTGCCCGGTAACTTTGGAAGAGTCTACTTGGGTGATGATGAGTTATGCAGTATTGTTGGTAAGGGAGACGTTCACTTAAGTCAGAAAGACGAAACAATCTTGAAGTTGAAGGATGTTAGACATGTACCGAGTTTGAGACGGAATTTGATCTCAGTGGGGCAGTTGGCCAATACCGGATATGTGATGACATTCACAAGCGATGCCTGGAAGGTCGCAAAAGGTGCCTTGGTAATATCTCAAGGCAAGAAGGAAGGTACCTTGTACGTGAATTTCAGGATCGCATAGTTCACTCGCAGTCGCATCAACTAGAGTGAACGGGTAGTTATGACATCAGAGGTTAGGACATATGAGTGAGAAAGGGATAGAAGTGCTATTATCAAAGGGAAAGCTACTAGGTTTGAAGGCAATCGATCTGAAATTCTGAGAGGATTGCGTATATGGCAAGCAGAATAAAGTAAGCTTTAAGAAGACATAACGCGCTTTGAAGACACATCTGTTGGAGCTTGTACACAATGATGTGTGGGGACCGGCACAGGTATCATCTCTTGGTGGTTCACACTATTTTGTTTCTTTCATTGATGATGCTAGTAGAAAACTATGGGTTTATTTCTTAAAGCACAAGTCTGATGTATTTGATGTATTTAAGAAGTGAAAAGTTACGATAGAAAATGAGACAGGTAAAACTGTAAAGTGTCTCAGATCGGATAATGGGGGAGAGTATTGTGATAAGAGTTTTGAGGAGTACTGTGTAGTAAATGGGATCAAACATCAGAAAATGATTCCAGGGACACTGCAGCAAAACGGTGTGGCTGAGCGCATTAACAGGACCATCCTTGAGCGCACTAGGAGCATGAGGCTACATGTAGGGATTGCTCAAGACCTTTTGGACAGATGCTATGAATACTGCCGTATATCTCATCAATAGAAGTCCCCCAGCACCATTGGATGGTGGGCTACCAGAAGAAACGTGGACTGAAAAAGACGTGAACCTTGGACATCTTAGAGTGTTTGGTTGCACCTCTTATGTTCACATTGATGCAGAGCACAGAAACAGGCTGGGTGCGAAGTCCAGAAGGTGCACGTTTATAGGCTACGAGCAGAATGATTTTGGCTACCGATTTTGGGATACTAAGAACAGAAAAATCATCAGAAGCAAGGACGTACTCTTCAATGAAAAAGTGATACATAAAGACAGATTGCAGCAAAAGCAGAATAAGGCCAATGAGAAAGAATTTGTAGAGTTGGAAGAGTTACCGGACATAGGTGTTACAGTGTGTAGACACCCCACCTTCGGCTACACTGTTGGTAGAGATAGCTGGATGAATGGAGGACCATACCCCCAAATCCCAAGTCCAAACTCAGCCAAACTCACCCTTGTAAGCCCCAATCCATAGCCCAACTCAAGCCTGAACCCAGTCAACCCACCCCTAAACATCAGCCTGAAAAACCCCCCATAAGAAAAGCCAGTAAAAAAATCCTAAAAAAGTCAAACTCGCTGAGTCAACCCACTGAGTCAACCCGCTGAGTTAACCCGCTGAGTCAACCCGCTGAGTCAACTCGTCGAGTCAAAACACCGAGTCAACCTGTCGAGTCAACCCGCCGAGTCAAATCACCGAGTCGACCCGCTGAGTCAACTCACTAGTTGACCCACCGAGCCAAACAACAGCCCCGAGAAACGACCGTACCGCGCGCTGGAAATCGAGGAATGACCGTACGGGCGGTCCACAGCGGGCCGTCCAAAAATATTTACGGGTTCTGCCACCGCCCACTGCTATAAATACCCCCCTCCCCTTCTCATTTCAACACACAACCCATCCAGTCTAGCGACCCGTCCGTCTGAGTCATTTTCCACCCTTTTAGCCCATCTTTCCACCAAGGAGAGCCCGAGTGAGGAGAGCCTAGCCTGACCACTGGCCCAAGCCTCCCAAGCCATCCAAGTCTTGATCCAGCCACTCGAAGCCAACCCTTGCAACACCTCCGTCCATCTAGCTGTTCCTTTCCAGCATCATCTCATTTGCATCTAGGATAAGTGCAACATTTACTTTTCTTCCAACCCCCCTGCTTCACTAAAAAGCACCTTGATTATTCAAACACACTGCATACGTCTTATATTAAGCACCTGTCAGTTCGAGCGTATGCTCTGGGCTTGCCTGTTATTGGAACCTGCCCATCAGAAACTCTTACTGTTCAGACTTGCATTCATGCTTCACTGTAAAGCACCTTGATTATTCAAACACACTGCATACGTCTTATATTAAGCACCTGTCAGTTCGAGCGTATGCTCTGGGCTTGCCTGTTATTGGAACCTGCCCATTAGAAACTCTTACTGTTCAGACCTGCATTCATGCATCATGTCATCTATGAGAATGTACGAGGATTAAAACAGACTTTCAAGTATTAGTTCGATTCTGTGAAGTAGAGACCGTACTTCGGTACGAGCAGTGTGTGGGGTGCTTAACCTCTTCCCACCCTGTAACCGTGATCCCTTACCTCGAATCTCTGGCCGCAGATCAATAGGAGTCATTTTAGAGGAAGGAATCTTCGGATCCCCTTCTCTAACGTTTCTACAGGGTCTAGCCGACTGTAGATTCGAAGTAACTGGCTAGTGGCGACTCTGGTCTTATATAAACTCATTTAAACACATCCAGCTTAAACACGACAACCAAACAAAGCCCTCGAGAACAAGGCAAGCTAGTGGCATAAACGGCGACCCGCATTCACACATCCTCTCCTTCTTTTCCCGAAAAGGGAAGGAACAAGAACGTCCTGTGAGTGCGGAAACGGGGAGGGTCCACAGAATGGCGACTCCGCTGGGGATGTACTAGTCCCGCTAGTCGTGATCCAACTTGAGAAACAGAATCCTTCTTATACTTGAAAGTCATTAGTCCTCATACAATCTCATCTGCATAGCATTCCACCAAAAAAAAAAATAGAAAATCCCAAAACCCAAAAAAAGTAGTGCATACTTCCCACATTACTCCTCCAAACCAAATCACCCTACCACGTCCAGTACAAAATCGACATGGCTCTCCCATTCCCTATACCTGAGGCTTCCTCTCCACTGTTTAACTCGAGTGAATCCATGTTAATTCCTAGCATCCAAGAGCTACAACAAAGCATGAAGGCCATGCAGGAAATGTTTCTCCAATTCACACAAGCCCAGGTTTCAGCAGCCAGCAATCAAGCTGGTCCAATTCAACAACCTCAACAACCATCAAAGGCACTCCCGGCCTCCAGTTCATCCTAACCACAACCGCCAGGGATCACTCAGGACTTTCGATACCCTCCTAATAGGGGCCTTCAATCAGAACAACCCTCGACCTCAGGGCATTTCTTCCAGTATCCTCTTGCAAACAGGAGCCATTTTCAGGTTTCCTTACAGCCTCCCTTCTCAGCTCCAGTCCAACAAAATCCTTACAATGGGAGTAATTACCAGGCCCAACCCCCTTCAAGCAGGAATCATAGGAGCATCAATGACACTAATTATTACGAAAGGGGGCCAGCTCAATCCTGGCAAAGGGCAAGATCTCCTTCATTTGGTCCCTACGAAATAGAGCAACTCCGAGAACAGATGCGAGAGATGAAGAGAAAGTTGTAGAAGCAGCAAGGGGTGGATCTTCCATCCACTAAGTTCAGGAACCTTTGTCCATTTCCCAATGTAATGGTACCTCAAGGCTTTCAAGTACCAAAATTTAAAAGATATGATGGGACAGCGTGCCCTATAGACCACTTGAGATCATTTTGTGGAGAGCTAGATGCTATGGCAAGCAACGACGGAGCGTTGATCCTTCTGTTTCAAAAGTCCCTGAAAGACGATGCCCTAGACTGGTACACATCATTGGACTGTCATCGCATCAGGACTTGGGAGCAGCTCTCCTAGGCTTTCGTCAACAGGTTCGCATATAATCTTAACATGGCACCCAAGAGAGCGGACCTCGCAGCTCTCAGGCAAAGAAGTGATGAAACGTTGTCAGCTTACGTTGGACGGTGGCGGGCCATGGCCGCTAGAAATGAAGACTCCCCTCGACGACGATGAGCAAATCTCCATGATCGTCCACTCGGCAAATCCAAGTATCTCTGGATACCTTGTCTCACATCCATATGTAAACTTCACCCAACTCATCCGCGCCGGGGAACAAGTCGAAGCTGGAATAAGGGCTGGGATGATCTCCCCTTGGTGGCCTCATTAGGCTTCTCCAATTCAACCGATAGTGGAAGGTGAGCCTACCGGATACGAAAGCGATAACGATAGTGTTCCCGTCTCTCATCCAATGGAAGAAGATGATCTTGTCGCCTCTACCGAAGGTGCACTATTCCTCCCTCAGCATGGACAACCGCAGCAGCAACAACAACTGAGAGGGGACCCACATTGCCCTAATCTAGGTTGGCAAAGGGGACCCCCAACCAATCCAATTTCAGAACCCCTCATCCTGCAAGGGGTATCTCTAGTCGATCCAGTCTCCGCAATGCAAGGTGCACCTCCTGCCTATCCAGCTTTCATCAGCCAAGAAAAGCCTCCTCTCCAGTTTATCCGTGCCATCGACTCTAGTTCAAAGTTCGAACCTCTCATCCTGCAAGGGGCACCCTCAACTATTTCAAGCCCAGAGCCCATCATCATGCAAGGGGCACCTTCAGTCGATTCATTCTTCGCACCCATTTCTAATCATGGGCACAATCAGCCCATCTTAGTCAACCAAGGGGACAATCTCCCTAACACAGCATCAGCAAACCAGGGGCACAACCTGCCCGTCTCAGCAATAGTCAGTCAGGGGCACAGCTTGCCCACTCCAGCTTACCAGGGGCAAAGCCTGCCCATTTCTCCAGCAAACAACCAGGGGCACAACTTGCCCACCGCACCTGTCTATTCGGCTCCTACTTCAGCCATCGTCCTCCAAGAAGAAGACCCTTCCTTGGACAGCATGCCACATGCCCTAACAGAATTGGGGCCCGGCTTCAATTATGTGGCCACTATCGAGGAGGTCGAAGGGGAGATTGATGTCCAGGCTCTGATCGATCCAAAAACATCAACCATCACTCTTCAGGTCTTGGACATCTCAGCTTCATTCCATCTCCTTTCCGATCGGACCTGGTTTCACAGAATCGGTGCCATCTCTTCAAATCTTCACCAAAGGGTCAAGTACATCTTTGGAGATAGGGCGATCACCATTATTACCGATCCCGGACAATTTCCCATGGTAGAAGCATCCAACCTCCGAGAGCCTACCATCCCAGCCATGGACATACAACCCTCTAATGGGGAGGTCTCATACCATCACAATGCAAATTACTTCCCTCGCGCATGTCTCATCGGATTGAACTACGTCTTCCTTCCTGTCGAGCATCAAACCTTCTACTATCGGCTCGAATATCAAGACTCAACCCGAATCATGGGACTTCAAGAGAATGTGGATAGAGAAAGACTGCGATATTGGCCTACTCAGATTAGGCACAGAAGTATTGGAAGAAGACGGGGTCATCAAGAAGAAGGGAACCTCTGCATCATCACACCAATCCAGTTTATCAATGCAGGGATTATCTATGCTGATGATGGGCTGGATTCCACCTTCGATGATCAAGCAAGCAGATTGAGTCTGATAGAGTTGCCCAAAGAAGACCCAAGCAAGGGGCAGAAATTTCACTCGATTAAGTGGACCACAGTCCAGGTCCCACCTCAGCCAGATGAACCCGAAGAGCTGCAATTCATCGGGGATGAACCAGGAGAAATCGCATCCGACACCAACTCGGAGCCCAATTCCAGATCTATCATGATGTTTGGGCGCAGCAATGAGGGTTGGCCTACTGATCCCTCTGGCCCTGCCTCCTGAGGGGAAGGAGTGCAGGGCAGTAACAGGTTTGTAGCCCCATGACGGCACAATAAAAGCCGACAGTACTCGGCTCCCCGAGCCGAATCAGGCAACACCTGGTTCACATCGCCGTCTTGCTCGGGTCCTTTACAAAAAAAAAAATTTAAAAATCAGAAGATTCAAAAACCCAAAACACCGAATATTTTAAAATTTCAACAAAAATCAAATTTTCACAAAGTCCAAAAGTTCAAAAAAAAATCCAAATATTCACAAAATTAAAAAAAACAGAAAATCTTTTATCTCTTTTTCAATAAAGTGTCAAGTCTGTCTGTCAAAGCACTTGAGTATGAAGTTGACTCATATGATTTCAATCTAGAGTTAGATTTTAAACTCAAGGGTTTGGACAAAGCCAAATGATGTGCAAAATGATGAGCTGACTCCCAAACTTAGAGGGTCTCCTCGAAAGTTCGAACCAAAAGCCGATGTCATTTCAAAAATTTTCAAAATTTTAAACCTAAAATCTCCTGAGACCCATAAGGAAATGTGTATTGAGAATCCTTGTCCCCGAAAATAAGCAGAGGATGATCGAATTTTTGAAGTCATGACTTCCCGATCTTGCGTCCTATGAAGACTTATCCAGACTCGATCAAAAACTCATCAAGCCTATCAAGAAGATACTACCAAGACTATGCTTACATTCCTTGTTGGAGTATGTGACCTGAAGAATGATCGAAGAAATCTCGCAGCTCAATGAAGACAAGATTGCTGCCAACATGTCAGAAAATACTTCAAGTGTCAGCAGCATGCACATCGAATTCATGTGTGTGCTTCAACCTGATGCTCCAGCTATTCCCTGTACGAGGTATCTACATCAGTAGAAAGATCAACTCGGCATCATCTAGTGGTCATACGCGTATACTTGTGGCAGTCGATTACGACATAAAGTGGATGGAGGTAATACTCTGATCTCGCACGATAATTCTCATGAAGAATGACATCATCAATTGTTAAGGGCTCCCACATGCTATCAACATTGGCAATGGGACGTCCTTCGAAATCGAAGGATGGAGGAGTTCCTCGAGAAGCTTAAAATCAAAAGACAGACCTAAGAGTTCGAGTCAAAATCATGTCACTGTGAATACTGATGAAGAATGGAGCCGAAGAACGAAAAGTCATATCGGGTTTACGACAAGCACTGCCGCATCTATCACACTCAAGGGGCAAGCCCCAAGAATCAGAGAAGTTCTTCTGGGAGGCACCGTTCTACTCACCAACCGAGGGGTAAGGATCTTCTAGAGCCAATCAACGCCGACAAAGTGAGAATCTCTCACAGGTAAGCCAATCCAACCTTATCAAGAGTTACATTAGTAGAGCTGAAGTCAAGAGGTCAAGGTTTAAACCGCTGAGAATTCCTTCCCGTCCACCAATAAGTGTTCCAAATAAAGGGTTCAAAAGCCAAAGAAAAAAAAAGAAGAGAAAAAAAAAAGAATGTTGCAAAAAAAAGGGGGGGCACAAAAAAAAGAAGAAGAAGAAAGAAAGAAAAAAAAATCGACTAAAAAGAGACACATCTATCCATCCATCCACCTCAGAAGGGTCTGTAGCTAAGGCCAACAGCTCTGCCATTGTAACTTAAGATAAGGGCCGAAAGGTTACCATCGGCTGGCAACGACGGATTCCTGACCTCTGGTCGTCGCAGTTATCCAAAAAAAAAGATATGTGCCTAAACAAAGAGGGCGGAGTGAAAATCCGGAAGGGCGCTTTGAGTAAAAACAGTGGGCACACAACGGACCTAGTGAAAATCCGAAAGGGCGCTGAGAGTAAAAACAGCATAGCTGCTAAGGGGCAGGCAAGATCAAATACCCGGGACGTGGTGAAAATCCGAAAGGGCGCCACGGGAAAAAATGACGGGCAACCCGGACACAGCGATAACCCGAAAGGGCGTTGTGGGTAATAATGGCTAAGAAATGAAAAAAAAAAAAAACAAGTACATGAGAGATCCAAGCAACATGAAGATTTAATGAAAACAAGGATGGCGGCTATGAGTCGAGAATTCTTTCAAGACCTGCCCAAATTCTAGGGGCAAGATACCATTGCGCACTATCTTAAGGGGACCAGGACCCTTGGTGAATAATTAAGAAAATCGAGTATGACATCTGGCTGAGTCAAATATTCTGATTCCTACATCTAAAAGCACAAATCCAAATCATGCATAGATAAAGAAGCACTTGCCACAAATTTTCATTTCATGCATGATTTGCATACATATATTTTCCACAAAAAAAATCATTTTTCCTTATTCATATATATGCAAAAAAAAAAAAAAATCTCACAGGGCTTTCAAAATAAACGTCCTCCAGTCAACTAATGGGGTACCTTCCGTGAGTGCCTTTCTCCTGGTCATCTTCCCTAAAAGGTAAGTATCTCTCCCTCTACTTCCATACTTCAACACTTTTGCTAAAGTGTTTTCTCTCCTCACAGGTACTACAAGGCAACATGAGATCAGCCCATCTATGTCCATCATAGCCCCATCACCACCATCGATCACATCATCCATGTGGCCCACACTCAAGGGATGCATAGCCTCACCTATGACCCATCTCCCCATCTCATCCATACCATCCATTTCTCCCATAATCAATACCCCATTCAAATCTGAAATTCCAGCCATCTCACCATTAATGGAGCCATTAAAAGCTCCATTAACCACCATCCTGAAACCCCCATCAATGCCCTCACTCAAAGCTCCATCTCTACCATCAATCCAAAGCATCCCACCATCATTAAAGTCTTCACCAATTTCTGAAGTGTGGGACCCACCAACATCTCCCACAATGGCCCCCCAAGCCATCATCAATGGCTGCCCAAGAAAGGACAAAGCAAGAAGAGGACAAGATGAGGAGAAAAGACAAAGTGAAAAGGAGATTCATGGCTGAATCGAATTCTCTAGTGCAGAGAATGTGGGGACAAGAGCAGTGAACAGAGGAGAATGTCTGAGCACGAGCCAGCCCAGGCTACACAAGAGGCGAGTCTTGGGCGGCTCGCTGTGGACCGCCCATACGGACGCACTCCCTCTCTCTCCGCGGGATTGGCTCCACAGTTGTTGGTAGGTGAGGCTGACAGTCCACGTCAGCAGATGGCATCCTGAGGGCCACCCAAAGTTCCAATCAGCTCCGGATTTCGTTTGAGGATGATCAGAATCATCTGGAAGGTACCCCACCTGTCCAATCACGAAGTACTGCGGCCAGAATGGGTCTGATCAAGTCAAAGGGAGGGAAAGTTGATCAAGAGAGGCCCACAAGCAATCTAAGCCATTCGAAGACTAGATCATTATGATCTAAACCATGAAAAAGCTCGTAGGTTCATCAAATAACAAGATCAAGTGTTTGATCATCAAAAGAAGGGCCAGAATCCAAGATCTGATCATCAGGTGGGCCCACAAGGCCAAATCAAGCGATCTGAGCCGTTCAAGTCATCATCCGCACCATGGAAAGCCTTCTTAGCCTCACAAAACATCAAAAAAAGGTACTCCAAAGCAAAGCTGAAGTCTGAAAAGGGCCCACATGGCCCACTCAAGCAATCCGGACCACTCAAATCACAATCAGCCCCGTCAGAAGCCAAACGAAGCAAGGTAAGTATGCCCAACCCCATCAACTTGGTCCAAAGACCTTAAACTACGTCGGGATCAAGATCCCGAGGGACTTTTTAAATAAAAACCGGTAGTAATCTGGATCGTTCGAATCAAGATCCGCTGACACAGGACATTTTTCAAAAAACAGAAAAAATGTGTTTGCCCTGCTTGTACATATTTTGGGTCCGAAGACCTTAAACTACGTCGGGATAGACATCCCGAGAGATTTTCAATAAAAACCAGCATCGGTCTTGATTGCTCGAGTCAAGATCCGACAACACCGGACATTTTTCAAAAAATCACAAAAAATATATATATGCATTTCTAGCACTCTCTAATATAGTTTTGGGTCCGAAGACCTTAAACTATGTCGGGATCAAGATCCCGAGGGATTTTTAATAAAAATGGGCATCGATCTCGACCCTCAAAGTCAAAATCGATGACTCAGAATATTTTTCAAAAATCACAAAAAAGAATGTACTTTCAGCATGTACATAAAGTTTTTTTTGGGTTCGAAGACCTTAAACTACGTCGGGATCAACATCTCGAGGGATTTTTAATAAAAACCGGCATCGATCCCAACTGTTCAAGCCAAGATCAGATGACCTGGATCATTTCCAAAATACCAAAAAGATTTTTTGAGTTTTCCATAAAAACCAGTATCAATCTCAACCACTTGAGTTGAACTCTGGGACCTTTTAAAAAAAAAAAAAAATTTGCCATCAATTTCAACTGCACAAATTCATCCCCAGCGGTCCGAAGACCTAAAACTACATTGGGATTAACTTCTCGGGGGCTTTCTTTCCTAACCTGTTCCAGACATGGCTGACACTTGATCATACGGGTGTCTGGAATCTTTTAAACAGGTAAAGGCTAAGGCGGGCAGAACTCCGCAATCCTGTTCGTGTTGAACGCACCGTGATAGACAACCTTGATTTGGAAGTCGCTGTTGAATTTGACGGATGTTCCCTGTTCCTAAAACTCATGAACGGGATTAAGGCTGTTGGGAGGTGGAGCGCACCCTCACGGAATGGTGAGCAATGTATGGCCCCAAACTGGATCGACTAAGGGAAATGTGAGGATGTGGCTCATTTTGTGGCCGAAGGAGTCCGTCGGACAATACGTGGTCTATGTGCATTGCACATGAGGAACATGTAACTTTGTGGGTGTGTTGACTGAAAACCCTCAAAATCCCCTCATCCGAAGATGTAAAACTACGGCACTTAACTGTGTGAGACTCGTCTTGCTCGCTGATGTAAAATGGATCGGGTGCCTTACCAGCAGTAGAAGCTGGAAGTGGATGAAAATTCCACACATTTCCTTGCATTTCAGAAAAATCAGAAAATACCAAAACATTGCAAAATCACCTTTCAAAAATCATAAAAAATATTTCCCTTACTTTCAAACAAAATGTTATCAAAAATCACAAAAATATTTCTCTTGCTTTCAAAGAAAATACTTCGAAAATCACAAAAATATTTCCCTTACTTTCAAACAAAATGTTATAAAAAATCACAAAAATATTTCTCTTGCTTTCAAAAAAAATACTTCGAAAATCACAAAAAATGTTTCCCTTGCTTTCAAGCCAAAAATTTTCAAAAACACAAAAATATTTCCTCGCTTTCAATAACCGATCTCTATCCTGACCACTCAGGCAAAGATTCGGACTACATATTTACAAAAAATCACAAAAATGGTCACTATCCCCCAGCACTACACTTCAGGAGTCTTGAACTCCGCTCTCTTCACAATTTGGGATGACGGATCCAATCGCCCGCAAATTGGAATCTTGACCAAAATTGGCGACCAAGCACCGTTTCAATCGCATTTATGCCTAGAAGAATATCTTGAAGTCAGATAACATCCTCGTACATTCTTATTAAGTAAAGAAACAGCATCTTGAGACGATGGACCTGATCGATCACGGGTCGGGATCTTGACCAACCCGCTGACCAAACATCCGCGTTAAAAAGATAAAACCCCAGGAAAGCACAACCCTGCAAGCAATAAGCTCAAAATTCTCTGCATCACCAGCAAAAGCAAAATTATCAAACTGAAAAAGAATGAGCCAAAGCCATACATTCATCATGCATCTCCATGCATCAGCATCCATCGCATCAATCATCATGTTTACCTGCTTTCAAAATAAAAGTCGGTTAGCTAAAGACCCCATAGGCATCCCTAGTGGAGGCGCATGCAAACCAGATTTTCATTTCAAAAGACAAAAAAAATATTCCTATTTACAAATAAAAACCCTACGGAGTATCACTCCCCAGAGTGGGTATCTTTTCAAAAATTCAAACAATATTTTCCCAGTAGAGCGTTCTGCCTCCAAAACACCAGGATATCTTCCATATCTCTGGGTAGGAGCCGATGCAAAAATCAAATAAGATCCGATGTCTCGCGGTTTCCCCGGAGACCATCGGATCCAATGCACTCAAAGTACGGTCGAACTGAACTCCAGTGTCAGTGCAGTCGTACCACATGCCAAGATACAAAAAGATTAAAGCCAAAAGGGGGGTGTCCTTGACTGAGTCCGGTCAAAGAACAGGTGGAAATGAAGAATTGTAACCCAAGTATCAAAATCGGCAGATTGTGTGGAAAGAGTTCACCCGCACATACCTAGGCGTGGAAGCCTGAAGTAACTTGACTGAGTCCAAGTCAGCATAGTAGAATCCCGTAAGACTATCTAACGCAGGGCGTCTAACCACTTTGACAGTTAAGCGAAACAAGTACTCCTGGAGTGATCTGGAAAAACATCAAACATCACACAATCAGTCTTAGGGTTAGCAACCTCGTAAGACTAGTTATGCAGAGGCTCTGCTGTACCTTTCCGATGTTAGTACCGATCGGGAATGGAAGGGTTGCGATTGGGTACCCAGGTTGCAGCAAACTGCAGGGACAATCGCAACGTTTTCTCTAAACTCCCGCGGTATGTGCGAGTTATCAATTTCTAGACAATCAACTGACTCAGATACAAAGGACAACAAAAATTCCAGACCACAATCGAGGAAAGAATGAATTGTAAACCAAGCATCGAAACCAGCAGGTCGGGTGGAAAGAGTCTACCCGCACATACCTAGGCATGGATGCCTGAAGTACCTTGACTGAGTCCAAGTCGGCGTAGTAGAATCCCGTAAGACTATCTGACGTAGGGCGTCTAACCACTTTGACAGTCAAGCGAAACAAGTACTCCTGGAGTGATCCGGGAAAACATCGTAAGACTAGCAACGCAGAGGCTCTGCTGTACCTTTCCGATGTTAGTACCGATCGGGAATGGAAGGGTTGCGATTGGGTACCCAGGTTGCAGCGCATGCAGGGACAATCGCAACGTTTTCTCCAAACTCCCGCGGTATGTGCGAGTGATCGGTTTTCAAATGATCAACTGACACAAATGCAAAGGCAAGCAAAGATTTCAGACCATAATCTATGAATGACCGGGTAAGAAGTGGGGTGTCCACTCGCTTTGGCATTCGGTTGCACGCAACCTCTGTCAAAGAGGGGCATTTGTAGACACCCCACCTTCGGCTACACTGTTGGTAGAGATAGCTGGATGAATGGAGGACCATACCCCCAAATCTCAAGTCCAAACTTAGCCAAACTCACCCTTATAAGCCTCAATCCATAGCCCAACTCAAGCTTGAACCCAGTCAACCCACCCCTAAACATCAGCCTGAAAAATCCCCCATAAGAAAAGCTAGTCAAAAAATCCTAAAAAAGTCAAACTCGTTGAGTCAACCCACTGAGTCAACCCGCTGAGTCAACCCGCTGAGTCAACTCGTCGAGTCAAAACACCGAGTTAACCTGTCGAGTCAACCCGCCGAGTCAAATCACCGAGTCGACCCGCTGAGTCAACTCACTGAGTCGACACACCGAGCCAAACAGCAGCCCTGAGAAACGACCGTACCGCGCGCTGGAAATCGAGGAATGACCGTACGGGCGGCCCACAGCGGGCCGCCCAAAAATATTTATGGGTTCTGCCACTGCCCGCTGCTATAAATACCCCCCTCCCCTTCTCATTTCAACACACAACCCATCCAGTCCAGCGACCCGTCCGTCTGAGTCATTCTCCACCCTTTTAGCCCATCTTTCCACCAAGGAGAGCCCGAGTGAGGAGAGCCTAGCCCTGGTTCAGCCCAGCCTGACCACTGGCCCAAGCCTCCCAAGCCATCCAAGTCTTGATCCAGCCACTCGAAGCCAACCCTTGCGACACCTCCGTCCATCTAGTTGTTCCTTTCCAGCATCATCTCATTTGCATCTAGCATAAGTGCAACATTTACTTTTCTTCCAACCCCCCTCTTCACTAAAAAGCACCTTGATTATTCAAACACACTGCATACGTCTTATATTAAGCACCTGTCAGTTCGAGCGTATGCTCTGGGCTTGCCTGTTATTGGAACCTGCCCATCAGAAACTCTTATTGTTCAGACTTGCATTCATGCTTCACTGTAAAGCACCTTGATTATTCAAACACACTGCATACGTCTTATATTAAGCACCTGTCAGTTCGAGCGTATGCTCTGGGCTTGCCTGTTATTGGAACCTGCCCATCAGAAACTCTTACTGTTCAGACCTGCATTCATGCATCATGTCATCTATGAGAATGTACGAGGATTAAAACAGACTTTCAAGTATTAGTTCGATTCTGTGAAGTAGAGACCTGTACTTTGGTACGGGCAGTGTGTGGGGTGCTTAACCTCTTCCCACCCTGTAACCGTGATCCCTTACCTTTAATCTCTGGCCGCAGATCAATAGGAGTCATTTTAGAGGAAGGAATCTTCGGATCCCCTTCTCTAACGTTTCTACGCGGTCTAGCCGACTGTAGATTCGAAGTAACTGGCTAGTGGCGACTCTGGTATTATATAAACTCATTTAAACACATCTAGCTTAAACACGACAACCAAACAAAGCCCTCGAGAACGAGGCAAGCCAGTGGCACAAACGGCGACCCGCATTCACACATCCTCTCCTTCTTTTCCCGAAAGGGGAAGGAACAAGAACGTCGTGTGAGCGCGGAAACTGGCGAGGGTCCACACTGTGTCACAGGATGAGCATGCACAGGAGCATGATGAGGCAGAGCCATAGACACAGGTTGTGAGGAGGTCTACTTGGGAGAGGAGACCCAGGGTCCGATACTCACCCTCCTTACATTATTTACTGTTGACAGATAATGGTGAGCCAGAGTGTTTTAAAGAAGCATTAAGGTCAGATATGAGGGTTAAGTGGGAGCAGGCCATGGATGACGAGATGGACTCTCTTGAGTCCAATCGTACATGGGAGCTAGTCACTCTACTAAGGGTAAGAAAGCTCTTCATTACAAGTGGGTTTACAGACTGAAGGAGGAGCACGATGGTTCAAAGCTCTACATGGTTAAAGTCTTTTATGCGTCAGCTATAGGGAGCCTCATGTATGCTATGGTTAGCATGAGGCCAGATATTGCTCAAGCAGTGGGAGTTGTTAGCAGGTACATGAACAACCTTGGAAAGAAACATTGAGAAGCTGTGAAGTGGATCCTCAGATACCTGGTAGGTACTGTGGATATAGGGCTGTGTTATGGAGGATCGAAAATCAAGCTACAAGGCTACGTCGACTCAGATTTGGCAAGGAATATTGACGGCAGAAGGAAGCACTATAGGGTATGTCTTTACCCTGGGTAGTGCTGTAGTCATTTGGGTCTCTCAGTTACAGACGATAGTATCCATCAGTACAGCGGAAAGCAGAATATGTTGCAGCTACAGAAGCGTGCAAGGAGAAAGTATGAATGTAAGGTATTATGGAAGAGTTGGGGAAGAAGCAAGCAGATTGCAAGCTATACAGTGACAGTCAGAGTGCAATACACTTGGCTAAGAATTTAGCCTTTCATTCGAGGACCAAGCATATTGACATCAGATATCACTTCATACATTCGTTACTGGAAGATGTATCGATTGCTTTGGAGAAGATTCATACAAGTGAGAATCCTGCAGATATGTTGACCAAGGCGGTCACATGGGAGAAGCTGAAGCTCTGTTCAGCTTTGATTGGTCTTCAGGCTTGAAGACTGGGAGGTGGTGCACTCCGGATGTAGAAGACGAAGGATCATGTGGTGATGTGTCTCTAAGTGGGAGATTGTTGAGTATGGATCTAATCACAAAACTTTGTGGTCGGGTACCTGGACGGTCTGATGACCGGGCGCTTGATATTCATGCTGTTTGAGTCATCAGCCACTGGACTGTTCTGTGAACGGTCGGGCGCCCGATGGTCAAAATGACTAGGTGCCCGATAATGGCCTGTTTTATGCTATAGCTCGCTGGAAGAATTTTGTAATGGGCGGGCGCCCTGACCCAGTATGACTGGGCGCCCAACCGGCCGCAGGCTTAAGTGCGGGGTTTCTTATTTTGTGTTCTAATTTCGGGGTTTGCTATATAAAGGGGTGTAAACCGAGATTAGGCCACGGGATTAGGGTTTCTATACGTCCAAGGTGAGAAAGAGGCGAGATGATTAGCAAAAGGGCCATCTCTGTGCATGGGAGCATAGGGGAAGGTAAGTGTATTGCTTGTAACTTCGTTATTCTTCATAGTGAAGTTTGCACCCGTGGTTTTTTACTCTTGTTGGGGTTTTCCATGTAAAATCTGTCTTGTGGATTGTTAGTTTGTGTGAATTCTATTTCTAGTTATTATATCTTCCTGTTTATCGTTTGTGGGTGAGACCGGAGATTGGATCTCAGTTCACTGACGTTGTTGGCGTGCTGTGCAACACACTTGACCTGCCAACCAACTTCGAATGAACCATAAAGGTCAGGATTTGGTTCAATCCATTTCTCATAAGAGTCAGGTTTGAATTATGTTCTATCAATGCAGAATTAAACAGGTTGGGTTTGGTTAACTAAGCCAAACTAGCAAGTTATGAATATAGTTCTACCCTTACCTCATCGCTAAATGGTAACATATATATAGAGTTGGGTACCAGATAAATTGACTCGGCAAATCAATTCATCCAACTCAGTTCAAACCCAACTCGACCCGAACCAAATGGGTAAGTCGATCTAAACTGAGTACAGTTGGCCCAATCCTGAACTCAAACAGAGTCAAGTCCAAGTCACCCTCTCTCTCACCCTCTCTCTCACCTCTCTCTCTCTCTCTCTCTCTCTCTCTCTCTCTCTCTCTTCCTTCCTCCCTAAACATAAGGCAATTCGTATGGAGTGAAGGTGATACCCAAAATTGGGCTTTTATAGTGTCGGCTTTTATAGTGCCAAAAGTGGTCCAATTGGCCTTAAGGACCAAGTAATTGCTATTATAACCCTATGGGAGGTTGATTCTAGTTGTTGGGGTCCACTAGGGGGTGTATGGGTTGATCTAGGTCGTAGGATAGTTGCCCGTAGTGGTGATCTACGTAAGGCTATGACCGTTCCATAATTCAAATATAACGATCGGCGGATATGACTAAGAGTCAGTTTGACGGTTACTGATCATCGATTCAGGTTACGACTATAGGGATAGTTATAGGATATTAATTTATATTAGTATCCTTAATCTGGTCATGATATAACGGTCTGAAAGCCATAATTTCAATAAAGTTCAAATGTTGATAAGTAACTTATATTTCTACTTATTTTCAGAAACACTCACATATCTTATGCACTCACTTGCAGGCCCAAATAGTGTCCAAGGTAATGGTGGACAAACTCCGTCTTCCAACTACAAGGCATCCAGCTCCATAGTCCATTGTATGGATCAAGAAGGTCAGAGACACAAAAGTAACTGAATAATGCCTCATCTTCTTTTCAATTGGTAGAAGTTACAAAGATGAAATCCTATGCAATGTCGTAAACATGGAGGCATGCCACATACTTCTGGGTCGTCCGTGTCAATCAGATAGAGATGCGATCCATCGTGGGCGTGATAACACTTACACGTTCGTTAAGGATGGAAGAAAAAGGATCCTAGCTCCTAAAGCGCCGGAGGGCCAACCCAAAGCTTCTAAAGTGGAGGGGAGTTCTCTCCTCGCCCTACGAGAGTTCGTAAATGAGACTAAGGAAACCGATGAAATCTTTGCCGTAGTAGTTAAAGGTGAAATTCAAGAAGGATCTAATATTCCACTAGTCCTACAACCATTGTTGAATGAATTTCAAAAAATCTAGCCCGAAGACCTTCCTTATGGGCTACCTCCAATGCAGGATATTCAGCACCACATCGACTTCATCCCAGGTGCTAGTTTACCCAATCGACCGCACTACTGAATGAGCCCAAAAGAATGTGAGATCCTCCAGGGTCAGGTGGAGGAGTTGTTGAACAAGGGTCTCCTCAGAGAGAGTATGAGTCCCTGTGCAGTCCCAGCTTTATTAACGCAAAAAAAGATGGAAGTTGGTGTATGTGTGTTGATAGCAGGGCAATTAACAAGATCACCATCAAGTATCAGGTCCCTATTCCCCGACTCGATGATATGCTGGATATGCTTGAGGGATCTAGGATATTCTCAAAGCTGGACTTACGTAGTGGATATTATCAAATCCGTGTTCGCCCTGGAGATGAATGGAAAACAGCTTTTAAAACCAAGGATGGATTGTACAAGTGGTTGGTGATGTCGTTTGGGTTATCGAACGCTCCAAGCACTTTCATGCGCCTCATGAATCAAGTCCTAAAACCATTCATAGGCAAATTCGTCGTGGTGTACTTTGACGACATACTGATATATAGTCAGGGAGAGGCAGAGCATGTCGAACACCTCAGGCAAGTCCTTCAAGTGCTACAGGAAAACAAGCTATATTTGAACTTGAAGAAGTGTAGTTTTATGACAGACCATCTGTTATTCTTGGGGTTCATAGTATCATCCACCGGCATCCGAGTCGATGAAGACAAGGTGAAAGCCATCTGTGAGTGGCCTACCCCCACCAACATCTATGAAGTTCGCAGTTTTCATGGGTTGGCCACGTTGTATCGCCATTTTGTTAGGAATTTTAGTACGATTGTAACCCCAATCACAGACTGTATGAAGAAGGGACCGTTTCAGTGGACGGAAGAAGCTAATCGTAGCTTCGCAGAAATCAAGTACAAATTATCATCCACCCCGGTTCTTGTTTTACCCAGTTTTGACAAGGTCTTCGAGGTGGACTGCAATGCATCCTATGTGGGTATTGGAGCAGTTTTATCCCAAGAGGGCAGGCCCGTAACCTTCTATAGTGAGAAGCTCAGTGAGGCACACAAGAAATGATCCACGTATGAAATAGAGTTGTACGCGGTGGTACAGGCCCTTCGGCATTGGCGACACTACCTCTGGCCATCAAGCCTTGAAGTTTATTAATAGCCAAACTAATGTTAGTCGTGTACATGCCAGGTGGATTTCATTTTTACAGGAATTCACGTTTGTTTTGAAGCATAAGTCTGGTCAACAGAACAAGGTTGCTGACGCTTTAAGCCGGCGTGCTGACCTGCTCGTCATTATGAGCACGAAGTTGTCGAATTTGACTACCTCAAAGAACTCTACGCGGGAGACGATGAATTCACGGACATGTGGCTTATAGCCAAGGAAGGTAGACCGACTGATTTCCTCATGTAAGATGGTTTTCTCTTCTATGGGAATCGACTATACATTCCACAATGCTCCCTTCGAGAGAAGATCATCCTCGAGTTGCATGGAGGAGGCCTTGGAGGCCACTTGGGTCGAGACAAGACGAAGGCTTTAGTCGAGGAGCGATATTATTGGCCTCACCTAGGCCGTGACGTTGGTCGAATGGTTCAGCGATGCCACATTTGTCAATCCTCTAAGGGTCATGCACAAAACACGGGTCTCTATACTCCATTGCCCGTACCGGAAGGCCCCTGGGAGGATATCTCCATGGACTTTGTCCTCAGTCTCCCATGGACACAACGCGGTATGGACTCCATGTTCGTGGTAATAGATAGGTTTTCTAAGATGGCCCATTTTATCCCGTGCAAGAAGATATATGATGCGACGGGCATAGCTAATCTCTTCTTTCAAGAGATTATGCGATTACATGGCGTTCCCAAGACCATCACCTCTGACAGGGACACAAAGTTCGTAAGCAACTTTTGGCAAACCTTGTGGAATCGGTTCGACACGCAGCTTCAGTTCAGTAGCGCGTATCACCCACAACAGATGGCTAGACTGAAGTAGTGAATCGTACATTGGGGAACCTTATAAGGTGCATTTCCAGAAATATTCCAAAGCAATGGGACTTAGCGTTGTCACAAGCCAAGTTCGTCTTCAATAATATGGTGAACCGATCCACAGGAAAGTCGCCATTTCAGATCGTTTACGGACGAACTCCCCGACACACCCTCGACCTAGTCCCGTTGCCAGAGATTCCGGGCAAGAGCATAGCTGCAGAACACATGACTGAACAAATCACCAAGTTACATGCGGAAGTTCGGGATAAGCTCATCGAGTCCAATGATAGTTACGCTAGGAATGCTAACCAACATCGACGTGCCAAGGCGTTTGAGGTCGAAGACCAAGTCATGGTCCATTTGCGCAAAGAACGTTTCCCCACCGGCACTTATAACAAGCTCAAACAGAAGAAGATTGGGCCGGTTCCGATTCTCAGGAAGTTAGGTGATAATGCCTATGTGGTGGACCTCCCGGAAGAATATGAAATCTCACGAACTGTTCAATGTAGCAGATTTGTTCGAATACCATGAGTCAGAGCCGAACGAGAACTTGAGGTCGAGTTCTTTTCAAGTGGAGGAGATTGATGTAGAGGGGTTCACTGAAGCCTACATGAAGAATATGGACCATCGGAAGGGGTCCAAGCGAAGCGACAAGTCGACGACACAACGTCAGAAGATTCCACCTAGCCGGACGCCTGATCGCACATCACCGGGCGCCCGACCATGAGCCCGATCGTCCAGAGAGTTACTGGACTGAACTCTTCAATATCGGGCGCCCGACCACCAGGTCATCGGGCGCCCGACCATGTCATCGGGTGCCCGACCAACTTTGACTGGGCGCCTGAAATTGGGCTGATTTTAGTCTAAAACATCTGGACGAATTTTTGTTCCATTGGGCGCCCAACCAGTCCTGACCGGGCGCCCAACCATGCGCGAACCAGTTACACAGTTTTGCGGGAACTTTCTAATTTGAGTTTATTTCTTTCCTAGTTCGTTTAGAATACTTTAAATTTCGCAATTAGGGTTTCTATTACGTAGTTAGACCTTTAAATGCTCTTTTATTTCAGAGTAGAAGGAATTAATCATCTTTTATCAAAGTTCTCTTGAGTTTTTTTTTTTATCTTTGCTTGTGGATTCAAGTAATCCTTCGAGGAATCGAAGAAGATCGGTTGAGGATTCCTAATAGCTCCATGGATTCGGAGTAGTTATCCGAGTGGAGAGACGGTGATCAATCCCTCACCCGTCTACGCTGCGCCACTTGGGGTCTTGAACAATCATCAATCCAGCCATGCCCAATGTCATAGGGCCAATGTTCTACTTTTGAATCCTCAAGTGGATCCAGTGGTGGGCAGAACTCCTTACTGCGAGGCATAGCTGCAACCACTAGCAGCTTCCACTTCACTGCTGCTGAAACTTCTGCAGGGGTCTCTGCTGCCAAACCTGAGACGGAGGACACTGCTACTGCGTCTGAGAGTAACTGAGATAATTGCTTTTCCCACTTCAAACTTTTTTTTCCAGAAAGGTGGGAGCACACCACTTGTAACTCTGCTGTAAAATCATAAATGCTGTACATTATTCGGATGGGTACCACAGAAAAAGGAGGCTGCGCCTATCGTATACCAACACTATTCCGCACAACACAAGCAAAAAAGGGTAAACGGCCCCTATACAAGAGCAATGGGGATGCTACCCACAAAGACATCCCTAGCATGCACCAAGCCAACATCCATCTGACACTGCAACCCCAACAGAAATACAAGCAGAGCCCTGGATATCCTCCACGCCAAGCATGCCCAGCAACTACACCATCCGCCCACAGATATATGAGCCACACTGTACAACACAACAACTGATATCTTGCTTGGATGGGGATCAAAGAAGGTCAAATGAAACACTCTAACAGCTGAATGAGTAGAATGCCTGAAGCCACGAGTCCCCAGATCTCTATTTCTGAAAAACCGACTTGCTACCCACTGGTTACTGAATTGCCTTCTCTTAAGGGCCCGTTCGGATACCAACAAATAAGTTATTTTTTCTACTCACTGCAGTAGATAAGTAACTTACTTGAGATATCGACTCCCAGGTGGGGGGCCAAGTGGGGAGTGGCTAACATTGTGGTGTGACTAACAAGGGTGGGTGGGTGTACTAACATGGGGTATGTGTATTAACCCAAAAATAAAAATAAAAAAAGTAACTTATTTGAGATAAGTATGGTTTATAATCACTTGTAACATCTTTATTTAAAGTCACTTAATCACTTCAGTTTAATAAGTATAAATCAAGATGAGCTACTTTAGGCGTAAGTAGCTTATCTTAGTCGGTTCAAGTCCTTACCTCATTGGTAGACTCTCTGGAGTTTCAACAAGAGGTCTTGGGTTCGAAACCCATATGTAGGCGTTGTATGAGTGGGTGTGCGTGTAACCACGGAAATTGCACACATCAGACCTATCGTCTTGACTACCAACCCATGGAAATTGAAACCTGCACATACACTACAGTGGGTTCCCATAGATCAATTTTGGAAGCCCTAAACCATTGCCCCACCAGTACAAGCTGAAACAAGATAAGCAAAATCACGTGCACATGGACCAAAAAAAAAAAAAAAAAGAAGCTCTTCCAATGTTTTGGAACACAACCAATACTAATAATAACATATTTAAAGTCATTCTCTACATGGAAGACCCACATACAAGATAGATGGTAGATGGTAGTGTTCGTCAGTCTTACTACAACAAGAAGGTAGTCACTGACACCTTACCTATTTGACAATCACACATCACACCAACTTTCACACGAGAGAGAGAGAGAGAGAGAGATAGAGAGAGAGAGAGGCCTCCCTTCACAGGCTTTGCTCTGAGAATGATACATTCTTATGCTATTTAATCATTACTAAACCATAACCATTAGGCACACCCAAAACCATTAGCCACTTTCTATATTTTCTTCCCCTTTCTATGTAAGCCCTCTTATGCAGTTGCAATGGGGCCCAAATTCACTGTTTCCACCGCCTTCATCGCCTCGAACCTTGGCTCCTTGGCCTGGAACTTCTGGCCTGCATACAGCTTCATGTAGTCCTCGAAGACGAACTTCGGGTACACCTCATTGTGCTCCTCTGCTTCTTTCTCCACCAATGTTGGCGCGGGGAAGATGACAGCATCGCTTCCAGGGTTGTAGAATGAAGCAATTGACATCCTGTTTCCGCTCGTCTGGGCCACCACCCGATGCATCACGCTCTTGTATTTACCATTGGTGATCACCTGCATTAATCAATCCAAATCAAAACACCCAATTAATCACACATGCCTAATTTCTACCTCATGTAGTTATGAACCCAGCCAGGGTCCATCTTTTAGGGGTTGCCGCGGGCTAGAAAGGCTGTATCACTATTAGGTATTACAGGATAAATAGGTATGTGGATGAAAATGAATGGATATATCTTTATTTAAGATTGTCCATCTCTTGCATACTCTAACGTTAACCACAAATAGCTTGGACTGACAATCTTCAGCCCTTGATATAAAATTTTGTGCTGATGGTGCCTGTTGAATCATGGGCTTGGGACAGGACCCAGAGCCCAACAACCCTGGCTTGGTTTAGAGAGTGGGCTTAGAGAAAGGAATGAGACCTCAAGTTGGTCGCCGATGTTGATTACAATGGAGTGACACAAGGGAGGAACGTCAATCCATTCGCCATCTTTGAGAAGCTGAAGGCCACTGACTTGGTCGTCCTGGAAGAGGAGGATGAGACCACCGGCGTCAGTGTGAGCACGAAGGCCCTTGATCAGCTCCGGTCGCGGGCATGGAGGGTAGTTGCTGACCTTGGTCCCAAATGTGGGGCCCTTAGTTCCACAGAATGCCTTCTTCAGGTATCCCTTCTCCAGCCCCAGATTCTCACATAGCAAGTCGAGGAGTTGTTCTGCCAGTTTCTCCAATTTCTCCACGAATTCCTTCATTGTCTTTCTACATATTCGTTCACAGGAAGAAAACATGACTTTTAGAGAAGAGAAATTCGATATGGTGGAAGTTATTCGATTGGGTTCGAATCAGTATATAAGAGAATTTACCTGTAATCGTTGGTGAGGTCTGGGATCTCAGACATGTTGGACTCTGGGAGATGGCGCAAGAAGAAGGTGCTCTCCCAGTCCGTGTCGTCAATGGCTGACTCGGCTCCCTCAAGCTTTTTCGCCATAGCCTCCTTGAACCTCTCCTCCATGCACTTGCTGTAGTGCTCCTTGGTCAGCCTCTCCACCTCGTCCATCAGCTCAGGTGAGATACCATGATTCAACAGCTTCACCCATGTAAAACTCGTTAGTACATCAAAGAACACACACTCTATTACAACACACGTGCTTGGTGATCAGGACTGTTGCTGTTGTGGGCATATCTACAGAGATGAGATATCCAAAAGGAGTGGTCTGAAATGAGCAATGATACCCACTCAACAGTAAGGACTTGCCATGAACTTATGGTTTTAACTTAAGGGCCAATCAACATGTTGGACCAGTACTTAATCAACAGTTCTCTCTCAGGGGTTGAGCCTGGTGGCCCACTTGTTATAAGATCACCCATTAAAAGTCCTAGTATAGACTGATTTTAGAAGAAGAGGGAAGTTGAGTTACAGTTTACCTCAAAGAAGCCCCAGTTCTCACAAGCATCTTTGATCACTTCCATGATCGCTCCTCTCTCTTCTCCCTCTAGCTTCTCCATGTTGATTACTGGGAATGACGACTCCATTCTCTCTCTCTCTAGCTTCTCTATGTGAATATATGTGTGTGTTTATCTGTGTACGTGGATATATAGCCATGGTGGCAATTTATAGGCGTTTGGGGAAAAGAAAAGGAAGAGTAGAAAAAGAAAAGAACAGTCGTGGAATAGTATGGAGAGGCATCTCTTTGGGATGGCCCACCACCTTAGTCGTGATCTGACCCTTGCTTCGTTCCTCAGCTACCTTCTCCTATGGTGGGGACCCCTTGGTTACTCTTCCTTTTCCTCAATTACTCCACTCCACATGCAATGCGTGCTTACTCGACTCAACTTCAGTTCACACACTACCAACGTATAAGATCCAATCCGCTTATCAAGCTTGTCCCACTGTCTAGCTTCCTTGGGCCCCACAAAAAATAAGACCATCGATCTTTGTCAAATTTCCAACTGCCCATTTCGTTTTTTACGTGTATGGATCATCACAGAATGTTTTTAGATCAGGGGGATGTTCACAGTGGGACCCACATCATGAGCGGCTGGGATATGTCAGTGGTGGAGCATGCAGGAGGCTCGTCCTCTTTTAGATCTTTTTAATGAGGAAGCATTTTCCAGGAAGGAAGAGGTGAGAAAGACATGATCCATGCGCGCGCGCGAGAGAGCTAGAGAGAGAGACAGAGAGAGAGAGAGATAGCCCATTTGCTTGAGATTGCTTTAACATTTGGAACGCGACATTCGGAATATAGAAGACAGAACGAGTTATGACGCTCCATTTTCACTGAAAATGACATACTTACACCCTTCTTCACCTTAATTAGTACACTCTGGCTTTTTTTTTTTTTTCCTATATTAATCTATGGTGCAGGTGGGCCCCACCAACTGATACCACAATCACGGACGCGGATTCCCTGCTAAAGCCAACCTATGTGGGGCCCACCTGACGTTTTCAAGAAATCTACCCCGTCCATCCTCTTTGTGAGCTCATTTTAGGACATTATACAAAGAAACTAACAGGATCCAAGACTCAAGTGGGCTGCACTAAAGGAAAAGGTAGGTAGGGAAATTCTCACCGTTGAAACCTCCCTGGGTCCACAGTGATGTTTATATGCCATCAATACCGTTCATAATGTGATTCCTACTGGGATGAACTGAAAACACAAATATTAGCCTGATTTAAAACTTCTGTGGCCCCACAAATATTTCAACCGTAGACATTCAATCCTCACATTTTCGGCCCACTTGAGTCTTGGATTTGGAGTATGTATTTTTGGTCTAACGTCCTAAAATGAGCTCACAAAATGGATGGACGGGGTGGATTTCTGAAAACATAACGGTGGGCCCCACCTAGGTTCCCAGTGCAGGAAATCCGCGTCCCATAATCACCGAAATAATTAAAAAAAGTGGTGTCCACCCACTTTTCAACACTGTTTTTTATCACGCGGATAGAAGATTCACCTTTCCCTTTTATGGGTTGTTTTCTTCACCCTTTTACGGGTGTTATGAGTGGGACCCAATACCGATAAGGGCAGTTAAAGTAAATCGGAGGAAGGGATGGGACACCACATTCATATTTATAGCATATTGTACTGAAAGAGATAAAAGGAAAGGGATCCGGGAGCTGGTAACCATGTGGGGCCCACCTTGATGAATATGTTGTATATCCACGCCGTCCATCCGTTTTTTCAGCTTATTTTAGGATGTCATCTCAAACATTAAGTAGATCGAAATCTCAGAAGATCCACACCATTGGAAACAGTGATGAATGACCATTAAAAAAATTGTGGGCCACAAAAGTTTTGGATCAATCTGATCCTTGTATTTTCCCTTCATCCAGGTTTCATTTAACTTATCAAAGGTTGGATCGCAAATAAACATCACGGTGGACCCTATAAAGTTTTTAATAATGGGCATTCAATAACCAATGTTTCTGTGGTGTGGTCCACCTGAGATTTGGATCTACTTAATTTTTGGGTCCACACACTAAAATGGGCTGGAAAAACGGATGGACCGCATGGATATACAACAAATCATCAAGGCAGGCCTCATAGGTTAACACCTAATCCGCTCCCAAGGACATGAGGTGAATCACACAGAATCACTTCTTCTTTTTTTAATCTTATTGTAAAACTATGGGCGGAAATGACATGATCTGTACCCTAACAACCTCTTTCCAACCACCCCAACCTTTGATTTCAAAACCAAGGTCCCAAAAATCACAATGTCTTGTGGTCCGGATATGAAAATAGCTTTGGATCCTAGCATACGTCAATATATCATATCATAGTCAACATGGCCCGGTCTACACTGAAGAGTCATCGACTTTGGGCCTTGTTTACCAAGTCAAAGCGTAACTACTGGATCGACTCTTTAGAGTTGAATGTGTAATTTTTGAGAGAGATCAATAATAAATAAATAAATAAATAAAAAATTACTTCTTGACCGAGCTGGTTAACCCACAGAGTCCCAGGTCCTGGTTTTAATCTGTGCATAGGGTATCTTATCATTTCCTTAAAATGAGGCCATTGGCATATCCTAAAATGATATGTAATAATGAATGGATGGCGTTGATATAACACATACATCATGGTGGGGCCCACAAAGTCTTGGAGTTGAATTACACACCCTGACATGAAAAATGAACCATGCAAATCTTCCTCACTTTCAAACACTGTTGGTGTATTTTTAATGTATATATTTATTGGTGATTTGATAGGAATTACATAAAAATAGACGTAAGCGGCCCTTACATAGTTGATGGTGTGTATTATTGGTTTTGGATTGTATCTGATGCATTCGTATTGGAATGATGTAATTTCAGAAAGTGTGTGCCAATAAATTCAGATACGGTGTGATATGATACGTTAAATCCGATATGCCAACCTACGGGCGACATGTAATATGGTTGGGACAGGAGATATGACTCTCAATCATTCAATATGATAGTGGTAGACAGGTGAGGCATTACCTTTGGAAGTTTTAAGTCTTTCCCATCATCCCATCACATGCCAATATGGTCCAACATCATGGAATATTGGACTGAGTGTTTATCTTCATATGCCATAGATTAGTTTATCTTATATAAACCCATGTAACCTCTTTTAATCCTTGGGATCATAGGGCAGGTCCCCACTCGATTTACGTCTGATTTGACATCACAACCGACCATTTACGCATCTGCCAAAAGTCATATAGGGTAGATCCCTCTCTCTCTCTCTCTCTCTCTCTCCCTCTCTCTTTCTACTTTCATTGCAACCATATAAGGTGAGAAGTAAGGGTGTAACTGGGTTAAGTTAGTTCGGGTCAAGGGGGCCGGGACCCAACCCATTTAAGAAATGAGAAAGAAATTCCATCCATTAAAATTGGATAGGGTCAGCGTCAGGTTGCAAGCACCTGACCCATTGATTACGGCGGTGGTCGGGTCTAGATCAGGCATAAAAATTATAATTGAGACCTCATACAAATAATATTCTAAATCATTTAATTGCTAGTAGCTGTCAATTTTAATGATAAAGAATAATATGGCTAATACTCCAAATTCAATTAGTGAAATTAGATGGTTTGTGTGTTCCAATTAGTATATTCTTGGTATATTCTCCATCATGGTGGGCTCATGATTTGCACAGTTCATATTGTGACAAGGGAGGCCAATTGGGTACTACCCTATGAGGACATACCTAGAGAAAGCCAGTGCTCGCAAGTGCTTGTGGGGCTGCCACTATGTATATGTTTTATAGACACCGTCCATCTATTTTGAGATATCATTTTTAGGGCATTAGCTTAAATAGAGGCAGATTGAAGGCTCAGGCTGACAGCAATGGTGACAATTAAACCTTCCTATAGGATCAGAAAGACTTATCCAAGGGAAAACATAAATATCAGCTTGATCTAAAACTTACTGTGGCCACCAAGTTCTCACTAACAAGTGTTATGGAATGATCCACTTAAGCCTTTGATCTGCCTCCTTTTGAGATCATGCCCTAAAATAGATGGACAAAACGGCTAAAACATATATTTCACAGTGGACCCTACAAAACGCTTGCCAAGACCGTCCATCTCTAGCTAAGTCCTGGTGGCACTAGTACCCAATCCGGGTCCTATTACAAGCACAAGATGGGCAACCACCTCTTAGATAAAGATGGGGAAAAAATGCCATAGTCTAAGCCCAAAAGAGAAAAGAAAAACCGACTTGCTTCATTGACTATTACTTTACGTACTTTGGGTCGAGCCCATTTAAAATATGGGTCCAGGCTATCTCAATTTTAAGAGGACCCAAATCCGACTCATTTAGTAATTCCAATCCAACTTCTGAACCAAACCCACTACTAATGATGGAGTTGAAGGACTCGTTGAGTCAACTCAAGCGATTTTCAACCCCTACTAGTGAGAAGGGTTTTACACTCATAATTACTTTGGATTTGCATAGATTGAAAATGGAAAAGAAGATAGATTTCTCCCTTTGAAGTAAAAGCCAAAAGGATCGCCGACACCGAGTCGCATCCTACACGATCTTGTGGAGGAGAGGAGATCATGGAAAGTAGTGGGTGTAGAACCCCACCCTAGCTACTCATCTTTATCTCCATGCATGCACATGGATACCTTTCACCAACAGACTATGATGTATGTGGTGGTGGACCATTTCCTCTCTCATCTCACATGCATCACCATACACGTGGCATTTATCTTACATAATGAGTTCTCTCTTTATAAATATCAGGGGCTCTCCCTTGGAAGTCACGAGATCAGTGTCCTCTCTTAGACTAACGACATGCCGAATCTACAGTCTTCCAGAACAGTCCAAATGAGGCCTTGTCGTGGAGGGTCGTGGTCTGGAAATTTGTACTGTTTGGATGATCCTGACCATTGAATCTGTCAATGATTACTCTCTAAAGCCATGGAGCTTGTGTACATATTCATTCTTATCCGTTCATTTGTGTAACTTTTCACAAATTGCCCATTAACAGTTGGGCCCTCTCACTAACAAGTCAGCATTGATGATCCATGAGCATGCCTCTTCAGACCACTACAATAATTCACACTACTGGCCATCCTCCACTAGCTAGATGGCCAGTGTAAGCCCATGCTCCTTTCACATGATGGACCCTACCTTAGATGGACCATATCCCAAAAATAAAAAAGATTTGAAGATCATAACCACCCAGTCTTTGACCTTTTATCAGTTGAATACTTCTTTTCTTTACCATCTGTTTGCTGGACACCCATCCCAATGGTTTGAATTAATCATCAGATGGAGGGGATCTTTGAGGGCAATACAGGTGGATTCCATCAGAACATCAATCTGAACCACTGGCTCTATAGATGATATTTAAAATCTCAAATGGATGATAATGAATCCATCAAGTAACCTAGTAGGGATTATATTACATGTAAAAGAGGCCACTTCACCAAACCCTTACTCTACAAGCTGGATGCCCCTATACATTCCTTTGTAAGATAAGCTTAACATACAAACGTTTGTAGAGAATGTCACCTCCATGATAAAATACAACATATTATATTGCAACAGGGTAAGCCAACAATGAGCGGATGGCAAGAAGCTACTAGACTCACTTTATAAGATTTTTTCTAGATTTTTTTCGCCTTTTCTGATTCAAAGGTATCAAATAACATACATTATTGTCGCTTACCTTACAACAATTACCGGTGATAGAACTTTGACACCACATAGACCCAACCTATAAAATTGGGTTTTTGGGTCAACTCATTTCTCACATGGATTGAGTTTTTCAATTAGAAAGTACACGAATTGAGTTTAAGTTACTTGGGCTGGACTCCGTGGGTCTTGATTATGGTTTGCTCCTTGCCTCATTACTAAATACTAACTATATATATATATATATGTATTATATAATTATAATATAATATTAATTTTAAAAACTTTAAACCTGGTTATAACTATTATAAAGGATTTGATTTTATAATAATTAAGAGTTTTAAATATATGGTTGATATTTTTATTTTTTATTTAGTTTTATATATTTTTTAATTAATTGGGTCGAGTGAGTCAGGATTAGATTAACCCATTTATTGATGTGTTAGATCCGGATTGAAATTTTAACCTATTTGGGTTGAAATTAGACCCATCTTTGTGCGACCAGAACCCAACCCAACTTTACATCATGATGAAGTATTCTATCATTTACCTTCAATTCGTTCGACAAAAAGCATTGTGTGGCCACATTGATGCATTTGTAAGATCCGTTGTGTCCGTAATTTGCGTGGGCTCATGCCAGGATGTGATCCAAAATATGATGGCAATCCAAAACCCTAGTGGCCATCCATAGGGAAAAGTTAGGAAAGTATATGCCTACCACTTGGATCTTCTTGAGCCCCAAAATCCTAGTGGGTCATCCATTAGGAAAAGTTAGGAAGGGGATGCCTACCACTGAGATCCTCTTGTGCCTCACCTAAGTTTTGGGTTGGGTTGATATCTGGTTTTGCCTTCGTCATGGTTGAAACCACTTTATCTAAGGGTCGGATGGTGTACCCCATCTCCACTGTTGATCTCTATGGTGGGGCCAACTTGTTTTTTCAATCCACCTGATTTTTTTACTTGTATTTTTACATAACCTGACCCAAATGATGGACGACAGTAGACGCCATACATCCTTAGTGGGTCCTAGTGAGTTTTTTTTTTTTTTTAATTGGCACTGGCTGCATCCAATGTAGGAAATCAGCTTCCTCTGAGAACTTGCAAATAGAAGAGTTAAAAGGAAGGCGACTGAGAGGTGTATCAGATCTTCATGTTCCCATTGTTTAATTTCTATTGTTCCAAGAAGGTCTTTCCCAAGTAACAAGACTCCTAACAATAAAGTGCCTTGTCTTCCACACATGTGCCACTCATCCAGGGTCATCTATGCCACCCAAACTGTAAGTCACATCGTTGATGGAGCACATCTCTAAAACCGCACTGATCAGGCAATCCTATCCATCCAATTGACTATCGAAAGTAAAATAGATATCAATTCAAATTCCAGTGGCAAAATTAGATGGTCACTATCATGCTGGAAGTATATATTTTTTGAGTTATACTCCTTCCACAATTAGGACAGTGATTGGACACTCATGTCTATGGTTGAAGAGTCACCATCATCTTTAAAAGTGGTGGTGAACTATCATACCTGTGCCAGTCTAGCTTCTCTTGAATTTCTCCAATATTTTTCATGCTTATGCATGTAGAACTATGAAATTGCAAATGGATTTGGACGTCAGATGATATTGCTTATATAAAAATGAACAAATAAAAGGATGGATGAACTCATCTCTTTCTTAGATTCGGATTTACTAACCTATGATTTTCCAAGTAAGGTTCGTTACAAGTTGAATTTTAATATGACTTTCAAAGGTTCTAAAGTCTCTAGAATCTAATACTAGTACTGTTATTCTCCCATGATAATATAGTTTTGAATTTTATTTTATTTTATTTGTTTGGACATGGGTTTTGGTTTGTCCAATCATGTGAGGTTTTGAGACCATGGATGTCTCACTTCTCCTTCTGCAGCATCTGTTTTGGGATGTATTTCTTACATCCACTCCATCTATCAGTTGATTTATCTCGTTTTATGACATGGGCCCAAAAATCAGTGTTATCCAAAACTCTGGTGGGCTACACCACACAGCCAAACCTCGATTTTTAGATAGAACTGATATTTGTTATTTTGTACGGTGATGATGAGGTGGGCCAGCCAATGGACGGAATGGATATGACTCACACACATCAGGATGGCCCCTCGGAGCGCAGGCCGTCTTGCACGTGCTTGGATTCCGGTCCTCTCTCTCATGCTTTGTACTTTTGGCTAAAACATGAATCTGAATAAATATTTAGACTATTTCACAGCCAATCCCCGCCTTTTATATTCATAGTGGGACCCATTCTTTATACTTTCGGTCATTTAATGATGGTATAAAAAAGTTGTACTTGTGAGTGACCCACCAAAGGTGGAACGGAAAGGGTGCAGTGATTTAATACTCGGGCACAGTTTGATAGTTGATACACAGTCAATTAGAAATTATACACACAGCATACGTTAGCTCAAGCTACATCTTTCAAATGGTGGGACGACCTAACATATATAGATAGATAGCTCATCATTCAAGCATTAGATCAATTCAACAATTTCGACATCTATTTAGCGGCCATGTGTTGGTTAAGTACTGGGCCATCAACTTATCATACATCTCAACCATCAATCAAACCGATCAGCAGATCCGTCTTTTATATCCATCCATTTATTTCAAAAAGGAGATCCACCTGATGAGTGGACCCATCTTATTTTCAGACTGGAGCCCACCTGACAAGTGCCCTTGTTTGTATTAGCATATATTTTAATTGATTTATTTGTTTGTAGTGTGTTTACCTTTCCACATTCGATTCGGTAGACGTTATATGGAATAAAGATTGATAATGATATTTTTTAAGGGAACATTAAAAGTCGATATTATTCGCTATCTCTGTGCTAAGAACGTAGTCATCAGATTCATCTTTGCTCATTATATATATTCTTAAATACATGCAATTATTGTATGTATCTAACAAGAGCCAAGCTGTGACGCAGCCACTTGAAGACGATACACATGACAAACACATGGTGACTTAGTGGACCACTATGTTTATGTGCCTTAGCCACCCCAAAAAAAAAAAAAAAAATCATTAGATAATTCTATTGTATTTTTATGTTTTAAAATAAATAAAAATTTATTCTATATTATTTAAATTTAAATTTTAATTATTTCGAATTTTCATAATTACAAATTTACGTATCCAAAATTCTAACAAACCCTGATCGTCCTGTTATTGTTGGTTTTTTTTAGTCGAGTGGGAACCTTTGATGGCTGCCAAAAGCCCACCATCCTTGCTTTAAAGATATGGCCTATGCACTCTAAAGTTGGAATAAACACCTTAATTTTAATAACTGAGTTGTGAGCCCAAAAATGAGGGGGAACCAAATCTCAAATGGCCTACACTGTAAGGATTGAATTCCTACCATTAAAAACTACTCGGGGCCCACAAAAAATTTTGATTGAGCTGCCATTTGTGTTTTCCCTTGATCCAAATCCTAGTGACCTAATCAACAGGCTGGATGGCAAATAAACATCACAGTGAGCTTAGGAAATTTTTTAATGGTGGGCATTTATTCACCACTGTTTCCTGTGGTGTGGTCCACCTGAGATTTCGACTGCCTTATTTTTTAGCTCATGGTCAACATGAGATAGAAAAGACGGACACCATGGAGAAAACGCATACATCATGGTGGGGCCATAGAGCATTTTCCAGCAGCACAAGGAACCAACATGGCTGTTGTGTGCTACACTGTGCAATCCTATTCTCTTGTGCTAAAATGACGTGCGGGAGGTTTGATTGGGGCCATATGCTATCAGAGATGCTTTTTTTTTCTTTCTTTCTTTCTTTTTAATTTTTCAACCAATTCCAACGAGCATTTCTAATGTAAGAGATGGGCCCAAAAAACATTTAGCAGGCTTGGGCTAACTTCAACAAGGTATGGCCCAACAATGAAATCATGCCACATCATTTTACCATCATTGTGGGTGGTGAGGAGGATCGGGCCATCTTTAACAGGGTACGGCCCAACAATGAAATCATGCCACAACATTTCACCACCATGATAGGGTGCTAAGTATTGGGAACCTGCAGAAGTACAGAGGTAAATCAAATAAGTAAAACACAAATGTACAAGCAAATCCACATGGAGAGATAATCTATTTTTACATGAAAAATCCTTGCAAGAGAAAAATCATGGCACAAAGCAATATACACTATAAATATCAAAAGTTATAAGAGATAAACTTACTTGGATCAAAGCTCCAAGAGAAACTCTAGTTTTCTCTTACACCAAAACCCTCTCAAACTGTTAACCAAATCTTAATCTTACCCTAATCTAGATTACACCCATTTACATAGTTGCCATAACTGAAATTAGAAACAACTTACACAAAATCGTATAAAACTGCATAAATCGATGGTTGATCAGTCGATCACTCGACACCAGTCCGATCAACCATCGATCACCTGAGCATGCCAAGAAATGTCCAAAGAGTTTGCATATTATTTTGACTCTCGTCAATCACCCGAACCTATAAAAAATAATCCAAAGACCTATCTACAATATACAAGGTATTTTCAAACGCCCGAATATAGTAGTCGATCAACTACTGACTCCCTAACTTGTCCAGATTGAAGGCTCCATACCACAGTGAGCTCCTCACCACCCAATCTAAATCCCCTAATGACACTGGCTCCTGCATCCTGAATGAGTGAGCAAAACAGAAAAATCCTCTAGCAGCCAAAATAATAATAATAATAACATGAACCAACTCATCCAGCAGCCAGATCTGTCGTCGTTTGGTCCACTCTCATACCAGTGAGAGTTCTCTTAGAACACGACGGTCATAACCATTCATTTGATGAGGTGTAAATCAATGAGAAAGCTGACTCAGTCCGTTGTGATGGTGCCATCCCAACAAACAAATTCATGGCCCCGCCAATATGCATACGCAACCTCAAATGAGTTTTGACATTGGGCCTTGGCTCAAGCTACTCCTGTCGCTGACAATGCTGTTACATATTTATTAATTTCACTTCTCATCTGGCATGTGTTGCTGGGTGGGCCCACCTTGGCTAAATTGTTAATAAGTCAGAAATGTCTATATTGTGGAACTTGCTATGGAGAGGCTTTCAATCTGAGATGTTTGCAATTCAGCAGTTCATCACTCTCTGACTGATGTTTAAGGGTGCGTTTGGATGCACCCTGAATTGCAATTCAGATACAACTTAACTAAATTAATTCATGCATTTGAAAAGCTATGTTGTTGTTGTCTAGTTGGTACAATATCATTGTCTCAAGAAATACCATTTAGACCCTTAAAACATATGATTTGCCGGTTGTTATGAAACTAGAAAGTAGAAGTAATTACGATCGTCCAATAAAAGTGATTCTTTGTAGGTGAAGTCAATCGAATCTGGGCCTGCTAGGGTGGATGGCATAAATGCTACCCAAGTACAAACAATTCCAATCAAAGTGATTATTGAGAAGCATTGGCCTAAAAAAGGTGGGGCCACATCATATATGGATGGACCAAATCAATGATTGGACCTTCTAAAGGTAATCAAATAATTCCTTGAATGTTTATTAGATGGTTAAATATGTGGGACCCATATGATGGATGGTATGCATTTATGTTAGACCTTTTCTAATATACTCCTTCGAGAGGACCACACCAGGGATGGTCCATATCAATGATCTAACCTTTTATAATATGATCAACTTGCTCCTTCCTTTTTTTTTTCCCTGTGATGGATGCTCTCTCAATGGTCTTACCTTTTGTAATATGATCAATACAAACCATGCATTGATTTTTCTGGCAATTGATCCATGGTTAGAATCACGAGCTACGGTTTGATTAACCGTCAATATTGGTTAGAATCACAACCCAATTTGACCGTTGATCATCAAGATTGGCCCATCTAGACCATTCATCTCTAATTTGGCTCAAACAGACCATTCATCTTTGATATCAATCCAATCTAACCATTGATTGTTAATATCAAATCATTTAGACCATTCATCTTGAATTTCGGCCCAATTAAACCTATCATCTTTGATATTGGTCTAGTTATGTTATTGCTCATTAATTTGGGCCTAATTTGACCATTGATCTTTAATAGCATTTGAATCAAGCCATTTGACTTTGACATTAATCCAATCAAATTGTTCTATCTTTATTATTGGCCCAATCCAGCCATTCATCTTTAATATTGGCCCAATCGATCTGTTAGTCATTAATATTTACCAAATTTAACTATTCATCTCCAATTTTAGTCCAATCAGACCATTCATCTTTGATATTGGTCCACCCTAACCATTCACTTTCAATATTGACCCGATAGGACCTTTGATCTTAAACTTTGGCTAGATCAAACCACTCATCTACAATTTCGGCCCATCTTCAATGTTAACCTCTGGGCCATTCATCTTTAATAACATTCAAATTGGATCGTTGGACTTCGACATATATCTAATCAAACAGTTCATATTCAATATTGCCACAATTGAACCATTGATCATCAATTTTACCTTATCACATAACTTATCTCCAAATTTGGCCCAATCATCCCACTTACAATTGATATCACTCGAGTCCAACCATTAATCTTCAACGTCAATCTAAACAGACAGTTGATGTTAATATTAACCTAATCAAACCATTCTGAATTGTACCATCTACCTTAATGGGCCTACCTTTCATCAGCAATTCTTCCAACCAAAAAAAAAAACCATTCAATAAAGGGTTGAGGGTTGAGCAATCAAAAGTGGGTCCATGGAGGACCCTCACAATATATATAATTTTACAAAAATAATGGATAAGCAAGCAAAAGAAGAATATGAAACTACTTTAATTATAACCTTATGTTGGATAACCAAGCAGTTGATATCACAATTGAATAAATTACGGATTTACAAATATGATGAGATAATACATTAAAAATATAAAGACTAAAAAAAAAAAAAAATCAAGTTGCGTCGGAATGAGGTAAAAAATGTAACTCACAAATAACTCTAAGGATTAGTAATTTTTTATAATATAATTTTTAATGTTTATGTAATGTTTGAAGAATATCTTGCTTGATCAAAATTTGATGTAGAGCGGGCCACATACATTTTCATGGCCAAGATGGATTAGATGAAGCCTGATTAGAGACGGAAGTGATTCGGGCCATCAGGACCATAAAACAATTGCATCTCGCAAGCCGAGATGAGTAATGGGACTATAATTGTTGGGGTCCCAAAATGTAGGAGCCCTCAAAACAAGTAAAACAGTCATACACCTCCGAAAGAATCCCACAAAACACCTTACGGTGCACGCAAAACGGAGATTTACAAAAATCCCCTTTACTTAGTCAATTTTGGCTGAAATCTCCAGCGGGCCCCACGAATCACCGTGATTGGAAGCGTCCTGAATCAAACCCATAACTTCATTATTATTTATGATGAACAATGCATGTGAGTTCACGATCAAACGGGCCCCGCAAACCCATCAAAATTCAAAACCCAATTTGGAGCATTCAAAAGTCCGTCAACGCACCCATAAAATCGGAGTCCCACGCACCCATAAATTCGGGTACCCACGCATCCGAAAAATCAGCAAAAATAAAAATTGATTTAAAAGTTGCATGGAGTCCCACGCACCCCAAAAATGGGCCCACGCACCCTTAAATTCACAACATTTCAAGATCTTCATTTAAGGGTGTTTCAGTGTCCCACGCACCCCTATATTCAACTTATTTCAGGATTTTGATTTAAGGGTGCATGCAATCCCACGTATCCGAAAAATCAAAGTCCTACGCACCAAAAAAATTAGATATTTTCATAACACATTTTTTGATACGTTGGACCTCCGTGCATCGATTTTTGGGTATGTGGGAGGTCTTTTAAGGGTGCGTGGCACGATGCAGCCCCTCATTGGCCGAGTTCCGGTATTTTTGGGTATAAATACCCCGTCTAACTATTCATTTGGACGTTTTTGAAAGAGAGAGAGAGAGAGAGAGAGAGAGAGAGCTGTTATCCTCTGGGTATTCGAGATTTTCGCTGGAAAACCCTCGCCGGAATACCTTTCCGATCACCGGAAACCTTTTTTAGTCGCCGAAATTCCTTTCCGATCACCAACATCTTCCACCGGAAGATTACTCCGACTAAGATTACCACAGGTCTGAATCCTGAAAAGCACAAGTGTGGGCACGCACCCATAAATTAAGTCCCACGCACCCGAAAAATAGCCCACGCGTCCATAAATTCGGGTCCCACACGTCCATAAATTCGACCTAATTTAGACAAGTGCATCGGACTCCCACGCACCCAAAAAATGGCCCACGCGTCCATAAATTCGGGTCCCACGCGTCCATTAATTCGATATAATTCAGAATTGAATATTGGCATCCCACGCACCCGAAAATGTCCCACGCGTCTATAAATTCAGGTACCACGCGTCCATAAATTCAACGTGACTCGGACAAGTGTTTTGGTGTCCCACGCCGAAAAATGCCCCACGCATCCATAAATTCATAAAAAAATCAGGCATTTAATTTAAAGGTGCGTTGGAGCCCACGCACCCAAAAATGAAGTCCCACGCACCCAAAAAATCTGCCAATTACAGAAAACGTTTATGAGTGCGCCGGACTCAATTTTAAGTGTTTTCAAGATCCATTTGAGCCTATCTTGGGTATTTCAAGCGTTCCAAACACAATGGAATGGTCAAATGACCATTTTGGGATCTTTAAATAAGCAGAATTACGTACCTTCGAGGTTCGACCCGATTCAACACGATGAATGGAATAACTTCTCGAAAGAAGCCGCCAGCATCTAGAACAATGCAAATGTATCGTCATTCATATGTATTGTAAGATATGACCCGATTAAGGGTCGAAAGTTAGATAAACAGGATTATGGTTATCATAATAAACCATATCAAAGAATTTCGATTTGCTACAAAGCAATTGTTATGAACTGTCACAATACAACAGTCGATGCCCTACCCATCCAAACCACATCCATCAGTTGGGCTGCTCAGGTACATACAACTGCGGATCGGTCTTCCCAAGGTCGCCTGTCCACACATGACAGTTGTAGGCCCAGAGTCATACCCTCTCAGTTAAAAACCCCGACAGTCTCAGCCCGGATCTCCAGTCAAAACATGAGACATAAACATTTGACTAATACAAAGATGATTCAGTCCATAACAAAACAAATACAGGTCTCTACAACCACAAACTCTAAGACCATAGCCACCGCTGACTAGTCTTCTGCCTTTTAATCAAGAGTCATCGATCATTCGATGTAATTGAGGGCTCGTGCCAGATCACGACCTGGAATGTACAAGATCTCAGGATCTCTGAAATAAAATTCGCCTTGCAATATCTCTTCTTGTGTACTTTTTATGAATGCTTGTGATTGTCTATGAATGTTTCCATTATTCAGAACCCCAGAGCAACAATACACAGAAAATGTTGTTGCCTTCATTTTCTAGTTCTAACAATAATATATGATTTTGGGGTAGCTCGAGTTACTTAGCTGGGTTGCCCATGTTGGATTTGCAAGATTTAATCAGATCGATAGTTAAAAACCTAGTTTAATTTTGTTTTTACTATAAATAGTAAGTTTTAGACTAAGTATAACTTTTGATCCTCTGAGTTATAGGAGTTGTGCCCAACATGAAAAGTGCTTAGAAAAATTAGTAGAATAATGTGGTTGGGCTAAATTAGAAACTATTTTTTACCGGAAACCACAAAGTCTAGTAGGAATAGAGGTTATTTATAAATAGTAATAAATAGTAAGTTTACTATTTATAGTAAATTACATTTTTAGGGTGTTTGAGTTAGAGTTTAACTCTGAAACTTTGTCATAAGTTTAATTTCTTATTTAAAGCATTGTAATTCCATTTTTTAAAAACCAATCAATTATTTATGAATTTCTTAAGAACTACTCATGTTTTAATCTTTTCCCTCGTGGAACCTGAGGAAGTTTGGTTGAGGAATCCTGGAAGCCTTGTGGATTTAAGGTAGTTATCTGGTGAAGGAGACGGTGATCGACCTTACCACATCCTCCATGCGTCAAAATTAGGTTCAATGTTGGATTTATTTCACGTAGGATTGAGGATCCATCTTCGTTTAGTCTCTAGCTTCTCCTTCTTTTATAACTTTGCATAACCTTTTGGTGCTCTTAAGCTTGTTGTATGCATCTCTTTTTTACTATTTAATGAACTTAATTCATTCGCATAAATACAAAAAAGAAAAAAAGGCAAGATAGCTTGCTTTATGTTTCATGGTATGAAATGGGATAAGAGCAACCCCTACTTTTGCGTGGTTCAAAACTATTGAACTAGATTTGATAATAGATCCTCCCAATCACACCACAGTTTCATTATCCACTCTTTTACATGCCAATATATGATAATAAGCTAATTATTTATAATACAATAGCCAATGGCTTGTTGTATTCTAAACCCAATCTTTCATGCATTCCTTGTATGTATACTCAATAATAGGAGTACATGCGAGCACAAGCTCCGATGTATAAAATCAATCCCTTTCTGTACCCCTCATTGAATTGAATGGGTTGGGTTTGTGGGTCTCCTCTTCTTGATAGAACGAGAAGTTGGGTATTGATCTGATCCTTCAACGACTCATATAAGTAATATCCAATATCCCTGACATGATTAAGAAAATCCAATGCTCTATATCAATATACTTATTTGTGCTTTAAAATAAACCTCATAGATATAGGAAATTCTGCAACATGATTAAATGCTCAAAGGCTTCATGAATTGATTTTGTACACCAAGTTGTGACATGCCAACTAATTGTATCTTCCATTCATTGCTCTTTTAAATTGTCTATTTAGCATCTAAATGGCATAAATAACCTAACTCCAATGAAACCCTATTATGAAACTCATTTAAATCTTTAAGATCAATGGAAAGAGGCCAATATTGAAAGGGTAGATCCTTCGATCTAAGCGATTTTTTGGAACATCCACCATCCATAGTGGAATTCCTCAAAATAGTATGGTCGATCGACACCCCCATTCCAACTACTTTTTATGGTGTGACCTACCCCGAGTTTTGGATCGTCATGATTTTGGGTCCTATAGTGAACATGAGGGAGCATATGTGATGGCTATGGTGGATCTCGCGAAAATTACCATCACTAATACTTAGTACCTTTGTGAGGTCAACATCTAGTACCTATGTGAAGTATGCTAGCAAAGTTCCCCATCGCCCTTTTTAGCATCTAAATGCTAAGCTAATTGTGAGGTCTATCTATGTCAGGTCAACATCTAGTACCTATAGTGAGATGCCAACTAATTGTCTCCCATCCATTGCTCTTTTAAATGGTCTATTTAGCATCGAAATGGCATAAATAACCTAACTCCAATAAAACCCTACTATAAGACTTCTTAAAATCTTCGAGATCTATGGAAAGAGGCCAAATATTGAAAGGGTCGATCCTTCGATCTAGGCGATTTTTTTGGGACATCCACCTTCCATAGTGGAATTCCTCATAATAATATGGGTCTATATTAGGGCTGAAAGCTGGGCGGGTTCAACCCGACGGACCCGTGACCGACCCAACATTGGGTTGGGCTTGGGTAGGAAATATCGAACCCGATCTCGAGCTTGGGCTATGCAAACACCAACCTGATAAAGCTTGGGTTGGGCTTGGGTTGAGATCTCGGGTCGCCCGACCCAACCCGAACCCGATCTATATACAAGTTACTTATAATTTTATTATACTTTACGTAAGTAAACTTATTAGTTTTTATTACTTTAGTAAGTAAACTTATAATGTTTGAAATTTGATATACTTAAATTTAATATGGTTTGAGTATTAAAGGAGTAGTTATCCTATATTTTAGCTAATTTGTTTAAAAAAAAGTGAAGTTCTTTATAATAAATAGCTACATACATAATTAATAAAGCTATAAGTATGAAAAATAAGACGTGTATTGAAACATAATAGACTAATGTAATAACGAAGATATTAGCATTTATCAACCCAACCAACTTGATCAACTTGACCGAGCCCGCTTGGGTTGGGGTTGGGTTGAGAATTCCCAACCTGAGGTTAGGTTGGGTTGGGTTAGGGTTGAGCACCAACCCGACCCGACCCGCCCGACTTTCAGCCCTAGTCTATATAAAACTAATGGTCGATCGACACCCCCATTCCGACTACTTTCTATGGTCTAGGCTGACGCAGGGGGGGACGTGGTGAGGTCGAGCACCATCTTCCTCACGAAATAACTACCTTGAATCCACAAGGCTCTCTAGACTCCTCGACAAGGCTTCCTCGAATCCATGAGGGAAAATCTCGAATCCACAAGATAAAATTGGTAAAAATCATAATTTTATTGAATAATAATATAAAAGTTAAAATTAAAAAATGAATTTAACATCCTTATATATGTTGCGCAGCACGCCAACAACACCGGTGAACCGAGATCCAATCTCCAGTCCCACCCACAAACGATAAATAAGAAGCAATAATAATCGAAAGTAGAATTTAAGCAAACCAACAATCCACAAGACAGAATTTACATGGAAAAACCCCAACAAGGGTAAAAAACCACGGGTGCAAACTTTCACTGTGAAGAAAACAAAGTTACAAGCAATACACTTACCCTCTCCTATGCTCTTATGCACAGAGATGGCCCTTTTGCTAATCCTCTCACCTCTTTCTCACCTTGGACGTATATAAACCCTAATCCCTTAGCCTAATCCCGATTTACACCCCTTTTTATAGTAAAACGCGAAATTACAACTCAAAATAGGAAACCCCACAGTTAACCCCGCTGCCGGTCGGGCTCCCGGTCAGTCTTGGTCGAGCGCCCACCCAATTAAAAAAACGTCCAGCAAACTAGAGGCCAAGTCAGTCGAATATCAGGTGCCCGGTCCACAGACCGTCCGGGCACCCAACCACATACTGATGTGATTGGATCTGCATCTCAACAATCTCCCACTTGGAGACACATCACCGTAGTCCTTCATCTTCTACATCCGGAGTGCACCACCTCCCCGTCTTCAAGCTTGAAGACCAATTAAAGCTAAACAGAGCTTCAGCTTCTCCCATGTGACCACCTTAGTCAACATATCCGCAAGGTTCTCACTTGTATGGATCTTCTTCAGAGTAATCGATCCATCTTCCAGTAACAAACGTATGAAGTAACATCTGATGTCAATATGCTTGGTCCTTGAATGAAAGGCTGAATTCTTCGCCAAATGTATTACACTCTGACTGTCACTATACAGCTTGCAATCTGCTTGCTTCTTCCCCAACTCTTCTATAAAACCTTGCATCCACACCATCTCCTTGCACGCTTCGTAGTTACAACATATTCTGCTTCTGTTGTACTGATGGACACTATCTTCTGTAACTGAGAGATCCAATTGACTGCAGCACTACCCAGGGTAAAGACATACTCTGTTGTGCTCATTTTACTGTCGATATCCCCTACCAAATCTAAGTCGACATAGCCTTGTAGCTCGATTTCTGATCCTCCATAACACAGCCCTGTATCCACAATACCTACCAGGTATCTGAGGATCCACTTCACAGCTTTCCAATGTTCCTTTCCTAGGTTGTTCATGAACCTACTATCAAGTCCCACTGCTTGAGCAATATCCGGCCTCGTGCTAACCATAGCATAGATGAGGCTCCCTATAGCTGACGCGTAAGGGACTTTAGCCATGTAGTCCCGTTCCTCCTGCGTCTTTACTCATTGCTCCTTAGAAAGCTTGAAGTGGTTGGCTAATGGAGTGCTAACCGGCTTAGCACCTCCCATGCTGAATCAATCAAGTACCTTGGCTATATACTCTGCCTGTGACAAAACTAGCTTCTTGTTTTCTCTATCACGCTTTATCATCATGCCTAGGATTTGTTTTACAGCTCTTAAATCCTTCATGACAAATTTTCTAGACAGTTGTCTTTTGAGATCTGAGATGTTCTTCATGCTTAATCCGGCCACAAGCATATCATCAACATACAGAAGAAGAATGATGTATGACATATCAAACTTCTTCAAGTAACAACAGTGGTCAGCATGACATCTCTTGTACCCGTTTCTCGACATGAAACTGTCGAACTTCTTGTACCACTACCTCGGGGCCTGCTTCAGGCCGTATAAACTCTTCTTCAGTCTACACACCTTGTTCTCCTTTCCTGGTGTCAAGTATCCTATCGACTAATGCATGTATATCTCTTCTTCAAGGTCCCCATGAAGAAAGGTTGTCTAAACATCATGCTCTAGATGTAAGTCCTCTATAGCCACTATACTCAAGACCATGCGAATCGTAGACATCTTCACCACTGGTGAAAATATTTCAAGTGAAGTCGATACCTGTCTTTTGTTGGAACCCTTTCACAACCAATCTAGCCTTGTACCACTTTAAACCATCGTACTCCTCCTTCAGTTTGTAAACCCACTTATTGTGAAGAGCTTTCTTACCCTTAGGTAGAGTGACTAGCTCCCACATACGATTGGACTCAGGAGATTCCATCTCATCATCCATGGCCTGCTCCCACTTAACCCGCATATCTGACCGTAATACCTTTTCAAAACACTCTGGTTCACCATTATCTGTCAGCAGTAGATAATGTAAGGAGAGCGAGTATCGAACCTTGGGTCTCCTCTCTCTAGTAGACCTCCTCACAACCGGAGTCTGCGGGTCTACCTCATCATACTCCTGAGCATGCTCATCCTGTGGCACTGTAACACCTTTATCCGGTAACTCTTCTAACTCTATGAATTCCTTCTCATCGGCCTTGTTCTGCTTTTGTTGCACACTGTCCTTATGCATCACTTTTTCATTGAAGACTACGTCCTTGCTTCTGATGATTTTTCAGTTCTCTGTATCCCAAAACCGGTAGCCAAAATCATGCTGCTCGTAGCCTATAAACGTGCATCTCCTAGACTTCGCATCCAGCTAATTTTGTGCTCTGCATCAATGTGAACATAAGAAATGCAACCAAATACTCTGAGATATGCAAGGTTCACCTCTTTTCAGTCCACGTTTCTTCTAGTAGCCCACTATCCAATGGTGCTGAGGGACTTCTATTGATAAGATATACGACAGTATTCATAGCATCTGCCCAAAAGGTCTTGGGCAACTCTGCATGTAGCCTCATGCTCCTGGCGCGCTCGAGGATGGTCCTGTTAATGCGCTCAGCCACACCGTTCTGCTGCGGTATCCCTGGAATCGTTTGCTTATGTTTAATTCTATTTTCTGCACAATACTCCTCAAATCTCTTGTCACAGTATTCTCTCACATTATCCGATCTGAGACACTTCACAGTTTTACCTATCTCATTCTCTACCATAACCTTCCACTTCTTAAACACATCAAATACATCAGACTTGTTCTTTAAGAAATAAACCCACAGTTTCCTACTAGCTTCATCAATGAAAGAGACAAAATAACGTGAATCACCAAGAGATGATACCTATACTGGTCCCCACACATCAGTGTGTACAAGCTCCAACAGATGTGTCTTTGGAGCACGTCATGTCTTCTTAAAGCTTACTCTCTTTTGTTTGTCATACACGTAATCCTCGCAGAATTCTAGATCGATTCCCTTCAACCCAGGTAGCTTCCCCTTTGATAATAGTACTTTCATCAATTTCTCACTCATATGTCCCAACCTCTGATGCCATAACTGTGTGTTCACTCCAGTTGATGCAACTGTGAGTGAACTATATGATTTGGAAGTCACGTACAAGGTACCTTCCTTCTTGCCTCGAGATATTATCAAGGCACCTTTTGTGACCTTCCATGCATCGCTCGTGAATGCCGTCACATATCCGTTATCAGCCAACTGCCCCACTGAAATCAAGTTCCATCTCAAACTCAGGTACATGTCTGACATCCTTCAACTTCAAGACCGTTTCGTCTTTCTGACTTATATGAACGTCTCCCTTGCCAACAATACTGCATGGCTCATTATCACCCAGGTAGACTCTTTCGAAGTTACCTGACACATAATCACGAAGAACTTCTTTTAACGAAGTGGCATGAAATGAAGCACCCGAGTCTATAACCCAAGACTCATTCCCCGCATCAAGAGACAAAATCAACGCCTCTATGCCACTCTCCTCACATAGATTCACTGAATCCTTCCCACATTGAGAGCTTCCTTCTTGTTTTTTAAGCGCCCTACAATCACACTTCATGTGCCCCTTCTTCCCACAATGTCAACACCCGTCCTTATCTTTTGGTCCCTTGGACTTATTCCTTGACTTAGAACGCCCGTGTTTATTGCCTCTTTTACTCAAAGATCTTCCTTTTCCTTCAATATTTAGAGCATTCCCTAAATCTCCTGAAACTCCTGATGCCTTCCTAGATTCTTCGCTGAGAATTAGACCGGCTAACAACATCGAATTTCAACTTCGTAGACCATGAGGAATTGCTCATAGCAATTACCAAACCATCCCAACTATCTGGCAAACTAGACAAGATCAATAATGCCCTGACCTCATCATCAAAAGTGATGTCAACGGATTCCAATTGGCTCGTGACTATATTATACTCGTTTAGATGTTCAGCCACGCCCCCACCATCTGGCATCTTCATGTTGAATAGTCGTTTCATGAGATGAACCTTATTGGACGCCGATGATTTCTCATACATCACAGGTAAAGCTTACATTAATTCTTTTGTGACCTTTACTTTGGATATAATGAAGGCGACGCTCTTAGACAAAAAGAGTCGGAACGTTCCTAAAGCCTTCCGATCCATTGAAGCTCATTCATCATCTGTCGTCTTTTCTAGTTTCTTCTTTTCTCCTTCTAGAGGAGTATAGAGGTCCTTCTGATACAGATAATCCTCCATCTGCATCTTCCAGAAGGCAAAGTTTGAACCATCAAACTTCTCAATTCTAGTCTTCCCTTCTTCCGCCATCACTCCCACTTGAACTAAATCAATAGCTCTGATACCAGCTGTTGCGCAGCACGCCAACAACGCCAGTGAACCGAGATCCAATCTCCGGTCCCACCCACAAGCGATAAACAGAAAAAATAATAACTAGAAGTAGAATCTAAGCAAACTAACAATCCACAAGACAAAATTTACGTGTAAAAATCCCAACAATGGTAAAAAACCACGGGTGCAACTTCCACTATGAAGAAAACGAAGTTACAAGCAATACACTTACCTTCTCGTATGCTCCTATGCACAGAGATGGCCCTTTTGCTAATATTCTCTCCTCTTTCTCACCTTGGACGTATAGAAACCCTAATCCCTTAGCATCATCCCGGTTTACACCCCTTTTTTATAGTAAAACCCGAAATTACAACTCAAAATAAGAAACCCTGCAGTTAACCCCACGGTTGATCGGGCGCCCGGTCAGTCTTAGTCGAGCGCCCGCCCAATCAAAAAAACATCCAACAAACTACAAGCCAAGTCAGTCAAATATCGGGCGCCTAGTCAGGTTAACCGTCAGGCGCCCGACTGTTCACAAAACAGTCCAGAGACTATCGTCTCTAAATCATAAATATCGGGCGTCCAGTCCACAGACCATCCGGGCGCCCGACCACATACTGATGTGATTGGATCCATATCTCAACAATATATTCCTAAATAAATCCGAATTCGTACTTACTAAAAATAATAAGTTGCTCGAAATAGAAAGTTACTAAAAATAGTAAAATCTTAATTAAACACCACTGCTAAGTAGACTATTTCTAAAACTCATTACTCAACAAAAATAGAAACTCCTAAATAAACAAAAACTCTGAAAAGGAAGGAGACATAGTAAAAATCGGAATTACTAAAAATATCGAGTTTTTCCTAAAATGTCATTTTTCTATTGTAACCGCGTGTTTTCTGGAGAAATGGACAAATGTGACCCACTTTAGTTGGTCAGTTTACCCCAAAACGAAATTTCAGTAGGAATCCATATGTTGTGTGTCCCGTAATTCCTCCCTGATCAAAAGTTATGACCAATTTATGGTCTACCTTCTTTTGGTCCATCCATGCGAAAATTGACGATTTTGGCAAGTTTTCCTTGATCTTTGTCCAGTTCATGTGCGATAGGAACATGCTTAATCCATGCCTTTATCAAGTAGTTCTTGTCCTAGATCAGTGGCCTACCCCGAGTTTTAGATCGTCATGATTTTGGGTCCAATGGTGAACATGAGGTAACGTACGTGATAGCTGTGGTGGATCTCATGAAAGTTATAGCCACTAGTACTTGGTACCTTTATGAGGTCAATATCTAGTACCTATGTGAAGTATGCTAGCATAGTTCCCCATTGCTCTTTTAGCATCTAAATGCTAAACTAATTGTGAGGTCTATCTATGTGAGGTCAACATCTAGTACCTATGGTGGCATGCCAACTAATTGTCTCACATCCATTGCCTCTTTTAAATGGTCTACTTAGCATTTAAATGACAAAAATAACCTAACTCCAATAAAACCCTACTATGAGACTTCTTCAAATCTTCAAGATCTATGGAAAGAGGCCAAATATTAAAAGGGTTGATCCTTCGAACTAGGTGATTTTTTTGGGACATCCACCATCTATAGTGGAATTCCTCGAAATAGTATGGGTGTACATAAAACTAATGGTCAACCAACGCCCCCATTCCAATTACTTTCTATGGTGTGGCCTACCTCGAGTTTTGGATCATCATGATTTTTTTGTCTTATAGTGAACATGAGGTAGCGTATGTGATGGTTTTGGTGGATCTAATGAAAGTTAAGGCCACTAGCACTCGGTACCTTTGTGAGGTCAATATCTAGTACCTATGTGAAGTATGCTAGCAGAGTTCCCCCATTGTAGTTTTAGCATCTAAATGCTAAACTAATTGTGTGAGGTCAACATCTAGTATCTATGGTGGCATGCCAACTAATTGTGTGTCCCATCCATTGCTCTTTCAAATGGTCTATTTAGCATCTAAATGGCATAAATAACCTAAGGGGGCGTTTGACAAATCTATTAATAAGAGTTTATGTACTTATTCTAAAAAAATAAGCAATGATTATGAAAATAGACCATTTAGTAAAGCTTTCATTTTAGAACTTATTTTTTTATAAACTAACAAAAAAGTTCTTAAATGATAAGTGATAGGGAGGTCACTTTTTCTTTAAGAGCTTATTTAGCTTAAGCAGGTAGACACTTTTAATTAATTTTTTTGACAAGTTTGTCCTTCAACTTTTTAAGTAATTCCCATCTTGCCCTCTTCTCTTCTTTAGAATATCTCTAAGGTGGGCGATGAACAATTCATATTAAATGTGGGTTTCCACATCCAAGTGGGCCCACATGATGAATACCCACATCAAAGGTGGGCCCCACATGATGAATACCCCATCATAGGTGAGACTTACATGATGGATGGGGGACATTGAAGGTGGGATCACATGATGGAAGGTTGACATCAAAGGTGGGACCTACATGGTGGATGGGGGACATTGAAGGTGGGATCACATCATGGAAGGTTGACATTAAAGGTAGGCCCACATGATGAACAACCCATATTGAAGGTTGGGCCCCACATGATTGACGGTGAACACCAAAGGTGGGTCCCACATGATGGATGACCCACATTAAAATGTGTCCCCGCATGATTGATGGACTATCCTCATCAAGTGGGCCCCATATGATGGACGGTTCATAGCAAAGGTAGGACCCACATGATGGATGGTGGACATTGAATGCGAGACCACATGATGGAAGATTGACATTAAATATGGGACCACATGATGAATGACCCATATTGAAGGTTGGGCCCCACATGATGGATGGTGGACATCAAGTGGGCCCCGCATGATAGACTATCCACATCAAGTGGGCCCCACATGATAGATGATCCACAACAAAGGTGGGACCCACATGATGGATGGTCCACATCAAAGGTAGGATCCAAGTGATGGATGGTGGATATTGAATGTGGGACCACATGATGGAAGGTTGACATTAAAGGTGGGCCTACATGATGAATGGCCCATATTGAAGGTTCGACCCCACATGATGGACAATCCACAGCCAAGGTGGGACCTACATGATGAATGGTGGATATCAAATGGGTCCCACATGACTACCTACTTGATGTGGGCCCCACATGATAATGGTCCACAACAAAGGTAGGACCCACATGATGGATGGTGGACATCAAAGATGGGCCCCTCATAATGAATGACTCATATTGAAGTGGGGCCCCACAATCAAGGTGAGCCCACATAATGAAAGGTTCACATCAAAGGTAGGCCCCACATGATAGATGGCCCACATCAAATTGTGGCCCAACATGACGTTACATGCACATCAAGTAGGTCCCATTTAAATGGCAATCCACGTTAAAGGTGAGATCCACATGATGGATGATGGTCATTGAAGGCGGGCCCACATGATGGTCAGTTGATATCAAAGATGGGCTCACATGATGAATGGCCCATAACGAAGTGGGGCCCCACACAAAGAATGGTCCACATCTAGGTGGGCCCACATAATGGACAGAGTGGGCTTCAGATGATGGATGGCTCACATAAAAGTGTGGCCCCTCATAATGGACAGTTGAAATCAAGTAGGCCCCACCTAATGAACGGTCCACATCCAAAGCCTCTCATGATGGATGACCCATATCCAAAGTGGTCCGTATGATGGATGATCCATATAGAAGGTGCACCTCACACGATGAATGGTATATCAAAACTGGGCCCCACATGATGACAATACATTTTAAAGGTAGGGCCCATAATATGGACACATCAAATGTGAAGTCCACGTGATGGTGATGGGTAGTGGACATTGAGGGGCCCAACATAAAGGACAATTAGCACTAATGTTAGGCCCCACATGATGGACGGTCCACCCAAACAACCATTTGGATTGCTCTTATATTTAAATTGTTGTAATCTTTAAAAATGACATCAACGACCCTTAAAAAAGCTCTTATTTGAAAGTTTTATGAAACGTTTTTATTTTAAATAAGAGGTTTTTTTTTTTTTTTTTTTTTGAGATTTTATCGAACGGGCTTATTTAAAACAAAAGCTACAACAAAAAGAGCTTATTAAAATAGCTCTTATTCAAAAAGCTCTTATTGAATTAGAGTAGAAATGCCAAACGCCCCCTAACTCCGATAAAACCCTACTATGAGACTTTTTCACATCTTCAAGATCTATGGAAAGAGGACAAATATAGAAAGGGCCGATCCTTCCATCTAGGTAATTTTTTGGGACATCCGCCATCCATAGTGGAATTCCTTGGAATAGTATGGGTCTACATAAAACTAATGGTTGACACCACCATATTGCGACTACTTTTTATGGTGTGGCCTACCCCAAGTTTTGAATCGTCATGATTTTTGGTACTTAGGGTGAACTGAGGTAGCGTACATGATGGTTGTGGTGGATCTCATGAAAGTTACCGCCACTAGCACTTGGTACTTTTGTGTGGTCAATATCTAATACCTATGTGAAAAATGCTAGCAGAGTTTCCCCATTGCACTTTTAGCTTCAAAATGCTAAAATAATTGTGAGAGGTCAACATCTAGTACCTATGGTGGCATGCCAACTAATTGTGTGTCCCATCTATTGCTCTTTCAAATGGTTTATTTAGCATCTAAATAACCGAACTCCGATAAAACCCTACTATGAGCTAGACTTCTTCACATCTTCTAGATCTATGGAAAGAGGACAAATATTGAAAGGGTCAATCCTCCAATCTTGGCGATTTTTTCGGGACATCCATCATCCATAGTGTAATTTCTCATAATAGTATGGGTCTACATAAAACTTATAGTATCCCGACTACTTTCTATGGTGTGGCCTATCCAAAGTTTTGGATCGTGATGATTTTTGGATCCTAGGGTGAACATTTGGTAGCGTACTTGATGGTTGTGGTGGATCTCATGAAAGCTCCAGCCACAAGCACTTGGTACCTATGTGAGGTCAGCATCTACTGCCTATGTGGAAGCATGCTAGTACAGTCCCCATATTTTTGAGGTGAGGCCAATCGTATGACATCTGAGGGCGACCCAATTCCAAAGGCTAAAAGTCCCCACCTAACACATTACTTGCAACCCGGATTTTTCCTGACACATGGAATAATTTTGGGTGGCCAACATTTTGTAAGGTTGAGATTGAGTTACATGGGGTAGCGAATTGGATGATGAACTCAACACCATGAAGATAGATTATGTAAGGAATCTATGGGGCTCACTGTAATGTATGTGTTTTATCCAAGCCGTTCATCCATTTTTCCAGCTCATTTTAGAGCATGAGAGTAAAATTGAAGCATATTCAAAGCTCAAGTGGGCCACACCACCACACCACAGAGAAGAGTGGGATAATGAAGACAACCATTAAAACCCACCTAGGGCTACAGTGATGCTCATTTGTCATCTAATCTATTTATAAGGTCACACAGACATGGATGAAGAGAAAACACCAATATCAGCTTGATCCAAAACTTCTATGACCCCAGGCAGTTTTCAATGATAGTCATTCAATTCCCACTGTATCCTATGGTGTGGTCCAATTGATCCTTGGATATGTTTCAATTTTGAAGTCATGCTCTAAAATGAGCTGGAAAAATGGATGGTCGGTGTGGATAAAACACATACATCACCATGAGTGCCATGGAGTCCTTACACGAGGTAGCTCGGTGGGCATTGGGTTGATCACCACGCAAGAGGGTAATGCATGTAGTCTCCTAATAATGACACAGTCAGGCCTCTTCCCTTAATTACGAGTTACTGCTCAAGTGGTCCACCTCCCTTTTTACAGTAAATAAATAAACTAAAAAGTCCGAGGTCAGGTGCTTTGTGAGCCCCATCATGATACAGGTATTTTAACCCTGCAATTTATCCATTTTTTCTAAATAATTTTATGGCGTGAACTCAAAAATTGAGTTCGATCAAAATCTCAGGTGAACCACACCACAGGAAACAGTGGTGATTGAACATCTAACTTCCTAGAGGTTACAAAAGTTTTAGATCAAGTCAACAGATTAGGTGCCAAATAAACATTGCAGTGGGATACCGATCATGTTCTATGCCAATCCTTAAACGCCCCACGTGCAAAAGAGGGGGTCTTTGCCCGGCATGGCTTCAGTTGATCCGAAGTGGGTGGGTAGGGCTGTCAATGGCACGGATCTTGATCCGTATCCGATCCGTATTCGATCCGATTTAATCGGATTCGGATCAATAATCGGGTAATCGGGTTGGATACAGGATATCCAAAGATAATCCATTTAATATTCGGGTCGAATTCGGATCAACCTTGATCTGACTCGTTAACGACCCGACCCGATAAATAAATAAATAAATAAAATAAAATAAAAACAGAGTCTCTCTCTCTCTCTCTCTCTCTCTCTGGGATATCAGGTCGGATCACAATCGGATCGGAAACAGATTCCGAAAAACTTAAACGGGTCGGGTTCGGATCACATACTTGTGATCCGGGTAGGATTCGGGTCGGATATATCCTTAATCGGGTCGGATACGGATCATCACTGATCCAGCCCGTATCCGATCCGTTGACAGCCCTATGGGTGGGGCCTTGAATGTGGGGCCCACTGGATGTATGTGACTACATCGTACATCCATCCGTATCGAAAGCTCATTTTAGCGTATGATCCAAAAACTGAAGTAGATCCAAATCTCACATGGACCATAGTACAAGGAAACAGTGGACCATTAAGAAGTTCTTGTAACCCACAAAAGCTTTGGATCAACATGATATTTGTGTGTCTCTTCATCTAGGACTTCCTGACCTTATCAACTTGGCAAATAAATATTCTTGTGGAATTCATGAAGTTTTCAATGGTGGGGCGTGGCGTGGTCCACCTAAGATTTGGGTTAGTTCAGTTTTGGGATCATGCGTCAAAATGAGTTGTCAAAATGGTTAGACGGCGTGTACTTAAGGCACGTACATCATTGTGAGCCCCACCGAAGCCACGCCCATCATTATCCACACGCGGAGCGGGTATGAAATGAATCTTGACCAGTCATTGGGTGATGCCCAACCTGATTAGCCCTGGCCCAAAAAGCTAGCTTACTAAGCTAATTAAGCGGGCCAGGCAAGTATAAAAAAAATGGACCGTTAGGAGAGATGGCAAATCGTCCGTACTCAATGAATCAGCCTATTTTGAGCAAGGAGCCGTAGGATGAGTGGCCTGGATCTTTCACACGTATGCCAAATTTTATATCAGGAAGGCACATGGGTCTTTCCCCAGCCATTGTGTGCAAACTTCTAAGGGTTGAAGTTTCCAAAAATGGGCGCCGAATTGGGTACTAGACCCACCAGGACCTACTTAGAGATGGATGGTCTTGTCAGTGGCTATATGAGCTCACCATGATGTATATGTTTTATCCATCTCATTCATCTATTTTGAAATATCATTTTAGGGCATGAGCCCAAAATGAAGGAAGATTGAAAGCTCAAGTGGACCACACCAAAGGAAGCAATGGGGATTGAAAGCTTACCGTTGAAAACTTCTTGGGCGAGCACAGATGTTTTGTATCAAACTTAGGGGTGTCAATGGGCCAGGTTAGGGCCGAGATAAGCTCTTTCCAAGCCTGGCCTGCCTCTCTCCACATATGCTCAAACTGAACCTAAACCCATGACGGGCCACAATAGTCTAGCCTAAGGTACAAATGCAGGGTCCAACCTGAACCCAGCCCTAGCTCAAGCCCCGCCTTTCGCCCGGAGAGAAATTAGCCTTTGTGAAAAAAATCATCAACACATTCTAGAAAATAAAAAGAGTTTTAAAAAGGAGATGTATACAATTTATTTTCGAAGGAGGATAGATATTTTAATTTAAATTTTAAATTAAAACATATAGTCAGATCAGGCCGGTTTGTCAAGCTTTTGAACTGCTAGGCCAACTCTGGCCCATTTGAGAAACGGGCTTATACTTGTAGGCCCGAACCTAACCCACTGGGCCTGATACTCTAGTCCAAGCCCGCCCAAGGCAGGCCAGGCCCATAACCCGTCTGGCCAACCGGGTCCATTGACAGCCCTAATCAAACTGATATTTATGTTTTCCCTACGTAAGCTTTATGAACAGGTCGGATGGAAAATAAACATCACAGGTGGGCCCTACGAAGTTTTCCACCATAGGAATCCAATTCCCACTCCTTCTAGTGGTGTGGTTCACTTGAGCCTTCAATCTACATCCTTTATGGGCTCATGCCCTAAAATGGTATATCAAAATGAATGGAAGGAGTGGATAAAACATATACATCATGGTGAGCCCTACAGATATCCTTACAAGACCGTCCGTCTCTAGCTCGTTCCTTTTGGGTAGTACCCAATCCATGCCCTTCAAAAATCACGTGGGCAAATCCCAACCCCTGGATTTTGAGACCAACAACCGGAAACAAATCTCAAGCGAGTTCCCTGTTCGCACGTGTATGAAGAGAAAGGCTGAGCTGTTGGAGACAAGACGAGAGGCGAGGGAGGACGTCCGACGTACGTAAGTGGGGATAAGAAGGGAAAGATATTTTAAAAGGGTAAAAAGAAAAGAAAAATGGATGGAAAGGATGAGGCAACGTTCACACGCGGACCAAACCGTGGTGGGCCACCCCGTCCATACCCTTTTTCTGTCTAATGGCCCACTCAAGCTTTACATCTAACTGCTCTGATGTCCTAACAAGAATAATCATGGTCCCCTGCCCACAAGCTGTAAAACTCCTTATTGGCTGTCTTAGGAAGCGGCAGTTAACGACTGTGATGTTTAAGTTAAATCCACATCTAAGGTAATCTATGACTACAGTGAGGAGATTACAATCGTAGTGCTTATAAAACACTAAACAGAAAGGGATTCATTGTTGAAATACCCAGTTTGAATAGGTGGTGATTGTGGGCCCACCTCAATATATATGTTGTATATCTACACCGTACATCCATTTTGACAGCTCATTTTAGGTTAAGGGTCCATAAACAAAGCAAATCCAAATCTTAAGTGGACCACACTACAATAAATAGCATTGATTGAACACCCACCATTAAAACTTTCTAGGGCCCACCGAAATGTTTACTTTCCATCCAACCTATTGGTAACGTCACACGGACATGGATGGAGGGAAAAAGACAAATATCATCTTGTTCCAAAACTGTTGTAGCCCACGACAAGTTTTAATGGTCAATCGCTGTTGTTTCCTGTATTGTGATCTACCTGATGTTTGGATCTGCTTTAGTTTTTGGCCCATGGCCTAAAATGAACTACCAAAACGAATGGATGGCATGGATATACAGTATACACATCAAGGTAGGCCACAGTCATCACCTTAGATAACATTCAAGTGGGTAACAGGGCATAAAACTGTTTTAAATGTACATGAGGGGTTATACATACACATCACATAGGGCTTATATATACATTAGAGTTTTATGTATACACATCACATAACCTTTGATTGAACCCCTCATGTATATATAAAACAAAGGCACGTGGGGGCACAATAATGACTTCGTGACATATATATATATATATATATATATATATATATATATATATATATATATCAAACAAAAGTGGAGGAGATTCAAATGTCATTTTATAAAACAGTTGCGGGAAGTGATATAAAACAACTACCTCTCATGCAGCATGCGCTTCTCTAATAGGGCTTTCAATGGGTCGGATCTGGATCGGATCCACTTAGATCCAGCTCCAAGTCCGAAAATCAGTAGATTCAATTCCGGCTCGGATCCAAAAGGTGATATCCATATCTAATCCCCTTACAAGTAGTCATATCCATTCCGATCCAAAAATCCATATAGACATCAGATTCAAGTCAAATCTGGATCTGAATCCACCACATCACTTCCTAAAATGAGATGAGAAAACAGATGGACAGTTTAGATATACAAAAAATACATCAAGGTAGGCCCCATATGGTTAGGGTAACACCCGGTAAGAGCCAATCTGCTCCCCATATATCCTTCCAAAATTGGAGAGAGAGAGAGAGAGAGAGAGAGGAAGTTCACCTAATTGGGGCCCACTGTGATGTTTGTGAGAAATCCCATCCGTTTTGTGAGCTCATTTTAGTATTTGAGACAAAAAAATGAGCCAAATCAAAGACTCAAGTGGGCCGCACTAAAGGAAAAAGGAGGGTAGGGAAATTCCGACGGTTGAAACTTCTCTGGGTCCATAGTGATGATTATATGCCATCCATACCGTTCATAATGTCATTGCTACCGGGATGAACTGAAAACACAAATATTAGCCTGATTCAAAACTTATGCGGCCCTGCAAATATTTCAACCGTGGACATTCAATTCTCATGTTTTCGGCCCACATGAGTTTTGGATCCGGCTCATTTTTTGCCGCACGTCGTAAGATGAGCTCACAAAACGAATTGCATGGGAGGATTTCTCACAAACATCACAATGGGCCCCACCTAGGTTCCCAACGCGGGAACTTCCTCTCTCCGTCGAAGGAAATCCGCATAATCTGCGTTGGATGAGTGAGGGAGCGATTTAGGATTTAGGTGTTACGGGCAGAATAGGCAAACAACTTGGTGAGTGTTAGTGTCTTGTGACTCACATGGGTGGCATTTTATACATCCATGCCGTCCATCCTTTTCTTCAGCCCATTCTAAGATGGGGTGTTAAAAATTATAAAGATCCAAATCTCAAGTGGACCCTATCACTGGAAACAGTGGTGATTGAGTACCCCACCATTAAAAATTCCAAAGAGCCCATCGTTAGGTTTTGTTAGTGCTTATTTGCAATCCAACCTCTTGACGATGTCAAGAAGATCTGGATGAAGGGAAAATATAAATATAAGCTTGATAAAAGACTTTTGTGGCCCGCAAAAAGTTTTTAATGGTCATTTCATCACTGTTTCTAGTGGTATGTGCTACCTGAGATTTGGATCTTCTTAGAGTTTGGTATCACCTCCTAAAATGAGATGGAAAAAACATATGGATAGCGTGGATATATGTAAAATACATCAATATGGGCCTCACACGGTTAAGGCACCACCAACTAAGATGAAGCCGCTTAACCGTTAATACACTCTCTTTTGCTTGTTAGTTGCCATTCTAAGAGGGATTCTTGGACAAATTCTCGAAAGAGAGAAGAGAGGAGGTCGCTCTCTTCACATGAGCTACACAAAACTCACTAGAAGCATGCAATAGTAAGGATCTTATTGGATCTCACTTCTAGATCCGGATCCGACCCGAATATGATTTGGATATATTTATAAATCCGAATTCAATCCATTTAATTAATCGAACCTATTTTAATATCCAACTCCGCATTATATGAGTTTGGAGCAAATCAGATTTAGATCTGACCAGCTCCATTTAGAGCCCTATTATCTAAGGAGAACTTTTTTTTAAGAGCATGGGCCCCACCAAAAATAGGGATTTGACCCACTCCTCTTCCGATATGATCCATTCATCTTCATTGAACAGTTGTGAATCCGTAGAAAGGTTTTTACGATTTTCTGTTTGAGACTCTTTATGGCCCATAACTACACCAATGGTATGTGTTAATTCTGAACTTTTTCTCCGTTGTGGTCCACCTATGATGAGTTTTACTCTCTAACTTGGATCGATAACATGCAATTTAAACTCCTTACATGTGGAAGGGATAGATTTGCTTCAAGACAACCTAGTAAGCCCTACAAAAGATGCGGATGGGTTTAAAACTTAAGGCTCTTACCGCACTAGGGTTATTTGGTTGTTCCTTTCTTTCTTCCTTGATTTTTTTTCATGGGAGGGGAGGAGAGTGTGAAAGGGATGACATTGTTTTTTAGTTCCTTTCCTTCTTACTTCTTCATCCCCTGTTCCCTTTAATAGTTGTTTTTCGATTTTTTTTGTTAGGTGTAAATGGTGGGAATTTGTGAAAGGGGAGGATATGGTGGTTTCTTTTATGATTTTTTTGTTGAATATTAATGGTGGGACTTTTTGAAATGAAGGAGGGTGTGCAAGAATACTATAATGGATGAATTTTTGTAATCGATGAATCTTGTAATAGAAAAATGTTGTGATTGATGAATGTGAACAATGTTGTAATAGATGACTTTTTATAATGGAAGAATGTTGTAATGGATGATTGTGGATCGTCGATATTCAGTATGGACCGCTGATATTAACAGTGGATCGTTAATATTCACTGTGAACTACTAATATTCATTCTAAACCGCTGATATTAAGACTGGATCGTTAATATTTTCACTGTGAATCATGGATATTTACTGAGGATCACGGATATTAATAGTAAAATATTTACGATCCACAGTGTAAAAGAAGCAAAAGCTGGATACTAGATTCGTAGCTATTGCCTTTTCGGCTACAAATATAAGCTGTAGCCATTACCTCTATGACTACCGACTAGATACATACTAATTACTTAAAAAAAACAAAAATTCACGATCCTCATGAATATCCGCGATCCTTAGTAAATATCCACGATCCTCGGAGAATATTTGCAGTCCTCAATGAATATTCGCAATCCATATGGTCCACCATTCATACAAAAATAAAATAAAAAAAGACCCCCACACTCTCCTCTCTTTCACAAACTCTCATCATCCATACTCATCAAAAGAAAGAACACGAAAAACTTACATCTACTCACTATAGCTTCTACTTCGGAAATTGTGGCCGAAAAACTTTAGAAAAAAACTCTTTTTTTGCTGGATAACTAGTCAAAGATTGGTCGGAGTTTTTAGTTGTTGCCCAGAGTGTGTAAAGATCGGACGTACAACTACCAACTGTCGAGGAAGCTTCGACTTCGTGTGGTCCCAGGAAGTGGAGAAAACAGGGGGAGAAAATCCATCCACATCTTTTGTAGGTCCCACCGGGTTGTCTTGAAGCAAATTCATCCCTTCCACATGTAAGGAGTACTAATTTCATGTCATTAGCCAAGTTTGAGGGCAAAACTCATTATAGATGGACCACAAAAGAAGAAACACTTCAAAATTAACACATACTATTAGTGTTGTTGTGGGCCACACAAAGAGCTTCAAACAGAAAACTACAAAAAATGGAGGGTAAAGGCTGCAGACTATATCCATAGCTATATATCAAAGGCTGCAAACTAAATCCATCGCTGGTCCGTATCCGGTCAGTAGCTACTGTTGCAGTATCCGTAGGTAATTTAGCTATCGATACAGACTATATCCGTAGCGTTATATCTCTAGCTACAAGATGTGTTCGTAGCTATTAAAGAGAAGTCCGTCACTGTTAGTAGCTAGAGCTGCAACCACGGATTAGTCCGTCACCGTTGCTTTCAAAAATTAATCTTGACAATTATAGCTACTGACTATATCCGTAGCAAGTATTTGATAAAAAAATAATAATAATGGCCTTGTTAGCTGTTTTTGGTAAATGCCCTGTTATAATTGTCAAATGAAAGAAATCAATCCAACATTCAGCAAACTAAGGATTAACAATAAAGTCATTTATCAAACTGCCATGAGCCTCGCATGGTTGCAAGAGGTACAAGCAATTCCGTCTAGTCATTGAAGTTTACAAATAAATTTGATAAATACACTACAAGCTTAATTAAGAGAGACTTAAACCATTGAAAAGTACAAAGAAAGGTAAGTATCTCTTTTGATGTAAAACATTCTTTGGTCTCAACTATGCTTAGTGACGGATTTTCCTACGTAAATTTAAATGGTCTCAAGAAATGTCGAATTAGATGTAATAACAAACAGCAAAATAAGGCCCAAGTCCACATTTTTTTACATATGAAATTGTCCCAAGCTTCTTCTTTTTTCCAAAATTTTCTTCACATACCAATTCTCCAGAATATGATGTGTAAATAGCTGGCAAGAATGAAAATGGGGCAATGAACACACTAGAGGAATTAAATGACGCTCAACACAAGGGTATGTACAGTATCATGAGGTCCTCACATTTTATAGGTAGAGCCCATGGTTTCATTGTCTAGACCTTTGATGTGATGGGACTAAGTGGATGGTTCATGAGCCAAATCTCCCTGCTTAGACAATCTTAATCCTTTAATATTGTTGGGAAATGGGTCATGAGGAACACATATAACTGCCCATCACCTAACAAATATGTTGTTGATCATTAAGAAAAGAAACAAACCCATGGTCCACATTCCCCTGAAAGTGGCCAAACATAAGATGGCTAGGATTTTTCTACCTGAGAGAATTTTGGGGCATGGCCAATCCACTATGGGGCCCACCTAACACAATCTGAAATACTGAACCATGGACCTTGCTTCTACAAACAGAGGTTCTAAGTGTACCATGCATATTTGCAGGCTCCTGGTTCTAAAAATACACAACATGTCAGCGAGACAACCATAAGTATTACAATCTAAAATAGAATCCATTTGTTAAAACTTGTATTAGAGTCCCACTACCTCTCGATCCTCAAAGATTCCCACAATTGTTTAGCAACATTCTCCTCCTCATATGACATTGTTAGTCCAACAAAGACAACATCCTTGTAGAATTTTAGATATGATGGCAAGTCTTTGAATACTTTGTCAGAAAATATAGCAGATCCTCAGGCATTTTGAGCGAGTGCTAATAATAATTAAAGCTATGCTCCCTGCAGCCTGCAGCCATGAGATAAGAGGCAAATTCACAATGCTTGATCTAGCATTTGTTTGTCCCAAGAGAAAAACTGTAAATGTAGGGCCTGTGATCCAAATCCCTCATACAGTGGGCCCCATATCTCAGATGTGAGATTCCCAAAAAATCTCACCCATCAGATTTTCCTAACCATCTTATTGGGCCCCTATCAAATGCTAGTCATTACTGTAATTGTCAATTTTCATCAGATGACCATGATCGTCTGGATAAGGGATATATTGGGGCATGGCATATGCTAGGATGGAGCCCACCATCATGCCACCTTATGCCACCATCATGTGCTAATGCACATGCAACCTACATATGCCAAAGATGGCATATAATAGGTGAAACATCCAAGTCATCCATCAGGCGGACCTCACCTGTAGGATGTGTGTCATATGACATTAGAAATAGGTTGACGGGTGAGAAAGCTTTGTTCACTTAATTGTAGCCCACCCGACTAGAGGACTAACCTGATTCTTTGGATAGGTAATCTACATAATGGTAATCTCATATGGATGGCTTGGAAATTTTATTGTCTGCCAGGTTGGCATATGTGGTGGCATGTGCATCAACCGACTTGTACACGTGTATGGGCTTATTGTCCGTCACGTTGGCACATGTGGTTCCAGTCATTGTGCACATTGCACTCAAGTACAATGGATATTGGCCAGGATGTCCTTGTGGGATAAAAAATAAGTGCTCAAAGAAGAATACCTCTTTTGGTGTAAAAGGTTCTACATCATTAGCAACAACCGAAGCAGAATGTTCCTACAGAAATTTTGACAAGCCTCAAAAGTTACTGGAGTAAACAGATTCTTCCAAAGCAATATATAAATTGTAGCTCATGAAAGTATTACAACCCATTGAGGATCAGAACGTACAAAAAAAACTAAGCTATTCTACCTCTTTTTCTATAAAAGGTTCTATGGCTAAAGCAACATCTGATATGGAATTATCCTGCATCAAATTACGAAAGAGCAATTATTGAGTAGAAAAGTCTTGGAAATCGATGTCACTTAATAAAAAAGATGTTGATCTTATTTCTATGCGAAGGGAAGAAAGCTTCCTGCCTTGTTGCTTTGGTTTCCTTTCCCCAAGTTTCTCATGAAAATCGCACCAAAATAAACAACAGAACTATTTCACTAATAACTGAGATTATATGCTGCTTTATATGAGCTCACATGTTAGCAAGATCAGCATATTTAAAAGTTATATCAAGCACTAAATACTATTCTATCCTTGTAGGAAAACAAAGTCGGCAGATTCAGCTTTGTTCTAAGGTTCCACCTTCAAGCAAAACGAGATTCTTTTGGCGGTTGAGGTTTTGTTCTCTGTTGGTTTTTATGATTTAGTCATGATATCTCACAGCCCTGCACTAAATACCATTCTATCCTTGTTGGTTTTGTTCCCTTACATGGGTTTTCAAGGAAAACTCAAAACTGTCCCAATTGGTGCAGACGTGCTCCATTATCATGTCTAACTACTAATAAGAAACCATTTTCTAGAAGAACATAGACAATCGATTGATATTAAGACTTTGAACCATGTTTGGACAGGATAAAGACAAAGCCCAGATTACCATAGCCTACTGCAGTGGTGTTGTAGCATGCTCTTGTAGCTACACCATAGCTAGGAGTCAAATACTTGTTCATGCAGAATCTGATCATAGGTTGCATCAACAATGCTCCAAAACAATCTCCTAGTTTGGATTGTCCAATCGCTGTGATTCTTTAGCCACTGGTAGTCTTAGGCAGGACAATTAGACAGACTATCTAAACTAATGATCTATGCATAATTTTGGGCCGTATAGGTGTGGGTCATACCCCAAATCTTAATTAGCTGCCAATTGGAGGAAAAAACCATTTAAATTACGAGCCTCACTTTGAACGGTGGAAAGCCAACCGTAGAAGCTCTCAAGGGAATTATTTCAGCCCCTTTTATAATATGGCTCCATGATAAGCTTTCTATTAGAACATGAAAGCATACGTGCATCTTTTGTACATGCATACACGCTCGCATGCATTGGATGGGGCATCCAACGATAGATCAAATCAAGATTGTGTAGCTACAACAAAGTATAGAAAGATAACTGTAGAGGATGCACATGGAGAAACTGACCTATCATTGCCAACAACAAAAACAGCACTAGTACCAGTTGGGGCAAATTCGTACTCATTGTAATGAACCTGCATGCAAAAAATAAATAAATAATGAATAATAGATGTACACCACATCCATCCAGAATTCTAACGGGATGTACCAAAACTGATACCAATGATCCTCACTACCGAATATCGACCATTCATCCAGTCGCACCAGGAATTTTTAACATCCACGACAAAACACATTAAGAACTCAAAACCTATTTGAACATTGGATTACCTAGAATAATAAGCAGCAAAAAAAAAAAAAAAAAAAAAAAAAAAAAAAATCAGTAATAAAAACAAGAAAAAAAAAGAGGGAAAAAGTAATCTGGGTTTAAAAGATTGTTTCTACAAGAACAAAACAGCAAAAAAACAGGGACCTTGAAAGATTGAATTAAATACTTACTATGCTTTACCTTTATAAGAATAACATTATTCAGGAGAGCCTTTTTTAGATAAACTCAAATCTAAATAAATTATCTGATGCAGGATAGACACACCAGGCTGAAATTGTTTTCTGCCACCACATTCATATCCCCTTCAAACCACCTAGATACATGAACCAATGCAAAACCCAATTGATGATACGGACAAGCAGTGCTAAATTATAATCATCCCCGAGTGCATACAGCTGCACACTGGATCATTTCTCTTCAATGTTTAAGCAAAAGATGTCAAGAACACGTCACCTGATGGAAACCGGCTGGACATCATCTTTAGGGGGATGTTCATAACACCTAAGGCACAAAATTCAATATTGCAATATGAGCAATTTTTTATTCTATAACCGAAATAAGGAATAGGTATAAACTAGACTTAATTGCAGCTACATGCCAGTGAAAAAATAGAAAAATAAAAATAAATAAATAATCAGGTTGATGATAATAAGCGTAAGTTGTCATTGTTAAACACCAAAAGAAGACACAGGAGTACATGCTCACAACAGAGCAATGGAAGGATGGATGTGTGGAATTGTTAACATGCCTTCTTGCAAACAAAGTAAATAATTTAGATTCTTGAATATCAATTCGCATTTTGGATGAAACTGTTGAGTCCAACTGTAATAACTAGCTGAAATGATCATAGCATTCAGATTGAAGGACTAGGCTTCAAAACCACAATCACGTCACTTTGAAGTCGGACTTGAAAGGAATGTGACTGCCATTTGAGGGCAACTTCGTTACTATAAATACAAAAATACCAAGTTCTTGTGTGGGTGTTTGTGGAGCCGTCCTTCGCATCTGATACCAGAAAAGGGAAAAACAAAAAGTTTACTCTGTATTTTCCGTCAACGACTGCCCAATTTTGTAATTCAAACTCCAGAAGTGCACCCTTGAACATATAGCTGTCCACTCTAACCAGCAAACCACTTGCATAGAAGGTGTCCATGTCTTCATCAACAACACAAACAATAAGAAGAATTGCATTCCATCAATTTAATGAACATGACAAACTGATGGATATAATTCTTAAAAATGTGAAGTTAGGCTACAAGATAAGTCATGCAGAACCAAGATCAGTTAATAGAATTGATGTGAATCATAGATCAGGCAGGCTTTAATTGTTCAATGTGGTATAAGGTTTCCAACAATCCAGATTAAAGCTAATTTCAGATCTGAAATCAGCACCACATAAATAGGCCATGATTGTCACTTTAAGCCCTATTTTGAACAGTCTAATGCCCTGTTTGATTGTCACTTTAAGCCCTATTTTGAACAGTCTAATGCCCTGTTTGATTGTCACTTGATACTTTAGTTTCAATTCAAGGAGAAGAAGACCAAAAAAAAAAAAAAAACTGTCAAGAAAGATATATGGGTGTTCAAAAATATAATTAAAAAGGACAGAAAATATTTGTATTATACAATAATACAAATATACCTAGCTAGCTCAAAATGTTTCTTGTCTATGTGTTCACACAACACTTGGCTCAAACTTTATTTCCAGACAATTAAAAAAGGGAAACGGTGAAGACAAATTTGCCACTAAAGATTTCTAAATCAGAACTAGGACAAGAAGCATATGACTGCAAATAAATACCAAATTAGGACAAGAAGCATATGACTGTAAATAATTACCAAATAAAACCTTAACAGAAAAGAAACCCCACCTATCTCATCTTGGTCCACACTAGTCAGTGTGGTAGCGTGTGGAAAGCGCTGCACACTATGCAATCCGTTTCTGAAACCTGATTTGGAAAATGAATGGACGGGCTGGATTTCCCACAAACATCACCATCACCATGGGCTCCACCTAGCTTCGTCCACAAAAAAGTTCTTTCCTAGGCAATCCGATCCGTGGATTAGGTGCTAATGGGTAACACATTTGTGGGTGCTTCTCTAAATGTGGGGCCCACCTCGATGTATATTCTTTATATCCAAGCCGTCCATTAGTTTTTTGCAATCATTTTAGGGCGTGTTCTAAGAAATGAAGAAGATCCAAACTTCAGGTAGACCACACCACAGGAAAATATTGCTGATTGAACACCCTAAATTAAACACTTCCTAGGGCTCAGTGTAATATTTATTTGCCATCCAACCTGTTGATTAGGTTGCATGGGCATAGATGAAGGGCAAATACTAATATCAGCTTGATCCAAAATTTTCTTGGCTCTAAGAAGTTTTTAATGATTGGCCTTCCATCACCGCTGCTTCCTGCGGTGTTGTCCACCTGAGATTTCTATCTGTGACCTTTTTCGACTCATATCATGGAATGACCTGAAAAAAAATGAAAAAAATGGATGGACGGAAGGGTTAAAACAAATAAATCGTGGTGGGCCCACTAAGCACCGACAAGGGGTGCGGTTTGGGTGGATCCCCGGATCCACTGAGGTCGGTGAATCCCCAACTGCGGGGCCACTGTGATGTATGTACCACACATTTACACCGTCCATGCATTTTGAAAGTTAACTTTAAGACATGATCCCAAAAATGAAGCAGATCCAAATCATAGGTGGACCATAACACATGAAACAGTAGTGATTGAATCCCCACCATAAAAAACTTCATGGGGGCCACTGGAATGTTTATTTTCCATCCAACCTCTTGAAAATGTCAAAAAGACCTGGATGAAGAGACCATACAAATATCAGCTGGATCCAAAACTTTTGTAGCCCATGAAAAGTTTTTAATAATTGAGTACCACTGTTTACTATATTATAGTCCACCTGAGATTTGGATCTACTTTATTTTTTAGATCCTGCTCTAAAATGTGCTTTCAAAATGGATGGACGGCGTGGATGTAAGACACACACATCACACAATGAACTCCATGTTCGGGGGTCCACCCACCTTGGTGGATCCGGGGATCCACTGAAGCCGCGCCCAATGAGAAGTAACCGACTCGCTCCTCCCACCGTCAGTAGGCAATCATCGTCCTGCATCACATGCTCTCACATGAGCAATTATATGATCCTACGATATTTATAGTTTCTTCGTGTATATTAACCTTATATCTACAGGTCATCCATATCAACGGTCTTGATCGCCCAACCACGGATCCACTGATGCAAAACGAGGAACCGAGGACCCTATACATGACCTTGATAAAGGATCATACCATTCCTGAAGCGGATTGGCTGGTGCACCCAGCGAGGTTGCTTGTGTAGTGAAGTCATCAAGTTATATGGGTCCCACCATGATGTACTTGTTATATCCAAATGATCCGTCCATGTTTTGGGATCATTTTAAGGCTTGAGCCAAAAACTAAGATAGATCTAACGATCCATTGGACCACACTGAAGAAAGGAGTGGGAGATTGAACGTATACCATCGAAACCTTCTTGGAGGTCTCTGAAGTTTTGAATCAATCTGATATTTATTTTTACCCTTCATCCAGGTCCCTGTGACCTTATGAATAGTTTAGATGGAAAATAAACATCACGGTGGACTCTGGTTATATTTTAACAGTGAGAATCACTGTCCCCACTACCTTTAGTGAGTTTGGTACACTTGAGTTTTGGATATGACTCATTTTAGGTATCATGCACTAAAATAATCTCATCAAATGGATGGACAGTTTGGATATATTAAATACATCATTGTAAGGTCAACATAGCCTTAATCTTCTTTGAACCATTAGTACAATCACGGTGGTCGAGTACCGCCACCACCTCAGGGTGCACCAGCCAATTCTCTTCGGCTTTGCTAGCCTTTATCCGGGACGCGGATTACCCGCGAAAGCCTTTCGCTGGCATCTCCTACACTCGGAATCTAGGTGACGCCCACAATGATGTTTTCGAGAAATCTACGCCGTTCAAACGTTTTGTGAGATCATTTTAGGCATTGCCGACAAAAAATGAACAAGATCCAAGACTCAAGTGGGCCAAAAATGTGACCATTAAACTTCCACAGTTGAAATATTAGGGGGCCACAAAAGTTTCGAATCAGGATAATATTTATGTTTTCAATTCATCTCAGTAGGAATGACATTATGAATGGTATGAATGGCATATAAACATCACTGTGGACCTTGTAGAGGTTTCAATGGTAGGAATTTCCCTACCCTACCTTTTGCTTTAATGCAGCCGACTAGAATGATCTAACAAAACGTTTAGGACGGCATAGATTTCTCATAAACAACACGGTGGCCCCACCTAGATTCTGAGCGCATGAGATGCCAGCGAAAGCCTTTAGCAGGCAATCCCTGCCCCACTGTCCCAGTCCAATGGAGTGCACCCCAAGATGAGTCGGCATACGCCGGACGCGGATTGGCTACTGACAGGTTGAGTAGCTATCGGGCAACTGAAGTGATGTCACCAACTTCTGTGGGCCCTACCATGATGTCTGTATTGTATCCACACCGTCCACTCATTTGGAGAGATCATTTTAGGGCATGTGTTAAAGAATGGGACAGATCCAAATTTCAAGTGGACCCCACCAAAGAAAACAGTGGGGACAGTGACAGAACCAGTTGAAAGCTTCCTAGGCCCTACCATGATGTTTATTCGAGATCCAACCTGTTCATAAGTTCACACAGACATGGAAAGAAAGGAAAACACAAATATCAGCTTGATCAAAAACTTTCGTGGCCCCAAGAAGATTTTAATGGTAGGAGATCACGCTCCACTGTTTTCTTTGGTGGGGTCCACTTGAGCTTTGGATCTTTCTCATTCTTTATTTCATGCCCTAAAATGAACTCTCCAAATGGTTGGACGGTGTGGATACAACACATACATCATGGTGGGGCCCGCAGAAATTAGTGACTTTACTTCAGTGGCTAGATGGCTACTCAACCTGTAAGTAGCTAATCCGCGTCCGCATAGCTGGCGTTGTACCCATCAGCGGGGCCCACCCAAGACATGACTCACGGACACGGATGGTGTCCAAACTCAGCTGTGGAGGGGTCACCGTGATGTATCTATTTATCCTACTCCGTTCATTACTTTTTAAGATCATTTTAATGCATTAAACAAAGAATGAGGCAAATCCAACACTTAGATAAACCACAAAAGAGATGATCTTTGCATTTAATGCAACTTGCAAATATGCCTGGTGCATTTAATGTAGCCGAGTTCAGTATTTATGGTGTGGCCGACCTCAGCTTTTGATCTGCCTCATTCTTCGTCTCATGTGGTCGGCCGGATATCAGACGGAGAAATGTACAAGTCGATAAACAGATACATCACGTGGGCCCTCCACAGCTCGGCTGAGACGCTTTGCAACCATGCTGAGTTTGGACGCAATCCACGTCCTATTTTATTTGTTTATTTTTTTTTTTTTTATCAATGTCATGCTTGTGGGACACAAACTCATGGGCTGATTGTAACCTGCTGGCTCCCACACGTGCCAAAGTGGCACACGTGTAGGACATCCAAGCCGTGTATCAAGTGCATCCCACCTGATACATGGCTCGGCCATACGATCTGCACAGTTAACCCTACCTGGTACACGGCTTGGATGTCTAGTTGGTTTGTGGAAATCTAGAGCTATTTAATTAGGGAGACAACGTTCAGGATGACTCACCATGCAGAGAGTCAAAATATCCATGATCTAGGTCAAGAAAAAATGTGCCCCACAAATACAAACTCCAGAGAAACTTCCATACTTATTATCAAATATTTTTTTAATAATTATAAGTATTAAAATTCAGCATTTAAATTAATTTTTAAACTTTATTTTTTTGGTTTACCAAACGGTACTTAAGTTAAAAAGAGAAAGAGAGAGAGAGAGCCCAAATTCAAAGAACAAACAGTCCCATCAATTAGGTGTTACAATTGTTAAATCATCAACTCAGATATCAGAAGCGTATCCGAAGATATGGACGGATCAATCTGACTCACATGCATGCTGCGTCCTGTGATATGGCCCACTCCTAATATTTGGTGGCCGTCTGAGCTGTCAAAACGATAAATTCACACAAACACTGCGGCTGGCCTACCGAACATGCTGCGTCCGCTTCGTCGAATATTCGAAAGTATAAAACGGAAGCGGATTGCTTGGCAAGAACTTCCGTGCGTCGTGGGGCCACTGTGATTTATGAGAAAAAAAAAAAAAACCATCCCATTCATCCATTTTCTTACATCATGTTAGGACATGAGCCCAAAAATAAACCAAATTCAAAACTGAAGTGGGCTGCCATGGAGGATAACGTCCATGGTTGAAACATTTGTGAGTACATGGAAGTTTTGAATCAGGGTAATTTCTTTTTAGTGTTTTCATTCATCCCAGTAGTATGGACTTTACCCAAATATTTAAATGGAAGGCATTTACCTACGCATGCTTTTCTATCCTACGGCCCACTTGAGTTTGGATTTGCAAGATTTTTGGGCCAATGTCCTAATTTTAATTAACTGAAAAAACTAGATGGACGGATCGGTATTCATGCAAACATTAGCTCTGATAGGGAAAATTAGTTGATAAAGCCCTTGATTTATGATGACATTATAATATTAACACTTTGTCAGATTTTTTTTCTAGCCTTTCAAACACTATTATAAGTGAGGACCATGCCTTCCCATCATAAACTTGGATTCTGTAGTGGTTGAAAGACAAATGATTAGATTTCAATGAAACACCATCTATAGTTTATCAAATTCAAAGAGATTGTGTATCGCTGATACTCACTGTCCATCATCGAAAATAATTGTCCATCGCTAATATTAATTGTCAATCAGTGATAATGGTTGTGTATTGGCAATGGACAGTGTGTATCAACGATAGACAATGTGCATTGATGATGGACGGTGTGTATCAGCGATCGACAGTGAGTCACTGTCTGGCCTTTACAAGAAATAATAATAAAAAAGTAAAACTTTTCGAACACGGGACCACCACAACCTCCAACATGCATACACAATCCATACAACACAGTATCCCCATCCCTTTTTGAAACTTCAACAATTCAAACAAGAAAAAAACAACAACTAGAAAATGAACCAAAACACCCTCCTCCCTCTCACAACCTCCCATTGTCAGCAACCAACAAAATAAAAACAACACACACAAATAATTACACTTGTATGTTGTAGCTTCTATATATTACAATGTGGCCGATTAATTTAAAAAAATTCGTCCCAACACTTCGCCTAAGTTTCACGAGGATTTGTCGGAGTTTCCCATATAATTTTAAAAAAAAATCTATATTTCGTCACAGCACTTCACCGGAGTTTCATAAAAATTTGCCAAAGTTTCTCGATGTTATTGGGAGTGAGTTGTGCGTCCATAACTCTTCTAACCGTAGATACTGTATGGCTCAATGCTCTTCATGTGGTCCTCTCTAAAGAAGAAGAAAGAAGGAGAAAAGGTCGAATGACCTTTCCCGTGCAAGGGCCTCACATTTAAAATCGATGTAAGACTTTGCGTGGGGCCCATTAAATAATCTCGGAGGAGATCCAAACTATCTAGGTGAAAGGGGTTTTAATTTAAGGCTATCGGACGAAATTTGAGAGCAAAACTCATCGTTGATGGACCACACATGTGGGAACAATTTAGAATTAATACGCTGCTTTATGCTACATAATGGTCTAAAAAAATTGAAATGACCTTTGAGGTTTGTGGCATCCAAATAAAATGTACAAGCTAGGTTGGCTGAGTTGTGAACCCTGTGCAAAAGACCTCCTCAACTTTCGTGTTCTGTTGCCACCATACAATGGAATAGCCCTGAGTAGAGGAGCACTTTTGTTCATAAAATGGGCAAACGTGTCAAGAAGGTTAAAAATAAAAGCTTTGACTGAGGAGCTAACGCAGTAATAATGTCATACATAAAGGCTTTATCAACTAATTTTTAAAGAAGAGTGGATTGGGTGACCTGGTCCTCACCCTGGCCATTACCGTGGGGTTATTGTGGGGCCTACTTTTATGTATGTATTATATATCCATGCCATTCACCCGTTTTTCCCTATCATTTTATGGCATTATCCCAAAAAATAAAACATATCCAGTGATCGGGTGGACGCTTGGGTGAGAAACAGTGTTGATTGACCGTTCTACCATTTAAAACTTCTTATCATATAACGTTTCTGCAGTGTTTATTAACCATCCAATCGGTTAGTAAGATCACATAAGCCAGGACGAAGGGAAAAAAACAACTATCAGCTTGATCCAAAAAAATTGTGACACATTAATGGTCAATCAACTCTGTTTCCTATGGTATGGTCCATCTGATAATTGAATCTATTTCATTTTTAGAAAATTTTCATAAAATGAAATGTAAAAAACGGATGGACGGCGTGGATAGATAATACATACATCAAGGTAGGCCCCACGGTCTTGGGGGTGAGGGCGGCGGGGTCTCACCTGATCCGCTCTCCCCCAGAAACCGCGTCGTGTCGTGTGTGTTGGAGCTTATCCAATGCCGCTCAGTGGGTGGAAGAGAGAGAGAGGGGCACACGTGTCTTTTACTTCCGAGTTGCAACATGCTTTTCCTCTCCATCTTTGTGCTGAGAGAAGTGAAGAAGAGAAGAAGAGTCTCTACTGAAACTGCAACGACTCTGGAGATGCTGACCGATGAAGTGAAACAGATCCCTAGAAACCCTTTTCCCAAATTACCCTCTTTTTTTTTTTAACAATTTATTCCCTCACCCCAATTACAATAATACGAGAGAGAGAGAGAGAGAGATGAGGTCTAAATAAATGACGTTTATTTGAACGTGTCTCTAAGGAGAGGTATCGTCTCTCCACGCCTTGCAAGCGAAGCAAAGCCTAATTATCTACGAGAGAGACAGATAGACATTGAGAGAGATTTAAAGAGTGAGAGAGAGAGAGAGAGAGCGCCAGAGCCTCTCTATCTCTCTCTTTCTCTGACATGTCTATAACTCTCGATCGTCCTTCTTCTTGAATGCTTTCATCCGCTTTCCACTCTCGGATTTCTCCCTTTCACCTGTCTTGGAATTGAGGTGTTTCCCTGACTTGATATGAAGGTGAATCGCCGCCCATTCAATTGCATTAAACCTATTCCAGGTTTCCATTTACTTCCCTTCCACCAATTCCTCTCTCTCTCTCTCTCTCTCTCTCTCTCTCTCTATTATTATTATTTCATCTGTATCAATCTGCTGCTTATACCCCTCTCTCTCTCTCTAACAATATGCAGGTGTTCCCTCTCTTACCCCTTTCAAACTCCCATTGGTTTTACTCACATCTATAATCAGTGCTTGTACTCTCCATTCTCCCATTAATCATGGCTGCAGATGATAATCGTCATTTCTTCCTACTCACCACTCTACAGATTGGGCAAGTAGTCCTGCCCTTTGTCTTTCTTTTTTTTCTTTTTTTTTTTCGTTCTTTTTTTTCCTTAAGTAATTCCTGCCATCGCTGCCGTCTATTCATAATTCATTTTCATTCTTTGTTAACCCTCTTTTTTTGCTCAAAATCACCATTTCTAATGTTATAAAGAATGATCATGAATTGATGATAAATGAATTTAAAAAAAAATTGATGCCACCTTCTCAACAAAATGAATAAACTTCTTCTCTTAGTATTTCATTGAATTTTATTTTTCTTTCCAAAATGAATTACAAGGTATCCCATAATTGATGGGCTCTGTGAGAATAAAAAGGATGAAATAGGGAAGATCTGAGAAGCCGAGTGTGGTAACATTCCCAAAATGTGACCAATGTGCCTATAGTTGTATCTGGTCATACTCTACATATGATACATGAGAACTTTTCAGTTACGCAGCCCCTCCAAATTCTCTCCTTCATTTTTCTAATTGACCCATCCAAAATCTAACTCATTCGATGTCCCCACTATGTAATTCACCCCTCCAAATGATCTCTCCCCGATTTTTCTCTCTCTTATGTGCATTGCACGTACCATTTCCCTAGCACCCATAATGGTATCTGGTCACAGTGTACAACATGACACATGAAAACTTCTCAAATCCATGGGCTCACTATCATTTCAATACCTAAGTGTTGGTAATTCTCCAAGAGGTGTTCTAGCTATAGTGGGGATTTTGTCTTTCCATGCCCATCCTTGACTTCAAATAACTTGATTTGTGCGAGTTATGCTGTATGTCACGCCTATTGCCCTAAGGTGGTGCATGACTGGTAGTTTGTTGTCATTTTTAGGCCCTACCCTTTTCTTTTTTATTTTCTTTTTTCTTTTTATGTGTGTGTGTATATATAGCATGAAATTCTGGTTTTTTAAGACATGATTATGCAATGGATTTCATATAATTACCATCCTGCGAGTTAAAGTGTATAATTTATCATTTCTTGTTTATCTAGTTTTCTCCATGTCTAGGCATTTGTTCCAGACTAGCTGGTATCATCATGTTGGTTTATTCACTGGAAATTTGCTATCAATGTTGGAACCGTAGAGGATAATCTGGTTCTACTGTGCCATGTAAAGCGTGTGCATGATGAGTCAATGGAATTCATCTCTGTTGTAAAGAAAGGGTGATTGACTTATTAACTTATGTTTAACTCTACTCTCTCTTGTTGTATTTGCAGGGATTTACAGTCTTATCTGTCACATCTTAGCCTGTTTTGTGCCCCTGAAAGCAACAAGTTTTTCATCTTGGTGGACAACCGACCATGGTTGATAGACAGGGATTCACGTTCTGCACACCTCTGGCAACTCATGGTTACTAAGGTAGAAAAGACCACTGTCATTATCATGTCCTTCTGCTTTTAAGTTGGTAACTACATAATACAGTCCATTATCTGTGCCTCTTCAGTCCAGGATGTCTCCTTTTGCAAACACGAGAGGAAGACGGGAGAAAAAAGATTTCGGAAGAAGGCTTGATCTGAAGAGTAGATCAAGATCCAACCCCAGTAAACCCAAAGAATTCCGAAGATGGTTCTCAGTAGTTGATGCTGCATTATATCGAAAGAAAGCCTTGCTACCAGTGAAGAAATTGAAGGATTCTTTGCTCTTGAACAGTGAGTTGCATCGGACACTATATGGTTTCATTGTATTTGAAGTGTCATGGACCGATGTGCGTGGTATCAACTATCTAAATGAGCTTCAGGTATTGTGACTTCCTCTTCTTCTTTTTTGCTGGAAACTCGATCTACATTTTTTTTTCTTTCATTTTGTTCTAAGCTTTGATGTATTTTAATAGTTCATTTATTACTTCTAGACGGATACATCTATGGCACTGGAGGCTAAGTTTATGAAAAGATGGGAATTTGATAGTATCGAGCAAGCTTCAAGATGTACTTCTTCGTGGTTCTCAGGGACATATTATGAGCGGTTGCTTTTGCTAGAGTATCTGGATGAGATCTCAGTTATAGGTATTCCCACTCTCATGCTCTTGGTATGGATCATGAAATCCTACATGCAACTAATACTGTTACAAAGCTTTTGCAGGAGAGGTTTTTTGTGATGCTCGAGATGATCCTTCAGTGCTAGACCCTACTTCTGATGGTGAGAACCCATGTAATGGGGGTGGGTCCCCTGAGGATAAGTCTCCTAATGGTGCTGTTAGAAATTTTAGCTCCAGTCCCACAGGCATGGAGTACAAAACAAGTTTATTACACACCCCACCTCCCCCTTCAGGGCCTTACAAGAGGAGAAAAATAATGAAATGTCCAAGTGAGGGGGTCGAAATTGACGCAGTTTCTAAGGAAGAACATGCTGAAATTTTTAGCTCACCGAGGCATTCAGAGACATCAGTGCCTACCGATAGCATTGACAGAGAAAATGCAGCAATAGTATTTGAGGCTACCTGTTACAGAGATGTCTTGATTTTGTTTAGATTTGATAATCGTGACCTCCCATTTAAACTAAAACAAATAATCATGTCTGATCTACGGCTACTTACCCTGCTAGAATCTGGGCTTCCGTCCTGGGTTATTTTTCTTCAGTCATATCCGCTATTTTGCCATTTCTATCGCCCTTGGATGTGCCCGCTGGCAAGAGCTTTGTATGTGATGATTTCAGTTGCCACTGTTCTCATTGGATTTTATGATTTGTATAAAAATGTCCCGGTTCTGAAAGCAACTGCATCACGCTTGTGTGGGCCCCTTTTTGACTGGATAGAAACTTGGGAGATGATATCAAGGATTAAATACTTGGGGACCATGCTTTTTCTACATAATTTTGAGGAGGCTGTTAAGTGGTCACTTATGACTACACGTGCTGTCAGGTCATTATTTTCAGTTCTTACCGAGCCAATAGCACGGCCACTTGCGGAACTTGTTGGGTTCCTTCTACCCTTTTGGCAAATTTGTCTTCAAACAGGAGAGACCTTTGGTTCTGTCATCTGTATTGTCATCGGATCTATGTGCAGCATGGTAGCAAACCTGGTGCAGATGTTACTCTGGCCAATGTGGTTCATTCATTCTCTCATCTGGAGCATTGGTATGACATTATGATCATTCATATCTTCTTCTTTTTTTTGCTTTTTCTTTTTTGTTATTTCATTTCTGTTTAATGATCTCATATTTACATCATTTTTTTTCTTGGTTGTATCATATGACAGCAATGTTCATTATATACCCGATAATTTGGACTATCTGGGAAGTACTAGCTGCTCCTATACACCTAGTTCTGGCATCGGCAAATTTAATAGTTTCCCTCTGCTCCTACGTTTTTAATTTGCTGAGGGACACTTGGTTGTTATTAAGTAGCATATTCCAGCTTGCATCTTCTTCTGAAGCAACAATTGGCACCTATGAAGTATCCATGTGGCGTTGTCTTTGGAATGACCTTTTCTCACAGGTTTGTAAGGCTTCATACTTCCATGATAATTAGGGTTTTCTTGCCACAAAAAATCTGACCTTTCTTTCATGCAGGTTTTCCGTGCGATCCGAAGCATCCTAAATGGTTTTATTGCCTTCTTCACAGCCTGCAACAGGCATCGCCTAAGGTATACCCTGTAGTCATGTTTATCTAGTATGTTGGTCAGTTATATTATTGTTTCTAGTCCTATTTTAGGATTTATAGTCTTGGGATTCAATCCCCCAACAAACCCGGATCAACCCTAGGTGTTAGAAATTCAAATCTAACACCACTGCCAATCCGTGCGCTTTGCGGAAGCACATTAAATGAAGATGGAACAATAACAATAAAGTAGAATAACCAAATAATCAATCAAGCAACCATAGAACACATGCTATTTACGTGGAAAACCCTTTCGGGAAAAAACCATGGCACAAAGCGATAGAAATCCACATAATTAAAGCCTTAGAAATTAAACCACGCACCTTCTTCGATTACAGATGTACCCAATCTCTCCTTGCGATGCGCTCCTCTAGGAAACCCTAGATTCCTTGAGAAAATCCCTTACAAAGCCCCTTACAAGTGTAGAAAATCCTCTCCCTTAGCAAACCCTTGCCTCTTGAGAGAAAACACTCATATTAGCCAAGCCTTAATCTAAAATTGGGCTTAAATACCCTGTTTTGTGCAAAACCGCGCAAATCCGACAATCAAACCATGGTCAACTGCAGAATTCCACGGTCAACCGTGAAACATCATAAAGAGTCACGGTCAACCGTGGAATTCCACGGTCGACCATGCACTCTACACTTGCAAAATGCAAGGCATCCTGCATGACACAACATTCACCTCTTGATGATGAAATAGGAAATTTTGGAGATCTCTAATGATAGAAATATCTGAACATATGTTGGGTATTTGGAAAAAAAAAAATTTGAAAGTTGGTATTTGGAAATTGAAATCTACGATTTCTAAAAGTGAGGTTGTTCGGCACCCTTAAAAATTGTGGATTTCAATTCAAGGGTGGTTCAAAATCCAGGATTTTCACCCTTCTTCAATTCCAAGGGAGACCCTCTTGGTTTTTTGGGGTCATCTCCAACTGTCATAACTACCATTTCCAATTGTCACAACTCACATCCATTCACACCGTTGGTTGTTTTCACATGCATTTACATCACGATGATGGGATGCTAAAAAAATCAAGTGCATAAAATCATTATATGGTCCAAACTATAGAAAAAATTGACAACCACCTAAAAAGAAATATAGGATTTTGTTTTGGTTTTGAAATTAGTCGGCCCACTTTTGTAGGCCACCAAAAGCTTGGAATTGCTTTTTCTTTTGGCCAAGGTTATCTTACAATGGTCTCAATGTAAATCATCTTATATTGCACACATATGTCATGTTTAGAAAATCTGAGAGCATTTAATTGATCACACTTCTTATCTTGTGAATATACCATAGTAATTCCAAGAATCCAAAAGTCAAAATTCAGGCTCCCAAACACAATTTCTAAAATCCAGGATTTTGAAATTCCATGTAGCCAAACAGATCTGAAAATCCAGGATTTCAAATCCATGCTCCCAGATGAGCCCTTGGCTTTATAAATGTCTAGGTTCTCTACTAGCAATCAGTACCGGAGTATCTACTTCCATCTAGAATATGGTGGATCAAACAATAATTCAGAATGCTGACATGAGTAACTTAATTTTTTCATGCATCTTAAACATGGATGAACTGATCAGGTTTCCTGGACCCCAACAATTTCTTTGGGTTGCAACAAAGCACTTTGGAAACAAGTCACAATGGAACAACATGTCATGGTCAATATCTGATGCAGGGGCATGCGATGACCTAACCCTAGATGCATGTATAATCAGTTGGAAGATATTCAAATAATAAAATTACGAAACTAACTACTTTCAACCAGAGGAAACTAACAAATCTCAACACGAAGATGAGATCCGTCCGTTCGGATCATGCCCCTTCACATAAAACCATGTAAAATCGTAAAACAGGGAGGATCTAGGGATATGAGGATATCCCAGATTTAGCATAGACCAGTCCAGAGTCAAGTTTGGATCCGGTTCTCATGGATAGGCATCCCTCTTTTCGATCGTACCCAAAAAGGGGGGATGTCGAAAAGCAATGGGTTCTCATGAAGCACGAATTAGGAATGAAAAGAAGCTTACCTTTCCTCGCACCTTGAAGAAATAGAGGAGAGAAAAAACGGAAACTCCAGGGTGGAATCCTCAATACCCGAGGGTCAATCCTGAAACCCTAATCTCTCAAACAAAGAGGAAGAAATTCACGAATTTTCTATTCATTCAATAATTTCGAAATAGGGTTTCTCACAGTATATATAAGCTACGAAAATTTTTAAAAAAATGCACTAAAGTGCTTGAAAACTAAAGAAATAACATAAAAACGCCTAAAGTAAATAATGACACTAAAGCGTCTAGAAACAAGGAAATAAACAGAAAAGCGCCTAATCGTAAATCCGCTTCATGGTCCAGCGGTTATGATGTTCCTGCGCGATCCTGCATCTCGCGTACTCGTAACGCGTCAGAAAATGGGCCCAATGGGCCCAGCGTCCATCCACATCAACTCGTCTACTCCAACACTCGATCTGCGACGTCGCCTCCTCTGGTACACTCTAAAGGGTGCACCACTGATGTCCGCATCAATATCTCAGTGCAAGCCACAACCGTGAAAAAATTGGCCAACTGTTCAATTCCTTTGATATCTTGTAGAAAATCATCCAATTTTATATGCTGAAACTGTTGTCTTGCGAGAGCATAACCACAAAAAGTCGTGAAAGTGAAGTTCAACCAAGCAAATGATGCCATCAAACAATAACCTCAAAAGGAGGAACTAAACACGCAAAGCTTGAAACTAACTATTTTAGAGTAAAATACCATGATTACTAGTCCTTGTCAGTGGCTATATATGTCAATTTTCTTTTTAACTGCATTATTATCAGTGAGCAACTTATAATGTTTATTTTGTGCTCCAGTAGGGTTTGCCTAACCCAGCTTATCTAACCAAAAAAGAAAACGCCAATTGAATTTCATGTACCTTGTGGCACTAGGATTTTTCATTTCGTAATTGTATATGGGTGTCAAGCCTTTCCCTATAAATGAATTTAACGCATTTTATTTCTAGGTCATCTTTTTCCAACATATAACAGTTCTTCAAGTTCATTGGTGGAGAGTCCCCAATAACTATTTATTGTTTAGGAAAGTTATCTTACTAAAAATAATTCAGAGGATGCACTTGGGGTTTTTTAGAGAAACAACCTATAAAATAATAAGAGAAATATAAACTGGGAAAATGTTGAGAAGAGAAAGATCTATCTATGGTCATTGAATTGGATTGTAAGTTGGATGAATATTTTGGAACCCATATCAGACCCTCTGTTTTCTTTTGTTTTCTTTTTCTTTTTTTCCTTTTTTTCCCCTAACTTCTTAAAGGAAAAACAAAAGGAAAGGACTTTCTTGTTTTCATACCGTAAAACCCAATTTTCTCCATCTCCATTCTAATCTCTCTATGCCATTTATTGCATCTCACCTACAGGAGAGCCTTTTTCTCTTGCATAATCTTTTATACTAATTGATGCTTTTGTCAAATCTCTCAAACCACAAGCTTTTTCCATGTTCCCGTACCATTATCACCAACCCACTTGCATCACATATGCAAGTGTTCTCTAAACAACGTAAGACGCCTGTCCCACTCGAGTTACCTTAGCCCTATGCCATGCTAATCCATGATATTGGAAAAATGGCAGTGTATTGTAACTTAGGAACTGCTTCAACTGATAATACTGATGACATGAGATAACCAGGCTGTAGGTAATGCAGGGGCACTTTCACAGCGAGCTCAAGTAGGGCAGCCTGTGTGAGGCAAAGGCACACTCGAGGTGGGGGGCCCGTGTGAGGCGGAACCCATGTGAAGTGTGGCCCATGAGAGGGGTTCGGTCGAGGGCCTGACCTAGGCTATGAGATAAAGGGATTGATTCACCACTCTCTATTAGTTTGAGCTTTTAGAGCAGGTGGTTAGTCGTCCTGCATCAAAAGTGGTATTAGACCAGGAGGTATCGTGTTCGAGACTCCCCACTGAGGGTGATTAATGAAGGGGGCATTTTCACACCAAGCTCAAGTGGGTAGCCTGTGTGTGGCGGGGGCACACTCGGGGTGGGCAGCCCGTGTGAGGCAAGTAGTGGCTACGTGTGAGGCAGAACCCATGTGAAATGGGGCCCATGAGGGGAGTTCAGTCGAGGGCCTGACTTGGGCTATGAGATAAAAGGGATTGATTTGCCACACTCTATCAGTTCGAGCTTTTAGAGTAAGGTGCCGTTTGGTAAACTGAAAAATAAGGTCTGAAAATTAATTTAAGCACTGAAAACTTAAAGTGCTGAATTTTAGTACTTATAAGTACTGAAAAATATGTTTGGTAATTTATCTGAAAAAAGTCCTGATATCTGAAATTAAGCACTTTTTTCACAAAAAATCGTTTAGTAAATATAGATCACAAATGTCTGAAAATTGACAATTTACCATATTTGCCCCGATTATCCCAATAATCAGGTTAGATAATCACAACCACCTATCGATAATGTTCAATTTCCACTTTTCTTGTGTTGTGGTCCACCTAAGATTTGGATTGGCCTCTTCAACTTCTTTTCTTTTTCTTTTTTTCTCTCCTACCCTAAAATAAGCTGACACAATGGATGGATTATGGTCGGGTCCACAGAGCACCGCCATATTCAATCCATGTAACATATGCTTGTCATCGATCCCCTCAAGATGCCTATAAATATTATGTATGCCTTCTGGGCCATCCCAAAAAAAAATGAGATGACCCACCTTGATGTCAATGAGAAATCCATGTTGTCCCACCAAATTTTCAGCCTATTTCAGGGCATGAGCCCAAAAATGAAGTAGATCCAAATCTTAGGTGGACCACACCACAGAAAACAGTGGTGATTAAATGCCCAACCATTAAAACTACCTAGGGCCCACTCTAATGGTTGTTGTCAAATCCAACTTGTCGATAAGGTCAAACAAACCTAGATTAAGGTATGATACAAAAATCAAATTGATCCAAAATTTTATAGCCCATAATAAGTTTTTAATGGTCAGTCACCACATTTTTCAATGGTGAGGTCTACTCGAGATTTGCATATGATTAATCAAGTCCTAAAATGAAATGTAAAAGCGAATGGACACCACGGATATACAACAAAATCATCAAGGTGGGCCCCATACGGTCGGGGTAACACCCACTAACCTGTTACCCAAGTAACATCTAATCCACTCCCGTCACCTGTATTCCTCGAACACAATTGACTATTGTGTTGACGTGGCAAAGTTCAATGGGCCCCACACCATGATGTATGTATTAGATCTGCACTGTCCATCCATTTCTTCAAATCATTTTAGGTCAAGAGCTAAAAAATAGGCAGATTTAAAGCTCAATAGTAGGCAAAATGGTTGAACCGTAGACATTTCTTTCGCCACTTTTCCCTCTCGTATGGCCCATTTGAGTTTTGGATCTGTCTCATTTTTTGTCTCATGTCCTAAAATAAGCTGAAAAAATGGATGGACAGGGTGGATTTCTCACAAACATCATGATGGCGTCACCTAGCTTTCTAGTACAAGAACCTGCTGCGAGAGCCTTTAGCAGGAAATATGCATCAATAGCTTGTCATAACGTGTTGACGTAGGAAAGTCATATAGGCCCCACCATGATGTATGTATTGTATCCACACCGTTCATCCATTTTGTCAGATAATTTTAGGTTATGAGCTAAAAAATGATGTAGATCCAAAGCTCAATTGGACCACACCACAAAAAACAGTGGGGATTGAATGCCTAACATTGAAAACTTCTTGGGGGCCACAGAAGTTTTGGATCAAGATGATATTTTTGTTTTCCCTTCTTCCAGGTCTGTATGGCCTTGTGAACGGATTTGATGGCAAATAAACATCATGGTGGGCCCTAAGAAGGTTTCAATGGTGGGTATCATTATCCCCACAATTTTTTGTTAAGGGTTTACTAGAGCTTTGGGTCTGTCTCATTTTTTGGCTCATGCCCTAAAATGATTTAGCAAAATGGATGGACAGTGTGGATATAACACATACATCATGATGTGGCCCAAAAATTTTGCCACATCAACATGTCCCCAACAGTACGTAATTAGCCTCTTAAAAGCAAATGTTATCTTGAAGGGTAAAATTGTCATTTATGAAAAAGATTTAAATTAAAATCACTTACCGCATTCAACGTTAAGTTTTAAGCCAAAGGAGGAAAGCTTTAAAAAAATCCAATTTTTTTAGTGAAAATCATAATTAAGCACTTAACTTCACAAATTTACCAAACAATCTGAATCTCGGAAATCACTGAAAATAGGCCAGTTCAATTATAAGTGCTGATAATAAGTTTTACCAAACAGGCCCTAAGTGGTTAGTTGCCTACTTCAGTAGGTACTATGGATTCTCTGACTTCCAATCGGGTTGCCTTCCTGGGTTTCATTAGTGTTGCCTGTAGGCAGTGATGTGCCTAAAAGTATGCCAACTATAAAGGCAAACTGTATGTGTAAAGGTATACTTTTCTGCTCATTCTTAAAAGCTAGGGGAGTGGTCTGTCTACTAGAATTGGTAGTAGTAGGATCTTCTTGTTGGAAGCTCAGGTCACATACAAACTGGTCTTAAGTGCCTCGCACTTGACTTGCTGCAACGATTCAAAAAAGAAAAGAAAGACCAAAAAGGGTGATCCAATGAGGGTGGGGCCTGTTGGCATAATGCACGCTAGAACGTAGGAGGTCGAGGACTCGAGGTCTCATGAATCATGAATTACTAGTAGTTTGTTTGACTTGTTTTTGTTTTGTTCGTGGAAAACGATTTTTGGTCAGAGAGAAGCACAGATGGCACTGGCAGTTTGTGAGTTTCAGCTAGATGTTGGAGCCAATCAGTCATCTTTGGTTGGATATGATATCAACAATGATTTGGGAAGTGCAAGAAGTGGGCCATGTGTCTTTGTCTTCCATGGACTGTACCAGATATGGATAACAACGGGAGGGGTGGAAGCAAAATAACAGTGACAACAAGGTAATTGTCAGCTTAGGGGATTATTGCAGTTGTGGGAGAGGAAGTTGGTAGAGATCAGTCCTCAGATATCAAAGGGGGTTTCCCAGGTTGACAGAGAGTTGATTGGTGAAGATTGGGTTTGTTTCAAAATCAAATCCTCACCCTTCCCCCTAGAAGGATCTGATTACTATCAGCAAGGTTTGTTTCACAAAACCTGGCCGTATGCCTTTGACTGGGGCTATGGGGGGGGGGGGGGGGGGGGGGGGGGGAACGCAGTATCGTTGATGTGATGGGTCATTTAGGAAGAATGTTAGGACTTTGCTTTGGGGACTGTGAGGAAGATTTTGTTGCCCCGTTCAAACTAGTAGAGGAGAGGAGAGCTCAAAAGCTGGTGGACACATCTCCAATACAGATCATGAAAATTCTAAATGGAAGACATGAATGAGTAATAGGGTTGAAATCATTTGTGAACAAAGACAAAGGGGCGATGTTGAAAGTGTGTGGGGTAGTCTAACACGACACCTTGTCACGCTATGCGCTTTGCGGAAGCTTGGTGGAGCTACTAGAATAATGGCTAAGTCCTAGAGGAGGGAGGGGCTGTTTAGGACCTTTTTAAATTCTTTTTGCCTATTTGAATTAATCTAGCAATTCAAACCAAGTAAGCAAGAACACTTCGGCTTCCAAGCCTTAGTGGGTCCAATCACATAGACTAGTAAATGAATAAGCAATTAAGCGACTAGTCTAATATGCATAGATTAACAAATGATTTAACTAATCAAGCAACTAATCTATGCAACCTATGTAGAGTATATGAGATGTGATCATATAAGCTCAAGTCTACACAACTAGTGAAAATACATTTTGTGTGTGAATGTGCCTATCTAGTGCCTAGCATTCATTCCAATTAAGCATTCATAATTAAGCAATTAAACATACAATGCATAAGTAGAAATGTGCTTAAATACATCATAAACACAAGCATGTATAGTGGTTCGACTACTTGTCTACTCCACTCTCGGTTGTTGTACTCACCCCTTGAGTACACCGGATTTCACTAAGAAAGTTTAAATCAGTTTCCTCTCAACCTAGGTGTTTTAATCCAGTTCCACCCTACCAAGGTGTTTAAGGGTTCCACCCAACCCAGGAGTTTGACAAGGTTACTCCCAACCTATTAAGTTGTTTAATGGTTCCACCTAACGAAGGAGTTTAACTAGGTCCCTCCCAACCTTTCACACATACATATACTCCCGCCGGAGGTTACTCACGGAGACTTGATTTAGCCCTTTCACAAGGTCCTAGGTCCTAAAACCGAACCTATTGAGTTCGGCAATTCAAACTCCCATACACAAGGAATGAGCATGTGAACTCTACAATTTGACAACCTTACTTGTCAGATTTTAGCCGTTGATGTACCACTTGGGTTGCTTGATCTCTGCTCTCTCGTGCTTCAATCAGCTCCCCATGTGCTCCCCCGATCAATGATGCCGATGCATCGCCAATGCTTCAGCTCCAAGATCAGTTACCTTGCATTTGATGCTCCGATGGAGATGCCCAAGGTGCTAGAAGGCAGGTTTGAAATCTCTACACCTAATAGACAATGGTTGCCTAGAGAGTTTCACCTACAAGGATCTCTCTATAGAGTTTAGATAGGGATTTAACTATCTAGATCAGGTTTCTAAACTCTAGAGATCAAGAGGGACAAGTTCATCTTCTAAATGAGCTTTGAATGCTCCATTCTTGTGATGAATCACTAGGAAGATGACTTGATAGGGTAGGATTAGAGCCTAATGGTGCTGGCTATGATGACTTTTAATGCACTAACATCCCTCTCCTAAACCCAAAGACCAGTTCTCCCCTTTTTATAAATAAAGATTCGACGACTATAAAACAGGCAAGAAACGGTCGCTTTGATGGCATCGAGCTCAACTTCGATGGCATCGAAGGATCTTCGATGGGATCGAAGAACTGTCCAGAGAGTTTTTGAAGTTGTTGGACATCAAGTTCAATGGCATCGAGCACTCTTTGATGGCATCAAACAAGCACCTTCGATGGGATCGAAGGGTTGTTTGATGGTATCGAAGAACTCTATAGAGAGTATACTTTTGTTGCTGGACATATGTTCGATGGCTCGAACTGATCTTTGAAGCCATCGAAGATCCATCGAGATGTTTTACGATGGCATCAAAGTCCAATCGAAAACTGTTGTATGTGTTAGTTTGTTTACAACAGCTTGCACCTCTTCTATTAACCTAACTTATCATGTTTTTTCTAAGTGTTGTAAGGCTAATGAAGATAACTAAAGATTTTATTATATGGTCCAAGTTATTTAGAGGTTATTGGTTGATTTAGTTCTAAGGGTTAGGGTTACGAAGGTATCTCTTTTACCTGTTCTTCTTCCTTGATGCTTCTTGTCTACTTGAATCTTCGGTCTTTAGCTTGCCAAGGCTCAACCAACGTTACAACATATGGACACACGTGAGTGGTAAATAAGGTGCACTAGCATGCCACAGAAAAGTGCACTAACAAATGCATCATGGTTGGGTATCAATTTGTGTGCATCATGAAGCTGATTTCTTAGAATATTAGGGGGTTGGGTTGCCCCAAGAAAAGAAGCCAAATAAAGCAATTTAGCAAGTGTCAAAATTGTATCCAATCTTTATTCCTTGTCATCATAGCACTCTCCAGCTATTTGGCATCAGCTTTACGAATCCTTCCATCAATCAATCCTACCAAGGCCCCATCCTTGGTAAATGAACAAGAATTTATTTTTCTCATTGCATTTATCCAAGTTCTTTTAGGTCTTCCTCTCATCCTCATTTCCAGCACTTCAACCCTCCTTGCTGGAGCTACCTACAGTCTTGTTTCATATGACTAGACCATCTCAATCTATTCTCCATCATTTTGTCTCTGATTGGTTCTACTCTAACGGCTGCTTCTGTTGACTTCATTTTAATTAAATTTGTCTTTCCACATCCAATTTTACATCCTGATCTTAGGCCCCCGGCCTGCAACCATTACCGCATGCTGGGCTCGGCTGGTATTCTTAGGCCGAACCAGGTCATGCACCTAGGTTTAATTTCGCCCAGCCAGTTGAGAACTGTATTTATTCCTTTCAGTTTTGAAATACTAAAGGGGATGAGGTGACATGGATTTAAAATCTCCCCTATTTGTTTTTAATTGCATATTTGCCTGGATTCCCCAAATCCATACCCCCACAAGTCCATGGATTTAGGTTAAAGCCAAATCCCCCCCCCCCCCCCCCCAAAAAAAAATAAAAAATAAAAATTTAAATACTTGTCCAAGTCACAAAATGGGAGACTCTCAAAAGCAATAAAAGGTATGCCCTGCAATAAATGCTCCCAAAATCCATGGATTTGTAGCTTGATTATCAAATAGGGAACTACAGGATTTTTATCAAATCAAAATCCAATGCGAATCCATGAATTTGAGAAGTTCATGGATTTACCAAATCCATGTTCTCATTTCCCTGATCGCAAACAGGACCCTAAAACTGCACTCGGCCTTGAGACTCAATTTAGCAAAAAGCATCAGCTGTTATGTGCTTAGCTGTTGTAAATGAATATATGTGGAACTGGTTGCCTCTGAACAATTTAATGATGGAACCTTAACATTCATAGCCTGAGTTACATGTATTAGTTCAATGAAGCTGAATATTCATAAGTTCACTACAAAAAATCGCATGATTCATGTATTACTTCAATGAAGCTGAATATTCGTAAGTTCACTACAAAAAATCACAATCATGCACTTAAAATGTCATGCAACTTGTTGTCGATCATGAAAATTCAGAAAATATCAGTTGTCAATGAATTACAATTCACAGTCAACCAGTCGTGAAGTTTTGTGATGAAATAAGAACACGAGTAAAACACTAACACCACAGATCATTACACCTGGAGATTTGAGAATTAGATTGGGACCAAGCAGGATGTTGTTTGTTATGGATCAAGCATAATGAGAGATGCTTAGAAAGGCCCTCAAGCGATTTTGAGGCATATTGCATGTCTCTTTTGATTCTTTTTGTCTTCTGTTGTGAGCTCTACGTGTGGATTCTTCTTCTACGCTTGCTTCTAGTAAAATCTGTGTTACCATTCCGGGAAAAAAAAATCACATGAAACTGTAATCTTTTTTTGTGCTCCACCCAAGTTTCTGAAATCACTTATTCTTTTACTGTTAATTTAATTGTGCCTTTCTGCATTTATGTCATAGAATGGATGGCAGAACAGGATTCATGTGGCCGACCCCAATTAGTCGGTACAAGGCTTTTAGATAACGATGATGATAATGATGATGTTATGATTGTTTGACATCTTTTGGATTATTTGTTCCAATTTTTTCATTCCTGACAAATGGTTTTTTCATATGTTGCTATGCAGTATATACAATCATATGCAGGAGCTCCTCCTGCGCATGTATTGGCTAGTCTACCCTTCACGTTACATTGATTCTAGTAACTCTAGAAGGAAGAATGGAGCTCAAAACCCAGTGAGTAATTTGTGCATGTATATGCATACATATGTTTATACTACATATAATGAAAAATACTTCAGTTGCCTTTTTCTAATAGACGATGACTCATCCTGCTCTCCCATGTATCCCACCCACCCATCACCACCACCACAACACAGACACAAGTACATGTCTCTTACTGGTTTCACATGTATGCTGGATCCAAGTCATTGATCAGGTAGGACTGTTTGTGATGCGGACATCTAGCCTTCAAAGTCTATTGGCGAAGAAAGCGCACACCACAAGCATCTTCCATGTGGTTAGGCAATGATTGAGGAGCATCGAAGACCCTACGCACGTGATTTGGCATATAGAAGACACGTGTGTAGGATGGAAAAAGACCCGACTGAAGGAATGGAAGAATGCCTGACTGAAGGTGGCCGGGCGCCAGGCCAAATTTGTCACCGGGCGCCCGAAATTCCGAGATTTTTAAGATTTTATTGCTGGACATTTTTTGTCCTGGCCGGGCGCCCAGCCAAATTGGTCACCGGGCGCCCGGCCCCCGCACGAACTGTTTTTTTTTATTATTATTATTTGTTTTTACTTAATTTTTAGGGGTATTTTGGTACTTTTAAGTTTTCTTATTGCTTATTTAAGTGGGCTAAGCCCTAAAAACGAGAGGAGTTGTTAATTAATGAAAAAAAGCAAACTTTTGGTTGCCTCCTCCCTGTCTCCCTCTCTCATGGTGCTTCCTCTTCTTCCTTGATCTCATTCTTCTCTTTTCTTCTTGTGCCCCTTCAACTTCTTCTAAGGTAAACTTGTTATTTCCTCTCTCTATTTCTATTCTCTCATAACTTCTAGATCCTAGATTTGAAATTTGATCCAAAATCCCTATTTCTCAAATTCCAAATCCCTAATCCGAGAAATCCCTCGATCCCTCAGACTAGTGATTCACATTGGGTATTTGGATTAAGACCATACAAGATCGAGAGGTCTCATCCCCCGCCAGATCCAACCTAAGTAATAATTGAATTCCATACTCCATGGTTGTGATGATGGCCCGCTCCATTGCATGTTTCCTTTATGATTTTCCCAGTTATGATGATTAATGCTAGAATTTTATATTATTATTGCCTTTTATTTCCGCTGAATAATTGTGTTTATAAACATGCGTCATAATTAGGTCATCCTGCGTTAGTTTGTGAACATATCCTGACCCAAAAAATCAGGTTGTTCAATGTCAGTGTGGTTTGTGTTTCCCCCTTCTTACTTTTCACATGCATGGCATGTGCTATCACTGGTAAATATTAGGCATAGTTTCCATGCACATGCATGAGTTCTCCTTGTCATATATGTGTATGCAGTCAGAATGGAAGTGCACCTGCTCTCAATAGTTTGGCAAAATGTCTGAATGCAAAGGCTATCTTTGTTTCCACATATGGCTACAGTTTTTTACTGGTATTGTATATGTTAATCCGGCACAAAAGATCATGTCTAAGGATGGCTTAGGCCTTGGAGCCATCGTCCTACAGAAATGGGACTTGATATTTGAGGATGGTTGCTTCAAATGATGAGCATTATATGTACATTTTCTTCATTCCTGGTGCATCATTGTATCTTTTATCATTGTTTTAATATCCAATGTTACCGAATCACATCGGCTAAGATGTTGAACAAATCTGGCTTTTATTATGGGTAGTAGTTGCATTTTATTTCTGTAATAAATGGCAGTGGGTTTGTATCATCTCATATCTTAGCCGCATTCACATATTTCAGAAAATCGCAAAGGGACACATTTGTTTCTTTTGTGAAAAATTGCATACTGCTGGTGTCTATGCCTGAGTCTTGCCTTAGAGATATCCTAATGAATGGCTGATAATTTTGCTCACGGCTTTTTCTTTCTTAATCATGACAGTTGAAGGGAGGAACAAGTTTCAAAGCAAGTAAGTCGCCTACCTACTTGTGCCTATACAGCTGTATCATTGTGTTTTTTGTTCTTTGCCAACATTGCTTTTTTGTTATTTGCCAACATTTCCAGTTCCCCACCGGCAAAAGCAACTAGAAGTCACCAAGAGAGGAAATCAGCACAAAGAGGTTAAAGTTGAATGATGACCTCTCATAGCAACCTGACATTCTTTCATTTTTTTTTTTCCAAACTTTTCTTTCCTTACCTCTTGAGCATTTTGTTTTTCTACCACATATTTATTCCTCTTCTTCTTTTGCATCTCTCTTCATGTAATCGCTCAGCTGTAAATATTTTGTATGCTATCATATGTAAATTATGTTTATTTCCAGTTGCTTGGGTCAGTTGTGGCTAGCAGGCCATGGAAATGGGATGAGTCCTCTCCAAGACCAGTATAAATGCTTTGCAACCATGTAAGCAACCAACGCACATTGCCAACCTATGTTTCTAAATGCTATAAGAAGCACCGCCCAAACTCAAATCAGGCCAAGTGTTTTACGCTTGCGCCTGCCTGGCTGAGCAATTACTACATGTCCATGTAGCATGCACTGTTATCATTGTGGTCCCCATTGGACTGATGAGCTTGACTTGAGCTTGGCCTGCTCATTAATCAACCCAACTTCAGCATCGGCCTGAACCTGACCCGTGACGGGCTGTTCCCCAAGACCCCCAACACCCACTTGAGCTTTTAGGAATCCGTGGAAATCTGATAGCAACAAAGTTGATTTTAGTGCAAGGAAAGCATCTACTAAAAAAGACAACATGCTAACAGCGGTATTTCCATCTACAGGACTCTCTCCCAGCCGTTTCAGTCTCAGGATAACCTGTAGCACATTCCCCTTGCATCTCCATAGCAAGACCATTGTGGCCTCTATAAATGACCAAGTCCTGGGTAATTCAGGGTTGAATGGAAGTGGTTGTTGGTATGTCTTTCAATGCAGATGTTGCATCTGACGGTAAGTAATGTGTCAATTCTTATATGAAGGCAAAAAAGATTGAGGTTTTTATGCCATAATTCCTCAGGTTTTAATATGAAAAAGAGGCTTGGAATCGAGTCCAGGACTATGCTTTTCAAGGGAGGACATTATGTAAAATGCTTTAAGAAGTGGTGAATCTGAGATATGTAGGCCCCCAACAGATAGGGCTGAAAGTTGGGCGGGTTCAACCCGACCGACCCGTGACCGACCCGACATTGGGTTGGGCTTGGGCAAGAAGCATCGAACCCGATCTTGAGCTTGGGCTATGAAAACATCAACCCGATGAAGTTTGGGTCGGGCTTGGGTTGAGGTCTCGGGTTGCCCGACCCAACCCAAACCCGATCTATATACAAGTTACTTACACTTTTATTATACTTTAGTGAAGTAAACGTATAATGTTTACTTGTATTTTAACTTATTTGTTTAGGAAAAGTGAAGTTCTTTACATAAATAAGTACATATATAATTAATAAAGCCATAGGTACCAAAAATAAGGCGTGTATTGAAACATGATAGACTAATGTAACAACGAAAATATTAGCATGTATCAACCCGACAACCCGACCGAGCCCGCTTGGGTTGGGCTTGGGTTGAGAATTCCCAACCTGAGGTTGGGCTGGGTTGGGTTAGGGTTCAGCACCAACCCGCCCGACTTTCAGCCCTACCAACAGATGCACCCCACCATGATTAGAAGGTTAACAGGCTGTTCTAAAGTGAGTCAAACCCTATAAAAAAATATATATATACACCACCTAGAAAAATCCAAATGCACGCATAGCCCATCCAATGATTCATTCGGCTAAGATTTTTTATTCCATGTTATGCACCCACCACATGGGTCTCACAGTTGTTGACATGAGAATTTTTTATTTAAAAAGAAAAAAGAAAAAAAAACTATTCAACTGTTCGTGCATTATTTGGTGAACTGCAAAATTCCTCGCAATGAGAATTCCTGGTGGCAATTGCTGGGAGTCTTTGATGGTCTCCTTGTGATGCCCAAATACCATCTTGCATCCTTACATCTTGGAAGAGGCTTTTAAACTGCCTAGCAGTTAGGACATTTTTTTGTCCCTGCAATTAGTTTCATAGGGCAGAAAAAAAAAAAAATATATATATATATATATATATATATATATATATATATATATATATATATATATATATATATATATTCAAAGAACATTGAAAAATATTTAAAATAAAGTCATGAGTGTGATTGTTGTTCTGCTATGGTTTTAGATTTTTCCACTAGCAAAAAACATACAACAGCGAGTGGTAGTAGAGGGGCCATATAACATTAAAGGTCCTCATGATAGGACATCAGCTAAAAAACCAAGTTAGATCTAAAGCTCGAGTGGGCCACAGCACAAAAGAACAAAGGAGATGGGTCAGCTTCTCTTTGCATGCAACCTAGACATTTGATCCATTTGTATGGTCCATGATAATGGATCCCACCGTCTTTTAATATAATGAGATTGGATTAGTGAGAGATCTATGGACGGAACAAGCAACAAAAATTCCCTGCACAACTGTCATTTGAAATAAATAAACAAACAGAAGGGTGCGGGCTCACATGCATTCAGACCCATCATGAGAGGACTTATCGGCCAAAGATCCACTTGGTTCCAGGCCTCCAAAGCCATAGGATCCAAGCCATCAGATAGCGATTTTGGGCTGCAGAGTTTATTATTGATAAGAGTATCTTTAATCTGGTGGGTGCAGTTCGGTCAACCGAAGGCCAGTTGGGTCGACCAAAGCATACTACGAGTTTTTCAGTTAATTGAGGTCTGTTTCGGTTGACCAACGGACTTTGTTGATATTACGGTCGACTGAGGGTCTGGTTGGGTTGACCTAACGGGATGTGTAAGTTATTTAGAAAGTGCGGATTTTGTTTTTAATCTTATACTAGGGTATTTAAGGAGAGTCCTAAACACGATTAGGTATGTGTGAAGAGCGTACTTGATTTCTTAGGTTTTGCAAAGGGAGAAAGCTAAGGTTTGCATATTCTATAAGTTGTTATATCTCTTGTAACTTTTTGATGTAGTGGTAGATTGATTGTCGCTTTGTGCCGTAGTTTTTTCCCACAAAGGTTTTCCACATAAAAAATTTGTGTTCTATGTGTGCTTGAATTTTGCATTCTTTATTGCTTGTTTAATTCGTTCTAAGGTTGCTTTCACAGCCAACAGTTATAAAATTCAATAATTTCAACCTTAGCAACATCCACAATTGCTTGGCATGAGGAGGGTGACTTCAAAAGATGGCCTTATTACAGGCTTTCCAAATGTGCCACCAAACATATAGTATGATCGCTCTACGGGGAGGACTCGGATTAGGTGAGGTGAGGGTAACAGCTTAGTCGGTGAGGCCCTGACCATGGGATCCAGCTTGATGTGTGTTTTGTATATCCATGCCATCCATCTGTTTCACCAGCTCATTTTAGGGCATGCCCCAGAAATGGGGCAGATCCAATTCTAAGGTGGACTGCATAGTAAGAATCCTTCCCCACCATCAAAAACTAAGGGCCACAAAGGTTTTGGATCAAGCTGATATTAGAGTTTTCCCTTTGTCAGGTATATGTGACCTAATCAACAAGTTGGATTGCTGATAAACATTAAAGTGTGCCCTATGAAGCTTTTAATGGTGAGCATTTAATCACCACTGATTTCCTGTGGTATGGTCCACTTGAGATTTGGACCTGCCTCATTTTTGGAACCATGCCCTAAAATGATCTGCCAAAACTCATGGACATGGACCTATGGTCAGGACCTCAGCCAGCAATCTATCACCCTTGCCTCATCTAACATGCACTCTTGCGGGAGCAGGGCCTGAAGAGGTGAATATCTAGGTCACCCTGTGGTAGGATGGGGTGGATATCCAGACTCAAGCGGCTGTTAGGATTTCACCCTAAGTGGTCAAGAAGATGTTTGAAATTTGAGGGCTTTGGCTTATACCTTGTGATGGGAGAGAATGCTTTTACAACCCTTTTGGAGGTGTTCTTGGAGAAAATTGTTGAAATTGGAGCCTTCAATCTAATGCAGAAATAGGGGTTTTGATTGATCCAACAGTAGCTTCAATTGGATCGAGAAAATCCCAAATTTATTAGTTCGGTCTTTGGACTGTTTTGAACACGTTAGATTTATTGAATATCGAGGCTTGATCAATTGAGATAATCTTGAAAAATCAAGTTTATTCTTTGGAAATTTTTGGGCATGTTTGATTGATCAAACATGGAGTTTGTGCACAAGTTTGCATAATTGCATGGGATTTGTTTCTAATTTTGTAACTAGGTTATATATATCTGTGTTTATGCAGGATTAGGGTTAAAATCTAATTGAGTGCAAATGTGAGAGGTAGGGTTTTGACAAGGGGAATTCATTTGTAGAGATGAGGGTTTCAAATCTTGTAATTTTTAGGTCTCTTGTAACTTTCTGTCCATAGTGGATTCGTTGTCACTTAGTGCTTTGATTTTTTACTGCAAGGAATTTTCCATATAAAATCATGTATTCATAGTGATTGCTCATGTTTTTATTTCTTTATTGCATTGTATGATTCGTTCTAAGGTTGCTTCTGTGCCTAACGTGTGGCGGCTGCGCACAACCAAAATAACAGAGAATGTCCTTGTTTATGCACTATCATGCCTCTAACGCATAGGGATTCAATATGTTTCTTGTTTCTCATGAAAGCCCATTGTCTCCGTCACTCGTTCCACGAATCCCCATTCACCCTTGTCATAGGCTTTTGTAACATCTCACTTGAGGCACATTTAAGTCTACTGGAGTGGAAGGCTTCATGAGTTGTGATCTATGTGACTTTTTTTTTGTTAGTCATGCAGCACAACCACCTTGTTAGCCGCGCAATGCACCCACACAGTTAGTCTCACACGATGCACCCACCCACCCACCAGTGGGGTTAGTGTGTCTCCTTAGCATTTCAAACCTGAGACCTGTTGTTGAAATGCTTAGACGTCTTCCAATTATGTGACTTGGGAGATAGTAAGGTATGAATAATAAGATTGACTTACCTTGAATCCACAAGGCTCTCAGGACTCTTTAACTAGGCTTCCTCGAATATACGAGGTAAAATCTCAAATCGCCGAGAGAAAATAGGTAAAAATCAAAATTTTATTGAATAATAATGAGATATTAACATTAAAAATGAATTTAACAACCTTATATAACCCTAAATCAACCATAATTCGTACTTACTAAAAATAGTAAGTTTTCCGAAATAGAAAGTTACTAAAAATAGTAAAATCCTAATTAAAAATTACTACTAAGTTGACAATTTCTAAAAATCATTACTCAACAAAAATAAAAACTTCTAAATAAACAGAAACTTCAAAAAAAAGAAACACACTAAAAATCAAAATTATTAAAAATAGCACGTTTTTCTAAAATCTCATTTTTCTGCTGTAACCGTGCGTTTTCGGTTGAAATGGACGCGTGACCCATGGTTTATCCCGAAACAAATTTTCAGTAGGAATCCATTTGTTGTGCGTCCAATAACTCCTCCCGAATCAAAAGTTATGACCAGTTTACGGTCCACCTTCTTTTGGTTCATCCATACTGAAAATAGTCGATTTTGTCGACTTTTCTTTAATCTTTTTCTGATTCATGTGTGATAGGAATGTGTTTAATCCACGCCCTTCATCAAGGGGTTCTTATTCTACATCAAAGACACAGTCGATTTAACAAGAGCTTAACAGTGAGTTGATAAACCATGTGGCACATGCTAATTGATCTCTGGTGGTCTATGGACAATGGCTTCTTCCTCCTTAGAATAAGCACATATGGGTATTGTTGTTGCCAAAAATCAGTCAACAGATGAGATGATGTGACCTTCACCACTGCATGGACTGCTGCCTCTGATCTCTTGAAATAAGCGGACTGGAGCTAGATTGGAAGATCTCCTGGGCCCTGCGAATCACCAGAGAAAGCTAAGAGGAGTGGGGTCCAACCATTAGCCCTCCGATACCTAAGTCAGTTGGGTATAGGAGATGAGAAGCGGGTCTCTAGGTGGAGCACTCAACGTACCTTGGCATCTAAAAGTGTCTCCTATTTATAGGATAATCGGAGAGTTGTAGAGCGCATTGAACGTGAGCGTTATGCCCGTAATGGCCAGCATGATTCCCAGCGGCGTGGTTCATGCCCGTAACTCTGGGAAACATGTTTGATTTATTTGAACTCGTCCCTGATCTGTCACGCAACTTTATAGCGGTCGTGGGCTAGGTCGGCCTAGGGGCAAAGCTCATTGGCTGAGCTCCCTGACTTGATGATATTTTGGAGTCGTTGCTCCTTAGATGGCTGAGTTGATTTTGATGTTTGGCTGATGGAGCTCGTCACCTGATCTCATCACTTCGTAGGCCGTCTTATGTGAGTGACCTCAAATCGTTCTCGGGCAAGTCAAACAAGTCAACCTCGGACTGGTCTTTCTAGGATAGGTCATCTTGAGTGACCTCAGGTTGGCATTAGTTCTAATCCTCAGCTCGGTGCATGAGGTTGAGGACCTATACTTGTGCCCGTATGACTGTGGACTTTCCTTGTGACCCGAGGTTAGCTTGGATTTACCCACAACAGGTACAGGTTGACCACGTTGGGCAAAGTGGCTGTACTTGTAAAAACTCGTGGATGATTTGAACATTGAGGTATAAATATTCTTATTGCATTTTGGTTTTCTCGATCCAACTGGAGCAGTCAGGGTGGTGGAGCCACATGGTTTCGAATCAGACCCTTCTCATTTGGACTGGTGCTCACCAGCTCAATGGGTTCATGGTCACATCCAGTGAAATGCAGATGGCCACTCATGGTTAGCCAAGGCAGGCCATCCCAGCTCTGGCAAACCCAAAGAGCCAGAGGTCAATCAACTCATATCGGGAGCATTCCATTGGAAGGTGGGTGAATGCATGAATGAGAAATTGGGCTAGGATATGCAAAAAGTGGTGGTGGAGAAGGAGCCCCAGATAGTCCGAGGTAGGGGTTTTCACTTCACAATAGGAAGAGTTATACCACTCTTCTTCAGCCGGTTTAACTACAAAAAGACTTCTTCATTGGCTTCCCCTTTTTAAGGAAAGAAATATTGAAATCAAGAAAGGGAAAGAAAGAAAATGATAGAAAAGAGGATTTGTAATCCGCAGGAAAAGGGAATAAAAACTAGAAACCGAACTTTTTTTTTTGGTATGAACCCGATTTGCATCGGGCTCTTTATTTAACCATATAAAAAAAATAAAAAATAAAAATGCTCTAAACAGAGCGATCCTCTCATTCCGAAGAGGAGCAAATGAAGGAATAGAAGGGGAAGAAGGCAGGCCCTCCTTAGTGTCTCGCCTGCTAGCCCAGCTGGAAGACACCTAGATGTTTCGATAGTAGGTCTCATGTTCAAAATGCTAAGGAGACTCCAGTGGGTGCATTGTGTGACTAACTGTGTGGTTGCGCACCTAACAAGGTCTGTGCGTTGCATGACTAATAAAATATAGTCAGTCGTTTTGCACTCATTAATGTGGTACACCACAGCGCCACCACAAATTGGTCGCACCTCCAAATCACTCCAAATCATGGGTTTCAAAATCACCTGACCAAATAGGCTCTACATCAGTTTTGAGGGAAAAAGGCTTTTTGCACAATTTGCATCCAAACATGCCCTAAGCGGAAATTTGTTTGCTTATGTAAATCTGTTCATCCCATTTCTTACGGATCATTTTAGGCTATGAGCCCAAAAATGAGACAGACCAAGGCTCAAGTGGACCACGCCACAAGTAGCAGCCGTGATAATGATGCCCACCATTGAAACCTCCCATGATGTTTATTTGCCATCCAACCTGTTCATAAGGAAAACTCAAATGTCTACTGTCGGGTAGATCCAAAACTTTCATGGCCTCAAGAAGCTTTTAATGACAGGCACTCAATCCCCACTGTTTGTGACATGTGGTCCACCAACAATGCCTTTGTGACATTGCTCCATTCATTGGATTTGCAAACTGGTAGGAGGGCAGGAGCCCAAAAACTAGGCAGATCCAACATACAACAATGGCTGATGGTAGTTTAAGTGGTTTGCATTCAATCCTATGTCTCCTGTGATGTGGCCCACCTAAGTTTTGGATCTGGCTAATTTTTTGCCCTTACGTCTTTCCATGTCCACTCACTAAGGTCTCGTTTGGATGCCACCAAATAAGTTACTTTTTCTACTTATTGCAGTAGATAAGTAACTTATTCCATATAAGTTTGGTTTATGATAATTAATAAGCAACTTTTTTACTTAAAACTACATAATCACTTCAGCTAATATTTTTAACTTTTTTACTTCTCTAAGAGTTGCTAAGGAGGGGAATAGGAGAGGTGAAAGAGAGGAAAATGACAAGCACGTTGTTCACCATAAGGCCAGCTAATATTTTTAGCTTTTTTTACTTCTTCACAAGTTGCTGAGGAGGGGAATAGGAGAGGTGAAACATAGGAAAATGATAAGCACGTTGTTTACCATTAAGGCAGCCCCACATGAATAGACAGTGTTAGCCCCACATGAATAGACAGTGTTGGTGCACACAGTCTGTGCATGTGATGGGCAGTGGATACTAAAGGTGGGCCCCACATGATTGATAATAACAATGACGGTTGGCACTACTTGATAGATGACCAACATTAAAGGCGGGCCCTACATAATGAATGGTGCATATTAAAGGTCAGGCCATAATGATGAATTGCCCACATCCAAGGTGGGCCCTGCATGATAGACGGCCCACATGATGGACAGTCCACATCAAGGGTTGACTCCACATTGAAGGTGGGGCCCACATGATGGACAGTCCACATCAAAGGTGGACTCCACATGATGGGCAATTAATAATGGTGGGATCCACATGATGGATGATCCCCATCAAGGTGGGCCCCACTTGATGGATGGTCCACATCAAAGGTCGGGCTAATGAGAATGGCCCATATCCAAGGCAGGCTCCACATGATGGACAACCCACATGGGAGGTGGGCCCAAGTGATGGACAATAACATTGATGGTGGGCCACGCATGATGGATGGCCAACATCAAAGGTGGGCCCTACCTAATGAATGGTGCACATTAAAGATCGAACTCAATTGGTAAATGGCCCACATCCAAGGTGGGTCCCACATGATAGATGGCACACATTAGTGGGTCCACATAATGAACGATCCACATCAAAGGTTGGCCCCACATGATGGACAGTGAATGTGAGGGGGATCAAACAGACTTGAGGGATGATTACTTATGATGTTGGAAACCAAACATGTTTAATTTTTCTACTTTTTGGATGATAACTATGTTGTTTGTGAAACATGCTTATCTGCTAATTAAGTAGAAACCAAGATAAGTTACTTATCAAATAAGTAGCTTATCTTAAGTAACTTACAATCCAAACGGCCCTCACCAAACTTGCCCGTACAAATGGTTTTCCTCTCATTCCACCAACACCATTGGTCGATTCCACCAAACAGTACCATGCACTGCTTTCTGTTGCAAGAGGGAGTCTTATGATAAATGAGGAAAAACCGTGATAAGCCACCTCTACAGAGGGCAAAAAATGACATTTTTCCCAAACTTCTAAAAAGCTAACAACCCATCAATTAAAGTTAGCACAGCAGGTGGTTGAATGTTTGTATGTTAGAAGGGCATACAGTTCTATAAAAGAGTTTAGAAGTAAGACATTCTCAGTCCATAGTCTAAAAGGCAAGCGGCTGTATGACAAATCTCCTTCTATATCAATCCATGAAAAGCTGTACTGCAAACCAAATACACAAAAATCTCCTTGCCGTAAATACAATTTTCATGTCTGTTTTCCATATGCATGAAATGGTTTTAACAAAACAGCCTAAAACAACGTGCACCATGTATTGAAGTCATGGTGTGCCGCATAGGCCATTACGTAAAAGCAGCGGTTACAACCGTTTAACTGCCTAACAGTTATTATGGGAAAAATGACCCGGAACTGTGCCCGTTACGCCTAGAGTTGCATAGGAGCCGAGCTTGGCTCTGATCGAGCTTAGCTTGATCGGTGGCCCACTGAGCTTGAGCTTGGCTTGACTTGAGCATCGAGCTCAAAATAGCTGCTCAAGCTTGGCTTGCTGGTCGAGTCAATCGAGCTTTGTTCAAGCCAAGCCGATCGAGCTCTATCGAGCCAAACCAAGCCAAACCAAGCTTTGTATTTTTTTTATTTTTTTTTTTTAACACATGTATAAGTTATAACTAATTAACTATAAACTAAAACAATTACAATATAACTACAAGTCTAAAAGTACAAGTCTACAAAATACTGAAAGTAAAAGTTAGTCAAAGTATACAAACCTTAATATCTTATACATTCATAAACTTAAAATACTCAATACGATGAATGCCTATGTGTTGATGTGAATCACACTCGCACAATTCTAAAATACTCAACTATTCAAGTCTTCAAAATTCTCAAAATTTACAAAATCACAATTCAAAACTATTCTAAATACTAATATAAAACTTCTAAACAAATCATAATTATAAATAATTACAAACAATTCAAATTAAAACAATTATAAACAAATCAAGTTTAAACAACTCAAACTTAAACAATTCAAGTTTAAATAATTACAAACAATTCATAATTATAAAAAATTACAAATACTTATAAACAACCCAATCCAACCCGACCCACTGACCCAACCCAACCCGACCCAACCCAACCCAACCCGACCCGACCCGACCAGACCAGACCCGACCCACTGACCTGACTCAACCAAACTCACTGATCCAACCCTGCCCAACCCACTGCCCTGACCCAACCCAGCCTCACCCTACCCGACCCACTCGACCTAACCCACTAACCCAACCCAACCCAACCCAACCCAACCAAACCAGCTGACCTGACCCCAATCCAACAAAAAAAAGAGCCGGAACGAAGAGAGGGAGATTGGAGAAGGAGATAGAGAGATTTGAAACGTAAGGGGGAGGGAGAGAGGGAGAGGGCCGGGCAAGGGCGCGGCGGGCTGGGTGGGAATGAAAAGGAAAGAGAGTGGGTGGGGTCGGTAGGGTGTATATATATATATATATATATATATATATATATATATATATATATATATATATATATATATATATATATATATCGAGCCAAGCTTTATTCGACCTTCGAGCCAAGCCGAGCCAAGCTTACTTGTGCTCGAGCTTGGCTTGTTTTCGAACAAGCTTTCAAAATCAAGCTTGTGCTTGATCAAACTGCCCTACAAGCCAAGCCGAGCCGAGCTTAAACGAGCCAAGCCGAGCAAGCTTTTCAAGCTAGCTTGGCTCATGTACAGCTCTAGTTACGCCCCCTGTAAAGGCCGTAATAGCCCTGTAATGGTCTATTACAAGGCAAATACAGGTTTTTTGAGAAAAAAAAAAAAATTAACCTTAGACAAATACAAGTTTTCATATTTTTTTTCTTTCAATAAAAAAGAGACTGTATCAGCCGTTACAAACCGTATCATAAAAGTAACGGTGGTGGCCATTACGGCCACCATTACCGTTACGGAATCGGTGCCTTTAATGCATTGACTTGATCCCTCCCAATTCCATTTTGAAAATTTTGCATATCTGCCTCCTATGTCTAGTACATCAAACCACTTGGAGAAGATCGAAATAAGTAGATGAAGTTGAACTAGTGACCCAACCACAAAAAGCATAACCACCAAACCAAGTTTCAACAAGAGATGCCAAAGAAAAGTAAACACGAATGGCTTTGCAGACATCCTTCCTCTTATTAGTTATTACAACAAAAACCTACAAAGCAAACCCTCCTTTCGACCTTTATATGGAATGACCATAAAAGAGTACAGGAGTGGATCAAAACATAAGCAACAAAGAAAGGGTGGCAGTCGAATTAGTAGTGGATTAGATGTTCCAACACATCCTTGAGATTTTTAACCCCAGGGAGAGGGACTACCTCATCTAGTTAAAATGAGCTAGTTTCCGAAGATTACAAAAGCAGTGGCTGGGCTTGTTTCTGAAGATTACAAAAGCAGTGGCTCACTGCTTGCTGCAGGACAAGCTCACTAGGTGGGTGGGAAGAACCTGTTGAGATTAAATGGCAGCGTATAGAACTCTTCATTCCTATTGTCACCCCTGAATGTTCTGAACTTCACCCACCATGGCATGCCTCTGTCCTTTTTCGACTTCTCCACTTCCAAAGTGTTATCAAGAAGCACTGCAACTATCAATCCCACGGTCGGAGGTGACGAAAATATTGTATTCAAGAATGCATTAAACTGCAACCACCCAAGGATTACAATATCAACAGAAGTTTACCAACAACTTTTATCACAGAAAAGATAAAGAGATACACTGACCCATCCTGCATTGGTATGAACAGGGCCATGGCCAGATGAAGCCCGAAACTCATTAAAAAACTGTGGAACGGATATACCAAGGAAAAGGGAAAGCCCAGTGATGAACAGGTTTCTCATAGAATTCATGTTTGTAAATTGAAGGAATGATAGCCCAACTGATGCTGCAGACAACCCGTCATTGAATTATATAAACACATGCCGACAGAGCAACAAGAGATAACTCATGAAAGTGAATAACATACCCACAAGCCCAAACAGCACACAGTATAAAGCAGCAAATATGGGAAAGGGTATAGATGCAAAAAGAGCTCCGAATTTTCCTGAAATCAGAAAAATATAGAATGAAAGGAGAGAGATCATATAACAAGCAAGATTGAGAAAAAGAATATTCTTATTTCAAGGTTTAGTGAAAACCTAAGATCGAGAAGAAAATCATAAAACCAGCAGATATCTGAACAACTCTGCGGCTGCCAACTCGAGTTAGTCCAAGAAGCCCCACGTTCTCCCTGAAATTTATGGTGACGTCCCTGTCATTATAATTCTTAACTAACACAATGAAGGCAAAACATCCATCCAGCCAGTCATTGCAGATCATTTAGGACATGATATGCATGCTCTTACTTACACGGACACAGTGGAGCCTGTCCCTGTTCCAAATAGGCCATCAAGAAGTATGCCAATTCCCTGTATGAGGTGCACCAAAACAGTACTTGTCAGCAGCTAGAATGAAGAACAAAGAACTCTGACAATAGAAACCACTGGCAGGAACGTTAGAAAGAAAAGAGGCAACCACACGGACCATACTTAGGCTCTACTTCGGCGTTGTTGACTAAGACAAGTCTGTCTGGGCAGGCCATGAGAAGCTGGAAACCTATACAACCATTCTTTCTACTAAAATCTTGCCATGGTTTACATAGGTCAGACATAGTTCTATGCCACAGCAAGAAAAAAGACAGTTTACCTTTTTTCCCATCTCGCTATGCTCTTCTTGAATATCAATGTCATGCTTCCATTGTTCGGAGTATCCCCGATATTATTGAAATATCTCCAATATTATTTGTTCTCCAGCTTGGTGATACCGATAACAATGGCAGCGATACCGATAACACAATTAGTCCCAGAAATTTCAAGTATCACCAATGTATCGCTAAGTATCACCAATGTATCAATATCGCAAATGCATTGCCAATATTTTTTACTGTGTAAATTCCAAGTGTCACTTGTATCGCCAATGTATCGATATCGCAATATTTTCAACTGCGTAAATTCCAGGTATCACTTGTATCACCAGTGTATCAGCGTTATTTCGATAATATCGCCAATGTATTGATATCGCCAAAAATCTGTTTCCTAAAAAAAAAAAATACCATTTCAAATTTTTTTTATGGGCGTATGGGTTATATGCAATGTTCGAATTGTCAACGATAATATCGATCGATATTATCGTTGTCGCAACATGGGTGATATCAAGACCACGATCATCCATTTCCTTTCCAGTTGTTGACAGTTCCTCGGTGGAATATCGTGTATTATTAATATTTTGAAATATTGATGGATGTTTGGACGGAAGGTTGGATGGTTGGATCGATAAATGGGATAGTTGGATGGATAGATGGGATGGATGGGATGGTTGGACTGGTTTCTTACAATAGCAGATACTTTTAGGCCCCTATTAAATGGAAACTTATTATGCATGCACTCTTTGCAATTTTTTAATTCCTAAATATGCAAATATATGTATTTTAGCATCTCCTGAAGTTTCACTGAAAATTTTTCCGAAACTGAAAAATTCCACCGTGCTCCCATGTTTCCCCACATTTCCGGTCATCGGCGAAATCAATATTATTTCCGTATTCCCCAGCCAGTAAAACTTGTAGCATACCGATACTTCAAACACTGCACACCTCTACATGTATGCAGTAATGTTCCCAACATTTGTAAGATATAATGCATCTATGAAGATGTACCATTGTACTGACTACTGAGTATTTCAGGGTCCATGTCTGACTCCCCAAGTTGGTTTCCAAGTTGAACAGTTTGTCAGTGAATGAAAATAAATAGAAGTAATTATAATGAATTTGTTTCAAGAGGTCTTACAAGGAGCAAGTAACTAAAATAATGGTCACCCAATTCAGTTTCCTTTCTCGTTCTTGAATTCTCAGCGCCGCCCCCCCCCCCCCCCCCCAAGATGCCATCCTTCATTTCATAAACCATACAGGAAAAGACAGCCGTATGAGGTCTTTGTCGGGTGAAACTTTTTCACCAACCAGAAAGAACGCCAATAACCCAGATGGTTTGTACAGTTGTTGCCAATCTGATGAATGAAGGGGATTCGTTTTCTGGGCATGCAATAAGCAGGTCCCACCTTATGAATGGTACAGATCACACTGACAATACCTATGTTGGCATGTATGCAGCAATCCCTGCAACAACGCTGGGGAAATGGGCAAAATCCCACTTTTTCAGGCATGTTGTTTTAACATCAGCCAAAAGAATCATTGCACTGAAGGAAGTTAGATAGCGCTTTTATATGGACTGGATAAAAATGGTTCGAGGCTGGAATACAAAGAGGACCATTATTTTATTATCTTCTTGATGTAACTGAATGATTACTGCAGCTTAATAACTCAGTTGGAATACCAGAGGAAGCTCCAAACAGCTAATGGCTTCCAAATAATATATTAGAAAGTGCTGAATGTTTGTTCCACCAGCTCACCTGCCATCCAATGCCTCGGCTCAAAACATATGCAGGTGGAGGAGTGGCTATTGCTAGCCGAGACGCTGCCTTGTATGCACCAGTTGACTGCAGTTGCAAAAGGAGGAGTAAGAGGCCTTCTTAGTGACATCAAAATGATATCATCCAACACATACCTCTATCAGAGACACTAAGACTGCAGCCATCATCGCAAATGTATGGCCAGCATCAAATGTTGGCGCACCCCATTGCAAAGGATATGGAAACTTGAACCTGAAAATAACCATCGCATACTTTGAGAGATGCCACATTTTTGCCAATATCGATCAAGGAGGAAGGGTAGATGTGCTCATGTTACTTACCAAGGGGCAGAGGATATGAGATATGCTCGATCAGTGCGACAATTGCCCTGAGTGATTGGACGACTGTTCCTGTAGGCCCCCCCAGCAGTTAAAACATGGGAATATGCCCAAATGATAGTGACGCAGATGAGTACAGGGAAGCGTTCGAAGATGGGAATATCCCTCACCAACCTAACTTGCTTCAGAAACTGCAGTTCAAGAAAGTCCATTTTACCGTTAGTACATGAAGAAATGAAGCAATTCAACTGAACAGCTCTCAATATAAAGTGGCATACTTGCGAGAACCCGATGACCATCAAAAGCGTCGGTATGCCGATTTCCACACAGTTCCCCAACTAAAGAACAAAGAATTACAATATAGTTCTGTGGTTTTAAAAAATGTTCAAACATGTCATGCACTTAAAAAGCTAGTTGCAAATAACTGAAGTACCATAGGGAAGCCTCGCTCAAATAATCCCAAACCAACTAATCCAATCACAGGTGCAATGCCAAGAGGACTGAAAAACCTGTGAAGAGAACCACAACGAAGTAGGATTACTATTCAGAACACGAACAATTAACCTCAATAAATGATGTGCCGCTACTCATGGCTCAGCGGTAGACTCACAAGAGTTTCAACGCTGAAGTCATGGGTTCGAGCACCCATTATGATGTGTGTGGGTGTGTGTAAAAATAAAAATATATAAGGAAGAAAAAAAACCCTCAGTAAAGGATGTGCTGCTATGCAGTACCGTGAAAAAATTCCCCAAACCTGGCTGTAACCCAGGATGATCTGTAAGCTTGATGCTACAATCAGTGCTCCTTGAATTGCTCTCATGGTTTGTATAAATCTCTGCATGTCAGAAATATTTGGATTAATTTCGCTATGCCGTCAACTAAAGGATACAAGAATACCTGCTAATTACAATGCCAAAAGGAAGAAATAGACAAGCAGCTACAAGTATCTGATTTGGGAGCAATATTAAGGAGTGACGAATGAATGTAGTTTTCATGAGAACTTACTTCATGAGGTTCAGGAATTTTCTGCAATGATGAGTCGTTTATAATGTAAATGATTGGTATAACATAAGCAAAAGAACCACCCACTACTGTTGGCAGTCGTGTACCAAACAATGCTTGCAGAAGTGTATTTATACCAGATACAAATAACAGAGTTTGTATGACGCGTATCTTGTCACCCTGTGATTCATCATAAAAAAATTTCAAAAAAAAAAATCTAAACAAGTCAAGAATAAAAAGAGTTGAAAAGAACAAAATTAGTGAGGATATATGATATCTGAACTAAGATCTGAACTTACATTGGTTCCTCCCATTAATGGAACAAGCATTGATGGAATCATTACACTAGTTCCCAGCATCAAGATGTAGTTTTGAAATGCCAATAAGATAGTTTCAGCTGAAGGAGAAAGCTCGAGCATAAATAAATATAATGATAAAAAGAACTAGCTTATCAAGAATGCTCTCAAGCCTCAATAGTCCCGTAAGAGATTGATATGTTTTGGCTATTACAATATATGCATGCAATTAGATATGTCTAAGCATTTTCGCCTTCTATACATAACAAACCTTAAAAGACAAAAAAAAATTGATATATTCTGGATTATGTGTATATGCATATGTGCACATGCTGCATATGGATAATACTTATCATGTACACATGCATGAATACAAACATATCTTTTGAGAGCTCACTCTAGATGTCAAGCGACATTAGGGCAGATGCCACTTCAGATAAAATTACATCATTCGTAAGGTAATGGTTATCAAAAGATGTATTTTTCTTGCTTATGAAGAAATTAACCAACTTTTACTTTCTCACAATGCAATGGCCCTCTTTCTTTCTACAACATAAATTTATTAGTAACTAAAAACAATAACAGTACATGAAGGTGATGGATAAGAAAGGCTAATGCATAAACAAGATCAACTGACCATTATTGAGGATGTTGGTTATTTCATTGGTTATCTAGGAGAGACTAAAATTGTTTACAAATGATGATGCTAGGATCCAATCTCATCAATGATAAAGGATAATTTCCAAAGATTCTTCTTCCAGACAAATGCCTAGAAAAATCATTCTTCAATCCACCTGCACTAACAACAGCCCAAAGAAGGATTTGGAGACAAATTCAGCCTGGTTAAGATTCCCCAACTTTCCGCTTCATTTGGTTTTACCCAAGCCAGATTGACCCAAAAACGCCAAATGCACTTCTTTATTGTTCCTAAATACTCTACCAACCTTAGAGTTTCACAAGCCTAATGAGCTACTGTCCAAATTGGGCTTCCACGCACCTGAATCCAAGCGCCCACTTAATGGACTTTCTGTATGGACTGCTAGCCATCTAAATTGCTGATCTTCATTCTCTTTCAAAATCTGAAATCGTCATGCCATCAACATTTTTTTGGATGCAAGGCACCAATTCACTCAATGTAAGCTGGACATTTTGCCACCATACAATAATGGCTAGAGGCAGGAGCAAAATCATCAACATGCTTACAATGGATGAAATTGATCTACGTACTTGAAAAGAATGGAGGAGAGATTATTAAAGAAAATCCATAAAGTCGATCTGAAGCAATGTTTTATAGCCCCGGCCGAACCTGTTTGGACCAGGACTAGCCACAAATATAGGAGAGATGACATGGCCCATTAATTTTTGTCCACTTGGACTACATTGTGAATTGATTGATTTTCTTTTTAACTGTTCTGATAAATACATAAACTATAGATGTATCGGTCAGGGATCAAACCACTGACCCTACCTAGGAAGCAAAGCTCCTATCCACTTTACCACATGCAAATTCTTGCATATGTTGTATTATTACATTAGGCGATATTTGTACATAGAAATCATGAGCAGACAGTTTGACCTAGTAGTAGCGCTGGTTTGGACCTGAATCACCGAAAAAAGGGGAAGGAGTTTGGTCCAGGCTTCAAAACATTCATTGGGAGGAAACCCTTGTTCCTTGAAGGGCATCATCTCTTACCTGAACAAAAGCTAGGGTAAGGAGCTTGAGTAAAGGGTGGCAATGGGCAAAGTAGCTGCCCAAACCACCCAAAAGATCTGACCCAGGATCTTTCAAGCTTGTGCCTGATAATAAGTCTCACAGGTTAGGTCTGAGCTTGGCTTCTTACGTCGACAAGATAACCAGGTCAGGATCTGGCCCTCCTTCACAGCCCTCCCTCCCTCTAAATCTTAATCTCAGGCTTAATTAGTAATCAAGACAAGCCCAGAGCATAGTATGCAAAACCGGACTCACACTCAGACTCAGCCCGTCGATGGGTTGGCTCTACTCAGGACTCAGTGGGTTGACCAGGTAGGTCAAAAAATTATTATTATTATTTTAATTCTATGTTTATCACAACAATATGTAAACAGTAATAGTAAATAAAATATACCTAAAATTAAGTAAAAGTGAGTGATATGAATGACCTTTATATTACTAGGATTTTTGAAATATAGGCCATCCATAACTAGGCCCACTAGATGGACCATCCAGATTGACATTTCACCTTACCATGCATACTAGAGATAGATGGTGTTACCATACTAAGGTGTTTACCAGCTCTACCATGTCATCTCCATTGATGAGATCATGGTATGCCAAAACGGTTACGTAACGGCCATAACAACTATTACAATAAAAATAAAAAAATAAAAAAAAGGCATGTAATGGTTCGAACGAGGCCAAAACAGTTCTTTTTTTCTTTGTTTTTCAGGCCATAACGGCTGTTATGGGCCTGTTCATAACGATAACGGTGGTGGCCATTGCAGCTGCCATTGCCATTATGGAGTACCTTGGAGGAGATGGATATAAACTCCGATGTTAGTTTTGTTGACGATACGCTTCTATTATGTGATGCAGACGACCTGCAGATATCCTTTCTCAGCATGACTATTTGTTGGTTTTAGGTGGTTTCTGATTTTAATATTAACATGGCAAAGTCCGAGGTGTTTGACATTAATATTTCTAATGAGGACTGTAATTCCATTGCTGATTCCTTTGGTTGTAAGGTTGGGACTCTCCCCACTCTGTACTTGGGTCTTCCTTTATGCTTTGGTAAGCCTCCCATCTCTAACATGGCAAAATCCGAGGTGTTTGGCATTAATATTTCCAATGAGGACTGTAATTCCATTGTTGATTCCTTCGGTTGTAAGGTTGGGACTCTCACCACTTTGTACTTGGGTCTTCCTTTATGCTTTGGTAAGCCTCCCATCTCTTTGTGGGACACCATGTGATGTAGAACAGGTCGCTGATTATTTCATCTTCTATTAAGAAGACCACCCGATCGTGAAGCTTATCCAGGAGGGTTCCAAACTCAATGGTGGCAACTAAACACGAGGGTTGCGCTCGTTGCGGGACTTAACCCAACACCTTACGGCACGAGCTGACGACAGCCATGCACCACCTGTGTCCGCGTTCCCGAAGGCACCCCTCTCTTTTTTTCAAGAGGATTCACGGCATGTCAAGCCCTGGTAAGGTTCTTCGCTTTGCATCGAATTAAACCACATGCTCCACCGCTTGTGCGGGCCCCCGTCAATTCCTTTGAGTTTCATTCTTCATGGCCCAGATGGACCAAAAGAAGACCGGTCGGGGTCGAAAGTGATCCGGACCGTCGGGACCGTAAACCGGTCGTATCTCGCAATCCGGAATGAGTTTCTGGACATATAATATATCATTTTGAGTTAGCTCGAGCTACTTCAGCCACCCAACCCGCTACGCCGGGTTGCCCATGCTGGAATCGCGAGATTCGACCATATCGACGGTCATTAGGCTAGTTTATTTTCAGTTTTACTATTTATAGTAAGTTTTAATTTGATCATAACTTTAGATCTGTAGGGATTTAAAGTTAGTGCCCAACATGAAAAGGGCTTAGAATATTTAGTAGAACAACATGGTTGGGCCCGTTTGATAACTTTCTATTTTTGGCCGAAAACCAAGAGTTCTAGTAGGATTGAACGACTTCTATAAATAATAAGTTTACTATTTATAGTAAGTTGCATTTTCTAGGAGCTTGAGTTTGAGTTAAGAGTCTAGTACTTTACCTAGGGTTTAGTTTCCTATTTATATGCATTGTAATTCCGTTTCTATTCATTCAATCTATCAAAAAATAATTATTCGGAATAAATTTTCTCTTTTTATCATTTTATTTCTTCTCGTGAATTCGAGAAACAATCGGTTAGGTAGACGATAATCGACCTACCACGTCCTCCCTACATCATTGGTATCAAAGAGAGGTTTCTTCCTCAGGACAATAACCTCTAATGAAGGGTTGGATTTTCATCCTAAGGACAATGCTCCAAGGGACTATCTAACGACGACAACTTTCGAAGCAGCGCAACGGGAGAACCGGTTGATTCTGTAAGGTATACAAGCAACCCTCGACCAGATTGCGACATCGCTAGCTCCGCCCCGAGCCTAAGGCGACCAACAACCACCAATGCTCGCTATACGAGACAATCCTGTATTACGTAGAACACCCCAGTGGATAATCGTAGGGCTACACTAGACGAATCGGAACCAAGTGATGACGAGGTCAAAGACATTTTGGTACGACGACCTGCTCTAGGGAATGAGCGTGTGGAACGAGCAGAACGAGATTATCGGGGCAAAGCTGATCTTCCCAGCTTTAATGGCCTACTTCGAATAGAGGAGTTCCTCGACTAACTGGCAGAGGTCGAACGATACTTCGACTATATGGAAGTGCCGAACAACAAGAAGGTAAAACTAATTGAATATAAATTAAAATCCGGTGCTTCAGCATAGTGGGAAAACCTATAGGTTTCCCGCGCCCGTCAGAATAAGGCATCCATCCGAACATAGCCTTCTTAGGGCTCGATTCCTCCCTAGCGACTAAGAACAAATTTTGTTCCAACAATATCAAAATTGTCGTCAGGGAAATCGAACCGTAGCCGAATATCTCGAAGAATTCCAGCGATTGGCTACACGGAATAATTTATCAAAATCAGAGGCACAACAAGTATAACGGCTCATTGGTGGGTTGCGATTTGCAATCCAGGATCAGGTCCAGATGCATCCAGTCTGGACGTTGAGTAAGGCCAACCAATTGGCCACCTGGGCAAAAACACAATTGTCGCGACCCCCTGCTCGACCCTATCTGGCAACACGGAACTCCATCATTGGGCCCATTTAGGACACAACGTTGGTCAAAGGCAAGGAACTTATAGGAGGGCGTCCTCAACCTCCTACGGTCACGAACCAGGACTGGGGAAGCGGTCCCTCAAGGCCTCAACGTGCAACTCTCACTACAGCGGGTCCTAGCAGGATCCCCAACCCATATGGTCGGCCAAAGCCAGACCATTGTCTTCGTTGTGGCCTACCAGGACACTAGTCGAACGCTTGCCCTCAACGCCCTGCAGCCCACTTAACTACGAATGAAGGTAGCGCGGAAAGTGAAGTAGCGGAAGACAACCCTGAATTGGAACAGACCTAAGAGGGGGACACAGAAGATGTAGATTGACTGACTAAAGATCATGGGGAATCGCTAGTAGTGAGACGACTACTTTACGCTCTCAGGAAGGAAGTGCACCCATAACGACATAATATCTTCCACACAAAGTGCACTGTGCAGGGCAAAATTTGTGATGTGATCATAGACAATGGGAATAGCGAAAATATTGTCTCGAAAATTATGGTGGATAAGTTACATCTGCCTATGACGAAGCACCTTACCCCTTACTCGATCGGTTGGATCAAGAAGGTGAACGAGACAAAAGTAACTCATCAATACATTATCTCGTTTTCCATTGGTAAAAGCTATAAGGACGAGGTCCTCTGTAATGTGGTTGACATGGAAGCCTGCCACATGTTACTCGGGCGGCCATGGCAATCGGACAAGATGTGACACACGATGGACGGGAAAACATATACATGTTCACCAAGGATGATCGAAAAGTTGTTTTGGCCCCTATGACCCTAGATAAACACCCCGAAGCTTCTAAAGTGGAGAGGAACTCTCTCCTTACCATTCACGAGTTTGTTAAAGAATCAAAGGAAACGGGCGAAATATATGTCGTTGTGGTAAAAGGCGAGGAGTTAGGATACTCTAATATTTCTCAACGCCTTAAACCGTTGCTAGACGAATTTCGAAGTATTTGGCCTGGAGATTTACCTGATGAGTTGCCTCCCATGCGAGACATACAACATCAAATCGACCTTATCCCAGGGTCCAGTTTGCCCAACCGACCGCACTAACGGATGAGTCCGAAAGAGTGTGAAATTCTACAGGGACAAGTGGAGGAACTGATCCGTAAGGGTCTCATTAAAGAGAGCATGAGCCCGTGTGCCGTTCTGACGCTCCTTACCCCAAAGAAAGACGGAACTTGGCGCATGTATATCAATAGCCGTGCGATCAATAAAATAATAGTTAAATATCGATTTCCAATACCGCGGTTGGATGACATACTTGATATGCTCGAGGGCTCCAAAGTGTTCTCCAAACTGGACTTACGGAGTGGATACTATCAAATCCATATTAGGCCAGGTGATGAGTGGAAAACAGCCTTCAAGACCAAGGAAGGGCTATATGAGTGGCTGGTTATGCCCTTCGGTCTAACTAACGCACCAAGCACCTTCATGCGTTTGATGAACCAAGTGTTGAAGCCGTTCATTGGCCGTTTTGTTGTCGTGTACTTTGATGACATTCTAATATACAGTCAAGATAAAACGGAGCACATGACCCACCTCAGAAAAGTGCTACAAGTGTTGGCCAACAACAAACTATACTTAAATCTGAAAAAGTGTAGCTTCTTAACTGATCGATTATTGTTTCTGGGGTTCATTGTGTCGTCCACGGGTATCCGAGTGGACAAAAAGAAAGTTCGAGCAATTCGCGATTAGCCGACTCCGACGAACATTCATGAGGTACGGAGTTTCCATGGGTTGGCAACCTTCTATCATCGATTTGTGCGGAACTTCAGCAGTATCATCGCACCGATTACCAACTGTATGAAGAAGGGTCTGTTCCAATGGACCGGAAGGGCAGAGAAGAGTTTTGCAGAAATCAAACATCGGTTGTCCACTATACCGGTCTTGGTACCAGTGTTTTAAATAGCTACGCTATGTAGCGTGTAGCTTATGCTACATAGCATAGCTTAGCCTAAACGCTACGTAGCTCATGAAAATAGCTTGAGTTGCGCGTAGCCTACGCTACATGATTAATTTGGATACGCTACAGGCTTCATAGACTACGCTACACGCTACATAGCTCACATTACAAGTCATTTTTCACGATAACATTAAAATCAATCATTAAAAATGATTTGTTGCATAATTCTATTTCAATGAAAATTCGTTAGTCTTTTCGACGCTTATGGTAAAATAATATAAGAAATAGTTTTAAATCGGTTTTGTTGCTCTTTGTTCACTTTTATACTTAATCATTACCCTTGCTATTACTTTAGGTTGCATTTGTTGCACCAAATATCATGAAATTTTGTTAAATTTTATTATTAATCATCTAATTTGGTAGCAACCAAGTGCAACCTTGATTAAAAATCTAAGTGTTGTGTAGCTTACGCTACACGCTATGTAACTTACGCCTCACGCTTCAGAGAGGTGAAGGCTACGCTACACGCTATTCGCTATTTAAAACACTACTTGGTACTCCCCAATTTCGATAAGTTGTTTGAGGTAGAATGTGACGCATCTATTGTCGGCATTGGGGGAGTCTTTTCTCAAGAGGGCCAGTTGCCTTCTACAATGAGAAACTCAGCGACGCACGACAGAAGTGGTCGACTTATAAGCTTGAATTATATGCAGTGGTTCAGGCACTGCACCATTGGCACCACTATCTTATTCAGAAGGAATTTATATTGTACACTAATCATCAGGCCTTAACATTTGTCAATACTCAGACTAATGTGAATCGTATGCACTGTTAGATGGATTTCGTTTTTACAGGAATTTACGTTCGTTTTGAAACACAAATCAGGGCAGCAGAACAAGGATAGCAGATGCACTTAGCCGACTGTGCATCCTTTCTTATCACCTTGAGTAGTGAGGTGGTCGGATTCGACTGTCTCAAGGAACTTTGTGCCGATTACGAGGATTTTGCAGATGCATAGAAAAAGTACCAAGGGGGTCACCCGAGTGACATTCTAATTCAAGATGATTTTATCTACAAAGGAAATCGACTTTGCATTCCACAGAGTTCGTTACGGGACAATTATTATTGAGCTACATGGCGGTGGCCTTGGCGGTCATCGAGGACAAGATAAGACTAAAGCGATGGTGGAAGAGCGATATTACTGGCCGCAACTTGCCGTGATGTTGGCAGAGCGATACAACGATGTCATATTTGTCAGACCGCTGAGGGGCAATCTCAAAATACAGGTCTTTACACGCCATTATCCGTGCCAGATGCCCCTTGGGAGGATTTATCTATGGATTTTGTATTGGGGCTCCTACGAACTACAATGCGGCATGGACTCAGTGTTCGTGGTGGTAGACCGATTCTCCAAGATGGTACACTTCATTCCATGTAAGAAGACCTTTAATGCGGTACCTTTTCTTCAGAGAGGTTGTGCGACTACATGGGATTCCTAAGACAATCACTTCAGACCGGGACATGAAGTTCGTTAGCCATTTTTGGCTAGCCTTGTGGAATCAGTTCGGTACGCAACTTCAGTTTAGCAGTGCTTACCATCCGCAGACAGATGGACAGACTAAGGTCATAAACCGCACATTGGGGAATTTCATCCGTTGTCCTTTCAGGTGATAAGCCGAAGCAGTGGGACATGGCCCTGGCTCAAGCAGAGTTTGCGTTCAACAACATGGTAAACCAATCGACAGGAAAATCCTCGTTCCAGATTGTTTATGGGTGCGTGCCTCGTCACACACTCGATTTGGTTCCCCTGCCCAAGCTTCCGGGCATGAGCGTTGCAGCTGAACATATGACGGACCGAATCATGGACATACATAAAGACGTATGCAACAAATTACAGACTTCGAATGAGAAATACAAGGAAGCAACCTGACAAGCATCGGCGTGCCAAAGTGTTCGAAATAGGTGATCAAGTGATGGTCCATCTACGTAAAGAGCGATTTCCCACCGGGACCTACAACAAGTTAAAACACAAGAAGATTGGACCAATACCGATTATTCGCAAGATCAATGACAATGCCTACGTTGTTGATCTTCCGGATGACATGGAGATTTCAAGGACTTTCAACGTGGCTACGAATATCATGAACCAAAGCTGGAAGAGAACTCGGGGTCAAGTTCTTTCAAAGTGGAACAGACTGATGTAGAACGGGTCGCTAATTATTTCATGGCCCAGATGGACCGAAAGAAGACCGGTCAGGGTCGAAAGTGATCCGGACCGTCAGGACCGTAAACCAGTTGTATCTCGTAATCCGAAATGAGTTTCTAGACATATAATATATCATTTTGGGGTAGCTCGAACTACTTTAGCCACTCAACCCGCTACGCCGGGTTGCCCATGCCGGAATCGCAAAATTCGACCATATCGACGGTCATTAGGCTAGTTTATTTTCAGTTTTACTATTTATAATAAGTTTTAATTCGATCATAACTTTGGATCTATAGGGTTTTAGAGTTAGTGCCCAACATGAAAAAGGCTTAGAATATTTAGTAGAACAACATGGTTGAGCCCGTTTGATAACTTTCTATCTTTGGACCGAAAACCAAGAGTTCTAGTAAGATTGAACGACTTCTATAAATAATAAGTTTACTATTTATAGTAAGTTGCGTTTTCTAAAAGTTTGAGTTTGAGTTGGAGTCTGGTACTTTACCTAGGGTTTAGTTTCCTATTTATATGCATTGTAATTCCGTTTCTATTCATTCAATCTATCAAAAAACAATTATTCGGAATTAATTTCCTCTTTTTATCATTTTATTTCTTCTCGTGAATTCGAGAAACAATCGGTTAGGGAGACGATGATCGACCTACCACGTCCTCCCTGCGTCACCATGTTAGAAAGAATGGAAAGAAAACTTTCTTGGAAGCTCAATTCCCTTTCTCTGAGAGGAAGACTTATTCTGATAAAGCTTCCTTATCGAGTATGCCTACCTATTTCTTGTCCTTGTTCCTCCATCCGAAATCGGTTATTCTAAAACTTGATAAAAAGCAGAGGAACTTTCTATGACAAGAAAATTCAGCTTCTTTGAAATTCCCTTTGCTGTAGTGGAAGGAGGTTCGTGCTCCCTGCAATGAAGGAGTAGAAATTAAAGACCTTCAGCTGATGAACATAGTTGATGAACAAAGCTCTTTTGGGAAAATGGATTTAGCACTTTGGGATAGAACGAGAAACCCTTTGGAAAAGAGTTGTTGCAACCAAATATAGAACATCCATCTCGGGATGGTGGACTAATGATTCAGCCTCTTATCAAAGTTCTTTTTTGTGGAGGGGGATTGCTAAGTTATCTCCCCTCGTGCGCGAGAGAGTTTCTTTCTCCCTAGGCAGTGACTCAAATATCAGATTCTAGCTCGATGTTTAGGCAGGGTCATCTACACTGGCCGAAGATTATCCTTTCCTTTTTGCTTTAGCAATTGATCGTGACATTGCTGTGTCTGACCGTTTTTTTTCAAATAAACTCGAAAGGAATTTGGATTCCTCCCCTTAAGGAGAAATCTTTCAGAGGATGAATTTCAAGACTTATTACTCCTCTCTCGTTTACAGGAAGTCAAGCTAAATTCAGAGTTGGAAGATTCTTTACTATGGAGATCGTCTGCCTCCGGAGGATTCTCCGTCAAATCCTTCTACAGCCAATTGAATTTGGGAACAAACCCTTTTCTCCTGCTGTCACACTGGGGCTCAATGGTCTTACGGCCTCCCTCCAAAGGTGACGGCTTTCGATTGGTTCGCGACTAGGAACCGGATTCTCACAATTGATAATCTGACGAAAATACGCTTCATCCTGCCAAATGCATGTCTTCTTTGTCTCCAGCACGAGGAATCAGTTGATCACATCTTCATCCATTGCAAGTTTTCGGAGAATCGCTTGTGGAGTGTGCTTCGTTTAGCAAGAGTCTCTTGGTCCATGCTGAAGTCTCTTGATGAATTGTTTTGTTGTTGGCACACGAACTGGGGGGGGGGGGGGGGAGAGAGAATGGCGCATTATTTTTTTTGCAATTCTGTGGGCTGTTTGGGCGAAAAGAAACAATCGTTGCTTTAGGAATCAGGCTTCCTCTGCCACTGCAATTTTCTCCAGGATTTTAGTGTTGTTCAGAGATTGGGCTCCTTGATTTTTGGGAGCTGAGTAGAGTTTGGGGTTTTCCTTTCTAGCTTTTTAGCTTGTTTTGTTTTCTTTTTTGGGGCTCTGTCTTTCTGTCAGCGTATTTTCAGTCTTTTGTTGATCTTGTTGTGTTGTTTTGGCCCTTTCAATAAAATCTCCTCAACTCTCAAAAAAAATTTATAGTGGCTCTTCAAACATACACATAGGCATAGTTGTCAAAAATCTAGACCATCCAAATTGTTAAGCCAACTGTGGATGAAGCATGACCAAATAATTGCTGAGAAGTAAATACTAACCATCTTATTTTCCCTTCAAATTCGCACCACTCAGTATTTTCCTTTTAACCCATCCATTTGATAGCCATTAATCAGATGGTAAGCATTTTTACTTTTATTTTTTAAAGGTAACACCACCAAGGATTGAACCCTGGATCACTCACATGGGACTCACCATTTGGATGGTCTAAATAGCTGTGCATCATTGTGATGTGTGGAGGGAGATGAGTTAGCACCATTTTTAGATGGTGCAAAACTAACATAGGAGAATAGCCGAAAGAGAAGTACTTTGATACACTAGCATAGTCTGATGAATGATACATTGGCAGTTAGAACTTACTGAGAAATCACGTATGTGCCATTAAATTAATTCAAAATAAACTGTCAAAACAGTGGATACTAGTTTAGATGTAATGAAAAATCACTCTCATATTTCTGATCCAAATATTAGATTTATGGACATTTATTGGATGGCTAAAAATGAATAAAAAAAAAAAATTGAAAGATGATGAATTTATTAAGGCCAGCAGCCAACAAAAAGAAAACAAAAACAACAAGAAAAAACATAAATCAAAGGAAATAAAAAACAAACAAACAAAAACAAAAACAAACAAACAAACAAAGAAAACTAAAAGCCTAGAAAAGGAAAAAAACCCAGACCCACAATCAGGGCATCCACTCCCTAATATACATATGAATCCAACTCAGGACCCTGTCAGCAGACCCGCTTTGATACCAAAAGCACCGGCTATTTCTTTCGCTCCAATGGACCAAAGGACAGGGAATAGGACCACCTTTTAGGTGGTTTTACCCAAGCGGCCTCCTCCCTCAGCATGCTACAAGCAGAACAAACCATCAATTGAGCAAGGCATCACCTAGAAAACATCCAACATCAAAGCATACCGGACTAGACAATTCTGAAAAACGAGCAATGGATGAACAGATGGTCCACCAACTCCTCCACTTTCATACACGAGGCAAAATTCGTTAGGGCTATGGATCACTTACGAAGATTATCAATGGTAAGGATTTTATTCCTACAAGTGGGCCAGGCAAAAGTGGGACTAGTGATTGCAGTATCGATAATATTGGCCGATATTATCGATATCGGTAGGCATCGATAAATATCGGCCCAATAATAACATAAAAAATGGCTGATTCCTTCGTATCGCATGATATGTCGTGCGGTATCGATAATATCGCATGATGTATCGATATCGCACAATATATCGTCAAAATATCGTTACTTTTTCAACAGTGGGCTCCAAATATCGTCGATACCTGGACGATATCGTCCAAGTATCGGTCAGAGACGCTGGAACGTTTCTAAACTTGGTTTTTTTTTTTTTTTTTGAGAAAAAACTTAGAGAGGCCTATTTTTTCTCAATTTTCTCCTACTTTACTATATCGATCAGACGAACAAGATTCCCCCATTTTGTAGAAAAAATAATTTTTTTTTCAATTTTCTTCTAGTTTCTCCTTCCTAAAAAAAACCGTTAGACTTTCGAACGCTCCGCCCCGAACCCCAGGCAAGGGCGCGCCGCCCCCTGGACCCTTGGCGAGCTGACTGTGCAACTCGACCCGCGTTCCAACTGTGCATAAGGGTCATAGTTTGTTGAATCCAGGTAACTCTTTTCTAGATTTTATTGAGTCCTCATATAGATCTAGGACATATAGGGTAGCTTGCATTGCGTTGAACTAGGATAGTCAAAACTGCATTTGGAGGATACTTACTCAGTTGCATCATCCATAGGTATATTTCTCAACTCTCTTGCTTGTTTTACCTTGTCAATGCATTGGTTGTGTTTACGTTAATGTCTTGTTACATTTGTATATCTTACGGAATCAATTTAAACGATAGTTGCATCAGTTCAGTCAGATAGCGCATAGCTTAGGATCCTTTTACAAAGGAATTCCATTATGTGGACTTCTTTTTTTTACATATTATGATTTAAATGTGTGTATTGAGGTCCATTTTAACAATCCTTGAAGTTTCATTGAAAAATTCAATCAATTTCTCAATGTTTCCCCATATTTCCCAAAAAGTGCGATACATTCCGCGATACAACTGACATTTCCCACCGATATGCGATATGTATTTTTATCCCAAGGGAGCGAAACGTAACGTGATACCAATACTACGAACACCAGTGGGGACCTTGTAAGACCACACAGGAGCAATGTGACACCTATTGCTCCTATTCTCGACCAAAGATAGCTATATGTAGAAGACTGAACCAATGGTCTTATTTCCAAAAACAAGCGTCCACAAACAAGAGGTTAGAATTGTTCGCCCAATCTGATTTCTAACCTGGAACACAGTGACACTGGTTTCTGCAATTTAGACAATCAAGGTTGAGTTAATATTTGCCACATGTACCATTACAAAGTACCTGCATATCAAGCATCATATGCAACCAGAGTATCAAAAATTCCCCTAGCCCAAGGCTATGCATGAGGACTGGAGTGATAGCACGAGAACATTGAGTAGAGGGTTGTAGCAGAGAAAGGACTGAGAGAGAGAGAGAGAGAGAGAGAGAGAGAGAGAGAGCCGCGGGGGGGGGGGGGGAAGAAAGAGCCGAAGGAGAGTAAATTTTTTGTTCTTCTTTTTTTTTTGGCCAAGCGAACACACACATGGATCCATACCTGTAAATGCAGTTATAGGTGCCATACAACACACTTGTGTGAAATCCAAGCTTTACAACATGTGGGCCACATTGCTTAGATCTTGCCATGACTAACCTTGCATTTGGAGATGAATTTTAACTCGTCCGACTCAACGACTTGGTCAAGTCAACAGACTAACATTTGGAATCAGCCAAGTCATCCCAAATCAATGCAAACCGAGTTCATCCTGACCCAGTAACCCAATTGGACAGAGTGGACTTACCCATCCCAGGTCAACCCGCCAGGTTGGCGAACTATGGCTCAGGCATACCTAGGATTGACACAAGCCTAGCCCATTACCACCCCTTTCTTGAGATCCCTCTAAGGAGGTTGAGAAAGCAATTTGTTTCTTTCTCAACTCTAGAGGTGGCGGCCTCCAAAGTGGATAAGAGGTGGAGAACCAACCATGGGCAATAAACTCTTATATGTGATGGACTACAGGTTGGTCAGCTTGGGTGAGGACTAACATCTATGATTTTGCATCAATCCAATACTAGCACTAGGGAGATGGAGACTTCCAAAATGATGAATTTATGTTTATTTCAATAAATTTATGCCAAAGAAGGCAAGCGGAATCTAGAAAGACAGTACTGTAAAGTAAGACGAGAGATGTAAATAGTGTTACTTGCATAAAAAGAGTGGCAAAAGACGTGCCTGGAAAATTTTAAGGCAAGACTGGTATACATAAAGGTCTTAGTATAAGGATGGGAAAAGACAAACAAATGGGGAAAACTGGAAATATATAAAAATGTTAAGAAGGAAGCAAAAAAATTAAGCACAATTATAAGGCTTATAATGAACTGTACAAAAGGGGAAGTGTTAGGGAGGAGAAAGATTTCCACAAACCAGCAAAAATAAGGAGAGAAGTAGAGATATAAACCACCTAGGATGGATTAAGTGTAAAAGGACGAATTTGATCTAATTTGGATGTGATTCTTCAAAGCTAGTGTGCAGGATGGGGGATTGAAGAGAAAGCAAAGGCCCTGATGGAGGGCCTTAGAATCTTTTTTGAGAAAATCTCCAGCATTGGCACGTCAATGGTTGAAGAGCATTCAAGAAACATAATATCTTAGGCGTTAAAGACAATCCAAAGCCATAGAAGCTATATTTCGTATTTGATGAAACCAATCACCTCGCCTTTAGGCCAAACATTTCATTACCCATCTAGGGAGAGAAGCAAATGACATGGCTGACTTGTTGACCAAAGAGGGTGTTCTTTGAATAATGTATCAGTATAAGGGAATCATTCCTCATTTTCCCCCTTCTTTTGAATAAATTTCCAGTTACTTCTTAGAAGAGGAGAAAGGGCTCTTGGGAAAATATGTCAATATTACTGAAGACAGGCACAAGGGTGTAGTTAGAAGAGTGAGAATGGCTTCTAGCACTGATGGGCTCCCAGTCATGGCGACCCCGGCAAGGCTTCTTTAGGGATGGGTGGATTTTGGGAAGCCCTTGCCTTTATGTAGTTGTTACAGATGACCTAACCACTAGTATTAGGAAGAGGGCGTGTGTGGGTTGCAAATGATGATTGGTTGACGATTCTAGAGAGAGGCGAACACTAAACTGGTGGCTTGGAAGAATTTTCCAAATTTTGGAGGCTTATTAAGAATGCAATTTATTTAAAAATAGTTAAAGAGGCTGGAATTTGATTAGAATCAACTGTTGGGAGATTTCCAAATTGCGAAATGTTTTGTTACACCGACTTTATAATCCAAAAAGATAGAGAGATTGATGATGATTTTTCAATACATGGATGATGAAGAGATGTGCCTAAGGAGCATTTTGTCATCATTGCATGATGATGAAAACTTAAGGGAAACTTTTGTAGGACAGTCTTTCGGCTAGCCATGCTATACAGGCAAAATATTGGAAGAGTGGAAGAGTATCAAAATTTGTCTCCCTCAGTTTGCCATACTGTGTGTTTGTGTACCATATTATTCAGTGTGTCATAGGACTGCCATACAAAGGGATGAGTCTTGTAATTAAGGGCTCGTTTAGATCGTAAGTCGTTTTTTTAAGCTACTTATGCCTCAAGTGGCTTATCTCGGTTTCTATTTATTTAGCAGATAAATATGTTTGGTAAAAAAAAATACTTACCAGCTAAAAATTAGAAAAGTATATTAAGTTTCCAACACCACATGAGTGTTTAAATCTCTTCCATTAATCTTTCTCCTCTCTCTCCTTTTACAGTTTTTTTCTTTTCAAATCTCTTCCATTTTTTACTTATTCACGTAGGGTCCACCTTATGTACGGAATCATGTGCTAACTATAGATAATTTGTAGAAACGAGCTATGATTCTCTAAAACATGTCTCTTACGTAAGGAGGAAGGGGAGTCAGTAGATCATCTTTTTATCCTTTGCCCTTATGTTCGTCATATATGGTCTTCTTTTTTGGTATCTTTTGAGGTAGCTTGGGTGATGCTTCGTTCGGTGATCGACATGTTTTGGGCATGGCAATTCCCTTATGAAGAAAAAGCTAGCGGTGTGGAGGCTTGTCTTGCTAGTGGTCATTTGGAATACCTGGCAGAAACAAATTTGTTGATGCATCCTCAACAAACATAGATCGTGGCCATGGGAACAAATTCCGTGAGACTCCAAGAGGGAGGTAACAAAGTGGGCGTCTAAGATACATCGTGTAAATGCCGAGGATGTGGCATCTATGTCTAGGTTGTAGAGGATTAGATATCATAATTTTGTAATGAGTAGGTTTTCTTTGAGTGTCATTATGTGGTCTTTTGGGGTGTATTTTTTGCTAGTTTAGACCATTGTCTTCCAGCTCATCAATAAGATTATACTCATTAATCTTCAACAAAAAAAAAAAAAATGTAGGTTCCACCTTTAATATACACTGTCCATCATGTGGGGCCGATTTTGGATGTGGTGGCCTTGTCTTCAATGTGAACTGTCCATCATGTGGGGCCTACCTTCACTCCGGACCATCCACCTTGCGAAGTCCACCTTCAACGCGGGCTATCCATCATGCCAAGCCCGCCTGGGATGTGGGTCATCCATCATGTCGGACATTGGATGCGGATCATCCATTATGCGGCACATGCCTTCAATGTGGACGTCCATCATGAGGGGCCCAACTTCGAATTTAGTTGTCCATCATGTGGGGCCTGCCTTAGATGTGGGTCATTCATCATTGTGGGCTGACTTTTGATGTGGACCATCCATTATGTGGGGCCCACCTTCGTCGTCCACTACCCATCATGTGGAGCCCCCCTTTGACGTGGACTGTCCATTATGTGGGCCCCACCTTCAAAGTGGGTCATCCATCAAGTGGGGCCCACCTTCAATGTGGGCCATTCACCATTAGGGGCCAACCTTTTATGTGGACCGTCCATTATGTGGGGCCCACCTTGATGTGAGCCATCCATCATTTGGGGCCCATCATCAATTTAATTGTCCATCACGTGGGACCCACCTTCAATGTCCATTGTTCATCATGCCGAGCCCACGATGATGTGAACTATCCATCATGTGGGCCCCACCTTGGGCCCCCTTCAATGTGCGCCATTCATCATAAGGGGCCAACCTTTGATGTTGACCATCCATTATATGGGAGCCCTCCTTAATGTGGGTCATTTATCATATAGGGCCCACCATCAATGGTAATTGTCCATATGTGGGGGCCCACCTTTAATGTCCACTGCCCATCATGTAAAGCCACCTTTGATGTGGACTGATGATCGTGTGGGTTGCACCTTTGATGTGGGCTGTCCATCATGCGGGGCCACCTTTGGTAAGGACCGTCCATCACGTGCGATGAAAAAGAGAGTGAGAGAGAGAGAGAGTAAAAAAAGTTTTAAAAAATTACTCATGGCTATAAGCAAATTTAAGCTAATAAGCTACTTTTAAGAAGGTGGTTTACCAAACTATAAATATGTAGCTTATTGCTGCTATAGCAATGCACCCTAAGATCAGCCCTAATAGAAGGTAAAATTATGGAGAGTCGATTGAGATGGTTCAATGATGACTAGGGCTGAAGGGCTTGAAAGGAGGACGGAGGAAAGATCCAAATGGAATTGACACGGATGGTGAGAATGTATATGAAGGCTTGCATGCTTAGTGAGGATGGGGCCCTGGGTAGGAATGATTGGAAATATGATTTGTAAAGATTACCTAATACGAAGGGTCAAATATAGAAATTCCTCCCAAGTTAAAACTATTTGACACCTCCTTAGCTTCACAAGGGACGTGATTAAATGAGATGTCCAAAGTAGCACCACATTCAAGACATCATAAATAATAGCCACCAAGGACCCCAACCACTTTCATGAAGTCCACGAAATCGCATTAGAAATTAGAAGAATCACCATTGACAATAGACTATTACCAGTGAACTAACAAGTGAAATTTTTTAAACCTAACATAGAGCTTTTTACCTTGGCTCTATTTGGAAACCAGTGGCAGAGGAGACCACAACAATGACCATCTTATAATTCCACAAGGCACTGCTAACGCCCAATGAAACCCGAATTATCTAAAAATCTTCCACCAAAACAGAAAGGTTTGACTGTCTGAATCAAAGATTTTGACTCATTTTTAACTGCTTATCATTTTAGTACATGATGCTAAACATATATGACAAATTGACAATGAATCAATACTGCAACTATCTTTGAGAAGGAATTTTAGGCTGAAAGAATCCTGCACTCTCCTCTGAGAAACTATCATTTAGGTTTTTGTTTGCGACTACTTGACAATGATAGTTTGAAATGTCACTGACACTTTCTTCTATTTCTTTCACTACTCTCCGCAACCTATTAAACCAAACCCACTATCCGAACAGCTAGAATAGCAGTTCAGATGCCACAGAAAAGAGGTAAAAGATGGGGGGGAAAGAAGTCTAGTCCCTATAGATATACATACATGCATGGGTGTGTAAACTATTATTTTGTTAGTCAGAATGAATAGTTGCTCCATTTGATGTGAAGTATGCATTCTGAGGGCACATCTCTGCACCACTACATTCCTCACACAAGCAGATACACTGCAACTAGTAACAAATCAATAAAAGCAATTGCATTTCCTCAATGTCTAAGAAAAACCCAACTCAAAAAAGAATGAGAAACACTATATAGATACATGTAGAAAGAGAGAGAGAGAGAGAGAGAGAGAGAGAGAGAGAGAGAGAGAGAGATTGTTACCCCATGGAGGGTTGGAATCTATGCAATATTCGAGGTCTTGGAGCTGGTCCATAGGAGGATGGCTTATGTCGGCCATTAAACTAAAGCAGCTTGCTTCCTTGGAGTAGGAAGAAGACAGCAGAGCAGAGCAGAGCAGGGGAGGAGGAGGAGGAGAAGAAACGAGAGGGAAAAGATGGTAAAGCTAAAAAGAATAAAAAGGAACAAAGAAAAGAAGAAATGCAAATGAGAGAGAAATACAAAGAGAATAAGAGAGTAGCACCTCGGTCACGCCCCAATGCCCCTCTTCCTTTTTTGAACTGGACGGTTATTACCACAATGCCCCTCTTTCTCTCTCAAATTACCCAACTGCCACCCCTCTGTACATCTGCACCACCTACAACCCTGCATTTGCATTTAAGAAGAGGACAAAAATACCCCTCTTACAGTCGGCTAAAATAAAATAAGAAAAGTGGGACCCCCACCATTCACCAAACGTCATCAGAGCTATTATGATTTAATGCAGTTTTACCTTCTTTTGCACAAATTCCAGTAGCGTGGAACCTGAAACTATCGATGTGGGTGCGACCCTGACTGACTGCAGGACCCACATAGATGCATGCATTGTATATCCACGCCGTTCATATGTTTTGCCAGCTTATTTTAGGACTTGGTCCTAAAAATAAAGTACATATAAAATTCATGTGGACCACACCACATGAGACAGTGGTCGTTAGATGCCCACCACTAAAAACTTCCTAAAGTCCAACATAATGTTTTTTTATCATCCAACCTGTAGATAAGGTGAAGCAGACCTGGATGAAAGGGAAAAACAAATATCAGCTTGATCCAAAAATATCGTGCCCCACAAAAGGTTTTTAATGGTCAATAACAACTGTTTCTTGTGCTGTGGTTCACCTGAAACTTATGTTTTCTTCATTTTAAAAAAAATATTCCTAAAATATGCTGGCAAAACAGTTGGACGGTTTGGATATACAATGATAAATCCAGGTGAGCCTTACGGTCAGATTCGCAACCAAGTGGCGCTCAAATTCCAGTGGCCGATGAGGACAGGTGGTCCCAAGTGTTCTGTTTTTTTTTTTTTTTTTTTTTAGTGAGAAAATTGTTGTTTGAAAAGGGCAAGGTTATTTTGGTCATTTACGAATAAACTGTGCCGGAAGTGCTGACCGCGCACGTGCGCCTCTCTTTGGCTCCTACTTCCACACCTGCAACATTCTCTGTCGTGGTCGCTCAAATGAAACAACAAATGTTGCTTCTTAAGATACGAATATTTCTCTTTTTCTTTCTTTTTTTTCTTTTCTTTATTTGGATTATTCAATCCTTTCTTTGATTTGGTTTTATTTTTTTACACCCGTCCATATTCCAAGCTGCAGATGGGGACGGTTACAGTTGCCTTTGAAAAAGTGACTGTTTAGAATCTGAATCAATCCAGGGTGGCATTGGGCCTAATAAATTCATAGATTAATTGGTTGATTGGACCTATTTTTGTGCAAATCATCTTAACCATCCATATTAAATACCATTTTTTTTAATGATTCATATTTGTCAGATCAGTGTGATGCTGGTCTTGTGGGCCATGAATTGTGCTTGGAACCTAATGAATAGTCTAAATCAATTGATTGGACAATCTAAGCATCCTAATGCAACCTAGTGAATAGTCTAAATCAATTGATTGGACAATCTAAGCATCCTAATGCAGGCAGGAGCACTATAAGTGCCCTATAAAGCACTGGAGCATCATTAAGGGGGCTTAGATGGAATGTCTGGTTTGGGCATGGCCCAAAGATTAAACCAATCCATGATTCAAGTGGGCCACATGAGTAGAAATATTTGATAAGAGACGGGTGTGCCCTATCAGGTTTTACCAGTAGGTGGGTTAGTGCACACATCTCACTGTTAGTATACACACCTACACTATTAGTCACACTTCAATATTAGTAGTACCACATTGGGAATTGATGACAGGACCTACCGTTGAAACTAGGTTATCTTCACTCGACCTACCACTATCCTAAAGGTGTGGGTGTATAAGTAGGTGTTAGTTATGATGCAATTTTATTTTATTTTATTTTGTTAGTCATGCTATGCACACACCCTATTAGTTGGGGAATGCACATACACTGTTAGTCACACAGTATACTCACCGGTGCAATTAATGTCTTATAGCATCTTCCAGCTGCTCAACTGGGTGAGTCATGAATTTGCATGATTTTTATATTCCATGGTCAAACATGGGAAGGCATGCATGATCGACCGGATGCCATGAACTTATCAGGTTGAGACCCACACCATGATTGTGGTGAAAACCTTTGCACTTGGATCATTTTCCTAGGTGTGTGTGGTGGTGCCCCGTGCTCCAATGGTACTGGGCACATGTAGGGCTCACATGATGCATGTGTGAGATCCAACCCATCCATTAGATATGTCACTGCATATTACCCCCATATCTTGAAAATCAAGCGCACGGTACGAATGGAAAGGAGGGGTTCATTGATCTGAAGGGTCGTGCTGTGGATGGATCATGCACCAAAAGTCTTCTGGATTAAAATAAATAAATATCGTGGCCCTTAAATATGTGGACAAACAAACAGATAGAAAAGAAAGGAAGTATGCCAGTAGAGCACAGGTTCAATCTATGTACCATTCTCTAAAGCAAATTATTCTTCCAGTTATGAAAAGGCATAAATACCCTTAAAAAGTAAGCTTTCATTCAGTTACTTTCCACCAGCTTTATTAAAGTAATCTCCCATTGGACCACGTACTCCAGAAGGAGAGAACAAGTTATAACGGTTGGGATTTTGTCAGTTTAAGTGAGAGGAAACAAACAAAAACCTACATTGATCTCATTGATGTGGGCCCATAACTCTTTATTGGCCTGATATTTCTTTTTGTATGTACAGTTCTCAAGTGATGGACCGAGTGGATTTACCTATTAAAACATGATAGGCCCCACACAACTTGGGTCTTTCACGCACGTAAAATACTTGTGCGATTCATCCCTGGAAGAGGCGTAGGTATGAACATATCCCATCACTAATGGTGCTAGGTGCAAAACAAGAACAGTTAGGTCCGTCGTGAACTGTATTTTTTTGGCTACGACAAAGTTGTGAAAGACAATATTGTAAGTAAATTGTATCAATACTGATGGAGTTTTCCTCCTCAAAATAAGCAGAGGAGAGAGTGTTGCAGGGTGAGGCCGGGCGCCCGGGCCCTTCAGTGGCCGGGCGACCGGAATTCCTTCAGATGGGCAGCAATGCTGCTGGACAGGTTTGGCTTCAGCCGGGCGCCCGACGGTCAAAGTGACCGGGCGCCCGATGACTTGGCCGGGCGCCCGACCAAGTTGGTCCGGGCGGCCGAAATTCGGTCTTTCTCATGTTTTGCACGCTGGACTGTTTTGGGTCTGGCCGGGCGCCCGACGGTCTGGTGACCGGGCGCCCGACCCAGCGCGAACTGCTTAGACGCAGTTTCCTAATCTGGCTCTGTTTCCTCCATTTTTTGTACTTAAGCACTCCAAAATGAGATTAGGGCATCCCATTGTGTGGCTAACACGTCCAAGGTGAGAAAGAGAGAAAAAGATGAAGAGAGAAAGAGAAGAGAGAGAAAGAGGAAGCTTGTAGAAGGGAGAAGTTGCTTGAAGAAGGATTCTTCTGCGCAACGGTCATCTCAGCGCTTCTACGTCCTCGGGATCGGTGAGATCGTTCCTCTTTTACTATTCTCTTGTTGTTTATCCATCCCTGCGTGGGTGAAGAAGTTTGATCCAAGCGGTGTGTGCTTGTGATCGGTTGTAACAGTTCCCTGAGATAGTGGATTGTTGATCTGGACTAGGTCCCGTGGTTTTTACCTCTTTTGAGGGTTTTCCACGTAAAAACTCCTTGTGTTCGTGTGGTTGATGTTTGTTCTTGATTATTGCATTAGCATAGTCCATAATTCTAGTGTATTGGGGGGCGAGATCCGAAGGTTTGTGTGAAATGCACCCAACAAAGTGGTATCAGAGAGTTCAGGTTGTTTGAACGGTGTGGGATCGGTTCTGAATTATGGAAGGTGGCTCATCAAGGATGATCAGCCTCAATGATTCTAACTGGACCATATGGAAGGCTAAGATGGAGGACTTGCTCTATTGCAAGGACTTGTATGCTCCAATTCTAGGCATATCGGCGAAGACGAAGGATATGTCAGATGATGATTGGAAGAAAGTGGACCGGAAGGCGGTGGGGTTCATTAGACAATGGTTGGATGATTCGGTTTTCCACCATGTGTCTACAGAGACCTCAGCCGCTAGCCTATGGCTGAAATTGCAAGGGCTGTATGAGAGGAAGACAGCCGGCAATAAGATATTCCTGATAAGACAACTTGTGAATCTCAAGTTCAAAGATGGTGGTTCTGTGGCTGAACACATGAATGAGGTCAGCAACATTGTGAACCAACTCTCCGCCATGAAGATGGTCCTGGATGATGAACTTCGGGCTTTGCTACTACTTAGCTCATTGCCTGACAGTTGGGAGACATTGGTGGTGTCTCTAAGTAACTCCGCGCTAGACGGAAAGGTACCCATGGATCAGGTAACAAGCTGTCTCTTCAATGAGGAGACAAGGAGGAAGTCCCTAGGGCCTGCTCAACAAGAGGCCCTTGTGACACAAGATAGGGGGAGAGGAAAGAACAGAAAGGGTGGAAAGGCCCGAGATAAATCAAGAGGCAAGTCAGTTGCCAGGAAAGATGTTGAATGCTGGAATTGTGGCAAGAAGGGCCACTACAAGCATGAATGTCACAAGAAGAAGAGTGACAAGAAGGGTAAAGGAAAGGAGAAGGAAGATGAATCAGATTCTACTGCGGTCGCCTCAGATGGTGACGTTGTTGTTATTCTTTCGGCAGATCACGATACTTGTCTCACGGCTTCGAATCAGGACACCGACTGGGTGATAGACTTGGGAGCCTCGTTTCATGCGACTCCACGCAGAGATTTCTTCACAAGCTACAAGTCAGGTGACTATGGGACAGTGAAGATGGAAAATTCTGGTGTTTCGAAGATCGTAGGGGTCGGTGATATTTGTTTGAAGACCGATGTGGGCTGCACATTGGTTCTCAGGGATGTGAGACATATTCCAGACCTTCATCTCAACTTGATGTCGACGGGAAGACTGGATGATGATGGCTATGAAAGCCGGTTTGCTGGTGGGCGCTGGAAGCTCATCAAGGGTTCGTTGATCGCTGCCAGAGGAAAGAAGTGTTGCACTCTTTACAAGGCAAGTGTCAGTGTATGCAAGAGTGGATTGAACGCAGCAGAGGATTCAGCTACTGACGTGTGGCACAGGCGTCTAGGCCACATGAGTGAAAAAGGGCTTCAGCTACTAGCGAAGAAGCAGCTCCTTCCAGACGTGACAGGTATACCTCTCAAAACCTGTATTGACTGTTTATCTGGGAAACAGCATAGAGTTTCTTTTGTTAAAACTGCTTCTCATACTAATAAAGTACATGCATTAGATTTGGTTTATTCTGATGTTTGTGGTCCTATGAGGACAAAAACCTTGGGTGGGGCATTGTATTTTGTCACATTTATAGATGATGCATCTAGGAGGGTTTGGGTGTATGCTTTGAAATCCAAGGACGAGGTCTTTGGTGTGTTTAAACTGTTTCATGCTATGGTCGAGAGGGAGACAGGCAAATCATTGAAGTGCATCCGCACTGATAATGGTGGTGAATACATAGGTGACTTCCACGAGTATTGCAAGTCACTGGGTATACGGCATGAACAGTCAGTTCCCAAGACCCCCCAGCATAATGGTGTGGCTGAGAGAATGAATCGCACCATAGTAGAGAGAATCAGATGCATGTTATCCCATGCAAAGTTGCCCAAGATGTTCTGGGGAGAAGCAATGCACACAGCGGTGTATTTGATAAACAAGTCTCCATCAGCCCCGTTGAATGGAGAAGTACCTGAGAAGGTGTGGACTGGACGTGATCCATCGTACAGTCATCTCAGGGTGTTTGGATGCAGGGCATCCGTTCACGTACCAAAGGACGAGAGGTCCAAGCTCGATATGAAGATCAGGCAGTGTGTGTTCTTAGGGTACGGTGATGAAAAGTTCGGTTACAGGTTGTGGGATCCTACCGAGAAGAAGCTCGTCAGGAGCAGAGATGTGGTTTTCATTGAAGATCAGTGTATAGAAGACATTGAAAAGCCAGAGAAGACCCAACCCAGTTCAGGTGAACTGGAAGACATGGATCCAGTTACTCCTCCCGTGGTGCCTGATGACGGGGGAGTACAGCAAGGTGCAGAGGATGACGGAGTCCCTACAGAAGATGGACAGGGGGAGCAGCCCCAACTTGATCCACCTGTTGAGCCACAGGTGAGGAGGACATCAAGGGACAGACATCCATCCAAGAAGTACTCGCCGCATGAATACATTATGCTCACAGATGGGGGAGAGCCAGAAGACTATTTTGAGGCCCTAGCCGACGAGCATAAGGGGGAGTGGTTGAAAGCTATGCAAGAGGAGATGGAATCCTTGCATAAGAACCACACTTATGATATGGTGAAATTGCCTAAGGGCAAGAAAGCTCTGAGCAACAAGTGGGTGTTCAGAAAGAAGAATGAGCAGAAGAATTCACAGACAAGGTACAAGGCCAGACTTGTGGTGAAAGGGTTTGGTCAGAGGAAAGGAATAGACTTCGAGGAGATATTCTCACCAGTGGTGAAGATGACATCCATTCGGGTGTTGCTTGGGTTGGCGGCTAGCATGGATCTGGAGATAGAGCAGTTAGATGTCAAAACTGCCTTCCTCCATGGTGACCTGGAAGAAGAGATCTACATACGCCAACCAGAAGGGTTCGAAGTCAAGGGCAAAGAGCATATGGTGTGCAGGCTTAGGAAGAGCTTGTATGGGCTGAAGCAAGCTCCTAGGCAATGGTACAAGAAGTTCGACTCGTTCATGTTAAAGCATGGATATGACAGAACGGAGTCGGACCACTGTGTGTTCACTCGCAGGTTCTCAGATGGTGATTTCTTAGTTCTGCTATTATATGTTGATGACATGCTCATCATGGGAAAAGACATCAAGAAGATTGACAGGCTGAAACAGGAGTTGGGCAAGTCGTTTGAGATGAAGGACTTAGGCCCGGCAAAACAGATCCTAGGAATGGAGATAACCCGTGACAGAAGCAGCAGGAAGCTCTGGTTGTCACAAGAGCGGTATATTGAGAAAGTCCTAGAGCGGTTCAACATGAATGCAGCGAAGCCGGTCAGTACTCCATTGGATGGTCACTTCAAATTGAGCGACAAGCAGTGTCCCAAGACGAAGGCGGAAGTGGAAGAGATGCGGAAGATACCCTACGCGTCAGCGGTAGGAAGTTTAATGTATGCTATGGTGTGTACGCGCCCAGACATAGCATATGCGGTTGGTGTTGTCAACCGGTATCTTGCCAATCCTGGCAAGGAACATTGGGCAGCGGTGAAGTGGATACTACGGTATCTGAGGGGCTCATCCAGGTTGAGCCTATGCTACGGTGACGGAAAACCTGTGTTAGAAGGCTACACAGATGCAGATATGGCAGGTGACATAGACTCCAGGAAGTCTACATCGGGGTTCATGTTCACGTTTGCAGGCGGAGCGGTCTCTTGGCAGAGCAAGCTACAGAAGGTCGTAGCATTGTCGACGACAGAGGCCGAGTACATCGCGGTCACAGAAGCATGCAAAGAGATGCTTTAGATGAAGATGTTCCTACAGGAACTCAGCCTGAAGCAGGAGGAGCACGTGGTCTATTGCAATAGCCAAAGTGCTATACACTTGAGCAAGAATCCAAGTCAGCATTCCAAGTCGAAGCACATAGAGATTCGGTATCACTGGATCAGAGATACTTTGGAACAGAAGGTGTTACAGCTTGAGAAGATCCATACGGACGATGACGGGTCAGACATGATGACCAAGGCTTTGCTCAAGGGCAAGTTTGAGGTTTGCAGAAACCTGGCTGGCTTGAAGAAGGTGAATTTCCCCTGAGTCGGAAAGGGGGAGATTTGATGGAGTTTTCCTCCTCAAAATAAGCAGAGGAGAGAGTGTTGCAGGGTGAGGCCGGGCGCCCGGGCCCTTCAGTGGCCGGGCGACCGGAATTCCTTTAGATGGGCAGCAATGCTGCTGGACAGGTTTGGCTTCAGCCGGGCGCCCGACGGTCAAAGTGACCGGGCGCCCGATGACTTGGCCGGGCGCCCGACCAAGTTGGCCCGGGTGCCCGAAATTCGGTCTTTCTCATGTTTTGCACGCTGGACTGTTTTGGGTCTGGCCGGGCGCCCGACGGTCTGGTGACCGGGCGCCCGACCCGGCGCGAACTGCTTAGACGCAGTTTCCTAATCTGGCTTTGTTTCCTCCATTTTTGGTACTTAAGCACTCCAAAACGAGATTAGGGCATCCCATTGTGTGGCTAACACGTCCAAGGTGAGAAAGAGAGAAAAAGAGGAAGAGAGAAAGAGAAGAGAGAGAAAGAGGAAGCTTGTAGAAGGGAGAAGTTGCTTGAAGAAGGATTCTTCTGCGCAACGGTCATCTCAGCGCTTCTACGTCCTCGGGATCGGTGAGATCGTTCATCTTTTACTATTCTCTTGTTGTTTATCCATCCCTGCGTGGGTGAAGAAGTTTGATCCAAGCGGTGTGTGCTTGTGATCGGTTGTAACAGTTCCCTGAGATAGTGGATTGTTGATCTGGACTAGGTCCCGTGGTTTTTACCTCTTTTGAGGGTTTTCCATGTAAAAACTCCTTGTGTTCGTGTGGTTGATGTTTGTTCTTGATTATTGCATTAGCATAGTCCATAATTCTAGTGTATTGGGGGGCGAGATCCGAAGGTTTGTGTGAAACGCACCCAACAAATACGACATCTCCAGGTGATTTGGAACATGTTATTCCCACCTTCCCCTTGTTAAGAGCATCGAAATTAGCTAAGGCAACGATCCAGATTTGCACATCTTCAACATCAAAATTCTTACAATATAGGTCTAAGAAAGCATGAGTACTTCTCTCAAGTATAATTAGGTTGAAATACTTTCCCCAACAATATTAGAAAGTTGAATTTGCAGCCCACTTGGTGTTATTCACCATAAGTTCCAATTACTAACTCTAGAACTGAAAATTCTAGCACTAGTAGGTTTGGATTTCAGGTATCCGCACTGGGACTTATAAGCAGCAAGGGAGCTAGCAAGCTGTTTCAAAGCAGATGCCGGTTAAAGCCTCCATAGCCTCTGTGGTTGCACCATAAAGACAATTTAATATACCACCTAGTATGCTTGAGCTTCAACTATGTCATTGCCTGATTTCTGAGCCAGCCCTTCATCCTCAGATGATTAGATGGCATAAATATACTATGGTGGAGCCCACATATGATTTGGACGATTTTAGTGGCATGCATGCTTATCTCAATAGTTCCTCATGGTGTTGCCCACCCGAGTGCTGGATCAGCCTGTTTTTTAGGCCCAACCTAATCCAGACACAGGGCGGCCCACTTAATGGACGGAATGAATCTCATTTGCATAGATCGATCGACGTCAGCCAAAATCATGCCCCTTGTGACTAACAAAGTGTGGTCGGCTTTTTTTATTTTATTTTTCCATCGAAAACAAATTTATTTATAGGGGAAAGAGTTTATATTTAGGTGGGAGTAAGTTAGAATTTAAATTAAGGAGGGGGTGGATGATCTTGAAATTAAAGGCAAGGGATCATAAAATAAATAGGTTAAATGAATGGAAGTTGACATGAGAGAGCAGAGACAAAGCCTTGACGTGGGCTTCTGGGTGATTATTTCTTATTTTTGATGATGTTGCCTGTCTAAATAGTTTGCTTCTGGGTGATCATTTCTTATTTTTGATGATGTTGCCTGTCTAAATAGTTTGGGTGACCAGATAACTCTCAATCAATCAATGAATAATAGTCATAGATGAAAGGAAGATGTGATAAGTTACACAACTTGTTTGGCCTTGATCCCAAAGATCAGGTTAACTCTACACATGAGTAGGCTACCCAAAAAATTATATCTAAAAACTTTGTAAATTCATGTGGTATGGCCCGATTGTGTTGGATTAATACTGTGATTTTTGGCTAATTCCTTCATCCTGATGAGGTGCATCAGATTAATGGATTGGATGTCAGATAAATCCTTTGGTAGGCCCGATGCAAAACGTATGTATGGTGGTTGTCCCATCCAAACTTTCTCCTCCAATATTTATGATTGCCCATGAAATGCTCTCAGACCACTATTAGTTAACAATACTCTTAGGGAACGTTTTGAATCTTAAGTTATTTAAGCTACTTATACCTCAAGTAACTTACCTAATTTGTACTTGTTAAATCTAAGTGATTAAGGGCCTATTTGTTAAATTTAAAGTCTGAATCATGAATATGAAATTTGAATATGAAGTCTGAATCTGAAGTTTGAAAATCTATTTAGTAATTGTCTGAAAGAAGTGTTGAAGTCTGAAAATTAATTATGGATTTTGAAACAACCCATTAATTAACAAATGTTTGAAATGTCTGAAATTTATTAATTTGACACATTTACTCTTGCTTTCATAAACAATTGTGATTAAACTTGTTGATAAGGTCATAAAGACTTAGATGAAGAGACCACACAAATATCATCTTGATCCAAATCTTTTGTGGCCCACAAGAAATTTTTAATGACCAATTACCAGTGTTCCCTATACTATGGTCCATTTGAGATTTGGATCTGCTTCATTTTTTGGATCATGTCCTAAAATGAGCTTTCAATACAGATGAACGACACGGATGCAGTCATATACATCACAATGAGCCCCACAGTCAGGAGTTCCACCCAACTAAATGGATGAGAGGACACGGATTGCCGATTGATAATGTCAGTAGGCTCTAGCTATTAGACGGTATTGTGTAGCCCCCACCTTGATTTATGTGTTTTATCCACATCGGCCATCCATTTTTTCAAATCATTTTAGGGTAGTTTGTTTTTTTTCAAAACGTTGGTAAATGCATTGTAAATGGGCATTTAATGTTTATCAAGGTAAATGGGTAGGGTTGTCAGAAGTAGTGATTCAAATTTACACATGTTTGAAAATTTCCAACTACAGTCGGAAAATATAATAATTGTAAATTCTTTATACTTGGGACTGAAAGGATTTGCGAAATATTGATTGTATGATATCAGTTTGAAAAAACAAAAGTAGCCTACCATAAATAAAGGATGGAGATAAGTTCTCCTACGATATTGGATTGTGGACCACCTAATATTTGGCTCTTCTTCTTATTTGGAACCATACGCTCAATTGACCTACCTTGTACGATGCTATCATGTGGATATATGGCAGTGATTTGCACATCGGGCATATTGGTGGGGATATCCATCTGATCAAATAGGTGGGCCATTTTTTGGTGCAATTTATGGGACGCCAATAGGCTCCTTACCCTGCCACTTTGCAGTGGCTAGTGGTCGATGCTCTACCGGCCCCACCATGATTTATATGTTTGATCCATGCTGTCCATTCTTTTTTTCATATCATTTTATTGTATGAGCCCAAACATGATGTAGATCCAAATCTCAGGTGGACCACATGATCGAAAACATTCATCAATTCAATGTTCACCATTAATAACTTATTGGGGACATATAAGATTATTAAGCAGATGATATTTGATCTGCTTTTCATCCAAGTTTGCACGACTTAATCCATGGTTTGGATGTGAAATAAACATTATAGAAGGGCCTGAATCGACTTCAATGGTTAATGTTCAATAACTACTGTTATCTTATGGTGTGGTCTACCTAATATTTAGATCGGCCTCATTTTTCAGATGAAGCTCTACAAAGTCTTGTAAAAATTAATGGACGACTAAGATGAAATGCAAACATCATGGTGGGGCCCACAGAGCCAAACCAAATCACAATTTAAGGCAATACTTACTCTCATGTCAGGGTCCAAAGGGGAGAGATGTCTGCTCACCCTTACATCCCTCCACTGGTCCACTGATTTTAATACCCTTACTCCAAAATATTGAAGCACATGCAAAGCTCAAGTGGATTACTCCCGACCTATGAATTATGATTGCATGTGTAAAGTAAAATTTGCAATCCATATGTCTACATGGACGGTATAGAATGAAATTATAGTGTGTGCCTTGCCATTACTCCATCACTATAGTAATACCTATGTAACAAACCAACTACAATATTAGCAAATTCAACATCGGAGTCATATCATATAAGATCTCTATGGAGATCAACGAAAAGTAGTACAAGTTCAAAAAGTTATGTAAAGTGTCTCTAGACCATATAAAAAAGAATTTTAAAAGCAAACCTAACTATCATAACATTTACCGTTACTATACATACAAGCCCATCGGACTACCCCGCTTGTATAGATGCTCCCAACCTGAGGTAGCTCAGTGATAGTATATCAGCTGGATTGTTATTATAAGCACCAGCACACCGACCACCAGGTTTAATACATAGTTGGCAACGGATTACACATCTTCAATTGCAATCTCGACAGCCAATGTGAAATGGGTACATGATATACAACCTTTACCAATAGTGGGGATGTCCTGGCTGTCAAACAACTCGGTCAATGAAGACTCCCACCATCGTGACTGGCCTTCATTTCCAGCATGAGGGGAACCTCCATTCCTACTATTGTCGGGCAAGTCTCAGACTAGTACATTCGGATACTGGAACTCGTCGACAAAAGATGCCCATGCTATGAAAGCTTCCTCACTAATGTTGTATCCCCTGAACTTTAAATGTTTGTAGCCTTAAACTTAGGCACGACATTCTTCCGACATGTAGTAAATACCCAGTGGCCATTAATTCAAAACAATGTACACTTTTCCCATCTACAATAGATTATGGTATTAATAACCAATGCGATTCGCGGTTTATATACACTAGTGAAGATAAAACTCCAATCATTATGGGTAAATCCAAGCTATCCCCAATTGGACCACAGAATCGATGATAACACCCGATCCCGAGTATGGGCATCTATGGTGTTTGTTACATTCCGCTTGATCAACACCCTTGACTGACCCTGCGGTATCGCGCCTAGACTTTCGTACTCAGGAATGTCTAGCTTCGGATAGGCACTCATTTACTTATTAAGGACGAGCGCATTTTTTTCAAATATATGTTTGGTCCTCACCAACAACCGAACGACCCTTGGTGAACAGCATGTCAGCATCCAACTTCTACTCGGGTTTTGCCGAGTGCTTGTCAGATCCGTGCGTTTGTCTACACCGAGCGCCATATCCCAAATGATCAAGATTCAGGTAACGTCCTTCACAAGTTACGGGATTTGATTTTTAAAAGCTACCAAACGAGATATTCGCTGTATGCAAAGAATCTCGCAAACTACCTTAAAGGCAATCATAATATCCGGCCACGATTACGGCCCACTTATGTAAGATATTGTATCTCTGTACAATTAGAATCCTAACCCAATACGGCAAGGATGTACACTATAAGAAGCCCTCCATGCTACGAACTAAGGTACACACAATTTATTCATATACAAAGCTTTGGTAAACCTATAATCCCATTAATTACTAACTGAGGCAGTCGGAGGGCCATTAACCGGAACCCCCGGGGCTATCCTAACCCTTGGTGGTGGTGTTTGCAGGCTTTGTCGATCCAGCTCATCCATCTTTGATCATAGATCAGATGATGGAGATCCAAGTTGATCCATGATCAACATCTGGTGACGTGTTTTACCATTAACAAATTAGCACCCACCATGGGGAAGTTATCTTTCAGGCATACTTTGTTGAGATCAATGTAGTTGACGCACATTCTTCACTTTTTGTTTGCTTTCTTGACAAGCACTACATTGGCTACCAATTCCGGGTAAACTGCTTCCGTAATTAATCCTACTTTGAGAAGCTTATCGACTTCTTCTTTAGCGGCTTCCTGTCTCTCCCAATTAATGGCTCGTCGCCTTTGGTGTACTGGTTTGAACTTCGGGTCCACTTGTAATCGGTGGACAATTACATTTGGATCGATGCACGGCATGTCTTCATGTAACTAGGCGAACACATCCTGATGTTCGATTAAGAATTGGAATAAACGGGCTTGGGTGCCGACATCAAGTGCCGACCTAATTCAGACTTACTTTGAGGGGTCTTCGGCAGATAGTGATATTGGGATCAAGTCTTCCATAGGCGAGCCACCCTTGGAATTGCTCTCCCTAGGATCCAAGGTCAGCATTTTTCTGTCATCAAGTTCTTGAATTTTGGACGTGGTCATTATGATAGGGCTTATCTGTTTTCTTTTTTCCTTCCGAAGTACTATCTCGTAGCAAGCACGTGCTACTACTCGATTTTCCCAGACCACCCCAACGCCCTCCGGAGTAGGGAATTTTACGTGCAAATAGAGTGGGGAGATAGAAGCTCCGAGTTCTATCATGGACAGTTGGCCCAGTATAACATTCTAGGTTGACAGTCGATCTACGATCAGGAAATTGATCATCACGTTGATCATTTTAGGAGCTTCTCCGAAGATGACCGGGAGGTCAATGCATCCTTCTGGTTCGACATTCTCACGGTCGAACCCTATTAAGGTAGTTTGGACTAGCTTCAAACGGCTTCAAAAGATGTTCATTGTGTTAAAAGCCAAAGTGTACAGGATGTCTGTCGAACTTCCCGTGTCCTGTATTATTCTGTGAGTTTTGTAGTTTGAGATCCGTAGCGTTACGATGACTGCGTCATCATGGGGAAACTAGATTCCTTTGTCGTATTCCTCCAAAAAGGTGATCGATTGACGTCTCCATTCAGGCTGTTTCACCATCTTTTCAGTCTGGAACACCTCGTGAGCCTTCCTTGCATTGTTGGAGTCCCCTCCTCCCCCAGGTCCACCAAAGATAGTGTGGATTTGCCCTATGGGCTCAGAGGACTTTTGTTGTGTTCTTCCTTCTTGACGACCTTATTATTATCATGCTGATTCTTGTCGTCGTCGATTCGTCTATTTAGGAGACTGCTCGTGTTTCTTGGAGAATCGATCGTTCTGCTCCACGTATGTTTTCAGGTGTCCTCGACGGGTGAGTAACTCGATCTCGTCCTTGAGTGCGATGCAGTCTCTGGTGTTGTGACTGTGGTCGCGATGGAAGTCATAATACTTCTGTTTGTCCCAAGTGTTGGGATCAACTTTTAACTTAGGCGGTCCAAATGGTATATTTCTGGTCCTTAATGTGCATGAAGACCATTTTCATCGTCATGTTAAGCGGGGTGTATTTTGAGTAACGACCCTTAGATTGTCCCTCTTCTGAGGGATCGATCCCTCCGATCGTCCCTGTTCTTCTTCTCTTCATATTTTTTCTTTTTGTCGTCAAATCTGGCTTCGGACTCTCGCCTAGCTTTTGTTAGTTCTTCTGCATTGATATACTTCTGGGCTTTGGTCTAAAATTTTACCATTGTCTTAGGGGTTGTCCTATCCAAGGCCCATCGAAATTCCTTGTTCCGGACCCCGTTGAGGAGTACTGGGAGGCCTACTTCGTCCGTATAACCTTCTACTTTGACCGCCTCAGACGTGAAACGGACCAGGAAATCCTTTAGAGATTCGTCATTTTTTTGCTTGATTGTTACCAGACGTGCCGTAGTCTTCTTCATCTTTTAGTTCCATATAAATTGCGATCCGAATAGGGTGCATAATTACGATGAGGAGCTAATAGACCTTGGCTTTAAATTTCAAAACTAAGTCAGAGACGCGTCCTTCAAAGTGAGGGAGAATGCCCTGCACATGATTTCTTCGTTGACTCCCTCCAACTGCATGTAAGATTTGAAGATCTCGATGTGCTCAATGGGGTCCCCAAATCCGTTATAAGATGGGATGTTATTGGGCACTCAAAACTTTTTAGGTCGGGGGGCCTGCATAATTTCTACGGTGAAGGGCATATCAATTTGGTTTAACATGGCTTGTAGTGATACTAGTACATCGGATAGGTATTGCTACTCTATCGTAGCAAAAAAAATTTTAGGTCGTCCAATTCCTTCTCCCAATCAGGAGCATAGCTAGTACTAGAGACCTCGACTGCTTCCGGGGGCGCATGATTGTCACCGTCTGGCTTGTTATTATGAATATGGCTCTGGCGCCTAGCACTAGCATCCAGTGAGTGGCGCAAGTCTCTAATGGGAAGCCTGCTTCCTATTTGATTGGTCAACCAATGGGTATGGGTCATTGGTGGCGGAATGGGATTTGTAGGCGGTCGTGCCCAACCGGTGGATGGTGAGCGACTATTTTGTTGAATAGGGTGGGATGTTTCTCCATGCCGCGGGGTAGGCATAAATGGCAGATGACGCTCCAACCGGTCTGCGATGTCAAGAAAACACAGCATCTCCGTGCGTATATATTGAATATCAGCTTCCACGATTGTTCTCCATACAGGGTCCTCAGTCGTCGGATGTGGTGGAGGTGGTGGAAGAGTGATTGCCCCTTCTTTCTATGGTGACCCTTCACACACCATCCTTGATCGGGCGGGCGCTGTGGAGGCTGAGGTTGGGGTGGTGCTAGCGTTCCCATTTTTTTAGGTAGACACTGCCGGAGCGGCCGTTTTTTACCCATGATTTTTCTTTAGTGGCATCGTAGGAGCTTGTTCAAGAAAAATGACAAGAGAGATAGCGGATATGGTTTACAAGTCGAGCACCATGGTGGGCGCCAATCTGTTAACGCTAAAACACGTCACCAGATGTTGATCAGGGACCAACTTGGATCTCCGTTGTTTGATCTATGATCAAAGATAGATGGGCTGCTATCGATGGCGGCATCACTCAGGGTTGAGTGGGCACGCTCGGAACAGGCAGTCTGGATCGACCGTTTGCAGACGAAGACTCGCCCTTTTTTGTCTCTTCTAAGACCCACCCTTCCGACCCAAGAGCGCCTTCATTTGGGCCAACTCTGTTGGATCTATACCTGTAAAAACAAAGGAAAATATTAGCAATATTTAAAAGGATTGGAAGGCAAGTACAACACAATGACAATACACAATGGTTACTAGAGGGGCAAGGGATGAGTCTCGCTCCGAAGAGTGCCGGAGGATGAAGCAAAAACTTCACGTGCAAGACCTCTTCAGACACCTTCCTCACCTTCACGATCCTTTCATTGAGGCCGCCCCTCAGATGAGACCTATCTGGTGCCCTCCCCATACTAAAAGCCTAAGGGACATAGAACTCCGGACTCGACCCATGGGTAAGCCAGGCCCCAAACATAAAGAACCACCTATCTTGGCGATCTTTGTTGGATGATGCGCTCCCAAGGATAAAGTTCTCCCTGTGGAAGAACGACAGATAATATCATCCAGAGGCTTCATCCATTTTCCTCAAGGTGTACAGTCTCTGAAATTCCTCGGGAGTGAGCACTCCATTCCCTACTTCATTCCAGAGAACATACGCCCTAAGAAGCACCCGCCACTCATTTAACATCAGTTGGCCAAGGGCAATATTATATCTATTTAATACTCCGACAACATAAGGGTGCAAAGGCAGACGAAAACTGAGGGGAAATAAAAAATCATAAACTGTCATGTCACCCATCCGAGGGTTATTGACCATTTCCTCCGGCCCTGGTAACCAGAAAATAATGTTCTCCGGGGCACTGTAATCCCTTCGGATTCCCTCGATCTCCGCGACTGTAAGAGTGATAAGATAATCCTTAGGGGTGCATCCGGTAGAAGAAGAAGATTAACCCCTTTTCCTTTTCCGGTGAAGGCCATTAGAGGAGGAAGACTCAACCGGAGGATCTTCCCCAATGGGGGATAAAAGAAAGGAGATGGAGAAAACTTACGAATAGAGGAAGAAGACGAACGTGGAAGAAGCAGTGAGAACTCGAGCATTAGGATTTTTAGAGATGGCATGGAAGCGAAGGAAACCGAGATTTGGGGATATATATATATATATATATATATATATATATATATATATATATATATATATATATATATATATATATATATATATGCAATCATCACACCTTCTCGCCTCCTTGACATGTGCCACTCCCACGTTCGATTTCATAAACGAAAAGGCATGCCGCATTAATGAAGAACATGCGTCAGCTACTCCTTCACGCGGGAGGAGTAAAACAGCATGTCGCATTAAATGATCTAACGCTTCTTATGAGGAGAAACGTACGTTGCTTGTCTTTTCCTCCCTCGTTATGTACGACGACATCTCTTCATTTTTCATACTCGACGGTTAAGTATATATCCAAGTTCTGTACTTAGCTTCTCTAACCATGAAACTTAAGGGGTTGTTGTTGTTAAAGAGATTTATGGCTATGCTGTTGTTATAGAGTTTCAAATCACAGATAGTCTTAGAGTGTTTGAACCTTAATTCATTCCCCATGGAATAGAGTTGTGCACGAACCGAGCTAGCTCGAAAAGGTCACTCGGCTTAGCTCGGCTCGAAAAAGCTTGGTTTGGCTCGATTCGAATGGCATATCAAGCATAACCAAGCCAAATATGTGGGCTCGTTGAAAATTCGAGCCAAGCTCGAGTTTGACCTGAGCTCGGTTCAGCTCGGCTCAAAATCAGGCTCGGCCCAGCTTGTAAAAGGCTCGGTATATTTTTTACTTATATAATAATAATAATAATAATAATAATAATAAATAATTTTTTTCATGTATGCCCTAATTCTTTTCTTCCAGTGCCCTTTCGTACTCACCTGCCCACCCCTAAAAATCTCAAAAACAAAACCACCTACCCTCCGGCTGAATCGACCTCGCCCGGCCGCCCCGGCTTGACCAGCGACTCCCTCCGGTCGTCGGCCTCACTTCCTCCTTCTCCGGCTCTCCCTCATCTCTGATTTCTCTCTCCCGTCGCTCGGCCTCACATCCTCCCTCTCCAGCTCTCCCTCATCTCTGCAGCTTTGCCCAATGCTCGACCGCTCGGCTCGAATTTAGGCTCGAAAGCTTAAAGCTCAGACAGGCTCGAACAAGCTTGAATTTGGCTTAAAAGTTTGTCCAAACCAAGCCAAGCCCACCACCTGGGCTCGAGGACCAAGCCGAGCCAAGCTCGAGCCCAGGTCGCCCGCTGACCAAACCAAGCTGAATTGATTAAAGCCCGATTTGGCTTGGCTCGTGTACACCTTTACCGTGGATCGACCTCAATCTCATTGAGATTACTACTACATCGTGACCCTACACTTAGGATTGTAAATACCTTACCCACATAGTACATTCATTTTTTCCTTTCCCAATGTAGGAGTTGTGTGAAAAGTATGAAATATATGTACAGCTGAATTGAGTCATACCACAGGGAACTATGGGAATATAGATTTCCACTGTTGATTGATTCAAAAGGTTTAGAGTTATGTTCTCCTGTTATCGAACCTGTTCATAAGATTGGGCAGTCACTGATGAATGACAAACATAACTCTCATCATGATGAAATCATTTTGTGGCCCTCACTCCAACCTCTCAACCCAGGACGTTCACTTTGGAATGTCTCCTGTGGTGTGGTCCCCATTCGATTTCAATGTTCCTGAATATAGTTTATTTCTTAGAAAAATCTCGATGGACCTTACATATAGGAAATATGAGGTTAGATATGTGGTCCACCATGAAATCTGCGTCTTTCATCTTCCTCTATTAAAGGGTGGAAGAAATATGATCACCTTCATTCAAAATTTATGAACCCTACAATCTTGCACTCGCAAACGCAGCCATTCTTTTTTGTGTATTGTTACGACTACACCCGAGATGTTTAGGGCCCACTGTTATGTTTATTTGACATCCAACCTGTTAATTAGGTCATACAAACCCAAGATGAAGCGAACAAACAAATATCAGCTTGATCCGAAACTTTTGTGGCCTTTAAGAAGTTTTTAATGATTGGAGTTCAATAAATAATATTTCCAGTGATGTGGTCCACCAGATATTTGAAACTACCTCATTTTTGAGCTCATACCATAAAATGATCTAAAATAAATGGATGGACAGTGTTGATGAAACACGTGCATCATGGTGGAGCTCACTGTGATGTATGTTACTTACATCCACGACGTCCATCCGTCTTGACAGTTCATTTAGGGCATGATCTAAAAAATGAATCGGATCTAAATCTTAGGTTGACCACACTACAGGACACAAGAAACAACGGTGACTTAGAATTAAAAAATTCTTATGAGCCACAAAAAAGTCTTGGATCAAGCTGATACTCGTGTGGTCCCTTCATCCAGGTTTTTGTGACCTTATCAACAGGTTGGATGGCTAATAAACATCCCGGTATCCTCTAAGAAGCTTTTAATGGTGGTATTCAATCAACAGTGTCTCTTGTGGGGTAGTACACTTGAGATTTGGATCTGCTTATTTTTTGAATCATGCCTTAAAATGAACCGTCAAAACTGATGAACGGGATAAACGCAAGGTACATACATCACGGTGGGCTCTATGATCAGGGATCCACCCACCTCTTGGAGCAAGTGGGATCCCGGAATAAAGAGCCCAAACTTACAACCCAAAAAAAAAGAAAAAAAGAAAAAAAAAAGATCTAATTGTCAGGCTGACCACCATGTAGGAACACATTAGTGATTGAGAAATAAAAACTTCAATGTTTGTGTGTTCCTTTCATGTCAGTGTTTGTTACCATGTCGGCTGACTGAATGGCAAATAAACATTCACATAGCCTCTAAGAAATTTATAATGGTGGATATTTAATCAAAACGCTGTTTCGCATATTAGCTGCTGACAGCGTCAACGGCCAGATTAGCTACTGAAGCGACATCACTGGGCACATCATAATATATGTGTTATATTCACACGTCTCCATCCATTTGGAGAGATCATTTTAGGCTACTGAGTTAAAGAATGAAGCAGATCCAAAGCTCTACTGGCCCCACCGCCTAGAGCCCACCGTGATGTTTTTTGAGATCCAAACTGTTTGTAAGTTGAAAAAGACACTGAAGAAGAGAACACAAATAGCCCCAAATAGTTTATAATGGTAGGCGTTCAATCCCCACTATTTTCTTTGATGGTGTCCACTTGAGCTTTGGATCTCAATAGGTACATGTTAGCTATTCCACTTACTGTTTGGCGCGGATTTTCTGCCAAAGCCTTGCGCTGGGAACCAAGGTGGGGCCACAGTGATGGTTTTTGATAAATCCATCCCGTCCATCCATTTTGGGAGCTCATGTGAGGACATGCAAAAAAAAAAAGAACCGGATCCAAGACTCAAGTGGGCCTCACTAAAGGAAAAGGTGGGTAGGTAAATTACTACCGTTGAAACGTTACTGGGGTCCACAGTGATGTTTATATGACATCCATACCGTTCATAACGTCACTACTACTGGGATGAACTTGAAACACAAATATTATCCTGATTCGAAACTCCAGTGGCTCCACAAATATTTCAACTGTGGACGTTCAATCCTCACGTTTTCGGCCCGAGTTTTGGATCCGATTCATTTTTGTTCTCATTTCCTAAAATAAACTCCAAAAACGGATGGACGGGTTTGATTTATCAAAAAACATCACTTTGGGCCCACCTTGGTTCCAGCACAGGAACTTCCTTCGCAAGGCTTTCGCAGGAAATCCGCGCCCCTTCCTGTTGGAGCGGCCCCACCTCGCCAGGTCTCTCCATTTCACAGACTGTCCCAGCGACGCCGTTTCCCTCGAGCTCTCTTTCGACCTCCCCCTCACATCTCTCCCTCCTCTCGTCACCTCCCTCTCTCTCGTTCTCTCCCTCTCAAACGATTCTCTCCCTGTCCCCCTCTCTCTCTCTGCAGAGAAGGCCAGCCGTATCACCGGAAACCAGCGGCTCATCAGCGGCATCGTGACGGACCTGCGACCACACTTCAGATTGCAATTAATCGAACGAATTTGGGATTTCATTTCTGGAAGGTAATTTTTTCTGTATCATCTTATGAAATAATCTTGAATTGGGTATTAGGATTTTACTTGGATTTATATGCAAACAAATTAGGGTTTTCTTTTCTGTCAACAGTTTATTATTATTATTATTATTATTAGTATTATTATTATTATTATTATTATTTTATTTTATCATCATAATCTTGGTTTGGGGGTTGGGGTTTTACTTTTCCTTTGTCGGCTCAAGTGATTGGAATTGGGGGTCGTTTGGCAAGGGTGAATTGGAATGCATTGGAAAAGGTAAGGTTGTTTAGTTAGGGGTCGTTTGGATGCATTTAACTTTCTTTAAGATGTAAGAAAGTTACATTTGACCAATTTACAGGTGATACTTGGTTACATGCAATCCTGTTTGGATGCAAGATGTAACTTGGTTACATGTTACTTGTAACATATGTTTGAGTAACATGTAACTTACATGTTAATGACTTTATATTCACATCTACTATATGTGGCGACAATGGATACATTTCAACACTCAATTTAGATGGGATCAGGCTTGACTCAATGGATATCATTTTACTAAGCCCATGAAATTGAGTAGCATAGGCCAATTTTTAGACTAATTTCATCATCCAATGGACCATTAAAAGTGGAATATGGTCCACCTGATAATGGGATACCTAAAGAACCAGACCAATCCAATCATCAGATGGCCACACCATATAAAACAATGGACAGCCACCCAAAACAGATAATTAAATACATTTTAGATGGCATATAATGGTATAGATGGCATAGAAACGGGACAGCCACCCAGATAACTAAATACATTTTAGATGGCATGTAGGGACAGCCACCCAAAACACCAAGCATACCGAGTAAACTCTGCAGGGTCCATTGTGATTTATGTATTTTATCCTCTCCGTTCATCCATTTTAACAGATAAATTTACGTCTTGAGGCAAAAAATGAAGCATATAAAAAACTTAAGTGGACCACACCACAGGAAATAATGTGAATTGACCGTCAACCGTTGAAAAAATCTTGGGGTCCACGGAAGTTTTGGATCAAGCTGATATTTGATTTTTCCCTTCATCAATGTCTACGTGATCTTATGAACAGGTTTGATGACAAATAAACATCACTGCCGGCCCTAGAAAAGTTTCAACGGTGGAAATCATTATACCCACTGTTTCCTGTGGTATGGTCCGCCTGAGTTTTGGATATGCTTCAATTTTGGTTTCAACCACTTAAATGAGCTGGAAAAATGGATGGATAGTGTAGATAAATAACATACATTTACAGTGGGCCCAACTAAGTTTACTCAGCATGATAAGAGCCTCCTGAGTAACTCAGTACGCAATCCGATTTCCCCAATCTGCTTCAGTCAAACGCTGGAAGTTGCAGAAAAAAAAAAAAAAACAGGAAAAACCAGCTCTCACGGGAGGAGGAAGGAGAGAGAGGCTTCTTCTTGGATTGGAAGGAGGAAGGGGATTGTGATTTTTCTGTTGTAAGGCTTCCTCATTATAGCCAAGCTCCATTAATGGTGGCCACCAACATCTTCATTGAAGCCACCAACCATTTTCATCAGCAGGTAGCTACGAATCTCCCTTGTAAACCAGCATTTGAAAAATCTGAACGTTGGATGCTATCAAGTAGCATGCTACTTGAAACTCAGGGTTTTGGGATGTTAGATTTTGGGGGAAATAGGATGTAACGTGGACTAATGATGCTATGAAGTCGCATGTGACTTCAAGCACCCAAACACCACATGCTATGAAGTTGCATGCGACTTGGACTCATCTTAACCAAGTTACATACTATCCAAACGGCCCCTTAGTGTGGATTGGTGTGAAATAGAATCGGTGGTAAATGGAAATTGATTTTTGGTATGTTTTGAAATCACTCCCTTCTGCTGTGAATTAGTGTGGATTGGTGGTAAATGGAAAGATGGCTCCCTTTTTAAAGGCAGGAGAGTCGCACGAGTGACAAAGGTGTTGCTAGGCTACAAATCTTAGGAGAGTCGCACGAGTGACAAAGGTGTTGCTAGGCTACCAATCTGCCATATGCATGGCATGCTAATGACACCCCCAAACAATCCAATTATCGGCCGCATCATTAAAATCACACTAATAGAATGATCCAAAATGTCCAAACATTGGCCATTAGGCCATGCAATGGGGATGGTTAAAAAACATTGGTGAGTCAGGTTGTCTGAGATCCTTATGTTTGTGCCCGCCCGAGGTTCGGAATTTCCTCATTTTTGGCCAAAGTATATATTTCAATGGGCTTATTGCAATCACTTTGTCAAATGTCACATATGTACACTAATTTGGGACATTAAAAATTATTTACTTTATCAAATTCAAGTTTGTATGAATGTACTACAAAATTCCAATGCATTCCAGCTAGAGACTTCCAGACACATTTTTTTGGATTCTAGTGGATTCCCATTACAGGCCGCCAAACAGAACCGAGGATTCCAATTCACATGGATTCTATAGTAATTGTGATCTGGATTCCAATTCACATTTGCCAATTTTGGCAATTTTTTATGTTGTCATTTTACATGCTCAAGGGATTGGAGTCCTTCGATGCTAGGTGATCTCCCTTTAGGAAATGAAGCTTCAGTCCTTCAATGCCAAGTTGCTTGACTCGATCTGGAATGAAACAAAAAAATTAGGTGGCGTTGGATGCCTCTGGTTCTGCAGGGGAATAGTTGTTGCCTGGAATAAGCTCCGTTGGGTCAAGGAGGATTCCTAGGTGAGATCTTTTTCTGTTTATGTTCTTCTCAAGGACAAGGTTTTCGGCTTTTGCTGGATTTTTAGGCTTATTTATGGTCTGTGTCAAGCTCCTTGAAGATTGCTGCTGTGGGACAAACCGGATTCTGTCTGGGCTAGGTGGCCTCACCTTTGATGCGTGGGTGGGGGCTTTAACGTCACCCAGTTTTCTTTTGAAAGGCTCAAGCATAGCGAGATCACGTCCAGCATGAGGGGCTTTTCCAGTTGAATCCAATGAAATGAAATGGTTGATTTGCCGATGGATGGGGCTCTTTACACTTGGTCTAATGGTCAGGAAAACTGGCCATGTCTTGCATTGACAGATTTTTGGTCTCAATGGCATGGATTGAAATATTCCCCATTTCTATGCAGGTTGGTTTGCCTAGATCGTTTTCTGATCATAGACTAGTATTGCTGGATGTTGAAGAAGAGAACTGGGGTCCAAAACCCTTTTGTTTCCAGCTCTCCTGGTTAGAGGTTGAAGGCTTACACAAGGTAGTGAGGGACTGCTGGGCGGCTTTTGAAGTCAAAGGCTTTGTGGGGTTTATTTTAAGCCAAAAGCTGAAGTTGCTGAAAGGAAAGCTAAACATTTGGAAGAAAGAGGTTCTAGGCAATAGGGAGTTGGAAACCGATTCGATCCTTTTAGCAATTCAGGATTTGGACCTAAAAGGGGAGGGCGGTCTGATTTCGGCTGAGGAGAGAGAGAAGATTGGATTTGGCTTTGGAGTACGCAAAGAGGATTAAGGAAGATGAGATTAAATGGATACATATCTAGTGCGATCTGGCTTCAAGAAGGGGACAAGAACATGAAGTTCTTCCATAATATGGCTAGTGCAAGAGTGAGGAAAAATTACATAGGCAGCCTCATGGTTAATGGTAGTTGGGTGACAGAAAAGGGCTAGTTTGCAGTTCCGTGGTTCAGTTTTACGAGCAGTTGTTGACAGGAGAAGGTGGGGAGCAACCCTTGCTGGATAATCTAGAATTCCCTTCAATTTCTGAGGTCCAAGCTAAGGCCCTTAAAAGGTTGGTGACAGAGGATGAAGTGAAAGCGATCATTCCTAAAATAGGAGCAGAAAATTTGAAGGACTTTAGGCCTATTAGTCTCCTTGGGAGCCCATATAAGATTCTTGTGAAGATCCTTGCCTCTAGATTTCAAGACGTTATTGCGACAGTCATATCGGGAAATCAAAGTGCTTTTGTGGTCGGGCGATAGATCTTGGATTTTGCACTACTTGCGCATGAATGCATCGACTCAAAATATAAAGAAGGCAAAGTAGGGGTGGTTAAGTGGTTTGCAAGTTAGATATTGAGAAGGCCTACGATCACGTTGAGTGGGGCTTCCTTGATTATATGTTGGGTCAGTTTGGTTGTGTTCGGAAATGGAGATCTTGGATTCAGGTATGAGTTCTACTTCTTTCTCGGTCCTTGTTAATGGATCCCCCAAGGTTTATTTCAAAGCTTAAAGAGGTCACAATTATTGGTTTTGGAAGTATGGATGTCCCTCGAAGGTGGTGACTTTTGTTTAGTTGGTGGGTATGAATAGGTTGCTAAGATAACTTACGCAAGAGAGTTTTGGTGCTTCTGAACAGCTGTATTATGTGTATGAGAGATGCGGAGTTAGTGGACCATTTATTTTTGCATTGCCCTTTTGCTAGAAAGATTTGGGAAGGCTTTCTTTTGTCTCATAATGTCAGTTGGGTGATGCCATGTTCTTTTCCCTCCTTTTGGCATCGCCGCATGAAGGCGGTATCAGGAAAGATGGTAAGGTGGTCTGGCGGTTGGTGGGGATGGCTACCATTTGGGGAGAGAGAAATAGACGTTGTTTTGAGAATAGATTAGAATTGGAAGGTTAGAGTGGGCTTTTGGGTTTAAGGATTTGGATGGTTGTGTCCTTATTTTGCCCTAATGGGGCTGTAATTTTCCTTTTTTTTTTTTTTTTTTTTTTTTTGTATTCTTTCCTGCTCTTTGTGAGGTTTTTTTAGTAAATCAATTATCTTTCAAAAAAAAATAAAATCAAAGGATCAGGATTGGGATTAGGGTTTTTGTTTCTAGAAGAATATATTGTTGCCGTGATGTTCGATTTTTATGTTTATTCATTTGTGTTTAATTTTGTGGAGTGATGATGGGTTTCTAGTTTGGTCTGGGTTGGAGTTGAGCGAAAAATCATTCATAACTCACAAGCCAACGAATTTGACTACCTCCAGACCTATTTGCGGTAAGTGCTATCAAGATTAGGGAAGGCTTTCTTTTGACTCTTAATGTTAGTTGGGTGATGCCGCATTCTTTTCCCTCCCTTTGGCATCGTGGCACGAAGGCCGTATTGGGAAAAATGGTAAGGTGGTCTGGCGGCTGGCGGGGATGGCTACTCTTTGGCCCATTAGGGGAGAGAGAAATAGACGTCGTTTTGAGAATAGATCAGAATTGGAAGGTCAGAGTGGGCTTCCGGGTTTCAAGGATTTGGATGCTTATGTCCTTATTGCCCTAATGGGGCTGTAATTTTCCTTTTTTTTTTTTTTTTGTATTCTTTCCTGCTGTTTTGTGAGATTTTTTAATAAATCAATTATCTTTCAAAAAAAAAAAAAGTTCAAGGGATTGGGATTGGGATTAGGGTTTAAGGTTTTTGTTTTTGGAAGAATATATTGTTGCCATCATGTTCGATTTTTATGTTTATTCATTTGTATTTAATTTTGTGGAGTGACAGCGGGTTTTCAATTGGGTCTGGGTTAGAGTTGAGCGAAAAATCATTCATAACTCACAGCCCAACGAATTTGACTACCTCCAGACCTTTTGGCCATTTGTGGTAAGTGCTATCAAGTGGGGTCTCGGGTCTCAGCTTGCAAGCCAAACAGACATTGATTTGAAGCCAATTAATAAACATGCCCTGCTGCAAATTTTCTATTAGAAGGCCCATTTATGATGACCTTTTAGAAGGTTCATTTATAGAGCCTAAGAATAGGCCGATTTATGATGACCTGTCAATTCAAGGCCCACTTACAAAACAAGCTTCCCGGGCGCTCAATGATCAGGTTAAGCTCAAGTTTTTCCTAATCCATCCTGTTATAACCCATCACTTGTTGTGGGGATCTTCACATCATTGTTAGGATCAAGTTTCACCGCCAAAATCTGGTAGACCGAGTGTAGATAGCCTCGTCTCAACATTCAGGTCATGGCATCGATTCCCAGAGTGGGGGTGGCTAACGTTGCGGTGTGACTAACAGGGTGGGTGGGTGTACTGACTGTGGGGTGCGTACTAAGTTACTAACCAAAAAAAATAAAATAAAAAATTTCACCGCCAAAATCTGGAAGTTGGGCTGAATCGCAATCAGCTTGATGACATAGCATCCATGTTTGGGCTAGCATTCAATTTCTTTCTGTCGCATTCTAGTTGATCCCAACCCGACTCCAGATTCCTCAACCCCATTACATGCGATGAACTTGCATTTTGTTTGAGTGAGGCACATGGTTTTAAATCTTAACCATTAGTTGATGGATGGATCATGCCCCAAAAAGTTTCCTAAATATTTGGCATGCAAATTCATGGTCGAGAAGAGAAATAGGCTAACGTTCCTCATTTACTTAATAAGGGGCCCGACCCACTTGGTTGTGACCAGTGTTCGAAGTATCAATATCGCTACAAGTTTCGCTAGCCTGGGATATGGAAACGGTATCGATATCGCCGATAATATCGTTGATAACTGGAAATGCGGGGAAACATGGGAAAAATGGTAGAACAGTATATGTATCGCTACAAGTTTTGCTAGCCTGGTATATGGAAATAGTATCGATATCGCCGATAATATCGTTGATAACTGGAAATTTGGGGAAACATGGGAAAAATGGTAGAACTTTCAGTAGAACTTTAGGAGATGCTAAAATACACACATTTGCATATTTAAAAATAAAAAAAGAATGTATACACAATAAGTTTCCATTTAATTGGGGGCTTAAAAGCATGTGTCATCATAAGAAACAATCTAACCATCCCTTCCATCCCATCTAACCATCCAAACATCTATCAATATTGCTGAATATCGACAACTCACAATATTTTGCCAAGAAATCATCAACAACTGGAAAGGAAACGAAAGATTGTCGTCTTGATATCACACATGTTGCGATAATGATAATATTGAGATATTATCAATATTAGCAACGACAAATTGAACATTGCATACAACCATATGCTCATAAAAACATTTGAAATAGAATTTTTTTTTAATAAACAATTTTTTTTTCTGACATCTCTACATTGATGATATTATTGAAATATTGTTGATACACTTGTGATATAATCATCACCCAGAATTTACACAGTAAAAAATATTGACAATATCGATACATTGGCAATCCAAGCGACGTCTGGAATTTACACAATTGTAAATATTGGCGATATCAATACTTTGGCAATACTTAGCAATGCATTGGTGATACTTGGAATTTTTAATACTATCGGTGTTATCAGTATCGCTACCAGTGTTATCGGTATCGCCAAGCTGGAGATAACGATAATATCGGAGATAATTTGAACACTGGTTGTGACCCATCCAACTTAACCCACATTACATGCAGCCGACTTGTAAAATTCAGATAAATCATAGACCAAAATCATTCATCTAACTATCATAACTATTTGCCCGTTGAATTTTGGATAGCTGGCTATTTTGTTTACAAGTGTCATCTTGATGGCCCCATTTGGTTGGCCTGGCATTGAAGCGAGTGTCTACCACATGCATGGTGGAGGAATCACAATGCATCGCTGTTTGAGATGGCTGTTAAGTCTTCTCCTCCAAATGCCAAACATGTTCTAGGTGTGGGATGTTTGCAGGGTAGTCCAACTTCTGCATCTGTGATTCCTTGGGGCCAAGCTGACCCACTTATCAAGTGAGCACCAACTGCACACTGAATTTCGACCTTTGGTGACAGCATCCATATCTTCTCCTCACAATGCATCGCTGTTTGGATTGGGTTGATGTGGGACTCGTCAGGTCGATCAGGTGAGTAGAGAAAATATTTTACAATGTTTTAAAAAGTAAAGAAAATAGGTCATAAAATACAATAGAATGAGAGTTTGCTGATCTGGGGAATTTTTGTTGCATGGCTTAATATTTAAAGAGAATGTTATTTCTTAGTGTAGTTTTGTATGATCATAATAAAAACGTTAGCATACATTTAGAGGAAACACCACGGCCATTTTCGCAGTTCAGGCTCTATTTAGAAAGAATGCCTAGTAAGAGGGAATATTGTAGCACCTAGGAAGAGAAAATATCGTAGCATTACATACAATTTTCTTGTCTCCCTCTCTGTTGTGTGTGTTGTGTCATGTGTGTGTTTTGTTTGTTGGGGGGGGGTTGACTGGATTGGGTTGATGTGGGACTAGTCAGGTTGATCAGGTGAGTAGAGAAAATATTTTACAATGTTTAAAGAAGTAAAAAAAATAGGTAATAAAATACAATACAATGAGAGTTTGCTGATCTGGGGAATTTTTGTTGCATGGGCCATCCTTGGTGAGGTTCGTTATATCAACAATTTCAACCATTTATTTATGGTCCCAACTTGTACAATTGAAAGCATGCACAATTGGGTATTTTTCACCCATCCGTCTATTGTAAACAAAGGGTTATGATCTTTTGCATGGTGGGCCCATTAGATCAACGAACATAGAACAGTGATTACATACCCCCCTCTCTTATTCGGCTTGTTGAGCATTGGGAAAGAGGGGCAGACGTGAGAGAATGACGGAGTTTAGGGCTTTAGCCCTTCAGTTAAGCTTTTTTACAAAACTACCACTGTTCAGGCTCGCCGAACCTGGTGCAACCTGGCTGGGTCAATTGTCCCACATCAATTTGGTAAACTAGTGCAAGTCACACCCAAAACAACACGGAAGAGTGACCTGACCAAGACTAGTGTATATTTTCCAATCTAGTCAACCAAAGTGACCTGACCAAGTTGACTCATGCGAGTGCCGTGTTCAGTGTGGAAGTTCTTTACAATTCATTCTGTAGTATTTTTGATGCAATCTTGAGGGAAAACGCTTGCTATCTTTTTGCACTTGGCACTTGGTATATGTAAGAAGTAATTGCGATCTTTTTATTTGAAGGTAGGATGCATAGCATAGTCAAGTCCACTCTTTTGGCACCAAAATTGTCAGATATTGATCTCTGTTCATTTTGTTGCAGGAATATCTTTTTCAATGGAGCACGGATCCCTCACAGATCTACAATCGTCAACATTTTCTTTAACTAATGAGGATCACACCCTTGCTAACTCTGTTAGATTTACCTTGAATCAAGAGTAATTCTCTTATGATCATTGGACGCAAATTCATATTTTACAGTCACATTCTATGATGTTTGGTTTTCCCTGATATATATTGTTTTTAGTTGTTTTTCCTGCTTAACTTTATTATTGCATTGGTTTTCAGATTTGCTTGTTGCCACTGTTAACAACTCAAGCAAATTTTCTCCCAAGTTATTGTTGAGGATTTGAATTTCAATGGTTGATCTTTGAGCCACATTCAAGGTTCCAAAAACCATTATTGTATTGACTGATATCAATACCAAAGTTTAAAATATCATTCAAACCCAGTACATATCACCTAGATATATTCCAGTTTCGGCCCTGGACGATGTGGTGCATCTCACCTGTACACAATGATAGGGTGGCTTATTCCAAATTGTCCCTGCCTCTTCTGTATTGGATCAATTCTGGGGAACAATGTGGGGGGTGACCATAAGAGAAGATCAGGTTGACACCATGGCATTCAATCTAACATGCATTTTACGAGGATGAAGGGATGCCAAGAAAATCAGGACCCTTAGTTGGGCTACTAGAATTTGGAGGTTTTGTGCATGTTTTTGCATTGTTTCCTATGGTTTGGCCCAAGCTGATTTTGGATGAGCCTGGTTTTTTTTTTTTTTTTTTTTTTTTTTTGTCTCATCTTCCTAGTGGGTACACATGATTCATGGTTTGGATGCCACATCTAGGTCATGTTGGCCACAAAAAAGCTCAACAATATTGTAGACTAGCATATTATCTAGTATCCAGTGTATATTGGGATGTGTGAGGCCTTCAAAGATCAAAGGATGTGCATGTTGAAGATGGTGATCTTTGGGATTGGCTGGGGTTTGTAGAGGCAGAGAAACCGAAGAGTTTCTTATGATAAAGAGATGCCAGCTAACACCCCTAAAGAGAAGAATCCTAGCCATGATTGCTAATTGGGCATTGTTGAGAAAAAGAATTTTGGCGGTTTGTATGGCAGTTCTTCTAGGATATTGGAGTGGGCTATAGAGGCGGGTTATAGTGGTCTCTCTCTCTCTATAAATATACATATCTACCTATATATGGGTGAGCGATACATGGATTCCCCTTTGAGCCTATTAGTTCTATATTTTTTAGTTGCTTGGCTGCAAAGTGACGAGAGGGTCACCTGTTGTTGGCTCTTCTGTTGTTTGTTTCTCTTTGTTCTTTTAATTTTTTTTTTTATCTTTCCATTTAAAAAAATTCGGGCTGACTCCTATGTTAAGTTAGCACCATATAAAAAATGGTGGTGACTCTTCAACCACACACATGGAATATTTGTACAACAGAGATTCCAGAGCATCATAATCACTAAGCCAAATATGGATGGAGCATAACCCAGGAAATACACTGAGAAGATAAATAAACGATCTGATTTTCCCTTCTGATTTGGATCACTCACTCTTTTCCTTTTATACATGCATTTGATAGGAATTAATTGGGTGGTTAGGATTGCTTGATCAGTGTGATTTTAGAGATATGCTCCATCCACCATGCTATCCACAATTTGTGGGGGTCTGGATCACCCATCCATTGGCCCTACTCATCAAAATTGATAACCCTGCCCTTATCGCCCCGTATTGGCTGATACAGACGATATGCATCGGTTTTGGTGGTTACCAATACAGGACCCCAAAACTGATTTTTAACCCCTGACTGATACTCGGTACAGGTTGGAACAGGCGAGCTTAAAAATCAGTGGCTACTGGCTATATTGGTACCAATATGTGTGGACTGTGCTGGTTACCCACCGAGATGCATGAAAGGGTCCTCTCTTTTTTTTTTTCCAATTTCTTCACACATTTGTTGGAACACCACACGCTTTATAGCACACTTTTTTACCAGTCTTTTCACACTTTCCCGTTCTTTTTGCCTATTCTTTTTATTCTAAGCATAGAGGGAGCCTAGAAACCCATTTTCAAATAGATCTAGGCCTAGTTTTGGCCATCGAAATATAAGATTTGAGTGGGATTCGATGAAGTGAAGCATGCTAGATCATTTTGGGCAAAATTGAAAGCTAAAACCATCATATATTTCCCCATTGTTTCTGCTTTCAATTGTATTTCCACATAATGGGCTTTCATCCGCCAAATCATGCTTAACACTTTGTGCCAATTTTTGACGAATTAGAATTGTGTATATTGCACTGATGTTACTTTTTACTCAGTATAATAGCACAATAATTCCTGGTTGTTGTCTTGGATTTAGTTGGCATAACATGTGTATAATTACTAACAAAATTTTACTGTTGGTTTTATTGCATTTATGATATATGTGATTGTCATCACTCATCAGTCATCACAGGTATTTTATTTCTGTAGAATCTGTGGTTATTCGTGTGATGTTCAGTTAAAAGTTCAAAATATGTAACAAAATCCATTAGATTAATTATTGATTAACCGCCAAAGGATTTCTGATTTCAATTTGTTGAACACCAAATTTATAGGTCAATGTCTCACAAATTAGCTTGCAACTGGTGATGTTGACAAGCAGCAATCTTACCAAAGAACGGTCTGATACACCATTGCATACGAGTCAAAAACACAAATACATGATAGGCTTGTGTTCTCTTTGCTTTCTCTTTTTGTGATACTCTTTTTTTTTTTTTTTTTTTCCATTTTCAGCAAAAGAAAGCACACACATACATCCTGATCTGCCTGCATTGTATCGTGTTTGGGCCCAGACAGTATGCCCTTCACTTCTGATATTCAGAACCTTGGCCACAGTCCAAATGCAGTCTGGGCTCAACTTGGAAACTGATCTTCCACTTTCAATGGTTGACCTTGTTGAATCTATACAAATTCTTGTTAATTTATAAAAATACCAGTAAATTTTATTTCAAAATTTTTTTAATCATCAAACTGGCTGATCTTCTATAAGATTTGAAGTTTAGACATAGTATTTGAAGTATAGGAAAATCAACTCAGCCGAGTTCCAGGAGTAAATCTGTGGTTTGCCGAACATTGGTTTGAACCATAGTTGTTGACTAGGAAATTGGTCATTGAAGTTGTGTGGGAAATGAATGTAACAAATGCATAACTAGAGAAATTGTTTAGTAAGCTCATGTAAATCTGAGAGATTATGTTCAGGACATGAACAGTGTCCTAATGCATGCACCCAGAATGTGTATCTTGTGATTTATGATTTATGATTGGAATCTTATGATCCAAATCAAATCTTGTGGGAAACAATTTGCATCTTGTGCTTGAGTCCACTTCTTGAAAAAAATCCTGATCGATACTCACAATTCTAGAGTGTGGAGATGGCCTTCCAGCAGAGTTTTCTCTCTGAGCTCCTTGGTGCTTATGTCCTCAGGGGAAACTTCGATGTTCCATGATTTGGGGAAAATCTACTCCGATGGGAGTTAAAGTGTTCTCTAGGATGGCTGCCAACAACCAAATCCTCTCTTAGCAACTTCTGTCTTCAGATTAATCCTTCCTGAATGTTGGTTTATGTATTGGAGGGATGAGGAAATGGTTGATCACCTTCTCCACTATTGAGAAGCTAAATACACATATTTGCATATTTAGGAATAAAAAAATTGTAAAAAGAATGCATACATAATAAGTTTCAGTTTAGTTAGAGCCTAAAATCATGTGTTGTCGTGAGAAATTAGTCCAACCATCCCATCAATCCCATCTACTTCCATCCAAACATCCATTGATATTTTAGAATATCAACAACACACGATATTTAGCTAAGAAATTGTTGACGACTGGAAAGGAAACGGAAGAGTATGGTCTCGATATCGCCTAGGTTGCGATAACGATAATATCGCGATATTATCATCGACAATTTGAACACTGCACACAACCATGCACCCATAAAGTATTTCGAAATGGAATTTTTTTTAATAAGCAAATTTTTTGCGATATCGATGCATTGGTGATATTATTGAAATATCGCCGAACACTGTCGATATAAGTGACACTTGGGAATCTACACAGTTGAAAATATTGGCGATATAAGTGACACCTAGAATTTACGTAGTCGAAATATTAGCGATGCATTGGCGATACTTAGCGATACATTGTTGATACCTGGAATTTCTGATACTACTAGTGTTATTGATATTTCGATAATATCGGGATTGCTCTTAACAATGCTCTCGATACATCTCAAGGAATATATTAAACCCAACTACAAGCGCCCATAAAGTAGCTAATAATGCCACCTTCCTACTCAATGAATCAGCCACCTTGTGTGTACCGAACTTGTGCTTCAAAAAGAATGTAAATTCCTGCAAGCAATCCACTTAGCATGCCTATGGTTTATTTTAAATTACCCATTTGTATATTTCAGCTTCCCTACGGTGATATGTATATTTCAGTTATCCCTATGGTTCGTTTGATACCATCACTTGATCTATCTTGTCATTATGAAGGAAGAGCTGGAGGTTTCAAGTTTCATCCTATGAAGTGGGAAGATGTTTGAAATCTAAAGAGGTGAAATCTATATTGGGCAAATAATAGAGAAAGAACTGTGCACCCCTTTCCAAATTGAGATTTGGGATAGAGCAGGGAGCAGGGGACTTTGCGACATGTGGTGTTATAGCAAGTAAATATGGTGAAAAAAGATGGATGGTGGAATCTGTGGGCAGAGGTAGCTCTCACATCTCAAGCTATATAGGCAAATATTCATAGAAGGGTGAAGATTCATGGTGGGAAAGAGGTGAAAGGATTCATTTCTGGGAGGACATGTCACATGTGTGTGGGGGATAGTCTGCTAGCGATTATATTCCTGAGATTGTACTCTTGTCCTCAAATGTTTTGAAGATCAAGGAATGCCTTGAACAGGCGGGTTGTAAAAATGCATGGAGATTGGTGTTCAAAAGGGACCTGTAGGATCACAAGATTCCGATCCTTAATGAAGTAGGTAAGCATATTTGGGCCCCATCTTCAAAAGGCTTCATCTTTGTTAAAGGTTTCTTGGAGTCCCTATTCCACTTCTTCCATTTATGTTTTGAGTGCACAATGGTTTGGGGCTTGTCTACTTTTGGAGTCAAAACCCTTCTATTTGGAAAGTGCATAACAACAGAATTTTTGGGTACACATCCTCTTCTAATAATCTCAAGGAAAATTTTATTCTTATGGACTGGGGCAAGGTGCCAAAAGAAATGAGAGGAGTAGGCTGTCAACGGGCCAGGCCTGGGGTTGGCCTTGGCACGGATTTTGAACTGTTTCGGGCCAGGCGGTTGGGCTGGGCCTATTCAACATTTTGATTTTGGCAGGCCTTAGCCCGGCCCATTGACAGCCCTAGAGATGAATTGCAATCGCAGAGTTAGTGCTGGGTCGAAATCTTAAACGACTACAAAAGGAAGACTACTAAGATTGCCACCTGGATCCGTCCTTTGGGATAGTGGAAGCACAATGTTAATGTAGCACTTTGGGTAACCCATGGATGTCCAGCATGGTAGGTATTGTTACAGACAAGGGCCATCCTAAGCTTCTTTTTTTTTCTTTTTTCTTTTTCTGGCCCTGCCAGGGTGGGTGACCTGAATCAAGCCATATTAAGCAATTAAAATATGTGTGGTGTGAAGCTATCTATCACCTCCCTTGGATCGAAGGTGATTCAAAAAGTGATCTAGCGTGGACTCCAGTTTGATGCCTTGCCCTTGTTAGCATTTCTTTACTGTTAATGAAGTCAAAGGATTGTTGCCAGCATTTGAATCCATTAGCTTAGTTCCTAGAGAGGCAAACCCTCCAGATGATGTATTGCAAATCCTTGTATGTGGGCGATGCCTATCCGTTGCTTTGATGGATAGTCTCTCGTGATTCTTTTTCAATAAATTCCATTGTTTATCAATAAAAGAAAACTGAAACTGAAAACTTTGAGATGCACTTTATTAGGCAGCCTCTTTTGCTTTACGGTGAAACTTATAGAAAGAACATAATGCTTGGGATCACATTATCTTATCTCTTGCTGGCAGGATGCCATTTTTCTTCACTACAACACGTATCTGTAATAAGATTCATGACTGTCAAAACATTAAGAAAGATGTATTAAATCCAAATGGGAACATATGGTTGCATTTTGCATGCCATTGTTGAAATGCATTGAGTCAGCAGTTCAGTCTAATATAATAAACATATCTTTGATTTGGAAGTGGCAGTGTAGGGCTGTAAAGAAGAAGATCACAATCATCTGTACAAAATAAGATATCTAGCATGAAACAATTATCTCAAAGCATGCCAATCAACTATCAATATGGAACTGACTGTTAATTTTAATCTCTTTTACTATTTGCCAATTGGCTATTGTTTATTTTCATCAGCTCTGTGTTTCCCTTGCCGCTTTTTAGTCGGATTTCCCATCTCCATGCATATTTTCCTAAGTATTGCCCACTATTGGTGTGAAACCCCATGTTCTTGAAGATTAATGAGCTTCCCTTTTCACCATTTGTCGTGCCTTATCATGTCGTCTCTATGCCACTACTTCCTCTGAATCTGTCTACTGCATCCCATCACTCTCTACAGTGACATTGCATGCTCGTCAAGTTCCCTTAACTGAACATCAAATTAGCCTTATCTTGTCAACCGTATTTTCTAAGTTGAATGCATTGAATTTTATCCAATGGTCTCTACTTGTTTCGTCATTCCTGTATCCATTTTGTGCCCAATGCTTGTACATCTAATGTGCTGAAAGGATTGTTGAAATCAGTTCTAGTTAATTGTCGTCCCAAGTCTGCTTGACCTAGTTTGAGGAATCCTAGTGCTTCTGTGTTGTAGGAATTTTAACCTTTGAACTTGTCTCAGAGTCTCAGCTTCATGTCCTTTGTACCTATGAAAGCTATGCTACGTGTTCAACCAGATTTCTCACTACTTGTATGCAAGGGAAAAAGATGATAGTATATATTATTTGCCATTTTCAATTTTCCTTCTAGTGCATGTAACCATCTTGACCATGTTTTTCGTACCCCATTCCCTGAACAATTCTGCTTTCTCTGGCTATGTTGACTTGAACGAAGTTCTAATTTATTATTATTATTATTTGGAATCAATAACCTTCACTTGTGCAAAGTTTCATTGAAGTTCATCAGTGAAGGTGTTCAACTGTGCATTGAACTGGACTGTCCATTAGAATGACCACCTAGCTACTGATTACAAAGTCCTTTGGTTAATTGGTTGGAATTGGATGGTTGAATACTGTACTGTTGCCCAAAAGTATATTCTCCTTCCATTTGATGGACATCGGTTGGAAACTTTCCATGGTTCAGGCCATCCAATGATTCCGGTTTTTGGGCTGTTGCCTGTCCAACAGGTGGCAACTCTAATGGATGGTCTGGATGAATGAGCACCTTCAGCTATGAGCTCTGTTGAAGGTTTACACACTTGATAGGCACTGAGAAGCTTAACAAATCTCTTTCTTATTATCTTATTTTTATTTTTGACAATCTTTTGCTGATCTTTTGCAGTCCAAGGGTTGAATTTTGTGGGTACAGCATCCCTCATCCATCAGATAGCCGGGTTAACATTCGAGTCCAAACTACTGGTAACATTACCATTCGAACATTTCACAGACATGCACGCACGCAGAGAGGGGAATGCTCACACACCAGTTCTCACGAGAACTTGAGCACTTTTTGAGAACTCATCTCATGTGATATGAGCCCAAAATCTGAAACCCCCCCCCCCCCCAAAGGGCCCAACTTCTACCCTGAACCAGAACTTTGGTGGGCCATGGAAAAAGGAAACAATTTCCTCCCTTGATTTGCCTCTCTCTTTGCTACGGCCCACTAGAGTTTTGGATCAGGTTGAAAGTTGGTCCCTGGAGGTTTCTTGAGGTGCTGCACCACATGGACGGTTCAGATTTTGGGCTCATATCACGTGAGATGAGTTCTCAAAAAGTGCTCACAAGTTCTCGTGAGAACTAGTGCAAAGGTGAGCATTTCTCTCTCTCTCTACACACACACACACATATGGAAAAAGTTCATATAAACACACACACGCGCGAGCGCGCGCGGGGAAAAAGTTCATATAAACACGCACACACACACACACACACGGAAAAAGTTCATATAAACACACACACACACACAACTTTTTCTACACACACACACACACACACACATATATATAGAAAAAGTTCTATGAGGTCATCCTCATGGGAACTAGTTGGACCACGAGGTACGGTTCACCCAGCGGATGACTTCCAAGTTCCAACCTATCAAATGAATGTGAAAGCCAACCCTCCCCACAACGAGGATCACTAATTGAACAATTCGAGGTGGACCACACCATAGAAAACAATGTCAAGCCATTGATAAATAGCAAAATGCCAGTGTGGTCCACTGGATTAGTGGATATGGATGATTTTTTCACAAGGTGATTCTCAGGATAGGGCCCACCATTAGATGGGTTGGATGTCGTGCACAAATGAAAGGTGGGAAGTTATCCACTGGGTGGACTGTAACTTATAGTCCTACCAGTTGGACTTGAGACCCCTCTCTCTCTCTATAGTCTATACATACATGCATACATCATACGTACAAACATACATATATGTATGCATGCATGTATGTATCTATGTATGTATATATCTCTCTCACGCACACATGCACGTTGTCCTTTACTGAAGGTTTGATACTTTGGTTTGACTCTCATCCTTGGAAACGAGTCTTGTTAGTTTCAAAAAGACTTAAACACTCTTCCATGTTAAAGATGACCAGTGTATGGATCTTATCCATGTTTATGTGAAATTATTCTTGATCATGGATTCACTTTTCAGTCATTTGAAAGACCTATGCTTCTGTCCTTTTAAGATATGTGTGAAAATTGTTCATGACCCACCATTTGCCGAGTCACAAGAAGGTATGTTTAATAGACGTTTGGGTTGCTTTACTTGACGTGGTTTTCTATGAGTAGGAGAACCATGTTGATTCCAATGCAAATATTAAGTTACTGCTGGCAGTGACTTGTTTCCTGTGGATAAGGGAAGCATGTTGATTTCAATGAAAATTAGTCATTGTTGGTAGTGGGAATAGTAAATTAGAAGGTGAGTGGGGATAGAAATAACAATTTAAGGTGGTGGATACAACTAAGTTTCCCCCTTGGATCTTCGCTCTTATTTGTTGTCGTCGATGCCTCGATGGTGGTGGTGGTTCGCGTTGTTGGTGCTGTTGATGTTCGCTCACTTTTTTCCACTGAAGATCGAATGATTCAATTTTCAGATATGTGGCCGACATGTAAAAGATCCAAAACTGATCATGTGGTTGACTTTTTTTTTTTTTTTTTGTAAACAATAATTACTTTATTAGAAAAGGATGAAGCCAAAGAAATACAAGGTGAATAAAATGAAAAATACAATCAAAAGTCCACTATAACTGACCAACTAACAAGAAACCGATCAGAGACTAATACATTAGCTGCTTGCGCCCATTCCATTAGACCATTACATTCAATTTCGCCCTATTGATGGCTTCCAAGATGCGACCCCTTCGATTTCTGAAACAGCAATTGTTTCTTTTGAATCAAATATTCCATAACCCTGCAAAAACGCAGATGCCAAATCCGTTGCCCAATTATACCCTTCCCCCCTCCATGCCAAGCTAAGAAAAACTGGTCAATTGAACTTGGAACAACCCGTGCAAATCCAAAAAGAAGAAAGAAACCAACCCAAACCTTTGAAGCAAAAGGGCAATGAATAAAGAGATGGTCAACCGATTTCTCATCTTGAAAACATAATAAGCACATATTTGGAATAATGATATGCCGCTTACGTAAATTTTCAAACGTGAGAATCTTATTCCTCCCCACTAACCATGCAAAAGTCGCCACCTTTGAAGGGGCACCATAACGCGAATCATGACATGTATAACACACAACTTGCTCACTCGACCCTCTTTTAATCATCAAACAAAATGATTTTTGACGCAGGACGACTAACCACTTGCTCTAAAAGCTCGAATTGATAGAGCGTGGTGAATCAATCCCTTTATCTCACAGCCCACGCTCCTGGTTCACACAGGCCAGGCTCTCGGCCGAACCCTCCTTCGTAGGCCCCACTTCACATGGGTTCGCATCACACTAGCCACCTACTTCATACGGTTGGGGCCCGGCTCACATGGGCTACCCACCCCGAGTGTGTCCCTGCTTCACACAGGCTAACCCACTTGAGCCCGGTGTGAAAATGCCCCTGCATTAATCACCCCCGATGGGGAGTCTCGAACACGAGACCTCCCGCTCTGATATCCACTTTTGACACAGGATGACTAACCACTTGGTCTAAAAGCTCTAACTGATAGAGCGTGGCAAATCAATCCCTTTATCTCATAGCCCAAGCTCCTGCTTCACACAAGCCAGGCTCTCAGCCGAACCCTCCTTCGTGGGCCCTACTTCACATGGGTTTGCATCACACTAGCCACCCGCTTCACACGGGTGGGGCCCGCCTCACACGGGCCGCCCACCCTGAGTGTGTCCCTGCTTCACGCAGGCTACCCCACTCGAGCCTGGTGTGAAAATGCTTCTGCATTAATTTTACCAAGAATTTTCCAGACATTTCTTTTAGCCAGACCATTGAATCTGATTCCGGAACGGATGGATGACATTTCAAAAGCATTCCTAACAGGTTGACCAAATCATCCACTTCTTCATCTTTCAAGCGTCTTCTACAAGAAGGCGCCTAACTAATTTCCTCTCCGTGGATAGAGAAACATAAGTCGATTAAGAGATTAGGCTCAATGGATATACTCAAGGTATTCTGTAACGGTAACGGTGGCCATAATGGTCACCACCGTTACCTTTACGATACGGGTCGTAACGGCCTTTACAGTCTCTTTCTCTGTTTTTTTTTTTTATTGGAAAAAAATACCTCGAAACACCTTTATCTGCCCCATAACATTGAAAAAAAATCGAAATATCTATATATGCCCCGTAACAAACCATTACGGGGCTATTACAGCCTTTAAAGGGGGCATAACAGGTTGTTAACGGCGGTTATAGTTCATTTTTTCCATAACGGTTGTTATGGCCGTTACGACCTCGTAATGTGTAACGGTTGTTATGGCCGTTACGACCTCGTAATGTGTAACGGTTGCCACCGTTACCTTTACGTAATGGCCACATAACGACCTTTATGGCACACCATGGATATACTTGCTAATCGAGGAAGCACAATCTTTAGCTTTTGATTCCCAACTCACAGATCCTCCCAAAAGCATATATTCTTGCCATAACTAATTGAGAAACCCACCCCCTCCCAAACCCTAGATTTCAACAAATTTACTGATTACTATAATGATGAAGCCTTATACGAAGAAGAATAAAGCCTTATACAAAGAAGAATATTTTGTCTATCTACTCCCTTTTTCAACCCCACATTTTCCATCCAACACTAGTCTCCAATAACTACCCTACTTTACCCCAAACCTCCAAACCCACTTTTCCAACAAAGCCAAGTTCATTACCTCCAAATTCCTCAAACTTGCACCCTCTTGAGCCAATGGCTTACATACTTCTTCCCACTTTAATAGATGACATTTATACTTCTCTTCAGGCCCCTGCCACAAAAAGTCTCACCTAATCTTTTCTAATTTAGCCACAACTGATTTTGGACATTTGAATGTAGACAAAATAAATCGATAAATTTGACATAGCTGATTTAATTAATGTTAATCTACCACCCAATGAAAGATGTCTACTTTTCCAAGATGTCAATTTTCTTTTGAACTTCTCAATCACTTTATCCTATAAATGCTTGGCCAGTTTACCTTTGCATGGTGGAAGACTGAGATATGAAGATGGAAAAGAGCCCACCGTACATTCAAAGCATGCCACAAAACCCTCGACCTCCACCTTAGAAAGACTGACCCCCAACAATTCACTTTTACTGATATTGACCTTTAATTCTGAAACTACCTCGAAACATGTTATAATCGATTGAAGATTTTCAACTTTCGATTCATTCACCTCACATAAAAGCAGAGTGTCGTCTGCATATTGAAGGTGAGAAATTTGAAAATCGGAATTGTCAACATGAAATCCTTCCACCAATCCTGCCGCTACCCCTTGATCCAACATCCTCCCAAAAGCCTCCATTATCACCACAAACAGATAGGGAGATGATGGATCTCCCTACCGCAGGCCTCTAGAAGATGAGAAGAATCATTGTGGTGCCCCAATTACTAACACAAAATATTTTGTCGATCGGACACAAACTTGAAGCAACGCTCTCAATTCTCCCCATATCCCTACCACCCTAACAAGTAATCAAGAAAATCCCAATCCACATGATCATATGCCTTCTCAATATTTAGCTTACAAATAATACCTTTCTTTCCTTTCTTACGACAAGAATCAATACAGTCATGAACTATCTGTAATTGGCCTTCCTTCCACAAATGCTCCTTGAGGTTTTGAAATCACAATGCTGAGAACTGCAGTACATCTTGATGCCCATTTTTCTGCCATTACCCACCCCCCCCCCCCCCCCCCCCCCAAACCAAAAAAAAAAAAAAAGTTAATTGGTTTAAAATCTCGTAAACTTTCCCTAATTCGGATGCAAAGTAAACATGATTGGAAAATTCATTTTATAAACTTAAACAAATCCTGCTAACCAACTCCCAAAATATTTGGAAGATGGCTATATGATAACTATCCTGCCTGGGTGCCTTATCTTTGGTTGACTCTGCATTGGATGGAGCGTGCCCAAAAATATGCCAACTGCACAATCCAAGGGTTAGCATTGTCCAATCAGTGTTTTTCTGGGTATGACCCATCCAGGGTAGGTCCAACTTGATCAGTTTGGATCTCATGCATGTTTGCCTCGTATATGAAAACCAAGTCATCATCATAAATTAATAAATAAAAGACAGAAAAAGGCAAACATCAGATGGGCTTTTGCTTATTATTATGGTTATTATTTTGGTTTCTCAGGTGATCCAGCGAAGGATGTATTCAAGGATGCACTCCAGGACTTGATGTTGATGTGCCAGCATGTGAGGAGCACCTTTGACAAGGCAGTCGTTGATTTCAGAGTGAGCGAACCTGTTAAGGAAATGAACATCGACCCCTAAAAAGAAAATGCAGGTGCTGCTATATAATAGGGTATTAGAATTTTTTTGACACATGGAATGATTGGGGTTATTGGTTTTTAAAGATGGCCTGTCCCACTTCCACTCTGTTATCTAATCACAACAATAGCTTACCGGATCCATATTTTATCAGATTGCAGTATATTTTATTTGTGATGAGAGTAGCAACGGTACCAGCATCTTTTTTAGTCCATTCGGCTTAGTGTTGAACCTTGCTATCCATATGCTTTCTATCTATCATGCCCTCTGATTACTTATTTTTATTTTTTTGTCTTTTCCATAGAAGTGCATGCGATTGAACCCAAGATTGTGGGACAATTTCCTGTGTTTCAACCTAACCTGGTGCCAAAAAGAAGTGTGTTCCTTTCAAAACCATCTATAGATGCATTGGTCCCGCTTTTTATCCTCTTTCTACATTCATTATGGAAATGCACCCAACTCAACATAGATGTGAACGGAGCCAAAAATATTTCCACTCTTCAACAAGGATGAGCCATATTAACATACAATGATTATTCCAGTTTTGCAAATTAACGACAACAAAGACTGAAATATCATTGGAAGTTTTCCTGAATGGCAAGTAATGTAACCATCCAAAATTCCCAATTCCCAATTCTTGTTGGAGAAATGGTAACAATGCCCCAAAATCTCAAAGCATTTGAGACTTATGAAATGAGTCTAACAACGATGTTTTTCAGATTCATCCTCTTTGCTTACTAGAATTTGCGATTGGATGTTTTAATGAGCAATTTCCTTTTAACCAGGTAAATAAATTTTTATGGTAGTGCTAACCTTATAAACTTGCTATTTGGGGTGTTGCAGAAAATAGAAACTGCATTGTGGTTTTCTGCTTTTTCATGCTGCCTGAATCTCAAGGATGAGAAATGATTTGGCCATCAGACGTCCTATTGGCCTTGGAAACTGGAACACCCAAGCATAACTTAAGAAGTTGCAAGATGTTATGGGCATATTTAAGCTCCAGAGTTCCTGTTTTTTGAAGAAGTAATAATTGAAAGCCCTCTCTAGGTCTCTGTTTTCAACATTCCGGAAGACAAATTTGAGACTGACAAAGTGAAGGTTGATCTGCAGAAACTAAGAAATTTCACACGTGGCATGCATGATTGTGGGTCCCAATCAGGATGGCTCATAAACAGAATGATGATTTGATTTGTTAATTGACTTACTGCTAGGCAGTTGGTGGATGATTGATATGGAATATAATCAATGGTCCTAATCCAAAATTTAATGCCCTTCAATTGGAAGATAACATCATTGAATCAGTCTGAATTCTGGATTATGGCCTTATGCATTGTTTTTTAAGGGTCGGTTTGGTTTTCCAATTTCATATGTAATGCAAAGTAAATGAGCCATCATTATCATTTCCAGGTGTTTGTCTAAACAGAAATTGTGGCTGGTAAATTGAGAGTCAAATATACTTAGTGAAACAAACAATGTAGCAAAATCATTATTTCATTCAAATATAAGTGGTGTCACTGCACAACTACAAGAGCAAGTGATCATTACCCATTTACAGCCATTTACTGTTGTAATTGGAAAACCAAACAGGCCCCTAGTGCACGTGTATCAGCCATCACTCTGCTAGAGTATCAAATGCTCCCCATATTCTCTTGCCTTTGTCTGGCTCAGTTCAAATATTCATTCTGATCATCAATAAGATGGGGATATCTTGTATAAGAGTGTAATCCACCTTGTGCTGAAATCAATAGGGAGAGCCAGATTTCATTAATAAATGTTTACAACACAAGTGGGAAAGGGATATACTTTGGAAAAATCATAAATTCACAAACCATACATCTCTGGGATAGAACTATGGTGTTTGTTGTGTTCTTTTCTTTGAGTTATCAGTGGCTTGGTCATCATGGTCAAAACGTACGAGATCTAAACCAGTTTGGCCATACCTTAGGCCTGTCATGCCCTACTAATCTGTTGTGGCATCGCGACAGGAAGGGTGATCCCTAGGTGGGGCTCCTTAGGGACATAAGATGACATGGGGCCCTTCAGCTATCCCCCCCCCCCCCCCCCCCCCCCCCCCCCCACACACACACACACACAAACACACACACACACGTGTGATCTTACATATCCTCACTTCTCATCAATATCTGTTTCCCTCTAGTCACTGTTTACATATAAAGGAAGAAAACAAGAGGGGAGAAGAAAATAGAAGAAAGAAAAGAAAAGATGGAAAGAAAGAGAAAAGAAATGAGTGAAAATGTAAAGGAAGAAAGGAAATTGTGGTAAATGAGAGAAAATGACGAGGAAAAAGGAAATTGCAGTGGGGGCTGCATTTCCAATTTATTTATGCACCTTGCAAGGATCATAAAATTTAGGGGAGAGTTATAGAACTATGCTTGACTACCGAAGACAAAGATGTACCATATTGTCTTCAAAGAACTCATGTTCAGTTGTATTCTTATCTGTATTTTGCTTCATCCAATTTTGGGCTTGATGGATATTCTCCTTGAGGATAGACCCCTGATCCACTTTTGTAGGACTCGATTTATAGGATGTGGGAGATGGTGGAAGTTGCCCATAAGCTTTCTCCATATGGTGACATTTTGGATGATGAATGGAAGGCTGAATTATACCACTATTCAACCAAAGGAAACTGCTGAACCACTGTTTTGGCCTTTCACTACATAACCATCACAATTATGTTTTGAAGCACTGATTTCCTACTTGTATCTCTAATAGGATGAACTATTGAACGCATCTTCAATTAAGTTTGTTGCATACGTAGTCTCTCTTATCAAAAACAGCTGCTGAACACTGTGTCTCATGCTAGGTGAAAATTGTTGTCCATGAAGGTCTAGGTATCCCTTCTATTAAATGTTTAATGGCTACTATGATACTCTCTCTCTCTCTCTCTCTCTCTCTCTCGACCATCTATAAAATTCATTGAGATTTTCAACCAAATTTGATCTGGCAGCGGGAAGACCATCTATAAAATTCATTGAGATTTTCAACCAAATTTGATCTGGCAGTGGGAAGGCCTGAAGAGTGATAGGCATAGCAACAGTCTCTCATTTGTTGTGCTAACAAACATGGTATTCGGCCAAGCAAACATTCAATATCTTTATTCATACGTTTCCAATTTACATGAAGTCTGCTAATGAGCCTTTGGAGGACCCGAGTGACCAGCTGTTGGTTTGCCGTGGAACTCAGCCATAATCTCCCTAGCGAAAGAAAAGAAGGGGATACCACTAAACACCCTTTAGAGCTAAGTTCCTCGTTAGCAAATAAGTAATTAGGTAAGAACTCAAGTTCAACCAATTCTTTTGTTCACTCTCTCTAAGAACAGTTTGGGAAGGAAATGACAGAGAGAGTTCATCAACAAATTGGCGTGATAAGGCATGTGCAGCTTTGTCGTCAGTCCCCTTCTTATGGATGATTTCATGATCATACCTGAGCACCTTCATGACTCATTTCTGTTGTGCTAAGCTGCAACAATTATTTTAAACTCCAATTATCTCTTCTGATCTTAAAATGATGACCTTGAAGGTATGGTCACCACTTTTGTAACAGTGCAGACAACTGTCAACATTTCTTTTCCTAAGTTGATAGAAGAAGATTTCTTTCAAAGAGAGAGCCTTACATGTGCATGCAATGGGTTGTCCATCTTGCATTAGCACCCATTTATTACGCATAATTCAATGTATCGTGTTGATGCTGGAAATTGGTCAACAGATGAGAACGAAGATCCTTTGATCTTGACGGTTGAATGATGTTGATCTTCTTCCTGAGAGAAGCTTGGATCCTGTAGAACACAAAGGAAAGCAAAAGAATGGGTGGCTGGGGTCTAGCCGTGAGCCCTCCGATGCCTAAGTTAATTTGGATTCTAAAAAGGATGATCGTCTCTCTCGAGATTAGTTGTTGTGTCATACCTTGATAATAAAGAGGACGCATCAATTTATAGACTTAGGTTGCAGGATTACGTTCCCTTTCTGCAGCCGTGATGTTCGTAGAGGAAATCTCGAATCTCTGAGATTTCCTGAGCTGTCTCATGATCTTTGGAGATATTTGACGGGTTGGTTAGAGATTTCCCGAATTCTTTTCCTCTTATTGCGCGCAAACTTAAGAAAATTGCGGTAACGGTAACCAACTCGTTACAATGAAAGAGGTCAGCCTTATGAGGTCGTTTAGAGGGATCGCCTCTTCTCTCTAGGCTAGGTCGGTCAGACTTGCTGACCTGATTTCGGATCGTGCCGTTTAACCTCAGGTCGGATCCGAGCTGAACAGGCTGATCCAGATCTACCCTGAGGTCAGCTCGTATTCTTCTGATCCAGATCTACCCTAAGGTCAGCTCATATTCTTCCCATAACATATCGCATTCCACCAGAAATGTGTGAGTGAAATCTGAAAGGGTGAGAACCAGCGTAGAAGCTTGCTCTTCTACCTCAAAACTTCATTGCATGGTTTTCTTGTTTTAGAACTCTAGATTGTGCTAGAGATTTTTCGAAAGAAGGAAACCTTCTTTGCGTCTCTATAAATAACGCACAAACCATACAAGAAAGTAGATTGAATATATTTTTCTGTGCGCAAAAATTTCTTTGTTTCTTTACAATAGTAGTGTCGGGTAAGAGTTGTGTTGGCATCGGGCATGTGCCACATGTGGCTGGCTGCATGTGCCCCACATGTGGCACGTATATCTTACCTGTTGGTAGCATGCCTGTGCCACATGTGGTAGGCTGCATGTGCCCCACATGTGGCACAGACGTCTTATGGTGGCAACCCTTAGTGGGGTCCACTTGCCTCGTGTTAAGCAAGGTGGGCTAGCAGCCCACCACATCTTATGACACTGCCTCTCCCATCGCCTATATAAAGGGATGGGAGGTGGTATTCAAAATATAGACCGGAAGAAAGAAAAGAGAGAGAGGGAGAGAGATACAAAGAAATTTTTTTCATACGTGGTTTGCTCCTAAGTCTTGCTCGAGGTTGTATGCATCAGCAAACCATCATAGCCATTGAATCAGGTAAGTGAATTGGTTCATCTTCTCTTTGTAGTTGATTTGAGCGGGCCACCGATTTACGTGTTTCGGCTCTCAATATGGTCTCGTAATCATGTCATTTGGTCCATACTTATATCAATGGGCCTAACCCGTCACGTTGTCCGTGTACGCCCAACAATGGTATCAGAGTCACAATCGACGCAGTTCCGACAAAGGAAATTATAATTCTGCACAAATCTCTACACAAGGAATACGTAATAAATAATAATAAAATAAAAATGTTTTAGCATTGTATTAAATAAATATTTTTTTGTAGGCGTCACTCAGCTATTGCCACGGAAGGGATTTTTTTATTATCCTTTTGACTTTGATTGTTTCTGCTACGCCCAATTGGGTAAGTGAAACTTTTGGGCCATATTGACAATGACTGAATTGTTCTCGTGTCAAATTCTTTAGGTGATGATATTTTTTTTGGACCACTGATGATGACTGTGCATGAATATATTAAATATTTTTTTAAAGTATTTTTCTGATTAATTGATATTAGACCCTTTTTCACATTGGATCAGTGATAAATGGTGTCTAAATCAATTGTGGCCAACCTTGTAAAAGGAGAAAATTTTGATGACAATAACTTTGATGACTGGAGGATGGCTATTAGAATTTTGTTAGACGAAGAAGATGTGTTGTTTACATTAATAACTGTTAAGAAAATCCACAAATAGAAAATGAAGATCAACCCATAAAGAAGTTAAACTTTGAGCAGCGTGAGTATAAGAAGTGGACAAAAAATAATAGAACGGCTAGAATTATTCTTCTCACTTCCATGCATAAAGAATTGATTCCCACATATAAAACTTATAAAACTGCCAAAGAAATGTGGAATGCCCTAACAAGTTCATATGCTAGAATATCAAACTGTAAGATTAGGACAACGCAAATGAAATTCAATTCATATCGAATGCCTTTAGGATGTTCCATTAAAGATCATATTAGGAAGATTGAACAACCGATGACCGATTTGTGAAATGTAGGTTGTACTATGACTGAAAATTAGAAAATTATAGCCATGTTTCGATCTCTGCCTGATTCTTGGGCCCACATAAAAGATATCATAAACCATAATGAGACAATAAAAACGTTCAAGGATTTTGCCCATCACTTAGAACATGAGATTGAATTTAGGGCAGTTCAGTCTAGCAGCAATGTTGTTTTTACTGTAGAAAGTGGAAAGAAATTTAATAGATAAAAAAAAAGGTTTAGGAAACCAAGTAGACAATATGCTCCCACTAGACAATACAATCCATCTTATCGTCCACTCATTCAACCTCGTTTCCATCCACTTCCCTCTTGCTTCCCAAATAGACACCCCAACCATAGCTATATCCACCTCAAAATCGTCCATACCTAGGTATCACAAATTAAATATGCACAACCATCACAACTTTGGGATACATATATTGATCCCAGGCTTCTAGGAAGAGAGAACAAGAAGAGAGTTAAAGGACAAGGTAATGGCTCATATTTTGTATGTGGAAAAAAATGACATTGGGCTAGGACTTGCCCTAAGCAAAAAATGGTAATCTCTCTTCCATTCATTAGTTATATCTGCACAGAAGTATTGATAGCCGATTTAAATGTTAACGAATGGATTGTAGATTCAGGGGCAACAAGGCATGTAACAAAGGACAGAGATGGTTTTGTGGATTTTCAGACTATTCTACACAAAAGTCACAAGCTATACATGGAAAATAATGCATCAGAGGATGTTGTTGGAGTTGGTACATATCGTCTCGAGTCAAAGATAGGATACTCTCCTTTACTTAAAGATACTCTTTTTGCTCCTAGAATGAGAAAAAATTTAGTGTCTGTCGCGAGTCTAGTGAAAGAAAATTTTGATGTAAGATTTTGTAAAGATAGAGTTTCATTGAGAAAGAACAATGTAATACTTGTTTGGGGAGAATCGTCAAGAGATCTTTTCAAACTTGATATAGTAAATACTTTTTTATTAATGCCAAGTAATTCCTCTTTTATTGGTTTAACAAATGCTAGTATTGTATCTGAATCTATTAAGTGGCATGATAGACTAGGACACATAAGAAATGATTGTATAGTTAGGTTAGCAAGAGATGTCTTGTTAGGAACATTGACAAAAATAAATTTACCATTGTGTGAGTATTGTGTGTCAGGGAAGGCAATTAGAAAATATTTTCCTAAAGCAGAAAGATGTAAAGAACTTTTGCAAATCATACACAGTGATATATGTAGTCCTTGGAATGTAAGAACTCGAAATGGGTGTCAATATTTTATAACTTTCATTGATGATTATTCTCGATACGGAGTGACGTATCTGATATCTCAAAAATCAGAAGCACTTGATTGTTTTAAAAAATATAGATTGAAAGTAGAAAATCAGCTAGACAAAAGAGTGAAAGTATTAATGACAGATAAGAGTGGAGAATACACGTCTAACATCTTCAAATCGTATTGTGAAAGTGCTGGTATTGCTAGACAATATACGATGCCTTATACTCCTCAGCAGAATGGTGTAGCCGAGAGAAGAAATAAAACGTTATTAGATATGGTTAGATCCATGATGGCTCACACAAACTTACCTATTAATTTTTTGGGAAATACATTGTTAACAGCCACCTATGTATTGAATTTAGTTCCTTCGAAATCTGTTCCCAACACACCTTTTGAATTATGTACTGGTAGGAAACCTTTGTTAAGCCATTTACGTCAATGGGGTTCATTAGGTCATGATTTACTTCCCGCTCTAAATAAAAGCAAATTAGACAAAAGAACGATTGAGTGTACATTTATCCGATATCCTATTCACTCAAAAGGGTATGTGATGGTATATGAAAATCAAGGTAGATGGATTAAAGTTGAGTCTCGAGATGTAACATTTATAGAAGATAGGTATCCCTACAAAAAGAAGCCTATGATAGAAATAGTACTTTATGAAACACAGGATACAGTTCAAGGAAGTGGGAGTGGTAATACGAGTAATGAAAATCAGGGCATTTCTATAACTCGTGAAGTCAGTGGGAGCACATCACCTAATGGTCTAAAATTACGCCGCAGTTTAAGAGGATGAATTCCTAAAAGATATTTTGAGATAGAAGGTGAATCATATTCGTGCATCGCAGCAAATGAAGATGAACCTAAATCATATCAAGATGCGTTAGCATCTCCAGATTCCAAAAATTAAATTTATGCCATGAATGAGGAAATTGATTTAATAATAAAAAAATTATGTTTGGAAACTAGTTGATCTTCCATTCGGTAGAACAATAATTGCAAACAAGTGGGTATTCAAAATCAAAAGAAAAACTGATAGTTCAATCGATAAATACAAAGCTCGTCTGGTAGCAAAAGGCTGCACGCAAATAGAAGGAATCGATTATGAAGAAACTTTCTCTCCAGTGGCTAGGTTTACATTGATCCGCATGATTTTAGCTATGGTAGCGTATCTGGATTTAAAAGTATACCAGATGGATGTAAAGACGACATTTTTGAATGGAGACTTGCAAGAATATATTTATATGCAACAACCTACCGGATATGTTGACAAGGGTCAGGAAAACAAGGTCTGCAAACTGATAAAATCAATCTATGGGCTGAAACAATCATCTAGACAATGGTATATGAAATTTAATGAGGCTATCATCTCTTTTGGATTTTCTATGTGTGAAGAAGATCATTGTGTATATGTAGAGCGATCTGGAAGGCACTTCTTGATATTATCCTTATATGTTGATGATATTCTATAGGAATGTTTCTCTCGACCAAGGAATAATTATCTTTGAATTTTGAAATGAAAGATTTTGGTAAAGTAAATTTTATATTAGGCATGAAAATCACAAGAGACCGCTCTAAGAAATTTTTGGGGTTATCACAGATATTTTATATTGAAAAGATCTTAGAACGATTCAGGATGCATAACTCCAAACCAGTTGAAACACCGATGAATAAATATTCTAAATTAAGTCGAAACATGTGTCCCCAGTCTGATATTGAAAAGCAGACTATGCCATCTGTACCATATGCTAGTGCCATAGGTAACCTTATGTACATCATGCTTTGTACTAGGCCATACATATGCTACACTGTAGGTCTTGTGAGCAAATATGAGTAATCTAAGACAAGTACATTGGCAAGCAGTAAAGAGAATTTTTCGCTATCTTCAAGGAACAAGAAATTATATGTTGTGTTACCAAGGTGCTGAGTTAAATATGCAAGCTTATTCTGATGCATCTTAGGGAAATGATCAAGATGAAAGCAAGTCCACTTCTGGATATGTGTTTATGCTGAATGGAGGAGTTGTTTCATGGAGCAGTAAGAAACAATCTTCGATCGCACTCTCAACTATGGAAGCTGAATATAGCGCAACAGTACAAGAAGGCGTGTGGATTATGAGACTTTTGAGAACTTTAGGCGTTCGTACTGCTAAAAGTCCCCTCCTGGTTAAAATGGATAATACATCGACTGTTAATCTCGTGAAGGATCCAAAACACTATAAGAAATCTAAGCACATCGAAATTAAATATCACTATGTCAGAGATCGGGTGAGAAATGGACAAGTTATACTTGAGTACATTCCCACCAGAGAAATGTTAGCAAATCTTATGACAAAATCAATTGCTAGAGATATATTTGAAATACATGTAAGGCAAATGGGACTGAGGAGACTTTGATGTACTTTGTAAAAGTGGGAGTTGTAATTTTATGTATATTTTTTTGTATTCCCCAGTTGATTGTAATGGTAGAAATTCCATTGTGCATTATTTGAGACTTGCAATTGATAAATGGAATAGAGTCCATGTACTCTTGAGAGTGGGTGATGTAAATTATTAATTTCATGTAATTTGAATGATTTTTTTTTTTATATTTCTCACATTAATATTCATGCACAATCAATTCTTCTAAGCCTTAAAATCATCAGTAACAAATCATGTGTTGGATTTTTGTTTATTTTTCGTCGGCAGCCCGGTCTTCCCCACTTGCACGGGAATTTACTAACCCTTGGCATGCACTTAAGAAACATGTTCAAAATAAGGAAGCGCATGTCAAGGTGCTACACACACACACACACACACACATGTTTTTTGGATCCCTAATATGTTATATATATTCACATATATTTCGTATGTATTAGTATTCATTAGCCTGTGCCTCCACACAGAAGATAGCTTTAAGTGACTAGGGATGAGACCTTCGGAGTCGAATGACATTCACAGTGGTAGTAAGGTTAGGAGTTGCTAGACCGTAACTCGCTCGCTTTAAGCGGGACTTCTATCTCATGATGATGTTATGGCCTGAATGGAGCTAGGTTAAGAGTTGATAGCTAAAACTCACGTGCTTTAGGCGGGACCTCTATTTAAGGTTAGGAGTTGTTGAGTGAGACTCACGTGCTTTAAGTGGGACCTGCGCATTGTAAACCCGACGTATGCCTAGTAATATCTACTTGTAGCGTGGATGAGTAACCACGTGCTCAAAGCGTTGAGTTGTACTCCGCTTCTAGACCGATTTACCTACTGGTACCTGATCCGATCTGGTCAGTGCATTGTGCAAACAAGCTGGTCTTGTAGGTGACCCTTGTGCCCTCAGCTACTCAACTTTGCATATAAGAGGATAAGATTGAGTATTGCTACTTTAGCGTACAGTACGATGGTCATGATTGATTCGACCTGGGATGTACTACTAGAAAAGCGACTTGGTCGATTCTGAATTGCGTAGTTGAGTGGGAAAGATCCATTGGCAGTGACACTAGGTTCCTAGGACCATGATTACGTACTTTGAGACTTATCTGCCACGGCATTATCTAGTTTTGTGAGATGATCATTTATAAACTGTTTTCATAAATTATATATATGTAAATAATTTATTTTGAACACTTTGAATAATGTTTGCAAAATGATTTGTGATTTGAACTCGATAAGAGGATAAGTGCATATGCTGGCAGAGCGATCCTAGATCAAGGATTGTCTCCATCCGGCGTGGTCATGCTGGTCTAGGGCAGGCTTTTGGAGAGTTTGGGAGACTATGCGCTAGTGTGGTGGTCACTTAGTGTATAGTTGCGTGTCTATAAAGTCACTGGGATGGTCCCATTTCCCTGATTCTTACTCATTGCATACAATCTCGATCAATCTTCTCGGAGCAAATTATGTGTGTGTGTGTGTGTGTGTGTGTGTGTGTGTGTGTGTGTGCGCCCCACTTTAGGGTTGAGTGGGAGAATGTTGGCATCAGGCATGTGCCACACGTGGCTGGCTGCATGTGCCCCACATGTGGCACAAATATCTTACCTGTTGGTAGCATGCTTGTGCTTGCATGCCCACATGTGGCACAAACGTCTTATGGTGGCAACCCTTAGTGGGGTCCACTTGCCTTGTGTCAAGCAGGGTGGGCTAAAAGCCCACCACATCTTCTAACATTGCCTCTCCCATCGCCTATATAAAGGGATGGGAGGCGGTATTCAAAATACAGACCGGAAGAAAGAAAAGAGAGAGAGAGAGAGAGAGAGAGAGAGAGAGAGAGAGAATTTTTTTCATACGTGGTCTGCTCCTAAGTCTTGCTCGAGGTTGTATGCATCGGCAAACCATCATAGCCATTGAATCAGGCAAGTGAATTGGTTCATCTTCTCTTTGTAGTTGATTTAAGCAGGCTACCGATTTCCTTGTTTCAGCTCTCAGTATGGTCGCGTAATCGCGTCATTTGGTCCATACTTATATCAATGGGCCTAACCCGTCACGCTGTCCGTGTACGCCCAACAAGTTGTGTCCTCTGCAACAAGACTAGAGGGCTATTGAGCTTGCTAATAGTCTTTGCTTCTCTCTTACTTGCTGTGGACCCTCGCCGTTTCCGCGCTCTCACACGACGTTCCCGTCCCTTCCCTTTCGGGAAAAGAAGGAGAGGAGGATGCGTGAGTGCGAAATCGCCGTTTGTGCCACTGGCTTGCCTCGTTTTCGAGGGCTTTGTTTGGTTGTCGTGTTAAGTGGGATGTGTTCAAGTGAATTTATATAAGACCAGAGTCGCCACTAGCCAGTTACTTCGAATCTACAGTCGGTTAGACCCTGTAGAAACGTTAGAGAAGGGGATCCGAAGATTCCTTCCTCTAAAATGACTCCTTTTGATCTGCGGCCAGAGATTCAAGGTAAGGGATCACGGTTACAGGGTGGGAAGAAGTTAAGCACCCCACACACTGCCCGTACCGAAGTACGGTCTCTACTTCACAGAATCGAACTAATACTTGAAAGTTTGTTTTAATCCTCGTACATTCTCATAGATGACATGATGCATGAATGCGGGTCTGAACAGTAAGAGTTTCTGATGGGCAGGTTTCAACAACGGGCAAGCCCAGAGCGTACGCTCGAACTGACAGGTGCTTAATATAAGACGTATGCAGTGTGCTTGGATAATCAAGGAGCTTTATAGTGAAGCATGAATGCAGGTCTGAACAGTAAGAGTTTCTGATGGGCAGGTTCCAACAACGGGCAAGCCTAGAGCATACGCTCGAATTGACAGGTGCTTAATTTAAGACATATGTAGTGTGCTTGAATAATCAAGGTGCTTGCAGTGAAGCAGGGGGGTTGGAAGAAAAGTAAATGTTGCACTTATGCTAGATGCAAATGAGATGATGCTGGAGAAATAATAGCTGGGTGGACGGAGGTGTCACAAGGATTGGCTTTGAGTGGCTGGATCAAGACTTGGATGGCTTGGGAGGCTTAGACCAGTGGTCAGGCTGGGCTGGACCAGGGCTAGGCTCTCCTCACTCGGGCTCTCCTTGGTAGAAAACTGGGCTAAAAGGGTGGAGAGGTGGACTCAGAGCTCTCGGACTGAATGGACTTGAAGGGATGCTGAAATGAGAAGGGGAGGGGGGTATTTATAGCAGCGGGCAGTGGCAGAGCTCGTAATTATTTTTGGGCGGCCTGCTGTGGGCCGCCCGTACGGCCGTTCCTCGATTTCCAACGAGGTACGGTCGTTCCCTCGGGGCTGCTGTTTGGCTCGCTGGGTCGACTCAGTGAGTTGACTCAGCGGGTCGACTCGGTGACTTGACTCAGCGAGTTGACTCGACGGGTTGACTCGGTGTTTTGACTCGACGAGTTGACTCAGCGGGTTGACTTAGTGGGTTGACTCAGCGGGTTGACTCAGTGAATTTGACCTTTTTAAAGGGTTTTTTTACTAGCTTTTCTTATGGGGGGTTTTTCAGGCTTATGTTTAGGACTGGGTTGACTGGGCTCAGGCTTGAACTGGGCTATGGAATGAGGCTTACAAGGGTGAGTTTGGCTGAGTTTGGACTTGGGATTTGGGGATATGGTGCTCCATTCATCCAGCTATCTCTACCAACAATGTAGCCGAAGGTGGGGTGTCTACAGATGCCCCTCTTTGGCAGAGGTTGCGTGCAACCGAATGCCAAAGCGAGTGGACACCCCACTTCTGACCCGGTCATTCATAGATCATGTTCCGAAATCTTTACTTGCCTTTGCATCTGTGTCAGTTGATCCTTTGGAAACCGATCACTTGCACATACCGCGGGAGTTTGGAGAAAACATTGCGATTGTCCCTGCAAGCGCTGCAACCTGGGTATCCAATCGCAACCCTTCCGTTCCCGATCAGTACTAACATCGAAAAGGTACAGCAGAGCCTCTGCGTTGCTAGTCTTAGGAGGATACTGACCCTGAGACTGATTGTGTGATGTTTGATGTTTTCCCAGATCACTCCAGGAGTACTTGTTTCGCTTAACTGTCAAAGTGGTTAGACGCCCTGCGTCAGATAGTCTTACGGGATTCTACTACGCCGACTTGGACTTAGTCAAGGTACTTCAGGCATCTACGCCTAGGTATGTGCGGGTGGACTCTTTCCACCTGATCTATTGATTTCGATGCTTAGTTTGCAATTCATTCTTTCCTTGATTGTGGTCTGGAATCTTTGTTGTCCTTTGTATTTGAGTCAGATGATTGTCTAGAGATTGATAACTCGCACATACCGCGAGAGTTTGGAGGAAACGTTGCGATTGTCCCTGCATGCGCTGCAACTTGGGTACCCAATCGCAACCCTTCCATTCCCGATCGGTACTAACATCGGAAAGGTATAGTAGAGCCTCTGCGTCGCTAGTCTTACGACGATACTGACCCTGAGACTGATTGTGTGATGTTTGATGTTTTCCCAGATCACTCCAGGAGTACTTGTTTCGCTTGACTGTCAAAGTGGTTAGACGCCCTGCGTCAGATAGTCTTACGGGATTCTACTACGCCGACTTGGACTCAGTTAAGGTACTTCAGGCATCCACGCCTAGGTATGTACGGGTGAACTCTTTCCACCCAATCTGCTGATTTTGATACTTGGGTTACAGTTCATCGTTTCCACCTGTTCAAATGGTTTCTGTGACCGAGCCTTTTGGCTTTCATCTTTTTGTATCTTGGCATGTGGTACGACCGCACTGACACTGGAGTTCAGTTCGACCGTACTTTGAGTGCATTGGATCCAATGGTCTCCGGGGAAACCGCGAGACATCGGATCTTATTTGATTTTTGCGTCGGCTCCTACCCAGAGATATGGAAGATCTCCTGGTGTTTTGGAGGCAGAACGCTCTACTGGAAAAATATTTTTTTTGATTTTTCGAAAAGATACCCACTCTGGGGAGTGATACTCCGTGGGGTTTTTTATTTGCAAATAGAGATATTTTTTATCTTTTTGAAATGGGAATCCGGTTTGCATGCACCTCCACTAGGGATGCCTGTGGGGTCTTTGGCTAATCGACTTTTATTTTGAAAGCAGGTAAACATGATGATTGATGCGATGGATGCTGATGCATGGAGATGCATGATGAATGCATGGCTTGGCTCGTTCTCTTTTAGTTTGATGATTTTGCTTTTGCTGGTGATGTAGAGAACTTGGAGCTTATTGCTTCCAGGGTTGTGCTTCCCTGGGGTTTTTCTTTTTAATGCGGATGTTTGATCAATGGGTTAGTCAAGATCCCGACCCATGATCGATCAGGTCCATCGTCCCAAGATGTTGTTTCTTTGCTTAATGAGAATGTACGAGGATGTTATCCGACTTCAAGATGTTCTTCTGGGCATAAATGCGATGGAGACGGTGCTTGGTCGCCATTTTTGGTCAAGATTCCAATTTGCGGGCGATTGGATCCGTCATCCCAAATTATGAAGAGAGTGGAGTTCAAGACTCCTAAAGTCTAGTGCTGGGGGATAGTGACAATTTTTGTGATTTTTGCAAATATGTGGTCCGAATCGTTACCTGAGCGGTCATGATAGAGATCGGTTATTGAAAACAAAGGAAATATTTTTGTGATTTTTTGAAAATATTTGATTTGACAGCAAGGGAAATATTTTTTTGTGATTTTTGCAAGTATTTGATTTAAAAGCAAGGGAAATATTTTTTTTTTTGTGATTTTTTGCAAGTATTGATTTGAAAGCAAGGAAAATATTTTTGTGATTTTTGAAAAGGTGATTTTCCAATGTTTTTGTATTTTGTGATTTTTCTGAAATGCAGGGAAAAGTATGGAATTTTCATCCACTTCCAGCTTCTACTGCTGGTAAGGCACCCGATCCATTTTACGTCAGCGAGCAAGACGAGTCTTACACAGTTAAGTGCCGTAGTTTTACATCTTCGGATGAGGGGATTTTGAGGGTTTTCAGTCAACACACCCACAAAGTTGCCTGTTCCTCATATGCAATGCACATAGACCACATATCGTCGGACGGACTCCTTCGGCCACAAAATGAGCCACATCCTCACATTTCCCTTAGTCAATCCAGTTTGGGGCCTTACGTTGCTCACAATTCCGTGAGGGTGCGCTCCACCTCCCAACAGCCTTAATCCCCTTCATGAGTTTTAGGAACAGGGAACATCCGTCAGATTTAACAGCGACTTCCAAATCAAGGTTGTCTATCACGGTGCGTTCAACACGAACAGGATTGCGGAGTTCTGCCCGCCTCAGCCTTTACCTGTACGATCAAGTGTCATCCATGTCTGGAACAGGTTTAGGAAGGAAAGCCCCCGAGAAGTTAATCCCAGTGTAGTTTTAGGTCTTCGGACCGCTGGAGATAAATTTGTGCAGTTGAAATTGATGGTGAATTTTTTTTTTTTTTGTATTTTTGAAAAAGTTCCAGATTTCAACTCGAGTAATTGAGGTTGAAGCTGGTTTTTATGGAAAGCTTGAAATCTTTTTGGTATTTTTGAAAATGATCCGGATTATCGAACCTTGACCACAGCGGTTGGGGCCGATGCTGGTTTTTATTTAAAAGGTCTCTCGGGATCTTGATCCCGACGTAGTTTAAGGTCTTCGGACCCAAAAAAACTTTATGTACATGCTGAAAGTACATTCTTTTTTGTGATTTTTTGAAAAATGTTCCAGGCTGTTAAATCTCAATTTGAGCGATCAATATCAACACTGGTTTTTATTGGAAATCTCTCGAGATTTTGTTCCCGACGTAGTTTAAGGTCTTCGGACCGTAAAATTGTACAAAACAGGGAAAACATATTTTTTTGTTTTTTGGAAAATGTCCGGTGTCAGCAGATCTTGATTCGATCCAAACTGATGCCGGTTTTTATTGAAAGTCCCTCGGGATTTTGATCCCGACGTAGTTTAAGGTCTTCGGACCCAAAATATGTACAAGCTGGGAAAACACTTTTTTTTTTTTTTTTGGAAAATGTCCGGTGTCAGCGGATCTTGATTCGAACGATCCAGACTGCTACCGATTTTTATTTAAAAAGTCTCTCGGGATCTTGATCCCGACGTAGTTTAAGGTCTTCGGACCCAAAACATGTACAAGCGATGCTGGAAATCACTTTTTTTTTTTTTAGAAAATGCCCGGAGTCATCAGGTCTTAATGAAGACTGATGCCGGTTTTTATTGAAAATCTCTTGGGATGTCGATCCCGACGTAGTTTAAGGTCTTCGGACAAAAAACTGTACAAGCTGAACATACATTTTTTTTGTGATTTTTGAAAAGTGTTCTGAGTCATTGATTTTGATTTGGAGGGTCGAGATCGATGCCCCTTTTTATTAAAAATCCCTCGGGATCTTGATCCCGACGTAGTTTAAGGTCTTCGGACCCACAAATATGTACAAGAGAGTAGTGATCCAGGTTGAAGACTACGGGAATTCTTCTTGGAATGGTTCGGATCATCAGGTCATACCCTTGGATGGTTGAGATCACTGTTTGACCAAGTCAATCTTTTTCTTTCTTTTTCTTGAAAATTCCATGGAACTTTTCCACATCATCAAGCCAATTTCCCACCAATTTCTCACAAGATGAGATTTTGGTGAGATTTCTTACTTTTTCTCACCATTCTCTTCCATCACTTCATTCTTACATGGAGGTACAAGATTCACTTGCAACCACCCTTCCCAAGGAGGAGTTCTTCCCAAGGAGAGAGGAGGAGAGGTCGTTTCAACTAGGTAGGGGGTAGGACGGCCCCCTGGGCGCCGTCCGGACTGCCCCTGACCCCTGGTTTCTTCGGTGGGTCGGGTAAAGGGGTGCACCCCCCTTTTCTATATAACATGGGGCACCTTTGCCCCTTCCAACGTGCAATCTCTCTCTTCTCTTTCTCACACTCTCTCTTTCTCAAAGTTTTCTCTCTCCTCTTGGTGGTTCTTTGCTTCTCTCAAGTGGTGGGACTTAGAGAAGTTTTGGGACAGCAAGGTGGTCCTTCTTTGGTGAGTGGTAAAGGTATGGACCACTCCCTTTCTCTTTCTTGTCCTTTTCCTTCTTCATTGTCTCTTCTCATGACTCTTTTCTTTTTCCATGTAGCTATTCCAAAAGGAGTGAAGGTGGGCCCAAGTGTTCTTGACCCTTTTGTAGATCTCCAATCTCTTTCAAAGGTGGTGCATGGAGAAGGACATTGCAAGCTTTCCATTTCATTTTCCATTTTCTTCTTTTCACACTCCCTTCATGTGTATGTAAAGGGTAATTTTGCAATGTCCATCAAGTGTGCATGGCAAAATATACTATCTTTTTCATGGGAGTTTGGCCTCTTTTCATATGTATCAAATGGGCTCAAAGTGAAGTCATGGCCCTTGGTGTATTTGATGGGCCCAATGCTTCATTTTGGGCTCCCTCTTACTTTCTTGCCCTTGTCATTTCCTTTGTAGCTTTCTTTTTCTTTTCCATCTTCTTTCCAAGATTTGGGCCCATGGGCATGGTAGGGCCCATCTCAAGTTTGGGCTCATGGGGCTCACTTTGGGTGACCCCATCTTTCTTCACATATGTATGGACCAAGGTGACTAGCCAATTCTTCACTTGGATCTCAAGTGGGCTAGATTTCTTAGTTGGGCCTTTATGGGCAAATAGCCCAAATCTTCCACCATTTCTTGATTATGATGTACATCCTTGTACAAAGTGTGGTGGGCTCCTTGGAGTTTTTCATGTGGATGGGCTTTTGGGCCTTCATTGGAGCTTGGATTTCTTTGGACCATGTGTGCACCACTACACTTTGTCCATGTAGGCTTTTTTCCTTTTCATGCTTTTTCCTTTGATGGATGGAGGACTTGAGTTACTTGATCATCTATAAGTCCCATGAGTGAGTTGTTCCAACAATCCCAAAATGGTTTTTCCTTGTGGTAGGAATGTGGTTCTCAAGAGTTTCCCTTTAATGTTATCAACTTCAAATGGATGATTCTCCTTCAAGTGAGCTATCCATGCAACCATAGCTCCTTGAACTTCCTTTGGGGGCTTGGTGGGTCATCCACCATCATTCTCAAAGATGACTGATTTTTCTTTCGATTTGTGAGAAAGAATGATACCCATAAGTTGCCCAATTTTGTTCCATGCTTTGGGGCACTTTGGATTTTGATCTTCAGGTGGGCTATGTATACCATTCTTAGCTATTTTCATGATGGTTGGGTGGCCCATCAAGCCATGCCCTCTTGTGCTCAAATGGTCTCCCTTTCTTGTAAAGAAATTGGTGCACATAAGTTGCCCAAATTTGTCCTTTCATGGGCATTTTCAACTTGATTCTTCATGTGGGCTATGTACATCAACTTTTTTTACCATTAGCTTCTTTGATTCATATGTTTGTGGGTAGACCGCCATGTTGTACTCTCATGGTCAACACTTTCATCAAGATGGTGCACATAGGGTTGCCCATGGTTAACCCATGAATGGGTCCTCATGCTTTTAAGTGGGCTATGTGCTCCTTTCAATCCATTGAGGTGAGGCATTTGGGTTGCTCTTGGGGGTCCATTTCCTTTCTATCCCCCACTTGTCCATGCACATGTGTAAAAAGATGGAAAACATCTTAAGTGAGAATTATGGCCTTGGCATAAAAAGTGGACCAATCCTTGGCCACACATGGACTTTGAAGAGGAGCTTCTCATGTGAATTAGGATTTTTATCCTTTGTTGATCTCATGGCACTTGAGTGCATTTGTTGTCCAAAATGTGTCCTTGGATGATGGACTTTTCTTGCCTAAGGCATGCCATGCAATCTTCTTTAAGGTGGGCCTTGCTTTTTTAATGGGCCCAACACATATCCTAGGTAACACATGGAGTTGGACTTTAGATCTTGCCTTTGAATGTGAGTTCAATCTCATGGATTTCCTGGATGATAATTTGGATTTTAACGGGTAAGGGATAGGGACTTACCTTGCCAAGCTTGTAGGATTCAATGGCGGACGGTACCAGAGGTCGTCGAGTGATTGATGAGGATGATCCTGCCTTCATCATCCGCCGAGGGGACCACATGTGTTCCTTAGCTATGGAGCATCAACCTCTTCCTGCTATCAAGGGTCGAGATACCAGGGATCACTGGGACAACTGAGTGAAGGATCCACAGCCCTTACTTGAACGAGTACTGGCTGGTACTCCTTTTGCTGGCCTCCTCACCTTACGTTTTCATAACAACGATGCTAACCGTATGATGCTCGCGGCCCTTTGCGAGAGGTGGCGGGACGATACCCACACCTTCCAGCTCCCTTGTGGTGAATGAGGAATAACTCCCCTGGACATTTATATGCAAGTAGGCTTTCCGTTTCATGGAGCAGTTGTTCCTCAAGTCAGCTCTCTGGCTCCCCTCACTTCCACTGACTGGCTACAGCTCGTCGGTGATGTCCCACCCGAGGGTGAATTCCAAGGCCATCAAGTAAAGATGCGATGGTTCTACAACACTTTTGCCTCCGTCATCCCACCACCGAGCGAGAGGCCCTCCACAATGCACGGGCCATGATCACTTATGCCTTCGGGTCCTTCCTTTTTTGCCATGCGAATGAGAGGGTTGATCCTAAGTTTCTTCGTTTAGTCGAGGATCTTCATCATCCCTATAACGGGAACGGGGCTATCTTGACCCGTATCTTCCAAGGTCTAGACAAGACCTGTCGGCATAGCCGGTCCTTCACAGGTTTTTGGCCTGTCGTTGAGGTATCTCTTCTTTTACCTTTCCTGTAGGCTTTCGCCTTCTTTCTCTCTCTGATCATTAGGTGTGCTTTTTGCCCAGACCTGCTTTTATGACCATTTTCTCCATCTCGCGCCGAGGATGCGAGACGATGTTGAACCCTCTTTGTATCGCCACATGTTCTGGCACCAGCAAAACCGTCAGCGGAACTCCCGAGTTTCTGGGGACAATTGGCGTGTTGACATAGACGGGCTGACCATCGAAGATGTGTCTTGCTTTCCTTATCCCTTATGCTGCTCTATAACTGATCGTGGTGACCTCATTTGCTGCAGCTCGCTCGGATGCCGTATGCCAGCTTCCCTCTCTATTATACCCCCCAGCGTGTGGAGGCATATGATGCTTCATGTCTCCGTATCATGCTTTCCGACGCTGAATCTTTTCAGTGGTATCTGGGTGAGAGGTTGCTTCGGCAAGTCACTGGGGTGGCTCGGGTCCCTTGTTCTGCACCTCCTCTAGCTGCTCGGATCCCAGCTGATGAGAGAGCTGAGGCTCTCGTGGGCCAGCCCGGATTTCGTTTCACGATCCCGGATCGTGACTATGATGAGTGGTATCTACTGTACGGCCAGGGGCCTTTGCTTCCTTCGCTCTATGTTCCAGGGGATTGTCGCAGGTACGCTGGAGGATCAGTGACAGCTCCTTTGATGGATCTTTATCGTCGAGAGCGGGATGAGAGGAGGGACGATGACGACTATGTTGGTGACTTGTAGCCTGCTTGGGTATTCCGCTTTGTATGGCCTTGTTCTTTTTGCTTTTATCTTCTCTTGTATCAAGCTCTTTTGAATGAATATACAATCTTTGACTTGTCTCAAATTCCTTGATGATGTCTGGATGTTTTGACCTTTGACTTGTTCCTTAATGATTTGCGAAAGATGAGACTTCTTAACTACATGGATGATGACTTGAACGGTTCAGATTGCTTGATTAGGCCTTGTGGGCCCATTTGATGATTAGATCTTGGATTCTGGCCCTTCTTTTGATGATCGAACCTTTGATCTTGCTGCTCCATGACTTATGTAAGCTTTCCCATGGTTTAGATCATGTTGATCTAGTCTTTGAATGGCTCAGATTGATAGTTTCGGCCCTGTGGGCCCACTTGAGACCTTAGTTTTACTTTGGGGCACCTCTTTTGATGATTTGTGAAGCTGAGAAGGCTTCTCATGGCGTGGATGATGACTTGAATGTCTCAGATCGCTTGACTTGGCTTTGTGGGCCCACTTGATGATTAGATCTTGGATTCTGGCCCTTCTTTTGATGATCAGACCTTTGATCTTGTTGTTTGATGGCTCATGTAGGTTCTTCAATGGTTTAGATCATGATGATCTAGTCTTTGAATGACTTGGATTGCTTGTGGCCCCCACTTGATCACCTTTACCTCTCTTTGACTTGATCAGATTAATCCTAGCCGTTGTGCTTCGTGATTGGACCTGTGAGGTACCTTCTTTATGATCTTGATCAACCTTAGTCGAAATCTGGAGTGGACCGGAGCCTTGGGCGGCCCACGGGGTGCCATCTGCTGACGTGGACTGTCAGCCTCACCTACCAAGAACCCTGGAGCCAATCCCGCGGAGAGAGAGGGAGCGCGTCCGTACGGGCGGCCCAGAGCAGGCCGCCCAAGGCTCGCCTCTTGAGCAGCCTGGGCTGGATCGTGTTCGGACATTCTTCACAGTCCACTGTCTTTGACCTCTCATTCCCTGCACGTCCGGGTTCGATTGCAGCCATGAATATTCTCCTTGTCTCATCTTCCTTCCTCCTTTCGTCCTTTTCTTGGTTTGTCTTTTCTCAAGCAATGGATGGTGGAGATCCATGGGCTGTGGGGGCTGCCCATGGTGGGTCCCACATTTCAGGAGGTGGTGCAGGCTTTAATGATGTTGGAATTTCTTTAATGGATGGTGGAGATGGGGCATTGAATGGGGGCATTGATGAGGGGCTAGAGATGGTAGTTGGTGGAGCTTTGAATGGCCCCATTAATGGCAGCCGTGCTGAAATTCCAGATTTGAATGGGGCTTTGATTGTGGGAGAAATGGATGGCATGGATGAGATGGGAGGATGGGAGATAGGTGAGGCTATGCATCCCTTGAATGTGGGCCACATGGATGATGTGATTGATGGAGGTGATGGGACCATGATGGACATTGATGGGCTGATCTCATGTCTGGATGGTATGGACGGTTCGGATGATACCTTTGACAATTTGGATGCTCTTGATGAGGGCCGAGATGTGCGGCATACTTGCTTGGGTGGACTTGATGTGATCATTGATGATGCCCCCCTCATGATGGACGGTGTAGATGCCTCGATGATCCCTTTGATCGGCCAGGATGATGATTGGATTCATGATTTCCTGTTGGAGAGGGCCGCAGGTCCAGATCTGACCGTTGATTCTTCGATCGGGGTAGCCGGGACCCTTCTTGATGGTTCAGAAGCATTTTTCGATGGTCAGATTGGCCAGGATGCCACGATGTGTGGTTTGATCTTCGCCGGTAGCCCTTTTGATGGGGAGTATCGTCCTTCTCCTGATCGTCGGTCTTTTGCGCACTCCGTTCATGAGGTGGGCGAGTCTTCTCATGCGGCTGAGGTTATGACAGCTTCAGATAGTGATGCGACTATATCAGACATAGCTGTTACTGAGGGCAGGTCAGGGGCTGTCGAGTCTGCAGAGGTTCCAGCTTTTCCTTCTCCTTCGCCCGTTGACCTTCCGATCCTCGATGAGCCGTCATTGATTTCTGGGCCTTTTGTTCTGGAAGGGGTACCAGTGAGGACTTGTCAGCTGCTTCCTCGTCCTTCTTGCTCGCCACGGCTGCTTGCTTGGCTTAATAGCTTGTCAGCCTATGAGATTCGGGACTTGAAGTCCTATGGCCTCGGCAATCTGATCCATATGGCTAGAGTTGACATTGATTGGAGGATGCTCAGAGCTGCCTCGATTGATTGGGTCCCTTTGTTGAACTTGTTTGTGTTCAATGATATGGAGATGGGACCTTCTTTGGAGGAGCTTGCACGCTTGACAGGCCTACCCCTGGATTATACTCAGTATTTCTCGCCGAAGACATCACCGAAGACTGGTACACCGCAGAACTGGTTCGGGATCCCCTATCTTGTTCGGCCTGCAGCTGCCGGCCAAGATGCTATAGTGTTCTCCTTGGACTTGCTATATGACCTTTTTTCGGGTCTTTGGAGTGTGGCCGATTCTACCTTTGCTTGGAACGCACTGATGTTCTGCTTGATAGCTGAGGTGTTGTTCTCGGGATGGCGCAGGTCCCAGACTCCTTTGCTCTTTGAGGTGATGAGCCGAGCTATCCGACGGCAGGGGATCATTTCTCTCATCTTGGCCGAGCTGTTTAATGGGCTGACCGACTGCGCCCTGGGCCGTACTCGTGTCCTTCGCGGCTGTTGTGCCTTTCTTCAGGTATCTTTTCCACCTTTTTTCTTCTTGCTTTGTTAGGAATTGCTTTGCTCTAGCTGAACTTCTTTTCCTTTTTGTGATCAGGTCTGGCTATGGGAGCGTCTTTCTTTGACTGTTCCTGTATCATTTCCCGACACCAGTCGCCCAGACCTTATGCGGCACATTATGGAGTTTCTTCCGCATACAGCTAGGATGAGCGAGCCCTTGTATCGCAGGATGTTCGCTGAACTTCATGACTGGAATGTTCGTTGGGAGTCATCTTGGCTTTCACTTCCTCCAGTGCTTTGTGATGCACACCGTCTTCCTCTGATGTTGGTAGGCTTTCGATCCTACTTTTCTTATCACCCCATTCGGTTTCTGCGGCAGTTTGGATATGAGCAGGATGTTCCTCTTTTTGCTTTCACGGGTATCGGGCGTCGAGCACTTCCCTCTAGATCCTCTGACTTCAGGACTCGGATTGATTGTTCTTGGGCGAGTTACTTGACTGCTGATTTGCTGGGCTTTGAGCTGCGGACTTTTTCGATGGCGACCGCCCCATATCAGTACTGGGTTGCTGAGCGGTCTGTGTATCGACATATCCCTTGCTGGCACCAGAATGTTGATGAGGATGAGCAGGATATCATTGGAGATGCTGGCTCTTCATCTGGTTCATATGAACCTTTTGAGGAGCGCCCATTCATTGATCCTTGCTTCCTTTTGGCCACTCATGGCCATCTGCTGTCTGAGATCTCTGCACTTCGGTATCATTGTGAGATGATGTCGAGGAGATTGGCTACCGATCAGAGGTTGTCTGATGAGGAGACAGCGATCCGTACCCTTGAGCGCGATAAGGCGCATTACCTGCATATGGAGGTGAGCAGGTTGAGAGCGAGACTACTTCATTATGAGTCAGAGGACTTACCTGATGTGGCCGAGGAGGAGGGTAGAGGTTGATGGTGTTGGCCACCTACACATTCTTTTTGCATATATGATTGATGATGATGCATATTTTTTTTTGTATTTTTTTGAAAAAGCTGACATGATATGTGTAAAAGAAATATGATGCATTTAAAAAAGAAAACTTGTTTGGAAATCTACTGTGCCATGAGTTGTCTTGTAAGTGAGTGTCTGGATTTTTGTGTTGGGATATAGGAATCATAACTGGGGCTCGGCCAATGTTTTGACCGATGTCTCGAGATTTGACTTGTGTGCTCCTTTGGTTCCCTTAGAGGTGTAGGCAACGGAAACTATTGCCTCTTGAGATTGTCGGAATTTGTAGAGCTCTTCGCTCTTGACTGCACTTCTTCTTGTTCTTAAACTATGACTGCTTGAACCGATCTGGACCGTCTGATTTCTTGGTACCTGCACTTTTATTTTTCTTTTTTCATTTGAGCCATTTTTGCCTGTAGTGCTCTTTCGAGTTTTCACCACAGCCGGCCTTTTCCCGTCATTTTTGCCCGTGGCGCCCTTTCGGGTTTTCACCACGTCCCGGGTGTTTGATCTTACCTGCCCCTTGGCAGCTATGCTGTTTTTACCCTTGGCGCCCTTTCGGGTTTTCACCAAGTCCGCTGTATGCCCACTGTTTTTACTCGGAGCGCCCTTTCAGGTTTTCACTCCGCCCTCTTTGTTTAGGCACACATTTTCTTTTTCTCTTTTCTTCTTTTTTTTTTTGGATCTTTGGATAACTGCGGCGGCTAGAGGTCGGGAATCCGTCGTTGCCAGCCGACGGCAATCTTTCAGCCCTTATCCTAAGTTACGATGATAGAGCTGTTGGTCTTAGCTAAAGACCCTTCTGAGATGAATGGATGGATGTCTGTGTTTCTTCTTGGGTTGATTTTTTTTCTTTCTTGGGTGCCTTGCTTTGGCTTCCCATTTTCTTTCTCTTTTTTTCTTTTTTTTCTTTTTCTTTTGTATTCTTTTTCTCTCTTTTTTTTTGTCTTTTCCTTTTGAATCCCCTTCTTCTTTTTTTTGTATTTTTCTCTTTTTGAATCCCCTTATTTGAAACACTTGTTGGTGGACGGAAATGATCTTTCAGAGGTCTTAGCTTCGACCTCTTGACTTCAGCTCTATTAAAGTAACTCTTGATAAGGTCATAATGACTTACCCGTGAAAAATCTTCACGTTATCGGCGTTGGTTGGCTCAGGAAGATCCACCCCTCTCATGTTGGTGAGTCTGAGGACGCCTCCGGGAAGTACTTCTCTGATGATCAGTGGCCCGTCCCACGAGGGTTTGAACTTTTCTCTGGGATCCAGAAGGTGCGACGGTAGAATCTTCTTCATGACCATGTCGCCTACCTTGAAACTTCTTTTTCGGACTCTCTTGTTGTAAGCCCGAGCGATCCTTTTCTTATAACACTGGGAATGACTTAGCGCACGCATGCGCTTTTCATCTGCTAACTGCAACTGATCGAATCTGGCCCGTTGCCATTCTCCTTCTTCAACTCCGCTTTCTAGTAACACCCGTAGCGATGGTATTTCCACCTCGACCGGTAGGACTGCTTCCATTCCATAAGTAAGTTCGAAAGGAGTAACGCCCGTAGCAGATCGTTCAGACGTTCGATAGGCCCATAGTGCATATGGGAGCATATCTGACCAATCTCGATAGGTCAAGACCATCTTCTCGAGTATCCTGACGATTGTCTTATTTGCGGCTTCTACCCCACCATTCATCTGGGGACGGTAGGGGCTTGATCGATGACGTTGGATCTTGAACTTGCTGAGGAAGTCATCCACCTTCTTGTTGACAAACGGGGTCCCATTATCTGTGATGATAGCATTAGGGATTCCATATCGGCATACGATGTTGTTCTTCATGAATTTGATCACCTGAGATGCTGCAATCATGGCGTAGGAGGCTGCCTCTACCCACTTGGTGAAGTAGTCGACTGCCACAAGTATGTACTCATGACCATTTGACGCTTTAGGACTAATCTTGCCGATGATGTCGAGTCCCCACATGGAGAAGGGCCAGGGGGTGGTCAGGTTGTATAACTCTGATGATGGGGCATGGATTTGATTCGCATGCTCCTGACACTTGAAGCATTTTCTAACGTGCTGGCAACAGTCTGTCTCCATGGTGAGCCAATAGTAGCCGAGTCGTAGAATCTTCTTTGCCATCATGTGCCCATTCATGTGTGGGCCACAGATTCCTTCGTGTATTTCTCTCATGATCTTTGCAGCTTCTGTTTCATCGACGCATCGAAGGAGGATGTGATTATAAGATCGCTTGTAAAGAACTTCGCCACTGATGGTGAATTGGCCAGCCAAACGCTGGATGGTTCGGCGATCCGTTGCTGTTGCTGACTCTAGATACTCTTGGGTTTCGAGATATTGCTTGATGTCGGCATACCAGGGTTTGTCAGGGACAGCTTCGGCTTCTTCTATTTGCAAGCAAAAAACAGGTTCATCTTGAACTTCGACTGTGAGCTCCCATTCTGAAGCTCCTTTTGGTATCTCGAGCATTGATGCAAGTGTGGCGAGAGTATCTGCAAACTGGTTCTTGGCTCTGGGCATGTATGAGAAGGTGATTTCTTTGAAATCTTCGATCAGATTGTCAAGATACACATGATATGGTATCAACTTCTCGTCTTTGATTTTCCATTCGCCATTGGTCTGATTTATGATAAGTTGTAAGTCTCCAAATACTCGCAGCTTTTTGACGCCCAGGATTATGGCTTCCCTTAAGCCAGCGATGCATGCTTCGTACTCTGCCATGTTGTTGGTGCACTCGAATGCTATGCGCCTCGAGATAGGAATAGGGACATCATCTGGAGAGTAGAGGATTGCTCCAATACCACTCCCTTTAGAATTTGCTGCGCCGTCGAAGAATAACATCCACTCATCTTTTTTCTTCTTTTCTTCCTCTTCAATGAGCAAGAGATCTTCATCAGGGAAGAATGTCTTGAGCGGTTGATAATCCAGGAGGGAGTGGGCCGCAAGATGATCGGCGAGGGCCTGCCCCTTGATTGCCTTCTGAGTGACATAGGTGATGTCGAACTCAGACAGGAGTAGCTGCCATTTAGCTATCCTTCCCGTGAGTGCCGGTTTCTCGAACAGGTACTTGAGCGGATCCATGTGAGCGAGGAGTAGAATAGGGAATGCAATCATGTATTGACGGAGTCGCTGAGTTGCCCAGACTAGGGCGAGGCAGGTCTTCTCAATCGGGGAATACCTGGTCTCGTAGTCGGTGAACTTTCGGCTCAAATAATATATTGCTTGTTCCTTCTTCCCAGTCTCGTCGTGCTGGCCGAGGACACAGCCAATGGCTTCTGCTGCTACCGAGATGTATAACAATAGTGGTCGTCCGGGAGTGGGTGGCACTAGGACTGGAGGATTTATGAGATATTTCTTCTTGCGGTTGAAGGCGACTTGGCAATCATCATTCCATTCTTTTGGAACGTTCTTCCAAAGGAGCTTGAAAATGGGCTCACAAATAGGTGTGAGCTGTGCGATGAAGCGACTGATGTATTGAATTCTGCCGAGGAAGCCGCGAATTTCTTTCTCTGTTCTAGGAGGGGGCATCTCGATGATTGCTCTGGTTTTGGTCTCGTCGACCCTGATGCCATCCTCGCTCACCATAAAGCCGAGGAGCTTTCCTCCCATTGCACCGAAAACACATTTCTGAGGGTTAAGGCGGAGCTTGTACTTTTCTAATCTGTTGAATAACTTCTTCAGATCTTCAAAGTGTCCTTTAATTGTGCGAGATTTGACGATCATGTCGTCCACATATACTTCAAGCTCTTTGTTCATCATGTCGTGGAATAGTGCTGTCAATGCTCGCTGATATGTTGCTCCTGCGTTCTTCAGACCGAACGGCATTACCCTGTAATAGAAGGTTCCCCAGGGAGTGATAAACGATGTCTTCTCACGATCTTCGACGGCCATCTTGATCTGATTGTAACCTGAGAACCCGTCCATGAATGAGAAGACCTTGTATCCAGCAGTGTTGTCGACCAGAGTGTCGATGTGTGGCAAAGGGAAGTCGTCTTTAGGACTGGCTTTGTTGAGATCTCTGAAGTCGATGCACATTCGAACCTTGCCGTCCTTCTTTGGTACTGGTACGATGTTGGCGAGCCATTCAGGGTAGTTGGAGACTACCAAGAATCCCGCGTTGTACTGTTTGATGACTTCATCTCGGACTTTCAAAGCCCATTCTGGCTTCATTCTTCGAAGTTTCTGCTTCACTGGCTTCATATCTGCCTTGGTTGGCAGATGGTGTACAACGAGCTCTTCATCGAGCCCCGGCATGTCTTCATATGAGAATGCGAAGTTGGACAATCTTGGAGTTAGGAACTCTATCATTTTCTGTTTCATCTCAGGTGGCAACGATTTTCCGATGCGTACTTCCCTAGGGATCTCAGGTGTCCCCAAGTTTACTATCTCGAAATCATCGGCTACAACATTGGCTTTAGATTCGAACTTTTTGAGGAGATCCTCAAGTTCGGGAGCTGGATCATCATCTTCCTCATCCCGAGCTTCGTCCAGACCCATGAGCTCGAAGTCTAATTCGATGTCGAAATCATATGATTCGACTTCAAACTCATGTGACTCTTTAGAAGAACTTGGCATACTACTGAATACAGGAAAAGAAATATTTTTTGGTTTTTGAGGTTTTTCTGAAATGGAAATGCTAGATGTTTTTGGCTTTTGAAATTTTTTTATTTTTTTGGATTTTTGAAATTCATGGGACTTTGAACAAGTGGGCATTGCAGACCATGATTGAGCCCAACTTGTTCCAAAGTTCTGGTCATTGCTTAAACAGTCATTTTTTTTGGAAGCCAGAGCCCTCAGATGGCTCTTTGGCTGATTCAAAAGTTAAGGGAACGGATGACCATTCAGGACCCCACACTTCCTCCCCTGAAGAGGTGGGGGTTGATGATTTGGGCGAAGAATCACAGTCTGGCCCAATGACCATGATTTCTTGCTGGTCGGGTTCGAGATCTGAGTCATACTCAGTCCCTCCCGGATCACTTACTTCGCATTGCAGTTCGTCTGGTTCCACGGCTAGACACAAGTTTGGAATCTGGACATCAGACCAATCTAGGACTGGCCATTTCCCTTTCTTGGTCCAATGGATGGGCTGCTTCTGCCCCTAGCTGGTGATTGTTGATGTTGGTTCTGGAGAGATGGGCGAGTCGTGCCCCTTGCTGATTGATGTTGAGATGGGCAAGTTGTGCCCCTGACTGGCTGGAATTGAAGTGGGCAGGTTGTGCCCCTGGTTGATTGATGCTGAAGTGGGCAGGTTGTGCCCCTGGTTGGGAGCAGGTGTCAGAGTAACCTGATCCTGAAGCTGCTGTATTTGACTTCCTTCTTCATCTCCTTCTTCTTCTGGAGGCTTAGATGGTTCGAGAATTTGATCCCATCGAATGGGGGGCCATGTGGCCCAAGTTAGGTTCATCGGAAGGCCTTTGTGTAGTGCAGTCGGTTGATTCCCTCCTGGATCTTTGCAAGGTTCTCCTGGCTTGACGAATTGGATGGGCGAGCACCGAAATTTCTTCCTTCCTTTGTCCATGAAGATTGACTTGTATCCGAGTCCCCATTTGCATTGGTTATATATCAGCGGTACCTTTCTGGACTTCAAGTGATTCTTCATTCGGTATTTGAGGCTCAGACGCTCTGTCGGTGAAAAGACACGGTCCACCCTTATCAGTTCTGGATTAGCGATAGAGTTCACAGTCTCGAATTCGAAACTGTGAAACGGGATGTCTTCTTCAGAGTGCTGGATATCGATGACCGGGATGTCTGGTTGAGTGGCAGCAGCATTGGAAGGAATGATGAACTCCTTCTCTGCATGGATAGAGATCACTTGATTTCCACAGATGTATTTCACTCGTTGATGCAGGGTTGACGGCACAGCTTCAACCTTGTGCAGCCAAGGTCGTCCGAGCAACATGTTGAAAGAGGCTAATATATCCAGAATTTGGAATGTAATGGTAGAGATTTCCGGACCTATCTGTACCTCTATGTCGACCTCCCCTTCCACTGATCGGTGGGTGTTGTCGAATGCTCTGACGCATATGGTGCTGGGTCGAAATGAAGAAGGGCTGATTCCCAGACGTTCCGCGGTCTTGAGTGGGCAGACGTTTAAGCTTGAGCCATTATCGATAAGGACCAGTGGGACGCAGAGGTCTTTATATTGTAAGGTTATGTTGAGGGATCGCCCATGATCTCGTCCTTCTGGTGGCAACTCATTATCTGTGAAGGTGATGGCGCGCGAAGCCAGGAGTTGTCCAATCATCAAAGCTATCATTTCTGGTGCCATATCAGAGGAGACGTGAGCATCGTTCAAGGTCTTGGCAAACATTTCTCGGTGTATGCGAGATGTGCAGAGTAACTCCCATACTGAGATTTGTGCAGGGATTGACTTGAGATGAGTCGCCACATCGTATGCGGCTTCATTTTTGTTACCGAGACCTGAAAGAGCGCCTTTGGGATCTCCTCTGTTCTGATTATATCTTCGGATGCAACGCCCATTGGGATTCATTTTCCTACTTCCGCGCATTCTGGATAGTGCCATGGGACCTCTTTATAACTTTCCTCTCCTTTGCCTTCTAGAATCACCGGTTCTTGCGACGGTGCTGGTGTGGGTACCAGATCTTCCTCGTATGGAGCTTTTGCCTTGAGGACTACATTGTTGCCTGTGCTAAAGGGGTAATATCGAGGCTTGTCTTCATAGACCACATAAGGTCGCGGTCCTGGCTTGACCGTTCCTGGAGCAAGAGGCTCCCATGGAATGAATACTGGTCATCTTGATATGGCATGAGGTTTCTCTGTTCAGTCCCGGCTGCCGTAGTGTGATTGACACGCCCCCGGGATTTGCCCCTTGCAATATGACTGGCTCGACTGGAGGAGCTCCTTCCAAAACAATGGGTTCTTGCTGTTGATGAGTATAATCCCTCCATTGCGGATTGGATTGTTCTTGTGCCGGGATTGCCCCTTGCAAGATGACAGGTTCGGATATGGGCTCGATGTATGATTGTGCTCCTTCTAGGATGACTGGTTCCCAACATGAGGGACCGTAAGATGCCCCTTGAACAACTAGCACATCATATGGAAGTGCTCCTTCGAATACTACTGGCTCGGATACTGGAGGAGGAAAGGGACTTGCCCCTTGCAAGATCGGAGGAGGATTTGTTGATCCGTAAGTGTAAGCATGAATGGACTGGATAGGGGAGAAGAAGCGATCGAGATGGTCCCCTTCTTCTATACTATTGACTGCAGGGCTACGAGACGAACTGGGGTCCATTGGATGCTGAGGCAGAGGATTCTGAAGGATGTTGGTGGAAGCTGCTGGAGAAGTTCCAGGGACCGAGATGACGATCTTGCGGTCATCAATTAGGTCTTGTATGGCATTCTTCAAAGTATAGCATCGATCAGTGGTGTGGCCACGCCCTTGATGATAGGCACAATACTCATTTTCTCGGTAGTTCGGTGGTAGAGGATGAGGCGGAGGCCGAGGTGCCATTAGAGTAAGTAACTGCTTCTGCACCAGAGTAGCCATGACTTGATTGAGTGGCTGAGAGAGGGGAGTAAATTTCCTGAACTCCCTGTAGTTTTGCCTATTTTGATATGAGTATTGACCGTTTCCTCTGAACTGCTGCAGTTGTCGAGGTGGTTGAGGCTGAGGATTCGGTTGTGGCTGATACCGCTGAGGCTGATGCTGAACTGGATTCTGCTGATACTGTTGACGTCCCTGTGGGGGAGCATATTGATTTCCTTGAGCAGTGGTGTTGATGTTGTTTACCTCTGTTGGGCGGGGAGGAGAACCACCGCGGTTTCCATTCCCGTGCCCGATAGGTCTTCCTTCCACTCTGTTCCTTTTGATTGGAGTGGCTTGATGAGGCCATGGGGAGATTGTCCCGGCAAGGATTCCTGCTTCGACTTGCTCTCCAGCATGGATCAATTGTGAGAAATTCGCATATGGATGCGATATAAGATACCCGGATATGCCTGGATATATTGAATGAACAATCATGGAGATTTGTTCTTCGTCGTCGATAAGCGTTCGCATTCGAGCTGCCATAGCTCGCCAACGTCCCACATAAGCTGATAGTGTCTCATCACTCTTTTGCCTGAGAGCTGCGAGGTCGGCTCTTCTGGGTGCCATGTTAAGATTGTACGCGAATCTGTCGACGAAAGCCTGGGAAAGTTGTTCCCATGTCCTGATGCGGTGGCAGTCCAATGAAGTGTACCAATCTAGGCATCGCCCTTCAGAGACTTTTGGAACAAACGTATGAGGGCCCCTTCATTTCCTGAGATTGCACTCAGCTCTCCACAGAAGGCCTTGAGATGTGTTGTGGGACAACCGCTGCCATCGTATCTTTTGAATTTTGGAACCTCAAAGTTTTGAGGTACTTGAGCATCTGGGAAAGGACACAAGTCTCTGAACTTGGTCGAAGGTAGATCAATTCCTTGTCGCTGAAGCTGATTTTGCAAGATCTGGAACTGCTCCCGCAACTCGTCCAGTCCTGAGTGATCTATTCGAGCGACTGGTGCCTCCTGGAGTAAGGCACGTTCTTCTTCGGCATAGTGGTCGATGTCTTCGACCCTATGTGCTTGCTGAAAAGCTACCGCGGGTTGCTGAAATTGATTTGATGATTGAACTGGATTCTGATGAACTTGTGCTTGAAATGACTATAGCTGAACTGGAGACTATACTGAAGGTTGAACTGGAACTTGCTGGAAATTAATTGGAGATTGCTAAATTGAAGATTGCTGGAAATTAACTGGATTTTGCTGAATTGAAGATTGCTGAAAATTAACTGGAATCCCATCGGCGGGGATGTGCTGGAATTGAAAAGTGCTCCTGTTTGCAGGAGGCTGAGATGCTGGGAAGTGACCCCCTTGTTCGGTATTCGCCACTATCCGCTGATTAGTGTGGGCTTGACACTGACCCCCATTGTGGGCATTCGCCACTGCTGTCCTTGTTGCTGGAAATTGAATTGAAATCCCATCGACGAGGATGTGCGGAAATTGAAAAGGTGTCCCATCGGAGGGGACATGCTGAGATCTACTGAGATTGTTGTTTGCAAGATTGACTGGTAGCTGACTGGAAGTCCCTGCGACAGGGGCGCTCTGAGATGGCCCTGTCGTTGCAGGAAGGTACTGAGGAGGATGCCCCATAGCGAAGGGCTGAGATGGCTGCTGTCGGTAGTCTGGGGCAGACTCCGATGGTTGTGCTTGATTTGAACTGGAGGCCGGAAGGACCCGGCATGGCTGCTGAGATTGCTGAACTGGGCCAACCTAATTGTTGGCTGCTGTGGTGGCTTGTGCTTGCATGAATTGCAAGAGCATTTCTTGCATTGCACTCATTCCTTGTGCCAATTCTTGTATGATTGGCGTATTATCAATGGGCTGTTGCGCTGGAGGTTGCACTTCGGTCATCTCAAGAGCAGGGAAGAGATGAGTTTCTTCTTCATGGTCGGACATGGCTTGCTGAGCCCGAGTGCGGATTATGCTGCGGAAGGGAAGTTATCTCCGAACACGTTGAGCCCGAGGAGGTGCAATGGTGAGGACTATACTCTTTTTAGGTTTTAGGATTTTCTATATTTTTTTGGTTTTGGGATTTTCTGTTTTTTTTTTTTTTTTTTTTGGGTAGAATGCTATGCAGATGAGATTGTATGAGGATTAGTGACTTTCAAGTACGGGAAGGATTCTGTTTTTCAAGTCGGATCACGACTAGTGGGACTAGCAAATCCCCAGCGGAGTCGTCATTCTGTGGACCCTCGCCGTTTCCACGCTCTCACACGACGTTCCCGTCCCTTCCCTTTCGGGAAAAGAAGGAGAGGAGGATGCGTGAGTGCGAAATCGCCGTTTGTGCCACTGGCTTGCCTCATTTTCGAGGGCTTTGTTTGGTTGTCGTGTTAAGTGGGATGTGTTCAAATGAATTTATATAAGACCTAGAGTCGCCACTAGCCAGTTACTTCGAATCTACAGTCGGCTAGACCCTGTAGAAACGTTAGAGAAGGGGATCCGAAGATTCCTTCCTCTAAAATGACTCCTTTTGATTTGCGGCCAGAGATTCGAGGTAAGGGATCACGGTTATAGGGTGGGAAGAGATTAAGCACCCCACACACTGCTCGTACCGAAGTACGGTCTATACTTCACAGAATCGAACTAATACTTGAAAGTCTGTTTTAATCCTCGTACATTCTCATAGATGACATGATGCATGAATGCGGGTCTGAACAGTAAGAGTTTCTGATGGGCAGGTTCCAACAATGGGTAAGCCCAGAGCGTATGCTCGAACTGACAGGTGCTTAATATAAGACGTATGCAGTGTGCTTGGATAATCAAGGTGCTTTATAGTGAAGCATGAATGCAGGTCTGAACAGTAAGAGTTTCTGATGGGCAGGTTCCAACAACGAGCAAGCCCAGAGCATACGCTCGAACTGACAGGTGCTTAATTTAAGACATATGCAGTGTGCTTGAATAATCAAGGTGCTTGCAGTGAAGCAGGGGGGTTGGTAGAAAAGTAAATGTTGCACTTATGCTACATGCAAATGAGATGATGCTGGAGAAATAATAGCTGGGTGGACGGAGGTGTCACAAGGATTGGCTTTGAGTGGCTGGATCAAGACTTGGATGGCTTGGGAAGCTTGGACCAGTGGTCAGGCTGGGCTGGACCAGGGCTAGGCTCTCCTCACTCGGGCTCTCCTTGGTGGAAAAATGGGCTAAAAGGGTGGAGAGGTGGACTCAGAGCTCTCGGACTGAATGGACTTGAAGGGATGCTGAAATGAGAAGGGAAGGGGGGTATTTATAGCAGCGGGCAGTGGCAGAGCTCGTAATTATTTTTGGGCGGCCTGCTGTGGGCCGCCCGTATGGCCATTCCTCGATTTCCAGCGAGGTACGGTCGTTCCCTCGGGGCTGCTGTTTGGCTCGCTGGGTCGACTCAGTGAGTTGACTCAGCGGGTCGACTAGGTGACTTGACTCAGCGGGTTGACTCGACGGGTTGACTCAACGAGTTGACTCAGCGGGTTGACTCAGTGGGTTAACTCAGCGGGTTGACTCAGTGAGTTTGACTTTTTTTTAGGATTTTTTGACTAGCTTTTCTTATGGGGGGTTTTTCAGGCTGATGTTTAGGACTGGGTTGACTGGGCTCAGGCTTGAACTGGGCTATGGAATGGGGCTTACAAGGGTGAGTTTGGCTGAGTTTGGACTTGGGATTTGGGGATATGGTCCTCCATTCATTCAGCTATCTCTATCAACAATGTAGCCGAAGGTGGGGTGTCTACACTTACTTTGGCTAAATGGATAGACTGTGTGGATCTAACACATATATCATGATGGGGCTCATAGAACTTTGCCACATCAACACAATACTGGTGGTGCATCCTATATTATGCAATATGTGACTGTATTTACATTTTGATAGGCATTTTTGTTTGGGAGAAAGCTAGCTGAAGGTACCCATTTACAATTATCTTAATTAATGAGGTAGCTTAATGAAAAGTTAATTTTAAAAGGTTCTGATATGTAAATATGGTATTAATGAGATAGTATTTTGTAAAATTTCTTAAAATTTTCCTAGAAACTTTGGTGCATATTTCTCATTTAATTGTTTGATCAAATAAAAAAAATTTCTAGTAAGTTATTGACATGTGCTAGATTAAGAGATGACTCATGGGGGGTGCTTAAGCTTTGAGGAGTGCTTGAAGTTGTATAATGACAAATGTGGCATAAGCAATACATACATTTGATACATATGGGTACTTGAAGGTAGATAGTGGCACATGTGCACATAGGTATATTGATTCATTGGGCATGTTGTCATATGTAGCACATCTAGAGCAATTGAAGATGAAAAATGGCATATGGGTACTTGAAGGTAGATAGTGGCACATGTGCACATAGGTATATTGATTCATTGGGCATGTTGTCATATGTAGCACATCTAGAGCAATTGAAGATGAAAAATGGCATATGTGGGGTGCAAGTGAAAGATGAATGGAGGCACATGTGCAATACAACAGCAGATGGACCACAGAAAGTTAGCACATGTGGCACGTGTAATATTACATTAATGTATTTTGTACATGTGAAGCCCAAGTGAAGATGGATGGTGGCACGCATGTGGCACAATAGAAGATGAAAAATGAAAATTGCCACATGCAACACATTTGAGGTGCTTTGTATACATGGGGCTGAAGTAAAGATCGATGGTGGGACTGTTTGCATATTGGCACATGTGTGAGAAATTAGAAAATTAATAGTGGAACATTTGAATATGTGACACGTGAAGTAATTGGAGGGGCAGTGGCACATGTAATTTGGGCATTTCTTAGGGCCGGTGGATAAATAATTCCTCTTTCTTAGTAGAAAAGATCTGCCAGTGGAGAAAACTTTGATATTATGGTAGCATGATGGAGCTAAGCACACGTGTCGTATATGTACCTCTAATCCAACTTTCTAATCTATGGGCATACTTAAAATAGGATCCCAAATCAACTGTTTGGTGGCCATAGGACCAGGCTTCAGACTTATGCTAGCCGAATTCATGTCAGGCCAGGGCTTGGGCCTATATGTTCTGGCTCGTCATGGTCTAGGCATGGTTCTAGGTGGTACTTTATTGGTCGGGTTTGGTACGGCCATTGATAGACTAGACATTTTTGGCCGAAAAATAGGCTCATGAACGCAGCACCTGTGCCGGGTGCAAGTGCAACGTGCTAGTCCCCTAAAATGGAGTTATTAATTAAAATAGCTCTACAATACGTTGTAATATAGGTGTTGATATCAAAATTTCAAGCTATATCTTTTTTAAGTCCTTTGCACTATTTGGCTTTTTTTTTTTTTTTTTTTTTCCAAACGAAAATGCCCCTATGCCAACCATCCCCTCGTATACCAACTTTTTGTAGAAGTTGAAAGGCCCTTTTGAGAAGGGAGGTGTGTGCCCCACTAAATTAACAATTGGGGCCACCCCTCGGGCGATTTGATCAATGAACCAATGTTAGGATCATTTACAAAAATTGGAGTTGTTTGTGGCTCACAATTGTATTAACGTCGTGATTTAATTCTAAACTATTTACTTTGGTGTGATCTACCCATGATGAGTTTTGCCCTCAAACTTAGGCAGATGTTATAAAATTAAAACTCCTTTCATGTGAACGGCTTGGATTTGCAACAAGACGATCTAATGGATCCCATACGATATATAGATGGTTTCAATAGGTGAGTCCCTTGTGCGAGAAGGTCATTTAGCCTTTTTGTTTCTTCATTTTTTTCATGGGAGGGGACCATGTTGGCCATTATAACCATTACCACCTTCGTGGGACCTACTCCGGTGAGCTTCTAGTGTGCATATGGCGTTATTCCCTCCATTCCGGCGAGCTACTGAGTGTTTTTTTTATAAAAATTTTCGGTCCTACCAAAATGGATATAACTCCCTCGTTACATGGCCAATTTGGGATAATCTTGTGCTCGTTGGAAATGTAATTTGATGAACTTTCAAATGGCTTTAAAATCACCTCATTTAGACACCATTTGATTACCCAAAAGTGGGCCCAAAGTTAACTTAGTTTGCAAATACTCATCGTGGATCGCCAGTACTCACTATCGATCGTTGGTCCCACGAAAACGGTCATAACGCTCTCCTTATATATTCGATTTAGGTGATCTTAATTTGATAAAATTTCAAATGGCTTTGGAATCAATTCATTTGGACACCATTTGATTACCCAAAAGTGGGCTTGTTACTATGGTTCGCCAATACTCGCGGGTCACAGATTTCATGAAAATGATCATAGCTCCCTCGTTACATATCTTATATGGGTGATCTTATACGACGTTATTAGATTTTTTGAACAACAATTTTCACTTTTACCGAGGAAATTTTTCCTAGGTAAAAGTGATAATTTCCTCGGTAAAAGTCATTACATGGGAAAAAACATCACTTTTACCGACGAACATGTTCGTTGGTAAAAGTCAAGAATAACGTAGCTATTATCTAATTCATCGGTAATTATGGGACTATTACCAAGGAAAAATTCCTTGTAAAAGGCTATTACGGAGGTAAAAAAGGTAGTACTACTACTGACGAAATAGTTCCTTGGAAAACGTAGTATTCTGCCGACGGAATATCGGAAAATCTCTGGGCGGTATCAATAAAAAAACGCCTCGTTGCGATGGGAAAAAAAAAATGGTAATGGAATTACCGACGAAATATTTCCTTGGAAAATGTGTTAGGGTAGTCTAAAATTTTCCTTCCAAATGCTGTATTACCAGCAACAAATAAAATATCATAATTAACCTAATAAAACATGCAATTCACAGCCACCTAATAAGGCATCAATATCCCAATCACATGATAAAACATTCAATTCATATCCCATTCAAAATGACCATTCATTCATACATACAAATGTCCATCCCACCAGTACATAAAACAAAAACAAAAATTCATCAGCACGAACATCCCCACTGTCATCAACAAACAGTCTGCAATATAAAACAAAATACAATATTACTGATCATTTATCTTTATTAGAAACCAAGATTATATGCCAAAAATGGCCTGTTTTAATATTCAGTAATGCAACAAAAACATTACTGAGGAAGCGTGCACTCAATCGTAGCATTTTTTTCATAGGCTTGAGAGAAGTCTTTCAGTGACTTTGACTAGTTCAGCGAGGTTTTCTTCCCCCTTGCCATAGAAGAACATCACTGATGTACACCACTTAGAAGATGGTGATGAAAAGAAATTGAAAATGGCAATGGACGGTTGATATGCCATGCATGCATAAGCAGTGCAAGTGGCATAAATCTAATAATGAGACTGTCCAAACATCAGACTTCACATTAGACGGTCAGAAACCAAAAGTGACACTGGACTAATGCACTAGCTGGCCAAATGAAAAATGGTAAATTCAACAAATCAAAGTCAGAAATATGATCGTTCATGTTGATTTCACTGTCATGGCCTATCTACAACAGAGTCATTCTCTCACAATTAGGGTGATTTAATTCGAGTTAAATGAGGAATTGCATGAAATAAAGGGTGGCAATGGGCGGACCCAACACTAAATACCCAAGGCCTGAGCACGACATGACCCCAGCATCCCAGGCCCAACCTGAAAATTGATCAGTCCATGCATCTCAGGGAAAGCAAATACGTACGTCCAAGCACGGACCAAAGTTGGGTCAGGCTCGCCAGGTTGGGCAGGCTACACAGCACATTTCCACCCTCACATGCAATTTATCTACTTTCTGGCTAGCTGTGCAACTCAATTGACTTGGATGTGGTTGAAGGTCTACCCAAGCCCAACCCAACCTCAAAAGAAAAGTCACTCTAAGGCCCAACACAACCTGAGACCCACCCGAACTACCCAACCAGAGCCCAGCACTAGGTATTGAATACTCAATCCCTAGATCCATTAGCACACTAGTATTCCCCATGTATAACTTGTACATGCAGTATATGTTACATTTACAGTTGGGTTTGGGTTGGATCAGGTTGTCCTCCTTATTTATGTTTACCAAACAGTTAAAATTCATCAAGTCAATGGTTAAGATCACCCTGTCAATTTGGGAAGGGGAGTAGGGGACACTAACTGAAGGTTTGTGTTTGGGGCCCTCCTTATTTATGTTTACCAAACATGTTTATTGGGAATCGAACCAGTAGCCATTAGGCATACGTATCAGTTTTGGATGATGCTTTAAACCTTGAATCTGATACCCTACTGATGCAAAATAAACAAAAAAAAATCATAGGAAATGAATTTAAATAAATTGTGAGTGATCTTTCAATTTTACTCTTTATAGAAGAAAGTGGTCATCAATCCGTTGGCATTAACTAATAAAAAGTAATAGAAGTCTCAGAGATGTAATTTTTAAGGGCAGTCTTTGAAGTAATATGGTAACAACAAAGCATACAACGATCTATAGAATGTAACAATGAGCTTATTGAGAAGTGAAGGAAAACAAACCTTTTGGAATCTTGCCTAGACTCCCTACAATAGAAGGTAAAGCTCTGTTAAAGGTTAGGCAAAACAAAATCGTTATCATGCAAGACAAAACCAATTGGTGGTCAAGATCCACACTGTGCAAACATGCGCTTTCTCTTTTTTATGGATGCCAGTAAAGTTTTATGACAAAAGAAAGGGTCATGATTCAATTAGGGGAGAAGCATCAGTTTGAGATCCAGACATTAGAGATTTGGGCTATTCATCAGGTAATGAGCACTTGGAACACACCATTTACCAAAATCAAGGCAATTTCATTAGTAGTTTAGGTTTATGTAGTTTTTTTTCTAGGTTTGTTTGATTTTTCTGTTTTCTTTTTGTTTTTTCTTCTTTTTTCCTTTTCTTTTTTCTAGTTTCCACTTTTGCTTTTCCCTTTTCTCTTTTCGAGTGTGGCCTAATAAACCATGTGGGTGCGTTTCCCAGCTAACAGGGTGGGTGCGTTGCACGACAGACAAAAAAAAAAAAAAACAGAATGCAACATTCAGTTTAATTCAAGATGGATGTTTGCATGCACAAGCGAATTGAATTGTAAGATTTAATATAATCAAGAGAGACTAACAAAGTGGAATTACAGATATAATTGACAAAACGTTTTGAAAGGCATGCTCCGCTTACTCAGTTTGAAGAAGGGGGGTTCAGTTAAGTGATCCAGGTCATTCGTCGGTTCGGCCCATGATGGATTGAACCCCAAAAATCTCTCCCAAAAGACAGTCCTAACCATTCAATTTGTGGCCCACAAATAGACGTTGGAAAGAAAACAGCAAACACCGCATTCAATTGGAAAAAAGGCCCAAGAATGGTGGATAGGTTCTTCATTTTCTACACCTAGATTGGTGTATAGCTAGCTAGATACAAAATAATGAGAAATGAACCCCTGTAATGGGCTCATGGCCCATGCATGTTCTCAAAAGGTACTCACCAGTTCCCATGAGAATTGTACACAGGAGAGCATTCCTCATATATAGGAGTTTTCTGGTGCATTGGCCATCCATAGCTGGGCCCATCGAATCAATGGTTTATATTACTGAACCATTTGGACCCACGTGGACAAGCTTAAAGCACGATCATATTAATAGTACAAACATTCCTCTTATCCATTGTATAATTGCTAGATTAAACCTCTTAATAAGAAACGGATCGAGTCGGTCTGAGGGTTAGGTTCTCTTAAGGTTTGGTCATGCTCAGGTTGACCCTCACCCAACCAACAGTGTACCCTTTGGCATATTTAAAACAAACAGGGATACAAGTTTCATACTTGCATTATTTCCACTTTCTCCTTCCGCACTCCAATCAATGTTTTGCACAGATGGTGGAAACCAAGTTTGTTGTATTATACATCCAGACGATGTTCTTATGAGATAGCATTAATAAGTAACATTAACTAAGCATTAATATTAACTAAGACAAAGGAAAAAAATCATACTCTGCTAGCGTCGGGATCGAGACAAGCCTGATCGAACGTGCAACCAGGGCAAGCGGACCTATAAAGACCACCTAACCAGTGACAACAACAAGGTTAAAAATATTTACTTCATAATGATTTAATATCAATGGTTTTCTAGTGATTTCCAAACTGAGAATCGATGAGAAATTTCCAATTTCCAACCACAAGAATGGTTTTCTAGCGATTAGAAACAGTTTTTGCAATAGGTTCAAAAGCTTAGAAAATAATATTTATATAAAATAAATAAATAAAAACCATGATTTCTATCACAGGTTCAACTAAAAAACCAAACCCTTTTTCTGGGTTTTCATCTTCATTTCAATGCAATCGAAAATCAAACAAAAAAAGAACAAAAACCTACTGAAATAGGTGTAGGTATAAATATGTGAGTGCATGCATTCACATCACAGGACATTACCACTGATATCTGAACATTCAACATCCAACCCCAGTTTTTGCACTTTTCTATCAAATAGAAAGAACTAAGCTATTGGGGTTTGACTTAAATGAATTCCCAGGTTAAAACTCTGTTGGTGCTCTTTTCCATTAGAACGGAACTAAGCCATTGGGGGTTCACTGATCCCACCCTCTCCCTCTCTCAGGCCCAAAGTAGTTTTCTGAGTGACTTGTCTTTAAAAAGGTTATCATTGAATAGAGCATCTAAGTTTTAGTCATGCTCAAGTTGGGGCCACGGTAGATTGAGTCTTCCTCTCTTCCTTCCAAGCAGTGGTTTTAATGAGGATATGAAAATATTCAGACTTTCAGACATTAATCACCTTTAGTGAAGGGATCCTTGTAATATTGTAGTTCTACTTGACAGGTTGCATAGAGTAGGAATATCGTTTCAAATGTTGATCACTTGTGCTGCCCTGATCTTCACTTTGGAGGCCCTGATCTATTACCATAGGATTCAAACTCTAATAAATAAGCCACCAATTCCAATGAGAGGACTAATGTGGATTTCAGTCCTCCAAACTGAGAATCATGTGAGTCGTAGTCCACCTGTGGTCCATAGTACAAATGGAATGTAGTTCACACAACACTCATAACCACTATCAAAATCCACAATAAATATGACAACATAAGATAAAGTAACCAACCCAGTTCAAAATATAAGGAGAAATAGACTTCTTTTCTCTTCTCTGATATGGAAAATACAAAACGTGGACATAGAAAACGTGGACCATCAGCTTCTGAAAACACCTTTGTACTATATTCTGTACAACAAATCTCAGTTTGAGATGCATTGCTTGAAACAACCCAGATGCACCTAATAGCCAGATTTACTAAAATGCATGCTTACAGCCAGTGTTCTATAGTTAATCAATATCAGCTAATTCTTCCTGCTTCAATTTATAATGCATACTTACAGCCAGTAAAGATGATATCTCAGATCAGAGAATTACCATCCTTAATCATGATGCTTGCTTTTCTTGTTAGTTAATAACATAATTTACTTTTGTAGGAGATGAAAAAGCTGAAGGAATCAGTTTCACATACCTTGATAAAAATTAAGGAGTTGCAGCATGAGTTGGAGGTTAAACAGAATGAACTAACTGAAGTACCATATCAGTTGGACAACAACATGCCGTTGAGGATCTCATCTGATTTCTCTACTCATGTGGTGGCTCACTATAGATGGGCCACAAACAATTCTCACACTACATGTGTGACTCCAACTGGTGGTGGATATCTAAAAGACAATTAAATAAAAAAAAAAAAGTCAACAGTCCAAATTCAGATTTAAAAAATCCATAATTAAAGGTTAAGATTTTCCAAATAATAGGATTTTGGGGCTATGCCCATCCATATTGAGTCCAACATTTTAGACGGTTTGGATTCAGTTACCTGTATGCCACATGTGCAATGGTTGAATGCATGTGTGTGGCTCATGCATATGTATCATGTGTTTGTTTCTGTTACTCTACCAGTGTATCCAGTTGCTCCTCACTCACTAGTATTCTCTCTTACTCTGCCACCTACCCTAGGCCAATTGGTGGACATCTAATGGCCTGTAAAAATCAAAAGTAGTAAAGGGTTCAAGTTCGAAAAACAAATTTCATTAGTCAGATTTCAGGATTGTCTAATCAATTGAATTTTGAGTTTGTGAGTCTGTGACCAATATACAATGGTTCCCTCAATTTGGGCGGTTCGAATTTATTACATGTATACTGTGGGGAACCTCCATGTACCCTAACTATGGTGTAGTTTACTATGTTCCATCAAAACTCCCAACCAACAATTGCACCGACCAGATTCCATACCCAATAATCTCCATTCTATACCCCACCTTTCACACAGGACATTCATCAAACACTTGGCAGCCTTGCATTCACACAGGACATTCATCAAACTATAATATTGTTTTATCATCATACAAACAATAAAAAAATACAAATTACACATTTGTAGTAATGGAAATGACTGATTAAGATAAGACCCTTGATCACAAAACCTTTAACCAACATTAATCTCACACTTTCAAAGGACGCATCCACCCAACATCAATCTCATATTTTAGGAGGATAACTTGAGTAGGCTTCAGCTGTACCTTATATCAAAGCTCGTCCATCCTCACCCCAAATGGAGTGTTGTGCTAGTACACCCTCTTATCCTGCAAATCGAATATCAATAATTAATTCTTGTGATTAGGGTTTGGATGCACTATTAATTTGGATAGCAATAAATAGATTAATAACCCTATTCAGATTAGGGTTTGGATATTCAGTGTTTGAGAGAGGGAGAGAGCGATACCAATGAGGGGAAGAAACCCTCTGTTTTCACCCGACGGGAAGGAGAGGTAGAAGGAGAGGGTTTTTGGTTTTGGGGGGTGTTGATGCTGGAAATTGGTCAACAGATGAGAATGAAGATCCTTCGATCTTGACGGTTGAATGATGTTGATCTTCTCCCTGAGAGAAGCCTGGATCCTGTAGAACACAAAGGAAAGCAAAAGAAGGGGTAGCTGGGGTCCAGCCGTGAGCCCTTCGATGCCTAAGTTAATTTGGATTCTAAAAGGGATGATCGTCTCTCCCGAGATAAGTTGTTGTGTCATACCTTGATAATGAAGAGGACGCATCAATTTATAGACTTAGGTTGCAGGATTACGTTCCCTTTCTGCAGCCGTGATGTTCGTAGAGGAAATCTCAAATCTTCGAGATTTTCTGAGCTGTCCCGTGATCTTTGGAGATATTTGACGGGTTGGTTAGAGATTTCCCGGATTCTTTTCCTCTTATTGCGCGCAAACTTAAGAAAATTGCGGTGACGGTAACCAACTCGTTACAATGAAAGAGGTCAGCCTTATGAGGTCGCTTAGAGGGATCGCCTCTTCTCTCTAGGCTAGGTCGGTTAGACTTGCCGACCTGATTTCGGATCGTGCCGTTTAACCTCAGGTCAGATTCGAGCTGAACAGGCTGATCCAGATCTACCCTGAGGTCAGCTCGTATTCTTCTGATCCAGATCTACCCTGAGGTCAGCTCGTATTCTTCCCATAACAGGGGGGGGGGGGGGGTTATTTGAGGAGGAGAGGGTTTTGGTTGGGGGGGGGGTGATTTTTTGTTTTGGGGGAAATAGGACCGCCATGTCTAACCTATGTGCAGACGGTCCAGTCAAGTCCTTGTGGGGGCCAGCGTGATATATGTAGTTTATCCACTCCGTCCATTCATTTTTAAATTTGTTTTTGGTCATAATCCAAAATTTGAGGCAGATCTAAGGCCTAAGTGGACCGCAACAAAGATCAAGGGTAGGCACTTAATATCTATTGTTTCCTACAGTGTGGTCCACCTGAGCCTTTGATCTATCTCCTTTTTCGGATTCATGCCCTAAAATGATCTTTAAAACGAATGGACGGCGTGGATATACGTCAAATTATCAAGGTCCCCAAGATAAAGTAAAACCCACGGAGGGCACATTAGCTACTGAAGTGACATCACTAAGTTCCGTGGCCCCACCATGATGTGTGTTTTGTATCCACACCGTCCAGCCATTTGCAGAAATCATTTTAAGGCATGAGCCAAAGAATGAAGCATACCAATGCTGATGTGGGCCCCACCACAGAAAACAGTGGGACAGTGACGCCTACGGTTGAAACCTTCCTGGGCCTACCATGATGTTTATTTGAATCCAACATGTTCGTAAGTTAACATAGACATGGACGGAAGGGAAAATATAAATATCAGCTAGATCAAAAACTTTTTAATGGTAGGCATTCAATCCCCACTGTTTTATGTAGTAGGGTCCACTTGAACTTTAGATTTACCTATTATTTGTCTCATGCCTTTAAATGATCTCTCCAAATGGATGGATTGGGCGTTTTTCACTCAATCTCAATGGGGAATGACCTTGCAAACTGTTTGGATGGTGTGGAGCCTAGAAAAGTTTCAACAGGAATAAATTCTTTTTTTATAGTTTTCTCACACGTGCGGCCCACGGATCAATGATCAGCAATTAATCTTTACTATTTCATATTGTGTGGTCCAATTGAGCTTTCGATCTGCCTCCTTTTTTGGGCTCATGCCCTAACTTGAGCTGTCAAAATGGATGGACAGCTTAGATAAAACACATGCATTATAGTGGGCCCTGTGAAGCTTTTTAATGGTAAGCATTCAATCCCCACTATTTCCTATTGTGTATTCTTGGTCCACCTGAGATTTGGATATACCTATTTTTTGAACCACCTCCTAAAATGGGCTAGAAAAATAGATGGATGGAGTGAATATATCAGACCATGAGTTGTAAGGGTAACATCCATAATAAGGGTTTAATAATCCATTTCTTTCGCCAATGAGTTACTACGGTTCATAGAGGGAAGAAAACCCTTGAGGAAATCACCATATGATCGTCGGCTTTGGTTTTTTTTTTTAAGAGTGGGTTGATCAAGCGATTGTAAGTGATGTGTACCATTCAATACTCGATTGAGGACATGTTGAAGTGATCTACCGTGGTTTCCACCATTTAATCGATGATTTGAGGTTGATCGGATGGTCAATTTGTGTCATTTGATCTCTGAATGAGAGGTTGATCAAGCGAGCATCAGTGATGCGCACTGTTCGATCATCAATCGGGGGCTTCATGAAACGATGTACGATAATTTCTATCGTTCGATAGAGGATTGGAAGTTGATTGGATGATCGACAACGCTTTATGTCATTTGATCGTTGATTGGGAGGTCGATCGAGCGATCATCAATGATGTGCACTGTTCAATCATTGATCAATGGCTTGATGAAGTGATGTATTCTCACCACTAAATCTTAGACTATTAGATCATCCCCTGTCCTACAATAATATGGAAAAATAGATGGACTATTTGGATGTAGAATGCATACATCATGTTAGCCCCATGTTAATCGATGCTGAGTGGGTGATCGATCAATCAATCATAAAGTGATGTGCACCATTGAATATTCAATCGAGGACTTGTTGAAGTGATCTATGATAGTTTCCACCGTTCGATTGATTATTTGAGGATGATCGGATGCATGGTCGATAGCACCTTGTGTTGTCTGATCGTTAATTGGGAGATTGATCGGGCGATCATTAGTGATGTGCATCGTTCGATCGTCTATCGGGTACTTGACGAAGTGATGTATAGTGGATTACACTGTTCGATAGAAGATTGGAGGTTGATCGGATGATTTTTCAAAAAAAAAAATTTTATCACTTATCACTTTCATTTGAACTTCTCTCAATTTTATTCAAAATGACATTTTCTTTAAAAAAAATGTTAATTTTTTTTTTCAAAATCTTGATTATTCTTTAAATCTTTCTTTTTGCAAAATTTGAATTTTTCTCAAACATAGTCAGTCAATCTTTCCAACTTCTCAATATGTTTTTATTAAAATCAGATTTTTTTTAAATTTCTCAATTTTTGTTTTAAAATCTTAGTTTTTTTTTCAAAATTTTCAAACTTATTTTTTTTTAAATGTTAATTTTTTTCATAGTTTCTTTTTTCTAAATCTCATTTTTGTATCAAACTTCTTAATTTTTTCAAAATATAAAATCTTAATTTCTTTATAAAATCTCAAGTTTTTTCAAAATTTAATTTTTCAAAATACCAATTTTTTTTTTAAGATGTAAATTTTTTTTAAAATGTCATTTTTTTCAAGAACTTGGTTTTTTTTAAATCGTAATTTTTTTCAAACATTGTTAATTTTTTCAAACATCTTAACTTTTTCTCCAAATCATAATTTTTTTTTAACTTCTTACTTTTCTATTTTAAAATGTCAAATTATTTCTTAATCTCAATTTTTTTTCAAAATATAAAATCCCAATTTCATTTTAAAAACCTCAAAATTTATTTTCAACATCTAATTTTTTTCAAACTATTCAATTTTCTTCAAATGTTTTCAATTTTTTCAAATTATTAATTTTTATATTTTATTCTCCATTCTATTACTAATTTCATCAATTATATTATTAAATTTTATCTCAATTACATTCTCAATTTTTTAAATTTTATTATCAATTTGTATTAATTTTATTCTCCATTACATCACCAATGAATTTTGTTAAGGAAAACGTTCCTTGGAAAAAGTGATAATTATTGATGAAATTTGTTGGTAATTGTGGGCTTTTATGGAGGAATGTTTTCCTCGGTGAAAGTAAGCTAAAGTGACAAGTGTATTAAATTTGAATTCCTTGTTTTACTAAGGAAAAGTTTCCTCAGTAAATGAGAAAATTGAATTTTTTCAATGATTTTCACTTTTACCAAAGAATATTTTCCTTGGGAAAAGTGAACCTTCTTGGGGAATGTGATTAATACCAATGAAATATTAATTTTCTGGGTAATTATTAGATTTTACTAAGGAATTTGGTTGTCGTTAAAAGTAACCTAAAAAATTTGAAATTTTAATATTGTTAGCCACGAAATAACTATATCTTTACCCACGAAATATAAATTTCGTCAGTATTTATTACTTTTACCAAAGAAAACTTTCCTTGGTAAGAGCGAGGCAATATTTACTTACGAAATGTGGATTTCGTCGGTAAAAGTGTATTATTACCTAGAAAATTTGTTTCCTCGGTAAAAATTTCCTAGGTAAAAATCATTTTCATTGTAGTGTGTGGGCCCAAAGTTCATTTATTTAGATATCTCATTCGGTGATAAATGTCATGATGAACTTGGTGCCTATATTTGGACAATCAAATGGTAGTCAAATGAGGTAATTCTAAAGCCATTTGAAAATTCATCAAAATATCTTTTCAACGAGTACAAGATAATCAAAATCTGACATGTAACGAGAGAGTTATGATCGTTTTCGTGGGATCTGTGATCTATAGTGAGTATTAGCGAACCATAGTAAATTTGGGCCCACTTTTAAGCAATCAAATGGTGTCCAAATAAGGTGATTTTAAAGCATTTGAAAATTCATCAAATTAACTTTCAAACGAGTACAAGATCATCCATATCAGACATGTAACAAGGGAGTTATGACTGTTTTCATGGGATCGACAATCTGTAGTGAGTATCAGCGATTCATAGTGAGTATCAACGAACCACAGTAACCTTCGACCCACTTTTGGGCAATCAAATAGTTTTTTAAATGAGGTGATTCTAAAATCTTTTGGAAGCTCATCAAATTACCTTTCCAATGGGTACAAGATCACCCAAATTGAACATATAATGAGGGGACCATTTTTGTGGGATCGGCAATCCATAGTGAGTATCAGCGAACCACAATAAGTTTGGGCCCACTTTTGGGCAATCAAATGTTGTCCAAATAAGGTGATTCCAAATCCATTTAAAAGTTAATCAAATTACCTTTGTAATGAATACAAGATCCCCCAAATTGAACATGTAATGAGGGAGTTGTAACCATTTTTGTGGGATTTGCGACCCATAGGGAGTTGTGTTAGTTATGATCGTTCATCTATTTCAACATTCTTCCACTATAACATTCATCGTATTTATCCATTATAATATTCTTCCACTGTAAAATTCATCCATTTCACAAACTCCCACCATTCATACCCATAAAAAAAAAAAACAATTATAAAAGGAACCGCCACACCTTCCCCCATTTCATAAACTCCCATTATTGATATAAAAAACACATATACAAAAGTTACTATTATCCTAACTTAAAACTACCTTTGGCCATCATAGCTTTTACTTTGTAGAGTGTGGTTAGAAATCTTGAAAAAGAAAAAAAAAAACTTCGAAGCTCGTGTGAAATGGAGGGAATGACGCCGAAAGCTCATTGGAGTAGGTCCTACAGAGGTGGCAACAGTCCTCATGGCCAAATGGTCCTCTCCCATTTAAAAAAGCAAAAATGAAAAAGAAAAAGAAAGAAAAGGCTAAATGGTCTTCCCCGCAAGGGACCTACCCATTAAAGCCATCCCGCATCTTGTGTGGAGCCCACTGGATCATCTTGTAGCAGATCTAAGCTGTCCATGTGAAAGGGGTTAATTTCATGCTATTTGCCCAAGTGTGAGGGCAAAACTCATTACTGAATGAACCACACCAAATAAAACAGTTCGGAATTAACTCACGATGTTAGTGCTTGTGGGCCAAATATAATTTTTTTTTTCTTTTTAACGAAATGATCATATTGTGACTTTATGGCTGTTGGATTAAAGTAAAAGATCAGATCAACTAAGGGATGGCCCCAATAGTTGATTTAGTAGGGCCCGCACCCTATTCTCAAAATGCCCTTTTGACTTTCGTGAAAAGCTACCAGCCAGTATAGAGGCATTTTTATTATGGAAAAAGTCAAACAATGTCCAAGGGCTGAAAAAGATATGGCTTAAAATTTTGATATCAATGCTAATATTACATAATAATTTAGGACTATTTTAATTAATAACCCCCAAAAGGGGGAGCCAATTAAGTGTGTGTCCCAAGACGTGCGACCCTTAATGTGGGGCCTACTTTGATGTATGTATTTTCTATCCACACCTTTCATTCATTTTGTCAGATCATTTTAGGGTGTGAGCTCAACGGTAAAAAGATCCAAATCTCAAGTGGACCATACTATAGGAAACAATGGTGATGAGTGCCCTACTGTAAAGCTTCCTAGAGCCCACTCTAATGTTTGCAGCATCCAACCTGTTGATAAGGTCACAAAAATATAGATGAAACTATAAAAAGATCTGCTTGATTCAAAACCTTTGTGGCCCATTAATGATCAATCATAGCTGTTTCCTATGATATGGTCCACCTGGGAATTGGATTTGCTTTTCGACTCACAACCTCATATGATATGGAAAGACGGGGGACGGCGTGGATTTATAATGCATACGTGGGCCGGGCCCATCCACATCACAGTGGCCCCTCGTTGAGGGAGCGGATTAGCTGTTACGTGGGCCGGGCCCATCCACATCTTAGTGGGTGTTACCTTTACATAGTGGGGCTAGCTTGATGTATTTGTTGTATATCCAAGCCGTCCATCCGTTTTCCCATCTCATTTTAGGACGTTTTACCAAGCCTTAAGAAGATCCCAATCTCAAGTGGACTACAATACTAGAAATTGCGACGAATGACCATTAAAAACCTTTATTGGGCCACAAGAGTTTTGGATCAAGCTGATTTTTGTATTTTCCCTTTAGATCAGTAAATAAACATTACGACAACCTTAATATGGGCCCTTGGGAATTTTTAATTGTGAGGCACTGAAACAACACTGTTTCCTGTCGTGTGATCGAGCTGAGATCTGGATATGCTTAATTTTTGGGAACACAACTTAAAATGGCCTGGAGAAAGGGATGGATGGCGTGGATATACAACACATCATCAAGGTAAAGGGTAACACCTAATCCGCTCCTCTTGAGTGAGGCCGGGCCGCACACGCAGTTCCAAAAGTCTCGTGGCCTGGAAGAAGTGGGCATTTTAATCACCACTCTTCGCTGGGGCGCGGCTGGGCGCGACTTGGGTGAGACCTGGAACCAGGGTGGGACCCTGAACCTAGAGCCCACCTGGATGTATTCCTTGTAGATCCATGCCGTTAATCTGCTTTTCCAGATTATTTGTACTATGGTATAAAAAATGAAGAAGATGAAAATTTTGGGTGGACTACAACATAAGAAACACTGGTTAATAACCATTAAAAACTTTTTGTGAGCGACAAAAGTTTTCTATCAACCTAATATTTATTTTTTCCTTTCATCCCTGTCTACGTGGCCTTATCAACAGATTGGATGGTCAATAAACATTACAGTGGACTCCAGAAAGTTTTAATGGTCACAGTTGAATGAGAACTGTTTCTTGAGGTGTGGTCCACCTAAAATTTTCATCTGCTTTATTTTTGGGACTACATCCTAAAATGATATGAAGAAACAGATGGACGGCATGGATCTACAAGGAATACATCCAGGTGGGCCCTAGGTTCAGGGTCCCACCCACATCGCTGGGTCTCACCCAAGTCGCGCCTTCTTTGAACCTGTGGGCGCGGATTGCCTGCGAAAGCCATTCGCAGCATCTCCTGCGCAAGGAATCTGGGTGGGGCCCACCGTGAGGTTTGTGAGAAATCTATGCCGTCCAACCGTTTTATGAGATCATTTTAGATGTTTTGACCAAAAATGAATGGGATCCAAAACTTAAGTGGGCCGAAAACATGATGATTGAACTTCCACAGTTGAAATATTCGTGGGGCCAAAGAAGTTTCGAATCAAAATAATAATTGTGTTTTCAGTTCATCTAAGTAGGAATGACATTATAAACGGTATGGATGGCATATAAACATCACTGTGGACCCATAGAGGTTTCAACGGCAAGAATTTCCCTACACACCTTTTGCTCTAGTGCGGCCACTTAAGTTTTGGATCCCGTTCATTTTTGTCGCAACATCTAAACTGATCTCACAAAACGGTTGGGACGGCGTAGATTTCTCACAAACCTCACGGTGGCCCCACCCAGATTCCTTGCGCAGGAGATCGCTGCGAAAGGCTTTCGCAGGCAATCCGCGCCCCCTTCCTGGGACGGCGTAAACATCACTGTAGGGCCTGGGAAGATTTCAACTGTGGAAATCATTATTCCCACTTTTTCCCGTGGCATGGTCCACTTGAGATTTCTATATGCTTAAATTTTGCTCAACCACTAAAATGAGCTGGAAAAACAAATGGACTGAATAGATAAAGCACATACACTCTAGGTGGGCCCAACTGAGTTTACTCCGCACGATAAGAGCGTAAGGAGTTACTCCGCACGCAATCCGATTCCCCTCCTGAGATCTCGATGAGCTGACAAAATGGATGGACGGCGTGGATAAAACACATATATCATGGTGGCCCACAGAAGTCTCCGTCGAGTAGCGATCCGTAAAAAACCGGTCAACATACATTCACTTCCCATCTGCTCTCTCTAGCTCACGCCCCCAAAGAAGAGACTGTCTCTCTCTCTCTCTGTGGAAAACCCTCGAAGGTAGATCTCTTTCTTCTATTTGATTTACTCTTCTTTGCATCTTTGATTGCTACTCTGTAAAGATGCATCTGGAATCTTGGGTTTTCTGTTCTGGTTTCTAAAACCCCTCACTGCATCTTGCATTGCATTTTAGATTCGGAGCTTGTTTATATTCCGAAAAAATGTCTTTCTCTCTCTCTCTCTCTCTCTCTCTCTCTCTCTCTCCCTCCTTTCCAAAATGCTCTATTGAATTTGCTATTGTGTTAGTTTAGATCAGTAAATATTTCTTCATTATTAACGAAATCGGTTTCTGAAATGCAATTTTTAAAAATCAAGATAGTTGCCTTTTGTATGGTTTTCTTTTATAAAGTGAAGGAATTCAGCATATATTTTATTGAAAGAGGAATGGTCCTCTTACAGAAAAGATACAAATGTTAGGCAAGCTCCTAGCTATACAATTGCTAATTATAAATCCTAGAATCTAATAAAAAAGTAAATTACAGATTTATACGAATATACAATCTAATACTCCCCCTCAAGTTGGAGAGTGAGGATTGAGTACACCTAACTTGGAACTCAAACGGGGAAAAGATTCCTTGCCCAGTGGTTTGGTAAACGGTAAACAAATTGGCAAGTTGAAGTCGTGATGGAACATAAGAAGTCTGAAGCAACCTGGAATGAATCTTTTCGCGAACAAGGTGACAATCAAGTTCAATATGTTTGCTATGTTCATGAAAAACTGGTTTGTAGCAATGTGAAGTGCGGCTTGATTGTCCCAGAATAGGAGGGCCGGTTGAAGATTACGAACATCAAAGTCGTGAAGAAGGTAAAGAAGCCATGTCAGTTCACAACTGGTAGTAGCCATGGAGTGATATTCAACTTCAGCCGAGGAGCGAGTAACTATTGTCTGCTTCTTAGTTTTCCAGGAGAGGAGAATCGCCGAGAAAAGTACAATAATCGGTAAGAGAGTGGCGTGTCATGGGACAACTAGCCCAATCAGAATCACAATATCCTTTTAAAAGGAAGGGGCTAGAGGAAGATATAAGCAAACCTTGGCCCGGAGTGCCCTTTAGAAAATGAAGAACATGAAGTGCTGCATCCTGATGAGGGTGTCATGGTTTGCTTATAAATTGACTGAGAGTCTGTACGGAATAGGCAATATCATTTTGTTCAAGTGCCTTAATTTCAGCTGCCATAACACCACGCCGATTAGGGTCCTTCACAGTTTGAGAATAACTTGTAGGTTCGACCAGAGAAGAAATGTTGGCAATGAAAGCTTTATGTGATGGAGAAATTTTTTGATAAAAAAGGAAATTAGAAAAAAGGAAAAGGATTGACCTTTGGGGAATTAGATGAGGCTTGATGGTGTTTAAGCACTCAAAATCACGAAGCCAAGTAGGTGGACGTCGATGACCGTCGGAGTGATGAAGGGGGGAAGAAGAGGATGTAACATGGTCTGATTGGGAGGGAGGGACAGGGAAGATGGTTTTTGTAGGAGAAGGCGGAGCAGGATTGGAATGATTTTCCGTATCTATGGTAGGGAGTGGAAGAACGGTGGGGGTGTGGGAGAGGAGGGAAGTTCGGCATATGGAAAAATGTCTTCATTGAAAACAACATCATGGGATGTGAAGATCTTGCGGGTTTGAAGATAAAAAACCCGATATCCTTCTTTGTTATTTGGGCAGATTTGTTGTTTGTTTATTTTTGTGTTTTCTTTTCTTCCTCTTCTTAGTTTTATTGTTTTCTTTTGGCTTCGGCCTCCTCTTAATAAAATTATTAGTGTTTTAAAAAAAAAAAAAAAAACTGATATCCTTTTTTAGCATACGGATAACCAATGAAAATGCATTTGTGAGCACATGGCTGGAATTTATCTCGATGACTGGATAAGGTAGACGTGTAACAAAGACAACAAAAAACCTGAAGATGTATGTAGATAGGTGGTTTTTGGGTCAGGATCTACAACGGGGTGGCACCGGAAGGAAGAGGTGTGGGAATGCGTTTAATTTTTTTTATAAAGATAACTGATATTTATTAAAAGAAAGAAAGAAGAAAAATAAAAAATAGCTAGAACGCTAAGATAGCTATCCAGCTACACCAAGAAAAAGAAAATTACAGTCTTTAAATTTGTCCACACTAGAAGCCCACTTAATAGTTAGAAGTCTCGCCCTTTGCGAAACCGCCTCGGCCGCTTTGCTTTCTCCTTGAAAACATCTACTATTTCTTTCTTTCCACACAGACCACCAAATAGCTAGAATGGAGATACTCCATAGGGTAGTTCGTTGGGTGCCCAATTTAACCCCATGCCAAGCCTTGAGAAGATCACCTACTGACGAGGGAAGACAGCCTGCTGACGTGGGAATACGATTAATTAGGCAGGTTGCATTAAGAATGGATTCTCCCTAGAATTCAAGGGGAACATGGGCATGAAAACAAAGTGAGCGAGCAACTTCAAGTCTGTGCTGAGGTTTTCGTTCAACAACATTTGTTGCAGAGTGGCAACACAAGAGTGTTGATGAATGATACCATGTCAGAAAAATATGTATGTAGGTCACCAAGAACAAATTCTAGTCCATTGTCAGTTCATTTTTGTTTAACCTGTTTTTCAAACTGAGCTTTAACCGTTGCAAGAAAAGATTTAAGAAAAACTTGATATCTGATTTAGATCGCATGAGATAAGTCCAAGTAGCATGAGAAAGTCATCAACAATGGTTAAAAATAACAAGCTCTAGAGTGAGATGCAATGGAATTTCCAAATATCACAATGAATTAATTGAAATATGCCAATAGTCGTAATAAAACCAGAAGGAAAGGGGAGCTGAGATTGTTTGGCTAATGGACAAACATCACAATGAAATGAACTAGAAAAAACAATAAAGGGTATGCGGGTGGATAAACGATGAAGGCGAGCTTGTGAGAGATGTCCCAGGCGTCCATACCAAGGCGTGGGAGAAGACAGATGGGAAGTGGAGGAAGCATGTGGAAGGAAGTGATAAAGGCCGCCTTGCTTCTTACCTAGTTCAATCGTCGTCTTTGAAGGAAGTCCTGAAAGAGACAAAAATTAGGATAAAAGGTAATAGAACAATTTAAAGGACGAGTGAGTTGACTAACAGAAAGAAGATTAAAACGAAAAGAAGGAACATGCAAGGCATCAGTGAGAGAAATGGATGGTGTAAGAGTGGCGGAACCCACTTGGGTGACAGTGGCAAGTCGACCATTTGGTAATGTAACCGATGAAATTGTAGTGGGTTGTGTGGATGAGTAAAGTAAGGATGGAGAATGGGTCATTTGAGCTATAGTGCTAATGTTAATAACCCAAGTGGAAGAAGAAGAAGAGACAAAAAAAACAAGAGAAATTACCTGCAAGATGAGCTTCGGGTTCTGTACCTATATTAAGCAATGACAAAATTTGGCGATACTGATTTGGAGTAAAGGAGGGCGCAGAGATGTTAGGACTTGTAGTGCTATGTTGCGTCAGCATGCTTGCTCTCGAAGTGGAGATGTGGAGATGATGACCAGGTGGATAACCATGAAGTGCATAACATTTCTCCATTGTGTGGCCCACTCAACCACAATGTCACAAGTAGGCCGAGGACGTAGCCGCCCACAGCTGCCTTTGGAAAGGTTTTGCCCTTGGTCTTGAGAAGGACCCACATTGGGTCGGCTATTTGTGGCTAGCAAGGATATGACATCATCAGAAAGTTTGTGAGGAGTAGAGACTTCGCGTTGTTTCTCTTCGTGCAATAGTAAAGAATATGCCTTGTTGATTGTAGGAAGAGGATTCATAAGTAGAAGCCATCTTTGAATGGCCGAGTAACTTTCATTAAGTCCCATAAGGCATTGCATTAAATGTTGCCGTTGGTGATGAGATGCAAGTTCCTTGCTAGCCCCACAAGTGCACATTGGGAGAGAAGAGAAAGGGACAGTTTGCCAGCTCATTTTAGGGCATGCGAGGAAAAAAAAAGTAGATCCACCGTTGAAAGTGGGTATCGGGCAAGAAAATGCCTACCGTTGAAACCTCCCTGGTTCCACCGTGATGTTTATATTCCATCCATACCATTCCTGGGGTCATTCCTACTAGGATGAATTGAAAATACAAAAAAACACTAGCCCCATCTAAGGGCCAAAACTTTTGTGGCCCCAAGAATCTTTCAACGGTGAAAGTTTAATCCTCACTGTTCCACCGTGATGTTTATATTCCATCCATACCATTCCTGGGGTCATTCCTACTAGGATGAATTGAAAATACTAGCCCCATCCAAGGGCCAAAACTTTTGTAGCCCTAAGAATCTTTCAACGGGGAAAGTTTAATCCTCATTGTTTCACAATTTCTTACAAACATATCGGTGGACCCCACGGACGGGATTTACAAAAAGTCGGTGTAGTCATTAAGGAGTGTGACTGGCTGTGACACGGAACCAAACTGTGTGGGTGGAACCCTGACCATAGGGCCCACCTCGATGCATGCATAGTATATCCACACCGTCCATATCTTTTTTTCCACTTTAGGGTATGGTCCAAAAAATGAAGCAGATAAAAATTTCAGGTAGACATGGACTACTCCACACGAAACAGTGGTTATTGACCATCAAAAACCTTTTATGGGCCACAAATTATTTGAATCAAGCTGATATTTGTTTTTTTCCCTTTAATCCAAGTCTTTATGAACTTATCAACAATTTGGATGGTCAATAGACATTACGGTGGACCTTAGGAAGTTTTTAACGGTGGGTATTCATTGACCACTTTTTCTTGTGGTGTGGTCCACTTGGAATTTGTATTGCTTCATTTTTCGGACCATGCCCTTAAATAAGCTGTAAAAACAGATGGACGACGTGGACATCAAATGCATGCATCGAGGTGGGCCCTACAGACTCCACCCACTTGGTTGAGAGCAGATTAGGTGCGACCCTAGCTTGACTTAAGACGGTGCGATACTTACAGTGGGGCCCACATTGATGTATGTATTGTGTATCCATGCTGTCCATTTGTTTTTAAAAATCATTTTAGGGCATGATACCAAGAAGCAGATTCAAATCTCAGGTGGACCATATCTTAGTAAACAATGGTGATTGACCATTAAAACCTTCTCATGGGTCACAAAAGTTTTAAATCAACTTGATATTTTTTATTTTCCCTTCATCCACAAAACTTACCTTATTAATTGGTTAGATGACAAATAAACATTACAGAAACATCAGGGTGGGCCCTAGGAAGTTTTTAATGGTGGACTTTCAATCACCACTCTTTCTTAGGGTATGGTAGGGCTGAAAGTCGGGCGGGTTGGGTCGGGTTGGTGCTCAACCCTAACCCAACCCAAGGTTCCCATACCTCAACCCTAACCCAGCCCAACCCAACCTCGGGTTGGGAATTCTCAACCCAAGCCCAACCCAAGCGGGCTCGGTCGGGTTGACCGGGTTAGTCGGGTTATATTTTCGTTATTATGTTAGTTTATTATGTTTCAATACACATCTTATTTTTTGTACCTATGGCTTTATTAATTATATATATATATATATATATATATATATATATATATATATATATAGTATATATATATATAGTTATTTATTGTAAAGAACTTCATTTTTTCTAAACAAATAAGCTAAAATACATGATATTTATTATTTTAACATTCAAGTATTTTAAATTCAAACATATCAAATTTCAAACATTATAAGTTTACTTAACTAAAGTATAACAAAATCATAAGTAACTTGTATATAGATCGGGTTCGGGTTGGGTCGAGCAACCCGAGACCTCAACCCAAGCCCAACCCAAACTTCATCGAGTTGGAGTTTTCATAGCCCAAGCTCGAGATCGGGTTTGATATTTCCTGTCCAAGCCCAACCCAATGTCGGGTCGGTCACGGGTCGGTCGGGTTGAACCCGACCGACTTTCAGCCCTAGGGTATGGTCTACATCCACCTGAGATTTCAATCTGATTAATTTTTGAGATAATGATTTGAAAAAAACATATGGACGACATGGATTTACAATACATACATCAAGGTGGGCCCCATCGTTAGGGCTGCACCATCTTCTATGGAGCCGGAGACACATCGAATCCACTCCCTTAAGTTGAATTTTAAGACAGAGCTTTCGTAAAAACAAAAGCCTCTCATCTTCTCTTGCAAACCTGCAGTGGCAACGACGACTCCGTCCGTCCAAAATCCCGAAAATTCATCTTCTCTTTCAAATCCCAACCCAAATCCCATAATCCTCGCCAAAATCCAGTTTCCTTTCAAATCTATTCTCTTCGAAGAAAAAAAGGGTTTTTTTTAGGTTTTTCGTACTTCCGAAAATCTAGCGCCGTCAACTACGATTGTTCATCAAATCCAGCTGAAATCCACTCCCTCAGGTAGATTTTGCAAAAAAAGGTAAGAGAGATTTTTTATTTTTACATTTATTTCAATTTTCTTGAATGGTAGGGATGGTTGTCGCCAATTTTCGTTGAAATCGCCGATATTTCGATAATATTGCCGATATCCTGCAGAGAAACGAAATAATGGGTTTTAGTCCAGTGATTCCGATATTATCGGCGATAATTCGATAATATCGCCAATAATTTAAACACAGGGCGTATGGAATGTACTAGATGCAACCATGGTAGCTCAACAAGCAATTTCAATGGTCCAACAATAAGTAAATAATCAAGAAGTTGAAGAAAGCAACACCATTGAAAAGAGACCTATCTGGTTTGATGTGGCAATGACTGATGAAATCTAAAGTATGCATGTGGTGTTCGTAGGTGTTGGAATAAAAAAACGCCACAGGGACGTTTGTGGGTAGCACCGATGAGCAGAGCCTGAAATAGGGATTTCCTATTTGTTGTAGTTTAATGGATCCAGGCTGGAGGATTTGTGCGGGATTAGAAATACAATCGCATGGCCGTACCGGAGATGCAGTTATGATGGGATCCGGGTCAGAGGGTTTGTGAGGGATCGGAGAGGTCACGACGGGGAATGGCCCAAGATGGATGCAACAGAGAATAATTAGGTCTCTGGTCGACAATGGTAGAGATGAAGCAGGTAGAAATGATGATGGGGTTGCCGATCGTGGCTAAGGAGGACGGTGGGTGGTTACGGTAAAGGAAGAAGTCAGGTCAGGGGGCGGCATGGTGTTGTTCGCAGTAGTCGTAAGAGGTTTGCAGTGGTAGACTGGAGATACGGCAGGGTGGGAATGTTCTTTGAGTAGCGAAGGGGTTGCCGGGATGAAGGAATGATCGGATTCCGACGAAAAATCAAAGGCCTAGATGGGATAGCTCTGACAGCATGTAAAGTGAAGGAATTCACTCTATATTTTATTAAAAGAGGAATGATCTTCTTATAGAAGAGATACAAAGTATATTAGGCAAGCTCCTAGCTATACAATTGCTAATTATAAATCCTAGAATCTAATAAAAGTAAATTATAGATATACAATCTAATATCTTTAAACACGGAAAAGAAACCCATGAGATGCTGTCTGATGTGATAATTTCCGTTTTATAAGGGACATTTATTTGAAAAATATGTGGTTCTTAATGCAACACAACGCGGCGCTTTGAGGTCGTTACCATCCTCTATCTTTTTCTAAAAACCGAGTTTATCTTCTGTGGTAGTTGGATTAGAGATCTTCTATTATGTATTGTCAATGTGATATGTCATTGCTATTCTGTTCCCCAAGAGGAAAGGGAATGCCGCTCAACCGGTATGATGCAAATGCTACTTGTAGGAACATGTGCTATGTGGCACAAATGTGCAAGATGTGGGTAGTTGACTTGGTGCACCATAACCAGTGTTCGAAGTTTCGGTATTGCTACAAGTTTCGCTAGTTGGGGATATGGATACAATATCGATATCGCCTATAATATCGCTAATAACCGGAAATGCTGGGAAAATGGGAAAAACGGTGGAATTTTTCAATGAAACCTTAGGAGATGATAAAATACACACATTTGCATATTTAGGAATAAAAAAATTGCAAAATGAATGCATGCATAATAGGTTTCTATTTAATGGGGGCCTAAAAGCATATGTTGTTGTAAGAAATCAATCCAACCATCTCATCCATCCCATCTATCAATCCAATATTTGACCTTCCATCCAAACATCCATTGATATTTCAGAATATCGGCAACACATGATATTGCTAAACAAATCATTAACAACTGAAAAAGAAACTAAAGATTGTGGTCTTGTTATTGCCATGTTGCGATATTGATAATATCGTGATATTATCAATATTATCATTAACAAATTGAATACTATATACAACCATGCGCCCATAAAAAAAATATGAAATGAGATGTTTTTAATATACAGATTTTTGGCATATCGATACATTGGCGATATTATCGAAATATTGCAGATACATTGATGATACAAGTGACGCTTGGAATTTACATAGTAAAAAATATTGGCGATACATCGGTAGTATCAATGCATTGACAATACAAATAACCCCTGCAATTTAAACAATTAAAAATATTGACGATATCGATACATTGACGGTATTTAGTGATACATCGCTGATACCTAGAATTTTTCATACTATCAGTGTGATCGGTATCGTTGAGCTAGAAATAGAGATAATATCAGGGATATTTCGATAATATCGTAGATAATTTAAACACTGACCGTAACGGACCATGACTGGAGGCGTAACGGTCCGTTACGCTCCATGAAGGTGTGTCAAAACGGTTACGTATCGGTAGTATCGGCCAATACGTAACGGAAACGGCGTCAGCCGTTACGCGATATGGGGTCCAAAACGGGGACCCCCAAAATTTTGACCTGTAACGGCTGTTGCGCCCCCCGTAACGGTCGGAAAACGGCTAGTTTTTTTTTTTTTTTTTAATATATATAAATCTGATGTTTTTTTATTTTTTCACACTTTTCTTCTTTAATTTCTTTTCTAATATATTCTTTTGCTAAAAACCAGTGTTTGCAGATCGGCCTGATATTATCGGTATCGTTGCCCGCCAATAAATATTGGCTTAGTAATAACAAAAAAAAGAGCAGATTCCTTGATATCGCACGATTTTATCAATTTTCTCCTATTTTACTATATCGGTTAGACGCACAAGAGTTTCCATTTTATAGAAAAAAATGACTCTCTCACCGAACCCCAAGCAGGGGCGCGCCGCCCCCTACACCCCCGGTGAGCTGACCGCGCAGCTCGACCCGCGTTACGACTCTACGTAGGGGGTCATAGTTTGTTGAGTCCAGTTAGCTATTTTCTAGATTTTATTGAATCCTCATATAGATCTAGGCCATATAAGATAGCTTGCATTGCGTTGAAGTTTAATAGTCAAAACTGCATTTGGAGGATACTCATTCAGTCAAAACTAGAATATTTCTCAACTCTCTTGCTTGTTTTACTTTGTCAATGCATTGGTTGTGTTTACATTAATGTCTTCTTACATTTGTATATATTATGGAATCAATTTAAACAATAGTTGCATCAATTCAGTTAGATAGCGCATAGCTTAGGATCCTTTTACAAAGGAACTCCATTATGTGGACTTTTTTTTTTTTTTTTCTGGTTTAATGGTTGGATAACCTGTGTTACTTATAGTAGGACACAATCATGTGCATTTTACAGATTATGCACATGATTTGCTATTTTTTTGTATTTTTTTAATTTCGGAATAATTTTAAAAATTAGGGAAAATCATTTTTTTCAAAAAAAAATTCTGGTTGAAAGGTAATAGAATATAATCATGTGCATTTTACAGATTATGCACATGGTTTGCTATTTTTTTTGTATTTTTTTAATTTCGGATTAATTTCGGAATAATTTTAAAAATTAGGGAAAATCATTTTTTTGAAAAAAAAAATTCTGGTTTAAAGGTTGGATAATATGTGTTACTTATAATAGACAGTTAGAAATTTGAATTTATAAGTTTTGCAGTTAATTCCAGGTTATCAACTTCATAAATTCATCAGACAGCCTGATACAGCTTTTTCACCAAAGTGTAGACCGCTTCACCACCATAAACATGTTCAAAATTATAAATGAATGCATATTTGGGATGTTTGGAATTTTCTGGATTTAATCTATATTTTTTTAGAATTTTTTGGCAAAAAAAATAAATAAAATTGGACCGTTACGGGGGCCGTATCAGCCGATATGGCCCGTATCCGTATCGAAAACGGTGGGCACTGTTACGCCCACCGATACCGCTACGGGACACCTCCTCCATCGTAATGGCATAACGGCGCCACAAAAACCATTTCTATCAAAAACCTAGAAAAGAACTCAAGAAAAAAATCTCCAGATAATAGGAAAAAACTTACCTGCTTCTCTCTTCCTTTTCTCCTCTGCAAGTCGACTCCCCCCCCCCCCCCGAAAAGCATATAGTGTAAGTGTGTTCCTTATGTCCATGTTTTTTTTTGAAAAGGAGAAGGTCCCTCCAACTGGTTAGACTATAAGGTCCAACAATAGATAACTTCCAAAGTTTTATGTGTGAGACATCCAATAGGTTGGCCCCAATCACAAGGATCACCTTTTTCAAAACTCAAGTATATCCAATTATCCACTCATCGAGTGGACCACACTTGTATTCTGCTCTTTATCAATGGCAAGAAATTTTTATCTATGGTGTGACCCACTTGATGAGTAGATATGGATATTTTTGCATTAGGTGACCCTTATTTTGGGGCTAATCTAATGGAAAGGTTGGATTTCACATGTACTTAGCCAGTCGGAAGTTATCTTTTTGGTGGATTGTACCTTGTGATACAATTGACTTAAGGCCTTCTCTTTTTGCTTATATTATACTTTGGTGGTGTATGACACTTTATACGCTTGCCCTCAGATATTGTACGCGTGGCAAGTACTAAATTAAATTGAACGGATTAAAATGTGGGATCTGTTGTTGCTAAGTCACACTGCCAAAGTCAAATTGTTTGAATGATGCTACTGTTGATTTGCGGACACTTATTTGTTGAAATAGGACCACTGGATATTTTTAATTCTTCACCGTTACACTGATCTAATAGTTGGATGAAGAAATCAATATAATTTGAGGCCGATTGCATTTATGGGATGAGTTCCATAAATTGCATGAATTTCAGGTTGACTTGGGGCCCCAATCAAGTGGTCACCAAAATTGGTGACATTATTCATCCAAATTTAATTTTGATTTTTTTTTTCCTTAAAATTTCTTGGGGGTAATGGTTTCCATTGCCTAGGGATATGTATTGGTGGGATGAGACCGTGGATTATTTAATTTTAATTTTTTTTAAATAATTACTTAGAGGAATATGTCAATAGGAATATGCATTAGTGGGATAAGTGTCATAGATTACATGGATGTCAGGCCAATTTAGGGGCATTCGATTGGCCCCCTAAATTGACGATACTATTCATCCAAATTTAAGTTAAATTTTTTTTTTTTTTAAAATTACAAAGCAAAATGATGTCAAATTCTCAGAGATGAGTGACATAGCTTGCATGAATTTCGGGTCAATTTGGAGTCTCCATTTTTTTTTCCGAACATTTAATTTGGGGTCATTTAAGCTTGTTAGTTTAATAAAATCATTAAACAGGCTAAGACAACATTCTTACCAAAGAGTGTATTGTTACACTATCATAAACATGTTCAAAATCACAAAAGAAAACATATTTGGAATCCTTTCAACATTTCAGATTTTTTTTGACACTTTTTTGGATTTTTTGCAAGAAAAAAAATCAATACTTACGGGGGCATAACGACTGTTACACCCCCCATAACGGCCGTTACAAGCGTAACGATAATGGTGGGACCGTTATGCTGTTATTGTTATGACACACCTTGACTATGTCAATCAGTTCTCAAAATGGAAAATCAGAGCATGTAGACTGATCAAGGTGGACGGTATCAATTGACTAAACAACTTAAATAATCTTAATTATCAAATATCTAGTATACCAAAAAGAAAGGGAGGAAAAATACATCGTGTTAAGATAATTATGAGCTTAGAAGTTCCCGATATGAATGCCAATGACCCTTCTCGTAGCTTCAATCATCCTCGGCGAAACCTAAACATCAGGGAGATACATTCCACAGAAGGCATCGACTAAGCACCATGGAGGAACAACTCAGGGCGATTCAGAGCAGTTCAAAGAGAGTAATAGAGAGGGAAGAAAAGATAAAGGCAAAGGGAAGGCATTTGATGGGCCTAATACTCACTCCCATCCACAATAGAGTGAGGTTGGGTGGATGGTGAGGAAGAAGAAAATCACAGGAAAGAAAAACAGCAGGGTGGAGCATCAAGGCCGGTCGATGTGAGGCTACCTAATGTATTTTGAGAATTTTCGACCGGATTGGAATGAGTGCTATCTACACATTGTATTTAGGCACTGTGGCAAGGTTATGGATGTCGTCATACCAAGGGATAAGAAGTTGAAGATCTCTCGGGGTTTCACCTTTGTTTGCCTGCAGTTAGAGTAAGAACTAGATCGAGTGATAGAGGCTTATAATGGAAAGGGATACATGGTAGGGGACTCTGGGTACAAAGGGCTCACTGTGGCCCCTAGTTGGTAGCTGATTTTGGACATCATGCTAAGGGATAAGAATTCAAAGATCTCTTAGGGTTTCACCTTTGTTTGCTTGTAGTCAGAGGAAGAGCTGGATCGAGTAACAAAGGCTTATTAACGGAAAGGTATACATGGGTAGGGGACTCCGGGTACAAAGGGCTCACTATAGCTACTAGTCGGCGGCCGATTTCAGACATCATACTAAGGGATAAGAAGTCGAAGATCCCTCTGGGTTTTGTCTTTGTTCGCTTGTAGTAAGAGGAAGAGCTGATTGAGCAACAAAGGCTTATAACAGAAACGCATACACAGGTATCAGACTCCAGGTCCAAAGGCCTCACTGTAGCCCCAAGTCGGTGGCTGATTTCAGACATCAATTAGGTGGAGTAGGTCGTCCAGAGAGGGGATGGGGAGGTTTTTAGGGCATGGTGGGTTGGGGTACGGGAGAGGGAGTATGGGTGGTGAAGTCGTTTTTCAAAGCAGCGATGGGTAAGGGGAGTAGAAAGGGCTAGGAAAGATTCACAGTTTGAGAAGGAAACACTGGAGGAGGGGGAGAAGGTTTGGTCTTTGGAGGAGGAGAAGGGGACTTTAATGGTCAGAGTTAGCCTGGAGGTCATGAGGGAGACATGGTCTCAACTGCAGAATAAATTATTGTTAATCACCAAGGAGGGAGCTACTCTGCAAGAGGCGAGATGCTAATCTAATGCATGCTGCAACCTGTGGGAGGATGATTGGATCATCAAGCCATTGGGAAGGTCGAAACTATGGGTGTCTGTCAAGATTGATGGAAGCATCGAAGAGATCCTGGTAGCGGAATACTGTTCAACGACGGCCCTGCAGTGGCGGTCCATACGTGGGAGGAGAAATCCTTTTTTGGGCTGGTGGGGGTGTGGTTCCTACTGTGGGGGGTTTCGCTGGAACTATGGATGATGGAGGTGTTCAAGGCGCTAGGTTCTTGTTTGGGCAAAGTTATGGCTATTGCTTTGGTAATGGTGACAGAAAACAGGGACGAAATCAGTGTTGCCCGAATCTGTGTGAGGAGATTGAACGCAATGGACCCTCAATCAATTGTTGTATTGGTAGGGGAGGAGAGTCTCGAGGTGGGAGTTATGAGGGAGGCTCGTTAGGGGGCTCCTAACATGTGTGGAGAGGAGTGGGAGAGAAAAGATGCTAGGTGCTGAGCAGAGCAATGTGGTTTTAGGGGAGTGGAGGAAGATGGAGTACAAAAACAATGCTCTCGCAGGGTACGAGGGGATTTGAAACAGGCTCGGTGCGGAAGTCGTTGCAAAATGTGATGCATATAGGGGAGAGATGGAAAATGGTTGTGAGAAAGTGCCACATAGCAAGTTGGGCTTTAATGAGGGGGAGGATTCTGTTACACATTTTCAGCGTGCGACAGAGGAGGTTGGTGGAGCTTGAATCTTCCCTGTGACACATGGCCCTTACGTGACCATCTGTCCCGATTTGGGAGAACAGGTTACAATGGTAGTGTTGATTGGAGCACCACACATGCGACCCATATGTGAGATCTTACACATGTCTCTCACACTATGTTCCTGAAGCTGGCTTAATCTTACTTGCTCCACAAAACTTGAAGGATTGTACGTGGGAGGTGGATGTGAACCATTTATATTCTTGTTTTTTTTTTGGGGGGGGTATCAACTGATGACGCTACCTTCACCTGCAATGAGATCGAGAATTCGAGATATACCAACTGGGTCCCTTTCTTCAGCCAACAAATGGTTTTGCGATGGAGGTCTCTGAGCGAGTGAAGTACGTTGACGATCTAGAGGCATTCTATCCAGCAGATGAAGTGGTCAATGTAGACTGTTTTGACGATGTGTTGGATGTCACTCCATTGCAGGCAATGGGGGAGGATTTGGAGGAAACAAGAGAAAACACAGTTTATCCAAATAGCAGGCGGCTCTTGGTAAGTTGATGGTACTCGTTCGATGTCAGGGGAAGAACTGAAGTGGGATTGGGATATGCTGGAGCATGTTGGCAAGTCGGTTGGTCTATCTTTTGGAGTGGGTGATGATGATGTAGATGCTTTCATTTCTTTTGTTAAGGAAAGGGTAACTAAAGGATGAGGGAGGCTCAAATACAGAGATTGAAGGAAGCTCCAAAAGGCTGGAGAGAGTTCCTGAGTTTGGAATGTTCAATAAACTGACTCAAACAACAAATCTAGTGGCAGAAAGTTAGGACGAGGGCCAAAACAGTTTTCCAATGAAGATGATCAGTTGGAACATTAGGGCATTGGGGAGCAAGGAAAAGAAATGCCATGTAAGGGAGGTCTGCAATAGATACAAAATTCAAATTGCATTTATTCAGGAAATGAAGCTGGATTCTTTCGATGACAGAGTTCTAGACTTGCTGTGGGGAGTTAAGAAAAAGGTTGGGTTCTGGATGTTGTTTGGCTCAACAGGTGGAATTGTGGTGGCATGGAATAGGGGCTTGCGGAAGATGGAAGACAGTTTCATTGGCTTGTATTCAGTCATTATAGCACTTAAGGAAATAGCCTCAAACTTTAAGTGGTTGTTCATGTCAGTTTATGGCCCATGTGATCTAGACCGAAGGTACCTATTTTGGGCAGAGCTAAATTCAATCAGAGCACGCTTCAGCCTGCCTTGGTGTGTGTAGGGGTGACTTTAATGTCATAATATTTGTGCATGAGAAGTCGAGCTGTAACTAAATCACTAAAAGCATGCAGGGTTTTGAGTGGGTATGTCAAAATGAAATGGTTGATATCTCGACAGGAGGGGCGAAATTCACTTGGACCAATGGAAGGAAAAAACTAATGTTGTCTTGTTTGGATAGATTTTTGCTTTCTGCTGATTGGGTTGAGAGGTATCCGATGGTCTACTTGCAAGGTTTGCCAAGGCCATCTCCGATCATCGACTGGTCTTATTGGAAGTCGAGGATGAAAGTTGGGGTCCCAAACCATTTCAATTGGAATTAATATGGTTAAAGTGGAAGGTTTTGTGGATATTGTCAAAGACTGGTGGATATCCTTTAGGGTCGAACCGTCGAAGGCACGGTGAGATTTAGATTGTCACAAAAGCTCAAATTACTTAAGGGCAAGCTGAATGGTTGGAAAAAGGAGTTTCTTGGAAGAAGGAATGAGGCAGCTGAGAGCATGATATGTGAAATCCTAGATATTAAGGAGGGGGAGAACTATATGAAGAAGAGCGTCTTAAGCGACCATCACTGTTGATAGATTATTCAAAATACTTGGAAGAGGAAGAGATAAAAAGGTGACAAGGACACTTGTTTTTTCCATAGCATTGGTAGTGCTAGGGCGAGGAACAACCGTATAAGCAGTCTAGTGGTGGAGGGGTTTAGGAAAAGAAGAATCAGATTTGTTTAGCTATTGTGCAATTTTACTCAAATTATTACCAAGTGATGGAGGGAGAAGATCTACACTGGACAATTTGCCCTCATCTTGACATCGGAGAGGGGAATCCCTTGAGAAACCCCTAGAGAAACCAGTTTAGAAGACGAAATCAAAGATGCAGTTGACTCCTTGAGAAGAGACAAAAGCTCCTGGTTCAGATGGTCATCCTATCGCCTTTTATCAAGTATTTTGGGAAGTTCTCAAAAGGGATGTGGTGTAGTTCGTAAAAGAGTTCTTCGAAAAAGACCGAATTCCCATGGGGATAGGGGCTTCCTTCATAGCTCTCATTCCAAAGAAAGGTGCAGTCCCTTAAAGATTTTCGGCCTATAAGTTTGATTGGCAGTCCTTACAAGATATTGGCAAAATTCCTAGCATCCAATGATCCATTTTGGGAATTAAAAAGGTGCAGTCCCTTGAAAAAATGGAAAATGGATCCATTTTGGGAATTAAAATCTTAAACTTTCTTTTGGGTTCCATTAACCAACGATCCAAATCGTTGATTTGGTGGGCCCCACTGTGGTTATGGTCCATGCAACAAAGTTAAGATCCTAACCCTTTAGTTGGTGGCCATGAAATAAAAGGCTAGGAAAGAAAGTGCAGCAATGATTCCATTTCGGGGGTTGAAGTTGTACCCTTTTGAGTTCAATGTTTCAGTGATCCAACCATTGATTTGATGGGCCCTGTTGTGGATATCCATGCAGCAAAGGATCTCCCAGGTGGGAAAGATCCTAACCCTTTGGTTGGTGGTGAGAAAATAGACAGTTAGGATTTTTTTTAAGGGTTTAGTGGTTAGGAAAGAATACAATGTTCCACATTCAATCGAAAGAAGTTGCCGAAGATTGGATGGATGGGTTGGATCTTCCAGTCAAGGCTTTGAAGGGCTCAATTTTGGATAATGGAACCACTTACCTCGCTTCGACAAACCGAAAACGTAAGCAGATATTTACATACAATCTTCATTTTGGATATTGAATCGGCTTTTGTACTAGAATTCCCAAAATGGAGAAAATGGGGGTGTAAGTTAATCAGGATTGGCTTAGATTTTTGTTCTCTTTCTCTTTTACTTCCTATATGCTCATGTACTTGTATTTCATTTTATGTATTTATTGGATTGGAAATGCAGGATTTAAGGGCGTTGGATGGACGTTCCGTTTGTGTCTTTTGCTAGGAAGACTCACATTCCCGACACACACGCGATCCGACATTTCCAAATAGTTGGTACCCCAAAAAGTGTCAGCCGCAGGTTATATCATTTCTCTTCAGGTATATTCTTTCTTCTTTCCTTTCATGATTTTGTTTTGGTCAAAATCCTCAGTGGAGAGCAAGATATTGAAATACAGATAGCACGTTTCATAACGACCAGGATCTGAATCTATTATGAGCTGTTGTGGCTGATATAATGATCATTCATTATTTTAAGGGATTTTTATGTATGAGGTTTGGTCGAATACATCTAGATGTATTGCAATACAGACGTCAGGACTTTAGTTGTTGAATCTGGGTCATTTTCCAATGATCCATTTATATGATGGGTCTTACTTTGTATGGTGGAAAGTCAACCAATAAAAGCTTTCAATTAGATTATTTCAACCCTTCTATAATTTAGCTCTCATGCTTTGAACATTAATGATCATCATATTCTTTCATAATCAATGGGTTGAAATATTCAATCTGAGATTTTTTTTTGGGCATTCCCTATCCAAAGGGAGCCCTATCAAATAAATGGTTTGTGTCATTCTAAAATGCCCAAATCCAACAGCTAGAGTCCTCAGTCGTCGTCGACATCATCATCATCATCATCATCATCATCATCTAAGCCTCATCCCAGCTAATTGGGATTGGCTTCAGACTACTTTCTTGCCATTCCACTCTATCAAGGGCCATAACTTCAGTTAGACCATAGGTCATCAAAGCTTTTCTTACAACCTCCACCCACGTCCTGATGTTTCCTATTGTTATATGTTGGGATGTATTCAAGCAAACCTCTTTATGAATTACTAGTCACTACCTCATTAATTTGGTCTTTGAATCCCAATGCTCAATTAAATTGACTTTTCATCAAGCTACTTCATTAATTAAGGTATTTTGGGTCCTGGTACCTTTTGTAAGTTTTCTCTAGCGTTTGTTAAGTGGCCTTTTTATTTTTTTGTAAATGATGAGAATGCCCTTGTGTATAAAATGACAACAAAAAATAAAATAAAAAAAGGAAGGATTTATTTGATATCCTGACTGTCCATTAAATGTTAGTTACTTGGGCAGTTAGAGCATCTTTCCAGAAGAGTCATTGTATTGTTAACCATCTGAAGTGGGTCTCATTACCTGAATGGTGTAGCTCAAGTCACACATTGCTACTTGCACAATTTCCATGTGTGTATCAATCTGCAAGTCTCACTTTAGATGATTTGCTGAGTATACATGTAGCCGCTCAAATCAAACGGTCCAAATTGCAGCTCCCACTTTAGATGGATTATTACCCTAACTGGCTCTGTTGGTGCATATCATTAGTGGTTACAATGAAACAACTCAACAGTGCAGATTTAATAAATAAAATGTCCACAAGTTAGAGGTTAGGATCTTTCAATCAAATTTATTTTTGGAGTGATTACCTATCTCGATCAGATCCCATGATTTGGATGTTTCAAAGTAGGTTAGATGCATGCGACATGAACGGTTGCATAATGCAAGCAGCCCCATAGGCAAGGGAAAGTCCCTCACACCAAACAGATCTTTGAAAAGGCATTAACCAGAAGCTTATGAACTATTTTAATATGCCATAGTATGAAATAGCTCCCATCTATAAAATAGACTCTGCATGTGATTTCAAAGGATTCATGAGAAAAAGTTGTGGCCAAAGTCTGACTCTGCTTGCCAACCTGATGCCACCCTCCTCCACCGGGCTTGGGATTGGCAATGAGAGCGCAAAACTCCCACCCATGGTGTGTCGTAAAGGCCGTTATGGGGCTGTAAAGGTAATAGTGGTAACCGTTACATGTTATGGGATCGTAAAATCTAAAATGGCTGTAAAAAAAATGACCCGTAAAGCCTGTAACGGTCCATTACAGGGCTGTACAGGTTTTTTGGGTTTTTTTTTCAAAAAAAAAAAAGAGACCATGGCAGCTGTTATGGCCTTCGTAATGGCCGTTACACCCTGTATTGTAAAGGTAATGGTGGTGGCCGTTACGGCCACTGTTACCATTACGGAATACCTTGCTCCCACCGGTGGAGATAGTGGTCTATTTTTTATGAGAAAGTTGTTCAACAAGACTGTAATATTGAAGAAAATGTACTGTGGTACCTATTTACAAGAACAAAGGAGACATATGTAGCTGCACTAACTATTGTGGAAGTAAACTTTTTGAGTTTTTCTTCTTCTTCTTTCTTGCTTCTTTTTCGTTTTTTCGTTTTTTCGTTTTTTTTTTTTTTTTTTTTTTTTTTCGTTTTTTTTTTTTTTTTTTTACGTTTAAACTTACTGGGTCACGCTACAAATTTTTTGGGAGAAATGTATGTTCTGTCGAGTTGATTAGATGATTACTAGGAATCCAATAAAAATGCCACCTTATGTACCTTTTGTCTCTATGGGATTGTTGGCAGCTCAAATGTGGACAATTCTCAGAAGATAGGGTTATTCTTGGGCCGGGCTCAAATTGGATCGTGATGTTCCTGACTACCTATACCTTGACCTTCTCAAGGGGCCTTAGAACCATATTTGAGGTCCCGGACCCAGATTTGAGTAGATTCAGGTACCCTTTGAGTCTTCAGACCTTTGCTCTGGGTTGGGGCCGGTTTGAATAAGAGCACTTATAGGGTTGGACCTATTGGATGAATGGATTAAATTGTGCACGCACACACATGTGCCATGTCGATATGTGGGTGGCATGTAGATGGGTCTCTTGGACATGCATGTGGGCTTAGGTTTGAACCCAACCTGGATTTTATTTAGGACCAACTGACCAAGTTGGTGAACTTGCTTGTTTAAATTAGGCCAGGAGACTTGGGTGTTCATGGATCTGGGTACCTGTTGATAGTCCTATTGCTGGGGAATCCTTGGAGATCTAGTGTAGAGGGGATCATCATAGAATTTAAGGTGGGATCTTTGCCTATTGAGGTTATACTGGGATTGGAGACTCTAATTGGACAAAATTTGAAGTGAGGAAGTTTGGGTTGTATATGACTAAAGTCACTCTTGGCTCCTTAGATTTCTGGTTATTGAAGGGAACTCCAAAGGCTCCTTGGAAGCATTGCTTTTGTGTAATGAAACCAGGGGTGTGATTGGCCTTTCTTAATATCTTTTAGCTTAGTTCCTAGAGAGGCTAACTCCTAGGCCGATGTTTCAGCCAAAGAAGGTGCAGTGAGAAGATCATTGTATGTTGGTGATACTTATTTATTAACTTAATGGGCAGTGCCCCTACTTGCTTCTATCAATAACTCTCGGATGTTGGTAAAAGAAAAAGGAAAATTACTGGTGTTATAACATGATACATCGAACTGTTAGTGACCATAATCAATGTTTACCGTATCGGTGGGATATAAATACATATTGGTTATTGCACAGGATATATCATTTGTATCAGGTAATGCATCACACTTTTGGAGGGGAATCATTGGGAAATTGGTCAAATTTTCCAATGAAACTTCAGGGATTCTTAAAAAAGACCTTAATACACACTTTTAAATCATAATATCACAAAAAAAGTGCACATAATATGTTTCCTTTGTCTATGTGCTGTCTCACTGAACCGATGCAACTATATTCAAAGTGAATTCATAACAGTTATAAAATAAATTTTCTTTTCGAAATATCAGAAAAAATATATGAATCAGTAGATCAAGCATCATACATGTTTGATTTTGTGTTTGGAGTAGATTGCAACCAATTTGGTAGAAATTGGGAAAAATTTCCCAATTTCCCCCAAATTGGACTAGCTACCCTCAAGTTTCGACATTAGAGTGGATGTGATGATTATTTCATCAGACACTCTTAAATACTGTGAAATTAGACTCAATTGACCATTGCTAGAAGTGAAATTTTGATTTTTTTTAATTATTTTTAATCAATTTTTTTTCCTGAAAAATCACAAAAACTTCATGGATCAGTAGATCAGGCATCATACAAGTTTGATTTTGTGTTTGGAGTGTAAGATTGCAACTAATTTGGGAGAATTTGGAAAATTTTCAAAATTTCCCTAATTTCTCCCAAATTGGACCACCTACCCCCAAATTTTGAAATCCAAGGTTCAAGTCCTTGCTTTTTCATACAAAACATGAAGAATCAAGAATTTCATACCTTTTCACACTGATTTGGTATGATTTACAAAAAAAAAAAGAAAAAGCATCGAAATGCAAAAACACTCATTGAATGAGAACTGGGCCCAAATTTGAAAAAATCTTGATTCTGCTTTGAAATCTAGGTTTTTCTCTGTAAAGATTATAAAGGATGGACCGAAATCCACCTACAATCTATTTAGAAGAGAGAAAATTGAAGGAAAAAGTGAAAAAATGAGTTAGAAAGGGTTTTTGGAGGAAATCCCTGCGGTTCTTGTTTGGTGTCGACGAGTCAAATACACTTATAAAGGAAGCAGATAAAGTAAATTGTAATCATTACTTTTTCACATTGTAAAGCTACCATTTCTACAGTGATTTGTGGGTGAAACAAACGATGCAGCACAATCATCGTTGCAGTCAAATGTAAGTGATGTCACCACACAATTACAAGAGTAAATAATCATTACTCATTGACAGCCATTTACTGTTGTAATTGGAAAACCAAACAGGCCCTATGGAATCGGTCTTCTACATTGAGGCAGCCTATTCATTGGTTGAACTGTTGGATCAGATGAATCTGATTATTTTTTGAAAAGGATGTGTAGAAGACCAGCCTATTCATTGGTTGAACTGTTGGATTAGATGAATCTGATTATTTTTTGGAAAGGACAAGAAAATGCATACTCTAGTCTTAGTAGCCATACTTGTGAGTCTGAACTTTCGGTTATCTGGATTGTTCTTCTGGTGGACCCAGTTGACAGATAACCATGTCCCACATTCTTTCTCATGGGCCAGTTAACAGGGGATCTGTACTTCGTTAAGTGGCTTGCAAAGGGACAATTAAAAAGGATAAAATAATTGAGTCCAGAGTTAATGTTAAAATGACAATCAATCAGACAATGAGGATCATCTGGTGAGGGAGATTTTACAAAGTGGACCACCATGGAGTGGTTTGCTTGATGAACAGCTTGTATCACGAAAAAAAGTGGGCCCCTCCTGCAAGGCAATGGCCTCAAGAAAAAAAAGAAAAAAAAAAAAAGGAAAAGAAAAAGAAAGGAAAAAAAATCTTTCTTTTTGTGATCTTTTCTCTTCCATTGGCAATTGTTACAGGATCAAAGGGTAACCCTATCCGGTGTTCAATGAAGTCTTATAGGCTATCAGAGCTCAGTCTGGTTGAGGTTGATGGCCTCAGGGCTCGTCCTCGTATTGATTTCTCTTCAATTTTCAGTGTTGTGAGTATTTTTTTTTTTCCTTTTCTTTAGAATACATGCACTCTCTCACTTTATACTCCCATTAAGTTGATAAGGTCCTGATAGATTGCTGCACGTATTTTTTATCAGGTAAATCCGATTGTTGATGATGTCCATAGTAGAGGCGATGCAGCAGTTATAGAGTTGGTGCTTCTTTGATATTTCCCTATATTATGCATATTTCAATGATTTCAGGGTCATTGTTCCTTCTTGCATTGTTATGGTCATTGGTTAGAATTTAAGATCTATGCTGTTTTATGTAGTTATACTGCACGCTTTGACAAAGTTATACTGGATAAAGTAGTAGAAAATGTTGCCGATCTTCCGGATCCAAAGGTGGGCCACTTTCCACAGTGTAACTAATTTTACAGCAATATATGCTTCACATGTGATGTGACTGTTATTTCTATAGAATACCCAAGGTATTCCGTAACGGTAATGGTGGCCGCGATGGCCACTACCATTACGTTTACAATACGGGTCGTAACGGCTATTATGGCCCCTATAACGGCCTTTACGGTCTCTCTCTCTCTCTCTCTATTTTTTTTATTGGAAAAAACCCCCGAAAAACCTTTATTCGCCCCATAACGTTGGAAAAAAAATCCAAAAAACCTATATCTGCCCCATAACAGACCATTACAAGGCTGATACAGCCTTTAGAGGGGGCATAAAGGGCCGTTAACGGTGGTTACAGTTCATTTTTTCCATAACGGCTGTTATGGCTGTTACGACCTCGTAACGTGTAACGGTTGCCACCGTTGTCTTTATGTAACTTGCTTTACGGTACGCCATGAGAATACCAGCTGCATATTTATTTTAAAAAAAATAACTTCCTTAGCTATGGAGGTGTGGTAAGTGGTAACTTCCTTGAACAGAGCACCATGTGGGGAGTGACTTGCGCACAATTTTAGTTTAGCACCAGTGAAAAAAGGTGGCGACTCTTCAAATGTGTTTGTTCTAATCTCCGACACAACTGTGAATGGAGCATAACTGAAAATTGCACTGAGAAGACAATATTAACCATCTGATTTTTCCCTTGAAATTTGGACCACTCATTATTTTACTTTTGACCACCCATCTGGTAGCCATAAATGGATAGTTAGGATTGATTGATCAGTGTTATTTTTTATGTATGCTCCATCCACAATGAGACAAATTGGATGGTCTGGGTGGGCTGTATGTCATTGCTACATGTGGGAGCGAGTCACCTCCATTTTTTTTATGGTGCAAAACTGGTATAGTAGTCTAGCCCTTCTCCATACTTCTCCATAAAGTCATTTTTGGTGGTACTCTAGTTAGTCCTATTTATAATGCTTTATTTAAAAGCCGTAATACATATTTCATGATGGTTTGGTATGTCACATATTTTGGCAGGATCAACACCAGTTGCTTTGTTTAATGCTATTGTGTGTATTGAGCTTTGTATTTAGTATTATCTATCACCAGTTCTTGGATATCTTTTTTAGGTTCTAGAATTTAGAGACTACTGGATTAGGAAGCTCCTTTGAAATAAACTAGTGAATGGCTTCTGCACTGCACTTGGGGGAGAGTAAATAGGACCCTGAAGATGCCAGTGAGATGGAGGGGTGGCCTCATGCACACAGCATGTGCCTGAAATTTGGGCCATTGATCACGTGGGGTCCATAGTGGACATGATCTAGGTAGAAAATCAGGCCAATTAACTCAGCATTTGGGTCATATCTGTATGACATGAATGGGCGGTTAGAAAATGACAATAGTGCCCGTTCAATGCACATGTGTTGCCCATCATATGAGTGGATCAACCCCATTTTGGGGCTAGTGAGACTTGCGCGATAAGAAAGATATCCATATTACTGCTCCCTACCAATTTTCTGTGCAGATGAATGAGTCAACACTCGAACAAAATTACAAAATACCTCCATAGGAACAGTACTTTCCATAGATTCGGTTGTTCTAAAAGTTTTATGGTGAGGGTATTGTTAGAAATAGTAACCCAAGAACTTCCTTTGTCTCTAATATACATAATGCCAATAGCTTTGGACTTTTTTGCTCATGCAGTTAGTCTTCACAACAGTGGTTAAGAGAGGGTGCATTCATCATAAAACATAGTTGCCTGGCAGAGAACAGTTGAGATTTACCACACAAGGGACGGCATAGCTTTTACCACCCGCTTCCTTTCACGGCATAGCTTTTACCACCTTCTTCCTTTCACTTCTTTTAATGTGTGTTGCCTGCATTGACTCTCCTCTTGTTTAGCCAGCATTATGCATCTAATTAGGAAGATTGTGATGTAGGCTCTATGGGTGCCTACCCTGATGAATGCGTGACATCCACTACATAAATTTGTTGTGTCAGCTCATTTTAGGACGTCGGCTGAAAAATTAGGTAGATTAGGGACTCAAGTGGGCCAAAGAAAGGGAACCAATGAGGATGGCTCATGCAGCGTTTCCTTCTTTCTCTCGTTGTGCATGTAGCACATACCTACCTGTAGCCCCCATCTTTCGCCCGACCTCTCTCTCCTTTTATCTCTTCCCTTAGAATCCTTCTCCCTTCCATAGAAAGGGAAATGAATCCATCTCCCTTCCACAGAAAGGGAAATAGTTTGGATCGGCCTCCTCTCACTCTTTGGGGGGGGGGGGAAGCACGCACCTACATGTAGCCCCTGTTATTTGCGTTACCAGGAAAGTTAACAATCATATAATTCAATGCATCAAGAAAATAGTAACCACAAAAAAAATTAGAACACATGCACCTGGATATCAGCAATAATAATAATAAATAAGATCAAGCAGCGGAGGCGCGGATCCACGTCGCTCTCCTGAAGACAATTCGAGGCAATTTCTGGAAATGATGAAGCAATCCAGACCCTCTATCACCACTGTCTTTGGGATACAACCGCCGATCGGCAAGTATAGCCGACTCCCACACCCACTATGGATTGATGCTCAGTTATCAACGATAAAGAGAAAAGAATGATCAAAGATGTATTAAAATTTTTGAAAGACAGGAAGAGGAGTAGAAGTAAGATGGCTAGGATTTTTTGCTGCTTGAGTTCATAAATCTCTTTCTCTAAGAGAGCTTAAATACCCATTAACCCTGTTCCACGTGGCAACACACCTGGCACTTAGTTGTTTACCAATGTCACAGAGAACGGTCATAAGTCTGTTGTAACGACGTGCTTATCACTCCCTAAAGACTCGGTCAAAATCCTAGCACATCTCCTTTCTTTTTTCCTTTTCTTTATTTATTATTGTTATTATTATTTTTTTTTAAAATAAAGTCTAAAACTAACAGCCCCCACCTTTTGCTCTGCCTCTCCATTTTTTCTTCCCTTGGAATCCATCTCCCCCCCCTCTCTCCCCTTGCTCCACGTGGCATATTCCCTAGTAACAAATAGTATTATTCTTTGTATAGTATATAACACAATGGGTATGGCACAATTTCATATTACTTTTAAGCTTCTCTCTTTGCATGCTTGATATTTGACAACACTGAGTAAAACATTTTTGAATTTATATGTCTATTACTTTTGTGATGAGATTAAACAGGTGCAATTTCATGAATTGTCTGCTGCAAGCAAGATATTCAATCATTTCTTCCTTTTTCCAAACCGCAGGTCGATCCAGCTGTGAGAGAAGCTTTCAATGTGGCGTACGACAATATATATGCCTTTCATGCCGCACAAAAGGCTCCTGAGAAAACTGTTGAGAATATCAAAGTAAGTAATTAGTTGGGCATGGTTCATTTAGTTGTCTTATCTTTGTAGCCTAGCATGAGGTTGCCTGCTATGTATCTCGTTAGGGTGTTAGATGCAAAAGGGTAGCAAGGTGCATTGCTTCCGTGGGTCTTTATGTTCCGGGAGGGACGGCAGTTTTACCTTCGACGGCTTTGATGCTAGCAGTGGTATGTTGGTCTTATTTAGTTAACTTTCTAGCCCTCCTGTTTCAGCATACTGTAATGTTCTGTGACTGTTGATGATCTTAGGTGACATTTGGTTTCTTCTATGCACTAGCCTGCGCAGATTGCTGGGTGCAAAACTGTTGTTCTTGCAACTCCCCCGAGTCGTGATGGCAGTATCTGCAAGGTATTCGTGTTCTGTGAGAGACCTCATAACTTATTAGAACATTCCCATTAGCCCTGCTACTGAAAGAAGCACCTCTTTATTCATTCATAGGAAGTACTGTATTGTGCCAAGAAAGCGGGTGTGACGCATATACTCAAAGCTGGGGGAGCTCAGGTCTGAAAGCTTTGCAAGCTTTAAATATTGTTTGAAGTGAATACTGGACCTTTTTTGTGGCCAAATGCTTGCAAGTTGTAACTTCTTTTTCCTCCCACTCTGCAGGCCATCTCAGCCATGGCTTGGGGGACTGCATCTTGTCCCAAGGTACTAGTTTTCCATTGCTTGTATTCATAAATTATTTGTTCTTCTGCATCGGTGTACATGCTAAGTAGGGCTATCAATGGGCCAGGTTCGGGCTGGGCCGAGGTCTGTTCCTGTCTGGCCCGCAAAGTAAAACCCAGGCCATAGTGCAGCCTGTGATGATTATGCACAGCCTGGGCACAAGTTCAGCCTGAGTCTGAGACCAGTCACCCTCCACCATATCATGCATGATATTGACCAAAAAAAAAAAGCCCTTGATACCTTAAACTGGCTGGTCTGGGTTAGGTTTGTGCTGGGCTGACGTGCTCTTAGGCACAGCCTGAGCCCAGATCGATTAATAGGCAGGCTTAAATTTTATGCCTGGGTCTGGCCCTTGGGCCTAGTATATCGGCCCAAGCCCACATCAGATCTCACCCAGCCCAAAAGACCATGTCCAGCCCAGCCCAGCCCATTGATACTAAGTTGAGTTGCATATTTGCCAAATCTATGTCATGCTTTTACTATTAATTATGCATCTGAAAGGAAATATCATGATTGTCTGTATTGATTATTAAGATCAATTGGCTGTTAAATTCGTGATCACATCCCGTTCTTGCATTCCTTTCAACTCTTCAATAGTATTATATATTTTTTTGAAAGATAACTGAATTAAAATAGAAAACGAGAAGGAAACAACAAAAAACTGATCGCTGAGAAAGCGGATCAGAAATCAAACAAGAAACAGAAAATTACACCCCTTAAGGAAATCGACATTAGCTGCCCATTCTATAATTAGAGACCTCGCCCTTTTAGAGATGGCCTCCCCGGACTTGCTTTCTCCTCGGAAACATCTAGCGTTCCTTTCTTCCCACACGGACCACCAAACAGCCAACAAAGACATTCTCCACAAAGCACTTCGTTGTCTTCCCATATTGACACCTTGCCAAGCTTTTAAGAGGTCTCCCGTAGAATAAGGAAAAGTCCAAGATACCTGAAACCTAACTAAGATATCTATCCACAACCTTTTGATAAAATTGCAATGAATTAACAAATGATTCGTTGTTTCTTCATCTTCCATACAACATAGACAAACGTTTGGTAATATCATGCCCCTTTTGCGTAATTTATCCACTGTTAGGATCTTCTCCGTACCAACCAACCATCCAAACGCTGCAATCTTCAGGAGGCACCTTATATTTCCATACCTTTTCCGTAGCTGCCCTCTCATTACTATGATTTTGGGAGCATAATAAGTTATAAAAGGACTTTACCGAAAACACAGCTGATTTATCGAATCGCCACACTAAAGAGTCCTCCAAAGATGGATTAGGTTTGCAGTAGCGTAATTGATTCATTAACTCCATGAGTTCTTCTATCTCCTCGTCCTGAAGGAAGCTTCTGTAAGGAGGTTCCCACACGATTTCTACCCCAGTAGCAGAGAAGCAATCGGCCACCACTACAGATCTATCAGGAGCTAAATTAAAGATGCGCGGGTAGACCTCTTTCAGAGGGGCTTCTCCCAACCAAACATCTTCCCAAAAACGAATATTCTGACCATTTCCTATAGAAAAACCAATTCCTTTCAAAACATCCGACTTGATAGAAAGCACCCCTTTCCAAAGGGGAGATAATCTGTAAATGGTGGAATCTCTAGTCCACCATCCCCTTTCTGCACTACCATACTTACATTTTATGATCTTGTTCCAAAGAGATTCTTTTTCATTCCCTAACCTCCAAATCCATTTTCCTAATAAGGCCCTATTCATTTTTATGAGATCACGGATACTCGCCCCTCCTTTCTGATAACTCTTGCACACTTCCTTCCAATCCATAAGGTGAAATTTTTTCTTATCTTCTACCCCTTGCCAAAGAAAATTACGCCTCATCTTATCAATGTTTTTCAGAACATCTGCCGGGCACTTGAACAACGACATAAAGTAAATCGGAAGGTTTGAGAGAGCTGCCTTTATAAGAGTAATCCGACCGCCCAGAGATAAATATCTGCACTTCCACCTTGAAAGATACATCTCTACCCTATCGATCACCCTGTCCCACATGCGCTTTGGGGGTTTCCCTATACAAAGGGGAAGGCCCACGAACGAGGAAGGGAGAAAGCCCATCGAACATTGAAAGAACTCTGCCATTTGCCCCACTTCATCTTCGTTCATGTTCACCCCTATCATTTTCCTCTTAGCTAAATTCACCCTCAAGCCCGAGACTACCTCAAAGCATCTTATGATAGTTCGTAAATGACCCATCTTCTCAAGCTCAGCCTCGCAAAATAATAACGTATCATCTGCAAACTGAATATGCGTAATCGACGCTTCCACACCTTCCACTTTGAAACCAGAAAACAATCCTTCTTCTTGCCCTTTGTTTAACATCCGCGACAAAGCTTCCTCCACTATAACAAAAAGTAAAGGAGATAACGGGTCCCCTTGCCGCAGCCCCCTGGAACTTTTGAAAAAACCTTTAGGAGACCCGTTGAGCAATATTGAGAAATGCGCCGATCCAACACACTCCTCCATCCACTTTCTCCACTTCACTCCAAAGCCGAGCCGCTGTAACATATACTGTAGGAAGCCCCAATCTACATGATCATATGCCTTATCCAGATCGAGCTTACATATGATTCCTTTAGACCTTGCTCTATGGGTAGAGTCCAAACACTCGTTTGTGATGAGCGCACTGTCGATAATCTGTCTTCCCGGAATAAAGGCCGTCTGATTGAAAGAGATAATAGACTGAAGGACCCTTTTCAAACGAGCAGCCAATACTTTCGCTAATATCTTATACGGCCCACCAATAAGGCTGATCGGTCTAAAGTCCTTTAACTCCTCCGCCCCAACTATCTTCGGAATCAACGCCACGAAAGAGGCTTTAATTTGCTTGGTCAACCGCCCCCTTTCATAGAACTCATTCATAAAATCCATAATATCGTCCTTTATTGTATCCCAAAACGATTGAAAAAACACCACCGGAAAACCGTCCGGACCCGGAGCCTTGTCTCCCCCCAAGTCTTCAACTGCATTTTTGACTTCTTCAATAGAAAAGGGGGCCTCTAAATGAGTGGCCACCTCCGAGGGCAACGTATCAAACTGTAGGAGATCCAGTTTTGGCCGATTCCATTCATCTCCCTTCAAAAGGTCGCTGTAGAAAGAGATGACTGCATTCGTAATACTTTGCTTGTCTTGAAGACGGATATCGTTCACCTTAATAGCACTAATTCTATTGGATCTTGCCCGGGCAGTGGCTACTTTATGAAAAAATTTCGTGTTTTTGTCACCTTCTTTGATCCATCTGCTCTGCGCCATTTGCATCCATCTCCTCTCGTCTTCTAACACCCTTGCTGAATAAGACTGAATCAATTCTGCTTTCCTCCCCAAGACTTCCGATTCTAGTTGACCTTTTGCTGTATGTCTTTCAGTTCTGCTAGCATAATATTGGTCTCGGCCTCTCTTTTTCCTAACTCAGCATTTTTCCACTCTTTAATCTTGTGTTTTAGAAGGATTAATTTACGGCTCAGTTTGAAACCTGCGAAACCTTCCACTTGGAAGCTTGTCCACCATTCCCTAATCTTCTGAGAAAAGCCTTCAATCTTCATCCACGTTGATTCAAATCTGAAAGGTTTCGGACCCCAATTCTCTTCGTCGATGGCAAGAAGGATTGGGCAGTGGTCCGAAGTAGGTTTCGGAAGAGCTGATTGGCAGACCATGGGAAACTTCTCTAACCAATCATTAGACAACAGAAATCTGTCCAGCCTAGACATAGAACAAGGTGTCCTGTATCGGTATCGATGGGCGTAACGGTGCCCACCGTTTCTGATACGGATACGGGCCATATCGGCCGATACGGCCCCCGTAACGGTCCAATTTTTTTTTTTTGCCAAAAAATTCTAAAAAAATATGGATTAAATCCAGAAAATTCCAAACATCCCAAATATGCATTCATTTATAATTTTGAACATGTTTATGGTGGTGAAGCGTTCTACTCTTTGGTGAAAAAGCTGTGTCAGGCTGTCTGGTGAATTTATGAAGCTAATAACCTGGAATTAACTGCAGAACTTATAAATTCAAATTTCTAATTGTCTAATACCAATAATATGTATATTAGAATAAATGTAACATCAAAGTATTTCAATTTTCACATGTACTATTATTTTTTATAATTTACTTCATATTATTTACAATTTATTTACATACCTGAGGAGTGAGGAGTGAGGGGTGAGGACTTGTAAAAAATAATGTATTAAGACTTCTCTTATCTTGAATCTATGACCGACTCTTGTCCTGCCAATTGAACATTCTAAAGTAGAAAAAAAAATTAGTAGTACTTGATATACTCCCCTGCAAGCATGTTGATTAAAGATTACTTGACTGGTTGTCACTTGTCAGGGGAGTTTTTTTAAACACAAGTTCAACAATGTAAAGTGTGTGTTTTTTTTGTGAATGTATGACCATGTGGGTAATGGAAAAGACTCACCAAACCGGAACTCACCACCAAAATGAAAACCTGCTTTGTTGTGGTTGCTTAACCTCCACATCGTCGTCGTCATCATCATCGGGTTGTTGCGGTCTTGTTGTTGCATATCCATAATATTCAGTGCCAGAGGGAAAGACCAGGTCAACGAAACCTGATGATGACTGATACTGACTAGGCAAAGATTCTGACCCTGAGTAAGGATATTTACTAGTGCTCGTTGAATAGCCGTGCCCATACTGGTACTTGTATTCAGGGCCAGGCTGTTGAGATTGAGATGAATAACTTGGATTTGGTTCATATGGTAGATGTGGAACAGCGTCAGGAGGACTACTCCAACATGAAAGTGGCGGAACAGGTTCCCTATAATCCCATTGGCTGTAAGAATACCCATAACTCCTCGGATCATAGCCATACGCATGCTGATGTTCCAGATATGTCGGTGTAGATTGCGGTGCAGGACCTGCAGGTGCACTACTGGAGCCAGGCTCTTGCTGGCTGTATCGTGACTCAGTACACTCATAAGTTCGACCCCCTCGGCCCCGCTTGCTTCGTCGAAGCTCATCAGCCTCACGATCCGTAGACGGCTGTATGGTATCAGTAGCCCCGGTGGGTTGAGCAACATTTAATTACAACAATGCCAGAAGTGGGACCAGCATTAGGTGCATCATCATCATCATCATCTGTTTCAGTATCGCTAGAGCTCGCACTCTTTTGCTGAGTTTGCATGAAATCCGCCCCCTTTCTGGGTCCAACACAAATGCATGACTCTCTTGCTGTGCCTTGCGTATTTCTTAGTCTTCAACTTCTATTTCTTCACTATCCTCTTCTATTTCTTTTTCCCTTGCTTCCAACCAAGGTAGAAGTGGGTCATCCTCATCATAAATATTGTCCAAGTTTATTGGACAATAATCCACATCACCGGCATTATTGGCGTTAGGCCTCATTGAATGCATGCGCATTCTTAGCCTCATGTTGTAATGCATAAAGACAAGTCTATCTGACGTCCTAGTTTGAATTCTATTTCTATTCTTCGTATGAATAAGTGCAAAACAACTCCAATTTCTTTCGCAACTAGAGGAAGACGTTTGGCTCAAAATCCTTACTGCAATTTTTTGGAGAGCCGGTGTGTCCTTTCCGAAATTTACCCACCAGTCGGTGGGGTGTAACCTAAGCACTGCATGTTGTGCAAGAGTATCTCCAAAGCTACCCTGGCGAGTTCCAAATATATCCAATTCATTCAAAGCCTTTATTTGTGTATCTAAGTCAGGCTCTAATCTCTTTATCACGTTCTTTAATCCAATACGAACCTCATCATCCATAACAAATGATTGGGCATATCTATACCTAGGATTTAGGTAATAACCTGCTGCATGAATATCGTGGTGGAGCTGCTTTGTCCATCTTTTGTCGATCAAATTCCAGTAAGATTGCCAGCTTGAACAATCACGTTGAATTGCCAACTTCGCTTTATCCATGGCGTTGTAGAGGAAGCCCATCGTAGGTGCTTCATCGGTTTCAATAAGACGGAGTACCCTCATCAGTGGTTCCATCACCTTTAAAATTTTCTTAACCCTCTTCCAATATTTGTTGTCTCTTATGGTGTTTACGACATCAACCGGCGTCCCTGATGTCTTCTTCCCATATTTTGTGTTGAGCCATTGTTGGGAAGCAAACATTTCACTCAACTCTCCCCTATGCTGATACAAACTCTCTAAAGCTATATAGTTTGTTGCAAATCTAGTCGCCGCTGGCCTAAGCAATTCTCGTCCCTTAGTGAACTTCCTCATTATTGCAACTAGGTGATTATGGTTGTAAATAAATGTTGTCACTTCTTTTGCTTTTTCAACCATTTCTTTGACATTCTTTCTCTTTCCAATATCTTCCAATATAAGATCAATACAATGTGCAGCACATGGTGACCAAAATATATGTGTTCTCTTTAGCATCAACAAATTTCCCGCAGACTTAATGTTGCTTCATTATCTGTCACAATCTGCACCACATTCTCCTCCCCAATCTCATCCACTACTTTATCCATCAAGCTAAAAATATATTTAGCATTTTTTATTTCATCCGAGGCATCAATTGACTTGTGGTACACTGTTCCCAAGTGGCAATACACCATGAAGTTGATCATGCTGCGTCTTGTTGGGCCAGTCCAACCATCACACATGATCGTGCATCCTCTGGCTTGCCATATGGGTTTAAAGGTATTTACGTATGCATTTGTATCCGCATACTCTGCGTCTGTCCATTTTCCCCTAATCTCTTTGGCTGTGGGAGCTTTAATTCCTTCACCTGCTTCTGCTGCTGCATCAATTACCACCTGCCAATATGGAGAGTTTGTCGCATTAGGGGGTATGTTGGCATGTATAAATAACTTTGCTGCTGCCCTACCCAGTTTCTCAACAGAAGTTCTACTCCACATTTGTTTTATCTTCTTTTGTTTACTAGATTCTTTCCTAAAGAGGATCGGATCAACAGAGGGTCTCCTAGGCACATTTTCTTTTTCTACATCTACATCTATAGGATGACGAGCTGCATGTGAAGATGTGCCCCGCCGGCTGCTAAACATATGCCTTAATCCACCAAACATACCCCCTCCAACCCCAGTTGTACTTCCCGTTGGGGCTGCAGTTGTACTCCCCTGGCCACTCTCACTCCCACTCGCACTTGAGCCAAACGTGCTTCGACGTTCTTCCTCTTCACGAGCATAGCGCACGCTCTCTCCTAGCTATAGTCATTTCTCGATCAGAATTTTTCCCAGAATCAATGATATCTTCGCCTACGAACGCCTATATATTCTGGACCAAACACCTCTTGTCGGGCCGCATCAAGGATATCATCTTTCTTTTTCTGCACAGCAGCTCGTTTCCCCTTTGACTCATCTAAATTGGCTTGCATCAGTATCATTATCTCTTTGGGAACTTTGATGCATCCTGCAACTTGACCCTTTCGATTTGTCAAATGTTGTTTAAGTCGCGTAATTCCACCACTTATTACTCTATCACAATAGTTGCATTTTATTTGGTGCCTTCTACCACCTACCCTCTGACAATGTTCCCATCCAATATCCCCATTTGCAGTTCCACTTCTAGTTCTAGACATTTTTTAATTAGAGATGGCTTATGTGGCTATGTCACTTAGATACTGAGTCTAAGAGTGAATTACTTAGATTTTAAAACTTATAAATGTAATTGTAAATATTAAATACAGCTAATGAAATCAAGTACTAACTACTAAATTCAAATACTAAACCTTATGGGCTACAGCTTACAAGCCTACAAAGTACAACTACGAAGCTCCAAAACGGCAAAACCTGTCGAAAAAATAAAAATATAAACATACATTAGTCATTAATCTGTAAATATGATTCTCCATGTTTTTGAAAAAAATGATTTTCTCTAATTTTTAAAATTATTCCGAAATTAAAAAAATACAAAAAAAATAACAAACCATATGCATAATCTATAAAATGCACATGATTATGTTCTATTATAAGTAACACATGTTATCCAACCTTTAAACCAGAATTTTTTTTTGAAAAAAATGATTTTCCCTAATTTTTAAAATTATTCGGAAATTAAAAAAATACAAAAAAAAATAACAAACCATGTGCATAATCTGTAAAATGCACATGATTACATTCTATTATAAGTAACACATATTATCCAACCTTTAAACCAGAATTTTTTTTTGATAAAAATGATTTTCCCTAATTTTTAAAATTATTCCGAAATTAAAAAAAATACAAAAAAATAGCAAATTATGTGCATAATCTGTAAAATGCTCATGATTGTGTTCTACTATAAGTAACACATGTTATCCAACCTTTAAACCAGAATTTGTTTTTGAAAAAAATGATTTTCCCTAATTTTTAAAATTATTCCGAAATTAATCCGAAATTAAAAAAATACAAAAAAAAAAATAAAATTAGCAAACCATGTGCATAATCTGTAAAATGCACATGATTATGTTCTATTATAAGTAACACATGTTATCCAACCTTTAAATCAGAATTTTTTTTTGAAAAAATAATTTTCCCTAAATTTTAAAATTATTCCGAAATTAAAAAAATACCAAAAAAATTAACAAACCATGTGCATAATCTGTAAAATGCACATGCTTCTATTCTATTATAAGTAACACATATTATCCAACCTTTAAACCAGAATTTTTTTTGAAAAAAAATGATTTTCCCTAATTTTTAAATTTATTCTGAAATTAATCCGAAATTAAAAAAATACAAAAAAAATAGCAAATCATGTGCATAATCTGTAAAATGCACATGATTGTGTCCTACTATAAGTAACACATGTTATCCAACCATTAAACCAGAAGAAAAAAAAAACATGATTTTTACTAATTTTTAATATTAATCCGAAAATAGACAGAAATTAAAAAAAATATAAAAAAAATATAAAAATCAGTTGCATAATCTTGAATACACATTTTAACATTTTACAATGGCTAGAACATCATATCAAGGTGGAAAAAAAGTGATTAGAGGAAGAAAAATGTATAAATACCTATTTTCGAATTTCTTCGAAAAATGGCCCACGGAGCTTCGATTCATCCAAATCGTAGAAATTGGTCGTTTTAATTCTCCAAAATAGACTAATTGTGGTCGTTTTTAGCAAAAGAACAGATTAGAATAGAAATGGGGGAAGAAAAGTGTGAAGAAATTAAAAAACATCAAGTATTTATATAAAAAAAAAAGTAGCCGTTTTTTGACCGTTACGGGCCAAATTTTGGGGGTCCCCTGTTTTGGACCCCGTATCGCGTACGGCGTCAGCCGTATCCGTTACGTATCGGCCGATACATAACCGTTTTGGCACACCTTGACATAGATGGATTCGCCCACCCATTCGACCAGGTGAATCTGGCTCCGTTTAGCGGCAAGTCCACAAGCTCTTGCATCTCTATCCATTCAGAGAAAACCCGCATCCCAGCTGACACTCTCCCTCTTTGAGATCTCTCATGAGCATATCTAATAGTGTTGAAATCGCCCCCGAGACACCACGGTCCTGAGAATTTTTGCCTACTTTCGTTCAGTTCCTCCCAAATATATAGTATTATATATTTTTTATGCAGCAATTTTAAAAGAGTATCTATCGCGTGTTGTGATGTTCGAAACTGGCCGGATCTTAGCAATATTCTAGAAGAATAAAAAAATTCTGCATTATTCTAAAAGTATAAAAAGCTTCTGCAATATTCTAGCAAGCATAACCGTTCTTTTCTTCCATGGTAGGTGTGCTGATGTAATTATTCTCTGCTGTTTAGCCAATTGAGGGATTGATGTATGGGTCCCTTTGCTCATGGTGGTTAACAAACACCGCCTCATTCTGTTGCTTCTTTCATTTTTTTTTCTTTTCTATTTTCTATTTTTTCATTTTTCTTATTATCTAAATCATCTATATGTTATTGTTGGATTCTGTTCATCTGATTTATTGTATCAATCAAATTCACTTTACGCTAGGTAAATTATCGGCATCTTTTCGCCATTCTGTAATTATTACATTGCATTTATCCATAGGGATTCATTTCTGAAGTGAATGTTCTGTTTCGTATGCACTTAGCCACCATGTAGGAATATTCTTCTTCTTCTTTGATAGGTGAAACCATGTAGGAATTTTAAACCCCGTATGTATCTCAATATCCATTTTAACTATAACTATCCATTTGAACTAATGTCTCTCAACTCTGATAATTTGCAGGTGGAAAAAATTTTTGGGCCTGGAAATCAATACGTCACAGCTGCAAAAATGATTCTCCAAGTATGCATATTGTTCCTTCCACATAGACTATAAATTCATATCTACGGTTGCAGATTCCAATTTCTCTTGTGGTTACATGTTAAAATTGTATTTACGATTAACATTGTTGATGAAATTGACCTTGTGGAATGTTTTGCCAAAGGAAAAATGAAGTCATGCATTACATTGGTGTGGAATTCTCGTTGGTCATATGGTTTTCCCCCAACTTGTTGAATACACAATCCATTGATATTTTGAAAAACCACAATCAATTTTTTTTGTCTTCTACATTTCATGTGTTTAAGGGCATTATTTCTCAACTCACAGCTTCTAAGAGCCATATTGATGGAAAACAAAACTGCAGTTCTTGGGCTTTTTAAAAACTCACTTAGAAAATATTTCATTCCCAGTCCTTAAAAAAGGGCATCTTTCATTGCCGTCGCTAGTCTAATGGACACCATTACCTTCAATTTTTGATGAATCAAAAGCATTTTTCTTCATTTGATTGGCATTGCATTATCTTGTTTTCTTTCTTGTTGCAGAATAGTGAGGCCATGGTTTCTATTGACATGCCGGCTGGCCCATCAGAAGTTCTGGTCATTGCTGACAAACATGCCAACCCTGTTCATATAGCCGCAGATTTACTCTCTCAGGTGTCCATCTCTCTCTCTCCCTCTCTCTCCCTCTCTCCCTAAGTTATGCACTCCAACCATTTGAGAGATGTGGGGCCAGTGATGTATTCATGCAATCCAGCCCATCCATAAGATTCATCACCCCAGAAAACCCCTGGAGTCTAAAAATAAGCCCAATCCAAAATTAAGATGGGCCACAGCACAAGGAACATTTTGAGAGGGGATGCCAACTGTGAGTAGCATGAGGGCCTACCTTGTCGTGTTTGTATAATCAAGTCCATTCAGACGCTTCATCCAGTCTATATGAAGGGTCAGGCCAAAATTCAGGCTGTTTTGTGACTCAAGCGAGTGTGAGTCCCAGTGACATTCAAGGGTGGGTGTTCCCTCACAGTTTGTTCTCGTTGATGTGGCCCACCTTAGCCTTGGATCAGGCAGAGTTTTGGTTCCTAGGGTTTTTTTGAGGTGTCACAACTGATGGATGGGTTGGATGGTGAGATTGATACATCATGTGGTCTGACATTTGCTAGTACCACTGTAAGCTTATGGTGGTATTGAACCACTGGAGCACACTCCTTGAGAGAACGGGACCAAGTAATTGTTTGTTTTTTCATGTTGCATTTGCTTTGGAAAGGCATATTTGAAAGCTTGATATTTAAAGCCCTTTTAATGAGTGGTGATTTACAGGCAGAACACGGTCCAGACAGTCAGGTTGTTCTTGTAATTGCGGGGGATGATGTTGATGTGGCTGCAATCGAGGTGGAGATCAATAAGCAATGTGAGAGCCTTCCGAGGGGAGAGTTTGCTGCAAAAGCATTGAGCCACAGTTTCACAGTGTTTGCCCGAGATATGGTTGAGGTCAGATTAAACTTCCACCGGCTTTTGGTATCCTTTTGCTGTATAAATGTAGGGAGTGGTTTTAAGACTCAGTGACTTGTGCAGACTCGCTCAGTCTAGATTGAGTCTCGACTTTGCCTAGATGGACTGAATCAGCCCTAAATCCTGATTCAGGGTGCTGAACCAGATTGGACTCAGCCGAGTCCGATTCAACTCAGACAGGGTTGTTAATCCTAAGGCTTCCTTGTATTTGATCTAGGGGCTGAGTGCCTTTAGTAATTGATTCCAGCACCAGACTCATATGTTAGTTTTGCAGCATTAAAAAAAAGGGGGTTACTGATCCTCGCACATGGCATTGATGTACAACTATCCAGACCATCCAAATTGTGGGTCCCATTGTGGATGGAGCTTATATCTAAAATCACACTTACAAGTAGTGTTCGAAATATCGGTATCGTGTTACGTATCGCATCCTTGGGATACAAATACGTATTGGTTATCACATGGGGTATATCATTTGTATTGGGTAATTTATTGCACTTTTTGGGAAACATGGGGAAACATTGAGAAAATGGTTGAATTTTTCAATGAAACTTCATGAATTGTTAAAAAAGACCTTAATACACACTTTTAAATGATAACATCTAAAAAAAGAAGTGCATATAATAGGTTTCCTTTGAATAGGGTCTTAAGCTATGTGCTGTCTAACTGAACTAATGCAACTATGTTCAAATTGACTGCATAATATTTAAATTGTATGTGATGATCATTTCATCAAACACTCTAAATACTTCGAAATTAGTCTTAATTGACAGCTGGTTGAAGGGAAATTTCAAAAAAAAAAAATATTTTAATAATTTTTTATTAAAAATGATTTTTATTTTTTCAAAAATTGACAAGGACTTGACAAATCAGCAGTCAACCCTCATACATGCTTGATTTCATGTTTGGAGTGCAACATTGCAAGCAATTTGGAAAATTTCAAATTTCCCTAATTTTTCCCAAATCGGACCACCTACACCCAAATTTCGAAATTAGAGTGTATGTGATGGTCATTTCATCAAATACTCCTAAATACTTCGAAATTAGTCTCAATTGACAGCTGGTTGAAGGAAAATTAAAAAAGAAGAAGGAAAAAAAAGCATGGAGAACATGAAGAACCAATTGACATCAAAATCAAAGCTCCAACTCCATGATTTTTCATGCAAAACATGAAGAACCAATGAATTTGTGACCATTTGATATTGATTTAACATAATTTCAACGGAAATTGAATATGCTCACCGGATTGAACACTTGGGATATATTGGCACTACTTGTGCATTTCACATTGCACAGGTGGGTTACAAGATATATCGTGGGATATATTGGCTGATATCGTCGATATTTAAAACATTGCTTACAAGCAAATCCTAAATCCTTACCTATTAATGGTTAGTTAATGGTTGGTTAAAGGTAAAACATCACGAATGGTTCAAATTCAAATTATCTTCTTAGTGCAATTGTTTGGTTATTGATGCAGGACAGCCCTAAATATGATGCATGCTCATGATCACAATTATCCAGCGGAAGTAAAAAGCAATAATAATAATGAAATCTAGCATTAAATATCATAAACTAAGAAAACCAGAGAGAAAACATGCAATGGGACGGGCCATCATCACAACCATGAAGTATGGGATTCAATTAGTGCTTAGGTTGGATCCGGCGAGGGATGGAACCTCCCGATCTTTCATGGCTATACCCAATCGATCAATGCGGATCACTAGTCCGAAGAACCAGGAGGTTTCTCGGATTAGGGATTTGAGAATTTGGGGATTTAGGGTTTGGATCAATTCTCAAGGTTTGGATCGTAGGGAATAATCAAAATAGAAGTGAGGATGATAATGACAGAAGATAAAATACCTGGAAGAAATTGGAGGGGCTCAGGAAGAAATCAGAAGAAGAAGATCAAAGAGAAGAGAAGAATCACCATGAGAGAGAGAGGAGGCAGGAGGAAGCTCAAAGAGGCTTTCATTAATCAATATCAAAAGTTCAATTCGTGTTTAGGGCCTAGCCCTCTTAAATAACCAAATAAAAGACATAAAAGTACTAAACTACCCTCGAACTAAGCAAAAACGCGAAACTAAGCAAAACTGCGCAAAAGTTTGGGCGCTCGGTCGGGCGCCCGATCGAGCGCCCGAAGACGTCCAAAAACGTCCAGAGAGTTTCGGGCGCTCGAGAGACTAAGTTCGGGCGCCCGATCGGGCGCCCGAAGGCAATGGTCGAGCGCCCGAAGTCTTCAACTCTTCGGTCCTTTTCTGCAATCTTCCTACGCACGTGTCATCCCTGGATGGGGTCTTCTATGTGTGTGATCACGTGTGGAGGGTCTTCAGCTCCTCAATAGTCGCTTATCCGCAAGGATGGTACTTGTGGATGGCGCTTTCTTCGTTGGTACACTTGAAATGGCCTTGTGTCCTCATCAGTTATCCTCCATCCACAGATGGGCCATCAATTCGGAATCAGATAGTCTGTATTTTTGTACAACTATGCCACATATTTATGTCTGAAGAGTCACTGCCATTTTTGAAATGGGTAAAACCAACATAGGAGTCTAGCCCTTGATTTAAAACTTAACAAAAGCACCAACAACAATGAAAATGGGGGTCTGGAATTTTAGGAAGGCCACTGGTTTTATGGTCTGTAGGACCACTCTTATTTGCTGTTCTCACTCCTCAGGCCCCTCTGCCATACATGGGTCCCCCCTTGGCATTTGGAGCTATTGTCTACTAGGCCAAATCATGGATTGGGCAGTGCGACAATTGTACTGATGGGATGATCATTCCCATCCACTAAAGAATTGCTGCCTGAAGAATGTATAGTCTTTAAAACTGCCTTTCCTAGCAATGGTGGACCCAATGCAGGGTGGCATTTTGCACCATGGGTTGTCAATGGTGGAGCCGATGTGATGTGGTTCAAATGGAGGTGGGTCCCATTGTACACATGGAGTATGATTTTTTGGATGGTATTGCGCGCTATCAATCTGTCCAGTTGAATGGATTTCTTGCCATTTCTGAAATATCTGCTTTTGGGAGTTATCTTTGGTTCAAATTGGCTGACAGCCTTAGGATTTTTCAGGCCATCTCCTTTGCAAACATGTACGCACCTGAGCATCTGATCATCAACGTAAAGGACGCAGAGAGGTGGGAGGGTTTCATTGAGAACGCAGGTAACAGGATCATGCAAACCATTTTAGTTCCACATTCATCCAATTTCCGTCAATGGTTTTGTCATCATCACCTACAGCTCACACCACCATCATGGTTGCCATCTTCGCTGTCACCATCGTCTTACACAGAAATGCTATTGCAATGTACACTTCATGGCATGTGTATGACGAGTGTGGTCTTTTATTTGGTTGCTCATCAAACCGGTGGGCCATTGCTCAAAAACTTCATTCAGAGGCATTTTGTTTTTGGAGTACATAATGAATTTGGATTCCTGGTCCCCCCCCCCCCCCCCCCCCCCCTCAAAATGGGGAATGATCACATATGTTTGAAATACGATAATCACCATAGGTTCATATGTGCGTGGCTCACCCGTGATGAGCATGGGGAATCCAAACAGCCTCCTTAGGTTCACTATACATCCCAAGAATCATCCTGGTCCAAATCTCGGTGGGGACACCACGCTGAGCATGTACAATATGCCTGAAACCTATATACTCGCTTGATGTGGCACACATGAGCTTTGGAATCGATTGAGTTTTGGTGCATCCCTTCATCCTGTTGGGGCGCACCTGACGAGTTGGATGACAGATACACTACATGGTGAATCCTACATTTCAGCTGGAAGTTTCTATGGTGGGTCTCCTCCCCAATCTGTGCCCGACTTTAATTATGGATTAGGCTGGATTTTGGGAACTGGACCTAACATTTAAAAAACATCTAATGGACAGGTTAGGTGTCACTCATGCATGGGTCCCACACAGCTCAAACATATTGTAATCACTTTATGTTGGAATGCATGCGAGAGCATGCCAAAGCAACCGCAAAAATTGCAGGATAACACAATGAAATGAGACTCTCAACAGGGGTCTTAATATTAGAGGCCCACTCCATTGCATCCAATTTTGCCCTCCTGAATACCTCCAAGAAGCACATGTTATTCCTCTCTCCATATAATGCACGAATACTTGCCAATAAGAACAACCTCCATAGCATCCTTCATTTCTTCCCAACCCCACCGCTATGCTAGAAAGTTAAAAAGGCCCTCAATTGATTTTGGCATCACTCAGGACATTTCGAAAATCTCCAAGAACCTCTCCCAAAGCTTCCCAGCAAAGAAATTAATAAAAAGACGGTCCACAATCTCCTCGTTCTTCAAGCATAAGACAGAGACATTGGTAGTCACCATCTTCCTCTTCCAAAGATTATCTATCATAAACATTTTATTCCTTCCCACTAACGACACCAAAGCTGCAACCTTGAGGCAGCTGCCCCATAGTGCCAAACAAAAGAAGTGTACCTCTTATTCTCTTCTAAAGATGCCCTGAGGATCAATTTGTGGAAGAAATGGACTGAGAACCGACCCGGCTTTTCTTCATTCCAAACTAACGTGTCTTTAACACCCAAGTTAGCCTCTTCCCCCATTAGCATGTTCCACCAACACGGAATGGACCAAAACCACCCCATTCCTTGGATATTGAATAGCAATGATCTGGCTAATTGGGGGCAATTTGGCTCCAACAGACAAATACTGTCAAGCTGCTCCAGAGGTAATGTTTGCTTTTGGGGACAAGCTGGCTAATCTCGGAAAGTCATTGCGGCGTGTCCTATCACCCATCTAGGCATCCTCCCAAAACCTTATCCTGTTTCCATCTTCCTAGTGAGAGCCTAATCCCCTCGAACCTGTTCCCCAATCTGGAAACTGTCTTCCACAATGTCAACGCCCTATACAGGGATGAATATTTTGTCCACTACCCCCTTCCTTGATGTCATACTCTCTAATTATCACTTCTCTTCATAAACAACTCTCTTCCGTACCAAATGTCTATTACTAGTTACCTAGCAGTGTTGAATTCATCGTCTCCAACTTATGCCTGCACCCCCGTTCCCCATAAGGCTTGCACACCTCCGAACTTCTTTTCTATTCCTTGCTATAAAAAATCATGTCGTAGCCTCTCCAATATATCAAGCACATCCTTTGGGTATCGAAAGAGGGACATATAGCAAAGTGGTAGATTCGATAGCTTTGATTAGCGTCAATTTGCTCCCCAATTAGAGATGCCGACATTTCCACTTTGAGAATTTACCCGTAACTCTTTCAATAACCTTATCCCATTAATGCTTTGCCAGCTCGCCAATGCATAAAGAAGACTGAGATATGACGAGGGAAATGACCTTGCTTGGCAACCAAACACTTCCACCACCTTCTCCACCTATTCCTTCGACGTACCAATGCCGACATCTCACTTTTGAGAATATTCACCTTTAAGCCTGAGACCACTTCAAAACACCAAATTATCTTCGTTAGATTGTCCACCTTGGATCATCCGCAACACAAAAGAGGAGTATCATCATCAAATTCGAGATGGGAGACTTGGAACTTGCCTTTATCTACCTTGAACCACTTATAAGGCCCGTCGATAACTCTTTATCTAGCATCTTGCTTAGGGCCTTTGCTAGCACCACAAACAAAAAATGGTGACAACGGATCTCTTTGCCTAAGCCTTCTAGTAGCCGAGAAGAAACTTTTAGGCAACCCATTAACTAGGAACCGAAAACTTGGCCAACCAAATGAATTCTTGAATCCACCTCCATCTGTACTCGCATCCTATCTGGTCCAACATATAATCCAAGAAATGTCAATTGACATGATCATATGCCTATTCAATGTCTAACTTATATATGACTCTTTTACTTGCGGCATGAATCGATTGCATTCATGGACGATTAGTGCGTTATCCATGAATTGTCTTCCTACTACAAACGCGCCTTGAACGTTGGATATGGCATGCACTTGAACTGACTGGAATCTGGTAGCTAAAAACCAGCTAGAATCTTATAGGGTCCTCCAATCAAACTTATAGGCCTAAAATCTCTCAATTAATTGGCAATTTCCTTCTTTGGAATGAAGGCGATAAATGATGCTCCAACTTCTGACAAAAACTGACTGCTCTATTTTTTTTTTTTTTTTTGGAGAGAGAGACTGACCGCTCTTGAAAAACTCTATAATGAAATTTGTCAAGTCACCTTTTACTGACTCCCAGAATACGAAGCTGTCCGGCTTTGGCCCCTTGTACCCAAAGCATCCACTGCTGCCTTGGTGTCCTCTTCAAGCACCTGGTTCTCAATAGATGCAGACTCTTGTTCCGAAACAATATTAAATGAAAGATTATCAAGCTATAGCCTTATCCACCTATCGCTAGAAAGAAGGTCCTTATAGTATTGAACTACGGTTTCACAGACTTGTGATTTTTCCTCCACCCTAACCTCATCCATAATCAAGCTGTGGATGGTGTTGTTCCTTGCCCTGACACTATACCATGGAAGAATTTCATGGTCTTGTCTTCCTCCTTGAGCCACATGACTTTAGATTGCTGCCACCATTTTATTCCTCTTCCTTCACTCAGTTTTTGTATTGTGAGGAGAACATCTCTCTCCTAGCCTTCTTCTCCGCGGATAACTCCATCCCCTCTTCTTTTGTATGTAGAGATTAAATGTCACAAAGAACTGACTCCCAATTCCTGAGCATATCCTTAGACTCCCAATTCCTGAGCATATCCTTTCTCCACATGATGATCTTGCCCTGGAGAAAATTTTCTGAAGAAGGATAAAACCGGCTTGACCCTCCACCTCGAATGACGACCACCACTCCACCACATCAATTAACCCTCCCACTTCTAAGCACTAACTAAACCAAAATGGCTGCAGACACAATCATCTTCCTCTACTTCAAAGATCCCATCAAAGGCCGTTGATTGGGCGGCAGCTATCCTTGTCTTCCAACCGTTGGCTGGGAAATCAATGGTCCTGATCACTGTTTGTTGAAAAAGTTTTGGCCGGCTCTTCACGTTAATCCATGAAGCATATGCTCTTTTTGGTATCATATGTGTTTTGTACTTTTCCTTCTTACTCCTATCATAAGGATGTATTGTCATCACCATATCATTTTCATGCTTCATTGTCGTTATTGCCATTGTCTGCATCATCAGCATCCACATTGTTCTCATCATTGTTATCATCATCATCCCCATCATTCTCATCATCATTGCGGCGGCTACCGCCACCACCACCACCATCGTCATCATAGTCGTCATTGTTATCATTGTTTCAGGATCTGTGTTCTTAGGGCAGTGGACGCCGGAGAGTGTGGGGGACTACGCAAGTGGGACCAATCATGTCCTTCCAACATATGGGTATGCAAGGATGTATGGTGGGGTGTCCTTGGACTCCTTCCTCAAATACATCACTGTCCAGTCCCTCACGGAGGAAGGGCTGAGGAGGCTGGGTCCATATGTGGCCAAGATGGCGGAGGTTGAAGGTCTTGAGGCCCACAAGAGGGCTGTCACCCTCAGGTTACAGGACATTGCAGCCACCAACCTCCATACATGATTAGGGGATGGAAAATTGCAGACGTTGAGATTTTGGTCTCCCATTTTTTCACCTTTTTTATATAGATGATTGTAACTTATGACTTATCTGATTGACGGTCTGGATGAACCACATATCTGATCAGTTGATCTAGTGGGCAGGTGCCCATCAGGTAGGTGGTGCATAAAGATACGGTATGATAGCAATGGCGACACATTGGACTGTTGTGTTGTGGGCGGTTCGAGTGAGGTGCCAGAGATGAGTTGCATATGTGTGGCTCATTTAGGATCAGGATGAGGCCGTCCATCAGGCAACGCATGTGGCCCAAGAACTGGGTCAGTCAGCCATGTGGTAAGCGTACACAAAACAATAGGCCACCTTGCTTCCAATGCAGTACAAAGAGCTCCATTCTTCAATGTTTGAAAGAGTCCCACAGAGTGGGAATCCCAAAAGTCGCCTATTCTTCGGGGTGGCATGAGCCTGCCCCAGTACTGTAAGGTCTGCTTGGCCTACCAGAAGGCCCCAAAAACATCGGTTGATCAAATCCCCGATTCCATCCCTGAGCGAGTGGGCCTTACGTGCGCAAAGAAATAGACCTATAAAATGAAAGTCATAGGTCTTATATTGCAAGATGCATAGGTTGCCAGCAATGAATGCTACGAACCGCAGATACACAGTAGAAAACATTAGGGATGACAATGGATTGCATGAACCCATGCGTCAATGCGCCAGAACCGCTTCTTAGCCAGGCATTGGCTAGAAAATGAGCCCATCCAGAAAAAAATGGGACGGTTGCAGGTTTAGACCAACCTGACTTGACCTGTCCATAAAGCTCATCAATGGGCTGGATCACATGACCAATCTGGCCTGACCAGTAACACCACAAAACTTCCACTAGTTTTGACCTAAACCACCTCATGTTTTTCTTACCTCTTCTACTGCAAAGAGTGCATTTTTCCGTTAACTAGAATTTTAGATATGTGGGTCATACAACGTGCCGATGCAAGCACATCTAAAGGCTTAGGCTAATACATGTGTGGTGCATGCAAGCATATGTTGCTTCTTCTTCTTCTTCTTTTTCTTCTTCTTTTTTTTTTTTTTTTCCTTCTTCTTCCGGTATTTGAAGGCAGGTAGGAGCAAATTGGGCCTTTTGGCAATAGCAAGTGAGCTTACATTCATAAACCTACATCGAGTCAGGTGAGCCCAATTTCAACGAGATCTCATTAAATTCTCAATAGCTTGATCATGTCTATTGAATTTTGAATACTAATGGCTACGGTTAATATCCGTAGCCTTAAGTTCAACGAGATCTCATTAAATTTTCACTGCGCTCATTGAATTTTAAAAATAAGCATACTTATCTTAAGTAACTTACAATCCAAACGGGCCTTGAATACTCTCGAGTAAATAAGTATGGTAATAACACATAAGTAACCTTTCAAAAGAAAATTTCAAATCTACATATAATAAGTAACATATTACATGAAAAGAAAAAGCTAAGCATTGAGAATTGAGGCAGTTTTCCTATCAGAATGAGCTTTTCTAATCCCGCGTGCGTGCAATAAAGCTCATGTCTAGCATGACACGATTGGTCCGAGATACATTCCATCCATTAGAACGGGACCACTATATGGATGCCTGGCACAAGAATCAGGTTGATCCACTGGTTAGGTGGGCCACAGTCTGCAAAACAAATGTATGGCTCTAGAAGACTTGGCTGAAGTTTTCTAACCCATTCACTTGTTTCCAATAGTCGGTCCACATGGTGAGTAGACTAGAACCATTTTTTGGGAAAGATGTAGAAGATTAGATCAACCTGATTGGTGGATTGGATCTTGCACCAATTAATGTAGGGCCCATCTTTGATGTGGGTTGTCCACTATGTGAGCCCCACCTTTGATGGGACAGTCCATCATGTGGGGCCTCCTTTGATATGGACGGTATGAGAGAGCAGTAATTGAGTGAACCATGAGAGAGAAATTTGATATGTAGCGTGACCAGAGAGAGATAAGTAGAAAAGCCAAATTGGAGGGTGGTTAATTAACATTGGAGGGTGACTAACAGTGTAGGTGTGTACTAACCCAAAAAAAAAGAGTAAAAGCGTGACATGAGAGAAGTAGAAAAGTCAAAAGTAAAAAAGCTTAAAAAAATACTTATTAAGATAAGTAATTTTGAAGAGAAGTTACTTTTCAATTATACTTATCAAACAGACTTAAGTGCCAAGAGTAACTTAATGTCTAAAGTTCAGTCGAAAAGTAACTTATTTGGTAGTATCCAAATGGGCCCTTAGTGTGAAGCAGGGCCGGCCTTAATGACCAAAGTACAAGCATAGTTCAAATCCGGCCTGCTTGATGTGGTCTCTACTTAAATCTTCTCTGGTCATGAAATGGTCTTGACCAGTGATTACTGTTTTGGTTCCCATAAACTCCTTTTTGTTATTTGTACACAGGCACACACTAACAAATATATATACCAATTGAATCATGGGCCTAATTACATGCAAGCATGATGCAAGCACTTACTACTAATTGAACAGCACATGGGGAACAACGTGCATGGGATTCACCCTGTTCATCACGTGTGTTGTCTCATGTTCACTTCTGAACCAAATAATAATAATAATAATTAAAAAAAATAAAAAATAGGCCAGGCCGAGACTTAATAGGGAAGTGGTTTTTTTTTTTTTTTTTGGGGGGGGGGGGGGGGGGGTTCAGTTTTTTAAAAGTTAGTTCACAAACCCCATTGTTAGTACACCCACCCACCCCTATTAGTCACACCACAATGTTAGCCACCCCCACTGTAGGAATCTGATACTATGACCTCAGTGTTGAAACGAGGCTATCTTCACTCGGGCTACCACTTGAGCTATGGACGTGGGTGTCATGAGGGGAAGAGTTAGGATGGGACACTCATCATTAGTTAATTGCAGGACCCACTGTAGTTTATGTTGAAACTTAGGTGGACCACATTAACTTTTAGGCTTGATTTCCTTTGGAGAAGTCTACCTGAGTTTTTGATGGTGTGATTGGTGACGCACATGATTGACGGTGTGGATCTCATGCACATGAAGTTGTTCCCTCTGCAGAAGGGGTAGGCGCCCCCCTATGTCCCTAGCTTGCATAGTCACACCCACGTTTGCCATACAAATGGATTAACTAACCAACATTAATGTTAGGGCTGTAAATGGGTTAGCGGACCCGACGGGTACCCAGACCCAACCCATTTAGACCTGACCCAGACCCGACCCATTTGTTAAATGGTACGGGTATCCTTGTGACATTCTCATTTTTTACTTTCTTTTAATAAAATTCAACATACGCCTTAATTGTTGTTTTTCAAAAAAATAAAAAAGATCGACTTATGTCTCTATTAGGACATATTTTCTATGTAATATGGGCACATGCACATTTTTAGATGTCAGAACGAAGGAGAGGTGCTAGACACTAGACAATATGTTGAGTTACCCCATTCAGTGTTTTAAATAGTGTTATCATACAACGACGTCCTGCCCTTTGCTCTAGTTAGCGATCAATCCCTCTTCAGTATCTCACCTATGAAAATGATAAATATCATGGGAATATCGCATGAAGTTTCACAATTTGAGGGGTAACTTAAAGAAAAGGTGGAATTTTTTAGTGAAAATTTTGGAGATGTTAACTTATTCATGATTACACACTTAGAACTTAAAACATTACATAGAAACACGCATATTAGTTTTCCAGTGTCTTTAGGACAACTATATGCTGTCAGACAACTATGCTCCAAAAACCCTCTCCAATGGCAGTTTCTTCACCAAATTCGTGTTTTGATGCATAGCAACTCAGATGGAGTTGTTAACACAACTAAAAAGAGAATCCCGAAAAAAGAAAAAAAAAGGGCAATTTTTTTTTTCTTTCTGATTTCCGTCGAATTTGGTTAAATATCTAAAAATATTGGCTCAGTGGTGGACAATGCGTTTCAACATTAAGGTCATGGGTTCGAGCCCATGATACCTTTCAAAAAAAAAAAAAAGCACCAACATTTAGAATATTGAACATAAAACTTCCCTTATTACAACATCAACTCATATTCTAACATACTATCTTATGCTAGAGCTAAGAGGTGAAGGTTGTAGTTAGTTTTAATGTTTAATTTGTTTATGCAAGTACCCTAAGCTTTTGTTTTGGATTTTTCAAGTCATAGTTTGAATAAAGTTGATATTTTTAGACAATTCTGAGAGCTTGTGTGCCAAGTACATGAGTTACTTAAGAGTTTATGAGATTGATCATTATTGTTTTATGAAATTTGAACTGTGGAAACCCTAGATCCGACCATGATCTAAGGATATGGTTGATGCTTCAAAGTGCCACAAGTTAAAGTTCTCCATGCATGAAGTAGAACTAGAAGTTGAAGTTCAGATTTGAGTTTAGGTTGTTTATATGCTTTTGAATGTGATATCTTTTGCTTGGATCGTAATAGGACTTTGATTCCAATCATGTGAATGTATTTGTTGGATGAATTAACATTAAAACTACTACAAGTGGATCTTTGGCGCTCTAGTTGCTTTAATATTCAGATTTTTCTTAATTCAAATTCATGTTTATGTTTTATCAAGAATCTATGAAAATACTAGCCTAGTTGTTAGAATTATTAGAATTGGGTTAGTTAGATAATTCCTGAGGATGATCTCGGTCTCACGATTGAATTATTACTACATCGCAACCTTGCGCTTGGGGTTGGCAAACATTGTGTCAAAGGACACCATAGATAATTTGCAGTTAAAGACATCATCCATGGCCATACCATAGTCTAAAAGAGGCGGAGTCACTGTAAGCATTGTTGTCAAGATTGTGTAATTTGAGATATGAATCATAAGATTCATATTGTATCACACACCACAAGATAAAAATCATAGGTTCAAATTGCAAATCCCATTTTTTTTTCAAATCCAATTATTGTAACCCAATCGTATGATTATCAAATCCTGGGATGACTCTATGTTTTTTGAAAGACGAGATAATAGAAAGACTGAATCTGTTAACATCATTAAGATATGTTGTCGTCCACAACTTCTCAATAGCCAAAATTGTGACATGTATTACTTCTCTTGGTGAATGTTGATGGGAAATGGATGATGATAAGTTTCGAATTTTTTAGTCATTGATAATTTTTAGATTTTTTACGAAAATCAGAAGAAATCTTACGAATTATGATACATTTGAGATTTAATAGGATTCAATCCCTATTGCGATATGATAACAATTTATGTTCAATATTCTAAATGTTGGTGCTTTTTTTTTTTTTTAATAGGGTTTAGGGTTTTAAGGTTTTAGGGTTTACGGATTTTAAGGTTTGGGGTTAGGGTTTAAGGGTTTAGGGTTGAAGGGTTTAGGGTTCCGAGTTCAGGGTTCAGGGTTTAGAGTTTAGGGTTTCGGGTTCAGGGTTATAGGGTTTAGGTTTTGGGGTTTAGGGTTGAGGGTTTAGATTTTAAGGTTTAAGGGCTTAGGGTTTAGGGGTCTAGGGTCTAGGGTTTGGGGTTTAGGGATTTAGGGTATAGGGTTTACAGTTTTTTAGGGGTTTTTTTTTTTTTTTTTTTCGGGTTTAGGGTTTTTTTTTTTTTTTTTTTTTTTTTTTTTTTACAGGTTTTTTTTAGGCTTTAGGGTTTAGGGGTTTACGGTTTAGGGTCTAAGGTCTAGGGTTTAGGGTTTAGGGTTTAGGGTTTTTTTTTAAAGGTTTAGGGGTTTGGGGTTTTAGGGTTTAGGGTTTAGAGTTTTAAGGTTTAGGGTTTAGGGTTTAGGGTTTAACTTCAGTCAGGATTAGGGTTTAGGGTTTAGGGTTTAGGGGTTTAGGGTTTAGGGTTTAGGCTTTAGGCTTTAGGGTTTAAGGGTTTAGGGTTTAGGGTTTAGGGTTTTAGGGTTTAGGGTTTTAGGGTCTTAGGGTTTAGGGTTTAGGGTTTAGGGTTAAATAGGGTTTAGGGTTTAGGGTTAAATAGGGTTTAGGGTTTAGGGTTAAAGGGATTAGGGTTAAATAGGGTTTAAATAGGGTTTAGGGTTTAGGGTTAAAGGGTTTAGGGTTCAGGGTTTAGGGTTTTTAGGGTTTAGGGTTTAGGGTTTAGGGTTTGGGCTTTAGGGTTTAGGGTTTAGGGTTTAGGGTTTTTTTTTTTAATTTATTTATTAGGGTTTAGGGTTTTTAGGTTTTTAGGGTTTAGGGTTTAGGGTTTTGGGTTTTGGGTTTAGGGTCTAGGGTCTAGGGTTTAAGGGTCTAGGGTCTAGGGTTTAGGGTTTAGGGTTATGGGGTTTAAGGTTTAGGGTTTAGGGTATTTTTCCCAAAATCTATATTTCCTTTAGAAAACTCATATTTTCCTTAACAAAACTTTTATACTTTCAAGAAACCAACATTTTACAAAATCACCCAGGGTTTTTTTTTTTTTTTTACAAAACTATCATTTTTCAAAAAACCTTATTTTTTTTTAAAAGAACTCTCTTTTTTTAGAAAACTCTCGTTTTCTCATCAAAATTATAAGTTTTAACAAACCGCACATTTTTTCTTAAAAAAGGCATTCTATTTAAAGAAAAACCTTGGTTTTCACAGAAACTATAACTTTTTTACAATACTCCTCCCATTTTTTGTAGAATTTTTTTTTAAAGAAAACTCTCTTTTTTTCAGAGAAACTTTAAATTTTCACAAATTTGACGTTTGTCTTAAGAGAAGCTCTATATTTTCAAAAATTCGTCATTGTTCACACAAAACTCTTTTTTATTCTCCAAAACTTTCTCTTTGTTTTCGTTCTAACAATATTTTTTCGGAAAACTGACATTTATTTCTGGGGAAAGGTATTAATTTTCCAAAAAATCGTCGTTTTTAACGGAAACTCAAACTTTTTAATAATACTTGTATTTTTCCGAGAAACTATATTTCTTTTAGAAAAGTCACATTTTCCTTAACAAAACTTTTTTACTTTAAAAAAACCGACATTTTACAAAATAACCCAGGTTTTTTTTTTTTTTTTTTACAAAACTATCACTTTTCAAAAAACTTATTTTTTTTAAAAGAACTTCCTTTTTTTTTTTAATTTAAGAAAACTCCCATTTTCTCATAAAAATTATAACTTTTAACAAACCACACATTTTTTTTCTTAAGAAAGGCATTATATTTAAGTAAAAACCTCGGTTTTCGCAGAAATTATAACTTTTTTACAATACTCCCATTTTTCGTAGAATTTTTTTTCTTCAGAAAACTCTCGATTTTTTCGAGAAATTTTAAATTTTCACAAATCTCTCATTTATCTTAACAGAAGTTCTATATATTCAAAAATTCGTCATTGTTCGCACAAAACACTTGTTTATTCTCCAAAACTTTATATTTGCCTTCGCTCAAACAATATTCTTTGGAAAACTCACATTTTTTTTTTCGGGCAAAGGTATTAATTTTCCAAAAAATCGTCGTTTTTAACAGAAGCTCAAACTTTTTAATAATACTTGTATTTTTCCCAGAAACTATATTTCTTTTAGAAAACTCACATTTTCCATAACAAAACTTTTATACTTTCAAAAAACCGACATTTTACAAAATAACCCAGGTTTTTTTTTACAAAACCATCATTTTTCAAAAAAACTTATTTTTTTTAAAAGAACTCGCAGTTTTTTTTTTTTTTTTTTTAGAAAACACTCGTTTTTTTATAAGTTCTAAGAAACCACACTTTTTTTTTTTTTTTTTTTTTTTTTTCTGAAGAAAGGCTTTGTATTTAAGCAAAAACCTCGGTTTTCACAGAAACGATAACCTTTTTGCAATACTCCCATTTTTCGTAGAATTTTTTTCTCCAGAAAACTCTCGTTTTTCCGAGAAATTTTAAATTTTCACAAATCTCTCATTTGTCTTAACAGAAGCTCTATATATTCAAAAATTCGTCATTGTTCCCAGAAAACACTTTTTTATAATCCAAAACTTTCTATTTGCCTTTTCTCAAACAATATTCTTTGGAAAACTCACATTTTTTTTTCTGAGCAAAGGCATTAATCTTCCAAAAAATCGTCGTTTTTAACGGAAACTCAAACTTTTTAACAATACTTGTATTTTTCCCAGAAACTATATTTCTTTTAGAAAACTAACATTTTCCATAACAAAACTTTTATACTTTCAAGAAACCGATATTTTATCAAAATAATCTATTTTTTTTTTTTTTACAAAACTATCATTTATCAAAAAAACTTATTTTTCTTTAAGAACTCTCTTTTTTTTTTTGGAAAACTCTCGTTTTCTCATCAAAATTATAAGTTTTAACAAACCGCACATTTTTTTCTCAAGAAAGACATTCTATTGAAAGAAAAACCTCGGTTTTCACAGAAACTATAACTTTTTTACAATACTCCTCCCATTTTTCGTAGAATTTTTTTTTAAAGAAAACTCGTTTTTTCAAAGAAACTTTAAATTTTCACAAATCTGACGTTTGTCTTAAGAGAAGCTCTATATTTTCAAAAATTCGTCATTGTTCACACAAAACTCTTTTTTATTCTCCAAAACTTTCTCTTTGTTTTTTCTTTAACAATATTTTTTCGGAAAACTGACATTTATTTCCAGGGAATGGAATTAATTTTCCAAAAAATCGTCGTTTTTAACGGAAACTCAAACTTTTTAATAATACTTGTATTTTTCCGAGAAACTATATTTCATTTAGAAAACTCACATTTTCCTTAACAAAACTATTTTACTTTAAAAAAACCAACATTTTACAAAATAACCCAGGTTTTCTTTTTTTTTTTTTACAAAACTATCACTTTTCAAAAAAACTTATTTTTTTTTAAAAGAACTCCCTTTTTTTTTATTTAGAAAACTCTCGTTTTCTCAAAAAAATTATAACTTTTAACAAATTGCACATTTTTTTTTTCTTAAGAAAGGCTTTATATTTAAGCAAAAACCTCGGTTTTCATAGAAACTATAACTTTTTTGCAATACTCCCATTTTTTGTAGAATTTATTTTCTTCAGAAAACACTCGATTTTTCTGAGAAATTTTAAATTTTCAGAAATCTCTCGTTTGTCTTAACAGAAGCTCTATATATTAAAAAATTCATCATTGTTCACACGAAACACTTTTTTAATCTCCAAAACTTTCTATTTGCCTTTTCTCAAACAATATTCTTTGGAAAACTCACATTTTTTTTTGAGCAAAGGCATTAATCTTCCAAAAAATCGTCGTTTTTAACGGAAACTCAAACTTTTTAACAATACTTGTATTTTTCCCAAAAACTATATTTCCTTTAGAAAACTCACATTTTCCATAACAAAACATTTATACTTTCAAGAAACCACATTTTACAAAATAACCCAGGTTTTTTTTTTTTTTTTTTTTTACAAAACTATCATTTTTCAAAAAAACTTATTTTTTTTTATAAAAAGAACTCTCTTTTTTTGGGAAAACTCTCGTTTTCTCATCAAAATTATAAGTTTTAACAAACCGCACATTTTTCGTAAGAAAGGCATTCTATTTAAAGAAAAACCTCGGTTTTCACAGAAACTATAACTTTTTTACAATACTCCGCCCAATTGTCGTAGATTTTTTTTTTTTTAAAGATAACTCTCGTTTTTTCAGAGAAACTTTAAATTTTCACAAATCTGACGTTTGTCTTAAGAGAAGCTCTAGATTTTCAAAAATTCGTCATTGTTCACACAAAACTCTTTTTTCTTCTCCAAAACTTTCTCTTTATTTTTGCTCTAACAATATTTTTTCGGAAAACTGACATTTATTTCCGGGGAAAGGTATTAATTTTCCAAAAAATCATCGTTTTTAATGGAAACTCAAACTTTTTAATAATACTTGTATTTTTTCCAGAAACTATATTTCTTTTAGAAAACTCACATTTTCGTTAAAAAAACTTTTATACTTTAAAAAAAATCAACATTTTACAAAATAACACAGGTTTTTTTTTTTTTTACAAAACTATCAGTTTTAAAAAAAACTTATTTTTTTTAAAAGAACTCTCTGTTTTTTTTTTGTTTAGAAAACTCTTGTTTTCTCATAAAAATTATAACTTTTAACAAACCACACATTTTTTTTTCTTAAGAAAGGCTTTATATTTAAGCAAAAACCTTAGTTTTCACAGAAACTATAGGTTTTTTGCAATACTCCCATTTTTCGTGGAATTTGTTTTCTTCAAAAAACTCTCGATTTTTCCGAGAAATTGAAAATTTCACAAATCTCTCATTCGTCTTAACAGAAGCTCTATATATTCAAAAATTCATCATTGTTCGCACAAAACACTTTTTTATTCTCCAAAACTTTCTATTTGCCTTTTCTCTAACAATATTTTTTCGGAAAACTGACATTTATTTCCGGGGAAAGGTATTAATTTTCCAAAAAATCGTTGTTTTTAACAGAAACTCAAACTTTTTAACAATACTTGTATTTTTCCCAAAAACGATATTTCCTTTAGAAAACTCACATTTTCCTTAACAAAACTTTTATACTTTCAAGAAACCGACATTTTACAAAATAACCCAGGTTGTTTTTTTTTTTTTTTTTTACAGAACTACCATTTTTCAAAAAAACTTATATTTTTTTTTAAAGAACTCTCTTTTTTTTTTAGAAAACTCTCGTTTTCTCATCAAAATTATAAGTTTTAACAAACCCACATTTTTTTCTTAAGAAAGGCATTCTATTTAAAGAAAAACCTCGGTTTTCACAGAAACTATAACTTTTTTACAATACTCCTCCCAATTTTCGTAGAATTTTTTTTTAAAGATAACTCTCGTTTTTTCAGAGAAACTTTAAATTTTCACAAATCTGACGTTTGTCTTAAGAGAAGCTCTATATTTTCAAAAATTCGTCATTGTTCACACAAAACTCTTTTTTATTCTCCTAAACCATCTCTTTATTTTTGTTCTAACAATATTTTTTTTCAGAAAACTGACATTTATTTTCGTGGAAAGGTTTTAATTTTCCAAAAAATCGTCGTTTTTAACGGAAACTCAAACTTTTTAATAATACTTGTATTTTTTCCAGAAACTATATTTCTTTTAGAAAACTCACATTTTCCTTAACAAAACTTTTATACTTTAAAAAAACCGACATTTTACAAAATAACCCAGGTTTTTTTTTTTTTTTTTTTACAAAACTATCAGTTTTAAAAAAAAAACTTATACTTTTAAAAGAACTCTCTTTTTTTTTTTTATTTAGAAAACTCTCGTTTTCTCATAAAAATTATAACTTTTAACAAACCACACATTTTTTTTTCTTAAGAAAGGCTTTATATTTGCAATACTCCCATTTTTCGTGGAATTTGTTTTCTTCAGAAAACTCTCGATTTTTCTAAGAAATTTTAAATTTTCACAAATCTCTCGTTTGTCTGAACAGAAGCTCTATATATTAAAAAATTCGTCATTGTTCGTACAAACCAATTTTTTATTCTCCAAACTGTCTATTTGCCTTTTCTCAAACAAGATTCTTTGGAAAACTCACATTTTTTTTTCGAGCAAAGGCATTAATCTTCCAAAAAATCGTCGTTTTTAACGGAAATTCAAACTTTTTAACAATACTTTCCCTTAACAAAACTTTTATGATTTCAAGAAACCGACATTTTACAAAATAACCCAGGTTTTTCTTTTTTTTTACAAAACTATCATTTTTTAAAAAACCTATATTTTTGAAAAGAACTCAATTTTTTTTGGAAAACTCTCGTTTTCTCATCAAAATTATAAGTTTTAACAAACCGCACATTTTTCTTAAGAAAGGCATTCCATTTAAAGAAAAACCTCGGTTTTCACAGAAACTATAACTTTTTTACAATACTCCTCCCATTTTTCGTAGAATTTTTTTTAAAAGAAAACTCTCATTTTTTCAGAGAAACTTTAAATTTTCACAAATCTGACATTTGTCTTAAGTGAAGCTCTATATTTTCAAAAATTCATCATTGTTCACATAAAACTCTTTTTTATTCACCAAAACTTTCTCTTTGTTTTTGCGCTAACAATATTTTTTCGGAAAACTGACATTTATTTCCGGAGAAAGGTATTAATTTTCCAAAAAATCGCCATTTTTAACGGAAACTTAAACTTTTTAATAATACTTGTATTTTTCCCAGAAACTATATTTCGTTTAGAAAACTCACATTTTCCTTAACAAAACATTTATACTATAAAAAAACTGACATTTTACAAAATAACCAAGGTTTTTTTTTTTTTTTTTACCAAACTATCATTTTTCAAAAACAACTTATTTTTTTTAAAAGAACTCTTTTTTTTTTTTTTTTTTAGAAAACTCTCGTTTTCTCATAAAAATTATAACTTTTAAAAAACCGCACATTTTTTTTCTCTTAAGAAAGGCTTTATATTTAAGCAAAAACCTCGGTTTTCATAGAAACTATAACTTTTTTGCAATACTCCATTTTTTTGTAGAATTTTTTTTCTTAAGAAAACTCTCGATTTTTCCGAGAAGTTTTAAATTTTCACAAATCTCTCGTTTGTCTTAACAGAAGCTCTGTATATTTAAAAATTCGTCATTGTTCGCACAAAACACTTTTTTACTCTCCAAAACTTTCTATTTGACTTTTCTCAAACAAGATTCTTTGGAAAACTCACATTTTTTTTCCGAGCAAATGCATTAATCTTCCAAAAAATCGTCGTTTTTAATGGAAACTCAAACTTTTTAACAATACTTGTATTTTTCCCAAAAACTATATTTCCATGAGAAAACTCACATTTTCCTAAACAAAACTTTTATACATTCAAGAAACCGACATTTTACAAACTAACCCAGGTTTTTTTTTTTTTTTTTTTACAAAACTATCATTTTTCAAAAAAACTTATTTTTTTTTAAAAGAACTCTTTTTTTTTTTAAAAACTCTCGTTTTCTCTTCAAAATTATAAGTTTAACAAACCGCACATTTTTTCTTAAGAAAGGCATTCTACTTAAAGATAAACCTCGGTTTTCACAGAAACTCTAATTTTTTACAATACTCCTCCCATTTTTCGTGGAATTTTTTTTATGAAAACTCTCGTTTTTTCAGAGAAACTTTAAAATTTCACAAATCAGACGTTTGACTTAAGAGAAGCTCTATATTTTCAAAAATTCGTCATTGTTCACACAAAACTCTTTTTTATTCTCCAAAACTTTCTCTTTGTTTTTGCACTAACAATATTTTTTTCGGAAAACTGACATTTATTTCCGGGGAAAGGTATTAATTTTCCAAAAAATCGTCGTTTTTAACGGAAACACAAACTTTTTAATAATACTTGTATTTTTCCCAGAAACTATATTTCCTTTAGAAAACTCACATTGTCCTTAACAAAACTTTTATACTTTAAAAAAACCGACATTTTACAAAATAACCCAGGTTTTTCTTTTTTACAAAACAATCATTTTTCAAAAAAAATTTATTTTTTTAAAAGAACTCTTTTTTTTTTTTAGAAAACTCTCGTTTTCTCATAAAAATTATAAGTTTTAACAAACCGCACATTTTTTTTCTTAAGAAAGGCTTTATATTTAAGCAAAAACCTCTGTTTTCACAAATCTTTCGTTTGTCTTAACAGAAGCTCTATATATTCAAAAATTCGTCATTGTTCGCACAAAACACTTTTTCATTCTCCAAAACTTTCTATTTGCCTTTTCTCAAATAAGATTCTTTGGAAAACTCACATTTTTTTTCCAAGCAAAGGCATTAATCTTCCAAAAAATCGTCGTTTTTAACGGAAACTCAAACTTTTTTACAATACTTGTATTTTTCCCAAAAACTATATTTGCTTTAGAAACCTCACATTTTCCTAAACAAAACTTTTATACTTTCAAGAAACCGACATTTTACAAACTAACCTAGGTTTTTTTTAATTTCTTATTTAGAAAACTATCATTGTTAGAAAAAAACTTACTTTTTTTTTAAAAGAACTCTCTTTTTTTTGGAAAACTCTCGTTTTCTCATCAAAATTATAAGTTTTAACAAACCGCACATTTTTTTCTTAAGAAAGGCATTCTATTTAAAGAAAAACCTCGATTTTCACAGAAACTATAACTTTTTTACAATACTCATCCCATTTTTGGTAGAATTTTTTAAAAAAGAAAACTCTCGTTTTTTCAAAGAAACTTTAAATTTTCACAAATCTGACGTTTGTCTTAAGAGAAGCTCTATATTTTCAAAAATTCGTCATTGTTCACACAAAACTCTTTTTTATTCTCCAAAACTTTCTCTTTGTTTTTGCTCTAACAATATTTTTTCGGAAAACTGACATTTATTTCCGGGGAAAGGCATTAATTTTCCAAAAAATCGTCGTTTTTAACGAAAACTCAAACCTTTTAATAATACTTGTATTTTTCGTAGAAACTATATTTCTTTTAGAAAACTCACATTTTCCTGAACAAAACTTTTTTACTTTAAAAAAACCAACATTTTACAAAATAAACCAGGTTTTTTTTTTTTTTTTTACAAAACTATCACTTCTCAAACAATATTCTTTGGAGAACTCACATTTTTTTTTTCCGAGCAAAGGCATTAATCTTCCAAAAAATCGTCGTTTTTAATGGAAACTCAAACTTTTAAACAATGCTTGTATTTTTCCCAAAAACTATATTTCCTTTAGAAAACTCACATTTTCCTTAACAAAACTTTTATACTTTCAAGAAAGCGACATTTTACAAAATAACGCAGGTTTTTTTTTTTTTTTTTTACACAAAACTATCATTTCTTAAAAATCTTATTTTTTTTTTAAAAGAACTCCCTTTTTTTTGGAAAACTCTCGTTTTCTCATCAAAATTATAAGTTTGAACAAACCACACATTTTTTCTTAAGAAAGGCATTCTATTTAAAGAAAAACCTCGGTTTTCAAAGAAACTATAACTTTTTTACAATACTCCTCCCATTTTTCGTAGAATTTTTTTTTAAAAGAAAACTCTCGTTCTTTTAGAGAAACTTTAAATTTTCACAAATCTGACGTTTGTCTTAAGAGAAGCTCTATATTTTCAAAAATTCGTCATTGTTCACATAAAACTCTTTTTTATTCACCAAAACTTTCTCTTTGTTTTTGATCTAACAATATTTTTTCGGAAAACTGACATTTATTTCCAGGGAAAGGTATTAATTTTCTGAAAAATCGCCATTTTTATCGGAAACTCAAACCTTTTAATAATACTTGTATTTTTTACAGAAACTATATTTCGTTTAGAAAACTCACATTTCCCTTAACAAAACTTTTATACTTAAAAAAAACCGACATTTTACAAAATAACCCAGGTTTTTTTTTTTTTTACCAAACTATCATTTTTCAAAAACAACTTATTTTTTTTAAAAGAACTCACTTTTTTTTTATTTATAGAAAACTCTCATTTTCTCATAAAAATTATAAGTTTTAACAAACCGCACTTTTTTTTTTCTTAAGAAAGGCTTTATATTTAAGCAAAAACCTCAGTTTTCACAGAAACTATAGCTTTTTTGCAATAGTCCCATTTTTCGTAGAATTTTTTTCTTAAGAAAACTCTCGATTTTTTCGAGAAGTTTTAAACTTTCACAAATCTCTCGTTTGTCTTAACAGAAGCTCTATATATTGAAAAATTCGTCATTGTTCGCACAAAACACTTTTTCATTCTCCAAAACTTTCTATTTGCCTTTTCTCAAACAAGAGTCTTTGGAAAACTCACATTTTTTTCGGAGCAAAGGCATTAATCTTCCAAAAAATCGTCGTTTTTAATGGAAACTCAAAGTTTTTAACAATACTTGTATTTTTCCCAAAAACTATATTTTCTTTAGAAACCTCACATTTTCCTAAACAAAACTTTTATACTTTCAAGAAACCGACATTTTACAAACTAACCTAGGTTTTTTTTAATTTCTTATTTAGAAAACTATCATTGTTAGAAAAAAACTTACTTTTTTTTTAAAAGAACTCTCTTTTTTTTGGAAAACTCTCGTTTTCTCATCAAAATTATAAGTTTTAACAAACCGCACATTTTTTTCTTAAGAAAGGCATTCTATTTAAAGAAAAACCTCGATTTTCACAGAAACTATAACTTTTTTACAATACTCATCCCATTTTTGGTAGAATTTTTAAAAAAAAGAAAACTCTCGTTTTTTCAAAGAAACTTTAAATTTTCACAAATCTGACGTTTGTCTTAAGAGAAGCTCTATATTTTCAAAAATTCGTCATTGTTCACACAAAACTCTTTTTTATTCTCCAAAACTTTCTCTTTGTTTTTGCTCTAACAATATTTTTTCGGAAAACTGACATTTATTTCCGGGGAAAGGCATTAATTTTCCAAAAAATCGTCGTTTTTAACGAAAACTCAAACCTTTTAATAATACTTGTATTTTTCGTAGAAACTATATTTCTTTTAGAAAACTCACATTTTCCTGAACAAAACTTTTTTACTTTAAAAAAACCAACATTTTACAAAATAAACCAGGTTTTTTTTTTTTTTTTACAAAACTATCACTTCTCAAACAATATTCTTTGGAGAACTCACATTTTTTTTTCCGAGCAAAGGCATTAATCTTCCAAAAAATCGTCGTTTTTAATGGAAACTCAAACTTTTAAACAATGCTTGTATTTTTCCCAAAAACTATATTTCCTTTAGAAAACTCACATTTTCCTTAACAAAACTTTTATACTTTCAAGAAAGCGACATTTTACAAAATAACGCAGGTTTTTTTTTTTTTTTTACACAAAACTATCATTTCTTAAAAATCTTATTTTTTTTTAAAAGAACTCCCTTTTTTTTGGAAAACTCTCGTTTTCTCATCAAAATTATAAGTTTGAACAAACCACACATTTTTTCTTAAGAAAGGCATTCTATTTAAAGAAAAACCTCGGTTTTCAAAGAAACTATAACTTTTTTACAATACTCCTCCCATTTTTCGTAGAATTTTTTTTTTAAAAGAAAACTCTCGTTCTTTTAGAGAAACTTTAAATTTTCACAAATCTGACGTTTGTCTTAAGAGAAGCTCTATATTTTCAAAAATTCGTCATTGTTCACATAAAACTCTTTTTTATTCACCAAAACTTTCTCTTTGTTTTTGATCTAACAATATTTTTTCGGAAAACTGACATTTATTTCCAGGGAAAGGTATTAATTTTCTGAAAAATCGCCATTTTTATCGGAAACTCAAACCTTTTAATAATACTTGTATTTTTTACAGAAACTATATTTCGTTTAGAAAACTCACATTTCCCTTAACAAAACTTTTATACTTAAAAAAAACCGACATTTTACAAAATAACCCAGGTTTTTTTTTTTTTACCAAACTATCATTTTTCAAAAACAACTTATTTTTTTTAAAAGAACTCACTTTTTTTTTATTTATAGAAAACTCTCATTTTCTCATAAAAATTATAAGTTTTAACAAACCGCACTTTTTTTTTTTCTTAAGAAAGGCTTTATATTTAAGCAAAAACCTCAGTTTTCACAGAAACTATAGCTTTTTTGCAATAGTCCCATTTTTCGTAGAATTTTTTTCTTAAGAAAACTCTCGATTTTTTCGAGAAGTTTTAAACTTTCACAAATCTCTCGTTTGTCTTAACAGAAGCTCTATATATTGAAAAATTCGTCATTGTTCGCACAAAACACTTTTTCATTCTCCAAAACTTTCTATTTGCCTTTTCTCAAACAAGAGTCTTTGGAAAACTCACATTTTTTTCGGAGCAAAGGCATTAATCTTCCAAAAAATCGTCGTTTTTAATGGAAACTCAAAGTTTTTAACAATACTTGTATTTTTCCCAAAAACTATATTTTCTTTAGAAACCTCACATTTTCCTAAACAAAACTTTTATACTTTCAAGAAACCGACATTTTACAAACTAACCTAGGTTTTTTTTAATTTCTTATTTAGAAAACTATCATTGTTAGAAAAAAACTTACTTTTTTTTTAAAAGAACTCTCTTTTTTTTGGAAAACTCTCGTTTTCTCATCAAAATTATAAGTTTTAACAAACCGCACATTTTTTTCTTAAGAAAGGCATTCTATTTAAAGAAAAACCTCGGTTTTCAAAGAAACTATAACTTTTTTACAATACTCCTCCCATTTTTCGTAGAATTTTTTTTTAAAAGAAAACTCTCGTTCTTTTAGAGAAACTTTAAATTTTCACAAATCTGACGTTTGTCTTAAGAGAAGCTCTATATTTTCAAAAATTCGTCATTGCTCACATAAAACTCTTTTTTATTCACCAAAACTTTCTCTTTGTTTTTGATCTAACAATATTTTTTCGGAAAACTGACATTTATTTCCAGGGAAAGGTATTAATTTTTTGAAAAATCGCCATTTTTATCGGAAACTCAAACCTTTTAATAATACTTGTATTTTTTACAGAAACTATATTTCGTTTAGAAAACTCACATTTCCCTTAACAAAACTTTTATACTTAAAAAAAACCGACATTTTACAAAATAACCAAGGTTTTTTTTTTTTTTTACCAAACTATCATTTTTCAAAAACAACTTATTTTTTTTAAAAGAACTCACTTTTTTTTTTTTATTTATAGAATACTCTCATTTTCTCATAAAAATTATAAGTTTTAACAAACCGCACTTTTTTTTCCCTTAAGAAAGGCTTTATATTTAAGCAAAAACCTCAGTTTTCACAGAAATTGTAGCTTTTTTGCAATAGTCCCATTTTTCGTAGAATTTTTTTCTTAAGAAAACTCTCGATTTTTTCGAGAAGTTTTAAACTTTCACAAATCTCTCGTTTGTCTTAACAGAAGCTCTATATATTGAAAAATTCGTCATTGTTCGCACAAAACACTTTTTCATTCTCCGAACCTTTCTATTTGCCTTTTCTCAAACAAGAGTCTTTGGAAAACTCACATTTTTTTTCGGAGCAAAGGCATTAATCTTCCAAATAATCAATTTTAACGGAAACTCAAAGTTTTTAACAATACTTGTATTTTTCCCAAAAACTATATTTGCTTTAGAAACCTCACATTTTCCTAAACAAAACTTTTATACTTTCAAGAAACCGACATTTTACAAACTAACCTAGGTTTTTTTTAATTGCTTATTTAGAAAACTATCATTGTTAGAAAAAAACTTACTTTTTTTTTAAAAGAACTCTCTTTTTTTTTGGAAAACTCTCGTTTTCTCATCAAAATTATAAGTTTTAACAAACCGCACATTTTTTTCTTAAGAAAGGCATTCTATTTAAAGAAAAACCTCGATTTTCACAGAAACTATAACTTTTTTACAATAGTCATCCCATTTTTGGTAGAATTTTTTTAAAAAAAGAAAACTCTCGTTTTTTCAAAGAAACTTTAAATTTTCACAAATCTGACGTTTGTCTTAAGAGAAGCTCTATATTTTTAAAAATTCGTCATTGTTCACACAAAACTCTTTTTTATTCACCAAAACTTTCTCTTTGTTTTTACTCTAACAATATTTTTTCGAAAAACTGACATTTATTTCCGGGGAAAGGCATTAATTTTCCAAAAAAACGTCGTTTTTAACGAAAACTCAAACCTTTTAATAATACTTGTATTTTTCGTAGAAACTATATTTCTTTTAGAAAACTCACATTTTCCTGAACAAAACTTTTTTACTTTAAAAAAGCCAACATTTTACAAAATAAACCAGGTTTTTTTTTTTTACAAAACTATCACTTCTCAAACAATATTCTTTGGAGAGCTTACATTTTTTTTTCCGAGCAAAGGCATTAATCTTCCAAAAAATCGTTGTTTTTAATGGAAACTCAAACTTTTAAACAATGCTTGTATTTTTCCCAAAAACTATATTTCCTTTAGAAAACTCACATTTTCCTTAACAAAACTTTTATACTTTCAAGAAAGCGACATTTTACAAAATAACGCAGGTTTTTTTTTTTTTTTTTACACAAAACTATCATTTCTTAAAAATCTTATTTTTTTTTAAAAGAACTCCCTTTTTTTTGGAAAACTCTCATTTTCTCATCAAAATTATAAGTTTGAACAAACCACACATTTTTTCTTAAGAAAGGCATTCTATTTGAAGAAAAACCTCGGTTTTCAAAGAAACTATAACTTTTTTACAATACTCCTCCCATTTTTCGTAGAATTTTTTTTTTTAAAAGAAAACTCTCGTTCTTTTAGAGAAACTTTAAATTTTCACAAATCTGACGTTTGTCTTAAGAGAAGCTCTATATTTTCAAAAATTCGTCATTGTTCACATAAAACTCTTTTTTATTCACCAAAACTTTCTCTTTGTTTTTGATCTAACAATATTTTTTCGGAAAACTGACATTTATTTCCAGGGATAGGTATTAATTTTCTGAAAAATCGCCATTTTTATCGGAAACTCAAACCTTTTAATAATACTTGTATTTTTTACAGAAACTATATTTCGTTTAGAAAACTCACATTTCCCTTAACAAAACTTTTATACTTAAAAAATACCAACATTTTACAAAATAACCCAGGTTTTTTTTTTTTACCAAACTATCATTTTTCAAAAACAACTTATTTTTTTTAAAAGAACTCACCTTTTTTTTTATTTATAGAAAACTCTCATTTTCTCATAAAAATTATAAGTTTTAACAAACCGCACGTTTTTTTTTTCTTAAGAAAGGCTTTATATTTAAGCAAAAACCTCAGTTTTCACAGAAACTATAGCTTTTTTGCAATAGTCCCATTTTTCGTAGAATTTTTTTCTTAAGAAAACTCTCGATTTTTTCGAGAAGTTTTAAACTTTCACAAATCTCTCGTTTGTCTTAACAGAAGCTCTATATATTGAAAAATTCGTCATTGTTCGCACAAAACACTTTTTCATTCTCCAAAACCTTCTATTTGCCTTTTCTCAAACAAGAGTCTTTGGAAAACTCACATTTTTTTTAGAGCAAAGGCATTAATCTTCCAAAAAATCGTCGTTTTTAATGGAAACTCAAAGTTTTTAACAATACTTGTATTTTTCCCAAAAACTATATTTGCTTTAGAAACCTCACATTTTCCTCAACAAAACTTTTATACTTTCAAGAAACCGACATTTTACAAACTAACCTAGGTTTTTTTTAATTTCTTATTTAGAAAACTATCATTGTTAGAAAAAAACTTCCTTTTGTTTTAAAAGAACTCTCTTTTTTTTGGAAAATTCTCGTTTTCTCATCAAAATTATAAGTTTTAACAAACCGCACATTTTTTTCTTAAGAAAGGCATTCTATTTAAAGAAAAACCTCGGTTTTCAAAGAAACTATAACTTTTTTACAATACTCCTCCCATTTTTCGTAGAATTTTTTTTTTAAAAGAAAACTCTCGTTCTTTTAGAGAAACTTTAAATTTTCACAAATCTGACGTTTGTCTTAAGAGAAGCTCTATATTTTCAAAAATTCGTCATTGCTCACATAAAACTCTTTTTTATTCACCAAAACTTTCTCTTTGTTTTTGATCTAACAATATTTTTTCGGAAAACTGACATTTATTTCCAGGGAAAGGTATTAATTTTTTGAAAAATCGCCATTTTTATCGGAAACTCAAACCTTTTAATAATACTTGTATTTTTTACAGAAACTATATTTCGTTTAGAAAACTCACATTTCCCTTAACAAAACTTTTATACTTAAAAAAAACCGACATTTTACAAAATAACCAAGGTTTTTTTTTTTTTTACCAAACTATCATTTTTCAAAAACAACTTATTTTTTTTAAAAGAACTCACTTTTTTTTTTTATTTATAGAATACTCTCATTTTCTCATAAAAATTATAAGTTTTAACAAACCGCACTTTTTTTTCCCTTAAGAAAGGCTTTATATTTAAGCAAAAACCTCAGTTTTCACAGAAATTATAGCTTTTTTGCAATAGTCCCATTTTTCGTAGAATTTTTTTCTTAAGAAAACTCTCGATTTTTTCGAGAAGTTTTAAACTTTCACAAATCTCTCGTTTGTCTTAACAGAAGCTCTATATATTGAAAAATTCGTCATTGTTCGCACAAAACACTTTTTCATTCTCCGAACCTTTCTATTTGCCTTTTCTCAAACAAGAGTCTTTGGAAAACTCACATTTTTTTCGGAGCAAAGGCATTAATCTTCCAAAAAATCGTCGTTTTTAATGGAAACTCAAAGTTTTTAACAATACTTGTATTTTTCCCAAAAACTATATTTTCTTTAGAAACCTCACATTTTCCTAAACAAAACTTTTATACTTTCAAGAAACCGACATTTTACAAACTAACCTAGGTTTTTTTTAATTGCTTATTTAGAAAACTATCATTGTTAGAAAAAAACTTACTTTTTTTTTAAAAGAACTCTCTTTTTTTTTGGAAAACTCTCGTTTTCTCATCAAAATTATAAGTTTTAACAAACCGCACATTTTTTTCTTAAGAAAGGCATTCTATTTAAAGAAAAACCTCGATTTTCACAGAAACTATAACTTTTTTACAATAGTCATCCCATTTTTGGTAGAATTTTTTTAAAAAAAGAAAACTCTCGTTTTTTCAAAGAAACTTTAAATTTTCACAAATCTGACGTTTGTCTTAAGAGAAGCTCTATATTTTTAAAAATTCGTCATTGTTCACACAAAACTCTTTTTTATTCACCAAAACTTTCTCTTTGTTTTTACTCTAACAATATTTTTTCGAAAAACTGACATTTATTTCCGGGGAAAGGCATTAATTTTCCAAAAAAACGTCGTTTTTAACGAAAACTCAAACCTTTTAATAATACTTGTATTTTTCGTAGAAACTATATTTCTTTTAGAAAACTCACATTTTCCTGAACAAAACTTTTTTACTTTAAAAAAGCCAACATTTTACAAAATAAACCAGGTTTTTTTTTTTTACAAAACTATCACTTCTCAAACAATATCTTTGGAGAGCTACATTTTTTTTTTCCGAGCAAAGGCATTAATCTTCCAAAAAATCGTTGTTTTAATGGAAACTCAAACTTTTAAACAATGCTTGTATTTTTCCCAAAAACTATATTCCTTTAGAAAACTCACATTTTCCTTAACAAACTTTTATACTTTCAAGAAAGCGACATTTTACAAAATAACGCAGGTTTTTTTTTTTTTTTTTACACAAAACTATCATTTCTTAAAAATCTTATTTTTTTTTAAAAGAACTCCCTTTTTTTTGGAAAACTCTCATTTTTCTCATCAAAATTATAAGTTTGAACAAACCACACATTTTTTCTTAAGAAAGGCATTCTATTTGAAGAAAAACCTCGGTTTTCAAAGAAACTATAACTTTTTTACAATACTCCTCCCATTTTCGTAGAATTTTTTTTTTAAAGAAAACTCTCGTTCTTTTAGAGAAACTTTAAATTTTCACAAATCTGACGTTTGTCTTAAGAGAAGCTCTATATTTTCAAAAATTCGTCATTGTTCACATAAAACTCTTTTTTATTCACCAAAACTTCTCTTTGTTTTTGATCTAACAATATTTTTTCGGAAAACTGACATTTATTTCCAGGGATAGGTATTAATTTTCTGAAAAATCGCCATTTTTATCGGAAACTCAACCTTTTAATAATACTTGTATTTTTTACAGAAACTATATTTCGTTTAGAAAACTCACATTTCCCTTAACAAAACTTTTATACTTAAAAAATACCAACATTTTACAAAATAACCCAGGTTTTTTTTTTTTTACCAAACTATCATTTTCAAAAACAACTTATTTTTTTTAAAAGAACTCACCTTTTTTTTATTTATAGAAAACTCTCATTTTCTCATAAAAATTATAAGTTTTAACAAACCGCACGTTTTTTTTTTTCTAAGAAAGGCTTTATATTTAAGCAAAAACCTCAGTTTTCACAGAAACTATAGCTTTTTTGCAATAGTCCCATTTTTCGTAGAATTTTTTTCTTAAGAAAACTCTCGATTTTTTCGAGAAGTTTTAAACTTTCACAAATCTCTCGTTTGTCTTAACAGAAGCTCTATATATTGAAAAATTCGTCATTGTTCGCAACAAAACAACTTTTTCATTCTCCAAAACCTTCTATTTGCCTTTTCTCAAACAAGAGTCTTTGGAAAACCTCACATTTTTTTTAGAGCAAAGGCATTAATCTTCCAAAAAATCGTCGTTTTAATGGAAACTCAAAGTTTTAACAATACTTGTATTTTTCCCAAAAACTATATTGCTTTAGAAACCTCACATTTTCCTCAACAAAACTTTATACTTTCAAGAAACCGACATTTTACAAACTAACCTAGGTTTTTTTTAATTTCTTATTTAGAAAACTATCATTTTTAGAAAAAACTTACTTTTTTTTTAAAAGAACTCTCTTTTTTTTGGAAAACTCTCGTTTTCTCATCAAAATTATAAGTTTTAACAAACCGCACATTTTTTCTTAAGAAAGGCATTCTATTTAAAGAAAAACCTCGGTTTTCAAAGAAACTATAACTTTTTTACAATACTCCTCCCATTTTTCGTAGAATTTTTTTTTTTAAAAGAAAACTCTCGTTCTTTTAGAGAAACTTAAATTTTCACAAATCTGACGTTTGTCTTAAGAGAAGCTCTATATTTTCAAAAATTCGTCTATTGCTCACATAAAACTCTTTTTTATTCACCAAAACTTTCTCTTTGTTTTTGATCTAACAATATTTTTTCGGAAAAACTGACATTTATTTCCAGGGAAAGGTATTAATTTTTTGAAAAATCGCCATTTTTATCGGAAACTCAAACCTTTTAATAATACTTGTATTTTTTACAGAAACTATATTTCGTTTAGAAAACTCACATTTCCCTTAACAAAACTTTTATACTTAAAAAAAACCGACATTTTACAAAATAACCCAGGTTTTTTTTTTTTTTTTACCAAACTATCATTTTTCAAAAACAACTTATTTTTTTTAAAAGAACTCACTTTTTTTTTTTTATTTATAGAATACTCTCATTTTCTCATAAAAATTATAAGTTTTAACAAACCGCACTTTTTTTTCCCTTAAGAAAGGCTTTATATTTAAGCAAAAACCTCAGTTTTCACAGAAATTATAGCTTTTTTGCAATAGTCCCATTTTTCGTAGAATTTTTTTCTTAAGAAAACTCTCGATTTTTTCGAGAAGTTTTAAACTTTCACAAATCTCTCGTTTGTCTTAACAGAAGCTCTATATATTGAAAAATTCGTCATTGTTCGCACAAACACTTTTTCATTCTCCGAACCTTTCTATTTGCCTTTTCTCAAACAAGAGTCTTTGGAAAACTCACATTTTTTTCGGAGCAAAGGCATTAATCTTCCAAAAAATCGTCGTTTTTAATGGAAACTCAAAGTTTTTAACAATACTTGTATTTTTCCCAAAAACTATATTTTCTTTAGAAACCTCACATTTTCCTAAACAAAACTTTTATACTTTCAAGAAACCGACATTTTACAAACTAACCTAGGTTTTTTTTAATTGTTATTTAGAAAACTATCATTGTTAGAAAAAAACTTACTTTTTTTTAAAAGAACTCTCTTTTTTTTTGGAAAACTCTCGTTTTCTCATCAAAATTATAAGTTTTAACAAACCGCACATTTTTTTCTTAAGAAAGGCATTCTATTTAAAGAAAAACCTCGATTTTCACAGAAACTATAACTTTTTTTACAATACGTCATCCCATTTTTGGTAGAATTTTTTTTAAAAAAGAAAACTCTCGTTTTTTCAAAGAAACTTTAAATTTTCACAAATCTGAGTTTGTCTTAAGAGAAGCTCTATATTTTTCAAAAATTCGTCATTGTTCACACAAAACTCTTTTTTATTCACCAAAACTTTCTCTTTGTTTTTACTCTAACAATATTTTTTCGAAAAACTGACATTTATTTCCGGGGAAAGGCATTAATTTTCCAAAAAACGTCGTTTTTAACGAAAACTCAAACCTTTTAATAATACTTGTATTTTTCGTAGAAACTATATTTCTTTTAGAAAGCTCACATTTTCCTGAACAAACTTTTTTACTTTAAAAAGCCAACATTTTACAAAATAAACCAGGTTTTTTTTTTTTTACAAAACTATCACTTCTCAAACAATATTCTTGGAGAGCTTACATTTTTTTTTTCCGAGCAAGGCATTAATCTTCCAAAAAATCGTTGTTTTTAATGGAAACTCAAACTTTTAAACAATGCTTGTATTTTTCCCAAAAACTATATTTCCTTTAGAAACTCACATTTTCCTTAACAAAACTTTATACTTTCAAGAAAGCGACATTTTACAAAATAACGCAGGTTTTTTTTTTTTTTTTTACACAAAACTATCATTTCTTAAAATCTTATTTTTTTTTTAAAAGAACTCCCTTTTTTTTGGAAAACTCTCATTTTCTCATCAAAATTATAAGTTTGAACAAACCACACATTTTTTCTTAAGAAAGGCATTCTATTTAAGAAAAACCTCGGTTTTCAAAGAAACTATAACTTTTTTACAATACTCCTCCCATTTTTCGTAGAATTTTTTTTTTTAAAAGAAAACTCTCGTTCTTTTAGAGAAACTTTAAATTTTCACAAATCTGACGTTTGTCTTAAGAGAAGCTCTATATTTTCAAAATTCGTCATTGTTCACATAAAACTCTTTTTTATTCACCAAAACTTTCTCTTTGTTTTTGATCTAACAATATTTTTTCGGAAAACTGACATTTATTTCCAGGGATAGGTATTAATTTTCTGAAAAATCGCCATTTTTATCGGAAACTCAAACCTTTTAATAATACTTGTATTTTTTACAGAAAACTATATTTCGTTTAGAAAACTCACATTTCCCTTAACAAAACTTTTATACTTAAAAAATACCAACATTTTACAAAATAACCCAGGTTTTTTTTTTTTTGGGTTTGCTAGTAAAAAGTTTTTTGTTGA